>JAQJZF010000001.1:122327637-123677637 GCA_028537955.1 Microtus californicus
TAAAGATATATTTTTGCAGATACAATATAAGACAAAATTCTAAGTGCTTCTTTAAGAACAATTCTTTTTTGAGAGGCTCCCATTTATAACACATACACATATACATTAGAAATATACATTATTAACATATATAGCATATAATTATAGCACACATTTGCGATGCAATACAATATTGATGTATATCTTAATATAATATATAACATATATTATTAAAATGTTAATATATCATATATAAATGCATATATATGCTGATAATATATTTAAATATATGTTAATATGTTAACAGTATATATGTTGATAAGTTTCTTCCTTTTTTTTTGCCAATCTTTATTTTCAACAATGGCACATTTCAATTATGAATCAAAAAGGCTGTCACTTTACCCTATAGTAACTCAAGGACTGACTATAGTGGTCAGCAATATATCATCAAGATTCCAAACAGAAGGAAAATTGTGCATCAAAAACTGCAAGAAGGCAATGAAGATGATGTTTCAAGAAAACACGGGTTAAATATTTTTGAAACTCAACTGAGGAAGAAGAAATTCTCTCTTTCACACAAATGCAAGTCATTTAGTGTCTCAAATGGGAAATTTCTATCCATTTATGTGGGTTAAATCTTTGAATTGAAACTTTTAAATGATAATTCTTAATTTTTTGAGACTGTAATGCAATTACATCATTTGCTCCATCCCTTTACTCCTTCCAATTCCTCCCATCCATCCCTTGCCTTGCTCTTTCTCAAATTCATGACCTCTTTATTACTTTCCAGCTGTGATACCCATGAACCACAACTGGTACAAGAGAATTGTCTGTATTTTGTCAATCATGTTTTAAATAAATGCTGATTGACTGATAGCCAGACAGGAAGTATAGGTGAGAAAGCCAGACAGGAAGTAGAGGTGGGACAATGAGAACAGGAGTATTCTGGGAAGAAGATGCTCTTCCCTCAGTCCTGAACAGACAGGGAAGAAGCAGGATGTGACCTGCTCTGCTGAAGAAGTACTGAGCCATGTGGCTAACATAGAGAAGAACAATGGGCTAATATAAGTTACAAGAGTTAATAAGAAGCCTGAGCTAATGGGCCAATCAGTTTGTTACTTATGTAGACCTCTGTATGTTTTCTTTGGGGCTTACTGACTGTGGGAACTGGGCAGGACAGAAACCCCAACAAGCCAGCCGCACATGTTCCACACAACAATGACTAGCATGGCACAGTATCTCTAAGGGTACAATAATTTCGTGTATAACTTGGTAGCTTTAAATCATCTAGAGAGGTAAGCCATGATTAATGCTAGAAACCCAACCAAATACCTTGGTACTGAAGTCATGATCTTAGAAAAGAACCTACAAGAACCACTTTACTAAACAAGCATAATCCCTATCTACATTCTGTAAGTTTATACTCACAGGTAAGTTTAGTTTTCATTTCTCATCAAATAAAATATTTTCAGCAGAATATTTTAATGTTTTGTTTTTACAGATTTTTACTGTACTGATGTAGGAGTGTCTTCTTTCTATGTGTTGCTTTTATTGCTTAATTAATAAAGTAACTGCTTGGCCTGATAGGTCAGAACATAGGCGGGTGGAGTAGATAGAACAGAATGCTGGGAAGAAGGGAAGTGGAGCCGGAAGCCAGAGAGTGAGCAGAGGGCAGTTGCTACTTTTTTAAAGAGAGAGAGACCATGCCCCAATGGGTTGGTATCTCAGCAGCTATTGGCTGAAGGAGCGGAAGGAGCTCCTGCACCACTATACCTATAAGATGTCTTGAGTCCTTTGTCACCACATCCATGATGATGTTATATACCTGCCCTCTGTGTTTCTCTGAATCTTATAATGTAAAACATATTCATCCCTGCAAATAGTATGATCTTTAACAGAAGCAACTAAAGATTTGATATTTTATATAAAAGCAGTAAAGGAACTGCAGTGTTCAGCTTTAAGCTCACACTAAAGTAACTTTTCCATTAATATAGATTATTACTTTATCTATTGTCTTATTTCTCTCCACATGGGAGGGAGTAAAGCCAATATAATTTGAACTCAGGTCTCACATGTGCCAAGGATGACCCTGTCTTTGATTTACAGACCAGGGCATTTCTAAACTTTTATTTTGAGATGGATCTTCCAATATTCTTTCTTTCTTTCTTTCTTTCTTTCTTTCTTTCTTTCTTTCTTTCTTTCTTTCTTTCTTTCTTTCATCACTGAGGTTGTTTTTAGTATGTACTTGTCTACCTTCTTCTCCCTTCTCTTCACACTTAGGCTTTCTTTGTCCTACTATGAACTCCATTAAGAACAATGCCTTACCATTGCATGAACCACACTGGTAGGGTTTGTTTTTGTTGTTTGTTTTTATCCCTTTCAAGAGTATCAGCCTTCTAGGAACCTCAGTAAATTTTCGCAGTTCCATTAAACAGTGTTGTGTCATAAGTCACTATGTAACTGTGAGAATAGACTGGAGAAATGCAATTATCCTAGTTTTTCAATTTTGTCAGCACTACTTTCTTGTATATGCTATAGCAGAAGACCAATAAATTGAATGTACTTTTGCAACATATTATTTAACATTTTAGTTGTGGTTTCTCCTTATCACAGTAAACAGTAATTTAGTGATTAGGTTGAACCACTTTATATATATATGTGTGTGTGTGTGTGTGTGTGTGTGTGTGTGTGTGTGTAATATATAGCGTGTGTCTGTTATGTGCATGCTTATACAAAATTTTTTCAAAATTTCTCTGGAATTGCATACAATCTAGAGAATAGTAATAAGATTTTATTTGTGAGATGGATTCAAAGCACATGGCCTACTGCTTCATAGAAGTAATAAGAAACTACTATTAATACCCACATGGATTCCATGGACAACATTTGCAACTAGAACATGATGTCATTGAGTAACTTTTTCCATGGTCACATAAACAAATACTAACCCACTACAGATGGGCTTGCAAGGACAAACCAAATAAACCATCTGCCAAAGACTGACTTAGTGAATGAAAGAGTTTATTGGTATAACTTATAGGAATGTAGGTACAAAGTTCCCCATAGGAAAAGAAATAGCTCACAGACAGTTGTATGACCGAAAGGACCACTATAGCCCAAGTAACTACTCACAAAAGTTCTAGTCCTAGGATTTTCTGAACGTTGCCAGACCCTTGGGTATGGTGGAAATAGTACTTTCAACAACAATCTTTACTGCTTTTATTATTTTTAACATGTAGGGATCCTGTGAATCTGATACATTTTATGAATTTGCGTAGGTGTGTGAATCATTTACATCTTGGATCTTAAGGAGTTTCACTCCAGAATTGATATTTCAGCTCCCAGAAAACTGCTACAAAGTTGATGCATTGCTTACTATATTGCTTATTATAACTCCTGAAGTTAAATAATAATGAAAATGCAAATTCTAAAATGAGATCACTATGTAACTGGTATGTCTTCAATGACAATTTTTTAAGAGACACTTGGGAGTCTCAATATGACTTCAAACCTCTGCAACTGTGAATACCAAAGAAATAGGGATCTCCTCAAGAACCTCATTCTAGGACAAACAAAAGGAGAAAACTATGTGGAATTCATTCCACACAAATGGTTGTTACACAGTCCCGACAACAGGATAACACCGAAACCTATGCAGTGATGGGTCAATGGTAACTACAACCACACACTGGCCTGATCGCTTAGCTGTACATGATCTTCATCTCTTATTTAAAGTTTAATATCTATTTTTTAAAAATATTTATTTATTTATTTATTTATTTATTTATTTATTTATTTATTTATTATACAGTATTCTGTCTGCTTGTATGCCTGCAGGCCAGAAGAGGGCACCAGACCTCATTACAGATGGTTGTGAGCCACCATGTGGTTGCTGGGAATTGAACTCAGGACCTTTGGAAGAGCAGGCAATGCTCTTAACCGCTGAGCCATCTCTCCAGCCCCTATATCTATACTCTATTTATTTATTTATTTATTTATTTATTTATTTATTAAGGATTTCTGCCTGCTCCCCGCCACCGCCTCCCATTTCCCTCCCCCTCCCCCATCAAGTCCCCCTCCCTTATCAGCTCGAAAAGCAATCAGGGTTCCCTGACCTGTGGGATGCCCAAGGGCCGCCCACCTCTATCCAGGTCTAGTAAGGTGACCATTCAAACTGCCTAGGCTCCCCCAAAGCCAGTACGTGCAGTAGGGTCAAAAACCCACTGCCATTGTTCTTGAGTTCTCAGTATTCGTCATTGTCCGCTATGTTCAGCTAGTCCGGATTTATCCCATGGTTTTTCAGACCCAGGCCAGCTGGCCTTGGTGAGTTCCCGATAGAACATCCCCTTTGTCTCAGTGTGTGGGAGCACCCCTCGCGGTCCTGAGTTCCTTGCTCGTGCTCCCTCTCCTTCTGCTCCTGATTTGGACCTTGAGATTTCTGTCCGGTGCTCCAATGTGGGTCTCTGTCTCCTTTCATCGCCTGATGAAGGTTAATATTCAGGAGGATGCCTATATGTTTGTCTTTGTATTCACCTTCTTATTTAGCTTCTCTAGGATTGCGAATTATAAGTTCATTGTCCTTTATTTATGGCTAGAAACCAAATATGAGTGAGTACATCCCATGTTCCTCTTTTTGGGTCTGGCTTACCTCACTCAGGATAGTGTTTTCTATTTCCATCCATTTGTATGCAAAATTCAAGAAGTCCTTGTTTTTACTGCTGAGTAGTACTCTAATATGTATATATTCCATACTTTCTTCATCCATTCTTCCATTGAAGGGCATCTAGGTTGTTTCCAGGTTCTGGCTATTACAAACAATGCTGCTATGAAGATAGTTGAGCATATACTTTTGTTGTATGATAGGGCCTTTCTTGGGTATATTCCCAAGAGTGGTATTGCTGGCTCCAAAAACAGACTTGAGGAGATTGCCGGGTTTATTTGTTCCTCTTTCCAACATGTTCATATTAAATGTAACTCTTTATTCCTGCTTTCTACTATTTAATTTGGTGCCTGTAATTGGTTTATTGAGGATGGGTGGCTGAATCTGTCTTAGGGCAAAAGTTTGGAACCAAAGTGTGGAAACAAGCACATATTTCATATATTTGTGCTTTAAAGAAAGATTATGGAATTGTAATATATATATATATATATATATATATATATATATATATATATCCCTTAGTGATTATTTTTCATGAATATTCGATTAACAAACAGTAGCTTAAACCAGGTCCTGACTCCTCTTCTGACCAAAAGGATTACAAACTTGAGTTTTTAAACACACAAAACTGTTTTGTTAACATTGCTTGAAATAAACCAATGTAACAGCTTGTTTTAGAGGCAGATAAATATGGTAATACTTATCAGGGTCACATTTACAGCTTGAAATCATAATAATGTGATATTAGGGTCTCTTCTAGTCATCTGCATTTAAGTTTACAAATACAGTTGGAAAACTGATGCCTTTTGTACACTTTTAGGGCAAATGTCTAGAGCCCATCAGTTGTAGAAATTGGTGTCCTGTTTGTACTGTCAAAGATAAAGATTTGTGAGTAGGAAAGAGGAGGAGGTTGTTGGATTCTAGCTGCTGCCAAGGACCTTACAGATCAGGCCATGCTCCCTGAAGTCCCTCTCCTGTCCAGGATTTCTGTGATGAGCTGATCTTTTGCAAATGTTCCTCTTAATGCACCTAGTCTATATAGGGTGCAACATGACAGAAGGCAGGCAGCATAGATCACACATTCATAAATTCTGACCAACGACTCTACCTCAAGGTGTAGGATCTCTCCTTCTTCTGGAGCTGATTTTGTTTAGTGGAATCGAAACCTCTCCCAAAATTTGGATATCTGACACTTGCTCTATAGCATTAAGAGCTTAAAAAAGCTCTCATCTGAAGGAACTGCTTCTGAGCTCCTTCTGACACCCTTCTCTTATACCTCTCTCTCTAACAGAGGTATTGTTAAGTCAGAGTTTGAATGAAATGCTCTTGAACTACCAAAGAATTAATGGCATTGACTTTTATAAATTCTATTTAAACTTTGAAGGGAGTAAACATATTGAAAATGATCAAGACTTAGTTATGATAATTCTTTGTAGGGAAGTTGTCTATGAGGATGAGTTAAAGGAACCACAGACTTGATCTTGGCTTGACAAATGATCATGAATATAATCAGAGATTTAGACTCATAATCAACACTGAACTAAGCCTCTCTCTTGACTTTCCCAACAAGGACTGCTCATAGAAATGTTTTATCCTAGCAATTTTA
The DNA here is from genome assembly GCA_028537955.1 of Microtus californicus. NCBI lineage: Eukaryota > Metazoa > Chordata > Mammalia > Rodentia > Cricetidae > Microtus > Microtus californicus. Next base: position 122,333,883 of record JAQJZF010000001.1, read on the forward strand.
GTTTCTTTCTAAAATAGTGGATGATTTAGTAAAAACAAAAAACAAACAAACAAACAAAAAACTAACAGGGAGGTAAGGGCGATAGTGTTCCCAGAAATTAAGCCATATGTTGTCATTTCTTGCATATGGAACTTAGACCTTATGCTTCCATTGTTCATTGAGCCTGGGATGTAGAGGCTCTATCTGTTTTCCTTGATGATTGTTGTTCAGTGGATAACTCTCAGGTTCCTGCAAAAGATTGCCTCTCTCTCAATGCTGATAAGATGTTTTAAAAGCATTAATATATGAGGCAGCGAAAGAATTGGCAATTGGGAAATGGTTCTAAGAAAGACATCTGATAAATGTGTATTCCAGAAAGAGAAAAGCAGGACCAAGTATTTCATGGATACTCAGGGCATCTTAATCACTATCACACAAATGGATGTCATAGAGCCAGGGCAACTGTTGCCATCACATTCAGCTATCTGAACAGATTAGAAGGCCCATACAAACTGTATGGACCAGTACTGGCACTTCACACATGCAAAGGCATTATGTTTCACTAGTTCGCCTCCAACACTTTACATGTGTCAAATTGAATTTTTCCTGTGATGATTACTTGATCACTGATGTCATCTTGTCATCCAACCAATGGATCATCATCTTCGAGCATGGAAAGCCAAGGCAATCACATCACAAATATAAATGAGTAGAGAAAAAGTCATTTCCTGTGATGTAAAGCAAATATGGGGATTTTAATACCCTCAAAGACCCAAGGGCAGTATGAGGCTGGCCAATTCCTGAGAAGCTCAGTTGAGCTTTGTGTTCTATTTTTAGGTTAATGACCTAATAATTATCTAAGAGACAAATTTTATGGTATACTTTGCTCAAAGTATTGAAACTCACATTTAAAAATTTTAAATGTTAGACGCTGATATCTCCAGATACGCTCAGTCAGCATCATACAAAGCCAGTTGAAAATATATCAAATGACATTTTGAAAGCGTTATAAGGGTCTTTAGTCTCAAAACTGGGCCCTAATAGTCCAAAGAAACTAGGCTATACTGCTTACCCTCAATGCAACAGCTAAAGAGCTAAGTTCTAGTGAAAACATGGAGAACATTTTTTTAACATGGCCACATGAGGAATAACAATAAGTAAGAACTACAATGACTCCCCTGAGTCCATCTTTGAGCTACTAACATGATATTTTGCTTATATAGAAAATGAGAGGTATGCACAACTAGGCATTCAACATCAAAGTGTGTCCTGATCATCATTGGCCCATCGTTAATTCACCTGTAGTCTGCCTTGAAGTTGTCAGCACCATAAAATATCTCCCTTGAATATATGCTCCCCTTCTGCCTAGCACAAAGGCCTCAGTCTTTCTATTACTCCTGTGTAGGAATCCTGAAGAATTTCTAATTACCCAGATTCATTGTTTCAGCAGGCTAATAAGCAACAGGAGGGATACAATTATCTTTAGAATATTTTTCTCCTGTAAGTTCAGTGACAAAGATGCATTAATTTATTAGTACTATGAGTATGCCCCTAACAAGTTGAGACCAACTTGCTGGCTATTAATCTCTGGAGAGAAGTTCTTGTTTTCATAAGTATTTAATTTTCAGTTTCTATAAACCATTTAAGGGGGTTAACTCATCTGTGGGAGATTTAAAATACTCTGCCATTAAGATAGATTTTAAAGAATATTTGAGTTCTGTTTTCACAAAAATAATATAAAATTGCAAGTCAAGGAGTCACTTTGCTAAACTGTTTTTCACTCAGCTTGTGATCTATAGCGTTTCAGTCATGTCAAAGGTGATTGTTGCTAAGTAATTGAAACTGTTTCAGGTACTGTCAGTTGATTGATTTGCCCAATAAGTTTTACTGAGATCCTCTAGCCAGAATTGCTCTAAAAACCTTCATGCATATAGCTCTAATTCACCTACAACTACATTTGCATATGGAGATCCCTTTAAGTTGAATGTCAAAGATGAAAAAGATTAATATTGTCATAACATAAATGCTGGCTCAGAAAGGGAGCCCACATGAGAACTCCATTCAGAATGAGCTTTATTAAGAGGGACAGAGATTGGGATAGAGGGAGAGAAAAAAGAGAAGAGAGAGAAAGAAAGAGAGCGACAGATTCAGAGACAGAGAGAGACTCAAGATCCCAGGGGCCATGATTAGGCCTTAAAGGAAGAGCATTAGGGACATACACCATCATCCTCTAGACAAAGTGATGTGGCTGTGAAGTGAGAGAGGTGGCCTATCCTTCAAAAGCTGACCAGGAACTGCCGTAGGAGAGAGAGATGTCATGTACAGTATAGTATGATGGTGGACTTAAAGGAAGGAACCTTTAAAACCCATAAAGATATTTGATTTCTGAGCTTTTAGGATGGGGTCAAGGGGCAGAAGTTCCACACGGCATGATTTAGCTTTGCCTATCACATGTGCTACTAAGGTAGGCCCTAGGTAGGACCATATATTTATCTTAGAGTTACAAGAAGGGGCTAGGCTTAGTTTTTCCCTTTGAGATCTAAACATTGTTGTTAGTTTCAGGCAAAGTCTATCAGTCTTTTGCTCTAAAAGAGAAACCATAGGATCTTGTCCTTATATTTGTAGAAGAGTTAAAAGTAGTTAGAGGTCTGTGGTCTGACAGTCTTATATGCCAAAACAATATCTCCTGTCCAGAGAGCTCCATAGGAAAACCTTACCGGGGGAAAGATGACCTTATGCTGAGTGAGCTGGAGCCCCTGAAGGACAAAGAATGTTGTCTATTGGAAATGGAGATTCCTTCATTTGACAAGGGAGAAGCTTTCTGGAAATAAAGATGGTGGAGGCAACCTGAGGGTGATTAGCTTACCTCCTCAGAAAGGGGGCAGTTCAACCGTCTTGTCACTAATCACTAATCGGTACATCTTCTGGTCTTTGTCTCACAGATTTGAACAAACTGTAAAGTTACCATAGAAACGGTGGAGAGAAAAATATTCAGATTTTTCCTCTCCCTACTTTTAACCCATTCCTGACTCATAATTCTTTTGAAATATAGGTTCACTAAAGCACTGGGTTATGGACCCAAGTCATTTATAGCACGAATAATGAGTTTCGTTAGCTTTCAGGTAGTTACTTGCCTTACTTTGGAGTATGTTTGCCTGACAATGTCTGGGCAAGTTTGTCCACTCAGTGTCTGGAGACTTGCTCAGGACACCCTCTCTATGCAGTGAAATATAGGAGGTTCATCCTACCTACTTTCTTAACACTTTTCACTAAGTAGGAAAAGAAGTAAGGATTTCGCCCTTCATAAGTACATTTTATTGCTACTGTGATTCCACTATGTTAGAAACATAGAGTGACATATTTGTGTCTAAAATGTCACAATCTGTTGGATATCAAAACACTCATAAGAAATATTGGCTTTGTTGCCTGGAGTTTCCTATATACTCCTTATAGCTCTTGATAGCTGACTTTTGGAAAACAAAGTTCCTTTTATTCCAGTCTTAATCACTGATATTAATGTCCAGGTCACAAATTACATTTTACTTAGTAAATGTTACCAGGGAAAGCGGATTCCAATTTTTGGCTTCTGAGTTTCATTAGTGAAAGAATTTAGAAAATGGACTCAGAAAAAGCTTAGTGGCCATTTGATTAGAGTTTGAATGAAAAGCAATAGGACGGGAAGGCTGAAAAGTCACAGTGGCTGCCAGAGGGAGGGAAATGGAGAGAAATCCATGTTTTTAAATTAGGTAAGTCAAAGGTCTCTGTTGGTGGTTCAAGAGGGCCACAGAGATGGATTGTGGACGGTAAGATACTTGCTAGAAGAATCAGTAATACCATGGAGAGACAGCTTAATAAGTGACAGGAAAGTCAGCACAATGAGGAGAGAGTTCAGGCCCTACAGCAGAAACAGACCCTCCAGCTGGTCTCTGAAGACACAAATTAGAATCCTTGATGTAAAGGTGGGTGATAGTTATTTTAATAAAGAAGGTGATTCACACTGGCAGCCTGCATTTAGGCTCTCTGATTCCCAGGCAGGAGTCAGGGAATGGGGCAGGGAGCAGGATATATGGCCTCAAACACTCTTTTGTTGTAAACTCATTTTCCTTGATAAAACATTCTAACACCTCGAAGCAAAGAATTAATTGTATCAGGGGCACATAATAAAAATAGAAGCAGTTTATTCAAAGAATAAAAGCACTCTCAAGAACAGGTGCGTCCTGGTGAACTCAGGCGAAGAAGTCCAAAAGCCCTGAGACAAAGGTACCATTATTTTTTATAGTATATTTACCCAGCACAGTCCTTTTGTACTATTATATAACACAAGCTTTGCTTGAGCATGCTCTGCTTACTGTATGAAGGCATAATGAAGAATGCTACAACCTTTTCTAAATAAATGGTTTCTTTCATATATACTAAATAGGTATGCTCCCAGTCAGTACATTCTTGACAGAACTATAGGAATCTATCTATCTATCTATCTATCTATCTATCTATCTATCTATCTATCTATCTATCTATCTATCTATCTATCATTTGTCTATAATATTTACATTTTATGTAGGTTTATAGATAGTTATACAAGTATTAAAGGGCACTAAGCATAGTTGAAGGATTTCTAAGGGATCCTACTTGAGATTAGACCTTCAATAAAAATCAGCAAAATTGCCCTACAATCATCAGCTTTGAGTACAAAAGGGGTACTCCCGCATTTTGGTCTAACCAACAAGGAGAGATTTAACTGTAATATATAGGCTAATCTTTTGGTAAGTTAAGACCTTTTCACCATGAGTTAGAATTCAGGATTTATCTAATAGAGAAAAAGGTAATATTCTTTTTTTTACATTAATTTTTTTTTAATTCAAAGCCAGACTGAACTACATAATGCCATTCTGTTACAAGGAAACATAAAACAAGCAAAACAAATACATAAAAATATTTCTCAACCCAAATTATCAACTGTATCAAAGTGCAACTTTATTTTTCTGTGTCTTTATAGTGTGTTTAAGTCCTTCATTACCTTTCTCTTTTTTTTTTAAGCAGGGTAAGTCTTTCATTGTTGCAGTTTTCCTCTGTAGCTTTCCCCTTATGATTGATAGTCTTAAAAAAAGAGCTTTCTCCCACTGCTGCAGAGATGGCCCAGTTGGTAAGGTGTTTTCTCCTTAAGTGTGAGACTCCAAGGTCTATCTTTAGAGCTTACATAAGAGGTGAGTTCTACAGAGAAAGGAGGGTCCTTGGAACCCGCTGTCCAGTCAGCCTAGTTTTTGGGGGTGTTGAGTTCCTGCTTTAGTGAATGGGGAAGAACACACATTACCATTTCAACAGAGAGGAATGGGAGCATAGTGAGAAAATACTGTACCAAAGCAAGACCAAAACCCAGCAGGGCAAACTCCAAATCTTGTAGATTTCATGTGTGGTGTCAGAGGATTTAAGCACCTCTGCCAGACCCAAAAAGAGGAACATATTTAGTTTATAGCCATAAATAAAGAATATTGAGCCTATAATTCGCGATCCTAGAGAAGCTAAATAAGAAGGTGAACCCAAAGAAAAACATATAGACATCCTCCTGAATATTAACCTTCATCAGGTGATGAAAGGAGACTGAGACAGAGACCCACATTGGAGCACCAGACAGAAATCTCAAGGTCCAAATCAGGAGCAGATGGGGAGAGAGCACAAGCAAGGAACTCAGGACCGTGAGGGGTGTACCCACACACTGAGACAATGGGGATGTTCTATCGGGAACTCACAAAGGCCAGCTGGCCTGGATCTGAAAAAGCATGGAATAAAACCGGACTTGCTGAATATAGCGGAAAATGAGGACTACTGAGAACTCAAGAACAATGATAATGGGTTTTTGATCATACTGCACATACTGGCTTTGTGGTAGCCTAGGCAGTTTGGATGCTCACCTTACTAGACCTGCATGGAGGTGGGTGGTCCTTGGACTTCCCACAGGGCATGGAACCCTGATTGCTCTTAGGGCTGATGAGGGAGGGAGACTTGACGGGGGAGGGGGAGGGAAATGGGAGGTGGTAGCAGGGAGAAGGCAGAAATCTTTAATAAATAATTTAAAAAAAAAGAAAAAAAGAAATTTTCTCACACCTAAGGACATAACCACCATGATGCCACAGTACCATACATGACTTATACCTCCATGGTATCCCAGATGAAAGCAAGCCTACTACATAACTAACAGCATAAAAATATAACACATACAATTATGTGTGGTACATAGCATTTGATAACAGTAAGTAACTGGGCCTCCACTAAATTATGCTTTTTATCATTATTTTTAGAAAACTAAGTTTTGTCTCTGTTCCTGTGACAGTTTGAATGAGAAATGGAGCTGGAGACTACATGGTGTTAGAGATGCCAGAATTGTGAGGCATCTGCCAAGGAGATCTGCACACAGAGAGTGGGACCCTCCCAAGGGAGAGAAGGACATTTCAGGCCAAAAGGCTAGAGGGGCAGAAGTACCTAAAAGGTAATGTCCTAATTGTATTTATTGTTATAAATTTACACTTTAAGTTGAGGGCAGTTTAAAATAAGTTTTAGTGTAAACCTGGGTACAGAAAGATACCTACCACGCATGGCTTTCCTTAGGATATGCTCTATACTATATATTTAATAAAATTTAGATATAATAATTGTTTTATTGTTATTACTATGAGCTATGGTTTCTGTGAACCCCACTTAGAGGTATGTGTATTAAAAGCTTGCTCAAAATTGTTGGAACCTCGAATAGATGGAATTGTGTAGAAGGACCTAGTAGAAGTTCATCTGGGATATTACCTCATAAAAAATAGACAGTTTGGTCCTTCATTTCCTCATCATGAACTGAACTAATTTCCTTTGTTATACAATTCTGACTTGAATTTCTCTTTTATTAAGAGCCTCAAACAATATGGAAAAGCAACCATGAAATGAAATCTCTGTCTCTAGGAGACAAACCCAAATCTCTCTTCTTGAGCAAATCATCCCAGTTATTTGTTATAGTGACATAGACTTGAAAGTCAAAATGCGTAAGTTTTAATTAATTAAATGTATTCATATATTATATTCATTTATTAATTAAATTATATATTATTATAGAACAATAACAGTAAAAAATTCCTTCTAGAAAATACTACAATAGTGGAGCATGATTAATACAACAACTGGAGCATGATTAATAAAAACTCAGATATAGATATTAGAGTTCAACCTGAAGACCAAAGAAGTAAAAGAGTTAGCCACTGGCTCTTACCTTGACCTCAGTCCAAAATGGTGACCCTGACTTCAGAAATTTCAGAACTGAGACTGAGTCTGTGAACTGTCTCCTTTCATCTTATATTTCTTTCTAGGGCTGTGATTAAAGGAGTGCACCATTGGGATATAGGCATGCACTGCCCAGTTTCTATGGCAACTACTATGGCTCCTGGGATTAAAGATATGTATTACTACTGTGTGGTCTGTAAGACTGACCAGAGGGGTTGTTTTACTCTCGGATCCACAGGAAAACTTTATTTATTAAAATACAAATGAAATGTCACTACAAATAATGAAGGTATGCAGATTATTACACTGAAAATTCTATAGGTAGCTGATAAGAAGTTTGAGGGTCAAATTGAGTAGAATAGTAAACACATCAGTGAAAAGGCATAGGTGGTGTTTATGGTCAGTATTGGGTAGTGGTGAAAACAAAGAGCTAATAATGTTGAAAATGATAGGAACTACAACTGGTTTAGTGGAGCATACAGGGAACTTTACCTTTAGGGTGATAACCATCTGAGAACAGGGGTCTTAAAGAAAGCAGTACCCATCATGATGATAAGCTGGTGGTTGAAGGTATGGTACAGACATTTTCCTCCTCCTGTACGTTTAACTTCTGATGCTATCCTCCATTGTTCACACCAAAGTATCTTGAGAAGGAGCTCATCTGATCATGCAGCTATAAATTGAATGCATCTCCTTTAAAAATTAAATATTCTAATATGATTATATAATAAGAAAAATGTGTAAAATACAGTTAATTTATAAAAGATCCTCTCGTAAGTAGATACCAAAAAGCTTCAGAAATCTTTTAGTTACTTTCTGCATTCACCATGTAATAGTACAGTTTTCCTTCTATTCAGGTGATGGTTAAGGCTTTCTCATCTTCAGGGAAAGCAGATATAGAAGCCAAACATTATTTATTTAAAAATTACATTATTACTCAATTTGGAGTGTTTAATTATAGCAGCACAAACTATGACACAAATGACTGAACAATTTTCTTAAATCTTTTGCAGGTATCATTTTTTCATATATTTTAAAATATAAATGAATGTAAAGCATTGGCATATGTATAATATATGTATTGTGATAATCATATGCTCATGTGTTGTGATTAATCTTTATTATAAAATTGGCTGGATTTACCCTTATAATGGAACACATCCCTTGATGTGTTCATATGGGTGTTTTTCAAAAGGTTTAATAGAAAATATATGATGACCCTGAACATAGAAGGTACAATTCCATGGTCTGTGGTACTGTACTGATGAAAGGATAATATAGGGCGATTAGCAGCATTCGTCTTTTTTTTTTTCTTCTGATGGGGAAACTCCATCAGCCATTTGAGTTAGTTGCACAATGAAACAACAACCACCACCAATGTTCTTTTAGGTTTTTTTGGCAAAAGGCTTATCCCATCCTGTTTTCCTCACTTGCATTTTGCAAGAGAGATGTAACTTTGCTGTGCTTCACTCCATCAGCCAGACAATAAAACCTATTCAATATGTTGTGTAATTGATAACTTGGCAGAAGGAAGAAAGATCTTTCTGCCCCACACTCCTAGGAGCTTGGATTAGCATTTTTACAATACCATGCCTAGTTCTCAAGACAGAATACTTGCTCCAGGCTTATTTGTTGAAAAAAAAAATGGGCTATTTTAGGAGTTACTAGAAAAGGTAGGAGAAAGGGTGTTATTGGAGGGAGTAAGTTTCAGAATCTTTGGCCTATAAAAGGATAGACTTTGTGCAGTTGTGTATATCCTTTTGCTTCTCTCTTCTCTCCTCTGTTTATGTTTCTCTGCCTCCCTCTCTCCTCTTTCTCTCTCTCTTGATTGTCATAAGATGAAAGCCTTCGCCGGCCTTGCCCTATCTCTATGATGTTTCTGCTTTGGCAGAAGGATATAATTAATGCTCTAAATTCACTGGACCAGGTGATGATAGATTGACCTCGCTGAAACTATGAGCCCAAATGGGTCTTCCTTCCTGTAAGTTGTTTCTTTCCTATATTTGTCATACTATACATTCTTATGAGTAAGACACAACTCTGGTTTTGTTTTACTTTGGTAGTAAATAATATAACAAATTACAACACATTTATGATAAAGAATAAATAATTTAGAACCTTGGCAAGCCACCATGTGGTTGCTGGGAATTAAACTCAGCATCTCTGGAAGAGCAGCCAGTGCTCTTAACCTCTGAGCCATCTCTCCAGCCTTCAAAACACTTGCTTTAGAGTTGCATAAATACTATGAATTGAATGCAGGTGCAAGTTGAAGCAATATAAAAATTTTATGGATAAAGAAAATAAGTCCAGAGAAAAGAAATTTAAGTCATAGTTCTAAATTGTTATAGCTCTATCCAGTGTCTTTCTAGCACAAGACAGTTCATGAAAAGGCTTTGCATAAATTATGTCTAAAGTGGAGCTTGATGACTATGACCTTGGCATCTACCACCTCCTGAATGTTAGGTTTAATCTTGTCAGTTTTTAAAGTTTAAAAATATAATGTATTATGAAAGAACTAGAAAGCACTGTCAATTAATATCGCTAAAAATCCTTTTCCATTCATAGTACAAGACATGAGACATAAAAAAGCAAATGATGGCTGGACTAAGCTCAACTGGTAAAATGCCTGGAGCATAAATGCAAGAACTTGAATTCTGATCCTCAGAATCCATAAAAGAAAGACATGTGGCAGTCCCTCCTGTAACCTTAGACTTCTGGGTTCTAAACCAGGAAGAATAAGGACAGGTAGATCCCTGGGGTGCATTTGTCAAGAAGCCTAAACCCAAATCTATGAGCTTTATGTTTAATGAGAGGCTTTGTCTCAAAAAATAAAGATGCAAAGTGACTGATGAGCTAAGAACGTCTTGAACCTCAGTCCTCCACAAGCAGATAAAAGTACAGACACTATACACAGGCACCGCACATTTACACTGGACACCCTACACAAAATTAAAAACATGATTGCAATGAAATATAATGTCTTGAACTAGAGCTGAAAATTCAGACAAGTGTCCATTTTAGAAACACATTGTTTTTATTTCACAATTTCCCAGATAAACAACTAATTTCTATTGTGTATTTATTTTAAATGTACAATTATAATGAAGCTAGTAGTTAGTTTGTAGGGAGAGAAAGAAAAAAAATTTAAGAACTTTTTAACTTTACATTACAGAGGTTGCACAGAAAACCACTGCTTTCCAATCATGCCGTGAAACTAATACTGTTTAGCTGGCTGCCATGTTTATGTTATACTAGGACAGATTAAATACCTTGGAAAGAAATAAGTTATATAATTTAAATAGCACATATTCTTTAATCGGCTGAAATGGAAATCTAGGAGTAATTATTGAAAACCTTCATTATTAAAAATTTAAAAAGAAAATCCCATGCTCCTAGAACTACTACCCTTTACAATATAACTAACTCTGTTGTCTTATCATGTAGATAAGATTTTAAATTTTAGATGTGCATTTAGCATAGTTGGAGGTTGTGTACTAATTTCTTGGCCTTTTATCATCCTTCAAAAGGAAAACTCCTCTGTCTATATGTATATTCTGTGTCTCCATAAATGTGAGACTTATAAGTATTCTTGCAATTATTATGTGAGTCAGATTCTGCATGACATTTACTCCTATCTGTCCCTCTTAAAAGAAAAAAATAAAACTGCTGCTTACAGTCTCCCTCACGCTGTGGGACATTATCATCACTTTGATAGACCAGAGCAATATGATTTTAATGAGGTCAATTAGTTAGACAAACAATGATAAATGTATAAGAAGGTCATTGTCAAGGTGCAGTGAACAGTAACCAGGAGGATTACTAGAAAGAATATGTTGTGCCTCTGTTTTATTTTATTATTACATACTGTGGCTCAGAGGTCTCCCACTGGATGAGCAGTAATCTGAAAAAGCAGGTAGTGGTCTTAATTATTGTGTGTAGATAGCAGTTTGTTTCAACTATATCATAAGAGTTTGAGTGTAATTAACTCATATTAATCCACTAGGATGCCTAATTGTTTACTTAACTCTGTGTTTATCTCTCATTTCTTAAACATAACAATAATGCTGCTAAACACAGAGGAAGTATTTGCCTGTCTTCAGGGAAATCCCACCTGTGTCCTCTAGAGTTTGTTCTTGAGGCATATAAGGTCTTAAGCAGGCTTAACATACCCTTTCTGGGCAACTCAACATCTGACATAAGCTCTACCAGACACTGACATTACTGGAAACTATCTTTAAATTTTTTATTTAATCTTAGAATTATTTAAATCTTTAAATAGCCTTAAAATATTTTATTAGTTTTTTTTACAATGTTATATAATGAGTTGCGGTCATATTCACCCATACCTTGCCAGATTCACCCCCACTCCTTCCTTATCCAACGTTGTGTTGTTTTTCATTTTAAACCCATCAGGTCTATTTTGCAGCTCACATATTTGTGATATGTTTTTCCACTGAAGCATTGGTGACTTAACAGAGTCTATACTTTTTGAGAAAACTGTCTCTCCCTCTTTCATCAGCTAGCAATTCACAATACCTTCTTGGGTATGGGTGGGATTCTGTGACCAACTCCTTCTCCATGTTAGGATACTGTCTGACTTGAGCTTGCCCAGTTCTTTGCATTCTGTCACGACTATCGTGAGTACATATGTCCAGTTATTTTCCCAGAAGACACTGTTTTCTTGTAGTCACTCACCCCTGTGGCTCTTGCAGTCTTGCTGTGCCCTCTTTAGCCATGGTTTCTAGCCATTCTGAAAAGGATATGATGTATATATTACATTTGGAACTGAGCATTGTGCAGTCACTTATTCTCTGCACCTTGGCTACTTGTAGATCCTGTACTAATCATCACCTAATGTTGATATAAGTTTCTCTGATGAGGGTTGCGAGATATTCTAACCTATGGATGTAGTGATACATCCTAGAAGTACAGGGTGGCTTTATGTCATCAAGAATTTGCCCAAGAATTATATTCCAGCTTGCAAAGATGACAAAGACTGAAACAGAACAGCAACCAAAGGTGAAAATATATTGTGTGAGATAAAAAAGAAATCTGTGCACATGTTAAAAATAAAACTGTATTTGATGATTGCCTAAATATTCATACAATGACTTAATATGCCCAATAAAGATTAGTTTGCATTTATACAAAGTCTTTACCCTTTTTCACAGAGTAATTTTGACCTAAAAAAAAAAAGATCTCATATGGAAAGTTGGGAAAGCCCAAAATGACCATTGCTATGTCAAATAAATCACAACTATTGTTTTGTAATTTTTAGTATTAAAACATATTAAGAAACATGGCCTGCCATTTCTTTGGCTGGAACACATGATTAAGCAGTGTGGTGAACAGAATGAGCAGGTGTCATGATAAAATCAGAAAAGCCATCTGTCTTCATTTACCAAGGAAACAATCCTTTTGGGGCTTTCAAGAAGAAGCATTGCTATGTTGTTTAGGAAGTTCAATGTGTTGTGGTATTTTTTTTTTATTTCTTAAGACTTCCCTTAATTATTTCATGCAAAGTAATGGCTAGCAATCACAGTATTATTTACTCACAGTGTGCTTGCTGTGTCCTTACTAAATGTTGTCAAATATAGGTGGGGTGTACATGAAACCTTACACTTGAGCATCAGCAAGTTGTTCTTACATTTTTGTTTTTTCTGTAGGGACCCTTTAATGTGAGATGCCCCTCTGTATGCTGTGAATATGCTTTATTACCACAGGGTAATAAAGACACTGATTTAGCCAATAGCCAAGCAGAATAGAGCCAGGCAGGAAACTCAAGCAAGATACAGAAAAAAAGAAGGCAGAATTTTAGAGACATTGGTAGCCACCTGAGAAGCAAGAAAACGATTATAAAATCAGATTTATTAAAGAAAAAAGCATGAATGAGAAGATGGGTAGAAGAGGTGATTATATTTTATTTGTGCTTTATCAAATAAAGCTTGCCTGAAGATCTTAGTGCAGAGCTAGCTATACTAGTTAGCCAAAGAGGCCAGGCAGTGGCCTCTTTGATCCTAGCACTTAGGAGGTAGAGGCAGATGGATATCTGTGAGTTCGAGGCCAGACTTCAAATCTTTAGGAAACTCTGTCTTGAAAAACAACAACAGCAAAAATAACTACATAAATAATGAAATAACTAGTGAGATCATATGCGACACAGCTTTCAGGAATGCCCCACCAATCCCTGGCCTCTCTGGCTAAATAGTGTGGCTAGCTCCGCACTCTGATATTCAGGCAAGCTTTATTTGTTAAAGTACAAACAAAATATCACCGCAATAAGATGTGGTATCCTTGTATACACATACTCATAGACACATCTTTAAATAAATTTGATGTTGATTAACACAGTTATCAGTTGAATGTGATCTTTGAGTTCATATAAATTAAATCTGCTAAGAAAGAATTTCTTGGCAAGTCCCTAAATCATGAAAAATGAGAAAAAGGTGAAGAGTGACATTTACAGTAAATGCTACTCCAAATGCAGTCACAGAGCTAAATTCTGGTTTCATTTTTTCAAAATAATGGAAAGAAATTCAGTAGTTATATGGAATTAGAAGAATACAAATGTAGGCAGGATTGGGAATACATATCTCAGGCAAAGTGAATTCACAAGAGTTGTTTTCATTTGTTTTTTTTTCTTTGTTATTTATTTAGGAGGTAAATATGATGCCTTAGATTTAGTAACTCACACAAACAATGTGCTTGCAAAACTGGAAAGAACATGATTGTACTGACATGAAGTGTTTTTAAAAGTTCAAATGGAAGAAAACATGCTCCTATGGACATGATTGAGGCAGTGTGGAGGGACTGAATACCCCATTTATGGATGCAACAAAATTACAATGAAGAGTGATGTGGGAGTCCACTCTGTGTGCTGTGATTACCATTAAAGAATAAAGAAACTACTTTGGACCTATAGCAAGGCAGGACTTCAGTAGGCAAGGAAAGCTAGACTGAATGCTGGGAAGAAGAAGGGAAGAAAGACACCACGGAGCTGCAACCAGAGACAGACATGCTGAAACTTTAGTTGGTAATCCACAGCTTCATGGCGATACACAGATTACTAGAAATGGGTTAAATTAAGATGTGTCAGCCAATAACAAGTTAGAGCTAATGGTCCAAGCAGTGATTCAATTAAAATGGTTTCTGTGTGGTTATTTCAGTTCTGGGCAGCCAGGATGAACAAGCATCCTCTTCTCCAACAGAAGAGCATATGCAGATTGCTCACATAGGGTGGATGTACATTCTCTCCAAGATCTATTGCTTAAGGATTGTGGAGGTTTATTTGGAGAAAAAAAAACAGTTTTGGAAGTTGACTTAAATTTGTTGAATGTGAATATTGTTGTGAATTGCTCATCATAAATTTTAACACTTCATGAGAATCATTGACTTAAAAGCACTTGTAATTTATTCCCAAAGGAAACTCTGCAACACAGAGACAGAGTATTCTACATCAGAATAATGCACAATGAAATGACACAACCACCAGGAACACTTGCAGCAAATAAACTTGATCAGGCAGACACAGACAATTAAAGGCATTATGTTTAGTTTTCTGTTGCTGTGAAAGGACCGTGTGACCAAGGTAATCTATAAAAGAAAGTTTATTGGAGACTTACAGTTTCAAAGGGCGAGTCCATGACCATCAAAGCAAAGTCAAGTGAGCACAACACTGAAACAGTAGCTGAGAACTTACATCTGATTCACAAGTACATGGCAGAGAAAGTTGACTGGCATTAGTCTGGATTTTTTTTTTAATTTATTTATTTATTTAATTTTTTGATTAAAGATTTCAGTCTCTTCCCCGCCACTGCCTCCCATTTCCCTCCCCCTCCCCCAATCAAGACCCCCTCCCTCCTCAGCCCGCAGAGCAATCAGGGTTCCCTGCCCTGTGGGAATTCCAAGGAACCCTCACCTCCATCCAGGTCTAGTAAGGTGAGCATCCAAACTGCCTAGGCTCCCACACAGCCAGTACGTGCAGTAGGATTAGAAAGCCATTGCCCTTGTTCTTGGGAAATGCAAATCAAGACAACTTTAAGATACCATCTTACACCTGTCAGAATGGCTAAAATAAAAAACACCAATGACAGTCTTTGCTGGAGAGGTTGTGGAGAAAGGGGTACCCTCATCCATTGCTGGTGGGAATGCAAACTTGTACAACCACTTTGGAAATCAGTGTTTCGGTTTCTCAGGAAATTCGGGATCAACTTACCCCTGGACCCAGCAATACCACTCTTGGGAATATACCCAAGGGAGGCCTTATCATACAACAAAAATATATGCTCTACTATGTTCATAGCAGCATTGTTTGTAATAGCCAGAACCTAGTCTGGATTTTTAAAGGCACAAACTCCATCCCTCCCAGTGACACACCTCCTCTAACGTGGCCACACCTTCTAATTCTTTCAGCTTGGGGCGAAATATTCAAAAATACAAGCTTAAGGGGTCATTTCCATTCAAAGCATCACTCAGAGAAATAAAATATTTTTTATATTATTTCAATGTGATGGTTTATCAAATTTTACTACTTTTGGTATGGTTTCCATTTTCTCTAGTAAAATTTAATGTTTCTGAACTTGATCTCTTCTCTCTAGGCTTGTAGATGATCTACTAAACTTTTTAATTAAATTTACTTATTTAGTTATTTATTTATCTTATTTTTTATTTATTTATCTATACTCTGAGGCCATAGAATTTATTTTGGCAGCATTTCACCAGACATTTTCTTATTGTAAATTGCTATAAATTGTTGAACAATCCCTTTAAAAGTGTACCTCTTAAGCATTTTTTGAATACTGTTCTTTTCATTTAGGAGACAGCTATTGTCTTAGTTATTTTTCTATTACTGACCAAAGCAACTTAAGGGAGAAAAGGTTTGTTCTTGGCTCACAGTACAAGGTTTATTACATTATGATAGTAAAGTCTGGCAGGCTGGAGCTAGCTACTGTAACCCCACAGTCAGGATCAGGAGAAGAGGAAGGTTTATGCCAGATACTTTTCTTCATTTTTTACAATTCAGGATCCCCATTCATGCTACCATCCAACTCCTACTTGTTCCTAATGAAGAGACCAATTTTATCATTATTAGCCTGATCAAGTCCATCTTGCATAGTATCTCAGAAACAGACATTAATCTACACAATCCCTCGCAGGTATACCTGACATCTTCTCTCTGGGTTGATTCTAGAATCTTTCAAGTGGATAATTAGTATTAACTATCAATACTACAACTTCTATCCTTTAATGAAATTAACAGTCCATTCATTCAAACTAAAAACATTATAGTTAGCCAACCTAACCCAATTTTCAGAAAATGTATGTGTCCCTCTTTCCATGCCCACTTTCTAATGAACTATACCAATATTTTGAAAACAGAAGAAAAGGCTAAATAAATATGTATGGAATAAATACAAAAATAAATTGAGGGATAGAATACAAAGATATTTTCCAAATGAAAAAAAAAAGTTGAATAGGTGAAAGACAATGAATAAACTATGTTGTTTAGGAACTGAACTCATGCAGAGAACCTTTACTGTATCTGTTGACCACAACTGAACATAATCTATCTGCATAGAGATAGTTAATACATTAGAGCCATCAATAATCTGTTCAAAATCTCATTTCCAAATGCAGTTGTTTGTCACATTTTCTTACCACAAATCTTACTCTCAGTTCAATATGCTGGACCTACACAAATGCGTAGAGCTCAAAATGAGTTAATGAAGCATAGATTTACTAAACTTAGAACAACTCTTACTATAGTATAAAGTCTGACAAATGCAGTTATTGGGTTAGTGAGGACAGTTGCTCATACAGTATCCCCAAGTTTATCAAAACTGATTAGTAAATTAGAACTTGATGTGTCTAGGATGTTAATATTAAAAAGACATCTGGGTATGTTCTCAACATATTAATTTCTCAGAGGACACAAAACACAACTTGGAAATACTAGCAGGAGAGCAGAAATAGCTTCAAACGTAGGTTGATTCTAATTCTGCCTGCACAACATTTTTGCCAGGAGGAAAATTATTTTTTATGAAACACACTTTCAAATTCATGTAAAACAATTTTAAAAACCTGCTAAAAGTTTCTACAAAAGACAGTATCTATCAATATTTCTGTCTTTCTGTTTACTTACATCTATTATCTATCTATCTATCTATCTATCTATCTATCTATCTATCATCTATCTATCTATCTATCTATCTATCTATCTATCTATCATCTATCTATCTATCTATCTATCTATCTATCTATCTATCTATCTATCTATCACTAGCTATCTACCCAATTTTCATCTATCTATCTTTATCATTCCCTCCTCTTCTAGTCCTTCTCTCTCTCTTTCACACACACCCACACTATAACTGTATAACAACACATCCCATTTGTAGCCTTCTATTTTTTATGTTGTGTAACATAAAACTAATTTTGATGAAACATGTAACAATGGGCTTGAATTTTTCCCCTTGACAATAGTTTCACATGTGATTTGTAACTGATACGTTATTTTCTGTATTTCATTCCTACATATTAATTTCTATGTCTTATTGAGGGTTACTATTGCTATGATGAAACACCATGACTGAATCAATTCGAAGAGGAAAGGGTTTATTTAGCTTATGCTTCCACAACACATTTCATCATCAAAGAAAGTCAGGGCAGGAACGTAAAGGGCAAGAGTATGGAGGCAGAAATTGATACCGAGGACATGAAAAAGTATTATTGTTTATTGCCTTGTTCCACTAGGCTTACTTATTTAGCCTGTTTTCTTATAGAACTCAAAACCATCAGTCCAAAGATGGTTCTACCACAATAGGGTGGGTTGAGCCTCCCAGATCAATCCCTAATTAAGAAAATGGAAACAAGGCCCAGTGCCATTATCAATAGCTTCTCTGTCAGCCCCCATTGTCAGCCACATTCAGAGAATCCGGTTTGATCACCCACGTTCAGTCTTCATCCAGATGTACTTGGTGAGCTCCCATGAGATCATGCACACTGTCTCAGTGGGTGGACCAACCCCTCGGGGTCCTGACTTCCTTGCTCATCTTTTCCCTCCTTCTGCTCTTCAACTGGACCTTGGGAGCTCCTGATATGGGTCTCTGTCTCTATCTCCATCCATCCCCGGACAAAGACTCGATGGCGATATTCAAGATATTCATCGATTTGAATATGGGACAAGACCAGTTTAGGTACTCTCTCCTCTGATGCCCAAGGATCTAACTGGGGATATCCCTGTAGATACCTGGGATCCCCTCTACAGCCAAGTCTCTTGCCAACCCTAAAATAGCTCACTTAATTAAGATATCTTCTTTCCTGCACATGGAAACTCACTGAGTCTGAACCAACAACTAGTTCTGCATGGGACTAACCTAGGACCTCTGCATCTACTACTCTGAAGTCACATTTCCCAGTAGCATTGTGGCTAGACTCTTCTTATCCCTCTGCTGCAGAGCTGGAGCTCCTGCAATGTCTGCCTCTTTCATTGCTCCATGCTGTTAACTTAGCTTCTAGTTCTGTCACTTTTACAAGGCTCTTGCTCAGTTTGTATTGCTTGGTTTCAAGGGTGCTAGGGCAGCTTTTTTTTCCTTGAAAAAATATTCAGTTTTTTTTTTTTTTTTTTTTTTTTTTGTGAGTTGAAGATCAACCTGATCTACTTAGCTAAAATCAGGCCAGGTCAGGCTACACAGTGAGACCCTGACTTAAAAACATGACAGAAAACAGGAGAGAATCAAAAAGAAATAGAAACTCAGGACAATTTCTGTTGAGAAGAGCTGTACTTCCTGGGCCCAGCTATAACATAGACTGAGGAACATGGTTGGTAGATAGTAGAAATCAGAGAGAAAACAGCCTCTCTGACCACTTCCATACAGTTTTGGCTTTGATTCTAGAAGAATCAGGCACAATGTTAGTGCCATAAGCAGCACAGGCCATATATTGATATTCTGTTTTATTTTTATTTTTTGTTTATTTTATTTTTTTAGTTGTTGCAAATAAATAAATAAATAAAAAGTTTCCCATTTCACTCCCCCACCTCGCACACATCGCCCCTACCCCCACTCCCCTCCCTCTCTCCCCCTCCTCCCACTCCATTCCCCCTCCCTCTCGAGAATGAAGAGCAGTCCAGATTGCCTGCCCTGCGGGAAGTCCAAGGTCCTCCCACTTCTATCCAGGACCAGAAAGGTGAGCATCCAAACAGGCTAGGCTCCCACAAAGCCAGTTCATTTATTAGGATTGAAAGTTAGTGCCATTGTCCTTGGCTTCTCATCACCCTTCATTGTCCACCCCGTTCAGAAAATCTGGTTTCATCCCATGCTTATTCAGTCCCAGTCCCGCTGGCCTTGTTGAGCTTTCAATAGATCAGTTCCACTTTCACAGTGGGTGGTTGCACCCCTCGTGGTCCTGACTTCCTTGCTCATATTTTCCCTCCTTCTGCTCCTCATTTGGATCTTAAGAGCTCAGTCCGGTGCTCCAATTTGGGTCTCTGTCTCTATCTCGATCCATCGCCAGATGAAGGTTCTAAGGTGATATGCAAGATATTAATCAGTATGGCTATAGGATAGGGTCATTTCAGGTTCCCTCTCCTCGGTTGCTCAAGGTACTAGCTGGGGACATCTCCCTGGACACCTGTGAGCCCCTCTACAGTCCAGTCTCTTGCTAACCCTAAGAGGGCTCCCTTAATTAGGCTATATATTTCTCTGCTCCCGTGTCCACCCTTCCTTTAGCCCAACCATCCCATTCCCCCAAGCTCCCCGCATTCTCCCCTTTTCACATTTCTCACCCCATTTCCCCTTAGCCCCATGCCACCTCATCCCCAAGTTCCCAGGTTTTGCTCTGTAATCTTGTCTACTTCCCATATCCAGGCGGATGAATATATGTTTTTCTTTGGGTTCACCTTCTTATTTAGCTTCTCTAGGATCACAAATTATAGGCTCAATGTCCTTTATTTATGGCTAGAAATCAATTATGAGTGAGTACATCCCATGTTCATCTTTTTGGGACTGGTATACCTCACTCAGGATAGTGTTTTCTATTTCCATCCATTTGCATGCAAAATTCACGAAGTCATTGTTTTCTACCACTGAGTAGTACTCTAATATGTATATATTCCACACTTTCTTCATCCATTCTTCCATTGAAGGGCATCTAGGTTGTTTCCAGGTTCTGGCTATTACAAATAATGGTGCTATGAACATAGTTGAACAAATGCTTTTGTCATATGATAGGGCATCTCTTGGGTATATTCCCAAGAGTGGTATTACTGGATCTTGGGGTAGGTTGATCCCGAATTTCCTTAGAAACCGTCACACTGCTTTCCAAAGTGGTTGCACAAGTTTGCATTCCCACCAGCAATGGATGAGGGTACCCCTTACTCCACAACCTCTTCAGCAATGCTATCATTGGTGTTTTTGATTTTAGCCATTCTGACATGTGTAAGATGGTATCTCAGAGTTGTTTTAATTTGCATTTCCCTGATCACCAAGGAGGATGAGCATGACCTTAAGTGTCTTTTGGCCATTTGAATTTCTTCTGTTGAGAATTCTCTGTTCAGTTCAGTGCCCCATTTTTCAATTGGGTTAGTTAGCATTTTAAAGTCTAGTTTCTTGAGTTCTTTATATATTTTGGAGATCAGACCTTTGTCTGTTGCAGGGTTGGTGAAGATCTTCTCCCAGTCAGTGGGTTGCCTTTTTGTCTTGGTGACAGTGTCCTTTGCTTTACAGAAGCTTCTCAGTTTCAGGAGGTCCCATTTATTCAATATTGTCCTTAATGTCTCTGCTCCTGGGGATATGCGTAGGAAGTAGTCTCCTGTGCCCATCTGTTGTAGAGTACTTCCCACTTTCTCTTCTATCAGGTTCAGTTAGTAGCATGGCAGGATACAAGATCAATTCCAAAAAATCAGTTGCCTTCCTATACACAAAGAATAAGGAAGAAGAGAGGGAAATCAGAGAAGTATCACCTTTCACGATAGCCACAAATAGCATAAAATATCTTGGGGTAACTCTAACCAAGGATGTGAAGGATCTATTTGACAAGAACTTTAAGTCCTTGAAGAAAGAAATTGAGGAGGATACCAGAAAATGGAAGGATCTCCCTTGCTCTTGGATTGGGAGGATCAACATAGCAAAAATGGCAATTCTACCAAAAGCAATCTATATATTCAATGCAATTTGCATTAAAATCCCATCGAAATTCTTCACAGATCTTGAGAGGACATTAATCAACTTTATATGGAAAAACAAAAAACTCAGGATAACCAAAACAATCTTATATAATAAAGGAACTTCTGGAGGCATTACCATCCCTGACTTCAAACTCTACTACAGAGCTTCAGTATTGAAAACAGCTTGGTATTGGCATAAAAACAGAAGTTGATCAATGGAATAGAGTAGAAGACCCAAATTTTATCCCACAAACCTATGAACACCTGATTTTTGATAAAGGAGCTAAAAGTATTCAATGGAAGAAGGATACCATCTTCAACAAATGGTGCTGGTAGAACTGGTTGTCAACCTGTAGAAGAATGAAAATAGATCCATATCTATCGCCATGCACAAAATTCAAGTCCAAATGGATTAAAGACCTCAATATCAGGCTGAACACACTGAACCTGATAGATATTCTGTTTTAAAGTCACATGAGTTGTGTTTCCTTGTGTAGCTGAAAGTCACATTTCTGTCCTTCAGTGTTATCTGTAGTGCAGTACCATTTGAAGTTTCCAAGAAGATGGGGCCCTGATGTGGGAGTGTCATATATCAATCTGTTGCTTTCATTGGTTAATTAATAAAGAAACTGCTTGGCCTGATAGGTTAGAACATAGGTGGATGGAGTAAACAGAACAGAATGCTCGGAGGAAGAGGTAGTGAGGCAGACGCCGTGCCTCTGCTCTCCAGGGCAGACAAGATGAAGCAAGTTGCCAGGTCAGACATGCTGAATCTTTCCTGGTAAGACTAGTGCTACACACATTAAGAGAAATGGGTTAACCCAGATGTGAGAATTAGCCAGTAAGAGGCTAGAGCTAATGGGCCAACCAGTGTTTAAATGAATAGTATTCGTGTGTTGTTATTTCAGGGTATAAGCTAGCCAGGCAGCTGGGAGTTGGGTGGCAGGAACGCAGCATGCAGCTCCTTCTACAGGGCCCCACAACAGTATAACTTATTTATCCTTTTGTTTTTAAAGTTCCAGTACCCCTAGGTAACCACAATTTGGAAATTCTAATGGAAAATTCCAGAAATAAACAATTGCTAAATTTTCAATTCCCATTCTTTGTGTTGTGATGGAATCATACATTGCCCTATTTTATCTTGCTTATATCATGAGTCATTCCTTGACTTAAAGCAATTTCCTGCATTTGCCATCCTCTTTTTTGACAGAAGATTGAGAAAAACAGACAGACAGAAAGAAAGAAAGAAAGAAAGAAAGAAAGAAAGAAAGAAAGAAAGAGACAAAGACAGAAGCAGAAAGGAATTAATCTGTTAATGTAGAATATGTTGTTATTGTTTAATTTTATTACAGGACAATTATAATATTATAGGATGGTTTGTAGTCTGTTTATGTTTATTATTTGTTCATATCTTAAAGGTAGTAGTGCTCTACTATCTACAATTTGAGGTGTTCACCAAGGTTTCTACACATAACCCCTGTGGACCAGAGAAATGTGTTCTATCATTAGTCCTAGCTTATATCCCAGTACCACCTCAGTTCTAGCAGAATATATATAGTAAATCACATACCCTTATAAAGGCATTTCTAGGTCTTTGTTTCTCTTTTACCCTAAGATCCAGGACTATCTTCAAAACGACTTTTGAATTAGGCATTTCAGTATAAGAATCAATGAACTAAAATTTAAAATCACTCTAGATTTTAAACACATAGAGGCTATAAGCAGCATGTTCTACATTTAAATGCCTCACCTAACTCAACTGTCCACCTGGATCATAATTGCAGTTTCTGTGGACGTTGGTCCCACTGTATGTTTACATATGCCTCAGTTTAAGAATTAAGAATTTACTTTTTAAAATCAGCAGAACTGAAAGAGATTAATGATATCTTTGCAAATTTCAGGGTTTGGTCCTACTGTTAGATCGGCCTACTATGTTTCTATGATGTTCAGATAGAAAGAACATATTGGAAAATAATGACCATAAGAACACAATGATAATGGAAATACTGTCTTTATTAATAGTTCATTTACAGAATTTGTTCTAGGCTTATGTTTGGTAGGCCTTTACAAGGTTTTCTTATGCTGTGGAATAATTCTCTTGTATGCTGTAAAGGTTTGTCACTCATATTGGTTTAATAAAACACTGATTGGCTAGTAGCCAAGTAGGAAGTATAGGCAGGACAAACAGACTAGAGGAATTCTGGGAGGAGGAAAGACAGAGTTGGATGCAGAGGAAGCAAGAATGAAAATGCTCACTGATAAAAGGTACCAAGCCACGTGGCTGAAGATAAATAAGAATTATGCATTAATTTAAGTTGTAAGAGCTATTTAATAATAACCCTGAGCTAATAAGAAAAAGAGTTAGTAATTAATATAAGCCTCTGTGTGTTTCTTTGGACTGAAAGACTACAGGATTGGGCAGGACAGAAATTTCCATCTACAATCTTAGAGAGAGGATGGCCTTCATCTGGTGATCTAAGTTTGATGCAAGTGATGGTGGTAATTCTAGTTTATGACTTGACTTTCTGCTCTAAATGGGAGTATCAGCTTCTCCTAGGAATCCAGACTACTGTTCCATTCCTTGCTGCTGCAGAGAAGATACAATCTCCTACTTGAATGTACCCTAAGAATTATGTTTAGCAAAAGGAATTTGAAAAATAGCAGGTACAATAAATTCACTCAAAAAGTCCCTTGCCTTAGCAAATGCTTATAAAATATCTTATTAAATAATGCCCTATCTATACAAGGAAAAATTAAATACTCATGGTGATATAAGGACACAAAGTTCTGTATAACTAAAACCCGATAAAAATCACTCTTATCTTCCTTTCCCACCTCAGTATGTTTTATTTTGTGTAGGTAACTTTCTTCATTCAACACATTACAAATACATTTTAGGTTTTTCCTATTTCTGATTATTGTTTTTTTCATGGGTCTTTACAGATAGTGTAAAACGTCTATTAAATTTGTGTGATTTTGCCTTGTTAAATTAATACCAATTTAATTCTTAGTCACATTTGGGGCCCTTAGCAGATAAGAAATGAAGTTTTGCATCCATATACTACTAGTCACAGACCTCTGACTGCTTTCAGTTAGGTTCATTCTATAAAGCAAAAATGAAAACAGGGATATAAGAAATTAATATTAATTTTTAAAAAGTCCTTACTCCATAGTGAAGGCTAGTTTTCCATATTGAGATCATTTTACTGAGAGCCAGAAATAGCACAAAATCTACCAACTTACTGAGATACCATGATCTTGGTGACATTATTGTCATGGATATCAGGTTCTGTCTGTAGACTGGGTTTGATGGACTAATGACCCCAAAGGCAATTAGCACTGACAGATTTGAGATTTTATCATGGTATCACACACATAAAAAAGATATTACATGGTTTTGATCTTGCTGTCTTTTGGTTCAAAAATCCTATTTATCTTTCTCCTTCTTTCCACAGATTTCATGGCTGTACCTACAAACAACAAAAGGTATTGTTCTATAAATTGACAGAAGATAATATGCTTCACTTATAGCTTCATCCATGCCTTCTGAACCCCTAATGTCAGGATTCACTTATTTCTAACCACAAGAAGAGAGTGTTCAAAACATGTAAAGGTGTTTATCTCAATTAACAAGAGTTAGTACAAGCCTCTCTGCCCACAGTATATCAACATGTTTTGTGTACCAGTGATTCACTAGATACTCATTGATTTTCTGTGTTTTTGTTTTATACTGTAATGTATGGTTGATATAGGGTCTCTTTATGTATCCCTGGCTGTCCTGGAGTTCGCTGTGTAGACCAGACTGTTCTCAAACTCACAGAAATCTTTCTACCTCTACCCGCTGATTGCAGGGATTAAAATATGTGCCATCATACTCAGTTAATTTTCTGTGTTTTCAAATGAAGTATATGAGACACAGAGTTTAGAAACAGCAGCTACCTAATGATGGATGCTTTCCAAAATGTTTGCCATTGCACAATTTCTTCATTGGGCGAACATTACAGAGCTTCACAGAATGTATTTTCATTGCTTAATTATGTAGTAGTGCTTGCAATAAACACAAGTTAAAGATTCCACAGTCCAATAAACTTATTTTTCCAGTTAGTAGACATATACTGTAATGTAATGATTAAATAAAACATTGTTCAGTAAACACAAGAGCCAGTTATATTGAGATTTATTATTTTTATCAGATACCAGGCATGGTGTGCAATTGTTTATGACATATTTTTACATAGTTTTATGGCAGGCTTGCCCATACCAGTACCATTATACACTGGAATAGTAAGTTGGTGTTATAATAAGTTTTCTCATACAAGCAACATTATACACAGGTATAGTTAGTTGTTTTTATGGTACACTTACTCATACCACCAGATCACACATGTGTAATTGGTTTATTTTAGGTCTGCTCATACCAGCAACATCACACAGAGGTATACATTGTTAGATGTTATGATTTTATGATGATTATGATATCATTAAACAGCATAAAATATCAGTTCTAGTAAAATCACTTGGATCAGAACTCCATATATTGTCAGCTGTTTACCAAAATACTGAGTTAAGCAGGTAGTTTATGAAATTACATCAGTGTGGGCTTCATAGTAAGTAATAGGCTGAATGTACTCTTGATTAATCTGTGTCAGGAAGCACTAAAGCAAACATGATGGAAATACTTTGCACTGTGGATGGACCACAGATTATTTATGAAGAACCTCTTTGAGTACATACTATATTTTCTCATGGTCTCTCTAACTCTGTTTATTGAAGCATTTCCCAGTTGGTGAAATCTCTACCCTGTTAGGTTACTCTCCTGACTTCTGTTAAAAATTCATTTTTTCCAAAGAAGAAACTTACTGAGCCAAAACAAACTCTAAATGTCATATCTGCCAATTAGCACTGTGACCTTTCTGAAGTCACTTTCCCTTTCTTGGTCTCAGTTTTGTTCCTCTACAGGCTCAAACATTTGCTACAGCCTGGTGGCTTTTATATGTTGATTCAAACTGAAAAATTTAACTTTTAGCATTAATCTGGAAGGGTTTAAGTTTGCTAGTTTATGAGACTTTTACTATAAGTGTTTCATTTTTTTTCCAATCACCAAATTATTTTAATATTGACAAGATATAATCTGATGTGATGTCTGTAAGAAGAGGAAGCTATAAGAATTTTCAGCTATGTTCTTCTGTGGATGAGCTTTACAAACTCTGCCAGATGGCAGTGAATGTATCAGGGGTCATGCTATGAGATTATGACTGTACCAATGTCCAGGCACTATAGCACAATAAAGATCCAGTGAGATTCACAAATGACTGGGTCCTGAAACCAAGTAAAATGATTTTGGTAGATTATTTAAACATATGTGGAACCTTAGTGATAGGTTTGTAAATACATAACAATTATCAAATTAGTGTAATCTTGATTGGTGGAAGAACAACTATATGTACATAGTTGGAACATTATGTTAATTAATGAAACAGGCCCTGTCAAATTTAATAAAATTCTCCATGATTATAAACTCATTAATATAGTATTCTAAACAAGATTAGCTCAAGGGCTCTGGCGTTGCACCTCAGATGGTCTGGATAGTAACAGAGGGTGTCCCCATTTCTGAATTCAACTGCAGTTCTAAAGTAGCTATTTTAGTTTTATAATATGAGAGAAGATTAGGACAAATGGAGTTCTCATTGCTCATTTTCTTCTTAGTTAATTCAGCTAGAATGATTCTTTCAGCATTTGCTACCCCTGTCTCCAGAAACCCTTCAATCACAGCCACAATTATGTCAAATCCTGGATGTTTATCTATTACGCATTCTAGAAAATGAGCCATTCTTTGTGCTTTTGACCATGATACAATTAAACCACCACCAAAATCTCTGTATTTCTTGCCTATGAAACCAATGGTCTCCAGTTTTGATACTTGAATTCTAGATGGTTTGCATATCAAATTCACTTATTATGTTTCTCCAATATTTTAAGCTCTTATGAAATTATCATTTATAAATATTCTCTGAAATTCTGGAGGAAATTTATTTATATATATACCTATATATCATCCATACATCATTTAGTATCTGCCTATCTATGTAGATATTTATCATATATCATAGATCTATCTATCATCTATTTATCTATCAATCAATCATATAGCATCTGTCATCTATTTGTTCATATTTATATATGACCATGATTATAAAATATTATATATTATGTAATATAACTAAGAGGCAGCATAGTGGAGCGCATATAAACACAAGAAAATTTAAATTCAGGCTCCAGCAGTCATGTTGCAAGTTCATGTATTTTATCCTGTTCTTACCTTTTTACATTCTTGTTACTGAGATAATGGAACCTAAACGTGGGGCAAACAGTTATACAGTGCTAAGTTCTGAAGTTCTTAAAATTCAATCTTCAAGCACATTATTTGCCTTTAAATTAATTTAAAGAAAATAAGATTACTGATGTAAGTGTGGAAATTAGTGAGAGTCCTGTATAGAAGTCACACAGAATCCTTATGTCTGGGACTGCCCATCTTTTCTTTTTCACTCTACTAAATTTATGAATTATGTCACTGATAATTAATTATAACTATAATTTTAGCCATAAACCTCCTGTTTTCTTGATGGTCCATTTCATTTATTTGATGTGGCCACCTTCCTTATATTTTCAATTATGCCATGAAGGCTGCTTGGTGATATATAAGGATAGCTACTCTTGTCAGTCTTTTCCTTCTACTTGCTTGGTATAGACTATGCCAGTCTTTGAATTGGTTCTCCCTCTTCCCAGGGAGTTGTGTCTCTGAAAACACAAAGAGTTGGGCTTTTTTTGTATTTGATTAAATCAAGTAATATGTGAGCACTAATCCCATAGTTTGAGGCTAATAATATTTGTAATATTACTGAGAGATTTTGACTAATTTCTTTAATTTTGTTTTTGTTGTTTTGCTTATTGTTTAAATACCTTTTTTGTTTGTTTGTACATTTTATTCTATTTCTCTCTATTCTTTCATATATTTGCCAATTTATTAATTTGGCACATTCAATCCTATGTTAATTTTAGCTTGTTATCAATCTTCTCCTATTTATTTCAGGAAATTATCTTTCCTGTGATTTCATGTTCCAGTCATTTCTGTTCTTCCTCTAGGTGTAGGTGTCCTGCAGTGCTGCTGAGAACATACTCGCTACTAGTTCTCCTACATTTTGCTTGCCTTGTACTGTCTATTTATTCAACAGTTGTAGAAGGTGCTTGTCCTGTGCATGATAATCTTGGTAAGCAGGTTTGTACTCTCAGGAGTAAACTTTTCTCTGTTCTTCTGTAGTTGAAATATTATTTGGGCTGTCAATGAACCCCCAAATAAAGTCACAGAAACTATTTGTTAATTATGAATATTTAGCCTAGATTATGCTCATTCCACTAGTTCTTTTAATTTAATAGATTAATTTAATTTTAATCTTTTTATATCATTTATATCTTGCCTTTTTATCTTTCTTTAATTATCTATGTTATACTTTTCTGCTTCTTCCATGTCTGTCTCCGGCCCCTGTCGTCTACTTTTTTTTTTTTTACATCTAGGGTAAATCCTTCCTCCTACTTATTCTACCTACCTATAAGTTCCACATTATTGATCATTCAGCTTTTTTTTAGAGCAATCAAGTACCTTAGGCAGGCTATGTAAAATAGCAACACATCTTTACATAATTAAACAAAGGCAATACATCTTCACATGGTTATATAAATGCAATACATCTTTGTATAGTTAAACATATATTCTGAAACAGTTTTCACTTTTTCTTTTAATAAAATGGCTTTAGCTTTAACATAGACTATATACAATAAGACCAATTATCAAGTAGAAATTTACTTTTGCATTTACAATATCCAGTCCATTTGTATTTGGAAAATTCAGATAAACTACTCTATTATCTATCTTATGTTGGTGAGTCCAAAGATTTGTACCTAATTCACATTTTATTTTAACTTGTATTACCAGCCCCAAACTGTCTTCTTAAAAATCAAAACATTTTCTTTAGATAAACATTTTAAACCTTTTTGTCTCTCCATAACCCATAGAATGACTAAAATCCACCCACCCCACCTCTTGGGAATGTGGGAATTTTGTTCTCTAGACTGCTTCCTATTGTTTTGAGCAAAAGCTTTCCCAGAGGACCCTGAGAAAATTGATAAAATGGTCAATACCTAAGATAAAAAGGAATAACATTTGTTGTCCAGTCTTTGTGTCATGGTAAAGTGCAAGACTTATCTGAAGTCCTGCCTAGAATAATCTGTAAGTCTGGATCATTTCAGTCAGTAGCACTGAAGTTGGTCTGATTGCATATCTCTGAGCAAAGTTAGGAGAGGTACTCTCAAAGAACGGATCATCTGGATCACCCATTTTCATTGGTGTCTTGTTCCTTTGCTCTAAAATTCCACAAATGTTTGGGCAAATATTCTGCAACAATTGTCCACTTTTGAAATGGGTCGGTCCGATCTGCTTTGGAGTATAAATCAATTTATCTGTATGCTCACTCTTGTCTTAGATTTGGGAAATATTCTGTTGTAATTTTATTATTTAGTACTTCTGTCTTTAATTTTTATTACATTCCTGTTTCTAATTTCATTGGTGGTAGATGTGGTCTCAGGTTTATTCTTTAAAGCACATTATTGCATTATTGGAGGTTGTAGTCATGTGTCATTACTTTGCTTTATACTTTATGAATGTATAATTTCATTAACATTGTTTTTAGTCTGTGATCTTGCTTCTGCATCTGTACTTTCGGTATGTTTTCAAGTGTCCTTCCAATTCCAGTGTCACATTTGTTTGGTTCATAAGCTAGGCAATGAACTAATCAGAGGGTGATATAAAGTTTAGAACTGTAAGAGTGTGATATATTATATGTTCTCTAGTAGAACATTATGATAGTAGATTTTCTAAAACACAATTAATAAAAACTCAGAGAGAGAAATTGTATTTCCACCAGAAGATCAAAAAAGCAAAGCAATTAGTCACTGGCTCTTACCTTGAACTCAGTATTAAATGGTGATCCTGCCTTCAGGAATCTCAGAATGAGACTGTGTGTTGAGAGCTGTTTTTCCCATTTTACAGTACTCTCTAGGGCTAGGATTAAAGGAATGCATCACTGTGATTAAAGGCATGCACTACCCAATTTCTATGACAACTAGTGTGGCTACTAGAATTAAAGGTGTGTGTCACTTTGGCTACTTGGATTAAGGGTGTGTGTTACCATCACCTGGTCTGTAAGGCTGACCAGCAGGACTGTTTCATTCTCAGCTCTTTAGGCAGTCTTTATTTATTGAAATACAATTGAAATTCCACTACAGAATTTCTACCAGGAACTGCATGTGCCTTTGCAGTAGAATGAGAGAGAATGGACAGTAGGGGGCTTCTTTCAAGCCTCTTGCCTTGCACAGCATAAAGATTTTTTTTAAACAATTTAATTTTTGTTGTGTGATTCTAGAAATTTTACTTCATCTGTGCTTTGTCACAGAGTGAGAAAGTGATTTTTCCCTTCGTCTGTTTCCCTTTTTAGATTTTACCTATTCCAATAGCTGACAATCAGTAGAAATGCAGTCATGGTGGTCATAATCATAGTAACGATATCAAGCTGTCAAAATATAAAGATGATGGAAGCATTGGCCATCAGGAAACCTGAGTGCATTGTCCATCTCACAGGGAAATAAGATATGAATGCAAATGGACAGGAACTGTCTATTCCTCTGGTGATGGAGATGCTGTGATGAACCTATTCCCAAACAAGAATTTCATAGGTTCACAGGTGGTTGCATAAGTTGTACATGCAAATTTATTTGTCAACCATGTAATAAAAATTAGAATCTGTAGCTATAAAAATCTTAGAAATTACATGTTACATGAATTGAGTAAACTTTGGAATATATGATACAAAATACGCTTGAATTTCGCCCCTTGACCACTTGGTTCATGCAACTGAAGGATATTACAGAGAAGACACTGAAAGCTAAGCAAACAGCAAAGCTTCAGGGAGGGTAATGGATTTGAGGAATTATGATATACAAAGCAATTGCTATTTATACTGAAATAACTGCTTTAGGGTACAAATTGTCCTCTCAATTCTATATTTTGTTTCTTAAACAAGTTGTGATGCTGAATTAGGCAATGCACACATCCTAAGGGGGGCAGAACAAATTATTTGAATAGATAGTGAGTAGTAAATTGAATCAAACATACAGAATTTATATCTCCCCCAAAGGCCTTTATAGGATGGTGAAAAGCATCAATTAAGAACAATAAACCCAGTATTATCAGCATCTTAGACTATTTATTATTTAGTTTGGCCCAAAACTCTGGCCTGCCATGCTTTTCATTATTCTCCTTTAAAATTCACATAAAACTGCTTTCATTCTGAACACTTTCTCAGAAAATAGAAGCTATATTTGCTGAGGTTAATTTGAATCTTTTTTAAAGTATTCAATATAAGATTTCCAATAATGTTTTTACAAATGAAATGTTAATTTTCTTTGTACACATTATAATTCAAAATTTAAAATGAAAAAAGGATCAAAGGTTAAATAATGAAACAAAATTTCTAAATTAATAACATATTTTATAGATAGGAAGAAAAATGTTTTGCATTCTATTAGACATGTAAGTATGAGATGTAAATCTGAGGGTAGTGGGAAATGACCTTAAATCTATCTATGCTCACATCAATGTCACAGAAAAAAGAAATACTCTCAGAAGATTCTTGTACATTCTAGACTCTTATGAATTGTAAATATAGGCTATATTGCAATTAAAATATGTGCATTGAGATTAAATATATGGTGTGAGAAATCCTTCTGTCTATATGTTGCTTTTATTAGTTAATGAATAAAGAAACTGCTTTGGGACTATAGCAGAGCTATAGGGGAACAAAGCTAGGTGGGAAAACTAAACGGAATGATGAAAGAAGGAAAGTAGTGTCAGAGAAGCCATGGAGCCACTGGAGACAGACGTGCTGAAACTTTGCTGGTGATGAACAGATTAATAGAAATGAGTTAAAGTAATATGTAAGAGTCAGCCAATAAGAAGCTAGAGCTAATGGAACAAGCTGTGATTTAATTAAAACAGTTTCTGTATTATTATTTCAGTTCTAGATGGCCAGCACAAAGAATCAGCCCGTTCCAAAATGTTGGCACCCACGTGGGAAACTAAAATCCACTTAAAACCTGAGAGGGCTTGCAAAGGAATTCTAGACACACTAAAAAACAAAGTTTAGCGACTTTTTTTTTTTCTTGAATGGGCTTTGCTTGCTGGCAGCATGCTGCAGTTCTAAGAGACGTTTTCCTAACTCAGCCATAGCAGAAAATATTAGCTGCAGTTTTGAAATGCAGGCTTTCTGGGACATACTGCCAATGTAACCTCTGGCTCTTTCAGGAGACAAAGCATTTGAATTAAAAAAAAAACAATGTACTAGTGGCTTGCTTGGTGGAATGATGAACCAGTTGTGTGCCTAGAGATGGGACACTGTGCATGGCTCTTGGAGGCAGATCCACTATGCTGGGCTATATAGAACAAGCAGGCAGTAAAGAGGTTCTTCTTTTGTTCCCACAGAGGATGAGAACCTGTGGACTACTTCCAGACTAATGTGGATTGATGGACCAAGACCTCATGTAAGGTTGCCTTGAACACCCCTCAAAAAATTACTTGACCAAAGAAACAGCAGGAAGAAGTTAGGACAGAACTATGCCTATATTCTCAAATATTGTTTATAAATGCTTCTTTAAATTTAAAGGGGGATATCCTATGGAGATTTGCATTGACATGGATCTGGGTTGATTGATACAAATTTAAGATCAATTTTGTTATACTGTTTATATGTATTTCTGATATCGATTAAGGTATGTTTGTGCAGCTCATTAAAAAATATAACTCATAGAAAAGAAATACAGTTTAATAGATAGTTATCCATAATAGTCAAGCTTGTAGTCATGTTAGGTTTTCTAGACATATAGAGATATATTTCAGTTAGATAGGTATCTTCAAATCTTTCAGAGACTTTCAGAATATGGCATTTAAAATGTTTTAAGAACTTAGGACTTTTCATGACAATGAGACACATCTACTCCTGGCAATACCAATTACTTCAAAAGGAAGATGGACATTAAAGAGGCTCCTTATGATACTGATTAGCCACTTGGGCAAGAAACTGTTTTTGCTTGGATTGCTTGATGAACTGGACATGCAGGACCCACAGAAAAATAACTGCTGAACTTCCCTAAAGGTGAAACAATCATTTGGGGTTTCTGCTTCATTAAACAGTCCAAGAGACATTCTGCAGGACATAGAAGAAAGTGACTACAAACTGCCAATCTAGGTGCTTCTTGGAAAAGTCTGCTGGATACTATGGGCCTGTAGGCTGAAGATGGATGCTCCAATAGTACAAAAGAACATTATGTGACTGTCTAGGCAGCGAGATGTCTCTGTCATTTCTAGAGTTTTACAAGTTGCTTACAATGTACTTCCTGTTTACTTAGGTAATATTATTTCCTTATGGAGTCTTTGATGGAGTTTAAGAATTTAAAGTTATATTTATAATTTTCCTTAGTTATAATAAAAGATAAAGTAGTTGTAAATATTGTAATTGTAATTCTTGCTGATACTTGTTTTGTTATTTGTAATTTTACTATGTTAAAGTTAAAGCCTTACTTTTTGTTTAAAAAGAAAAGGGGAGTTCAGTCCAGTGCTCCAGTGTGGGTCTCTGTCTCAATCTCCATCTATCGCCAATGAGGGTTCTATGGTGATAAGCAAGATATTCATCAGTATGGCTATAGGATAGGGTTATTTCAGGTTCCCTATCCTCAACTGCCCCAGGAACTAACTGGGGACCTCGCCTTGGGCATCTGGAAGCACCTCTAGGTCCAAGTCTCTTGCCAACCCTAAGATGGCTCCCTTAATTAAGATATGTGCTTCCCTGCTCCCCTATCAAAACTTCTGGAGCACTGGACTGAACTCCCAAAGTCCCAATGAGGAACAGAAGGAGGGTGAACATGAGCAAAGAAGTCAGGACCACAAGGGGTGCACCCACCCACAGAGACATTGGGGCTGATCTATTGCAGAGCTCACCAAGGCCAGCTGGACTGTGACTGAAAAAGCAAGGGGTAAAACCGGACTCTCTGAATATGGCGGACAATGAGGGCTGCTGAGAAGCCAAGGACAATGGCACTGGGTTTTGATCCTGCATCATGTTCTGGCTTTGAGGGCGCCTAGCCAGTTTGGATGTTCACCTTCCTAGACCAGGATGGAGGGGCAAGGACTTTGGACTTTCCACAGGGCAGGGAAGTCTGGCTGCTCTTCAGACTGCAAAGGGAGGGGGAGAGAAGTGGGGGGAGGGGGAGAGAAGTGAGGGGAGGGGGAGAGGAGTGGGGAGGGGGGAGAGGAGTGGGGATGGGGGAGAGGAGTCGGGGGAGGGGGGAGGAGTGGGAGGATAGGATGAGGCGGAAATTTTTTTCCTCAATAAAAAAAAAAATATAAAAAAAAGGGGGAAATAGTGTGGGAGGTCCTTCTTTCTATATGTTGCTTTATTGGTTAATGAATAAAGAAACAGCTTTGGACCCAAAGCAAAGCTATAGGGTAACAAAGCTAGGTGGGGAAAACTAAACTGAATTCTGGTAGTAGGAAGGTGGAGTCAGAGAGAAGCCATGGAGCCACTGGAAACAGATGTGTTGAAACTTTGCTGGTTGGCCATGACTTTGTTATGATGCACAAATTAATATAAATGGATTAAATTAATATGTAAGAGTTAGTCAATAAGAAGCTAAAGCTAATGGACCAAGCTGTGATTTAATTAATATAGTTTCTGTGAGATTATTTCAGTTCTGGCTGGCTGGGACAAATAAACAGCCTCCTCCAAAAACTATACTTGTCCTGTGTCACACTTTTAGTGACTAAGTCAAAATACTAAGAAAGTTTTATGACTTGTTGACTATCTCATCCATTCAAAATTCTCTTCTTCCAGAATGATATTAGTCTACTTTTGCACACTGGAGAGAAATTTGTTATAATAAAAATACATATTCAATTTTATCTGTAATATTTCAATTTGATTTCTTAAACTCATATAGAAAGAAAACATTACACTTTGTTTAAAATAAAGCTGACAAGAAAAATAGTGTTTAAATTCCTCAAGATAATATTTAAAAAAGACAAAATATTTCTTGTAAAAAATAATTTCTAGCCCAAAACTATAGACTCTTGTGCAAGCCTCAGAGAAGAGTTATAGGGAGAGATTTGTCCCCAGTACAGAAATGATCATGAGAAAAACCTAGCATCTACTTTGATTTGAAACATCACACTCAAACACAAGTGTTTCAAGGCCAAATCCAAAACAGCATACTGTTTATATTTTTCAGTATTTTTTTACATAAGTAACATCATCTTATCTTAGGTCAGAGAATGCTCAATATTCTGATCCAATGACTTGAACAAAACAAAAGAAATGGTACTAGAAAGACACATATTGGTTAGTCTAAGTTCTAGAGAGAACAATATTTTTTATAATATGGTTGGATACAATTTTTATTATATGTAATTATATTATTAGGTGAACCATTTAGCTAAAATATCTATAAGGGAATCAAAGATTAAAGACAAGTGAAAAAAATGGAATTGCATAACAATGATATGTAGGATGAAGCATCCTTAAAATAACAAGCAACTCATCTAATTTTAAGTGCAAAATAATTAATAAAAGAATTTACATTAATGATTAAAAGATAGGATTATATAAATATATCAGTTTAACATCTATTGTTTGATGCTAATGAAGAAAAATCATCTTTCAAGGAGAATTATAGATATTGTCTAAAGGGAGGGTCTGAATTAAACAGTTATGAAGGACAGATATTATATTTGGTTTTCCTCCATCATTGCCATGGTTTTCACAAACAGATAAATCACTCACACATTTCTCACCATATAAGGCATTTACTTTATTTTTTTTTTGAAACAAGGTTTCTCTGTAGCTTTGGTGCTGGTTCTGGAACTAGCTCTTGTAGATCAGGCTGGCCTCAAACTCCCAGATATCTGCATGCCTCTGCCTCCCAAGTACTGGGACTAAAGGCATGCGCCACCACTGCCTGGCGGCATTTATTTTAAATATAAATCTATAGTAAGCACTCAACAACTTCAACAAACAAAACTCCATATTTATTTTCCCTCGGGATAAATCCTAACAGCTTTTCTTTGACACATTCATCAAAAGAAAAAGAGTAAATGTATCCGCCCTTAATCCGGACATGAATTATAACTGACTATATTCAGAGACTACATTAGTATTGACACTCTGTCAATTTGGGATAAGACAGTCATGCAATAATTATAGTTGCTATGGGTACATGATATGGTAGTAAACCTAAACCATAAGTTAAAGTTATAGAGTGAGATACCATGATAGAGAGGTGTCAAAGCACCAGAGATCCAAGTCATATGGACTAATCAAACACTGAGAAAGTAGAACCTCCAGCCAGGATACTTTCATGGTGACCTCTTGAGCCCTGCTGAAGTTTTTTTAAGATTTGTATGATGTAATGCACACGCCTGAAAGAATTAATTGCAATATTATCAATTTTCTTTAGTGAATACAAGGTTTTGATGACTGAATACAATTCTCTACAGTGAGTGAGTAAGACTGTTGAGTTCAGCATGATTTGTTTTAGAGAGTATATGTTAAATTATTTTTTGGAAGAATCAACTACTTTATAGAAGTTTATATCTTACTGAATATGTAAATAAATCAAGTTCCAGAAAAAAAAAAACTAACTGATTCTGTCTTCTATGCACAGAATAAAGGGTGAGAAATAAAAAAATAATTTAAAAGAGTAGAGAGGAGTTAGAAAGTTTTCTTAGGGGAACATATTAAGAGGGAGTTTGAAGCATATTAGGTTCTGAGGGCAAATTTGATCAGTCACTGTTTATGACTATAGGTTCTAAAATTGGTACAATGAAGAACCCCAAAGGGAAATGAAACACAAGGTACATTCCTGGGGAAAAAAAGCACAGGTTTCCAAATTATCTTCTCAAACAGAATCTCATTAATACATGCTCATTGCCCATGTACATGCATTGCAGCACAATCTGTGACATTATTAACTAGAGAAGAACCTTAAAGATTTTGTGATACTCAAGATGATTTTATTATGGGGGGAATCTAATCATATTGGAAGCTTGTGATTGGTACAGATTGAAAGTCTAGTGTCTTAGCAATAAGGCAATAATAGGAATCATAGGTACCATTCTGAAACTTAACTCCCAAGATACAGGTCCTGGACAAACATTTTTATTGATTTTATTGAGTTCTACATTTTTCTCTGCTCCTGTCCCTACATCTCCCCTACCCTTAAACACTCTTCCATGGTCCCCATGTTCCCAATGTACTCAGGAGATCTTGTATTTTTCTACATCCCAACAGATAAGATCCATATATGTCTCTCTTCATGTCCTCATTGTTGTTTGGTTTCTCTGGAATTTTTATTTGTAGGCTGGTTTACTTTACTATATGTTTAAAAACCACCTATGAGTGAATACATTTGATAATTGTCTTTCGGGGTCTGGGTTACCACACTCAATATGATGTTTTCTAGTTGTGTAAATGTACCACATTTTCCTTATCCATTCTTCGGTCGAGGGGCATTTAGGTTGTTTCCAGGATCTGGTTATGACAAGCAATGCTGCTATTAACACAGTTAAGCTCATGTCCTTGTGGTACAATTGAGCATCCTTTGGATATATACCCAAAAGTGGTATTGCTCCATCTTGAGGAAGGTTGTTTTCTAATTTTCTGAGAAATCACCATACTGATATCCAAAGGGGCTGTACCAGTTTGCACTCCCACCAGCAATGGAAGAGTGTTCCCTTTTCCCCACATCTTCTCCAGCATAAGTTACCATCAGTGTTTTTGATCTTGTCCATACTTACAGGTGTAAGATGGAATCTCAGTATTGTTTTGATTTTCCTTTCTCCTATGACTAAGGATGTTGAGTATTTCCTTAAGTGTCTTTCAGTCTTTCAGCCATTTAATATTCCTCTGTTGAGAATTCTATATTTAGGTCTGTACTCCACTTTTTTTAATGGGTTAGTTGTTCTTTTGATGACCAATTTCTTGAATTCTTTGTATATTTTGGATATCAACCCTCTGTGGTGTGGGGCTGGTGAAGATCATTTTCCATTGTGTAGACTGACATTTTTGTCTTGTAGACTGTGCCTGGACAATCTTTTTTTTCTTTTTTTAATTATTTTTTTATTGAAAAAAAATTTCTGCCTCCTCCCAGCCTCCCATTTCCCTCCCACTCCACCCACTTCTTTCCCCTCCCCCCACTCCTCTCCCCCTCCCTCTCCAGTCTGAACAGCAGTCAGGGTTCCCTGCCCTGTGGAAAGTCCAAAGTACCTCCCCCCATCCTGGTTTAGGAAGGTGAACCTCCAAACTGGCTAGGCTCCCACAAAGCCAAACATGAAGTAGGATCAAAACCTAGTGCCATTGTCCTTGGCTTCTCAGCAGCCCTCATTGTCCGCCATATTCAGAGAGTCTGGTTTTATCCCCTGCTTTTTCAGTCACAGTCCAGTTGGCCTTGGTGAGCTCCCAATAGATCAGCCCCACTGTCTCCATGGGTGGGTACACCCCTTGTGGTCCCGACTTCTTTGCTCATGTTCTCCCTCCTTCTGCTCCTCATTGGGACATTGGGAGCTCAGTCCGGTGCTCCAGTGTGGGTCTCTGTCTCTATTTCCATCCATCGCCAGATGAAGGTTCTATGGTGATATGCAAGATATTCATCAGTATGGCTATAGGATAGGATCATTTCAGGTTCCCTATCCTCAGCTGCCCCAGGTACTAACTGGGGACCTCGCCTTGGGCAACTGGAAGCACCTATAGGTCCAAGTCTCTTGTCAACCCAAAAATGGCTCCCTTAATTAAGATATGTGCTTCCCTCCTCCACTATCCAACCTTCCTTTATCCCAATCATCCCGTTTCCCCAAGTTCCCCCCATCCTCCCGTTCTCACTTTTCTCTCCCCATCTCCCCTTACCACCCTCCCACCCCACCTCCAAAATCCCATTTTTTTTGCCCGGCAATCTTGTCTACTTCCCATAACCAGGAGGATAGCTATATGTTTTTCTTTGGGTTCACCGTCTTATTTAGCTTCTTTTGGATATCAAATTATAGACTCACTGACCTTTATTTATGGCTAGAAACCATTTATGAGTGAGTACATCCCATGTTCATCTTTTTGGGTCTGGGATACTTCACTCAGGATAGTGTTTTCTATTTCCATTCATTTGCATGCAAAATTCGAGAAGTCATTGTTTTTTACTGCTGAGTAGTACTCTAATGTGTATATATTTCACACTTTCTTCATCCATTCTTCCATTGAAGGACATCTAGGTTGTTTCCAGGTTCTGGCTATTACAAACTGGATGTCAACCTTTAGAAGAATGAAAATAGACCCATATCTATCACCATGCACAAAACTCAAGTCCAAATGGATTAAAGACCTCAATATCAATCTGAACACACTAAACCTGATAGAAGAGAAAGTGGGAAGTACCCTACAACATATGGGCACAGGTGATCGCTTCCTAGGTATAACCCCAGCAGCACAGACATTAAGGGCGACATTGAATAAATGGGACCTACTGAAACTGAGAAGCTTCTGTAAAGCAAAGGTCACTGTCACTAAGACACGAAGGCAACCCACTGACTGGGAGAAGATCTTCACCAACCCCGCAACAGACAAAGGTCTGATCTCCAAAATATATAAAGAACTCAAGAAACTAGACTTTAAAATGCTAATTAACCCAATTAAAAATTGGGGCACTGATCTGAACAGAGAATTCTCAACAGAAGAAGTTCAAATGGCCAAAAGACACTTAAGGTCATGCTCAACCTCCTTAGCGATCAGGGAAATGCAAATCAAAACAACTTTGAGATATCATCTTACACCTGTCAGAATGGCTAAAATCAAAAATACCAATGATAGCCTTTGCTGGAGAGGTTGTGGTGGAAGGGGTACCCTCATCCATTGCTGGTGGGAATGCAAACTTGTGCAACCACTTTGGAAAGCAGTGTGGCGGTTTCTCAGGAAATTAGGGATCAACCTACCCCTGGACCCAGCAATGCCACTCTTGGGAATATACCCAAGAGATGCCCGATCAAATGACAAGGGCATTTGTTCAACTATGTTCTTAGCCTGGACAACTTTTTAAACAACCTTTCAAATAATGATTTTATATATTCACATTTTTGACACTGCATGGATAATATAATCCTACCTTTAGCTCTGTAGACATTCTCTGTCATTGAGAAGGTAGTTTGGCTGCTGTATGATAAAAACAGAATAAATCAAGACAATAAGAGTGATCAAAAGTATTAATGAGATTTCTCTAAGTTCTTTAGTGAATATGACTTTGAAAGAAATAAAATTTCACCATATTTTCCTTAAAAAATATTAATAAAGTTAATGTTTCTTCATATTTAGGGATGGTAAAAATTTGGGATGTTTTTGGTAGATATGTTTCTGTCAAAGATATAAGATGGTACAAGGTAATAAGAGTAAGGCATTGGTCATCTTTATTTAATTTATTGATGCATATTTAAAGCCTGATACAATGTAATTAATTCCCAAACAATTTTTCATCTACATAAATTCACTCAACATGTACCATCTTCTTCTAGCTGGTGAACTAGGAGGTCAAGAGATGATCTCTGTTCCTCTGTCTTTCCCAGGTTAAATCCAGTGTTGAATACATATCAGTGGAAACCAATACATCTACTGTTTCTCATCACCTGTTTCTTAGCAAAATTTCTGGCATAAATAATGTTTGTAAATGCTATTTGTTTGCATTGAAAAATGAACAATGGCTGGGAGTGTAGCTCTGTCTATTGTCGTACCATCACCAAGTCCTGTGTTTAATTCCCAGCACTGAAGAAAATAGGCATTGTGGCACATTCCAGTCATCTCAGAACTTTGGAGGCAGAGGCAGTGGATAAAAA
Source organism: Microtus californicus (assembly GCA_028537955.1). NCBI lineage: Eukaryota > Metazoa > Chordata > Mammalia > Rodentia > Cricetidae > Microtus > Microtus californicus. The sequence continues at coordinate 122,375,303 of JAQJZF010000001.1, forward strand.
TTTCAAAGTCACTTCCAGCTAAGAACATGAGCTTCAAACTATTCTGGGATAGGGATATATGATAGTTTATTATTAAACTATATTTAAGTTTATATTTAAAATGTTCGAATGAGACTCAAGAACCTCTGGGTCCTGGGTGGCCAAGAGATACCCCAGTGCTCTTCTAACCTGGGGCAAGTGGGCATTGTCACAAGAACAAATAGGTAATGAAGAGGAAGGAAAGATAGAAAACATGGAGCCATGCATGCGCTCAGGAGAAAGAGAGAACTGGAGTCATGATGGTAGTGGCATGCCTCAGTGATCCTCAGAAAGGCATGAGATGGTCAGTGGTCCTGATAAAGCCAAGGACCTTCTTGATGTCTGTGGCCACTGTTACCACCAAGGCCCTTGCAGGTCAGGGTTGCTGCCTAAATCCATATCAGTAGGAGAATGCTGTTGGTGCCCTTGGGAGAGCTGGTCATACCCCTTATGGGAGAGTTAATCCTGTCCCTCCTGGGCCCATAGCACTAAAGTGCAGGAGGTGGCATGCTTGCAGGGGAGCTAACGCTTCCCAGCTCCAGCCATCACAAAGCTATCCTTAATTGATGGATTCTGTTGCTGATGCAGGCAGAGAAAGATTCCTCCTCAATTGGATGGCTGATCATTAGGAATTTAACCATGCTCCAGTGAATATATGGACATCACAAAATGTAATTTTTTGTTGTTGTTTTGATTTGGTTTTTGTTTATTTTGGAGGGGGGGTCATGGGGGAAGGAAGGTGAACATGAGAAGACTAGGAGATGAACACAGTTGGGGTGCATGATGTGAGATTTCCAAATAATCAATAAAAAATAATTTTTGAAAACTGTTAGAATGAACGAATGACACCAGGAATCCAGGAGGAAAGGAGAGAGAGAAATCTTTGCTATCTGTTTTTAAATTTCCACAATGACAGAGATCAATAGAGCCATGGATGTGGTCGGTAATATTTTATTCACTTGGAAAGTGTTCTGATCTATGAAGAGAATCAAATGGAAGGATGTGTCTCTAGAACTCACACTTTTTTTCTTACACGATGTTTTAGCTTTTTTATTGCTTTTACTTTAATAAAAACAGTCTGTTTTTTTATGTATATATTTTATAGGCACTTTTGTTTTTTGATTCAAATAAGTTTGAATTTACATATAATATTATATATAAGATATATGTACATACAAACACACACACACATATATATATGAACATATATGGACAAAAACATACTTAGTTACTTATATGTGAACATCCATAGAGCACCAAAGTTTTATTATCTTTCAATGAAAATCTGACCAAAATAAACTTCTGATTAACTTAAATCCATTTCTTTTTGAAAATGTAATTTTTTTTCTTCTTTTCTTTTATTCACTAATGTTATATTTGGGGGAATATTTTTTTATCAATATGTTTTAAAATGCAATATTGAACTGGTATAAAAATAACTGTATATAAAAGTTTCTGTGAAAATACACTTTTCATGCTAAAGTAATTTTAACTATGACCATAATTGCACAGCCTGATGTTTCATTGGTTGTAGAGAATGATACTTGCCCTATGAGGTTTTTTTTTTTGTTGTTTCTGAAAATTAATTAAAAATTGATTCTCTCTAACTAGAAAACATGTTTGCTGATTTGGAGGAATATTTTTAGAATGGTAGATTTTTTTTTTTTTTTGGTTTTTCGAGACAGGGTTTCTCTGTGGTTTTGGAGCCTGTCCTAGAACTAGCTCTTGTAGACCAGGCTGGTCTCGAACTCACAGAGATCCGCCTGCCTCTGCCTCCTGAGTGCTGGGATTAAAGGTGTGCGCCACCACCGCCCAGCTTTTTCTTTTTCTTTTTCCTTTTATTTATTTATTTTTTGGTTAGATTTTGAATTTATTTCATCCTGGTCTATCATGAAAGAACATTTCCCCCTCAGTCCCATAGACAGAATAAACTTCAACCATTAATGACTGTCCTGAGAATTTCCTCTTCACATAACTGTCATAGAAACATCCACATCTCTTACAAGCTTTAAGGTAGATAGTGAAAGGACTGGAGAGATTATTCAGTGGTATGTGCTTGCTGGGTCAATAACCTGCTATCCACAAACAGAGTTTGGGGAAATGAATGATGTGGGGAGCAAAAACAAGAAAGACTTCTGATGTTTGCAAGCTACCTACCTGGATACAGAGTCAGTGAGAAATTTCATCTCAAAAAATAAAAGAGAATGTGAAAGTGTAGGACTCTTGTCCTTCTTTGGTCTCTGAATGCTTTTTCACAGGAGTATATACCTGAGTACACACTTATGTATATGTCATAATATATATACAAATTATACAAATAAAAGTAATAGAAACATAAAGGAAATATAATGATGCAAAATTAAATACAATTATTCTATTTACATAATAACAATGATGGCTAGTACAAAACATTAATAAAAATTTTGTTACTTGGCTTTTACATATCAATCTTAAATCTGAGACCATGTTGAAATAGTACTAAAATAACAGAAAAAAAACCTGCAATAAAACTGATGGCATATAATAGATCAATAATAACTTCAATTATTTCATTTCTCAAAAGTCTAATATATGACATAACATAGATGTTTAGATAATGTTTTGCTTTGCTAATGAGTTGCTTAAAAGGAAATACATTTACTTTAAAGCAAAAATATTTACTTATTTTTATTTCATGTGCAAATGGTTGCACTTAATGCATTCTTGGTCACTGGGGAGAGCAGGAGAGAAATTGGTGTGAATCACCATGTGGATTCTGGGACTTGTTTCGTGCTTAGACTTATAATCAACTCTCCAGTATCAGACACACTTATTGCTCATCGCTACCCTGTCCTGCACAGCCATTCCTGATTCCTGTTGGAGGATTATTCCTTCTGTTGGCTCCTACATTTTGAGTGAGATATGCAAATATTGTTGTTGTTGTGTGTGCCATTTTGTAGTGAGGATCTGTAGAGGGAACGGAGGGCTGTGTTCTCGCACGACTCCCACACGTTTAGCTTAGCCCTGGAAATAATAACACGGTAACTATATTCTTTTAAACACTGCCTGGCCCATTAACTCTATCCTCTTACTGGATAATTCTCACATCTTGGTTAACCCATATTTAGTAATCTGTAGCACCACAAGGTAGTAGCTTACTGGGAAGGATCTTAATCTGTGTCCATCTTGGAGAGGAGAGCTATAGTATCTGCCTGAGGCATCTGCCTCACTTCCCTTCTTCCCAGCATTCTGTTCTGTCTACTCCACCCACCTATGTTCTGACATATCAGGCCAAGCAGTTTCTTAATTAATCTTACAGGAGAACCTATTTCCATCATTTTACTAAATAAGCCCAATGTTAATTGCATTCTAAATATTTATCCCTATACCCCATAGATAAGGGAAGCTGTCGGTCCTCATAAAATAAAATTCTCTTTGTCATAGAGCCACATCTTTATAAAAAAGAGTGTATTTTGACAAGTCACAACTTGGAAAAATATAGAGAACACATGATTGTGTAGTGTCCAGCTTGAATTCATACATGTACAATTCAACTTCTGTACTCATAGTTCAGTAAACATGATGGAAGAGGAGACAGGAGAATTGTAAAAGCCAGAGGACCAGGAAAGTTCTACTAGTTGTACTAGGATTTAACATACAAAGTAGAAAAACTGATTCATACTGTGGAACTTAGATTGCTTATAGCTTATAGATTGCCATTAGAGATGATTATCAACTATGAACTCTATTGATCATATTAGACTTAACCAGAGTACAGCAGCTTATTAACCATGTGCTATCTATGCACATTCCTCAAGGATTTTATGTGCCTGATTATTTATGACAAAGGTCATTTAAATAAATTAATTAATTAGTAATCTTGTCATTTAGTATCCTTAGTTATTTCCAGGGTGTTTCTGTTTTTAGGTTTAGGCTAACACAAATAGAGAAGTACATTAAGATAAACTGAAAGACAGCATATCCTCCATTTAGAAATGTTAACTTTTGGACTTATAATTACATTACATTAGATTACATGAGGAGAAATCTAAATTTACATTTTAATGAGTCTTCCCATGTTCTGTCTATCATCCCACTCTGTCAGCTAAATCCAATGATAAAAAAAAAACATTAAAATTCAAACTTTAGGAATAATTTAACTGATTCTAAGAAACCACCAGAAACTTGGATTAGCAAAGTTTGAATCTATTCCTGGACAATATATTTGGTTCCACCTAGGTGATTTTTCTCCCTAAATCCCACTATATAATTTTGTTTCTTTGGTTGGTCTAGGTAAACAATTGTCTGTTTGACAATAGCTTCTTCAGAACAAGAAGTTTTTATGTATTCAAACTATGATGGACTATATTCATACTAGAGTCAAAACAATTTGGTGAAAATAATTACAAATAGCCTGTGAAAAACATTAAGCTTTCCATGACTTCTACTATGAATATAAAGAAAATAAAATGTCCTCTCATAGATTTTTTTTTTTTTAGGATTGGTCTTTTTTGCAGACATTTATACGGATTATTTATAGCACATTTACTAGTCAATTGTTACTACAGTTCATGCTATCAGTTGAGTGAGCAAAGATGAATGAAATCTTTAAGAATCATTCTCGGTGTCTTATTTTTTTTTAACTGATTCCTCCATTATGACAGTTTAAGTATAAACTTAATTAATTACAAAAAAATAATAAGAGTAAATGTCAGGGTCTTCTATTCGATTCCATTGGTCGACTTCTCTGTTTTTATGCCAATACCAAGCTGTTTTCAATACTGTAGCTCTGTAGTAGAGTTTGAAGTCAGGGATGGTAATGCCTCCAGACGATCCTTTGTTGTATAAGATTGTTTTGGCTATCCTGGGTTTTTTGTTTTTCCATACAAAGTTGATTATTGTCTTCTCCAGATCTGAGAAGAATTTTGATGGGATTTTGATGGGGATTGCATTGAATCTATAGATTGCTTTTGGTAAAATTGCCATTTTTACTATGTTGATCCTCCCAATCCAGGAGCAAGGGAGATCCTTCCATTTTCTGGTGTCCTCTTCAATTTCTTTCTTCAAAGCCTTGAAGTTTTTGTCAAATAGGTCTTTCACACCCTTGGTCAGAGTTACCCCAAGATATTTTATGCTATTTGGGATGTTCTATTGGGATCTCACCAAGGCCAGCTGGCCTGGGTCTGAAAAAGCATGGGATAAAACTGGACTCGATGAACATAGCGGACAATGAGGACTACTGAGAACTCAAGAACAATGGCAATGGGTTTCTAATCCTACTGCACGTACTGGCTTTGTGGGAGCCTAGGCAGTTTGGATGCTCACCTTACTAGACCTGGACGGAGGTGAGGGTTCCTTGGAATTCCCACAGGGCAGGGAACCCTGATTGCTCTGCGGGCTGAGGAGGGAGGGGGTATTGATTGGGGGAGGGGGTGGGAAATGGGAGGCAGTGGCGGGGAAGAGACTGAAATCTTTAATTAAAAAATAAATTAATTAATTAAAAAAAAATAATAAGAGAAGTAGGCAAAACTTTATGACTAACTAAATTGAGGTTTTTGTTGGTCAGTGAATAAGCAATTGTATAGAATTAGGTAGACCAAGGCCGGGCGGTGGTGGCGCACGCCTTTAATCCCAGCACTAGGGAGGCAGAGGCAGGTGGATCTCTGGGAGTTCAAGGCCAGCCTGGTCTATAATAACTAGTTCCAGGATGAGCACCAAAGCTACAGAGAAACCCTGTCTCGAAAAACAAACAAACAAACAAAAATTTAGGTAGACCATTACACAACTGTTTAAATCACATTAACAAATAGGCCAAGCTTCTCACATTGGTGGTGTTAACTCCATCATATGATTTCTGGTATGCCTATATAAATTCCTAAACAAACAATAACATTTTTATATCCTTATACTAACAACCAAAGAAGGAAAGAAAGAAAACTCAGCTAGACACAAGGCATCATTAAGGAGGTATTTATTTCAATTTGTTATAGTCACAAATTGGAAGATACAAGGAATATTGCAAGGACAGCAAGGGAACGGGGAGACAGGAGTCTTTATCCCAGACATTTCTCTTCATAAGGGTGACACTCTCTAAGCTTCAAATTAGGCTTGTAGCCAGGCGGTGGTGGTGCACGCCTTTAATCCCAGCACTTGGGAGGCAGAGAAAGGCGGATCTCTGTGATTTCGAGACCAGCCTGGTCTACAAGTGCTAGTTCCAGGACAGGCTCTAAAACCACAGAGAAACCCTGTCTCGAAAAACCAAAAATAAACAACAACAACAACAAAAAAAAAAAACAAATTAGGCTTGTAAAAAGGAGCCAAGTGTTTAGATAGGATAGATGATTTTTATGTAGCTGTACAACTAATTTTGAAGGCATTCTTGTGCTTGAGAAGTTTATTACATAGATATGTTGCTTAATGAAATTTTTGTGTGATGGATTATGATGTGTCAAACTTCATATACTGAGATTATACACTGAGATTGATTGCCAATAAGTCTTTTAAATTATGTGAAATGCAAGGAATAGTGTCAGATGTGAGACAGAAAAGGGGGAAGTTACGTGTTACCTCCTAATTAGAAATTCAACATTAACACTAAAAGACAACATTTTCATGATGTAGCACCCTCTGTAAAGCCCCAGAATTCAAGCCTTCAGCTTGAATGTTGTTAAAGATGCTCTTCATAAACAAATCATGATAGTTCATGAATCCTTCATAGTGGCTCCTCACTGAGTCAGATATCTCTCTCTCTCTCTCTCTCTCTCTCTCTCTCTCTCTCTCTCTCTCTCTCTTTCTTTCTCCCTTCCCCCTTTACCTATATTCTCTTCCTCTCCATTCTTGGCCATTATGAAGTGAGGCATCTTCCCAACCACATTATTCCAATTATTCTGATTCATCTTTGGATTATTGAAGTAAATTTGAAACTTTGGTCTAAATAAGCCTTCCTTCCTTTACATTGTTTTAGGTAGGTATTGTATCTCAGCAACATAAAGATGATGAGCTCACTCGCATTAGGATTGGCCTAGAAAATTACTTACAAACCAATGTAGCTGCCTGGAAATATTTTATATTTTGAATATCTTGGCTGAGTAGCTTTGAGGGAGCTCAAAGTGAGAACAATCTGTTAATCTGTTGTCTCTTACTTAATCATGGTATAGCCCTTTTGCATGGGATAGAGCCCTTCCATGTGAGATAAACAGACTCTAAAATGCACTGGAAAGAAAACAAAACAATATTTCTGCAGCCTGAGACCCTGCATTCACATAGTTGCCACTGCCTGCTGATTCACTTTGATGGACTGAAATTGGAGCTGCAATTCACTGCACCTTTGATTACCTTACCTCCCTCTGGATATTTCTTCAGATTCTGTGACCTTGCATCAGGTGTGTGTGTGTGTGTGTGTGTGTGTGTGTGTGTCTGTGTCTGTATTTTGTTTCTTGATAGAGGTCCCAAGATATTGCAAGATGCCTTGCTATGTCAAAGCCTAGGCATGAATCTGGATGGTCTTCTGTCTGTTCTTGGAGTTGCTGGACATGTTGATGAGGTTTCAGCTTCACCTGACTTTTCCATCATACCCACTTGGGGACCCTTGTATTACATATTAGATGCAGTGACTGCCTTGTTTGTGCTTGGCAGTCTTCTAATTTCCTCATGAGTGCAAGTGCTGACACTCTGACTTGATGATTCAATTTATGATAGCTCATTTTAAAATAGTGCAGATGCAATACATTTTATTTTAAGGACTGATACTTTAACATCATTTTTTAATTGATTCTTTGGAAGTTTCACATCATACACCCCAATCCTACTAATTTTTCAGTTCTTTCATATCTGCCCTCAATCCTTAAAACCATACCAACAAAGGAAAAGAAGAAAACAAAACAAAAACAAACTAACTAGCATCTTGCCGCCCCCTGTGGACAACCATCACAGCTTCAGTTCCTCTGTGCCTGTCTTCTGCTCCTCTGTCTTTTTCATATCTCCATCACATATTCATTCATTGTAGGGACATTGGTAGCTGAGATGGGTCACACAGTATATCCTTTTGCAAACAGAACCTTACTTCAAATGTTCATTGCAAAGAGATGTTGGTCTGATTCAAGGCCTTTAGCTTCTACTACATCATCAATGTTGAACCTTCAGCAAGATTTCCTCTCAGATATCCTGTTGTTACCCTGAGTCATGAAGATCCTGCAGCCATCGTTTCACTCGACCAACCCCTTAACATGCTCCAACAGCTCATAGATTGTGCTGCGGGACAATGTTCTTTTATCCTGTCACTTGTATTATTTTTAATAAAATGCTGATTGGCCAGTAGTCAGGCAGGAAGTAGAGGCAGGGCAAAGAGAATGCTAGGAAGAAGGAAGTGCAGTCTGCAGGTGTGCTACAGCCACAGAGGAAGCAAGATGTGACTGCATCACTGAAAAGGATACCAAGCCATGTGGCCAACATAGACACGAATATAAGTTATAAGAATTAGTTAATAAGAAGAACCTGAGATACTGGGCCAACCAGTTTATAATTGATGTAGACCTCTGTGTATTTCTTTGTGATTGAATGACTGCAGGACTAGGCAGGACAGAAACCTTAGACAACAAGATAGGATAAATATTGGGGTGGGCCAATTCAAAGTTCAGGATCTAGGACTTTGTGGTAGGTGATTTGATCAGTGTACAAGTTCTCCTGTACCCATGCTACCAAGGCCAGCTAGCAACTTTAGTGAGGGGTGGAATGAGGTCTCATGAACCCAAACATTTTAGGAATGCTGTGGGCAAGGGATGGGGCCAAGTCAGCACGGTACTCAGAAATTAACATGGTTTCAGGTGGCAACCCAGACCACTGACCTCCACAAAGCCGTTGGTGGTAACATGGGCCACAGGCATTAACACAGATCTAGGCTGTGCCAGAACCTGGGACTCAGACATGTCCTTCAGGGGCAGAACTGAGTGGGACATCACCATGGCCTCACTACTGTCTCGTCTCAAATTCTGTCTCTCTTCACAGTGAACAAACAGCTCTGGTTCTTTTCTTCTCTCATCTCTCTACCATGTATTTGCTTATTTTAGTGACTCTGGCCTGTCTGAGTAAGGCCTCTTGCTGTCTTCTGCCTGACTGTGCCACAAAGCAGTGGACAGGCCTCTGAAAGTCTGAGTTTTAAAGTTTACATTGTGATTGTTCTTCTAAATTATTGATATGTATTACAATACTCCCTTGTGTTGCTGACTACAGCAACTAACAGTTCTTTCTCAACCATGTGATCTCAAGGCTCAGCAATGAAACTCTGTACTATACTGTTATTAATCTATGCTATTTGCTAGGTTACGTGTAGCCAATATATTTTCTAAGTATAACATATTTAGCTAACTTTATCAGAAACCAAATCCATTGTGAGTTGAGAAGCATCCATATATAGACATTTATTATTTTTATATTATTTTATATTATACAACTAAGTAAATGCATCTATCTACTACATTTTAAGATATATGTGACTATTTCTGGACATATAGGTAGATAAACTTTCCATGTGATTTAGGTAGAGGAATGCCAGGAACTCAAACTCCTGGAAACTAAAATTCTTTTTTTTTCTTTTTTTTTATATTTATTTATTTATTTATTAAGGATTTCTGCCTCCTCCCCGCCACTGCCTCCCATTTCCCTCACCCTCCCCCAATCAAGTCCCCCGCCCTCATCAGCTCAAAGAGCAATCAGGGTTCCCTGACCTGTGGGAAGCCCAAGGGCCGCCCACCTTTATCCAGGTCTAGTAAGGTGAGCATCCAAACTGCCTAGGCTCCCCCAAAGCCAGTACGTGCAGTAGGGTCAAAAACCCACTGCCATTGTTCTTGAGTTCTCAGTATTCCTCATTGTCCGCTATGTTCAGCTAGTCCGGATTTATCGCATGCTTTTTCAGACCCAGGCCAGCTGGCCTTGCTGAGTTCCCGATATAACATCCCCATTGTCTCAGTGTGTGGGAGTACCCCTCACGGTCCTCAGTTCCTTGCTCGTGCTCCCTCTCCTTCTGCTTCTGATTTGGACCTTGAGATTTCTGTCCGGTGCTCCAATGTGGGTCTCTGTCTTTGTCTCCTTTCATCGCCTGATGAAGGTTAATATTCAAGAGGATGCCTATGTGTTTGTCTTTGAATTCACCTTCTTATTTAGCTTCTCTAGGAACATGAATTATAAGCTCAATGTCCTTTATTTATGGCTAGAAACCAAATATGAGTGAGTACACCCCACGTTCCTCTTTTTGGGTCTGGCTTACCTCAGTCAGGATAGTGTTTTCAATTTCTATTCATTTGTATGCAAAATTCAAGAAGTCCTTGTTTTTTACTGCTGAGTAATACTCTAATATGTATATATTCCATACTTTCTTCATCTATTCTTCCATTGAAGGGCATCTAGGTTGTTTCCAGATTCTGGCTATTACAAACAATGCTGCTATGAAGACAGTTGAGCATATACTTTTGTTATATGATAGGGCCTCCCTTGGGTATATTCCCAAGAGTGGTATTGCTGCGTCCAGGGGTAGGTTGATCCCGAATTTCCTGAGAAACCGCCACACTGCTTTCCAGAGTGGTTGCACAAGTTTGCATTCCCACCAGCAATGGGTGAGTGTACCCCTTTCTCCACAACCTCTCCAGCAAAGGCTATCATTGGTGTGTTTTTTTTCCTTTTTTTCATATTTATTTATTTATTAAGGATTTCTGCCTCCTCCCCGCCACTTGATCGGGGGAGGGGGAGGGAAATGGAAACTAAAATTCTATTCACAATTTATTGTCCTTTACTTTTGAAGTAATTTAAACAAATGTACAAAGTGCCCCAGTTAGTATTATATGCTAGTTGTAAATTACATTGAGCCCTAAAGATATGTGTGCAACTCTAGACAATAAAGAATACTTAACAGACTTTTCAAAGCTGATTACAGATTAAAACAAGAAGAGACATATTTCTGTTTATACTCATGTTTGAGCTTCACTCCACATAAGATCTAATTTGATTATGCTGTGTAGACTTAAGAAGGTTACACTGACTGTTTGCTGTCAAACAACTAGAACAAGGCAAAGTCAGAACTGAAATTGATATTAATTTTTAAATTCTAAAACACATTATCTTAGTCTCTAAGAAACAGGACTCCTCTCTTCTTGTTTCCTCATCTAAGTTCTGATTTTTCTTGCATTTGAAAAATAGCACTAGAACTGATCTACCAGTTAATTTGACTGGCAACATTTTTGCATTGAAAATCACCTTGGAGGTTAGTAAAATAGAGTCTGGGTCTGTCTGGGAAGGCATCTCCCAAGGGATTCCCTAGGAGGAGTAAAAGAGAAGGTTAGTGTTAACACATTGACAGAAACTAAAATGATCTTGGAGATGGGTTTATGATCATACCAAAGGGAGATTTTATTATGCTAATTGATATAGAAAGATTTTATTTCTTGGGCATCCCTAGACTGTATGAAGTAGAGAAAATGAGCTTAATACTAACATTCTTCTCTTCCTGCTACTTAACTATGGGTACAATACAGCCAACTCACTCAAGCTCTTGATATTATGACTTCCCTGCAAAGATGGACAAAACCTGAAATTGTGTGTCAAAATTTACAACACCAAGAAAGTATACACATTCCTCTCCCTCCCACTCCTTTCAGCTGCTTTAGTGAGGGTAGCTATGACAGTAATGGAAATAGAAACTCTAGTGATGAACCTGTCCTGAATGTGGACCACATAATTTCACGGAGTGGGGGCAGAGGTGGATTTAAACTATGAACAAAATAACTGCCCCTCCTTAGTTGTTTCCTTGGCTGTTTCACTACAGTGATGAAAAATCTCAGTAAGTCATTTGCTGGTATCCGTCTTTTATACAATACATTTTCACTGATAAATACAAAACCTATTCAAATTAAGCCATTTTAAAGACAAAAAATTTCTTATTGTAATCCATAAACCATATCAATGAAAATCTATTCCTCTCTATTTCAGGACCAATAAAGGAAACATGAAGAAGTGTGAAAACTATAGATTAAAGGGTGGTAATATAACTAAATTTTTAAGATATTTAAAACAAAACTATTCTTATTATTTTAAAACATATTAATAAACATTCTGAGTTAAGTAATATAATTTTTTTCATGCTGTGCTAACTAGATTAAAAATACAGTAACATAATTATCAAACATTAATGAAGTAATCTCCTTTTCTGTTTTCTTCCTTCTTCCCTCTCTCTTCCTTCCTTCCTCCCTTCTTTCCTTCTTTCCTCTCTCTCTCTTTCTCTCTCTTTCTCTCTCTCTCTCATCTTTTCAGTGTTCTACATATAAATGCACACATTCCATGTATTTTCTCATTATAAAATGATAAGAACACTGCCAAGTAATTAAATTTTTCAGATAAATGGGTTTATAATTAGTAAAATATGCAGAATACTTTTGTGCCACTGGGATAAAAAGGTGTGTCAGTTCTTTAACAGAACAATCTCTTGTTTCATCACGTCAGTTTGGTTCTTCAAAAGTGTTTGCATATTTTGCAAAGTCTTATTAGGATTTCTATCTCCTTTGGTTCATAATCTGAACATGATCCCTTTTCCATGTGTTATGCTTGTTTTGAGACAGAATCTAACACTGTAGTCCAAGTTCATCTTGAATTTAACCTAGAGTATGTGGAAGTCCTCTATTCTTATTAATTAGCTCTTTTGTACTGAGACTGTAGGTGTGCACCACCAGAGTCTACTGTTCTTCATAGAGAGGGAAAGGCCTTGTTTTCAGTTAACTTCTGGATCTTTTCCTCATGAGTTTATAGCTGCTTAAGAAATAGAGTATTAATGAATTTAAGTGAATTTTTATACACATAGCCTGTGAATGAACCTAGGTAGAAACTGTAAAATGAAGCAGCCTGCTTGGCTGAGAGTTGGAAGTTGGTTATACTTCAGACACCAGCTAGGAAGACAAGGGCATTTCAGGAGCAGACTGGTTAAATAACACTTGGGGTCCAGGATTAAGTACTGAGCAGGGTGATTAGTCTATTAAATAGACTATGAATTAACCTATGAATTAAGTCAGATCACAGGGAATGGAAGAACTAAATCTGAGGCCATCCCGAAGCCAAACTAGTGATTACAGTGAACACAAGTGCCTGACAACTAGGGCTTCACTGATGCTGTTTTTTTGTGAGACTAAGCCCTCTGGTCATATCTGCTCATGGAGAACATTCAACTAGCATTAAGTCCCTGATAGCATCTGTACTCTCCAACTGAAAATTCCATTAGCTACTCTGTATGGTTCAAATACTTCTTTCAATCTTTATATATGCAAAACACATTTTTATACATAAATTAACTTTCTATAGTCTTCTACGGTTAAAGAATTCAGACTCATTCTTAACAGGTCCTTTTCCTTGATGTAATTACTCAACATTTATTTAATACAATTCCACCCTTTGAATCATTTACTGATTCTTTGTTTCTATCCTGCCACCAAAGCCTCACTCTGCCACTTTTCCTGATAACTCTGAAATACTGAAAACTCTCCTGACTGACAAAACCATTTACATATACTTGAAACACAGAGAAAATAATTAGAATAATCAAATATACTTTTCAAAACCATAGGTAATAGTATCCTTTTCATAGATTGTATGGTAGATTTTCTGTAAACATTTCAAACACACAGGCATTTTGGAAGTTGCATTACTTTCTAGTCATTTCCTCTAATCCTCTAAGAACATAAATTTAATTGGTCAATTGTCTAATTACCAGTTTAAGAATGTACTATGTTGTCACGTCCACCCTCGACCAGCAAGGAAAACGCAACACCCGGAGCTCTTCTTGCAGCAGTTTTCAGGACTTTATTCACAGCAATCTATCTCTTTAAGTGGTGGCCCGTACGGGGACAAGTGTACTGGGAACCTCCAAATCTCTCTCCCTGGGCAAACCCTCTCCCAGCCCTTAAGTAGGCATGGGCTGCCAACCCCGAACTGCCAGGTGGGCACTGCCCATAGGTTCACGCATATGCAGGCAGCTGATAATCATTGTGTGATCATAGCATAGGTCAGGCCTTAGCCATCTCAGGAGTTGATTATACATCTCCATCAGGAGTGACACCACGCAGCTCGCTACACTATGTAGGTTAAAACAGGCAAACATGTTTTGAAATTTCCTTTAAAGCAATGCTTAAAACATTGCTTATTTCTCACCAACAATTTGAAACCAGATTTAGAGAGCTTTCAAGATGAAATAATAGTAATACTCCATTAAATGACTTCTCATGATAACCCTCCCATGTGACTTCTTTCAGTATTGCCACACTCCAAGGTCTTTATACTGTATTTGAATAAAATATTTCCTCTGTGTAGTTTACACTGCTGGACTTTTGTTGCTGTTCAGTTTGCAAACATTTCTCAGAAGATGCAATAGGGAAAGGAAAAATCTCAGTGTTTACCCACACCTTTGATTGCCAGCTTTTCTTCCTTAGAGTAATCCAACTTTCCTCTCTTTTCTTTCTTTTAGAAAAGTTTCTTTATTCATTGTTTTAAGTGAGGGTTACTAGTATTAAATTCATGATTATATGTTAAATTTGTAATATTGTAAAAGTTTTGATTTGTTCACATTTTAGAAGGGTGTTTTTATGATTCTTTCATCACAGGACTGAGAAAATACCATGACATTTTCTTATTCTATGATAATTTTAATTAGAGGTTTCAGTATTTTTCGTTGACTTTTTCCTTTATGGAATGTGATATATTTTTCTCTAGCTGTTTCTGACATTATATCCTTAATTTTAATAAATTTCTTATCATACATCTTTACAAGGACTTTACAGAATTTATCTCATGCCAACCAGGCTCACTACAAAATCAGTGTGGCCAGTGATGATCTTTAACTCTTGCTAAGCTTCTCTCCACTCCTTAAGTTCTAGAAGTACAGGTGTGCAATCCTATAGACAGGTAATATGATGAAAATGCAGGCCTTGTGCTTGCCAGGCATGTGCTCTACCAACTGAATTCTATCTTCAGATACACACACACACACACACACACACACACACACACACACACACTATAATCAAATGCTATGTTCATTGGGTAATTTTTGGCTTGTTCTACTTTTCAAATTTATTATTTCTGTACTTTTTTTCTTTCAGCTATGAGCCTATTCTCTTAGCTCTCAATCTTATCAATTTTAGTGTTGTATTATGATTAATTTACATATGGCGATCAGCGTGTTTAAGAGTACTTAATAATAATCATAGGAAAAGTCTGTCTTCATTGTCTTAGAAGGAATTGATCCCCAAACATTTGGTTTATGAATTGTTTTAACCTTTTGTTTTCTCTTCTTTCCTCTGTCACTTTCTCCCTCCCTCCCTTTTTTTCTTTTTCTTCCTTCCTTCTCTCTTTCTTTCCTTCCTTCTTTGAAGCTCAGAAGAATTTCCATAATATATGAATCCAACAATATTCTGTATACCAACGTTTCAGGATATAGTCCTTGAAGAAATGAATTTACATGAAATCCTGTGATCTTTTGGGTTTCATTTTCTTACTAGTACATTGAATGATTTCACATACACTCTTGTTCTTCACACACAATGTTTTTAGTATTTAGCTGATTCTTTTGGAGACATTTGGTTAATGATACCTAAATCTTCTAAATACCTAAATTATGAAGAAATAATAACTGCTCACTTCTAGAGCAACCAATATGTTCAATATGTTTAAAAATGTTGAAAAATTATTATGTATTCAAATAGTTTTAATTATTTCATGTTGCATAATCAATTTCTATAAGCATTTTGTTTCCAATTTATTTGATTATTTTATATTTTTGGTTGTGAGCCTAGCTTTAATGGCTGAGCTATCTCTCCAGCCCTTATCTGATTATCTTATCTGATTATTGTAAATCAACTTGCTTAGCATACAAAATTAGCAGTTTGGAGTTTAATTATGATATTTTACATATATGTGTGTGCACATTATTCACCTTTGTTTCTATTTTACCTTTCCACAGCCTTCTTCCAACTCTTACTGATTTTTTTAAACAGATTCCACTACTTTTCTTAAAAATGCCCTGTAACTGTATGGCAACATAAAGTCCTCAAAAACTCAGATTAGAGAAGGGTACATTTTCTGTTGACATATGGTTGCTGTCCTATTTTGTATGGGTTCCGATGACTCTACCAATACCTCTTCTTTCTGGATTCTCATCACCTTCATGGTCATTCTGGTGAAGACTGGATAAGATAGTCTTCATTATGAGACTATGGTAACTTAAAAATAAGCTGCTAACTAAGTTTGATTCCACCCTCATCAAATATACTACACTGTAGCCCACTGTCACTTCTCACAAGCTATATATCACTTCTAAGTGGCTCACTAGTCACTGATCTTATGCTCTTTTTGTGTGTGCTTTTCTTCCAGATGTGGTGGAAGTTAGACACTTCTTGATGACATTTATACTCCTAAGAGCTTTTGAGAATTAAACATTTACATATGAGGTTTTCCTCTATTTAATCAGATGTTCCAAAGTACTTGAAATGATGTTCAAAGATAGGATCATAAAACAATTCTTTGTGCTTGACTTTACCATTTACTTCCTGAAAATAATTTACTTGCCATTAAATGTGCTTCATTACTTGTAAAGTTCAAGATTCCATTTTCCTTTTCATCTGAAAAGTATTCCAAAGTATAAATGTACTACATTTTCATTGTTAATCCATAGGTTTTGGTTGCATGATGTAGGCAGAAGGCTGCTTGTTCATTCCCTGCTGCCTAGATCCAAAATAATCACTCACAATAATCACTCAGAAATTATATTATTTGAATCACTGCTGGGTTAATCATTTAAGTATATTGCTAGATACCTCTTATATTTTTGGTTAACCCATTTCTATTAATCTGTGTATTGACAAATGGCTATGACTTACTGGGTAAAGTATCTGCCCAGCATCTGTCTCTGAAGGGGCTTCATGGAGTCTCTCCTACTCCATCTCTCTATCTATCTATCTGTCTGTCTGTCTATCATCTATCTATCTATCTATCTATCTATCTATCTATCTATCTATCTATCTATCTATCTATCTATCTACCTTTCAGCCTGGCTTTACACTGTTAAGCCATTGACTGAAAGCAGTTTCTTTATTAACCAATAAAAGCAACTCAGAAGGACTTGCCACACCATTTCCCCCTTTCTGTTTAAATTAAATTGGAGGTTTTAACTTTAACATAGTAAAATTACATATAACAAAACATGTATCAAGCAGGAATTACAGTTATAATATTTATATCCACTTTATCTTTTTTTTTTCATTTAAGATAACTATAATTATAACTATGTTTCAACATCATCAAGAACCCCAGAGGATATATTATTTCCTTATATTATTGCAACTAAGGAAAACTATAATTATAACTATAAATTCTTCAATTCCATCAAAGACTCCATAAGGATACAATAGTACCCAAGTAAACAGAAAGTGCATTGTAAGAAACTTCCAAAATTCTAGAATTGACAGAGATATCTCACTGCCTGGAAAATAACCTAAAGTTCTTCTGTAACATGGGAGCATCTAATCTTCAACCTATAGCCCTATAGTATCCTGCAGACTTTTCCTCGAAGTAGGAAGTCTGAAGATCTGTTCTGCTTTGCAATGGCAAAGTCCATCAGTTACTTTCTTCTGTGTCCTGTAGAATGTCTGGCAGTCTGTTTTATGAAGCAGGAACACTGAAGGACCATGTCATCTTTATGCAAATTCAGAAGTAATTTTTCTGTGGGTCCTCTATGTCCAGTTCATATAGCATAACATCAAGCACTCTAGGAAAGAGCAGTTTCTTGCCAAAATGATTAATAATCTCCATGAGATGCCTATCTTCCTGAAAGAGCCAGAGCTGTTTGTGCTGCCGTTTGAAACCCCGTGGGTTTTTTTTTTTTGTTTGTCTGGTTGATATTTTTTTCTAACATTGAATAAGAAAGAACTCTCTTAAAGGAGTGATGCAGTTTTTGCTGGTGTTGCTGAGTCACAAAAACTTCTCTTAAGAGAATTGTGCCTCTGCTTGCTTCTAGCAAACAGAACCCACCCAAGAAAATGCTGCTCCCAAAACACTATGCTTAACTCTGTTCTTCTGTGTCTAGAATTCCTTTTTAAGCTTTCTTGGGTTTTACATGGATATAGTCAACCACATTGACACACCAATTTGTAGGCAGAAGGTTGCATGTTTGTTCCCGGCTTCCCAAACCCAAAATAATCACTCAGAAACTATATTATTTGAATCATAGCTTGGCCATTGCTGGTTAGCTCTTATATCTTTGGTTAACCCATCTCTATTATTTTGTGTATGGCCACATGGCTGTGGTTTACCAGGTAAAGTTCCATCCACTGAGTCTGTTCCAGTGGGGCTAGCATCTCTCTGACTTTGCCTACTCTCTTTAGGATCTTCAGAACTAAATATTTATGGCAAAGAGTGGTATAGCTGGGGAATATAATAGATTTAGTTTTAGCTTTGTGGGAATTCTTCACAAAGGATTCCATAGTTTACTATCTCACCAACTATGATTGATAGTTCCCTTTTTGTAATATAACCTTTAGCATTTGTTGTCAGTTGTTTTGGTAATCTTTGCTGTTCTGACTGGTGTAAAATAAAATCTCAAATTTGCTGAAGGTTTGATTTGTACTTTTTAATTTCTGGGAATAATGAAAATTTTCTGAGATATTTCTTAACTATTTCTGTCCCTAAATAAAGAACTCTATATTAAGGTTCCAGGTGCATTTTTAGAATGGAGAATTTGTGTTTTTGGATATTTGTTTTGAGTTCTTCATGTATTCTGGATATTAAAACTCTAACCAATGTAGAGCTGACAGAGATTCTCTCCCATTCTTTCTTACCTAATTGGTTGTTTCTTTAGCTGTGTGGAAACATTTTAGCTACATGATGTTCATAATACTGGGGTAAGTAGTGTTTTATTCAGGAAGTTCTATCTTACCTATATCATGTATGGTATTGTCCATAATTTTTACTAGAAATACCGGTGGTTCAAATTTGAGGTTTATGTTGTTAAGCCACGTACAGTTATTTTTTGTTCAATATGATAGATTTGGGTCTAATTCTAATTTTCTGTACATGGACATACAGTTTTCCCTGCATCATTTATTGAAGATTATTTCTTTTATTTTTTTTCCCAGCTGGTTTGGATATACTGATTTTGAAAATGTAGTTTTGGAATGGCTTTCTATTTATAATTTTTTAATAGTTGAAGAAGTACTGGATATAGATTTTCTTTAAATGTGTGGTAGAATTCTGCTGTGAATCCATTTTATCCTGACCTTTGAATTTTTTTCTTTTCAGCTTGTTATTGCTATTTCAATCTCCTCATTTATAACAGGTCTCATAATGTTGTTTACTTCAAAACTTTTACAGCAAATCTTTCAATCAACATAGATGGAGAAACAAGATATTCTATAAAAAATAGATTTCAACAATACTTATCAACAAATATAGTCCTGCAGAAAGCATAATAAGGAAATGTCTAACCCAAGAAAGTTAGCAGGACCCATGAAAGCACAGGCAATAGGACAAATCCTAAATAGGGCAAAGCACCAGCAAATTTTAAAGTTGTGTATGGAAGCATACACAATACCACCAAAAAAAAGAAGAATTACTGTAGTGATGAGGTGAGTGGACCACGTCCTGCCGCCCGGCTAGCTTTACCTGAAATAATTACACAGAAATTGTATTCATTTAAAATACTGCCTGGCCCATTGTACATTTTATATTATCCTGGGAAAAAACCCATTAAGATAAAATCTTAATCCAAAACATTTATGCTCCAAATACAAGGGAACAGCCATATTTGTAAAATAGACATTACTAAAGCTTAAATTGCACAACAAACCCCACCTACTAATAGTGGTAGACTTCAACACCCCACCTTCTCTAATGAACAGGTTTGCCAGACAGAAAACTAACAAAGAAACAAGAGAAATATCAGACTCTATGACTCTAATGGGCTTAATAGACATCTATAGAACATTCCATCCAAACACAAAAGACTATACCTTCTTCTCAGCACCTCATGGTACCTTCTCTAAAATTGATCTAATACACTGTCACAAAAAAATCTCAACAAATACAAAAAAATGAAATAAGCCCCTGTAAATTATTGGATTGTCATCAGGAGCAGAAGGAGAGGGAGCACGAGCAAGGAAATCAGGACCGCGAGGGGTGCTCCCACACTCTGAGAAAATGGGGATGTTCTATTGGGAACTCACCAAGGCCAGCTGGCCTGGGTCTGAAAAAGCATGCGATAAATCTGCACTAGCTGAACATAGCTGACAATAAGGACTACTGAGACGTCAAGAACAATGGCAGTGGGTTTTTGACCCTACTGCACGTACTGGCTTTGTGGGAGCCTAGGCAGTTTGAATGCTCACCTTACTAGACTTGGATAGAGGTGGGCGGTCCTTGGGCTTCCCACAGGTCAGGGAACCCTGATTGTTCTTCAAGCTGATAAGGGAGGGGGACTTGATGGGGGAGGGGGAGGGAAGTGGGAGGCGGTGGCGGGGAGGAGGCAGAAATCCTTAATAAATAAATAAATTTTAAAAAAATTAAAAAAAAAGAATTCAACAACAATGCAAGTTCCAGAAAGCTTACAACTCATGGAAGCTGAATAATCTTCAACTGAATCATTTTTGGGTCAAGGAAAAATAAAAAAATAAATAAAATAAAACTTCCTATAATTAAATGAAAATGGAGATACAATGTACCCAAATATGGCACACTATGAAAGCAGTAATAGCAAAGTTCCTAGATCTAAATTCCTACATAGAGAAGTTAGAGAAATTCCACACTAGCAAATTAACAGAATACCTGAAAACTCTAGAACAAAAAGAAGCAAAACTAACCCAACAGGCATAAATGCCAGAAAATGATCAAATTGAGGGCAATAAAACAGACAAGGAGAGCAAAACAAAGAATCAATAAAACAAAGAGTTGGCTCTTTGAGAAAATTATCAAGATAGACAAATCTTATTCAAACTAACCAAAAGATAGAGAGAATATGCAAATTAGCAAAATCAGAAATGAAAAGCGATTGTAACAATACACATGGATATTTAACAATAATAAAATTAGAGAATCACCAGATCCTACTTTAAAATTCTGTACTCCACAAAATTGGGAAATTTAAAAGAAATGAACAGTTTTCTTGATCGGTTCCATATACCAAAATTAATTAAAGACCAGATAATTAATTTAAATACACCTATAGCCCCTAGGAAAATAGAAGCAGTTATCAAAAGTCTGTCAATGCAATAACAACAACAAAATCTCAGGACCAAATAGTTTCAGCACAGAATTCTACCAGCATTTTAAACAAGAGCTAATTGTAGCTCTCCTCAAATTATTCCATACAATAGAAACAAGAAATATTGCAAAACTTATTTTATGTGGCTACAGTTACCCCAATACCCAAAGCACACAAAGATGAAACAGAAGAAGAGAACTACAGATTAATCTCTCTCATGAACATTGCTGCAAAAATACTCAATAAAATCCTGGCAAAGTGAATCCAAGAACATTTCAAAAAAGCAACATCCACAAGACCAAGTAGGCTTCATCTAGGAGATGCATGGTTGGTTTAGCACATGGAATTCTGTCAATGTGATCTGCCATATAAACAAACTGAATGAAAAAAAAAAACTCCAAACAATCATCTCATTATATGTTGAAGAAATCTTTGACAAAATCCAGCACCTCTTCATGAAAACAGTCAGGGAACAAAGAACATATTTAAACATAATAAAAATAATATACAGCAGAGACAGCCTACATCAATTAAATGAAGAGAAACTCAAAGCAAGTCCACTATAGTCAGGAAAAAAAGACAAGGCTGCCTACTCTCTGCGTAGTATATAAAGTTCTGACTAGAGCAATAAAAGATCAAGGGGAAACCAATTGGAAAGGAAGAAGTCAAACTATCACTATTAACAGATGATATGATAGTATGCATAAGTAACCCCAAAACTTTATCTGTGCACTCTTACAGATGATAATAAACACCTTCAAAAATGTGGGAGGATACAAGATTAACTCAAACAATCAGTAGTCCTCCTTTATACAAATGATAAACAGGCCAAGAAAGAAATCAGAGAAACATCACTCTTTACAATAGCCACAAATATAAATATCTTGGGATAATTCTAAGTAAACAAGTGAGAGACCTGTAAGATAAGAACTTTAAGTCCCTAAAGAAAGAAATTGAAGAAGTAAGAAAATGGAAATATCTCCAAAGCTCTTGAATAGGTAGGATCAACACAATAAAAGGGCAATATTACCAAAAGCAATCAACAGATTCAACACAATCCCCATCAAAATTCCAAGTCAATCCTTCACAGAACTTAAAAGAGCAATACTCAACTTTATAAGTAAAAACAAAAATCTCAGAATATCTAAAACATTTCTGTACAATAATGGACTATACAGAGGCATCACTGTCCCTGACTTCAAACTCTATTATAGAGTAATTGTAATTAAAACAGCTTGGTATTGGCATGAAAACAGACATGTGGACCAATGGAGTCAAATCAAAGTCCTTGACATTAAACCACACACCTATATACACCTGGTTTATGTCAAAGAAGTCAAAAAGGGTACAATGAAAAAAGGAAAGTATCTTTAACTAATGGCACTAGCATAACTAGATGTCAACATATAGAAGATTGCACATAGATCCATATCTATTGCCATACACAAAATTCAAACCCTAATGGAGAAAGGGCCTCAACATAAATCCTGTTAGATTGAACCTGAGAAGAGAAAATGGTAAGTAACCTTGAATGCATTGCCACAGGAGACTGCTTCCTAAATATAACAGAAGGAGTACTGACACTGAGAGCAAAAATCAATAAATAGGACTTCATGAGTCAAAAAGTTTCTGTAAGGTAAAGGACATGTTGAATAAAACAAAATGACAGCATATAGAATGGGAAAAGATCTTCATTAACCCCACATCTGATACAGGGGTGATCCCTAAAATTTATAAAGAACTTAAGAAACTACACATCACAATATGAAATAAGCCCAAAAAAATGTGGTACAGAGCTAAACAAAAAATTCACAGCAGAAGAATCTCAAATGGCTGAAAAACATTTAAAAATTTGCACAACACCCTTAGTCACCAGGAAAATGCAAATCAAAATGACTCTGGGAAATTGTCTTATACATCCATAATGGCTAAGATAAAAGTACTGATGACAGCTTATGTTGGAGAGGGTTTGGAGGCCGGGAAATACTCCTCCACTGCTGGGAGTGCAAACTTCTGCAGTCACTTTGGAAATCAGTATGGAAGTTTCTCAGAAAATTGATTAGAAAAATCAGTCTATCTCAAGACCCTGCGATAACTCTCCTGGGCAAATATCCAAAGGGTATTCAATCATACCACAAGGATATTTTGCAACAATGTTCATAGCAGCATTATTCATAATAGCCAGAATCTAGAAAAAACCCACATGCCCTGCAACTGAACATGGGATGAGAAAATGTGGTACATTTACACAATGGAGTATTACTCAGGTGTCGAAAACAATGATATGAAATCTGAAGGCAAATAGATGAACTACAAAAAAAAAACATCCTGAGTGAGAAAGTCTAGACTTTTAAAGACAAACAATATCTTTAGTGGATATTAGATGTAAAGCAAAGAATAATCAGACTACATTCCACAGTTTCAGAGAAGCTAGGTAAAAAGGAAGACCGAAAGAGGGACACAGGGATTGCTCTGGGAAAGGGAATGAGATGAGATCTCCTGGGTAAACTAGGGACAAGTGGGTGGCAAAGGGGAGGTGATGGGAAATGAGAACATGAGAGAATGGGATGTTTGAGAGGAGAGAAGGGGCAGAGCGATAGAGCAATGAAAGAGAGATCTTGATAGAGAAAACATCTATGGAGTTAAGGAGAAACGTGGTACTAGGGAAATCCCCAAGAATCCACAAGAATGATCCCAGCTAAGACCCCTAGCAATAACAGAGAGGATACCCAAATTGGTCTTTCCCTGTAATCTCATTGGGGAATACATCAACTATCATCATAGAGTCTTCATCCAGTAATTGATGAAACCAGGTGGAGAGATCCACAACCAAGCACCAGGCCGAGCTCTGGGAAACGAATCCAAGAGAGGGAGGAGGGAATATACGAACACGGGAGGTCAAGACCATGATGGAGAACTTTACAGAGACACCTGAACCAAGCGTGTGGAACTCATGAAATCTAGACCGACTGTTATGGAGCCTCTATGAGACAGAATTAGGCTCTCAATGTGTGGGAGTCAGTGATCAAGTTTGGACTATTTGAGGCGCCCCTGGCAATAGGACCAAGATCTATCCCTGGAGTATGAATGAGCTAGCATTTTGGAACCCATTCTCTATGGTGGATGCAATAGTCATTCTTAATGCGGGGGGGGGGGGGTTCTTGGTCCTGCCCCAACTTAATGGGCCAGACTTTGTTGACTCCCCATTGGAGCCCTTATTCCGTGGGAGGAGTTGATTGGGGTGGGCTGGGGGGAAGCTGAGGGAGTAGAGGAGGAGTGGGAGGGAAAACTCAGCTTGGAATGTAAAATGAAATTTAACAAAATAAAAGCAGAAAATATTCCCTTTAATATTCTCAATGTTTTACATGTCTTTTGTGATTTTATTGCTGTTCATTTCAGATTCTGTTAATTTGGAACCTTTTTTTTTTATTGGTTGGACAAAGGATTTTTCAGCTTTGTTTATCTTCTCAAACATCTCATATCTATGCTGGTTACTCATCTTATACTATTTGTTTCTATTTCAATTCTTTCAACTGTTTTTTATTTCTTATAGTTACCAACTCATTTGGGATTTAGTTTGCTCGTTTTCTCAAGCATTTTTTACATTGCATCATTAAGCTATTTGTTTGTGATCTTTCTGATTTTTATTGTAGGCCCTTGGGACTATAAATTTGCCTCACAGGACTGCTTGCAATATGTCCAGAAGGTTTTGATATGTTGTATTGTAATTTATTTGCATTTATTTGTCATGAGTTTGCATTTTTACTAGATGTCTTTTTTTTCTTCTTTTTCTTTTCTCCCTAGTTTTTACTATCATTGCTAAGTTTTATTGAATTGTTTTCTGATAAGACACAAGGAATGATTCAATTTTTTGAATTTGTAAATATTTTCATTGCTTACCAGGATGTTTTTTTATTTTAGAAAATTTTCCATGTGCTGATGAATAAAAAATACATTTTTAGGAGTTTTATAGAATATTCTGTAGACATCTGTTAAATCTTTTATATGCATGGTATCAATTAATTCTGATGTTTCTTGGTACGTTTTTGTTCAAAAAGCTTTTTTATTGGACAAAGTGGGGTACAAACCATCTATACTGGACTGATGTAAACCTTCATCTTTAATTATAGGAATAGATTTTCTTTATAAAAGTTTGTGTACCTAAATTTGATACACATAAGTTTGGAATAGTGCCGCCTTCTTGGTTAACTTTTCCCTTCATTAGAATGAAACATCCCTCTTCATCTCTTTCCATTAGTTTTAGTCTGAGTCTCTTTTGTGTGATATTAGAATAGTGATGCCTGTTTGCTTTCAAGTTGCATTTTATTAGAAAAAATGTACTTCATTTTTGTCCATTTGTCTTTAAAGTGCTATTTATCTTTAAAACTAAGATATACTTTGTGTAGGCAGTGAGTAGATGCATTTTGTTTTTTGATCCTTTTGGTCAGTCTGTATCTTTTGTGTGAAGAATTTAGGCTTTTACCTTTAAAGGGTCATTGAAATGCGTATTATTTTTAGTCATCTTATTGAATTTTAGTCATCTTGTTGAATTTTAGTCATGTTTGTGTTTTCAGTGGTGTTTTGTGTGTTTGTAATTATAATCATTAAATTAATTACAATTGTAATTAATTAATAATTGGTAATTATGGCTTTGTATTTCTTTTGACACTTTCTCTGCCACACTCAAGCTTCTCTTCAGCCTGAAATAATTCTTCCTGTATTTGTTTTACATTTGGTTTATTGGCTATAAATTTCTTTAGTCTGTTTCTGTTATGGAAACTTTTTTTTGTCCTTCAATCATAGCAGATAATTTTACTGAGTATATTAGTTTAGGTTGTCTCTCACATTCTTTTAAGACATGCCATGCCAGGTTCTTCTGGTTTTAAATGTTTATATTGAGAACTCAGCTGTTTTACTGATGGGTTTTCCTTTTTTATGTGACTTACAATTTTTCTCTTTCAATTTTCAATACATTTTTCTTGTTAAGCATACTTAGTGTTTTAACTATAATATGTCATGTGGATTTCTTTTCTGGTCTTGTTTGCATAATTCTTGTATTTGGATGGGTATGTGTTTCCTTAGTTTTGGTAAATTTTTTTCTATAATATTGATAAAAATCTGGTATAATGCTTTGCTTGGGATTCTTCTTCCTCATCTATGGCTATACACAGAAGTTTTGGTATTTTCATGTTTTTTTGTTTGTGTTTTTTTATTTATTGGATTTTTAAAAACATACCAATCGAAGTTCCCACTCCCTCCCCTCCTCTTTGTAAATGTAATAGCAAAAGTTTCTACAGGACTGGTGGGTTTGGAGAGAAGATATTTTTTAAGCTTTCATGCTGCTGATATTCCTGCAATGAGATCTGGGCATGAGCTCTCAGTTTGTTCTGAGTTTGCTACAGTTAGAATATATTGAGGGGGAATTTGGTCTAGAGTTTGGGAATGGTGTGGTTGGAATAAAGTCAGTGGACAGAGGGAGTTCCTTTGGTGTTGATATACACCATGTGCTTACTGCTCCAATCTGACACTGTGGAGGTAGAGAGATCTGAAGAAAAAGGTTAGCTATAATGTGGGAAATGGGAGAATACGGTGGTTTGGCAGGTAGGTAGGCAGGACATAGTAAAATAAGAGGGAGGATTCTTTCTGGAAAAGAACTATAGTGCTACAGGTTTTTTTTGGGGGGGGCACTGAAGGCAGAGAAGGCAGTGAGTGTAGGCTGGTTCATTGGTTGTGGTACCCAGAAGAAGTCTGGCAGCTTAAGGAAAAAAGCACGGATAAGATATCAAATCTTCTATGGGGGGATATTCTGGAAGAGGACTGGGAAAGTCTGAGTATAAAGCTGGATACTGGAGACAGAAAAAAGATATTGAGGATGGAATTGAATAGTGCCAGTACTAGTAGAAGCATAACTATTAAATGTGGCACAGGAGGAGGTACTAAGACTTAATGGCCACTTTCTCAATGTTAAGAGAGCTCACCAAGGCCAGCTGGACTGTGACTGAAAATGCAGGGGATAAAACCAGACTCTCTGAATATGGCGGACAATGAGGGCTGCTGAGAAGCCAGGGACAATGGCACTGGGTTTTTACCCTGCATCATGTTCTGGCTTTGTGGGTGCCTAGCCAGTTTGGATGTTCACCTTCCTAGACCAGGATGGAGGGGCAAGGACTTTGGACTTTCCACAGGGCAGGGAACCCTGGCTGCTCTTCAGACTACAGAGGGAGGGGGAGAGAAGTGGGGGGGAGGGGGGAGAAGAGTGGGGGGAGGGGGGGAGAGAAGTGGGGGGAGGGGTGAAGAGTGGGGGGAGGGGGGAGGAGTGGGAGGATGGGAGGAGTCGGAAATTTTTTTTCTCAATTAAAAAAAAGATATGTTTGCTTCTCATTGATCAATAAACTCAAGGGATATTTTCTGAGAAATTTTTTTTTCTGTGAAATGTAACTACTCTAATTGTATCTGAAGTGTTAATGTTTTCAAGTTTTTGGTACTATTGAGAGGTAGCAGAATATTTAGAAACTGGGGTGCTTGATGGATGGCAGAATGTTCAGTTATTACAGATATTTTTTGAGGGGGATATTAGGGTCATTGCCACTACCATTTTCTCCTTCTGCTTCTAGGTTGATGTGGGATGAAGAGATTTTTCCAACACACAGTGCTGCCGTGACTGAACATTTTGTTTCAAACCCAGAAACAATAGGATCCTCTGACTATGGAAAGAAACATAAACAACAAAGAGAAAACATGAGTCCTGGCTCACAGTTCATTGAGGGAAGACAAGGCAGGAACTCAGACATAGCAAGAATCTGGGCACAGGGCCTGATGAAAAAGCCACAGAGCAGTGCTGCCTTACAACTTGCTCCTCATGGTTTGCTTACCCTGTTTTCTTACAGAACCAAGGACAAGTCCAGGGGTAGTACCATTAACAGTGAACTAGGCCCATATCAACCAGTAATTAATAAAGTGACCTACAGAGCTGAGTATGGATAGATAATATGAGCATACTTTCTCAAGTGAGGCTCCCTCATTTTAGATGACTCCAGCTTTTGTTAAGTTGAGATAATAGCTAACCTGTAAAATTTACCTCTTGTCAACATGACAAGCAAAGATTTCATTCTTTTTCTCTTTTTTGTCTTGTTATTCACCAGGATCACACCTTAATATCAACACCATAATTTCACACTTCAACTTTTAAAAATTCCACAAACCTTAAAAGTTCAGATACTTAAAAGTCCAAAATCTCTTTAAAATTTTCACAATTTCTAAAAATCCAAATACTCCTCAAAGTTTTCAAAATCTATCAAGTAAGGGCTCCTGTAAAGTAAAAAAATCAATTAAATATCTTCTTATTCCAAGGGGAAATCACCAGGACACAATCATAATTAGATTAAAGCAAAACCAATGTCCTATAGTGTAAATCTCCATGATAGACCTAAGGGGTTCATTCACCATTGTCTGAGTTGTTTCACAAAATATGCAGCATGTCTTATAGGGTCACACTGGCTCCACTCCATGGCTGCTATTTTCTTTGGTAGCCACTTATTGAGAAACTGTTGTTTCCCAAATGCTGGGGTTACCTGATGCAGTTGGGTTATACTTTCATAATAATGTTATCTTGGCTTTCTTCATGGTGCTAAACCTGAACTTCTATTAATGACCTCGTTGATCCTTGATTTTCATGTGTTACTGAGGCTATGGCTTTAACAATGGCCTCTCTTTTCTATTCATTGTGCCAAGCTGCAGCTGCATTACATGGTCACCTAATGCCTTCAAATCAAGAATAATCTGGAGACCCCTTCTTATATGACCAAATTCAGCTGCAAGCAGAAGGTGGAACCTTGAAGCCTCTAGACCATGTCTTTAGCATGCTGAACCTGACGAACGCTTCCTAGAAGAATCTGTATCAACAATGCTGTCTCCTCTTGACCAGTATTCATTTCTCAGCTCCACTTAATGAGCATCAATGGTTCCAGGTAACCAAAAGGCTCACTTTGGTGATGCTGGTCTCTTGTTAGTCTGGCTGAATTCTTCAGCCCTCATTGACGAGAACTGCAGATTCTGAGTTTGATAGCAATTGGCTTCAGGAAAGTCTTCAAACTCCTTTCTGAACATCACAAGCCGAGTTTGCATCATCTATACTGCACTTGGCTTTATTTTCCAAGCTCTGACAGGCTAGCCTACTGAGATTCCAAAACTCAGTGACTTTTTGAGGCTATGTCCCAAATACTTCCATAGTTCTCTCAAAAACAATGTGGTCAGTTCTATCAGAGTGATAGCCAAAAACCTGGCAACATTTTGTAGAGGTGTAAATAAATGCAAGCATATTGTAAAGAATATATACACAGCTTTAATGGAGAAATAAACTTACAGGACCAAGGTTCCTGCAGAGCACAGGAAGCAGGAAGGAGCTAACGGGCTCCAGCGTGCCCGATTTATAAGTAAACATTCGCCCGAGGCAAGCCCGCCCCCTAAGGGGCTGGCTTAACCCTACATCTCCCCCTTTTGTCTAAATAAGTCAGAACTAAACCAAATACAACTATAAACAATAATAACAAATGATAAATATAACAAACAATATTGAGAACAAAAGTTTTGCTAGACATTTTCTCTCAAGGACTCTAAATAATGTAGAGAGTAACTACAATTATATAATCTTCAACTCCGTCAAAGATCTGAGAAGGGAATAAATATTACTTAACAAATGAGAGATATCCAAAATGTGCAACAAATGACAGAGACAACTGACTACCTGGCCAATCACCCAAAGTCTCGTTTGCAATGTTGAGTCAACCAACTTTGGCTAAGGCCTAACATAACTGACATACCATTATCAAATGCAAGGAACTTTCTTAGAATTATCCTACCCTGTCTTGGCAAGATAAGAAAATCCTGTTTCATATCTTAGTCAGTAGTTGAGGTATGGGCTTTTCTTAACCCAAAGGCCAGTTCTGCCAAGAAGACAAGCTCCCAGTAGAGTGTCTTTGGTGCTGAACGTTCTCTCGGGAGTAGAGTGGCATTGCCAGGAGTAATTGTGTCTTGTTAGCACAGAATTCTAGGTTAGATT
The DNA here is from genome assembly GCA_028537955.1 of Microtus californicus. Taxonomy (NCBI): domain Eukaryota; kingdom Metazoa; phylum Chordata; class Mammalia; order Rodentia; family Cricetidae; genus Microtus; species Microtus californicus. The sequence goes on from JAQJZF010000001.1 coordinate 122,405,635, forward strand.
AAAGGCCATTTTCTACAGTTCTTCGAAGAGGCTGAAGATTATACTATCTATACTAAATATAATCTCTATGTATCTAAAAGACCCGATTAACCTAAAAATAAATATGACAAACATATAATTCTCAATACCTATCTAACTTGAAGACTAAGAGAATAAACTGTGCAATATATGAAGACAATGATCTTCACCTGTAAACAATGTCATTACATATCAAATGTAAACAATGTTATTACATAAGTAGTATCAGTGGTAGAAATATACATTGTGATATGGTAGATGTATCAATACAATATAAGCATACTCTTATACAAAAATAGAGGTAGGAACACTCACATTCAATATTTTAATATATCAATATACAGGAAACAGTACCAATATAAGTTTCTAAAAACAGTAATTCACTAATACCAATCATCCCATTAAACCAGTTAATCCCCCCTTTTTTTGAATATACCCCTAATTCCATAAAATATCTCCCCCTCAGGGCTGTGGGCAAACTCTGTTGGGAGAGGGGATGTCGTCCTCTTAGATTGCTTCTAGCTGACATGGGGGTGACATTCTCCTTATGGGCCCCTGTGAAAGCAAATGATGGTAAAATTCCCAAATTAACCTTTGACCAAAGAAAATTATAACTAGTCTCTGAGCGCTTTGAGAAGATCCAGCCACAGTGTTGTCAAAAATGTGCACCATTCGAAATTGTCTCATGCAGTTGGTACCAAAAAACAGGTCTAATATTAGTGCTTTAAAAAAACCAGATTGAGTTGATGTTGTGGGGCCCCATCTTCATCCTGGAAACTTCAAAGATTAATAATGTATAGAATTTTATTGTTGATTCTTAGTGGGTCGTAACTAGTTTCCTTCCATCAGTAATTAAATATTCAGGGTCTCTTAAATTCTTTGAAGATGAGTATTTTCCTGTGGAGATAAGAGAAGAACCCTGCCCCAAACCTAACTGTATCTCTTACCATCAATATGTTCACCATCCTTTTGAATGAATTGTTATTTATCTTTTCCACGTGGCTTCTCTTCTTCAAACCGAACCTTTATTAATTTTGACGGTATCCACAATTTTTCCTCACCTGTGGAGATAAGAGCAAAACCTCTTCCCCAAACCAGCACATCTCCTGGCTTCCACTGTAAGGTCAGCACATCCTTGAAATAAACTGGTTGATTTAGTTCAGTAGACTTTTCCATTATCCAATGTCTTTCTGCAGCCGTTGTTCCCTTCTCATTAGCGTTGAGAAAATTCAAGGTTAACAAAGCATTATGCAACCTATTTCTGGGGATGTTTTCCACCCTTTTCTGTTTGTTCAACGTATCCTTTATAGTTCGATTTGATCTTTCTATGACTGCTTGACCTGTAGGATTGTATGGTATACCTGTAACATGTTGATATTGTAATAATCAAAAAACCATTTCATTTTCCTGGAGACATAAGCAGGACCATAATCTGTCTTTATTTGTGTAGGTATACCCATGATAGGCATGACTTCTAATAAATGAGTGATTACTGAATCAGCTTTTTCTGAACATAAAGCTGTTGCCCACTGAAAGCCTGAATAAGTGTCAATGGTGTGATGAACATATTTCAATTTGCCAAATTCTGCAAAGTGGAACACATACATCTGCCATATTTCATTCCTATGGGTGCCCTTCGGATTAGCCCTTGCTGGCAGTGGCATTTGGTTATAGAAAGAGCAAGTAGGTCATTTCTTTACAATCTCCTTAGCTTGTTGCCATGTAATAGAAAACTCTTTCTTCAAACCTTTGCTATTAACATGATGTTTTTTATGAAATTCAGAGGCTTGTAGCACACTATCAATAATTGATCAATTTCTGCATGACCTTGTGCTAGAGGACCTGGCAGACCCGTATGGGATCGGATGTGTGTTATGTACATAGGGCAAAGCCTGTTCCTGATCAAATCTTGAACCAGAATAAACAATGAAGTTAGTTCTGTATCATCAGGTATAAATTCAGCAGTTTCAATATGTAAAATAACTCTTCTGCATTTTGTGAATCAGTAACTATATTAATAAGTTCTTTAAAATCCCTTAGCACCATAAGAATGGCATATAATTCTACCTTCTGGACAGAATCATAAGGAGTTTGTTCCACCTTACCCAAGTCTTCTGATTTATAACCTGCCTTCCCTGATTTATTGGCATCAGTATAGAATGTACGGGCTCCAGTTATTGGAGCATCACGGACGATTCAAGGAAGGATCCAAGAAGTTCTCTTTATGAAGTTAAGCCTCTTGCTTTTTGGATAGTTGTTATTAATGTTTCCCAAAAAATTAGCACAAGATCTTTGCCATGGTTCATTATCTTCCCATAATTTCTTTAGTTCATCAGCAGTGAAAGGCACTATAAATTCTGCTGGGTCTATGCCTGCTAGTTGACGAAGTCTCAGCTTGCCTTTTATAATTAACTCAGAGACTTTTTCCACATAAGTTTTCAGTTTCGTACTTGGTTTATGTGGTAAAATGATCCATTCCAAGATAATATCATCTCTCTGCATTAAAATTCCTGTAGGAGAAATTTTAGATGGTAGTATGACGAGGATACAATCGAGCTCTGGATTCACCCTGTCCACATGTGCCTGTTGTAATTTCTCTTCAATCATTGTCAGTTCCTTTTTTGGTTCTGCTGTTAATTCTCTGGGCCTGTTTAAATCTTTATCACCATCCAAGGTTTTGTTCAAATGAATTATTAGATCAGGTGTTATCCCAATAGCTGGTTGTAGACTGGAAATATCTCCTAACAATCTTTGAAAGTCATTAAGAGTCCACAGGCGATCTCTCCTAATTTGTGCCTTTTGTGTCTTAATTTTTTGCAAACCTATTCTATAACCTAAATAATTAACAGAATCTCCCTTCTGGATCTTTTCAGGAGCAATTTGCAATCCCCATTTAGGTAAAAGTATCTGTATTTCTTCAAACAGTCTGTTCAAGGTATCCATGATTGATTCGGATAAGAAATGTCGTCAATGTAATGATATAATATCGATTTGGAAAATTTCTTGCAGATCATTTGCAATGGTTGATTCACAAAATATTGGCACAAGGAGGGCCTATTTAACATACCCTGGGGGAGGACGGCCCAGTGGTACCTCCTTTAAGGTTGAGAATTATTATAAGTAGGCACTGTGAAGGCAAATTTTTCTCTTCTTTTTGTAAAGTTATAGTGAAAAAACAATCCTTTAAATCAATAACTATGAGAGGCCATCCTTCTGTTAATAAAGAAGGCAAAGGGATTCCAGATTGCAGAAGGCCCATAGGTTGAATAACCTTTTGATAGTTCTGAGATCTGTCACCATTCTCCATTTACCTGATTTTTTCTTAACCACAAATACAGGAGAATTCCAAGGGCTGGTAGATTCTTCTATATGTCCAGCATCTAATTGCTCTTGTAACAGCTGTTCTAAAGCCTGTAACTTTTCCTCAGCTAGAGGCCATTGCTTTGTCCATATTGGTTTCTCAGTCAACCATTTTAGAGGCAAGGCTGTTGGTATCTCTGAAGGGACTTCAATTACTTGTTCTTGTACGGCCTGAATGGCTGGTTTTCTCCGTTTGTAATATCTTCTAATATTCTCAGAAATAGAGGCTCTAGAAATATCAGGAATGTTAATTTGGATATTCCATTGTTGTAATAGGTCACGACCCCATAAATTCATTGCAATATTGGCTACATATGGCCTTAATTTTCCTATTTATCCCTCTGGCCCTATACATTCAACCTATCTCATGCTCTGCCTTACTCTAGATAGGGTTCCAATTCCCAGGAGCTAAACATTTACATTCTGAAGAGGCCAATATGGATGCCAAGATTCTGGGGTAATGATACTTACATCAGCACCTGTGTCATGCAGGCCAGTAATAAAAATGCCATTTACACACACTCTCAGTTTAGGTCTTTGATCAATTATAGAAGTTTGCCAAAACACACGTAACTCATCTTTCTGATCATTATTGCTTGTAACAGTAGGCATGGGGCTTCCTAATTGTCCTGACGATGCACGTTCTCTGCCGAAACTGGAAATGACTGAACCATGTTTGCCATTGTCTATCTCTTGTAGACCTGCATTCATTCATCCAATGTCTGCCTTTTCCACATCTTCTACATAAACCTGAGGTTGAGTCCTCCTATTTCTGTTATTTCTAGAAGATGCATTATTATTATTTCTGAAAATCCATTGTTTACAATTTCTTTTCATATGACCCATTTTGCCACAGTTAAAACATTTGGTATTCTGGTTTCTCCTTTTACCATTGGAAATTGCTTCTTCTACCCATGCTTCAGTTCCATAGTCAAATGTATCAACATTCAGTGTATGCAAGATCCATTCTTCCAAGGGCGCTGATCTGAGCTTTAAAGGCCCCCAAATCTTTTTGCATTCCACATTTTCATAAGCCAAAGACTCAATCATTATACGTCTTGCTTCTGGGTCAGATATCCCTATTTGTACAGCCTTTGTTAGTCTTTGTAAAAAGTCACTAAAGGTTTCTCTCTGACCCTGTTTAACTCTGAAAAATGATTCCATTCTCTGTCCTGGGTCTTGTACCCTGTCCCAAGCCCTTAAGGCTGCTGTAGTACACATGGAGAATGTGTTTTCATCCAAATTAGCTTGTTCCCGAGGGCCAGAAAAGAGCCCTTTACCTAGAATTTTATCTAGGGAAATATCAATTCCCTTCGCCTTTTCCTGCTGTTTTAAAAGTCTAGCCTCTTGCCTGAATAAGCATTTCCATTTCAATTGTGGTCCACTCTCAAGGACCACAGAGCATAGCTGAAGCCAGTCTGAGGGGGTTGCTCTGCTTGTTGTGGCCCAAGATTTTAGCATCTCTTTAACAAAAGAGGCATGCATCCCAAAAGTCATGACAGCCTGTTTATTTTCTTTGAGATCATTCATATGGACAGGATCCCATGTATCTTCCTTGATAACCCTAGGGTTTCTGGAACCAATCACCTTCTCTGTTGTTATTACTGGAAAGGCAGGTAGAGCTGTAGGTAGGGTTTTGTGGAAATTGTCCCAGAGAGATTTACCCACAGATGTAGTTAAAATTTGCCTTTCTACCCTTTGCTCTTCTTCATCAGAATTTAGAAATTCCTCAATCTTTTCAATTCTATTCACCATTGCCTTCTGCAATGTCTGAATCTCCTGTCCAGAATTATGTTCCAAATCCTTCATTGAGGATTCTAAAGTATGAAGTTCGTCCATTAGAGATAACTTCTCATCTTTGGACATAATTTTTATGACATAAACCGTACCTTCTTGTATTGACAATCTTTCTGCCAATCTGTCATAAGCTTTAGACAAAATTCGATTGTCACATTCAGCAGTTTTGATTCTCTCAGTTAATGTTTCAGTTCGTACAGAAAGGGACTGCTAAAATTTACTATCCAAATCAGCTGTTTCTTCTTCAGTAGTAATGAATTTCTCTTTAACATCAGCCTGTATCTTTTCTAAATTTTGCTCAGTTAACCGAGTCATGTTAAACAAAGATCTGTTCTCTTCCTGGAGAACTTCAAACTGATTCTTGTGAAGATTGCTGTCATTCTCAATAGTTTTTAAACGTTCAACCTCTGCCTTAAGAATCCTGGATTCGTGTCTTAAAGACTTTATCATATTTTTATTATCAAACCATATAGTTCCAAGGAAAACTACGAATCCCAAAAATATCCATAGATGTGCGGTGATAGACACCTCTTGTAAAATCTCCCACATGGTACACTCAAAAAGACTGTTAAAGTCTTGAATAGTAACGTTCTCAGACATTTTATTTATAAAAGAAAAAAATTTTTTTTTTACCTGCAATGCCCGGTCCTGCCAGTGGTGGCGAAAGAGTCCACTTGAGTCCATGTGGCCTAAGTCTGAAATAATTGACTCAAAAACAAAAGTTTGAGCAGACACCAGGCTGATAAATAGCAATTGGGGGGGGGCAGGCAGAGCCAAGGCCGAACTAAGCCACCCGCAGGTAGGGGACGCGCTGTGTACTGATCATGCTGTTACAGAGGCACTTGTACCACTGTCTGGCAGGGCAGGGCACACAGACTTGGCCAATTCTAAACCACAGGCGCCAGGAAAAATCGAGTTGCTCAGAATCTCATCTACTTTTGCCACTGTAGTGGGGCAGATGCAAACCGGCAAGGAGCAGTGCTGAGAGGGTACGATCTGCGCGCAGAGGGAGACCTCTGGAAGGGGGTTGCGGCTGGCTCCCAGCGGTTGCCCCCAAGAGCCTCTGATTAGGGGCGGGTATCCGCAAAGCTTCACTGGGCTCCACAAATGTAGCTGCGTAAATAAATGCAAGCAGATTGTAAAGAATATATACACAGCTTTAATGGAGAAATAAACTTACAGGACCAAGGTTCCCATGGAGCACAGGAAGCAGGAAGGAGCACAGGTTCCCGCGTGCCGGATTTATAAGTAAACATTCGCTGGAGGCAAGCCTGCCCCCTAAGGGGCTGGCTTAACCCTACAACATTTTCTGTCCTATTTTGTTTAGATGTATTTGTACAGATATTTGAGTTTTCAGGCTTTTATTTCATTACCATGTAATATAAAATCAGCTAAAATAATATTAATTTTTATCATATGTAAGTTAAAAGAAACTAAAAGAATGTCCCTTACAGGACATTACGATCAGTTCCAAAATATATAATGTTTGTAGTTGTATGTGGGATAATTTTATCATGTTAGGAATAATTGCAGCCCAGTTAAATGTATACTACATTTGTGGTTGTACATAGTATATTTTTATCATGTTAGGTATTATTATGAACTAGTTATTGCTTTCATTGAAATTAATCATGACAAAAGAAATACATTTGTGTATCAAGCTGTCAAGGAGTGTACTTGTAATGGCTAATCCTGGTTGTCAGTTTAACTATATCTGGAACTTATTAAAAGTCTTTCATGTGTAATTACCTTTGGGGAATTTTTCTTGATTGGATTATTTGAGGCAAGGAAACCTGCCTTAAATCTGCACCATGTGACACACTAAATCTGGGTCCTCTCTTTGGTGGTTCTCTCTATAAAAAGACGTGAAAGAAGGAAACTTTTGAAATTTTCCCTCCTTGAGTTTCCTCTCACTGGCAAGTTTATTTATTCTTGAGCTGAGGCATTCCTTCGCTGGCATTAGCATCTTTTTCCTTGGGGTTACAATGTATACTGAAGAGCAGCTGGAATATCCAGTCACGTGGACTAAATGACTACTGGATTCTTAGCCTTTGTATCAGTAAACAATCATTGTTGAACTCAGTGGATCACTGTCTTTAAGCAACTCGAGCTGGGCGATGGTGGCGCACGCCTTTAATCCCAGCACTCGGGAGGCAGAGGCAGGCAGATCTCTGTGAAGTCGAGACCAACCTGGTCTACAGAGCTAGTTCCAGGACAGGCTCCAAAGCCACAGAGAAACCCTGTCTCAAAAAACCAAAAAAAAAAAAAAAAAAAAAGCAACTCGCATAATTCCCCCTTTTATATGTGTACATACATACATACATTTGTACATACATATGTTTTTATTCTATCAGTTCTAGAGAACCTTTAGTAATACAATATCAAAGGATTGTCGATATGAATGGCATCGGCTTGACTTCAGTAGACTCTGTAAAAGAATGGTAAAGTATAAATATTAAGAGAAAGTATGAAAAAAGGGTTCTTTTCTGCTTTGGGGATCTTCAAAACCTTGATTTGTTGCCTAATACTTCCCCAGAATTTCAGATCTCAATTTAAATGTTACCTTATATTTTACTTTTACAAAATTACATTTGTCAGTTTGTTATTTGGTTGAGAGAAAATTAAAATATTCTTTATCCATTTTTCCAAAAGAAGCAATGAATATTCTTGAGGGTGGTAGTTCACAAATGGAAGTTTCATAAATGTTATACAATGGAAATATAAGATTAAATATACCCAGAATTCACGAGTTTAAATCAGAACTATTTTTGTAAAGGTACCATATCGTCAAAGAAGAGAGGAACTGTTGGTTGGCAGGAATAGTTAGAATCAACACCAGAGGAGTTATACTATTCCTTGTCTGAATATTCTAAATATATTAGACTATGCAGTGTTCATGTTATCACTACATTTAAAGTAATGTCATGAATTTGGATCCATATTTTTATATGCACATGTTTACACATAGTTTATTTGTCCCAGAAATTTGTGTTAGATAATATTTTGCTATGGGTTATATCTTCATCACTGTTCTACTGTGTGGAGGGATTAACATGATCAAGACCATTCTTATAAAGAGGCATTAATTGGAGGCTTGGTTAGAGTATTAGAGGTTTATTTCATTATAGTCATGGCAGCAAGCATGGTGGCATGCAGACAGGTACTGGAGCAGTAGCTAAGAGCTTCATACCGACCCACAGAGAGAGAGAGAGAGAGAGAGAGAGAGAGAGAGAGAGACATAGGCTCAGCATGGCATGGGGCTTTTGAAAACTCAGAGCACACTCCTATTGACACACATCCTTGAACAAAGAGACACCTCCTAATCCCTTTAACCCTTCCAAATAGTACCACTCCCTGGTAAATCAGAATTCAAATATTAGAACCTATGGTGACTATTTGTATTTTTCAAGCCACCACAGGTAATTAATGTATAAATAAATAAATAAATTCTTTAAGGGACATGGTATTTAAAAATAAAGTTATCAGAATTGCAGGTGCTTTCTGTAATCTTTTTTCTATGAACTAATGAGTTATTTCAAACTTTTTAAGGATGGATATTTTGTTTAAGGGAAAGTTTTGAAGAAGTGAGAGACATCACTCAATATCTGTTAGCAAACTTTAAGGTATGTAATAATTCACTTAATTTGGATTACTTGACAATTCTATTACAAAAAAATGAATCTTTGCATCAGTGTGGTACCCTGAAATTTTCATTTATAATATATATATTTGATGTTACTTATAGCTATTTCAGTCAATATATATTTATTAAAATTACTTTTCAAATTTGAAACATAATTTTTCAATAATTGATAGCATCATAAAGCACCAACTTTAACATTTACTCTTATTACTCTTCCAATTATTTTGTCATTTCTTACTCCCTGGTATCAATCTTTCTAATAAGATTAGAAGGACTGCTTAGAAGTTAAAAGCTTTAGTTTCTCTTGTACATGTTCCAAGAACCAATATCTCACTGTCAACTACATGTTACTATAGTTCCAAGAGATCTAATGTCATTTTCTGGTCTCTGTGGATAATATGCATATGTGGTGCACAAATGTAAGTATACACACACACACACAAATAGTGAATATATCTTTCTAAATTTTAAAATAAAGCTGTATTTTAAATTTTTATATCAAATGAATCAGTGAATCAAGAATATTTTGTAATTAATTTTACATGGTATCTAGGAAATTTTATTTTTAAATGAAATTATAGAATTGCTTATATACTTTTGAAAATTTGACTGATATTATGTATTTCAGGACATAAAGAAACTTAGGAGTCATCCTTGCTCATTACAAATTGAAGTAATTTTAAAATAAATGATGTCTCAATTTATCATAAAACCTACAAAAACTCATTATCTGTTAAGTATGCTATACAACAAAATGTGTACTGGGTATAGTCATAAAAAAGGTGGATGAATAAAACAGCTTCATTTTTCTATATATCATCTATCTGTGTATCTATATCTATCAACCAGCTATTATTTGTATCTTATCTATCTAATTTAATATCTGGCAATATTTTGTCATTCAGCCTACAAATTATCCTACTTTATTCAAACAAATCATCAGGGATATCTCTTCCAAATTTGAAGGACATAATACATGTGCAAGATAACAGAGGGAAAAATGATTTATTGGGGTAAGATTCCAACGTTTGTTCTTTTTTATTTCTTGGCTGCTTCTAAAATGTGATAGACAGATGGTAAATAAAACTATATCACTTTGATTAGCTATGAAACATAAATTATATAAAACTTGTGCTTTGGGGGCTGGAGAGATGGCTCAGAGGTTAAGAGCATTGCCTGCTCTTCCAAAGGTCCTGAGTTCAATTCCCAGCAACCACATGGTGGCTCACAACCATCTGTAATGAGGTCTGATGCCCTCTTCTGGTCTGCAGGCATACACACAAAACAGAATATTATATACATAATAAATAAATAAATAAATAAATAAATAAATAAATAAATACCTTGTGCTTTGACTTATTGCATATTAATTTTCAAGCATAATGTGTCTAATTTTATGTACAGTCTTATTTTCTTTTAGTTTATGGTAAACTATTAACCAACACATTTCTAAAATGAAATTATTAATTATTAAAATGAAATTAATAACCCACATAATATAATCAATAATCCACAATGGGAAAATAGAAATTTTGAGATCATTCCAGTACAAACCCAACTAAAATTTTAGTTAATAAATTTTGATCCTTGCTAGTGTGTATGCACAGAATCTCATTAGCTAATTTGCATATTTATAATAAGTCTCTTGGTCTTAGCATTTGAGAAAACACAACTTATTTTCATAGTCTCTTCTCTATTATCCTAATGTTTGTACTAAGTTCTGTTGGTTATTATCCAACCGTTTTAGTGGAATGCATTATTTTCCAGAATTACAATGCCCTCATTGTTAGCTAGAAGTGATTAATTACTGGTTGTATAATTAGATTATAATGAAACACAAAGAAGAGTTGAAATAAATGCTTGGGTTTGTTTCTTTCTCCTGTTTATTTTGGAATTAAATTTGGAGTTTTATTAACTATTATTAAAATAAGTTGAATATTAACACAAAATTATGTATTTAAAATGTCAGCATGGTTTAATACCAAACAACTATGTATATATCCAATTTTAGAACTTTAAATGATACAACAAAATGGTTTGCTTATTAAATAGGTTTTAGGATTATAAAATGAAATATATAATAAACATGAACCTGGGGAATTGGTGATTTTTAATTATAATTAGATAAATGAATTAAATCTTGGAGTTTTAAGAGGACATTTCTGTTAATAAGATCATGACTCCCATCAGCTTAAATGAATCAAGTTTTTTCCATAATCATATATTAAATCTCATACAGGTTGTTTGCAGAAGAGATTGCTCCCAAGTAAGTTTCTATTCTAATTCTTTTCATATCATCACATAAAACAAAGGAAACTATATCCAGTTATTTTGGATTACCCATTTATTAAATAGAGATGGATTCATTCAATAACTATTATATGTTTCTCAGAATGTTAAGAAATAGGTAATGTGAGCTTTCAAGTTCTAAATATTACCTCTGGTCATCTTATCTCAAGGGAATCTGTCATCAATCATAAGAATATATATATACACACACATATATATATACATATACATATATACTGAACTAGATAACAAACAATTAGCCAACAATTAAGTTATTAAGAATCCAAAATTTTTGGAAAGTATGAAGTTTAGAAAGAATCTGTTTTGATTGTTATTCTAATTTGGAGAGATTGAAATATAATTACATTTCTCCCTCCCCCTTTCCTCCCTTCAAACACTAGCATATACTCCCCCTATTCTCTTCAAATTCATTAACCTCTTATTTCATTCATTGCCATTATATGTGTATATGTAAATGTATATACTCACATATTCCTAAATATAATCTGCTCAATCTGTTTTATGTTATTTTTATACATGTTTTAAGAAATGAAAATTGTTTTATTAAATAATTAATTGGTATGCTGTTCCCCATGTAAGTTTTTTTCTCCCACTCTCAACATTACATAGTTACTTGTATCTCTTTTTTTATTGGTTTTTATTGATCTCTACATTCTTCTCTGCTCCCCTCCCTGCCTATTCCCTCCCCTTCAACCCTTTCCCAGAGTCCCCATGCTCCCAATTTACTTAGGATATCTTGTCTTTTTCTACTTCATATGTAGATTATATATATATATATATATATATATATATATATATATATATATATATATATATATGTCTCTCTTAGAGTCCTCATTGTGTAGAATTCAGGCCTTATAGCCTTTTCTCATCTGCTTTGCAATATGTAATGGCGTCATCTTTGTTTACCCCATCTTTAGACAGTCATTTTGGTGAGACTTTATATGTGCAGCTTCTGACATTAATGAGAGACATATCTCACAGCAAACTCCCTTATCTTTTAGCTCTTAGAGTCTGTCCTGATTTCTCCTGTATTTTAAAACATACCAAAGTATAGAGGATGAATCATAAATCACCAAAGCTCATTCCAACAGGGGTGACAGGTTCCAAAAGGTGGATACCTGCAGTTCAAAAAAACCAAACTATGAGCAACAAGATGAGCACAGACTCCAGGCCACGTGTCATGTTTGGGAGTAGCTGACCAATATATAACAACACATTAGAGAACATCCTTTTCAGATGTTTCAGTTTGGTCTCAGCCTCTTCCAGGCAGTTTAGCTGTTCTTTAGTTTCTTCTGGCAGTTCTTTGGGTTGACCACTACTTACAGGTTTGCTCTGCTGGTCTCTTCCTCTTTCAGGCTGCTAGTCCAGTCTCAGAATGTTCTTTGTAGCTTCTCTGTTCTGAGAGTGATCCTCACCGGTCTTTACTGCTTATATACTATTGGGTAGGGAGGGACCTAGTATATCTAGTCAGTTTTAGGAACTCCTCAAAGCTATTTCCAGTTGTTTGCTTTCTGTTTTACTGAAGCTTCCTTGGGGGATGGAGGTTTCAAATCACATGAGCACATCCTAAGTGTAATTCTTTCCTCAAACATCTTGCTGTTTCAGTTTTCCATTATATCCTATGTTTCAGATGTTTTCCCCAAGGTGAAAGGTTTTAATCGTGGAGTACACTGCCATACAACATGAGTATTTTTAAAATATTGCTTTTATTCTTTATTATAAACAGAAATATACAAAGTGTGTATGGTAAAGTCTTCATTTTAGACTGTGTCATTCTTTCTAGATACACCAAATCACATATTAGATTTTCTTTCTGATTGGCATGTATTTGATATCACTACCATTTCACTTTTAAATTTCCATTGCTAAAAATGTAATGAACTGTGAACTATGAAATTACTTTCCAGATATTCTGTCATCATTATTGTGACTAGAAAATGCTTAGTGAGAACTTAATATACAACATGCTTATATTTAAGGCAAGCACTACCCATATCTCCTTAATAGGTTTGGGTTTGTTTCTAAACATGTGGTGTTTTCTGAGATTCTTACATGATATCACAGGATTATTTCCATTGAAATAATGTAATAAGGGTTAAGAAAGTATTTTAAAGGTTAGGAGTGATGATATTAGAAAGAAGAGAACTCTCCTCTGAAGAGAATTGATTTTTCCTCTCCTAGAAGGTCTTAATTACAGTTCAGTTGTTAACTTTTTCCCTATTGGCTAGCATTTAATTCATTCATTCATTTTTAAATTACAAAAAATAGTTTCTAATAAAATGAAACAAAATTTTTCATATTAAAATTGGACAAGGCAAATCAACAGGAAAAATTGGCTAAAAGAAATCACAAAAGTCATAGATACACTTCTTCTTGTTCACACACTCAGAAATCCCATAATAAGACCAAACTTCGAGCCACAATATAAGCACACACTCCCAGGCACATTTCATGTTCAGTGGTTGTTTAACCAATATATAATGACTTCACAGGTTTTTGGGGTGTGTGTGTGTGTGTGTGTGTGTGTGTGTGTGTGTGTGTTGTGCGTATGTGCTTTTATTTGGTTACAGTTACAGTTTGTACAATTTGGCTTTGTTTTTCTTTTTGGGTGATGTTTTATTGTTTTGGTTTGGAAGGTTTTGTTGATATATGGGGTTCTATTTACTTTATAAGAAAGCGCTTAAAGTTGGTTGGGTAAGGAAGTTGGTAAGGACCAGGAAGGAAACTGGAGAGGAGAAGAATATTCTCAAAATATATTTAAAGTTAAAATTGTTTTAAATAATTAAAAACGTAATAAAAAAGAATGAAGACAAAGCTTACTATTTAACTGCTGTTGAACAGGATGATGTGAGACAAGAAATTAAAATAGATTCAGCTGTACGTAAGAAAGCATCCTCCACATTCAAACCACTTACTCTATCTTTCTCTCGTGAGGAATTTATGTTTCCTTCAGTGTGATAGTTTACAGTGTCGAGCCTTACTTCTTGTGGGCCTTGTCTGCTATCAGCTTGTGGATATGCTCCATGAGAACCTATTTTGTTTGGAACACATCCCTTTCCCATTCACTTCATGTACACACACACACACACAAACACACACACACACACCTCATGCCAAAAATATGACTTCATATAAAAATTTTTGTATTTGGACTTACCAAATATCTGTATAGTAAGGACTACACAGCTCTTATTGCCATTATTCTATAACCAGGAAACAAGAGGATTAATATAAGGTATCCAATGCAAAATGAGTCAGAGAAGTGACTTTACTTGAGGTCAAATATAAAGAGGCCACATTGAGAAAAACAATCTAAAGTTGGTGGTCATTTTTACTCAGCATTTTAGTTATTAAATATTGAGTAACTTCAACAATTTTGGTGGTTCAGCACATTTACAAGTAAATGATCATAACCAATATTCTCCTCAGTCTTTTAAGGAAGAGGCAACTTCTTTTGTAGCTGCTGGAGGAAAACTGAAGAAGTAGCAACTGAGCCCCTAAAACTGTCAACAGTGTTGTTACAGGCCAACGTCGTTGTTATTCTCATTATTAGGAAAGAGAAAGAAGGAAGGGAGAGGAAGAAATAGAAGGATGAATTGAGGATGAGGAACAGAAGGAGGAGGATAGAAAAGGGAAGGGAAGGGAAGAAGAGTTTTAAAGCAAACATCTGAACAAAGTTAAAATGTCATGGAAATATTACAAAGAAATTAAATACTATGATAACATGGTCAGTCTAACTCAACATGATGCTTATGTTTATCAAATCAGGTGGATGGAAAAGGTCTGGAAGCTTTCTAGCCTACTGAGCACAGTCAGTCAATGAATATTACTCTTAGACTTTGAAGCCGCAGCAGGATAACAAACCATGCAGTTCAAGTCACGACAGTCCCCATTTGTAACTGACCCATGGGAAAAATCTTGAGATTCATTAGCAGGTGAAAATACACTGAGTGCAATTGCTTTTGTGTTCAATACTAGAAAACATATATTTCTTAAATTGATAAAGACTGAAAAAGAAACGACAATCTCAGATAGAGTACTATGAGCATTAAATGCATGACAATCTCAGATAGAGTACTGTTAGCATTAAATGCTGGTAATCTCAGTTTGTTTAACACCCAGGACTTATTAAGCTGCTAAGGTGGAAGGAGAAAATGGAGACAAGGTTCAAATGCTGATCCAAAGTTTATTGACTCTAGAACAACTCCTTAAACTGAAGAAAAGAAACAACCTGACCTTTGAGGCCACCAGAGTTATAAAGTCACCTTTGAATTATAATTTTGTTATGGGGAAGTTGATTGATCACTTTTAAGAATGCTGCCAGCAAATATAATTTTCCAATGCTTTGTATAGGAGTCATGAAGATGAAGCTCAGCATTGACATATAAGTAGAAGAAACATATTTGCAACTCCAGGAAGAAGAAGGAATAATTTCTAATTTATATGCAAAACACGAATTATGCATAATTTATCTTTTCTTGCACAATTAGCTAAAAATAGAAGAGTGGATGAGGAAAATGTACTTAATACCACAGTGTTGTAAGTACATGGTTAGTGTTCCTCAATGAAACAGCTAATGGTTTCATCAGTAGTGTGCGAGTTTAGCCAGTTCCACATGAACTATACTGTGGTCTTGCCTCCAAAGCATGTAATTCAAACCTCATAGTACACTACAGTATCTTCTGGAAACTCACTGAGTAGCTGGGCACACACCTTTAATCCCAGCACTCTGGAGGCAGAGGCAGGCAGATCTCTGTGAGTTCAAGACCAACCTGTCATACAGAACAAGTTTCAGGTATGACTTCAGACTCATAATAAAATAAAACATTAGTTTGTATTCAAAATCACTATTGCATTACAAGGAGAAGAAGAAAAATAAGTGTAATTTGCTAATTATCTAAATACTATTTGCTGTACCCTCATTTGTTTTATTTCTCTCTCCCCTCTCCTTGTCTGCATCATACACACATTTGCAATGTTGAATATTCACTGTACAAAAAATTAGTAAATAAAATAAAGATATGAAAGCCATTATTATGTCTATCATTAATACAGTTGTAAATAGAGAAACACATAGAACAGGTTTGAAAATATAAACATCCAGCCTTTCTAATTGCGAGTGACACAGAGGAACTTTGAATTTTGAACTAATTTTTGCCTGTTAAGGAAACAATTTCATTAATTTTTAATTTCCCCATTGTTAACTGTGTTCTCAATTTTTATTTATATGTTGCATTAACCAACCCTGTTCTTGTATAATTTTAGCAACAAATATTTATTCTCTAAAATATGCAAGGTGTTTTTATTAGAGAGCCAGAGTAAATATCTAGAAAAACAACCCCCTTATATAGCTCATATTACAGTTATCATTTTGTTATTACAGCTAACTTACTTCAGAAAGCCAGCCACCTTATAGTCCTATACTCTGTTCTAATAACTTTTCCTTTGGAGTGAACACAGGATCCAATGAATTTGAGTCTTTATTTCAATAGTTTACAGTACCTGACTTTAGCAAAATGAAACAAACAAAATTTTCTTTTCCACCCACATTATTTTGATTAATCCACAACTTAGTTGCAATCTCGTTCTTTCTTATCTAAGATAATTAAACATGATTAGTATATATTGTTTCCTTTAAATATATGTTTTATTCTAGACACTTCCATGTAGTTATATAATTCATCTTGTATTATATTAGAGAAGCTCAAAGAAGTTTAAATATGAGTTGTGATGAATTATTTAAAAGAATCCAAGAAAGAAAGAAGGAATCTTTAATGTATAGAGTATTTCCTAAGGTACATATATGAAACCATCAATTTTAATATTTGATATTATTTCAAACTGTACGAATATCTTAAAATGGTTCCTCAGTGTTTTAATAAGATATGAAAAGAAAAACATGCATAGATCCATCCAGAAAAGGGAAATAGGTAAGATTGCCTGACAAAATTGGGAACATGGGGGTCATGGGAGAAGGGAGAGCAGAAAAGCAAGAGGAGGGGGAAGAGGGAGGGAAAGGAGAACTTGAGAAACAGGATAAATGAGATAGAGGAAGGACAGAGATGAGGGTAAGGAAAGAGACATTTTGATTGAGGAAGCCATTATGGGGCTAGCAAGAAACTTGGCACTAGAGAAATTCCCAGGAATCCACAAGGATGACCTCAACTAAGACATTAAGTAATAGAGGAGAGGGTGCCTGAACTGGCCTCACTCTGTAGTCAGATTGATAAATACTTTAAATGTCACTATACAACCTTCTTCATCCAGCAATTGATAGGAACAGAGGCGGAGACCTACACCAGAGCACTGGACTGAGAAAAGTTCAGTTGAAGAATGGGAGTAGTGAGAATATGAACAAAAAGGTCAAGACCATGATGGGGATACCAACTGAAACAGTTTACCCGAGCTAATGGAAGCTTACTAAATACAGCCGAACAGGGAAGGAAACAGCATAGGTCCAAACCTGATTGACTGAATGTAGGTTGTATTACTAGGGCAGACTGCAGGTTCACTGGCAGTGGCATTAGGTTTTATCCCTACTACTTGTACTGACTCTTTGGGTGGATACCTTGCTCAGCCTAGATATAGTAGGGAGGGCCTTTGATCTTCCCCAAAACAATGTGCCTTATACTCTCTGAGAAGTGAATGGGGGTGGGTGGAGAGGTAGGTAAGGGGATGAAGGAGGGGAGGGAGTGGGTACTGAGATTGGTATGTAAAATAGAAAAGATAGGTTGTTGTCTTTTAAAAAATAAAATAAATTTTGAAACATTCTTTTAACCAGAAGAAAAATAAGATTTGAGCATCTGATATTTAAATTTTAAGTTATTTATAATTAGGTACTAGCAAAGTTTCTTGACTAAAAGCTTTGTTTCTTTATACTTAAAGAATGATCATATAGCTGTAGTTAATTTGTGGCATTACTCTGTATTGAAAAAAATTTCTGGACACATTTTCATCATAAGTAGCTCAGCAACATAAAGTGAATAAACGTGCCTGTGAAATTTTCCACTCATCTCTAAAATTATATTTTATAATATATAATTTTAATGCAATCTCAACTTGGTAATGACTAATGGCCATCATCATCACCGATATTAAACCGCACTACTTTCAACCCACAAATTAAGGCAAATTTGAAAATGCGTCTGTGCTTGGTGTGATATCAAGTCTTTCTTGCGTTTTATCTCCACTGTAATATCCACCATACAAACCACTACAAAGACATCTTCAGATGTGCTGCTTTGACAGAACCTTTGCCACATTTTCCACAACCAAAGAAAAAGGAAAAGGGAGCTACTGAGTATCTCCAAACTGTCTTCTGTAGTTCACAGTGTAAATGAGGCATTATAAATATCTAACTAAATTACATTTCTCCCAGTGTCCTAGTCAGCTTTAACTGTTACCTTGGCAAAGCCCAGAGTCAACAGAGAGAAAGTCTTTGATAGAAGCATTGTCTAGATCAGAGTGGCATTTGGTGTATTTGCACGTCTATGAGGGACTGTCTCTAGGAGGGTTCAGCTAATATGGATGGAAACATCCTTGGGCAATGATTCCTGAGATATATAAGAAAGTCAGCAAAGAATAAGTCAGTGAGATAGTAAACACTGTTCTTTTGTTCTTACTACTTCAAGTTCCTGCCCTCACTTCACACTGGGAAGAATTGTGACACAGAAGTATAAGCTTTCCTTTCCACATTGCTTTCGTTACAGTGATTTTTACAGCTACAGAAATTAAGCTAGAACACCTTCAGACTAAAATAGAACAGCAAGGAAACCACGACGTAGAAACGGTGTATATTACTACTGAAAAATTTCCCTGCTGGGATGTCTCAAGATTACCAACTACTTTAAATACTATCATGACAGTAGAAAATTTCTTAAATGTCGTGGTTCTTAAAGGGTGCTCTTGGAACAACACATAACTAGTTCTAATGTAGGAAAGGGTGATGAATCAACTCTGTCTTTCATGTATTTGTCTCCAAAAGAAGACAGCACACAGCCACATTTGTCTCAAAGGTAAAAGAATCAGCATGAACAAGAGCTAAAGGTTTGAAGATGTAAGGTTGTGGTTCCATGCCTCAATACAGAAATAACACATTGTTGATAGGCTGTGTATAGGTAAGGTATAATACTGTAAGGACAGTGAACTCACATTATATAGTTCCCAGGATAGTGACAGTGTTCACTGAATGGTGCCTTTATTTAATAATAAGATACTGACAGAATAGAAGTTAGGGAAATAGAAACATTAATCAATGGAGTAATAGTGATTCCATGAATTCATCATATGATCATATTGATTCACCACCTATAGTAGGTTCTCTCTTCCTGCACTCTGCCTCCAAACTCACATGTAAAGACAAAGACTGTCCTAATATGTATTTCTCATTTCTTTGGAATTAAACCTTAATAGCATCATAATGCAACTTCTCATATATAGCATATTTTCTTTAATAATAATAGTGATATCTACAATACAATTTCTATAATCAGTGAAACATTGAACTTATGTAGTTGTCTTCCTGCCCAATAGCAAAATGATTACATTTTTATTTTGTACCCTTTCTGGCTTCCCTTAAGCTGAAAAATTAACTTGTTTGCCTAAAAACATTTTTGCAATTGAAAAATCAGTTTTCTCCAATTGTGTCTCACTGGGGAAAAAAACACTCTTAAAGGTAGACACCATGCTAGCAGTTGACAGCCAACACAACATGAAGTCAATGGCATCTTTGAAGGGCCATTGTCTTAATGTTGAATAAGGGCTTTCCCCCGCCCCACCTCTTAATTGATGTGGGAGTGTCATATATCAATCTGTTGATTTCATTGGTTAAGTAATAAAGAAACTGCTTGGCCCTCATAGGTTAAAACATAGGGGGTGGAGTAAACAGAACATAAGGCTGGGAGAAAGAGAGCTGAGTCGAGGAGTCGCCATGATTCTCCCATTCCAGATAGATGCAGGTTAAGATCTTCCTGGTAAGTGAGCTCGTGGAGCTACACAGATTAATAGAAATGGGTTAGATCAATATGTAAGAGGTAGCCAGTAAGAGGCCAAGCAGTGTTTAAAAGAATACAGTTTCCGTGTAATTATTTCGGGTAAAGCTAGTCATGCTGGCGGCCGGGTGCCGGGGACACAGCCCCGCCGCTCCTATTACAACACTGAATCTTATAGATCCTTGACTTATACTGTGGCTTCCTATCTTGTGTTTTTATGGAAACCCTATGTGCGTTAATGCATGTGTCTCTGCTTCTCTGTGCTTCTTATGCATTTTCTTCTACTTATTTATTTTCTACTATCACAATTAGTTTGTTCCTGTTTTTATTTTATTTTATTTTATTTTTATTTTTTTGATGTCTCCTGTTTTCTAAGGAATGACAGAAATGTATGAATCCATAAGAAATGAAGAAGGGAGAGGAGTTCGGGGATGGGAACCAATAATCAGAATTTATATTGTATAAAAAATCCATTTTATTTATTTGCTCTTAACTAAAACTACAGAGAGCATTTGTGATTATTGTCTTCTGAAAGGCAATGATTAGAGATTTTATATTTAACATGAGATTGTATCAGCCTGTGGTGCTCTGAAAAATTCTTGCAGTCTTCAGTCCTCTGATGATTTTCCAGAGAGTACATTTTATTGAACTGGTGCTCTCTGTTACAGAATGGACAGAGGTAAGGGCAGTAGACCTCTGCATTATCTACTAATGGGTACATTGCTATTGTGTGTAATGATCCAATTTAATTATGATTCTACTAAGTACCATGTGACTATACTACAAAAGCACTTGAAGTGAATACCAGGCTTTAAAGAAGAAAAAGTAGGAGAGACTGCCCAGGATGTGAGAAACAGAGCTTTGTGCACAAAGGAAAAAAAAATGCACTGAAGGACTCAAAAAACAAAATGGGGGAAATGGTGTTAAGGAAAAATATCTAAAAGACAGCTCTAATCTGTCCTTTCATCCTGAGAAGCTTGGGTATACCAACCAGGCAAAAAGACATACAAACATGAGATATCCATTAGACTTGGTGAACACATTGAGTTAAATAGAAATGTACCTACCTAGGAGAATCAATAAACAGGGCATGCATTTTTATTGTATTCTAAAGTATTTATAAGCAGACCTCATTAAATATTTGTCAAATTATCAGTTTATTTGTTTTGTGTGAATACATAAACATATAGAGCTCTTGTATGTGGTTAATCTGATGCTTGTATATGTGCATGTAGGGGTATATGTGTGGAGGACACCCACAGTTCTATTCTTGTCACCTTTTGTCTTATTATTTCAAGTCCAGGTCTCTTACTGAACTTAACAGGGCTGCTAGCCATGGAATCTTAGTGATCCTCATGCATTTGCATTCAAAAATGCTAATGATATGCATGGAGTGTAAAACATCTGGCTTGTTTTATTTTTTTAAGAACTTTTTTCTTGCCAGGCAGTGGTGGCACATACCTTTAATCTGAGTGCTTGGGAGGCTGAGACAGCCTGGCCTGTAAGAGCTAGAGGTCCAAGACAGGCCCCAAAGCCACAGAGAAACCCTGTCTTTTAAAACAATAAAAAACTCTGTATTTTGTGCATATTATTGCTCTGCTTACAGGTATGTTGTATGGTGCCCAGAGAAGTCAGAAGAGGATGCTGAATCCTTCTAACTGCAGTTACAGATGATTGTAAGCCACTATTATGGATCATCTACAAGAGGTGCAAATATTCCTGACCACTTGGCAACCTCTCCCTCCTCAGAAGAGTTTCTTATATGGATACTGGTATTAGTACCCAGGTTTTTAGGCATTTCCAGCAGGTGCTCTTACCCACTGACCCATTGTAGTTCATTCTTTAAATACTACCATTATTTGGGTGGGCATCAGGGAAACATGAGTAATTAATTCAAAAGTTCATTTACCTCTTCTCTATTCAGATATAAATCAAATAGTTGTATTGTACATAGTTTTTCAGCATATACAAAATCTCATTTAATTTTTGTAATTCTCTTCAACTCACTGTGCTTGGCTAAAGTGTGTTAAATGACCTAACTAGAACATTAACATCTGTAAATGAATAGGATATGAAGATAAACGTATTTCAGAGAACAACCTGAGGCAATGTACCAGTGATGACCTGCCTCCTGAGACAGCAGCAATTCCACAGTAGTTTTCTGAATGTTGGAAAGGCAAAGGACAGACAGTAGATTCATTGGTGGAAAATATAATCTCTGTAATGGCCGTCGTCACATTTTGCAGCTTATAAAAGATTCCTGTGAGATAAATGTGACTCAGTTTGCAGTGAGCTCTTTAGGGTCCATCAGTCTTAACTGATGTGTCAGGAAAGATACTAAAGGCATGGTGGAGTATGTTCCTCAGGAGAGTTTTATCTGCTCTTTAATACAGCAGCCATTTGTAAAATGTTGCTGGAGAAAACAATAATTTAGAAGAAATTCATCAGAGGCAATGCCACCTTATTGAAAAGGCAGTACAAATGAAGAAAGCAAATCCACAACTGAGTGCTTCCTTTTAGGTCTGAGGAGCAGTTACAAAGGGTCAGGGGCACAATAATGTTGGGTTTGTTGCTCTGGATACAATGGTGTGCAAAACTGAAGGTTTTTCATCCACAGATAGCTAAACCTTGAACTTTAAGGGGACAATGAAGTTCATGATGCTTTCTGTATGAAAGGCAAGGATAAAACATATCCGTATATGTATCTGAGACAAACAAGTGTTCCCTTTTCTGTTATTTCTTAGTAGAGAAAATGTAAATTTATATACATTTTCTTAACAGAAATTCTTTCTTCACCAATGATTCTAGCTTGTGGTAGTTGGCAAGAAACAAATAAACTAAGTAAAGCCAAAAACCAAAACAACTCCTAAACATTAGAGTGCAGAAAAAAATAAGTTCTATACTTTAAAACTAAAGAATATATATATATATATATATATATATATATATATATATATCTTACATATATCATGCATTTATATCAATTCATTCCTCAAAAGGCATTTTGGTTGTTTTCTAATTTAGCAATTAAAATAATAGTGTAACAATGTGGTTCTCTACCACCTGTACACACCTGTACTTAAAATTCTACACAAAAAATTATAGTGACATATAATTAAAAACAATAAAAAATTAGTCTTTATATATTTTGGAGATCAGCCCTTCGTCTGATGTGGGGTTGATGTAGATATTTTCCCATTCTGTAGGTTGCCATTTTGTCTTATTGACTGTGTTCTTTGCTTTACAGAAGCTTCTCAGTTTAATGAGGTCCCATTTATTAATCTCATTGTCTGTGATACTGGGGTTATATTGAGGAAATGGTCTTATTTGCCAGTGCATTCAAGTGTACTTCCCACTATCTCTTCTATGAGGTTCAGTGTGGTTGACTTTATGTTGAGGTCTTTGATCTGTTTGGACTTGAGTTTTGTGTATGGGGATAGATACGGATCTATTTTCATTATTCTACATGTTGACATCCAGTTATGCCAGCACCATTTGTTGAATAGGCTTTCTTTTTTTCCATTGTATATGTTTTGTTTCTTTGTCAAAAATCGGGTGTTTGTAGATATGTGGATTGATATTTGCATCTTTAGTTCCATTCCATTGGTCCTCTTGTCTCTTTTTATGCCAATACAAGGCGTTTTCAGTACTGTACTTCTGAAGTAGAGTTTGAAGTCATGGAATGTGATGTCTCCAGAAGTTCCTTTATTTTACAGCATTGTTTTGGCTATCCTGGCTTATTTGCTTTTCCATATAAAGAAATTGGTCATCACAAAACCAAATAATCCAATAAAAAATGGGGTACAGAGAACTCTCAAAAGTGGAAACTAAAATGGCTGAAAGATACTTAAGAAAATGCTTAACATCCTTAGCCATCAAAGAAATGCAAATCAAAACAACTCTGAAATTCCATCTTATACCTGTAATAATGGCCAAGAACAAAAGCACTGATGACAACTTATGCTGGAGAAGTTGTTGGATAAGTTAAACACTCCTCCATTGCTGGTGGGAATGCAAACTGCTACAGTTGCTTCAGAAATCAGTATGGTGATTTCTGAGAAAATTAGGAAACAATATACCTCAAGATCCAGCAATACCACTTGTGGGATATACCCAAAGGATGCTCAATAATACTGTAAGGACATGTGCTCAACTGTGTTCATAGCAGCGTTGTTTCATAACCAGAACCTAGAAACAAGTAAATGCCCCTCAACTGAAAAATAAACAAGAAATTGTGGTACATTTACACAATGAAGTACTACATAGCAGAAAAAAAATGACATCATGAACTTTGTGGGCCAGTAGACTTATCTAGAAAACATCATGCTGAGTGAGATAACCCAGACACAGAAAGACAAATATTATATTTACTCACTCATAAGTGGCTTTTAGACATACAGCAAAAAAAAAAAACAACCTACAGTTCACAATCCCAGAGAATCTAGACAACAATGAGGACCCTAAGAGAGACATACATGGATCTAATCTACATGGAAAATAGAAAAAGAGATCTCCTGAGTAAATTGGGAGCATGGGGACCATATAAGAGGGTAGAATGGGAGGGAAGAGGTAAGGAAGGGATTAAATAAAAATATACATCTCAATAAAAACAATTCAAAATTTAAGTCTAAATTTCAGTGTTTATTTTTCACTTTGGAATGGTTTTATGTAAGAAGTCATAGTGGATTAAACATTAGTCTTTTCTGGGTGTTATAGTTTTTCTACAATGGGAAAGTTATTTCTTGAGAAAATACAGTTTTGCAATAATTTTTTGCTGTTTCCATCCTTATACTGCCCATTATCAACCGAAATTTAACATCTCCTAAGCCATTGTCTTCCTCGTTGCACAAGATCCATCTTTTTCCTCATTTCCAGTGCTTATCTCTAAATACCCTTCCAGATTTTATACTGTAATAATAAAACAAATAAGTAAAATAAGAGTAAGTCTTGTGGAAATAATTGTTAATAGTTTAGTAGAGAAGACATTATGTAGAAATGTCAAAAGTCCTCAACTTGTATCTGGTCACTCTTGGTAGGGTAATTACATAGAAAGTATTAGATTTGAGGCAAACTTAAGAAAGATGACTTGTGTGTTGATTCATCTTTTGAATTATTATTACTATTAATTATTATCATTGTTAGTTATTTTCAGCCTATCACACTTTTTTTATTAGGCACTTACTCTGTCTTTTTCTAGGCCTTTGTAAGTACTAGAAACTTGAACATGAGTGGTGAAACAGTATTTGACTGACATCCCAGAACAACAGCACACATGAACTGACAGCTATCATGATTTTATGCACAAAACCTGCAGAAGATTCAATGAGTCACTATCCTAGTATGGGAATATGAAGGAGTAATGAAATTCATGCCTAGCTGAGCAGCTATTGCTTAGTGATTTCTGGAGGAAGGAAAGTCAGTTTTTTTTTTTCAAAAATATTGCTCCTGAAGGCTAGTCATGATATAGTAGATGTTCCTATATACTTGCTAGTATCTAGCATGCAAGTAGACTCAGTACACTCAAAAATAAAAAAAAACACACACACACATGAACTGTGTAGGGTAAAGTAATCTCCAAGATAGGTGAAGGGCTAAAGGCTAGACTAGTACATGAAGAGGGTTCATGGGTGCTGGTTCTTAAAGTAGGATTGTGGGTTTGATTTTGATTTCTTTTTTGTTATTATTGAGATTATAATATAGTTACACCATTTACCACTTAACTGTTCCTTCCTTCAAATTTTTCCATATACCCCTCTGATGGAGGAACTTCTTCAGCCTATGGCTTTTGAGATGCTGGACCACTTTGGAAATGATCTTGGATGCTATTAAAAACAGATGTAGAAACGTGCACAGGCTCTCTCTCTCTTTTTCTTTCTTCCTCCCCCTCTCTTCCCCCCTCTCAACTGCTGGATTTGATTCCTGTTCCCCACTCGTGCAGAGGACTATTTATCTGTGAGTCTATCGCTAAATAAAGAACCCTTTATTATACTCAATTCTGAGCTAGTGTGGGACTACATTATTGTCATCCTCTATACCCGTCCTTACCCTCTTTCAAATTCATGACCACTTTTTTGATTATTGTTAAATGCATACACATTCCTACCTATATATTTTCAGTCTATATAATTTTACTTGTATATATGTTTTCATATCATTCAGTATTAGATAACCTATTAGTGTATTGTTCTCCTTGGAAGATGATTTGTCCCATTATCAGAATTTATTTGTTGGTTGTAGTACTTTGTGCGGGGTTGGTTCCTGGTAGTCTTTCTCCTGGTCAATTTGACTTGTTTGCTGTTATCTTTGCTCATCTCAAGCTTAGGTAGTCATGTTGATGGGACTTTGTGGGGTGTAACTTCTGAGATTACTAGGGGACAATGTAGCAGCAAACTCTCTAATCCTCTGAGTGTTACAATATTTCTCCCCCCTCTTCTGCAATTTTCTCTGAACCTTACTTGTGGGAATTGTTTTATAGATGTGTATGTTAGGACTAGGCTCCATAATTCTCATTTTGATTGGCTGTGGTAATTTGTAATGTTCTCTCTGTTGCAAAGAGACTCTTCCTTGATAAAAACACAAGGTCTATAATTCTCTGTAGGTATAAGAACAATCATTTAGAGCACCCCTCCCCATCCCTGCCCTGCTGTATGCTAGGACCAGTCCTCAAGATCAGTTTTAAGCTCCTGCACTAAGGTTACCCACCCAGAGTGGTGAGTGCCTGCCTACCAGGAAGGCCTCAGGGTCCCCTGTAAGGGAGCCAGGCACCTTCAGCTCGTGCACCAGGCTCTCCTCTGCTCTTCTGGATACCACCCATCCCTGCTCCATTCACCCTTTCGTCCCCGGATCATTGGGCTACCAGGCGGCCCTGTTTAGTTGCTGAGGAATCCCATCTGGATGGGTATGTGCTAACCAGGGGCAGTTTGTCCCAGAAGAGAGCACAAATCCCCCTCCCCCAGCTCCTTCTGCAGGGCTGTCTTTCTTAGGCATGACCCCCCCCCCCTCAGTCTTCGTTTTCTGCAAGGTTCCTTGCTCAGGAACAGTTTTCTGCTCCTACACTAAGGCTACCCACCCAGAGTGGTGAGAGCCTATCTACAGGGCAGACCTCAAAGACCCCCGGAAAGGGTGCACTTGCACCTTCATCTTTTGCGGGAGGGTGTCCTGTGTTCTACTCGTCCCCACCCTGCCCCCCAAATTCCCCCCTGTGTCCTCGGGTCATTGGACTACCAGGCGTCCATGCTTTGGTGCTGAAGAGTTCCAACTGGATGGAAACGGTTCCAACTTCTACACTGAAGAGATACACCCAGAAAGTCAATCAAAGAAAAGACTGGACCAAGACACCAGGCCTCTCCTGGCTCCATTGGAAGGAAGAGATGGGAAGGCGCCAATGCAAGAATTCCTCCAACAACCTGAAAGGCAACATGACATCACCAGAATCCAGGGATCCCAAAATAAGAAAAACTGTACACCCTACTCCAGAAGAATTAGAAGAAATCAACTCAAAAGTGAACTATATGAAATTAATAGAAGACCTTAAACAGGAGGTGAAAAACTGCCATAAACAATTAGAGATTACAAACAAAAAGGTAGAGGAAATGAATAAATTGCTCAAAGACACCCAAGAAAACCAAGAGAAACAAGAAAAAGCAATTAAACAGGTAAGGGAAAGAGTTCAAGAATTGAAGGATGAAATGGAAGCAATGAAAAAAACACAAACCGAGGGAAGGATGGAGATGGAAAATCTGGGTAAACGAACAGGAACTACAGAGACAAGTACTAACAACAGATTACAAGAGATAGAAGAAAGAATGTCAGACACTGAAGATACCATAGAGAAAATAAACACACTGATCAAAGAAAACAGCAAAACCAACAAATTCTCATCACTAAACATTCAGGAAATCTGGGACACAATAAAAAGACCAAACCTAAGAATAATTGGGATAGAAGAAGGAGAAGAAGTACAGCTCAATGGTCCAGAAAATATATTTAATAAAATTATAGAAGAAAACTTTCCCAACCTAAAGAAAGATATTCCTTTGAAGGTTCAAGAAGCATACAGAACACCGAATAGACTGGACAAAAAAAAAAAAAACAAAAAACAAAAAACAAAAAAAAACATCTCCTCGCCATATAATAATCAAAACACAAAACATACAGAATAAAGAAAGAATATTAAGAGCTGCAAAGGAAAAGGGTCAAGTTACTTATAAAGGTAAACCTATCAGACTTACACCTGACTTCTCTATAGAAACCATGAAAGCCAGAAGGTCCTGGATAGATGTACTTCAGAAACTGAGAGACCATGGATGCAAGCCCAGACTACTATGCCCAGCCAAAGCTTTTGTTCACTATAAATGGAGAAAGCAAAATTTTCCAGGATAAAAACAAATTTAAACAATACGTAGCCACAAATCCAGTCTTACAGAAAGTAATAGAAGGAAAATCACAAACCAAGGAGTCCAACAATGACCACAATAACTCAAACATCTAGAGACCCCTCACCAGCACAACTCAAAGAAGGGAAACACACAAACTCTACTACTAAAAAAGTGACCGGAGTTAATAACCACTGGTCATTAATATCACTTAATGTCAATGGACTCAACTCACCTATAAAAAGGCACAGGCTAAAAGATTGGATACAAAAACAGGATCCAACATTCTACTGTTTACAAGAAACACACCTCAACCACAAAGACAGGCACCT
Organism: Microtus californicus; assembly: GCA_028537955.1. NCBI lineage: Eukaryota > Metazoa > Chordata > Mammalia > Rodentia > Cricetidae > Microtus > Microtus californicus. The sequence continues at coordinate 122,434,463 of JAQJZF010000001.1, forward strand.
ACTCAGAGTAAAGGGCTGGGAAAAGGCTTATCAAGCAAATGGACCTAAGAAAAAAGCAGGTGTGGCTGTACTAATTTCTAACAAAGTAGACTTTAAACTTAAATCAATCAGAAAAGATAGAGAGAGAGACATTTTATACTCACACCAGGAACAATTCATCAGGATGAAGTCTCAATCCTGAATATCTATGACCCTAATATAAAAGCACCCACGTACGTAAAAGAAACATTACTAAAACTCAAGGCTGCCATCAAACGGCACACACTAATAGTAGGAGACTTCAACACTCCTCTCTCACCAATGGACAGGTCAATCAGACAGAAACCGAACAGAGAAATAAGAGAATTAATGGAGGTAATGAAGCAAATGGACTTAACAGACATCTATAGAACATTCCACCCAAATAGGAAAGAATATACCTTCTCTGCAGCTCATGGAACCGTCTCGAAAATTGACCACATACTCGGTAACAAAGCAAACTTGCACAATTACAAAAAAAATTCGTAACCTCCTGTGTCTTATAAGATCACCATGGATTAAATTTAGAATTCAACAACAATGCTATCCCCAGAAAGCCTACAAACTCATGGAAATTGAACAGTCAACTACTGAACCACACCTGGATCAAGGAAGAAATAAAGAAAGAAATCAAAGTCTTCCTTGAATTCAATGAAAATAAAGAAACAACCTACTCAAACTTATGGGACACTATGAAAGCAGTCATAAGAGGAAAGTTCATAGCACTAAGTGCCCACTTAAAGAAAACAGAGAAAGCACACATTGGAGACTTAACAGCCCACCTGAAAGCTCTAGAAAAAAAAGAAGCAGACTCACCAAGGAGGAGTAGAAGACGGGAAATAATCAAACTGAGGATGGAAATCAACAAAATAGAAACACAGAAAACAATCCAAAGAATCAATGAAACAAAAAGCTGGTTCCTGGAGAAAATCAACAAGATTGATAAACCCCTATCCAAACTAATCAAATGGCAGAGAGAATATGCAAATTAATAAGATCAGAAATGAAAAGCGGGACATAACCACAGACACAAAGGAAATTCAAGGAATCATTAGATCTTACTACAAAAGCCTGTACGCCACAAAACTGGAAAATGTAAAAGAAATGGACACGTTTATAGATAAATACCATTTACCAAAGTTAAACCAGGACCAGGTGAACAATCTAAATAGACCTGTTAGTCGCGAAGAATTAGAAGCTGTGATCAAAAACCTCCCTACCAAAAAAAGCCCAGGACCAGATGGTTTCAATGCGGAATTCTACCAGAACTTCCAAGAAGACCTAATACCTATACTTTTTAATGTATTTCACAATATAGAAACAGAAGAGTCATTGCCAAATTCCGTTTATGAAGCTACAGTCACTCTGACACCAAAACCACACAAAGACTCAACCAAGAAAGAGAATTACAGGCCAATCTCACTCATGAACATCTACGCAAAAATCTTCAACAAAATACTGGCAAACCGTACCCAAGAACACATTAGAAAAATTATCCATTATGATCAAGTAGGCTTCATCCCAGAGATGCAGAGCTGGTTCAACATACCAAAATCTATCAATGTAATCCATCATATAAATAAACTGAAAGAAAAAACCATATGATCATTTCATTAGATGCTGAAAAAGCATACGACAAAATTCAACATCCCTTTATGATAAAAGTCTTGGAGAGATTAGGAATACAAGGGTCATAACTAAATATAATAAAAGCTATTTACAGCAAACCGACAGCTAACATCAAACTAAAAGGAAAAAAACTGAAAGCCATCCCACTAAAATCAGGAACACGGCAAGGCTGTCCACTCTCTCCATACCTCTTCAATATAGTGCTTCTAGTTTTAGCAATAGCAATAAGACAACATAAGGGAATCAAGGGATTCAAATTGGGAAGGAAGAGGTTAAACTTTCATTATTTGCAGATGATATGATAGTGTACATAAGTGACCACAAAAACTTCACCAAAGAACTCCTAAAGCTGATAAACACCTTTAGTAATGTGGCAGGATACAAGATAAACTCCAAAAAATCAGTCGCCCTCCTATACACAAAGGATATGGAAGCAGAGAGAGAAATCAGAAAAGCATCACCTTTCACGATAGCCACAAATAGCATAAAATATCTTGGGGTAACTCTAACCAAGGAAGTGAAAGATCTATTTGACAAGAACTTTAAGGCATTGAAGAAAGAAATTGAGGAGGATACCAGGAAGTGGAAAGACCTCCCTTGCTCTTGGATTGGGAGGATCAACATAGTAAAAATGGCAATTCTACCAAAGGCAATTTATAGATTCAATGCAATCCCCATCAAGGTCCCATCAAAATTCTTCACAGATCTTGAGAGGACAATAATCAACTTTATATGGAAAAACAAAAAACCCAGGATAGCCAAAACAGTCTTATATAATGAAGGAACTTCTGGAGGCATTACCATCCCTGACTTCAAACTCTATTACAGAGCCACAGTAATGAAAACAGTGTGGTATTGGCATAAAAACAGAGAAGTCGACCAATGGAATCATATAGAAGACCCAGATTTTAACCCACAATTCTATGAACACCTCATTTTCGATAAAGGAGCTAAAAGTATGCAATGGAAGAAAGAAAGCATCTTCAACAAATGGTGCTGGCACAACTGGATGTCAACCTGTAGAAGAATGAAAATAGACCCATATCTATCACCATGCACAAAACTCAAGTCCAAATGGATCAAAGACCTCAATATCAGTCTGAACACACTGAACCTGATAGAAGAGAAATTGGGAAGTACCCTACAACAGATGGGCAGAGGCGATCGCTTCCTAGATATAACCCCAGCAGCACAGACATTAAGGGCAACATTGAATAAATGGGACCTACTGAAACTGAGAAGCTTCTGTAAAGCGAAGGACACTTTCACTAAGACAAAAAGGCAACCCACTGACTGGGAGAAGATCTTCATCAACCCCACAACAGACAAAGGTCTGATCTCCAAGATATATAAAGAACTCAAGAAACTAGACTTTAAAATGCTAATTAACCCAATTCAAAAATGGGGCACTGATCTGAACAGAGAATTCTCAACAGAAGAAATTCAAATGGCCAAAAGACACTTACGGTCATACTCAACCTCCTTATTGATCAGGGAAATGCAAATCAAAACAACTTTGAGATATCATCTTACACCTGTCAGATTGGCTAAAATCAAAAACACCAATGATAGCCTCTGCTGGAGAGGTTGTGGAGGAAGGGGTACCCTCATCCATTGCTGGTGGGAATGCAAACTTGTGCAACCACTCTGGAAAGCAGTGTTTCAGTTTCTCAGGAAATTCGGGATCAACCTACCCCTAGACCCAGCAATGCCACTCTTGGGAATATACCCAAGAGATGCCCGATCATATGACAAGGGCATTTGTTCAACTATGTTCATAGCAGCATTGTTTGTAATAGCCAGAACCTGGAAACAACCTAGATGTCTGTCAATGGAAGAATGGATGAAGAAAGTGTGGAATATATACACACTAGAGTACTACTCAGCGGTAAAAAACAATGACTTCTCGAATTTTGCATGCAAATGGATGGAAATAGAAAATACTATCATGAGTGAGGTAACCCAGACCCAAAAAGATGAACAAGGGATTTACTCACTCATAATTGGTTTTTAGCCATAAATAAAGGTCAGTGAATCTATAATATGTTATCCTAAAAAAGCTAGATAAAAATGTGAACCCAAAGAAAAACATATACCTATCCTCCTGGGTATGGGAAGTAGACAAGATTGCCGAGTAAAAAATCGGGATCTTGGGCGTGGGGTGGGAGGGGGTAAGGGGAGATGGGGAGAGAAAGTGAGAAGGGTAGGATGGGGAGAACTTGGGGAAAAGGGATGATTGGGATATAGGAAGTTTGGATGGGGAGCAGGGAAGCACATATCTTAATTAGGGGAGCCATCTTAGGGTTGGCAAGAGACTTGGACCTAGAGGTGCTTCCAGTTGCCCAAGGCGAGGCCCCCAGTTAGTTCCTGGGGCAGTTGAGGATAGGGAACCTGTAATGATCCTATCCTATAGTCATACTGATGAATATCTTGCATATCACCATAGAACCTTCATCTGGCGATGGTTGGAGATAGAGACAGAGACCCACACTGGAGCACTGGACTGAACTCCCAAAGTCCCAATGAGGAACAGAAGGAGGGTGAACATGAGCAAAAAAGTCAGGACCACAAGGGGTGCACCCACCCATGGAGACAGTGGGGCTGATGTATTGAGAGCTCACCAAGGCCAGCTGGACTGTGACTGAAAAAGCAGAGGATAAAACCGGACTCTCTGAATATGGCGGACAATGAGGGCTGCTGAGAAGCCAGGGACAATGTCACTGGGTTTTGAACCTGCATCATGTTCTGGCTTTGTGGGTGCCTAGCCAGTTTGTATGTTCACCTTCCTAGACCAGGATGGAGGGGCGAGGACTTTGGACTTTCCACAGGGCAGGGAACCCTGGCTGCTCTTCAGACTGCAGAGGGAGGAGGAGAGAAGTGGGAGGAGGGGGAGAGGAGTCGGGGGAGGGGGGGGAGGAGTGGGAAGCTGGGAGGAGGCGGAAATTTTTTTTTCTCTATAAGAAAGAAAAGAAAAGAAAGAACAATCATTTAATATATAGTTAGGGAATATACTGGTTTGGTAAAGTGGTCACTGTAGGTTCTTCAAGAATCATTTCACTAGACTTTAGAGTTGGCTAACTTACCTGTACAAGGCAAAATTTCCCTGTCTTTGAGCAGGTCCTAAGTCCAATTCTAAAGCTCTTGGTTATCCTCAAGCTATATATGCCACTACTGCATCTTCAGGGTTACTATGCCCTGCTGCTCAATGTTGTGGTTCATAGACTTCACAGCTGCTTAGGACTATAGGTTGCTTCCCTCCTTTAGAAGGTTGCATGGTGCCTTTTTGATTTTTTATTGAAAATTTCCACTTCTTCCCCTCCTCCCACTTCCCTTCCCTTCCCTTCCCTTCCCTTCCCTCCCCCCTCCCCCTCTCTCTCCAGTCCAAGAAACAGTCAGGGTTCCCTCCCTATGGGAAGTCCAATGTCCTCCCTGATCCCCCCAGGTCCAGGAAGGTGAGCATTCAAACAGACTAGGCTTCCACAAAGTCCATCCATGCAGTAGAATCAAAACCCAGCGCCATTATCTTTGGCTTCTCAGTCAGTCTTCACCATCAGCCACATTCAGAGAGTCCGGTTTGATCACATGCTCCATCAGTTCCAGTCCAACTGGCCTTAGTGATCTCCCATTAGATCAGTCCCACCATCTCAGTGGGTGGACGCACCCCTTGTAGTCCTGACTTCCTTGCTCATCTTCTCCCTCCTTCTGCTCTTCATATGGACCTTGGGAGCTCAGTCTAGTGCTCCAATGTGGATCTCTGTCTCAATATCCATCTATCGCCAGATAAAGGTTCTATGGTGATATGCAAGATATTCATCAGTGTGGCTATAGGATAAGGTCAGTTCAGGCACCTTCTCCTCTGCTGCCCAAGGAACAAGCTGGGGACATCGCCTTGGACACCTGGGCACCCGACCAGAGTCAAGTCTCTTATCAACCCTAAAATGGCTCCCTTAATTAAGATATCTACTTCCCTGCTCCCAATTCCATCCCTTCTCCATCCAAACCATCCCATTCCCTCAAGCTCTCCCCATTCTCTTCTTCTCCCTTCTCTCTCCCCATTTCCCCTTATCCCCACCCCCCACCCCTGTGCTCCCAACCCCTGTCTAGCAACATTTAATAAATGGGACCTCCTGAAACTGAGAAGCTTCTGTAGGGCAAAGGACACTGTCATTAAGACAAAAAGGCATCCTACTGATTGGAAGAAGATCTTCACCAAGCCCACATCAGACAAAGGTCTGATCTCCAAAATATATAAAGAACTCAAAAAACTAGACATTAAAACTCTAATTAACCCAATTAAAAATGGGGTACTGAACTGAACAGAGAATTCTCAATTGAAGAAGTTCAAATGGCCAAAAGACACTTAAGGTCATGCTCAACCTCCTTAGCGATCAGGGAAATGCAAATCAAAACAATCCTGAGATACCATCTTACACATGTCAGAATAGGTAAAATAAAAACACCAATGATAACCTATGCTGGAGAGGATGTGGGGTAAGGAGAACACTCATCCATTGTTGGTAGGACTGCAAACTTGTGCAACCACTTTGAAAATCATTGTGGCGGTTTCTCAGTAAACTGGGAGTCAACCTACCTCAGGACCCAGCATTTCCACTCTTGGGAATATGCCCAAGAGATGCCCAATCATACTACCAAAACATTTGTTCAACGATGTTCATAACAGCACTATTTATAATAGCCAGAACCTGGAAACAACCTAGGTGTCCCTCAATACAAGAATGGATAAAGAAGGTGTGGCACATATACATTTTAGTTCTATTCAGCGGTAAAAAAAAAAATGACATCTTGAATTTTGCTTGCAAATGGATGGAAATAGAAACCATGATCCTGAGTGAGGTAACCCAGACCCAAAAAGATGAATATGGTATGTACTCACTCATAAGTGTATTCTAGCCATAAATAAAAGACATTGAGCCTATAATTCAGGATCCTACAGAAGCCAAAGAAGAAGGTGAACCCAAAGAATAACATATAGTTATCTTCCTGGATATTGGAAGTGCATGGTGCCTTTGTTAAGGAATGGAGGGTGGATTTGATCAAAACACATTATATGGATGTAAGTAATTCTGAAAATAAAAACAGCAATTAAAAGCATTTGCTGTAGTGTCACATAGAGCCACAAGGAGGGGATCCTACTGATTCCTTTCTATCTGAGGGTCCAGTCATGTCTATAACATATATGGCTGACTTAAAAAATCAAATATCAGCTTCTTCCTCAATTTCTGATCATAGCTGAAGTCATTAAATCTTAATGGGTCTGTATCTCAATGTTTAATCCTTGCTTTGTTTTGGACCCTCTTGAGATCTTTACGTAGCAGTATGTTAAGAAATTGTCTTCCTTTAGACTACTATGCATGACTCTAAAAGAACATCATTAAAATCAACATGTAATCCAATTTAAGACATATTACTTATCACACATAGGTCACTATATGGGTGATATTCTTAATATATAAGGACTCTTGTTTGTTTCTCACAATTTATTTCATCTTTACTGCTTCCTAAAGACCATGTTCTTAATTGGCATGCTAGCCCAGCATACTCACAAACAGATGAATATAAAACACAGATTATATCTTTCTTGGCTTGCTGTGACCACATATTCATGCAAATGCAATTAATCTTGGATATATGTCAGAAAGTAGATTTTAATAAAGTCATATTAAAAGTCTCTTTTAAGGAATGATTGCACTTTTTATAGACCAGGCAGTTATGGAAGGAAGAAGTGATTTTGTGGTTTAGGAGTGCTACTAGCAAAATAATCAAGATCAATGCCACTTGGCTTTCATTTATTTTTCAGAGAATAGACCGTTTTGTCCTCACATTGATTTTTGTTGACACTTGAAATGTTTCCATTTTGTGATGCGTGTGGTTTATTTATACCCAGGCACTGCTAGACATACCAGCTTTCAAGGGAAGGAGAAAGAGAGCCTGGTCATGCTGTCATTCAGCTCTACCACTGTCATGCTTATTTACATAGCACATGTCCCTAGGGACCACCAGCTTTAGGAAAAGAAAGTTATAGAAAAGACTTTTTAAGGCTTTTCTTTAACTATATAGACATATTTCACTCCAGAGAGTGGAAGCAGAGATTTTAGGAAAGCTTTATCTTTTTAGAATTGGTTGTTAAGGAAAAATGTGTGGAGAGGTGGGATGAGTGAGATGACTCTTCCTGGAAAGTTCTTGGAATGGGATTATGAAGACAGGAGTTCAGATTCCCAGTATTCACAAACTGCCCATACCACACACTGTCACCCACATTCAGATGGCCTAGTTCAGTCCTATGCAGGATCCCTAGCTCTCAGTCTGGATTCAGTGAGCTCCCATTAGTTCAGGTCAACTGTTTTTGTAGATTTCCCTGTCATGGTCTTTACCCCTTTGCTCATATTATCATTTCTACCTCTCTTCGACTGGAAATGAGATCAGAATTTATCCCTAGTGCATGAAGTGGCTTTTTGGAGCTCATTCCCTAAGGGGGGATACCTTACTCATCTTAGGTACAGGGAAAGAGCATTGGTCCTGCCTCAGTGTGATGTGACAGACTTTGACTCCCCATTGGAGGCCTCCTCCTCTCTGAGGAGTGAATGGGGGGTTGGGTTGGGGAGAAGGTAGGATAAAGGGAGTAGGAATTGGGATTAGTATGCAAAATAAAAAAGGCTGTTTTTAAAAAATATAAATGATGTAAAAATCCATAAAATTATTACTGTTAAGGTTAGATACGTGAGCATAATAAAATATAGATGTATACTTGAAAATAAAAAGCTCCCAGGACCTGATAAAGCTATGGACATTGTGGGAGCCCGTGTTTATTCCCATCTCACAGGAAGCAGGGAAATTCCCTCAGCTAGCTGGTTAGCCAGTCTAGACCAAGTGGTAAGAATCAGATTCAGCAAGATATCCTCCCTCAATATATGGAGTGGAGAGTTATCAATGAAGTCATGCAATGTCTTTTCCATATTGGCTCACAAATGCAAATGTATACAGGTCTATGCTCTTCCACATATGGGAGCATACATGCAGTAGAGAAAAATAAACACAGGTTTGAGTGTCCTATTTTCTAGAAAAAATCTAAATGAATAGTTATTATAAGCGATAACACGTTTTGTTTGTTAGGTGTGTATATCACTATAAGGGATGAGAAATGAATAGGTAGAGAATTACCTAACACCTTATTTGATCTCTGCAGATAACTCTGGATAGCACCTCAAACCTAGTTCTACTTTATGGAATGTTGCTTGCTTTTTGTTTCTTTTCCAATGCTAATAGTCAAGCTTATTGCATATTATCAGTATCAAATGGGCTCTGTGCAATTGCACACTGATTAGCATTTTTTCTGCTGAATTGTCCTTGATACAGGTTGTTTGGAAGCAATGAGTTTGTGTGCACAACTTCAGTCCCGGGTCTTAGGACACTTAAGACAAAATCTGCTTTTGCCAGATTGAGCTTTGTTCAGATAAGAATCCAGATTTTTTTCTTTCCATTTCTCCTCAACTAAACCACAGGAATTTCTGTTTGCCTTTATGTGACTAGAATTTGCCTCAGGGTGCTTCATGAAGGAGATAGTACATACTTTTCAGGGTTGTTTGTTTCTTAATATTAAGGATTTGATGTTTCAATGTATTTATTTTATGTGTGTGAGTATTTTGCCTGTGGTCGTAGAGGGCATAAGATCCCTTGAAAGTAGAGTTATGGATGACTGTGTGACCTAGGTCAGTTGCAACCAGCACGTGTTCTTAATCTCTGAGTCATTTAAAAGGTTTTAGTTCAATATGTTCTGCAACATTAATACCTTTGCTGAAGGACATATTTCTTAGGCATTCAAATTTTGCAATGGAATAGAATAAATTCTAATTTCAAAAAGTGGTCATTTCCTTCAACTTTGTATCAGTTCGAGGTAAATCTTTTTAATGTGTTGCAAATTCTGTAGGAGTCTCAGAATTCTCTTCTCTGACACAGTGACTCCACCAGAATCCTTTTTTCTCGGCTATGTTTCCATAGCTTTTTAATTTCATCACTCATAGCCATTTGTCACACTGTGTATGTGAAACTAAAATATAGGTGATAAATATTCCTACTGCCTCTGAAATACTAAGTGGAACAGATATGAGTTCTCAAAAATCTCCTAATGTATCCAATCTCTAGAAATATAACTTCTCTTATTGGGGGTTTGATGGAAAAGTTCCCCAGGTCAATTGGCATGTCATTAAGTTGACCCCCTCTCAGGTGTATGATGTCTGGTGAGTTCGACTTTCATTTTTACACATGTTCACTCTCTTAGAAAAAAAAATGACCTTAAATTTTAACAGATTTAGTAGACTTCGCAGGGGAAGCTATACTCTCTCTGAGGAGCAGATGGTGGATAGGGTAGAAAAAAACAAGCATGGGAGAAGAGGACAGAGGGACAACAGGTATTGGTGTGTATAAATAAATAAACAAGAAAAAATCCAAAGTCATCAGAATCCATATTTATGTGTCCTGTTTCATCCTCTTGTCACTTCTTGTTGCATCAGAAGGTTGGTAACCTAGTAACAAATCTTTGTTTAGTTTTTGTCCTTGTTGTTTGTTTTTTTTTTTTTGATAGAGTGTCCTGTAACCTAGACTGACCTCCAGCTCACTATAGCTGAGATTGACCTTGACAGCAGAAACAAAACCAGTTACAAATAAGAAAACCAGCTGAACATTAGGGTTCACAGCCTCTTTATCTTGACAATGGATCCAATGTTACCAAGCACCTTCCACTACCACCACCATCCTTATCTTGCCATGGTGGACTGCAACATCTCAAACTTTAAGCCATAATAAACCCTTTCTTCTTTAACTTGCTTCTTCTCAGAAAATTAATCATACAATGAGAAAAATAACTCAATTATCCATTATAATCACTCAGAGAAGCATGATACTACATATAAAAATTGCAGCAACATCTCACACACATATTTCAAATATATTGACACGTCAATTATTTTCTTCTTTTTTAATATTCATGTATTTATTCTCAGAACATATAAACTTATCTTCTCAGAGAATAGAAAACAGAAATTTCACTCAGTGACTTAATGATGGACCCAGTCAGCTCACTCAGTCCCCATACCTAAAAAAGATTCCCAGGTTGGGGGGAATGCCTAGAGTGCACAGCACCCTGTGGCATAGGGCTGTACACAGTTCTAAAGGCTCTCAACCCGTTGGCAGAGTGACAGAGAGTCCAAGGTCCACAATCCTCATGATGCCATATCCCCTGGATCAGTTAGGGCAACAATGTACTGCAGTACAGTCACACATGTGCTAAAGTAAGTCACCTCCAGGTGGCTATGTTTTTGTTCAGGCTGGGGGACAGTGCTAGGCAGTTAGTTACCCTGTAACCAGGACAGCAACAAGGCTGCAAGGGGCAGAGCTGAATGAAACCTGAAGTAATATGCTCCTCATCTTCCTGTCCCTATGGAGCCCACCTCACAGGCTCCAGACCAGGGAATCTGATTGTTTCCTAAACCCCATATCCAAGAATGAGAGCCTGGAAAGAGGGATGTGAGGGTTAAAAGGACAGGCACCCGCTTTGGAGCACGTTTCAATCCAATCAAGTGTTGTGTCAAGCTAAGATGGCCTCTTCCCTGCGCTTCTTGGTGAGGATGGTGCCTGGCTTGTGCTGGGCATCGGGGTGGTTTGCTAGCTCTGGAGGGCAGGGCAAGACCTGGCTCTCTAGGATAGCTTGCTTCAGTTCACAGAACACAGCCTAGTCCTCTTTGGTGAGGAAGGTGATGGCTACACCACTCTTGCCTGCTCTTCCCGTGGGGCCAATTCGGTGAATGTAATCTTCAATATTGTTGGCCATATCATAGTTGACAACCATAGACACATCTTGAATATCAATACCACGACCAGCCACATCTGTAGCCACCAAAATATCCTTGGCTCCAACCTTGAGGTTGGACAATACAAATTCACGCTGCTCATTGCCTTTTCCACCATGCAGTGTACAGGTATTGTACCCCATCTTCTCAACAGACTTGGCCAACACGTCACAATCCTTCTTCTGGTTGACAAAAATGATGACGGGTGGATCAAAACCTTGTTCCAAAATTGCCCGCAGCTTTTTCCTCTTTTCTGATTCTGACATGATGAAGACCTTTTGTTCCACTCGCTCATGGGGCTTGCCTGCAGAGCCAATGTACACCACAGCAGGTCTCTGAAGATAGCTCCTGGCTAGGCCTCCACCGCTGGGGGCATAGTAGCCATGAACATGACTGTTTGGTGGTATTTATGTTTTCCTGACTCAAAGTTGGCCAACATCTTCTCTGGGTCCTCAGCCTCATCTGTGTCTGGTTTCTGGTTGCTGACAGGCATGTGTTCCAGGATCTTTTGCACATCTGGCTCAAAACCCATGTCCATCATCCTGTCTGCCTCATCCAGAACCACATAGGTACAGCGGCTCAGCACCAGGTAGTGGTTCTCCAGCACATCAATGAGACGTCCTGGGGTGGCAATCACAATCTCACATCCCATGTGTAGCCTGAAGCCTTGGTCTTCTCTGGAGATGCCACCAATGACAGCCACTGTGCGGATACCTAGTGGCTTTCCAAATTTGAGTTTCTTCCTCAATCTGCTGAGCCAACTCATGGGTAGGAGCCAGAATAATGGCATAAGGGCCCTGGTCTTACTCTTGGATCCTGTCAATCTTGGGAAGTGTGGTGATCCAGACCAGTAATGGGATAAGGAAGGCTGCTGTTTTGCAGCTGCAGGTCTCAGCTACACTAATGATGTCACGATTCTGTAGCCCAGTAGGAATGGCCTGACACTGGATAGGTGTTGGCTACTTGTAGCCACACTTATCAATGACTTCCAAGATATGTGGGGGCAGAGATGAATCTTTCCAGGACTGGATGGGATTGGGGATCTTGCCACCTTTGGTGGTGATGCTATAGTCTTCATGGAGGATCCTCCAGTCCCTGTCTGTCATCTCATCTAACTTCTTCTGGGACCAATGGTGATCATCCCAGCCTTGCTTGGCTTCTTTCTTACGAAGTTTACGGAGTCTTGCCTCCTCTTGCTCCTTTTCTTCCAGGATTCGCCTCTTTTTCATCAGGTCTCCTTCGAAACGTGACTGTTCTTGTTTCTGCTGCTTTAGGTCAATGCCTGCAATGAAGCCTCACCCCCAACAACTGTACCTAGTGCCGTTCTTTGTACAGGGGATTGTAGTCAATGGAAGTGTCTTCAAATGCATCCCACTCAAAGACAAACTTTCCGTCGTTGAGATGCCTTGTTCCGCGCCGTTTTTTGATGCCACCTAGATAATAGCGTGCAGCTCCTTGATCTTATCCTTTTCTTCCTGGAACTTCTGGTGCCCTTCCTCATCCTCGTCCCCATTGGTCTCCCGCTCCATCCTCTCTCTCCGTTCCTGCCGCTTCTGCTTCTGAGGATCTTCTAGTGTCTTCTTGCCCAAATCCTGGAACTGTTTCCTTTTCTTCCTCTCTTCTTCCAACATTTTCTGGCGCTCTTCCACTTCCTGCTGCCACCACTTCAGAGCTTGAGCTTCCCGCTCTGCTTTGGAGAGGAATTTGGGCTTAGCTTCAGCTTCTTCCTCAGCCTTTTTCTTGGCCAGAAGTTCCTCCAGAGACAGTGGCTGGATCTTAGGCTTCCTGTCACTATGTTCATCCTCATCACCCTTCTTAGAGTCTCTGTCTTTCCGAGATTTGAAATATTTTCCTCGACCAGGAGACAAGCTGGATCTTTAGCGGTCCTTGTCCCTCCTGTGTCCATCCTTGTCTCTGTCCCGCTCCTTCTTAATCCGATCCCATTCTTTATCTCGCTTTCGTTCTTTGTGTTGTCGTTCACTCTCTGTAGACTTGGAGTAGGACCGAGAGCAAGAACGGCTACCTCATTGCCGCCTATCCCGTGACCGGTGCTGCTTTCTATCTTTAGTTGGGGAGGACTTCCGGTCCCGGTCTCTATCTAGCTCTCTATCAGGAGTCTGTGGTCTCTTCCTCTCCTCCTTGGGTGATACGTCTTGATCCTTTTTGTCAACCAATTCTCCTGACATCACCCCACGCCTCAGCCGCCTAACACGGCCTCAACATCGCCAAGCAGTCCAATTATTTTCTTCTTAAATGATTGCTACAAAAAGCCATAGTCACCACTCATACACTGATTTTACTAGTTGAAGGTACAGTCTACCCTTCAAATCAACTATGTAATTATCAGAAAGACTAGATTTCCCTTGAGAATGGAGCGTGACTCAACATTGCTTTGAATATAAAGGAATTGACTAGACAGCCCCCTTTTACAACAGAGATAAAAAGTTGCTCTCATAACCTCCTCCTGTATTCATACAGCAGCAAGGGAAAACTTGTCTAGATGCATTTTGCCTGCCAGACTTCCAACTTAGCAAGGAATTACATTTTCAGAAAAATATACGCGAAGGTCATTCTGTCCCATGGAGTTTATGATATCACCAAACAGAGCCCTTTAAAATTGGAAGAAAATAACTCTAAGGTCGATATTCCCTCCAAGTACACCGAGAAGTTGTTTGAAAAGTGCTTAATGAGATGGAACAGTGTAGGAAGAATCAAGCATGTTGGGTGAATTTGGACTGATGTGTTTTATTTTTAATTATTAATTGAATTGATCTTCTGGTTTTTCTACAGTCTACTATTACACCCTCCATAATCAAAGGGATTTATCATGAAGAAGAAATATTTGTCAGGGCAGTTTTTCTGTCTTTGCTGACCATAAGAATTCTTACAAGGATTTCATCAGGGCAAGTGAGAATTAAAAAGGAATAAAAGAAACTTGGAAAAGCAGATTTGAGAATACTGATTAATACAGAAGGCAGAAAGGCAGAAGCCTCCAGTCAGGTGCTATAGGTTCATCTGTTCAAAACGGAAATATGCCCAGTAATTCTCCACAAAGTTACTCTAGGGTATAAAAGTGCCCGGTAGAGTAGAGAGCTAATGCTTTCATGCATTTTCAACTAAAATTTAATGGTACATAAGGTGCATCTGTTAGGACAGATTGTCAGAATTTCTTTTAAGAGAATCAGTGGGATTATTAGAGGTCAATCTCAGAAAACTGATTTTTGACTCATAGAGAAACAAGATATAAAAATAGTAAAAGCCAATAAAAATTTATATTATTTTACCAACTATGTATAAGCTGTTATCATTAGACATGTAAACATAAATTTACTTTATGCTACATTTCTTCTAACTATTTGAAGATCTATATTTATTTCTATGATTCTTTTTTTTTATTGAGAAAAGGAAAAAAAAGTATCCGCCTCCTCCCAGCCTCCCATTTCCCTCCCCTCCTCCCACCCTTCTCCCAAGTCCCCCACTCCTCTCCCCCTCCCTCTCCAGTCCAAAGAACAGTCAGGGTTCCCTGCCCTGTGGAAAGTTCAAGGTCCTCCTCCCTCCGTCCATGTCTAGGAAGGTGAACATCCAAACTGGCTAGGCTCCCACAAAGCCAGAACATGAAGTAGGATTAAAACCCCGTGCCATTGTCCTTGGCTTCTCATCAGCCCTCATTGTTCACCTGTTCAGAGAGTCCAGTTTTATCCCATTCTTTTTCAGTCACAGTCCAGCTGGCCTTGGTGAGCTCCCAATAGATCAGCCCCACTGTCTCAGTGGGTGGGTGCACCCCTCGTGGTCCTGACTTCCTTGTTCATCTTCTCCCTCCTTCTGTTCCACATTTGGACCTTGGGAGCTCAGTCCAGTGCTCCAGTGTGGGTCTCTGTCTCTATCTCCATATGTCCCCAGTTAGTCCCTTGGGCAGCTGAGGATAGGGAACCTGAAATGACCCTATCCTATAGCAATATTTCTATGATTCTTATAACTGTGTCTTAGTTACTTTTCTTCTGGTATATTGGAATGCCATGACAAAAAGAATTTTGGTGGGGAAAGGTTTGTTTTAGGTTAGGATTGTTAAGGCATAGTCTGTAAAAACAGATATGGAGGTCATGTCTGTAAGAACAAGCATAACCCTTGTGGATCACCTTTTATCTCACAAAGGTGTGGAGACAGAAAACAAAGAGTGACAATACTCAAAGCTTGCCCGTATTTACATACATGCTTCAGAAAGGCTCCAACTCCTAAATTTTTCACAGCCTTCTTAAACACTTCCCACATCCTATGAACAAGTGCTAAACGTGAGCCAGTTTGGATCTTTTGAATTTCCATTATTCGGTAACACACAAAATATTGCATTCTACTGAGGCCCTTTCATACATAATGTGCTTCTCACTTATGGATCATCCTGTGTCTTCTCCCCTAGCAGTATCTTATGTTCTATAACCCTCCTCTGCTTTAAAACCACTTTTCCCTCTTGTGGTCTTCTCTCTATAGCCACATTTCACACACACACACACACACACACACACACACACACACACACACACGCACACACACACATTAAAAGCCAATCTGCATGTATGAGAAAGAAAATACATGGTGTTTATTATTTTTCTGAGTTTGTCACCTCACTTATATAATAATTTCAGTAGCCTCTTTTTTTCCCCTCCTTATTTCATTCTTTTAGTTTTCTGTACAACTGAATAAAATTGTGGGGCATACGTTAATCCCAACATTCAGGAACCAGATCTAACCACAGTTGGATCTCTGTGAGTTTGAGGCCAGCCTGATCTACAGAGTGAATTCCAGAACAGGCTCCAAAGTTACAGAGAACCTCTGTCTCAAAAAACAAAAAGAAAAACAGAAGATTGTATTAAGACCTATGCTGATTCTGTTTCTTCGTTCTGAATACAGCAGAATAAACATGGTTATATTAGTATATAGAACCCATACTATATATTTCCAGTAGTTATATATATAGCTGGGAAATATTGTATGTCAACATCTAGTTGTTTTGTTGCTCTTGTTGTTGTATTTTTAGGGATAGGGGAAATTCCCATGCTGATTTCCATAGAGCTATAACCATTTGAATCATAAATGCCCTACAGGTTCCCCCCTGAGACTTAGCTTTCAGCATGTGTTGCTAATGGCAGGTAGCAGAACCAGTAGGAGGCAGGGCCAGACGGAAGAAATTTAGGCTGCTACAGGTGCGCCCTTGATGGTGGTGGAATTGTCCCTTCTTGTCTTTTTAATTCCTGGCTACCATGAAATGAGCAGTTTTGTTTGGACATACATTTCCTATGTGCTACATTGCCATGAACCTCTGTAGGCAGAGAACTGCTTATTCATTTCCTGGCCAACTACACTAGAAACAATCACAGAGAAACTATATTAATTGCAATATAGTTTGGCCAATAACTTAAATGTATTGCTTGCTAGCTCTTACATCTTGAATTAATCTATTTCTATTATTTTGTATTTTACCATGAGACTCGTTGTTTACAGGTAAGATTCTGGCAGCATCTGTCTCCTTCAGCACCTATATGGCATCTCCTTGACTCAGTCTTCTTATACCCAGCATTCAGTTTAGTTTTCCCACCTAGCTCTAGTCTTCCCTGGCACAGGCCAAAGCATCTTCTTACTAACCAATGATAATAAAACATATTCACAACATACAGAGTGGAATCCTGTATCAAACCTCCAAACAATGGGGCAAACTAGCTGTGCACTCAATCCTTTGTAGTACAGCCAAAATAAATTTGTTGTCTTTTTAAATAGACCCACTTAGGTATATAGCTATAGGGATTAGGAACAACTGACTCATACATACTTAAATGTGGGCTAGACTTATTTCAGTTTACTAGTTGCATGTGTTTATGGAATTGTACAATAAAATTAGAAATATCCCTGATGGGATATGAAATTCCTTCTCTAAGGTGATGCTCATTTTTAGTAATTATTTGACCAGTTATTTTATTGTCAAGTCATATTAGGTCTTGATAATATTAGATCCATCAGCTGGACACTAAGAAAGACAGCTGAAATACACTGTTCAGTTTCATGACAGGAGGATAGCATGATGCCCTTTTCCTCCTTCCTCACTCTTTAACCATAAACAGAGTAAAGCAAAATTAAACAACAAAGGAAAAGGTTCCAAAAATACAAAATGTTAAGACAAAGACATCAAAGAGTTCAATTTGTGTTTGCTATTTGCCTTGAGCACAGAACTATGGAGAAATCAAAGCCCATAACCTTGAAGAGCATATTATGAAACAAGAGGACATAGATATACTCTGAAAACTAACTAATATTAATTAATGTGAGTGAGTATCAAACAGTTCTCTGGAGAGAAAGTGCTGTAGAGTTTGCAGGAGAAACCAGCATTAGCATTCAGAGGTGCCTTCTTGAATAGAGCAGTGGGTCTGAGCTGAACCTCTGAGGATGGGCAGTGCTTGTTCATGTTGTAGATAGAAATTAAAAAGTGACACTAGAGGATATTCAATAATTTTTTAATTGTCAAAAAATATTTTTGGTAAGGAAATTACTGCAACTCATTTTATTTATTACAAGAACAACTTCTCCATTTGGATCATAAGAACTCAACAGACTTGATTCAACAACAGAGATGACAAATGTCCTTTGACTCTTGTGCTTTGTTTGAAGTGTCTCTTCCTAACCTGTCGTTGCCTGAGGCTTACCTAGAAGCTCGGTGCAGGGGGTACAGTAATAATTGAAATTAGCTTCCTGTATCAAACAGCTGTGCTGAATGTTTCTTGGCCAAAGGAGTGGAGATCAATTTGAGAGTAGAAGCCAAGAGAACAGACTGCAATTTAAATGAGAAGGATTGTTGTAACATGAGCGGCGGGGCTGCGTCCCCAGCACCCCAGCTGCCTGCCCGGCTAGCTTTTCCCGAAATAATTACACGGAAACTGTATTCTTTTAAACACTGCTTGGCCTCTTACTGGCTAGCTCTTACATATCGATCTAACCCATTTCTATTAATCTGTGTAGCTCCATGAGCTCGCTTACCAGGAAGGATCTTAACCTGTGTCTGCCTGGAATGGGAGAATCATGGCGACTCCTCTTCAGCTTCTTTCTCCCAGCATTCTGCTCTGTTTTCTCCGCCTACCTAAATTTTACCTTATCAGAGAGCTAAGCAGTTTTCTTTATTACTTAACCAATGAAATCAACAGATTGATATATGACACTCCCACATCAAAGGATGATACCACATGGTTCAAGTTAGGCTGTTTACAGTCAAGAATTAAAATCTTTAGGAGAAATTACAAATTCTAAGCAGTATAAGATCAAGTGTTTTCTGGCGTTTTATTTGGCAATCTGATTCTATCATGATCAGGAATAAAAAATGCTCTGAGTGGGAAGACATTAACATATAGGAAGCAAAGATGCTTCTCCTTATGAAGTTTTAAAGTATACAAGGAAGGAAGAATGAGTTTAAGAGTAAGAGGACTGGGAAACTACCAGATAGTGACTCCTAGATATGACAGGAAAAGCACCCAAGAAATATCAAAAACACGGTTGCCTGAATGAGACTGTCATAATGACCACACCCATTGACATGACAACATTAACAGGGGAACACTACAAGAGATCCTGATCCTAGATGAATAGCTACAGTTGTTCAATGGCTGACAAGAGAGAGAAAGAGAGTCAGTTTCCTCCAGGGACAAACTCCCATATAGGTTGCCTCATTCAAATTGGTCAGTCTTTAACACAAGCAATAATAAATATATCTAGTAGTATGTGTGTGTGTGTGTGTGTGTGTGTGTGTGCATGCGTGAGAGAGAGGGGGGGAATGTAGGGAGGAGGGAGACAGGAGAAAGAGAAAGGAGAATAATAAAAGAAGTCATGAATTTTGGAGGGAATGCAGGGTGCCAGAGTTCAGCTCTAGATGAGGGAAAGGTCTGTAGTGGGCAGATGCAAGAGCAGCTACAGAGAAATCAGATACAGAACACTTGTTAGTTTTGTTTTACTGGAGATGGACAGAGAGGAAGTATACACTGCTATGACTTGACCTAGGCTTTAATAATTAATTACAAAATCCTTTCATGGGACATACTTTCTAGAGTCTTCCATGATCACATAAGCATATCAAAATAAAAGAAGCAAAATGAGCAAATATTAAATTTCATAAGAAATAAAATCTAATGATAAACTGAATTCCTTTAATTCAGTATCTTTTTCCTTAAAATTGGTGTCAGAAAGCCTTGCAGTTGCAGAAAATTAGACAAGATGTCTCTAACTTTGACAGTTAGCAGATCAGAAGTCATTTTCTACTACTTCTTACACCAAGTTCCTCTTGTATTATTCTATTAATCTACTAGAATGCATAGCTGTTCTTTCTTCAGAAACCTAATTCCTCAATCCCCTGTTTAAATTATTTCTTTTATATCTGATATAGAACCACCATCCTTTCTCTTGACCTCTGAAATATCATGTTCTTCTCTTTATTCATTCTATAATCATAGAAGTCCTTATCTGAAATGTCTGCTCAGGAAGCTAGGCAGTTCACTGAGCCAAAAAAAGTTTATCTTTGAGTCTCTGTTTCAATATTGTCTCTATTTTAGTGACTAGCCTAATTGTCATCATATAACCTACATCTTGTAACTAATGAAAGCAATGGAGTGACCCACAGCCAAACACTGGGTTGAGCTCTTGGAGTTCAGTTGATGAGAGGGAGAAAGGATCATGTGAACAAAAGAGGTATCTCAAGGACATTATAGGGAAAACCATAGAACAGCTGATCAGAGCTAGTAGGAGTTCAAGGACAATGTACTTACAGATGGCGAACCTGAATAGGACCGAACTAGACCCTTTATATGTGAATGACAGTTATGTGGCTTGATCTCTTGGGGGGTCCTGGCAGTGGGACCAGGACCTATCCTGGGTACATGAACTAGCTTTTTGGAGTCCATTTCCTACCTTGGGATATCTTGTTCAACTTTGATGTGGGGGGAGAGTCTTGGCCCTGCTTCAAGTTGGTATGCCAGATGTTGTTGACTCCCCAAGGAAAGTATTACACCCTCTGAGGAGTAGATGGGGGATGGGAAGAGAGTAATGGGGGCAGGAGAAATGGAGAGAGGGAAAACTGGAATTGGTATGTAAAATGAAATATAATTTTTAATAAAAAAGGAAAAATATATTCTCTATGCTTATTATAATCCTACAAAGAGTAAAATAGAATCAAGATTCCTAAAACTACTTATTTTGCCTTCATGAGAGGACTAAGGCTTATCATTAAATTTATAATTAGGTCATATTCTTGTCCATGCTAGTTCTGTGTTTCTGAGGCAGAGCATGAATACCTAATGACTCAGTTATAGTTTGTCAGCTTCTAAAATTTCCCTAAGTTTTTCTTCTTTGGTGATTTTCTTCTAGATACTGTGTCTCATGTTTACTAATACCAATTTAAGCAATAACTTTTATAAAAGACTCAATTTCTTGCATAGCTAATTCTCACTATAAGTTTTATTATTATTAACATTAGTTTTTGTAAAAATTGCTATATTGTCCCAATTCTAGCTTTTAGTGAGGGGACCTTAAATGTGAGAAGTTCAAACATTAAGAATATCAAAGACATAGGCAATAGTTGTGCCACTAATTCCACTAAGGGCAATGAAGGGTTGTTCAAGTCATCCAACCACTGAAACTTTGTCAAACAGCATTTTCAAGATGCTTGGAATACCCAGCAAGGCATTGGAGGAATTGGAGGTAGGGGTTAAATGTATATACTTTTATGTTAGTTTTTAATTACAGTAACAGAATATTTGAGATATTCAACTATTAAAGGGGGAACGTTTGCTGCAGTTCACAGTTTTATGGTTTCATTCCAAGACTTAATGGAATCACCATTTTGATCTCTTTTGAAGTATACTTCTTTGATAAAATTTTGAAGAGGAGCAATGACTCTCATCTCAAGATAGGCAAACAAAATGTGAGGAGGAGACAGGTGTTCCACAATACCATGCTAGGGCACACTACCAATGCTTTAGAGAACTTCCCCTGGGCTCCATGTTTTAAGGTTTTTGTCAACCTACAATAGCATTTACTGGTTTTGGATGCTGCTTATTCATTTTCTAGCTGCACAGACTCCCAAAAATAATCACACAGAAAATAAATACTTTAAATCACTGTTGGGACAATCACTTAAGCATCTTACTAGCTAGTTTTGTTTAAACAGAAAAGGTGAAATGGTGTAGGAGGTCCTTCTGCCAATGTGTTGCTTTCATTGGTTAATAAACGAACTGCTTTGGGCCTATAGCAGAGCTGTAGGGAAACAGAGCTATGTAGGGAAAACTAAATGGAATACTGGAGAAAGAAGGGCAGAGTCAGAGAAGCCATGGATCCTTTGCCTGAGATGGACACTGGTTAGAATCTTGCCAGTAAACCACAGCCATGTGGAGATAAACAGATTGATGGAGATGGGTTAAATTAAGATGTAAGAGTTAGCCAATAAGAAGTTAGAGCTAATGGGCCAAGGCAGTGATTTAATTAATACAATTTCTGTGTAGTTATTTTGGTTTGGACAAAGAAGTGGCCCACTGCTACATATTGGCACCAGCATGGTGCACTAAATCCATGTAAGACCAAGAGGGCTTGAAAAAGAATTCTAGACAAAAAAATTAAAGAGTTTAACACAGCTTCTAGCTGTTTGCTGGTGGAGTGTCACAGCTCCTTTAAGAGAGATTTTCCTGACTCAGCCACAGCAAGAAAAAAGCAGCAGGTTTGAAATATTTGCTTTATGGGCCTCTGCCAGCATGACCTCTGACTTTATCAGACAGGATGTCCAGCTACAGTGCATTTGAGGTGGGGTTTGTGAGAAGACTGCTGCAGCTTGCTTAATGGCAATGTGGACCAGCATTGTGCCTGGTACTGGGGCAGTGTGTGTGGCTCAGAGGCACAAGTGACTCTACCATGCTGACTGTATGGAGCTTGCAGGCAGTACCATATGTATCATAGTAATTGCACAGCTTAAGTTTTAGACTGGGATAGCAACAAGTAAGAATTGCCATGAATACCATACTAATGATGCCACTTTAGTTTTTAAGAGATGATAAGCATTTTAAAAAGGCCTCGTGGACAGTAAAGAATTACATATATTCAATAAAGGCAAATACAGATGAGTCATAGTGTTGGATAAATGAACATAGGCTTAAAAGAGAGAAGAAGAAAGAGTATAGAAAGTCTTAAAATAAAGTTAATGCTTTTAAAAAAGTAAAGTCTTTAAAGAGACAGAGTACAGACAGTCATAGATTAAAACAAGTAAAGAAAAATAAGCCACAGAAAAATGGAAACTCACAGAAAGCCTGGATTATGAATATTATTATGTTATCTTTGAATTTTTTGACTGTGAATGAGCTAATTACAGAGAGAAATTTCATTGCTTGGGCTGCTAAGTTAAACCAACATAAAGGTACCTTGATTCCAAAATTTGAGTCTAAGAATATGTTGCTTTAGAAGAGATTCTTCTTTTGTTTTCACAGAAGATGAGAAGCTGCAGATTGCTTCTATTCCAATATAGTTTGATAGACCATGCCCACCTGAAAGGTTGTCTTGAACACCCACAAAACGTTACTTTGCTTAGCTGCCGACTGTGATAAACCTAGCACACAGGATACACCATAAAAAACCTGGTTAACAGCAGCCCCCAAACAGCAGGAAGCAGTATGGACAGAACTACATCCATATTCCCAAATATTGTTTATAGTTGTTTGTTTACATTTAAAGGGGAATATGATACAGATATGAATAATTTGCATTGGTATGGATCTTGGTTTATTGATATAAATTTGAGGTCAATTTTGTTATACGTATATGCATTTCTGATCTTGATTAAGGTATTGCATTTATGTAGCTCATTTAAAAATGTAATATATAATTAAGAAATATAGTTTAATAGATAATCATTTATAATAGTCAAGTTTGTAGTCATGTTATCTAGCTTTTCTAGATGTATAGAGATATATTTCAGTTAGATAGATATTCTTCAAATCTTTCATAGACCTTTAGAATATGGCATTTAAAATCTTTTAAGAACTTAGGACTTATGACAATGAGACACATCTGCTCCTGGCAGCAACAAATTACTTCAAAAGGAAGATGGGCATTGAAGAGGCTCCTTATGGAGATGGTTACAATTTGGGCAAGAAACTGGTCTTGCCTGGACTTTTGCATGAACTGGACATGCAGGACCCACAGAGAAATGACTGCTGAACTTACCTAACGGTGACATGATCCTTCCATGTTCCTTTTCTCATGAAAGAGTTTGTGAGGAATTTTGCAGGATACAGAAGAAACTGACTGACAAACTGCCAATATAAGTGGAACTGCCTTTAAAATTTTCTGCTTCGTGAAAAAGTTTGCAAGATACTATGGGCCTGTAGGCTGAAGATGGATGACCCAATGGTACAGAAGAACTTTGGGTGACTGTCCGATAGCAAAATGTCTCTGTCAATTCTAAAGTTTTGAAAGTTGCTTACAATGTACTTCCTGTTTACTTAGGTAATATTATATCCTTCTGGAGTCTTTGATGGAATTGAGGAATTTATGATTATAGTTATAGTTTTCCTTATTTATGATAAGAGATAAAGTATATATAAATATTATAACTAAAATTCTTGCTTGATAACTGTTTTATATGTAATTTTTCTATGTTAAAGTTAAAACCTTCCTTTATATTTAAACAGAAAAGTGGTGGTGATGTGGGAGTCCCCTTTATGTACTGTGATTAGCATCAATGAAACTGCCTTGGCCTGTTGATAGGGCAGAACTTAGGTAGGCAGAGAAGACAGAACTGAATGCTGGGAGAAAGGGCAGAGTCAGAGAAGCCATGGATCGTCTGCCTGAGATGGATACTGGTTAGAATCTTGCTAGTAAGCCACAGCCACATGGCGATACACAGATTAATGGAGATGGGTTAAATTAAGATGTAAGAGTTAGCCAATAAGAAGTAAGAGCTAATGGGTCAAGCAGTGATTTAATTAATACAATTTCTGTGGAGTTATTTTGGTTCTGCAAGACTGGGACTAACAAGTGGCCCACTGCTACACTTTGGTTAACTCATTTCTATTATTTTAGATTTAACCATAAGCTTCGTGGTCTACTGTCAAGGTTTCATCTGGCAGCTCACTTCTTTTCCCTCTGGCAGCTCCATGGCATTTCCCTAACTCTTCCAACACACTCTCTCTATATCTCTTCCAACCTGGCTATATCCTGTTGAGCCATTGGCTGAAAACAGCTCTTTATTAACCAATGACAATAAAACATATTCACAGCATATATCACTTCCCCTTTTATGTCTAAATAAAAAGAAAGGTTTTAACTTTAACATAGCAAGATTACATATAACAAAACAAGTATCAAGTAAGAATTATAATATTTATATCTATCTTTTATTATAACTAAGGAAAACTATAACTATCTATTCTTCAGTTCCATCAAAGACCCCAGAAGGATATAATATTACCTAAGTAAACAGGAAGTGTATTGTAAGCATCTTTCAAAGTTTTAAAATTGACAGAGATATCTCATTGCCAGAGATGTCACCAAAGTTCATCTGTAACATTGCAGGCACCCATCTTCAGCCTCCTGGCCCATAGTATCTGGAACACATTTCCATGGAGCAGGAAATTTCCACCTATATTGGCAGTTTTTTAGCCACTTTCTTCTCTATCCTGCACAATGTCTTGCAGACTCTTTCATGCAGCTGGAACCCCAAAGGACCATCTCCCCTTTAGACAAGTTCAGCGGTCATTTTTCTGTGAGTCTTGTATGCCTAGTTCATACAGCATAACATCAGTCTATTTGGGTAAAAGAAGTTTCTTGCCAAAATGGCTAATGAATTCCATAAGGAGACTCTTAGATGCCCATCAATCTCTTGAAGTAGATTGGTGCTGCCAGGAGCAGATGTGTCTCATGTCATGAAAAATCCTAAGTTCTTAAAACATTTTAAATGCCATATTCTAAAAATCTCTGAAAAATTTGAAGATTATCTAACTGAACTATATCTCTATATATCTAGAAAACCTAACATGACTAGAAGCTTGACTACTATAAATGATTATCTATTAACCTATATTTCTTAATTATATATTACATTTTTTAAATGAGCTGTGCAAACACAATACCTTAATCAAGAATATATAATAAAATTGATATAAAAATTGTAGCAACAAACCAAGATCCATACCAATGCAAATTATTGAGCTCTATCATATTCCCCTTTAAATTTAAACAAACATTAATAAATAATATTTGGGGATTTGGGTGTAATTTTCTCCAAATAGCTTCCTGATTTTTGTTGGGTGAAGTAATTTTTGGGGGGCATTCATTGTGACCTTTTGGGGAGTCTCTTGTTCCATCAAACCACACTAGCCTGAAACAAATCCATAGCTTCTCATCTTCTGTGGAAATAAAAGAACCTGTTTTCTAAAACAACAAATCCTTAGACTCAAATTCTGAAGTCTATATACCTTTAAAATAATATATGTTGGTTTAGCTCAGCAGCCCATACAATAAAATGCTTCTCTGTACTTAGCTTCTTCACAGTCAAAAAAATTTAAAGAATATAAAATAATATATACATAATTCAAACTCTCTTTGTATATTGCATCTTTATGAGTCTTACTTTTCTTTATTCCTATTAATTTTTCTACAAGTTTAGTTTGTCTCTTTAAAGACTTTGTTTTATTTTTTGAAAAGTCCATTTATTTCTTTTTATAACTCTCTATATTCTTTTTCTTCTCTCTCCCTAGCCTATGTACATTTATCCAACATTGTGACACATTTAGAGGTTTTTTTTCAATTGAATATGTCTATTGTGTAACTGTAATCCTTTTCTAACCAGGACCACTTCTTAAAATGCTAAGCAGACATGGCTAGGACTAAGGCTTCTTTTTTTTATGGCTCTGCCCAGTAGAGAATGGTGGAGATGTGTTCACCACCTCTGCAAGCTGCCTACACTGCCCCAGTTGCAAGTATGTAGCAGGTCTAGGTTGTACCACTAAGCAGTTTGTTGCATGCTCCTCACAAACCCCATTTAAATGCTCCATAGCCAGACATCCTGAAAGAGTCAGAGTTCAAGCTGACAGGAGAGTCCAGAAAGGCACCATTTCAAAACTGCACAGTTCTTTTAAAAGCATATTTCTAGCAAACAAGCCTACCCAAGAAAATGATGCTACAAAAAGTCATGTTTAAATCTGTTCATTTTTGTCTAGAATTCCTTTTTAAGATTTCTCAGATTTTATATGTATTTAGTCAGCCCCACATTGGCATGCCAATCTGTAGTAGGAGACCACTGTTCGTTGCTGGTTGCCCAGTCTGTGATATAGTCACTCAGAACTATGTTATTTACTATACTGTCTGGCCAATAAAATAAGCGTATTGCTAGCTAGTTCTTACATCTAGAATTAACCCATTTCTGCTAATCTGGGTATCACCACATGGTTGTTGATTACTGGGTAAATTTCCAGTGCGTCTGTCCCTGGTGGAGGCTCCATGGAGTCTCCGTGACTCTGCCTACTCTCTCTATACATATCTCTTCTAGCTGGGCTATATTCTGTTAAGCCATTCACAGAAAGCTGCTTCTTTATTAATCAATTGCAATAAAACATATTCACAACATACACCTCCAATAGACAAGACTCCATACATATAGATCATTATGGGGAAAAATAAACCATCAAATTACAGTGATTTCCTAATTAAATGTGCCAGTCTGAATAAATTACTCTGTTTCTATATTGTATTTTGGAAAATGAAAAAAAAACTATTAGTTGTAGAAATATAATGACTCACCAGTAGTATGGGGTAGGAAGGAAGAAGTGAATTGAATGGCATTCTAAGGTAGTAAATCTATTGTATGTGAAAATTTCAAAGAGGATACATTGCTTTACATTTTTATAAAAATCTACAATCTACACAACAGAGAGTGAAGCATAACATATATTTTGGAAAATAGTTAATAATAATGGATATATATGTATACATTTTCATATATATATATATACATATATTCACTAACTTTAACAAAAGTCCTATTCCAATAACACCTGTATTCTAGAAAGGAAACTATACAGAATGAAGAAGCAGATGATGCTGGTGGTTTCTCTGGACCCTATAAACAAATTGTCTCTGGTGCCAATCCATGGTCGATCTGTTCCAGGATCTCTACTTGCTGCCAAATCTGTTGATGCCTGATTCCCTTACATAAAATGATGCAGTATTTGCATTTAACCTATGCACACACCTCTGTATACTTTAAAATACTTTATGCTTATTTATAACACTAAATCCAGTGTATATTTTATTCATAGTTTTGGTGTATTCTTTAGGTCATGTCAGAAATAAACAATGCACATGTTCAGAACAGATAAATTTATTTTCCAAATATTTGTTGTGGTTGGATGGGGTTATGGATACAAATGACAGACACATTGAAGGTTAGTTGTGCCATCTGTTTAATGGTTCCATATATGTAAAATTGCACCAGATATAAAGTCTAGTAATTACATCAGAAATAGAAAGAGGAAAAATATGTAGTTCTATGCAGTTAGGGAGTACACATGAGACATAACACTAGGCTTAAAGCAATGGACAACCCTTTGATTGTTTACTGCTAATATTACTGTTGTGATTGTAAATTGACTCATCATAAACAGCCTTGTACATTGTAAAATAAATCTCCTGGCTTTTAAGAATGCTAAAATTGGTTCTTAACATGTAAGTGAGCTCCCTTTCTTCTTATATAAAGCCCATAAAATTCTAATGAGACAACAAATCAAATTGATTGTTATTAGAAAATATTTGAATTGCAGAGGTTTGTCACCCTTTAAGACTTCTTATTGAAGAAATGTGAAATGAAGACAATGAATTTAGTTGCTGATGAAGAGAGTCAGTCTCCCACCCAATGAATACCAAAGGGACTGAGGCTATTGATACTTAAACACTGCTTCTCCCTATAAAGCGCAAGCAAGACAGAATCCCTATGGCTTATACTATGACACTTTAGTTCTATAAGCAAGTGGGCAACTCCAAATGAAGTGTAAGTGTTTAACATGGAAGATGCTTTCCTAAAATTTCAAGATAATTTCCCCCTAATTCTCAATTCCATATACAGAAATCTATAGTTTATGGTTTATAACAAAACCACTGACATGACAAGTTGTATTTAAAACCTGGGCCCATAGTTCTGGGGGTTTGAGCTCTATATTTCACATTGCCACATTTTGTGATGCCCTCTTTTATTCATATATGGTTATTCAGACTATATCAATACCACGAAAAAAAAAACCCTGAAATTATAAACTTTTTGCTTTCAAGCTTCACTTTCATCTTTGAGAAAATAACAATGAAAAAGAAGTGCAGTCAATGAACAAATTCACATATTAGATTATTAATTACAATTCAAACATGCTTTTTACAAGTTTCTCCCATTTTTGTCAATTTTAATGGATATATTCTTTAGGTACAAAACACTTGCTTATACACATCTAATACTAGTTGAAGAGTCATAGTATAATTTGACTTTAACAAGATAGTCTACACTATCAAAATCTTGAGAGCAGTAATGCAGGCTCTTATTAATGTGACTTTTGCTTAACTTGAAGTTAGCAGTCTACAATATTCTGAAAGAAGGCATTATAAATATACTATCAGATCACTAATATTCATAAATTAATCTGAACAAATATAGAAAATTGAAAGAAAAAAATATTTCTCACAATATCCTTTACACCAAAAACTCTGTTTTCTTCAACCACTCCTGGAGATTACTCACAGAACCGAATATTGATTGGTACTGCAATTTAATTTGTTTTCTCATATGAAACACACACACACACACGCACACACACGCATGCACACACATTTGCTTCACTGCCCTGTTCTTTCTCTCTTTCCATTAAAAGCATGATAAACTCTGTTCCCAGAGATTTATTTTTATTGAGAAAAAAAATTTCTGCCTCTTCCCATTCTCCCACTCCTCTCCCCCTCCTCCCACTCCTTCCCCCACTCCTCTCCCCCTCCCTCCACTCCTCTCCCCCTCCCTCTGCAGTCTGAAGAACAGCCAGGGTTCCCTGCCCTGTGGAAAGTCCAAAGTCCTTGCCCCTCCATCCTGGTCTAGGAAGGTGAACATCCAAACTGGCTAGGCACCCTCAAAGCCAGAACATGATGCAGGATCAAAACCCAGTGCCATTGTCCCTGGCTTCTCAGCAGCCCTCATTGTCTGCCATATTCAGAGAGTCCGGTTTTATCCTCTGCTTTTTCAGTCACAGTCCAGCTGGCCTTGGTGAGCTCTCAATAGATCAGCCCCACTGTCTCCGTGGGTGGGTGCACCCCTTGTGGTCCTGACTTCTTTGCTCATGTTCACCCTCCTTCTGTTCCTCATTGGGACTTTGGGAGCTCAGTCCAGTGCTCCAGTGTGGGTCTCTGTCTCTGTCTCTATCTCCATCCATCGCCAGATGAAGGTTCTATGGTGATATGCAAGATATTCATCAGTATGGCTATAGGATAGGATCATTTCAGGTTCCTTATCCTCAACTGCCCCAGGAACTAACTGGGGACATCACCTTGGGCATCTGGAAGCACCTCTAGGTCCAAGTCTCTTGCCAACCCTAAGATGGCTCCCTTAATTAAGATATGTGCTTCCCTGCTCCCCTATCCAAACTTCCTTTATCCCAATCATCCCATTTCCCCGAGTTCTCCCCATCCTACCCTTTGGATGGAAATAGAAAATACTATCCTGAGTGAGGTAACCCAGACCCCAAAAGATGAGCAAGGGATGTACTCACTCATAATGGGTTCTAACCATAAATAAAGGTCAGTGAGTCTATAATTTGTTATCCTAAAGAAGCTAGATAAGAAGGTGAACCCAAAGAAAAACATATAGCTATCCTCCTGGGTATGGGAAGTAGACAAGATTGCCGGGCACAAAATTGGGATCTTGGGGGTGGGGTGGGAGGGGGTAAGGGGAGATGGGGAAAGAAAAGTGAGATTTGTTTTTTAAATAAGTAAACCAAACACTATTTATCTTGGTTGAGAGGGGAACAGTAGGAGTTCAAAAGTCATCCTCATCTATATAACAATTTGCAGCTAGCATGAACTACTCTAGGCTATCTCAATGTTGAAATAAGAAAGGAAAGGAAGAAAGAAAGTAAAATTAAGGAATAACTAGGTATCTAAAAGGTTGTACATCTTCTCCATCTTTATCAGTCTTCAGTAATTACAATTTTACTATGAAAGATTTCAACATATGTCTTATATTTATTTCATACACAAAAGAAGATAAGTCTTGTCTCTTTTTAAATATTTCTTGTAATATTCCTCAGTAATTTGAGGCATTTTTTACCCTGACTATTCTCCTCTATAGACAGAGAACACTAACCTCCAGATGAATATTCTTCCTACTTACTTGAGTTTTGTTTAGTATGGCCATCAGAAACTATTCCAAACACTGGCTTACATCTGCACTTGCTATGATCTTACATCATAAAGAAGTATTTTTCTATAAGATGACTTCTACAAAGAAAATATTAACTGTAACAGTACAAGACGATTGGATGTTTTATTCATCATCTTATCTAAAAATGACTTCTACTAATTTCTGGCATACAGTAGAGATGCAATATGTAGCTGTATCATGAATGAATGAGTGAATGAATAATTAAGAATATTTCTGGCAAATTTTGCTTGATATCACTAGAGTAAGTTGTGTTTTTTTTTATTGAAACTTCAAAGAGCATCCTCACTATTCCTCTTATGTTTTTCTAAATTAGTTTTAAAAATCCAGTACCATGTTTCTGTAATTATATGTCAAGTAGAACTTAACATTAAAATTGATGGAAATAATTAAACACATCTTTGCATATACAAATTTCTCCCCAAACATTTATTTGCATCCATTTAGAGTTTAATCTTGTTGAAAGAGTGAAGTGAGATTATTTGAAGTTATGAGTAATTATGGAAGCTTTTCAAACTGCACCATGATGCCCTTGCACAAAGTTGTCATTTTTGCTCATGATTTGTGTTCTGTTCTACAAATGGCAATGCTGAAAAACATGGATTAATCTACAGGCTAGCATAGTACAGATAATAAACATAGATAATATACACACTAACACAATAAAAAGAATTGATATCTGCTCATATATACTCTATGCTGTAATTTAAATTTCTCTTTCTTGGAGTAAATTTACTCAACTTGAGTCATTTGTCAGTTGATAAATTCTTTTAGGATTGAGGATATGAGTTTAATCCTGAGGCCTACCCTAAAAGGCAGAGGGTAAAACCCCAGCACCTATGTAGGAGCTGTTGGCCACCTGTAAACCTAGTTTTTCGGAAGTAGAATGTGGGAACCTCAAAGAAAAAGAGCCTATCTGGGTAAATCAAATTGTTAATTGAAAACTATTTAAATTCAACCTTTATTATCTACATACATTTGTAAACTTGTGTATGTATACCTGTACATGTGTGTCTACACATGCAAACACCTGAAAAGAATATATATGTAGATCGTACATTGAATCAATAGGTTAGCTATCCAAGGGTGAACAAGAGCATCTGATGTTCTCCAAGGGTGCAGAATCTTTTAGGCAGGTTTCTCATTGCTATGGTCTCCTGGCTTCCCTTTCCTTATAGCACTTATTTTGCAATATTTTAATTGCATATCCTTTTCATGGTTATTTGAGAGGACACCTTTACCAGCTTCTTGCCACTTTCTTGATATTCAAAAAATAGCATACACATTTTATCATGTCATTTTCAAGTAAAAATTGCTTTGTTGACTCTCCTTTCCTTCTTTTACCTTCTTCATCTCACTACCACTCACCTTGGGCCCTTCACTTGAATGAATATCCTTTCTGCTGTCATGATATGTGTATGCACATGTGTGCTTGGCTGCATATGTATATGTGTACAGGAATGGATGTGTGTGAGTGCACAGCTGTGCTCTGTGTGTATGTATACAAATGTGCCATGTGAGTGCCTGTGTGTATGCATGTGTGTGTGTGTGTGTGTATGTGTGTTTACATTTTTGCATCCTGTTACCCTTTTCTTCCTGAGTACCTCTGCTTACTCTCCTTGATTTACCTAAGTGTCTTTCTGAAGCACATGGTGAAGGACTCTCTAACTGGTCCAATCATTTTAAACATGTTAAAGGCAGATTTTGCCCTTTCCTCTTCCCTCTCCCTTGCTAAATTGTTAGACTACATTCCTAAAGCTAGCACCGAAGGTCTATTCCTTTATTTGACCACAATGTCATTCCTGAGACTAAACACCAAGCTTCAGCAATCAAAATTCATTATTTTTTCTACACAAGCTAAAACCATCCAATCAGGACATACTAATTCAGTAACACAGACTTCCTCAGAAGCACCTGTTGCTACCTTGGTCCACTCTAGAGGTATCTTCCTCATCTCCCAGTACCAATACTTATCTCACTTGACCCCTTTTTGCTGAGAACTTTGTGTCTGGGTCCATTTTTGCTGACTCAGAGATTGACCTTTACATCTTGGTTTTAAAAGGTTTCCATTAAAATATGGTGCCTCTACCTCAGTTTCAGGAGAAAATCTAAGTACAGACAAGCATAAAACAGCAAACTCAGATGATGTATTTATACAGACAAACACTACCAGTGTTTCCAGTCATTTCTACCAGCTCACTCACTATTTTTTTTTGTCAAAATAGTTTTTTTTTTCTTCTCAAAAAGTATATCCTGGTTTCCCTTAGCTCTATTCCTCAGTTTCCCTTCCCTCTCCTCCCAACTCCCCCTCTCCTCCCTTGTGAACACCCTTTTCTGCCTCCTATTGAAAACAAACTGACTTTTAAGAAATAATAATATAATAATAAAATTAAAAGGATGAAGAAAAACAAACATCAGAATAATACAAAAGGAAAAGACACCAAGAAAAGGTAAAGGAAATATTTGCACACTCATGAATCCCACAAAAACAAAGAAACTGCTGAAGCCTTGATATGTTTGCTAAGGACCTGTGGAGTTTAAAAAAATTAAAGAGAGGAAAATTTAAATAAATGAATAAAAAAGCCCAGAGACAAGGAATCTCCAAAGATGTTGGGTTTATTTTCTGTTGAGTATCTACTGCTGCCTCTACTTATTTTGTTTTCAATACTGTCCAGTCCATCTCTCTGTCCTGTTGTACTATTCTTGATATTCTTGCTACACTATTCTGCTGCAGCTTACTGACTTGTTTGCCATTATTTTACTGTCTTAAGTCTAATAAGATATATACTTGCATATTCAGGTGTCATTAGAGTTGAAAAAATTTAAAGACAGACAAAATGCAATTTCAGGACAACAAGATGGATTGAGGTATAAAGCAGTCAACATGACTATCATTAAGAAGGTAGTAATAGTTTGATATATGTCAGTAGAGATGAAATTTTCACATTTGAAGCACTGTTGGAAATCAGTATTTGTCAAGTGTTTTGTAAGACAGTTCCATTCATTTTGCCATGTGAATGGTAAAGAAAGTAATTTATTATCTACTAAGAAGAGAATAAACAGAACAATTAGGCAGTTTTGTGTTATGGGTTGTGGTATTTTGATAGAAAAAGGCCTAAAGGCAGTTGAACTATTAGAAGGTGTAGCCTGTTGGAGTTTTCTTGTTGGAGAAAATGCATCACTGTGGAGGCAGGCTTTGCAGTCTCTTATATGCTCAAGACATGCCCAGTGAGACATACATTTTCCAAGGTGTAAAACTTAGTTCCTCTATCATTATATCTGCCTGCATCCCACTGTGTCCCACAATGCGATAATGCACTAAACCTCTGGAACTGTAAGTTATCCCATTAAAAGTTTCCTATTGTTGATGGAGGCCACTCAATTGTTTTTCAGCCTTCCAGACCAGAAAGGAGCACACAGAAACTATATCAATTGTA
The DNA here is from genome assembly GCA_028537955.1 of Microtus californicus. Classification (NCBI taxonomy): domain Eukaryota; kingdom Metazoa; phylum Chordata; class Mammalia; order Rodentia; family Cricetidae; genus Microtus; species Microtus californicus. The sequence continues at coordinate 122,468,878 of JAQJZF010000001.1, forward strand.
ATTCTCTTTGGCCAATATCTTAAGGATATTCCTAGCCTGGATTGCCGTGGAGAGCCCTTGATGTTGGAGATGCCAGAGTTGTAGGATATATATTGAGGAAAGCTGCTAACTGGGAGTGGAGCAGTCCAAGGGAAACAAGTTTTTTTTTTTTTTTTGCTCTCAATAAAGATGAAAGAAATTGGAGATCTGGGAAGTGTTTTGAAATTGGACATGGTAATACATAGTTTGCAGTTTGACCAGCTGGTTTTTGGTCTTGCTTTTGTCCAGTATTTTCTCACTATGCTCCTTTCTTTACATTTTGGAATGGTAATGTATAATCTGTGCCATTACATATTAGAAGTATGTGAACTTTTTTTTTAATTTTGATTTTATAGTTTAGAGATTGCATGAATCTCAGAATATATTTTGAACTTCAAACATAAATAAGTTTGAGTGTGTTATAGACTATGGGGACTTTTGAAGTTGAACTGAATACATTTTCATATTATGATATGACTACAAGCCTTTACTGGCCAGGGAGTAAAATGTAGTAGTTTAAAGCAATGGCTGCAAACAGAGTGGAACTATTAGGAGGTATGGCCTTGTTGGAAGAAGTGTCACTGTGGAGGCAGGCTTTGAGATTTCATGAATGCTTAAGCCATGCCCAGTGAGATACATTTCCTGTTGCCTGAACTTCAAGATGTAAAACTCTTGTCTGCCTTCATGTTGCCATGTGTCACCATGATGATAATGCACTGAAACTCTGAAACTGTAAGTCACCACATTAAATGTTTTTCTTTATAAGAGTTGCCATGATCACAGTGTCTGTCTTTATCAATAGAATACTAACTAGGACATGGGTTAATTAGGAAACCATTATGTAAAATATTCTGAAGCCACACTAGGCACACACGCTTTAACACGTGGGATGGAAAATTACAAAATGAATCAGCATTTTCCTGAAGCCACCGTATAATGCCTGCTCCTTTACCCTCCTATACACAGAATGGGCACATACAATGTTTGAATGGTACATGGTATATACTTGGTAGCAAGTTTACCTTTGCAACCTTCTGATTTGAAGAAAAAATTTCATTACTATCTAGGTCATTGTTCAGGAACTTCAGGTGAGTTCCCAAGGTCTCTTTTTTTAGTAACCGTGCTCTCTATCTCAAATTAAATGTTTGATAGAAAATATATTGTTTGAAGAAACTCCTATTTTCTTGATCAAGAATAGAACATCAAATTATCTACAAATTCCTGCCTTATTTCCTTCAATCAGTATTCTCTGCAACATGCTCAATTAAATAATATTCAGAATCCTAGCATTATAACACATTTAGATATTGTAAAAGTTGTTAAAATTTTTCCAACATATGCAGAAATAGATATAATTGCTTACTATAATGAATAGTATGGTTATCAAGTTGGCAGGATATAGAAACACCCAAAAGAAAAACCTCTTGGCGTGAAAGTGCGAGTTTTTAGACTAGTTAAATTGAGGTGAACGTGTTCTAAATACGGGTGGTGACTTTCCCTGGTCTTGGCTTCTGAACTGAATAAAAAGGATCAAGCAAGAGGAGCATGGGTATTACTCCTTCTGTTTCTTGGCTGTAAATGTGATATGCTCAGCTTCCCTGCTCTTTCCACTAAGCCTTCAAGGATATAATTGAATATACCCTCAAACTGTGTACCAAAATAAACTATTCCTTCCTAAGTTATTTTTGGCAGGTTTTGATCATAGCAATGAGAAAGATAATGAATATTCATGTCTCACCCATTTGTTTTCCTCCCAACTTCAAGAATTTTCTTTATGGGTAATGTCATTCATTTACCTGACAACTGTTTTCTGTACCAGTAAAATCAGTATTGCCCAATTTATTGTCAGAAATGTCTTTGCATTTTAGGCCTGAATCATGAACTTCTGGGTGGATGCTGCATATTGATTTGTATTTTAACAAGTCATCTTGTTAATTCTAATATACTATGATGCCTGACATGGGGTGATATAAGCTTACACTGATGCCCTTACCCTGGCATATTAAGTTTTATATGATACTTATTACATATATCTTTTCATTTCTAGTGTGACATTTCAACATGAAGACAAAATAAAAAACAATGTGCTATCAGTATATGAAAGTATCCATCTACAGTTCATATTATTTAGCATATTTTAAGTTTGTTTGCTTGACTCAGAATACCATTAATGACAATGTGTAAACACTGGTTGTATTTCATAAATGTTTAGTTTATGGTGTCCCCATTTCATTCTGATTTATTTATTTAAAAGTATTTTTATTTTATTTTTAATTATATGTGTATACACACACACAAAGTGTGTATATATTGAGTATTGTTGCCTACAAAGGAAGAGTGTCTGATCTGGAATGGAATATAAAAGTTGTTGTGAGCCACCTGAAGTGGGTGCTATGAGCCACTCATGCCCAGTGAAGGAACACCAGGCATTCTTAGCCCTGAGTCATTTCTTTAGCTCTGTGATCATGCTAGTCTTCTCTCCAATCTTTCTCTACTGTTGTCCACAACTCTCTGTTGCTATCATCTTTGTCTCTCTATATAAATACTCTCAGTGTCATCGTTTACTCTTTTCCACAACATATGCTAAATGAAACTAATCAAGTGCCTAGTAGTTTTCTAGAGGGCAGCTGTTGCTTACAGAATCTCTATGAGTGGGTCTATTTTCACATGTGTATAGAATGTGTTCATCCATTTCTTGTGTTTCCTGAATATTTTAAGCAGATCTAGTGACTTCTATATAATTTTTTTTCTGGGAACTCAAGGGTGTAGAATATTTTCATGTGTATGCTGTTAGCAGTGCACCTTTAAGGGTACAGAATGGCTAAAGGAAGACTGGCTTTGGAATGCAGTCTATAGGCTGTAAGGACAAGGTGGATTGGAAAAGTTACAAGCTAGTCATGCAATCATTAAATTGGCAAACATGCTACACTTAGCTCTTAGTCTGAGTAAATGGGAGAACAGGAAAATGAAAAATAATTGAGAGAATTGATACAAAAAATAGCCTTGGTAGCCGGGCGGTGGTGGCGCACGCCTTTAATCCCAGCACTCGGGAGGCAGAGGCAGGCGGATCTCTGTGAGTTTGAGACCAGCCTGGTCTACAAGAGCTAGCTCCAGGATAGGCTCCAATACCACAGAGAAACCCTGTCTCGAAAAACCAAAAAAAAAAAATAGCCTTGGTAAAGGACTATCCATGAAGAAGGAGGTAGATCAGTCAAAGATAAATCCAGAGTTTAATCCTGGTTGCTTGAGATTGTGGTGCCATTCACAGAATATTGTTTTGTAGAAGCAGGAAACAATTGTGGATTGCAGTGTTGCCCTTAATTTATAGAAAATGTGTTTATGAAAGCAATCCTCATGAGACACAGAAAAATGCAAAGGGTTCAAATATGCCTTACAGCATTTTCTCTTTTTTTTGGTGCTTCAGTAATAGGATATTCTACCTCTGCTTCATTGCTCCATCTTCATGCCCTGCCTAGCCATTAAAAATTAAGTTTTTCAGGTTCCTAGTTAGTCTGGGAATAGCAGTTGTGTTTTCAATACGTAGTTTCTTTTAGTTTACTATATTAATCATATGGGCCTCTCATTACACTTTCAGGATCCTTCATCGGAGAGTCCTCATTTCTTACATAAGGACTCTCATTTCTTCCACCCTTTACTTCATATACATAATACAATTGTCATATAAATAATATCAATAAGTTGTCATGTGCTCTTGGAGTAAAGAGCCCTATTCCCTGTCTCAAGTGTATTTATGTGAAGTGTCCTCCAAAACTCCCTGTGTTGGGTCAGACTGGCCCAAGCTGTATATCACATAGAAAGGAAAAAAACAAATGATTAAAGATGTTGAAAACATTTCATTCTCAAGAACTCCTAGAAGATATACTGTTTACAATGAAAGTAACAATTGTTCATCTCACTCTTTTAAAACACCTGGATTGGGACCCAGAAACTGGAAACTCATCCAAACAGAAAGCTCACTGGTCTTCCTGATGCCCTCACTTCCGATATCATCATGACTTTTGCAGGATGGCTTCTGCATAGATTCATCTGTAAGCATCTAATCTGATAATATTACCCTCGTTTCTCTGTCAGGTGGGCTCTTCCAGCACTCGCTGCTTAATGTTATATGTTGGTTTCTACTTATCTGCTGCTTCTCGCTGCTAGTTGCTATTTGTTCTTTTACTTTGTCTTCCCATGTTCTTAATAGATTCAATCATTGAAAACCAAGAGCATGTCTATCATGGTCAATTCTTAGTACAAAATGCTATTAAGAGTCTGATTTTTTTTTTTACTTATAAATCAACACCAGAAAAATGGAGACATTTTGGTTTTTTGCTCAACAGAGAATCTGTATACATTTATTGATGATATAAACATAAATGTGTATTTGTGGTATAGTTTCTCAATAATGTAAATGTCAATTTTGTGCCTTATTTGGAATAAATAAGCATATTTACTTTGGTACAAAACAGATTTTAAAATCAGGTTGTAAGTAAAACTTATGGCTCAGGTCTGTGTCAACAGTGGTAGCTACACAGTTTTCTTAATATAATCATAGTAATATAAAGAAGTCTGAGTGGGATTCCATTTTGTTCCTTAATTCCCTTCCAGAAGTATTTGTATTAAAGTGTATTTATTCAAATGAGGGCAGCAGGCAGGACTGCGAGCAATATTACCAGGCTTTGCTCCGGCCATAATAAAGTTTCTTCTGGCTCCACATCAGAACAATCAAGTCCTAAACAGATAACAAAAGAGTAACAATACAAGGCATAGAGACTGGAGGTAAACTTTAATATATCCCTCATCAGAAAGTCTGATAATTAAAACAGGAAATCTAAGATGTGGAGAAAAGGATGCATGAAAATACCTAAAAACTTATTATCTGAAGATATTTAATATTATCTGTAGCAAAATGCTTCAATGTTTAATATTCCCATATTAAATTCCATCCCTAAACACACAAAAGTAAAGTTAGTGTTTATATATAACTCTAGAAATTTATGCCCAGGAAAAAAAACAGTACAAGTACTTTTTAGACAATAAGAATATATTCTAGCTCTTGGACAGGATAAAGGAACCTCTCCCATCATCTCTAGCCCTCTACCTCTGCTTCGTCCTTTGATCTTTCTGATCCTGATGGTCCTTCAGAAAACTGAAAAGAAGAAAACTGTCTTTTTTCACAGACATGGAAAAATCAAGTGTCAAGACCTTAGTGATTCATCATTCAGCCTGAGAAAACCATCATATTCCATAATTTATATCCATAGATGATGTTTAACATTCCAGTAAAGTTAAACTTACAAGTGTACATCTTTCCTGAAAATGTCTTTGTATAACTCATTTATTTATTTATTTATTTATGATTTCTGTCTCTTCCCCGCCACCGCCTTCCATATCCCTCCCCCTCCCCCAATCAACTCCCCCTCTCTTATCAGCCTGAAGAGCAGACCAGGTTCCCTGCCCTGTGGGAAGTCCAAGGACCTCCCACCTCCTTCTAGGTCTAGTAAGGTGAACATCCAAACAGCCTAGGCTCCCACAAAGCCAGTATGTGCAGTAGGACCAAAACCCAGTGCCATTGTTCTTGACTTCTCAGCAGTCCTCATTGTCCACTATGTTCAGTGAGTTCGGTTTTATCCCATGCTTTTTCAGACCCAGTCCAGCTGGCCTTGGTGAGTTCCCGAAAAAACATCACCATTGTCTCAGTGTGTGGGTGCACCCCTTGCAGTCCTGAGTTCCTTGCTCGTGCTCTCTCTCCTTCTGATACCACTCTTGGGAATATACCCAAGAGAGGCCCTATCATACAACAAAAGTATATGCTCAACTATGTTCATAGCAGCATTGTTTGTAACAGCCAGAATGTGGAAACAACCTAGATGCCAGTCAATGGAAGAATGGATGAAGAAAGTATGGAATATATATGTATTAGAGTACTATTCAGCAGTAAAAAATAACGACTTCTTGAATTTTGCATGCAAATAGACAGAAATAGAAACACTTTCCTGAGTGAGGTAAGCCAGACACAAAAAGAGGAACATTTTCTTCAACCATTCTTCCATTGACGGACATCTAGGTTGTTTCCCGGTTCTGGCTATTACAAACAATGCTGCTATGAACATAGTTGAACAAATGCCCCTGTCATATGATCGGGTATCTCTTGGGTATATTCCCAAGAGTGGCATTGCTGGGTCTGGGGGTAGGTTGATCCCGAATTTCCTGAGAAACTGAAACACTGCTTTCCAAAGTGGTTGCACAAGTTTGCATTCCCACCAGCAATGGATGAGGGTACCCCTTCCTCCACAACCTCTCCAGCAGAGGCTATCATTGGTGTTTTTTGGACCTAGAGGTGCTTCCAGATGTTCAAGGCGAGGTCCCCAGTTAGTTCCTGGGGCAGTTGAGGATAGGGAACCTGAAATAACCCTATCCTATAGCCATACTGATGAATATCACCATAGAACCCTCATCTGGCGATGAATGGAGATAGAGACAGAGACCCACACTGGAGCACTGGACTGAACTCCCAAAGTCCCAATGAGGAACAAAGGAGGGTGAACATGAGCAAAGAAGTCAGGACCACAAGGGGTACACCCACCCACAGAGACAGTGGGGCTGATCTATTGCGAGCTCACCAAGGCCAGCCGGACTGTGACTGAAAAAGTAGGGGATAAAACCGGACTCTCTGAATATGGCGGACAATGAGGGCTGCTGAGAAGCCAAGGACAATGGCACTGGGTTTTGATCCTGCATCATGTTCTGGCTTTGAGGGTGCCTAGCCAGTTTAGATGTTCACCTTCCTAGACCAGGATGGAGGGGCAAGGACTTTGGACTTTCCACAGGGCAGGGAACCCTGGCTGCTCTTCAGACTGCAGAGGGAGGGGGAGAGAAGTGGCGGGAGGGGGAGAGAAGTGGGGGGAGGGGGAGAAAAGTGGGGGGAGGGGAAGAGGAGTGGGGAGAGGGGGAGAGGAGTGGGGAGAGGGGGAGAGGAGTGGGGGGAGGGGGGAGGAGTGGGAGGATGGGATGAGGCGGAATTTTTTTTCCTTAATAAAAAAAAAAAAAGAGGAACATGGGATGTATTCACTCATATTTGGTTTCTAGCCATAAATAAAGTTCATTGGGCCTATAATTTGTGATCCTAGAGAAGCTAAATAAGAAGGTGAACCCAAAGACAAATATATAGTCATCCTCCTGGATATTAACCTTCATCAGGTGATGAAAGGAGACAGAGACAGAGTCCCACATTGGAGCACTGGACTACAACCCAAAGGTATAACTCATTTTTTATGATTTTTATAAAAAATAAATGTGAAAAATAAAGATTTTCATTATATTACTGAGATGTTTAATGTACAATAGAATAAAAAAATAAGCTATGGCAATCGTCTGTAAGTCACATGTAGCCAGTTAGGCCACTGTTGATTTAAAAGAACCTAAAAGGAAATACAAATAGTCTCTTTAATGTTTACCTTCATATCGACAAATTATTGTACTCTTCAAAAATGCCTGTATCATTGATAGAATGCTCATGGTAAATTCTCTCTTTGGTTCATGGTATTATTTTAAATATTATTTTATAGCTGAAGAATGACATTTGCAAAGCTTAATTGTAAACTACCTTTTATTTTTTCTTTCAAAGTAATATTTAGAGAAAAATGTAAATGATCGTGATTCTTACCTATTACAAGTTTGGAGGAGTATCCACCTTTTCCCAATAAAAAACTGGTCAATATTTTAGGAATGAATCTAACTGCATAATTGCAATCTAGTCTACAACACTGGATATTTATACTTATAGATTAATATTCATTGCTAGAGGATAGAATTTTTTTATCAGGAAGGTCTTATCATATCCAATTACTGACTTCCTATTTTACGTAAAGGTGAACTTAAAAATGCAGTTTGTTGATTTCTGCAGCACTGGTGAGTCAATGGTAATTTATTTTGTTCATGCTTATGCATCCATTGTCAACTGTGTTAGTTTGAAACAAATATGCCTTGAGTGGAGCGGCTCTATATTAAACTTTACAAGCATTTTAATATATTGGTAGTTTCTATTTATTATTAGAGATATCATATCAATAAATAATTTAAAATAATGGCAAGAATGCACAACTTTTCACTTAGTTGCAGTTGTGTAATATTTTACTTTTTAGATTTTTTTGAGGTGCTCTGATGGGGGAGAGTCTTCTATTTTGTGTTGATTTCATTGGTTAAATAAAGAAACTGCCTTGGCCCTTTGATAGAACAGAAAATTAGGTAGGCGGAGTAAACAGAACAGAATGCTGGGAGAAAGAAGCCAAGTCAGGCAGTTGCCATGAATCTCCCACCTAACACAGATGCAGGTTCAGATCTTCCCTGGTAAGCCACCTCGTGGGCTACACAGATTATTAGAAATGGGTTAGATCAATATGTAAGAGCTACCCAATAAGAGGTTAAAACTAATGGGCCAAGCAGTGTTTAAAAGAATATAGTTTCTGTGTAATTATTTCGGGTAAAACTAGCCATGCGGAGCTGGGCGGAAACGCAGCCCACCACCACTCCTATTACAACAGTGCTCACCACCCAGCTCCCAAATAAATAATAGACAGAGGCTTATTCATAGCTATTAATGTCCAGCCTTTTCTTGGCTTATTTAAAACAGCTTCACAGAGTTAAACAAATGCAACATAAACAAATATAATACACATTAAAATAATATTTTACAAAAAAAGTGCTGTATTAATCTGCATCAATAAACATAATACTCAAGATAGGGATTTATGTTAATAAGGATTATTTTCTTTTTAGGAATTTTTTAAATGGATATAATATATAAATGAGGTGAGGCAGTCTGGAAAGAGGAAGGCTATTGTTTGAGGTTGATCCTGAACCCATTCTTACCTGGAGCTTTGGAGCTCAAATTCGACCATGGAATTCTCCTGTACAGTGACTAAGGTGTTTTTTGCATTTCTTCCAATCCTGTACATTCCTTAATACCCAGTGGTTTTGCTGCCTAACTACAGGGTCACACCAATGATGACATCAGTGAGCTCAAGTGCAACACTTTAGAAATGATGACATACATGAATCACAAGTCAAAAGTATTTACAAATCTGGCCAATGGGCACACACCAAAGACGATAGCTTCCAGTTACTTCCAAATTGAACAATTGATTATTTTTTATAACAGAAGGTAAATTTCCACATCTAATTATTATTTTCCTAAAACCATTCTGCTTCTTATTGTACTATTGTCTGATTTTCCTGTTTACTCCCATCCCTATTATGATGAAGTGGACTGTGTTGTCCTGAAGGACCCAGTCATTAAAAGTTGGATCCTCAGCCTTTGGCACTAAGAAGAGGTTGTAAAAATCACTAGTAGGTAGAGCTTAGTTGCAAAGAGATTCAGTAAGTGGAAATGAGGTGGGGCTTAGTTAGAAGGAGGTTAGACCATTTCAGACATGTCATTGAATGGGGTACAGGTGCTTTGCCTTTTGGCTTCTTTTTGCTTTGCTTCTAAGGCTGCATGAGACAAACAGGTTGTCCCTGCTATGGGCACCTTCTATGATGAACTGGCCAGAAATGAGCCAGAGACACTGCAATACCAGTCCTAACCTGAAACCTCTGATATGGTGAACCACACAAAGCAAACCTTCACTCTCTTCAGGCTGATGATCACAAGTAGAAATCTGACATTCACAATTATTTTGGTTTTAAAAAATATTGTATGGATGTGGTTAGTAAATTCCCTTTTAATGTTATATTTTAATTATATATAACAAAGGGTTTTTAGGACATTTTCATATGAGCATATAATATGTTTTGAGAATTTTTGCTCCACATTACTTTCTCTAGTTTTTATCCTTCCAACTAGAACTTGTTTTGCTCTCAGATTTTTTCTGTATGCAGGCAAGTAATTTCCCTGTATTCCCCTTCATGAGAATTTAGCAAAGCACAGCAGTAATAGATTGATATTGATTACTGCAAAATTGTAGAGCGTTCAGGAAGCAGATGTTTTGTTTACATTTATCAAAGCAAGACATAAATAGACCCCAATGAAGGTCACTCTTTTGTGTTAAGAGCAAAACCTGTTTACTGCATTCTAAGACTTCTAGAAATGCAAACGTGTTATAAATATTCAGTTAGGTTTTGGCAAATTGGTTAATTTGGCTTGGACTGACACTATTAAGAAAAAAAGAGATGTTTTTCTCAGTTCGTATTTTTGGTTGGTTTCCTCTTCTTTCATTTTTAATAGCTGAACATGTTCTCTTTTCCTCATTCTAAAACATTCTTGCCTCTCTGCAGATAAAGAGAACTTGTCTGGAAAGAAATTTTCTCTTGGTCCTGTACACATGCCGGGAGCATAGACTTCAGGACATACCTCCTAATGGCTTTGACTATTCCATCAGTGGTACTGCTCTGGCATAAAAGACACCAGGATAATGTGTGTACCCAATTACATCTACATAAAGCTTAGAATTCTTCCAAATGCAGGCTTTTGTGAAGAAATTGTGTTCTCAGCAACAGCACAGTTATGTAGAAATTAATCTTGAAGGCACAGCTCTAAAGCCACAGTCATTTCCACCCTTCTAGGGTTAATTCCTAAGTGGGCTGGTTTTTGATATCTTATTTGCATAGGTGATAGTCCCATTCTTACTCAAGAAGCAGCAAAAAGTAATTAGTGCTTTTTCCACATTCTTCTTAGACCCCTGCTCCTCTTCTTTTATTACAAATTTGATGAACAAAACAAATTTGCTCAAAACAACAACAAAAACAACAACAACAAAAACATTTGAACAGTGAGCTCAGATTGAGGCAGCTGGAAGAAGTCCTCTCTTAAGTATTCAGGATAGGAACTAAACATATTTTTTTCTTCTATCTAGTCCATGGTTTGTTTTTGTAGGCAGCAACAGTGCTGGAAACACAGCTAAGCCATCACGGATAATATTTAGCATCCAACCTCATGTTCCACATGAGTCAATCATTCAGAAGGACAGCTCACTTATCTGTTTTCTCATATTTCCCTGATCAGTTTCTATAGCAAGGGCAAGGATTCTGCAGCACTTAGATGTTCTTGTGAGTTCATTGTCTCAGGCCTTCATCCAGAGCTCAGGGAAGTAGAAGCTGAAGATCACCAAAGACCCACAAGTGGAGAATGTGCAGAGAGCAAGAGATCTTGGAATACTCAGCCTTTAATGGGTTACCTGGAGATCAAGGAGCTCTGTGGAAGACGAGTTGAAAACATTTTGGGATGGTACGAATAGAGGACACCAAGGAAATAAGGTCTTCTAGGCACAAAAGGACTGACCTACATCTCAACTGACAGAGACTATGGCAATAATATTTATGGGATCCGAACACATTTATGCCAGTTGGGGCCCCAGAACTGAGAGAGGAAGTAGACACAAGCTTTTCCTTGGGCTCATTTATTTTTTATGTTTGTTTTGTTTTATTCTGTTCCGATTGTTGATGCTGTTACCTTTTTATTTTCTAATGAGAGAAAAAAGGATGTGGATTTGGGTGGGGGGGGTAGAGAGGATCTTGGATAAGTTGAGGGAGTTAGAAATTTTATTAGAATTTATTGTATGAAGAAAATCTATTTTCAATAAACAAATCAATGACAATTATAAAGAAAACCATAAATTTCTTAAGATAAGACAGAACATGACTACTTAAGGAAACACATAAGCGAAATCTGTGACATATTTTAAAATATTATTATTTGTTTATACTTTAAAAAATTCAAGAATAGATTTATATATAATTTTTAAAGTTCACAAATAATAATAAAGATATTTCCATGTATTTCTTCCAAGTTTCCTCCTTAGCAGGTGATAAGTGAAGAGACATGGGAGCCACAGCTGAGGAAAATTGCCATAACAGTAACTAAATTTAACTTTTATTTAAATTTTTTCAGTTTTTCTTAGGGTTCCATTCATGATTCCACAGTGGATCTAACTTCGAAATATCTGGGATCTTTAGCAATCTCTGGAATTTCATTTCCTTTATATTTGTATGGTTGTATGTATGTATGCATATATGTATCTGTCTGTCTATAAATTATCATCTATCTATCTATCTATCTATCTATCTATCTATCTATCTATCTATCATCTATCTATCTATCTATCTATCTATCTATCTATCTATCTATCTATCATCTATCTATCATCTATCTATCTATCATCTATCTATCTATCTATCTATCTATCTATCTATCTATCTATCTATCTATCTATCTATCTATCTATCTACAATATCCTTGACATTTATGAAGAATTCTGCTGTAGTATCTTCTATATTGGCTTTACTAATGTAATACTTTTCTGATAATTAGATTTTATTAGTTACATTTTCTTAAAATGTAGAAGGCAGTCATGAAGGACAGTATACTAAGGCGTGTAGCTTGATTGGCCTCTGTTAACTCTTTCCCCAGAAAAATGAGAAATGAGACAAGAAGAAAAGACTTGGTAAATCATGGCTGCTCCCCAAATGTATGAAAACATAGAATACTTTGATTTTGTTGTGTTTTTAAGGAAACTTCTGTAATCATAAAAATGATTAGTCAAGCAAGTTCTTCTACTGTATATGGCAGCCTATGGCTTCTCCTTCAACTAAATAGATAACGTTACTGGATTACTGTCTCTCTCAATGCTCTTGGCTTTCCAAAGAGCAAAGGATTTTTTTCCTGTGACTAATTCTCCAATGGGGGAAAATAATTTTAGTTTGTTTACTTTTTCTTAAAGGACAGAAGCAACCACATCCACAAAACTCTGTTAAAAAAGTATTCACAAGTAAGCACAATTCTTAGTTAAGGGAGCCACCTTAGGGTTAGCAAGAGACATGAACCTAGAGTGGCTCCCAGAAGCCCAAGGCAATGTCCCCAGTTAGTTCCCTGGGCAGCTGAGGATAGGGAACCTGAAATGACCCTATCTTATAATAATACTGACGAATATCTTGCATATCACCATAGAACCTTCATCTGGTGATGGATAGAGATAGAGACAGAGACCCACACTGGAGCACTGGACTGAGCTTCCAAAGTCCCAATGAGGAGCAGAAGGAGGGAGAACATGAGCAAGGAAGTCAGGACCACAAGGGGTGCACCCACCCACGGAGACAGTGGGGCTGATCTATTGGGAGCTCATCAAGGCCAGCTGGACTGTGACTGAAAAAGCATGGGATAAAACCAGACTCTCTGAACATGGCGAACAATGAGGGCTGATGAGAAGCCAAGGACGATGGCACGGGGTTTTGATCCTACTTAATGTTCTGGCTTTGTGGGAACCTAGCCAGTTTGGAAGTTCACCTTACTAGATATGGACGGAGGGGGGAGGACCTTGGACTTTCCACAGGGAAGAGATCCCTGATTGCTCTTGGGTCTGGAGAGGGAGGGGGAAAGGAGTGGGAGGAGAGGAAGAAGGGTGGGAGGAGGGGGAGGGGATTGGGAGGCTGGGAGGAGGCGGAAACTTTTTTTTCCTTTTTTTCAATAAAAAATAAATAAATAAATAAAAAGTGTACACAAAATGTAAAATATGAACATATGAACATTTCCCTTTCCAGAAGCTTGACAGCTCATTCACTATTAGCAAATTAAGTAGATAAATAGGTCAAGAAACAGATCACTATAAAAAAGAAATGAACATTTTTTTCTATTGCAAACTTGTTAAGCTAGTTGAAATGTGAAGGTCCTAGCCAAACATGCCCTCTCCCTTATTCTGATAGGACTTGGGTGAAAATCTTAAATTTACAAATTTATTTTAATGAAATTCTTTGGGAATATTTTGAACATTTTTAAATTAATAATTTATGTTATTTATTAATTTATTGTGTGTGAGAGAGATGGGGAGAGAGAGGCTGTATTTACACATGTGTGCAGTTGCCTCTGGAAGCTAGGAGAGGGAGTCAGATCTCCTGGAGTTACAGGAAATTGTGGATCAGCTAGCATGCATAATGAGAAGTGAACTCAGGTTCTCTGCAACAGCAGCCAGCACTCTTAACACTTAGCTGTGTTTCCAGGCCTGGCTGTTCTTTATTAACAACATTTTTTCCTCTCTATTTTCTCTCTCCTCTCCTCCTGACACATCAGTTACTCACATTTTAATAGTATTGGGTATAGCCCCACAGACCAGGATGGCTCTTTTATGGTTTAAGCTTCTCATTCTATAATTGTCAATGTTGGAAATTGGCTATCTCTTTTATGTGGTTTAATTTGAATGCTAACATTTCTCACTTCTCAGAATTTTCTTTGAAACACATAGATAATAGTTTTAAACATCTGAAATTAAAATTATCATATCTTAGCTTTTCACAGAGACACTGTTTATATTGTTTTACATCAGTTTTTAAGTGTGTGTGAATGTGTGTGTGCACATGTATATGTGTGTCCTAGGACAGAGAGAAAGAGAGAGAGAGAGAGAGAGTGTGTGTGTCTGTGTTTAGGCACATATGTGTCAAAACTCCTCCATAAAAGTGAGAGGAAAATTTTGTGAGTCATTATTTCTACAGTGCGGTGAAACTTGGCAAAAATTACCTCCTCTGTCTAAGCATTCTCCAAGGCTCTAGCTCTATCTATCCTATGGCATCCGTACCTCAGATATAGTGAATTGCATGTTAGTGATACTGGGTTCTATTTCAAGCCTTTAATGTGATTGCAGGCGTTACTGTTTTAGTACATACCTGACTTCTCAGTATTAACAATGCAGACTCAACAGACTGAGAGTCATTCTCTGTCTTCGCTTGGGTCTTCTGATCCTTGAATTCTGCTCCAGTCAATGTGTCCTATAAATGTAAGGAGCCCTGGTGGGGTCTTTTTAACTGTGTCTTTTATTTCTGTTGTTCCTTTTATATTTCCAGAATCTATAGTGTCAGAACCTTCCCTTTAATTCTTCAATCCTTGATATTATTTGCATGCATTTGAATCTGAGCCATTTTGCCACTTTAGGAAATTGTTTTCAGGCAAAATCCAGAGAACTGGACAACAGAACTTCTGCCTCTGTCATTTCAGCAGGCTCCCATTCTGATCATGTCTGCCCTGTCCACAATTTCAACACTTCTCTATTAAGTATAATATATATAGTAAATCGCTTTTTCATGATTATTTCAGTTAGCTCTGACTTTTCAAAGAGTTCACTACTGTGAGCATTCTTAAGCATAAGTCGGTGAAAGGTCAACAGTAGTCATTGTAGAAGAAATGCTTGGTAGAATCTTTGAGCCAAAGAATGTCCTGATTTCTAAACACTTTTAAAATTGAAACTGCGTGTTCAGACTGATATTGAGGTCTTTGATCCATTTGGACTTGAGTTTTGTGCATGGTGATAGATATGGGTCAATTTTCATTCTTCTACAGGTTGACATTCAGTTGTGCCAGCACCATTTCTTGAAAATACTTTCTTTCTTCCATTGTATACTTTTAGCTCCTTTATCGAAAATGAGGTGTTCATAGGTTTGTGGGTTAAGATCTGGGTCTTCTATACGATTCCATTGGTCGACTTCTCTGTTTTTATGCCAATACCACACTGTTTTCATTACTGTGGCTCTGTAATAGAGTTTGAAGTCAGGGATGGTAATGCCTCCAGAAGTTCCTTTATTATATAAGACTGTTTTGGCTATCCTGGGTTTTTTGTTTTTCCATATAAAGTTGATTATTGTCCTCTCAAGATCTGTGAAGAATTTTGATGGGACCTTGATGGGGATTGCATTGAATCTATAAATTGCCTTTGGTAGAATTGCCATTTTTACTATGTTGATCCTCCCAATCCAAGAGCAAGGGAGATCCTTCCACTTTCTGGTATCCTCTTCAATTTCTTTCTTCAATTCCTTAAAGTTCTTCTCAAATAGATCTTTCACTTCCTTGGTTAGAGTTACCCCAAGATATTTTAAGCTATTAGTGGCTATCGTGAAAGGTGATGCTTCTCTGATTTCCCTCTCTGCTTCCATATCCTTTGTGTATAGGAGGGCGACTGATTTTTTGGAGTTGATCTTGTATCCTGCCACATTACTAAAGGCGTTTATCAGCTTTAGGAGTTCTTTGGTGGAGTTTTTGGGGTCACTTATGTACACTATCATATCATCATCAAATAATGAAAATTTAACCTCTTCCTTCCCAATTCGAACCCCATAGAAGAGAAGTTGGGAAGTACCCTACAACAGATGGGCACAGGCGATCGCTTTCTAGGTATAACCCCAGCAGCACAGACATTAAGGGCAACATTGAATAAATGGGACTTACTGAAACTGAGAAGCTTCAGTAAAGCAAAGGACACTGTCACTAAGACAAAAAGGCAACCCACTGACTGGGAGAAAATCTTCACCAACCCCGCAACTGACAAAGGTCTGATCTCCAAAATATATAAAGAACTCAAGAAACTAGACCGTAAAAGGCTAATTAACCCAATTAAAAAATGGGGCACTGATCTGAACAGAGAATTCTCAACAGAACAAGTTCAAATGGCCAAAAGACACTTAAGGTCATGCTCAACCTCCTTAGCGATCAGGGAAATGCAAATCAAAACAACTTTGAGATATCATCTTACACCTGTCAGATTGGCTAAAATCAAAAACACCAATGATAGACTCTGCTGGAGAGGTTGTGGAGGAAGGGGCACCCTCATCCATTGATGGTGGGAATGCAAACTTGTGCAACCACTTTGGAAAGCAGTGTTTCGGTTTCTCAGGAAATTCGGGATCAACCTACCCCCAGACCCAGCAATGCCACTCTTGGGAATATACCCAAGAGATACCCGATCATATGACAGGGGCATTTGTTCAACTATGTTCATAGCAGCATTGTTTGTAATAGCCAGAACCTGGAAACAACCTAGATGTCCGTCAATGGAAGAATGGTTGAAGAAAGTGTGGAATATATACACATTAGAGTACTACTCAGCAGTAAAAAAACAATGACTTCTCGAATTTTGCATGCAAATGGATGGAAATAGAAAATACTATCCTGAGTGAGGTAACCCAGACCCAAAAAGATGAACAAGGTATGTACTCACTCACAATTGGTTTCTAGCCATAAATAAAGGTCAGTGAGTCTATAATTTGTTATCCTAAAGAAGCTAGTTAAGAAGGTGAACCCAAAGAAAAACATATAGCTATCCTCCTGGGTATGGGGGTAGACAAGATTGCCCTGCAAAAAAATCGGGATCTTGGGGGTGGGGTGGGAGGGGTAAGGGGAGATGGGGAGAGAAAAGTGAGAAGGGTAGGATGGGGAGAACTTGGGGAAATGGGATGATTGGGATAAAGGAAGTTTGGATAAGGGAGCAGGGAAGCACATATCTTAATTAAGGGAGCCATCTTAGGGTTGGCAAGAGACTTGGAACTAGAGGTGCTTCCAGATGTCCAAGGCGTGGTCTCCAGTTAGTTCCTGGGGCAGTTGAGGATAGGGAATCTGAAATAACCCTATCCTATAGCCATACTGATGAATATCTTGCATATCACCATAGAACCCTCATCTGGCGATAGATGGAGATAGAGACAGAGACCCACACTGGAGCACTGGACTGAACTCCCAAAGTCCCAATGAGGAACAGAAGGAGGGTGAACATGAGCAAAGAAGTCAGGACCACAAGGGGTGCACCCACCCACAGAGACAGTGGGGCTGATCTATTGCGAGCTCACCAAGGCCAGCTGGACTGTGACTGAAAAAGCAGGGGATAAAACCAGACTCTCTGAATATGGCAGACAATGAGGGCTGCTGAGAAGCCAGGGACAATGACACTGGGTTTTGATCCTGCATCATGTTCTGGCTTTGAGGGTGCCTAGCCAGTTTGGATGTTCACCTTCCTAGACCAGGATGGAGGGGCAAGGACTTTGGACTTTCCACAGGGCAGAGAACCCTGGCTGCTCTTCAGACTGTAGAGGGAGGGGGAGAAAAGTGGGGGGAGGGGGAGAGGATTGGTGGGAGGGGGAGAGGAGTGGGAGGATGGGATGAGGTGGAAATTTTTTCCTCAATAAAAAAAAATAAAATAAAGAAAAATAAAATTGAAACTGCTCAGACAACTTGTGTTTCTCATGAATGTTAATACTGAAACATTCTGCTGGTAGGATTTGGATCTCTGCTGTGTATGGAACACGGTCCTAAGTGCTTTATATGACAAGAGAACAGCACACCTCTCCCAGGACAAATTTTCTCTGGGAATTCTTAGGAATATATAACATCATAAGCTCATGTTCTATCGATGGGGTTCTCCTGGGAAGACTATTCATGTCTTTTTAGAAGAAAAGCTTTGTTCCTCTCTCTTATTCCATGACCTTCACTGTGCACTTGGTTGGCTAGATAAGCTTGCTGATACCTTGTCCTCAGAGGATCACTTTGTCTATAAGTGTCAGCAAGCAAAGGTGCCACAGATATAACATATTTTATTCATTATTCTTAAATGGGCAGCTATTTGTTCTCTATTTTTAAGAATAACTGGTACAAAAAGAAAAGAAGGACTCAAAGTCATATTTCCCACACAATATATTTTCTCACCAAGTCAATTTAATTATTTTAACTATAATTTTCCATTGGAAACAGTATCAGTACTCCACATGCTTTTCTGTCTTAGAATTGGTAATAATATTCTCTAATTATTACCAGTGCTTTTAGAATATATTATAAACTAAAGAGGGTATTTATACAAATGTTATTCAATTGAATATAGAATATTTAATATTGAGGGCAAGCAAACTCTTCTTTTGTAATGTAGTTGAATACAACTTGGGACAATTTAGGTAGTTTAAAAACTTGTATATACATATATAAATGCATATATGTACACACATATACAGAGACATATATATACACACACATATATATTTAAGCATCGTACAATATTCCCTTAGAATTATCCATATCCACATGATCAGTTCTCAGTAGTCAACACACCTACATTTTTATGTCAAACTTGAAAGTTTTTCCTATCATCTTAGCCCTGTTACTAAATATCCATATTTTTTTTTTCTTTTTTTTTTTCTCACATAGCCCTTTTATTTTTTTTTTAATTAATTAATTAATTTATTTTTTAATTAAAGATTTCAGTCTCTTCCCCGCCACTGCCTCCCATTTCCCTCCCCCTCCCCCAATCAAGACCCCCTCCCTCCTCAGCCCGCAGAGCAATCAGGGTTCCCTGCCCTGTGGGAATTCCAAGGAACCCTCACCTCCATCCAGGTCTAGTAAGGTGAGCATCCAAACTGCCTAGGCTCCCACAAAGCCAGTACATGCAGTAGGATTAGGAACCCATTGCCATTGTTCTTGAGTTCTCAGTAGTCCTCATTGTCCGCTATGTTCATCAGGCGATGAAAGGAGACAGAAACAGAGACCCACATAAGAGCACTGGACAGAAATCTCAAGGTCCAAATCAGGAGCAGAAGGAGAGAGAGCACGAGCAAGGAACTCAGGACCTCAAGGGGTGCACCCGCACACTGAGACAATGGGGATGTTCTATCGGGATCTCACCAAGGCCAGCAGGCCTGGGTCTGAAAAAGCATGGGATAAAACTGGACTCGCTGAAAATATCCATATTTTTGAATAACAAAATACCTAAAATAATGCATGACTTCAAATGTAGAAGTTCTCCAAACTATCTTCTTTGCGACAAAACCTTGTCTAATATAAATATACATGTGACCCTCATCAGGTTCATTTTCTATGGAAGAACTCTATAACCCTTTACTTGGTGTTAATCAACTTCTTTAGTTAAGCACAAAATTACCCCAAACCTTTGCCAGTCTTCTTATACTTTGTGAGTCACTTTTTAGCAACAGCTACCGTATCCCAAAACATCCATATTTGATGTATATAGTTCAACACACTGACTATCATAGTATGTCTTCTTCATGAAGAACATTAACTCTGTCACTTACTACCACTTTGAAAATGGAAATGACTAAAATTATTTCCTTTGTAATTCATCTGAAAGTTATAAAGGATTTACAGAAATTATAGGTGTCCAGAAAGAAAGACTATCCTAAATAAAACTGAGAATAGGGTTCACTTTGTTTTTGTAGGGTATAAACATTCCCATAGATTGATTTTAAATATTAAAGAAGAGTATGAGAATGATGAAGGACAATTTGATGGATGATTAACCATGATAGTTCTGAAAAAGCCACTTTGTAGAGAAGGTTATCTTTCATGTGTGAAAGCATAGCAGGGAATGAAAATCCAGACCTGAATGGTTGACAATTCAGAGTGGAACTCTGATCAAATCTGACATTTTCCTTTCTTTGTCTCAAATATGAATTTGAGGGATAGAATTCTCTAGGAGTAGATTAATGATTCGGTACTCAGTGAATCATTTTCTTTACTACAGTCACTACTATCATCCTCAAAACTGACACTGTGATAATGTCCCGAGCACTTCAATTGTCACAGGTGACAAGTGCCATCTCACATTCTTGACCTCCTTTGTGTTCAAACACAAATGAGACTTGACATAATTTTCCAGGTTTAAAGAGTTGAGATTTAAACTTGTGTCTAAGGCTCCAGCCCTTTGTTCTTTCTAAAATGTGTCACTGATTCTTTCTGCCAATAATTGACAGTTAAAAATTTATTTCTACTTCTTATTATTAATATAAAATCCATTTGACTTTTTACTTTTGAATATTGATTTCCCTGAAGTTCTTGAAGAAATTCACATGGGCTCACATCAAGATATTTTTCTTTTCAAATCATGTATATGAGTGGTTTGTGTATATGTATGTATATATACCACAAGCATACCTGCTGCCAATAAAGATCAGAAAAGGATGCCAGAGGCCCTGAACTGAAGTTATAGATGCTTGTATGCTGTCATGTGTGTGCTGACAATTGAGAATCTCTTTTATGAAAGGTCAGCAAGTGTTGTTAACCACTTAACTATCAGTACAACCCTAAGGCTGATTAATAAAGGATATTTAATTAATTTCCACATCAGATAAAAATGTGCTAGTACATTTCTCTTGGGGGAAAATATTTGATTATGTCAAGTTATTTTTTGTGATTTCAAACTTGCTCTTTTGACCAGCTCTTACTTCTGTGGATTTCATTCTAAAATGATGTTTTCTAAATGCACATTTTTATATATAATGAAAACTAGACCAAAGATGGAAGTATAGGTGACATCATTGTGAAACAGTAGGGATTTACTTACTATGTGGCCTACAGTGAGAGAAAACACACTCAAGCATGAAGCTTCTATAGATCAAAGGAAAATATAAAGAAAAAATTCATCTAGTTATATTATTTTGAAATTGTCATCTATATTAAGCTATATATGATGACTTATCATATGTGTGAGGTCATATTCAGAGCTGTTTAGGCTTTGATGTAAATAAGTATTAGCAATAACTCAATAGCATTTTCTGTGCTACATCACTCTGGTGACTGGAGCTGCTGACATCCAACTATATCTCTCAGTAGCTTGAGGCCTGCAGAAGGCCCAGGCTTAAAGGTAAATGTTCAAGCATTAGTGCAAAGAGAGAAGCATTTGCCAGAGTCTTAGAAAAGCTACTCTTCCTCCCAGCCTCCCTCTCTTCTCCTGACTCATTCCCGGCCTTTCTTCTTTCTTCACTTCTCTTAAAATAATCAGAGAATTATAAATTTGTGAGATTAGCTTGTATCAAGAGACATCCCTTCTCTTTGTCATTGGCCAAAGAAAAATAGTAAATAAACTGGATGTCAGCCTAATGATAATTTAAGGGTTCTGGGTTGTTACTGTTACCATAAGACCCCTGACAGCTGTATAACCTGAAATGTAATTTTAACAACTGCCATTAGGCACTATTCATATTTCAACTTTGTTTATTAGAGCATGTGAATTCTAAAACTTAAAGGTGTTAAAAATACATGTTGATTTATATAAGCAAACTTACAACATTAATTTTTGATTTAGGATCTATTTATAATTTAGAAGAGGCTATAAAGCCTTATTTCACATTTTTCCAGCCAGCACTGAGAACCAGGGAATTTCATGTGTGAAATTTTCTGTGCTGTGTATTGAAGAGTCTCTGAAGAAATAATTCTTTATCTGTGCACCTATGCACTAGAATCATCTGAAATGTTGGTTACAGATTGTATTGACAATTCTTGTGCTATCTCAGAGTCAGAAAGAAAAAAATGCATCTGAAGTTTTGTACATATCCATAATTATTTTAACAACAGATTATTGAACATACAAGGTTTAGTATATTCATGCTGAGATTTCGTCAGTGCTGGGAATTGAGATAGCTCAGTGGTAAAGAACATTGCCTGCACTTCCAAAGGTCCTGAGTTCAATTCCCAGCACCCACATGGTGGCTCACAACCATCTGTAATGGGGTCTGGTGCTCTTTTCTGGCATACACGCAAACAGAATAATTGTATAATAAATAAACAAATAATAATAAAAATGGTTAAAAAATTAAAAAATAAATAAAAATCATCATCTCTTAATGTAAACCCAGTTTCATGCTTGACTACCACAAACATAAAAGTTGTTTTATGGGATCTGGGCACATTCTGACACTATATGATGACTGCAGACACTTTTAGGGGAAGGAACCTCTTGTTATCATCCAAGTAATCCTTTTTTTTATTCTCTAGCAAAGGAAATTTATGTAAGCATACTAATTTCTTTATGCAATCTTTGGGTTGATGGGCATCTAGGCTGTTTCCAGTTTCTGGATATTATGAATAAAGCTGTAATGAACATCGCTGAGCAAGTATCTTTGTGGTAGGTTGGAGAATCTTTTGAGTATATGCCCAATGAACAATACTTTGACTTTTTATATCATACCTATGCTTCTTAAATTTTGTACTATAATGTTCAAATATCAAATATTGCATTTAGTTGTGTTGCCAGAAGAGAATATTTGCAGAGCACTTTTTAGATATAATCCTTTTGTTATTTACCACAAGAAATGTTTGTTCAGAGAATTTTAGAATGAATACTGACTGTAGGTTAATAATTTATACTGCCTTGGTTTTCTTCTTGAAATCAATTTTATATATAGGCAACAGTAAAATATAAACTTCTTTCAAATTGTAAGTTCTGTTATTTGAAAAACAATAATTAATTTTGAACTTTATTTAATAAATAATATTTATGTTTAGAAACAAGGCAAAATTCAAGAAAGCAGAATCCTGATGCCTTCAAAATAGCCTACTTAGCTTACAGAAATGTGACTTCCCTTCCTCCTTTTGGTGAGTATATCATTTGAAAATTATTTTTCATTTAATTGCATTTTTATTTGTATTTATGTGGCTGTTTGGCATTCATGTATACCTTTGGAGTACACATGTACCTTAGTCTTCAAAGACCAGAAGAGGGAGCCAGATGCCTTGAAACCAGGGTCAAGGACAGTTGTAAGCTGCCATGTTGGTGTTGGGAATATAAATTGTTCTTTTTTTTTTTTTTAGGTGTTACATCTTTATAGGATTTAGCCATGAATTTTTAGAAAGCAATTTAAAGAGCAGAGCCAAATTTTCAGTAATGATAAACAGACAAGATCAGACCCAATAATATAGTTAAAATAATGAATTTTGTTCTTTTACTATGGAAATTAAACATTCATTTAAGCATTAGACAATCAAGAGAACATCCTTTATACAATGAATTACTAATATCTTTGAAAATTTAGACAAAGTCAATTGCCGTATAAATTGTTCTTTTTAGAAGAAAATCAAGTACTCTTGACTTCTGAGCTGTGTGTTTGGCTCCTCAACTAAGAGTCTTATTTGAATAATCAACAGCGTTAGTTTTGTACAGCATTATTCATTATAATTCTATTACTACTACTAATAATAAATTTTGTATAATTGAAAGAAACATCTATTGGGGCTGGAAAATGACTAAGTGGTTAAAATAATGCACTGGTCTTCCAGGGGGGGCAGAATCTGAATCCTGGCATCCATCTCAGGCAGCACACTACCATATGCAGCTCCGGATCAATGAGGATCCAAGGCCTCTGATCTCAGTGGGCACCTGCTCAAACATGCAAATACTCAACCGTGGACAAATGCACATAACATCTTATTTAAAATGGTAAAAATAGTTATTTAAAAAGAAACATGTGCAGTGCCGTACACTGACGTATGGCTGAGTGAAGAGTTAGATGTTTCTCTTATGAGTAAAGGATTCCAACAAGAAATTCATATCAAGGCTTTGTGCTATGCTGAGAAATCAGTTACACATGCACAGATAGTTAAAGGCAAACTGAACAATATAATTTATAGCATTAACAAATTCAGATTTGAAACTCTCATCGAAACTATAGGGACAGGTGAATAGCAATGGTAGCATCTAAAGCGGAAGACTGTAAATACAGAAAAAATTATTTCCTTAATTTATATGTCCATTGATTAGTTTCACAAATTGTGACTAGGTGTATGATAAGTTTTATAGGTTATGTATTTTATACTCTTAGATTATCAGAGAAATTATAATCCATATAATTATTTATAGCATCATGTCATTTACAGCTGTAGTTATTTTCCACTTTTTGCTAATTTTAATGTGATCCCTGTTTTCAATTAAAATTTCAATGAGTAACTATAAGATTATATATTTTTATTTATCACTTGCTATTTTCTAGGGAAAACATTTACATGTGAGGTTGTTCTAAGGAAAGTAACCATATGTTCTATATTCTTAATGTTGGCATTTTGGTCTTCAGGAAGACAATATTTGAGATTGCTCAGAGAACAAATAAACAAATATCATACATTAAAAAGTAGTTATTCCTAAACACATTTACATAAGAACAACTCTTATGGGCCTTAGTAGGTTAGAGAGAGAGACAGAGATAGAGAGAGATAGAGAGAGATTATTAATTACAGAAGAATCCATGAATTTGAGAGGAAGTGGTCAAAAAGGAAGGAGTTAGAGAGGGATGAAGGAGGAGTAGAATTGATATCAACACAACAGTTTTCACACAGGGAATTGTCAAACAAAACTTTTAAAGGAAAATCTTATATTTTAAGTGATTTATTTGTTTGTAGTTACAATAATAACTGAGTCTTAAGAATTAAAATAAATCTTTAAAAACAGAAAATATATCTATCACTCTCCAGGAAAACAGAAAACTTTCTATAGACCATTTAATGATCAGATGAGACAAATCTTACAACACATGGTTGAATAAAGACATAAAGAAACAAATATTGCAGGTCTTTGAAATTGTCTTGCTCATTCTCTATTTCTGAATTGCAAGAGCAATTACCTTTACACATTGCTTAATATTCTACAAAGCTGTATATTAATTATTGCTTAAAACAAGGGATGTCCTACCTATTGATTATTGAGGAAAGACCTTATGATAGTTTCCCAATTACTTTGCCAGACTGACCTCACTCAGTCCTTCTTCACATATACTCTCTTTACCAATGTCAGAAGTACTGTTTCAAAGACAAACCAAGTAACACATTCTGATCTTCTAAATAAAAAATGCAACTGATTGATAAAGGACAAAAGAATCTTGCAGTCAATATAGCCTTCCTCATATTGTCACTTAAATTGCATTTTTTTTATTTTATGTTATTTTTTTTAAATTTTTTTTTCCTTTTTTTAAAATTTATTTATTTATTAAGGATTTCTGCCTCCTCCCCGCCACCCCCTCCCATTTCCCTCCCCCTCCCCCATCAAGTCCCCCTCCCTTATCAGCTCTAAGAGCAATCAGGGTTTCCTGACCTGTGGGAAGCCCAAGGACCGCCCACCTCTATCCAAGTCTAGTAAGGTGAGCATTCAAACTGCCTAGGCTCCCCCAAAGCCAGTACGTGCAGTAGGGTCAAAAACCCACTGCCATTGTTCTTGACGTCTCAGTAGTCCTCATTGTCCGCTATGTTCAGCTAGTGCAGATTTATCGCATGCTTTTTCAGACCCAGGACAGCTGGCCTTGGTGAGTTTCCAATAGAACATCCCCTTTGTCTCAGTGTGTGGGTGCACCCCTCGCGGTTCTGATTTCCTTGTTCATGCTCCCTCTCCTTCTGCTCCTGATTTGAACCTTGAGATTTCTGTCCGGTGCTCCAATGTGGGTCTCTGTCTCCTTTCATCGCCTGATGAAGGTTAATATTCAGGAGGATGCCTATATGTTTGTCATTGGATTCACCTTCTTATTTAGCTTCTCTAGGATCGCGAATTATAAGTTCAATGTCCTTTATTTATGGCTAGAAACCAAATATGAGTGAGTACATCCCATGTTCCTCTTTTTGGGTCTGGCTTGCCTCACTCAGGATAGTGTTTTCTATTTCCATCCATTTGTATGCAAAATTCAAGAAGTCCTTGTTTTTTACTGCTGAGTAATACTCTAATATGTATATATTCCATACTTTCTTCATCCATTCTTCCATTGAAGGGCATCTAGGTTGTTTCCAGGTTCTGGCTATTACAAATAATGCTGCTATGAACATAGTAGAGCATATACTTTTGTTGTATGATAGGGCCTCTCTTGGGTATATTCCCAAGAGTGGTATTGCTGGATCCAGGGGTAGGTTGATCCCGAATTTCCTGAGAAACCGCCACATTGCTTTCCAGAGTGGTTTCACAAGTTTGCATTCCCACCAGCAATGGGTGAGTGTACCCCTTTCTCCACAACCTCTCCAGCAAAGGCTATCATTGGTGTTTTTTATTTTAGCCATTCTGACAGGTGTAAGATGGTATCTTAAAGTTGTCTTGATTTGCATTTCCCTGATCGCTAAGGAAGTTGAGCATGACCTAAACTGTCTTTTGGCCATTTGAACTTCTTCTGTTGAGAATTCTCTGTTCAGCTCAGTGCCCCATTTTATAATTGGGTTGATTAGCCTTTTACGGTCTAGTTTCTTGAGTTCTTTATATATTTTGGAGATCAGACCTTTGTCTGTTGCGGGGTTGGTGAAGATCTTCTCCCAGTCAGTGGGTTGCCTTTCTGTCTTAGTGGCAGTGTCCTTTGCATTTTGACTCTGTTTTATTTATCCACTAACAGTTAATACATCAAATTTGATTACTCTTTCCTTTGCTTCAAAAGCAAAGGAATTATATATGTACTTCCCTTTTTTTTCAATTGATTTGATATTTCAGTTTATTTTTTTAAGTGTATGTGTGGTATCTACATGCAAGTGTATATGGAAACTACTAATGATATCAAGTCATATCCTCACTATCCTTTTTATTGACCAAGATTGTTTCTC
Organism: Microtus californicus; assembly: GCA_028537955.1. NCBI lineage: Eukaryota > Metazoa > Chordata > Mammalia > Rodentia > Cricetidae > Microtus > Microtus californicus. The sequence goes on from JAQJZF010000001.1 coordinate 122,495,978, forward strand.
TTCCTGAACCCAGGCCTTAAATCATGATTGCAAGGAAAGCCCTTTATCTGCTGAACTGTCTATCTAAGCTCTCTATAGTTTTATAAACAAATAAATCACCTATGCACCACCAGTAGATATTTTGGTCTGTATTTCTCAGGACTAGATGCTGTAGTTTCAAATAAAATGTGGTTGAGCACAAAGTAGACTAAAAGTAGTACATAACAAAAAAGTCACCCAGTAGAATTCTTGTTCTCTCTAAATTTTTTAGTAAGAGTTTATAATGATTTCTCCTTGATAACTTTTCTGTTATTAAATAAATTTTAGAAATCATATAATTTGAAAATGAATATCCAAGTGTTTTTTAAAAGATTATTTTATATGGTATTTTTCATATATATAAAATATATGATAAGTTTATGTCTTATGGTTTCTACTTCTAAGAGACACCATGACCAAAACAACTCCTATAAAATAAAGCATTTATTTTGTGTTGGCTTATAGTTCCGAGGTTTAGTGCATTTTAAACATGGCAGGAAGCACGGTGGCACGCAGGCAGGCGTGGTGCTGCAGGGGTAACTGAGTAGTCTACATCTGGCTCAGCAGGCAGCAAGGAGAGTGACACAGAGTGTGGCTTGGGCTTCTGAGAACTCTAAGCCTATCCAGAGTGATGCACTCCCTCCATGAAAGCTATATCTACTCCAACCAGGTCATACCTCCTAATCGTGCTACTCCCTATGAGCCTATGGGGACCATATTATTCAAACCACCACCATGCAGTGACTACCAGATTCCTGATCTAAAGAAGTGCAACAAGAACATACAGTAGGGATTTCACATAAAGGTCCTTTTATTACTGTTTTATATAACATCTCTGTTACTTTCAACTTTATCAACAATGAAGGCATTCACCATTTCTAATATTTTGATTTGTATTTCAAAAATGTAAATAAGTAGAGTACAACTTCAAGCATTAATACTTCTTTTCAACTTAGTTGTTAATTGTTTATTTGGACTTCTGTGTTTATTATTAGCTCATTTTTTTTCTTGACAAGCAATACTCTATTGTGAGGATATAGTGAAGTTTGTGTAATCCCTTGTCTATGAGTGACATCCAGTTTGTCACCAATTAAGCTGTTAAGAATACATGTTTGTGTGCAGAATTTGAATTGATCACACTCTCAGTTCTATGGAGTAAACAGTAGAAAATAAAATTACAGGTTTGTGTGGAAGACAAATACGTTTGAAATTATTTTTTATATGTTTGGAGACTGTAATGTAATCACACCAGTCCACTTCTTTTCCATTTCCATCCACTTAAACTCCCCCCATTTAATCCTTTTTGCTTTCTTTCAAATACATGACTTTGTTTATCAGTTAAATATATATATATATATATATATATATATATATATATATATATTCCAACAGCTTATGGAAGATACAGTTTCTTCATATCTACAATAGCATTCAATGTTGCCACTGTTTTATATTGGTAAATGTGTTATGAGAGAACTCACGGTTTGTAAATGCATTTCTTTATATGCAGTAATATAGAAAATATTGTATTGTGTTAATTTTTATGTGTTTTTTTGTCAGTGTTACTTATCTTCTTATTTTTCTTCTGTTTCTTAATATGAGTGCTGGATTCTTGCGATACAGGTGATAGCAGTATAAAGTACTACCTACACACACACACACACACATACATACACACACCTCCACTCCCACACCCACACCCACCCACACACTCACATATACACACAATCTCTCCAACTCCTCTCAGATCCAACCTCATTCTCTCTGACCTAATTTCTATATGTACATTTTTTTTTTCTTTAAGCACATCAAGTACGTTTGAAGCAGCCCACGTACACATGGATATGTATCCTTCCTCTGGGACAAAGTCAAACCACTACCACTGTACCCTTCATGAAAACAGACTCTCTCTCTCCCAAGACCTATCTCTTTCCCATAGCCCCTTAGTTGGCAGTAAGAGCTCAGGACCACATCCCTTCTCCATGCTAGGGTTTTGTCATTTTTGAGCTCAGGCACGCTGTCTCACATGTTATGAACTCATATATGAGACTACTTTTGGAAAATACTGCTTTTAAGTTAACTGGAAAAGTGTACAAGGATTAGTTTCTGCTATTTCCAACAGCTGCATGTAAATCAGAGTGTCTCAATAAGATTTCAAATAAAAATGATATGTTACTATATTAAGCCACAAGAGTTTAAAACTATCTGCAATTAAACTTGATAGATGTTTTCAGTGCTTTAATTCATGCCAACTCCTTAAATTAAACACAATAAAATAATAAAGAACGCAAAAGTTCTTTTATGCCAGCATGTGTAAAATAAATGCAAAAATCTGAAAAAGTACTTTTGAATCATTTGTCTTCTGTCTTCCATTTGCATGCTGAGAAGCAAGTTAAATACTAATTTAACTAGTGAGGTATCACAGTGGTTAAGAGGACATACTACTATTGTCAAGGAACTGAGGTCAAGGGAACCAATACCCACATTAGGTTGCTCAGAAACTGCCTTTAACTCCAGCTTCTGAGAGATCTAACATCTTCTGGTCTCCACATCCATTGCTCATGAACACAGGCAGGTAGGCAGACAGGTAGGCAGGCAGGCAGACAGACAGAACCGCCCCCCCCCCCCAATATACACACACACACACATACACACACACACACACACACAGAGAGAGAGAGAGAGAGAGAGAGAGAGAGAGAGAGAGAAAGGGAGACAGACAGAACCCCCCCATACACACACACAGAGAGAGAGAGAGAGAGAGAGAGAGAGAGAGAGAGAGAGAGAGAGAGGGAGACAGACAGAAAGACAGACAGACATTCACAATTTAAAATAATGAAAGTAAAACTTCCTAAGCTCTTAGAGACCCCTTTAAAACCATTTAATTATCTCCACTCTGCATGATCAGTAGGAAGACACTGACTCATTTTTATAGAACAGTATGACAAAGGGTTGTACATGAGCACATTATAAAATGCAAATAAGTTTATTTTGATTCAGCACATATTAATTTACTGTTGTCAATTAGTTACCTTGCTAATGCTTTGGCAGAAAATTGACAAAAGAAACTAGACAAAGGTAGTTTAATTTAGCTCATGGTTCAAGAGGATAAGGAATGGGGTGGTGGCAAAAGCAAGGTAGCAGAAGTGTGAGGTGGTTGACTACATTACATCATCAGTCAGGAAGTCATCAGAAATGGATGATGATTCTTAGCTTATATTCACCCCTCACTTTCTTCTCTTTTTCTATCTTTTCACATTTTATAATCCTGGGAATCCTAGCCTGTGAATTCACTGACCTCTGTGTTTTTGGTTTTACTGTATAACGAGGACCATAGTATTGCATATACTTCATGGTTTTGGTTGACTAGGAATTAAAAAAATAAACTGAAAGAATGCATGATACAAATAGGAATTAAGCTAGCTCCACTCTCTATACAAGTCTCAGAAAGTTTATTGAATAAAAGCAGAAATCAGAAACCAGCATCGATGTGCAATAGCAGATTATACAAAATTGACCGTACAAACCACTAGGATAGCATCTTATACAAACTATGTTCATGACAATGATAAATGCAATGCTTCTCTCAAGCAAAGTTCGGAAAGTGTACTGTTGCTTAAATTAAAAAGTAAAGATAATTGAATGAACAAAGATCATGAGTGACTTTCGGAAATAGTTTCTGTAAATCATTTAGAATTGAATAGGGGTTGCAAGAAAACAAGAGATGCATAAGCATCAAGATGTATTGTCTGTATATTGATGATTTATAGAAGGAGTTATGATGGAATCTTAAGTGGAAAACAGACATGTCTGTTCAAGATTATCAACTAGCCTATTACTGCTCATGAATTAAAATTATTCTTTTATTCAAAACATCAACATTCATAGTAAATATAAGAAAATTATTCATAAAACAATAAGCAAGAGAAGCAATTCTGTGCACAATAATAGAGAGAGATGATGCTGAAGAAAATGGACTTACATTGTGCCTGCTGGGATCAAGGATGGAATAAATGCCAAGAGGCTTTCGATTTAGAATCTTAGATAATAGGGCCCAAAGGCACCTAGGGCATTATCAAGGATCAAGAAATAGTCTGCCTTGCAAAAGCAGAGTTAGACTGGGGCTCTCTGCCTTTTGACAGATCTGAGACATCCTCAGACCAACTGTCTACAGTTTGCATACTATTTATGGCTTTGGTTGCTTACAAGAAATAACCAAAACTATAAGACTACAAGGTGGAAATAGGGAAACTGATGTATGCACATGCTCCTAAGGAAGAAAATTGAAGAAATTTTAAGTCCTAGATAGATATACAAGTTTGAGCAGCAATAGGTGATCTTTGCTTATCCTTTTCATATGAAACTGAGAAAAAAAATGTCCTTACAACTAGAAGAAAGTACCACTTGAGTGGAAAGCCAATGTTTGTAAAAAATTAAGACATAGGTATCTTTCTGAAAAATGAAAATATAAAATGTTACATTAAAATATAAATAGAAGCATGAGTATGACTCACTGGATAAAGCACTTGTTATGACAAGCCTGGGGATATGAGTTCAGATGCCCAGAGAACACTTAAATATTTCTTGGTGTGCATAGCAGTCTGCTTATAATTCTAGGGATTAGAAAATGGAACCCAAGTATCTAGAGCAAATTGGTTGAACTAACTGTGTAGTTAGTACACTAGCCTGATAGGAGAGTTTTGGGTTTAGTTGACAGACCAGTGTCAATGAGTAAGGTGATGAATAATCATGAAATACTTCTAATATCAATGTGAACTTCTGCATGCACAAGTACAAACACATATGAATGTCATTCACACAGTAAGGCATTCCACACAGTGACACATGCAAAAATCAGGATATGCATTATTTCCAGAGTTGCATGAGTTTAGTGTCAGCACCTAAGAGAACAGATTAACAGAGGAAGAAAACTTTACAAATATATGAAACCTAAATTGCTCAAGAGTACAAAAATTATTTTGTGAGAGAAGAATCTAAACAGACCAATATGTACACATGTGCGCGTGCGCGCGCGCGCGCGCGCGCGCACGCACACACACACACACACACACACACACACACACACAGTGGGTGGGAGCAGTTCTTTCTTTCTTTCTTTTTTTTTTCTAAATGAGAGTCTGTCAGGTCCTAATTTCTTCCACCCAAATTTAAATTTAAATTAAGAAAGCTCTCTGAAGATAACTTTGTGCCAAGGTCCAGCCAAGAAAAGAATAGATGAGCCTGTCTTGCAGGTAAATTTATGTATGTTTTAGCCTCGTAGTTTTTTTTTTTTTGCCTCGTAGTTCTATATAAATCGTTAAACAACCATAGACAGAGTGGGGAGGAAATCATTCCAACCCTAAGAGCTTCTCTAAGTTTTGTCAACACAAAACACAGATCTCACCTCTGAGATAATAAGAGAAAATATCTTATGAGTCAAATGGGCGTTGATTTTATATTTTTTAAATTTATTTATTCATTAAAAATAAAGTTAGTTTTCTTTGTTTCTATTTTATTGATTTCATCCCTCTATTTGATTATTTGCTGTCATCTACTCCTCCTGAGTGAGACTGCTTCTTTTGGTTCTAGGGTTTTTGGGAAAGTTGTTAAGTTGCTATAGTGCTGTAAATTCTTAGGATTGCTTTCATAGTTTCCCATAGGTTTGTGTATGATGTGCATTCATTCTCGTTGAATTCTAGGAAGTCTTTAATTTCTTCCTTGCCCCAGAGGTGATTCAGTTGAGCATTTTCAATTTCCATGTGTTTGTAGGCTTTCCGCAATTAGTGTTGTTAAATCCTAACTTTATGCAAAGGAACATAGTTTGGAGCTATGCAGAATGGTTATAAGGACCTAAAACAAGAGTCTAAAATTGTCAGAATATTCCTATCTTCCCACAAAGTACCTTTGTTTATTATTTCTAAGGCAGAATGTCTATTGATGAGGCTGAAGAATCATCCTAATTTGTTGAAATTGTTCTGCTTTTATAGCACTGAATTAGCACATCCTGAGAATTCTTCTAGGGAATGAATCCCAGAAGACTGAAATGAGAGAGCTTAATCTTAATATAATCTATTTATAACTGATTTTATATTTGTTTCTGTCTCATAATTGACCTTTCTATTCAGGATTCTGCCCATGGCCAATCTCATGGTTAGTCCTAATAGCTTAAAGTAAACAAGTTATGTGTGTCTAGATAAATTATGGCTAAAGATTTTCCCTTTCTATGCACTTCATTATATAGTACACATATTCTGTAAAAAGAAAGGAAAGAGAAACTACATTTATATGATTAAACATACAGTTTATATTTATCTATACAATCTCATGAATATTAAAATTCTAAAACTATAAGTGTGTTGCAACATATGTTAACTTGATAATTTTATAATGCATATTAAGTAAAGATTCATATGCAAACTAGCATTATAAAGCCAAATTTTGTAGGGAGTTGATTCATTTTATTGAGCGAGAAACTGCTTAAGAAATGTATTTTATAGAAACTCTACCCATAAAATACTGATTCTAATATTCTTATTCTTTCATTATGTTAAACCCAACAGTATTTCTAAGCAACAAAATATGGCTAGCTTTTATTTTACTCACTATAAATACTTAGAAGTAATACAATTATAATAATGCCTATGAAAGCATTTTATAATCTTGAGAATATTATGCACATGGCATTTATGTTTTCTAGCCTCTAAAATACACTGTAAGTCTTGCTCTCACCTAATCAAGCCTCAATTTCAACATTAATAAAGATTAACTGTGGAACTACGTGTTAAATCTCTTTGTGACTTATTTTTACTGCAACCACTTTCTTTTGGCACTTCAAATTGACCTTCCTGTTGTACTTTCTTTAAGACTATATAGGCATTATCTTCAGTGCTATAAACAGATTCATTTATGCATGAGAAATGATCTATTTTTATTGATTTTTCTTTTAATACTAAAAGGAAACCATGGTTGTGAAGTCTTTCCTTTTAATACAATCTACAACACTGACTATAATATAAAAAATAAACTTTCTTCTCTTCTGGATTATGTTATTTGCTAGTTGATAAATCCAGTGGTATTAGGTGACTACTTTGATACTAGTACATTTGATGGATTTTAGGATACACCTATTCATCATAATCTACAGCTTGTGAAAGAAAGACTAGAACAGTAGAACTGTAATTACTGATAGAGGAATGAAGCCGCAGTCATATATCTGGCCTTCAAGGAGATATGACTTCTGGAACCTCTCAGAGGCCATGGATTGTTAGCTAGCTAAATACAGTTTTTAACTATCTGAACATTATAAAAGACTTTCTGATGAGGAGCAAAGTCATATTATCCATTTCCTATTATACGAAAAAAAATCAACACAAATGAGCCTTTTAATTAGCCAAACAAGAAAATATCTCTCAGAAAAGTTTTACATTCTAGGCATAGTAGACATTGTGTTTAAACTTTCAGAGGTGTAAAACATCATAATGGTCCTTACAGATATTGTTCACTCTTATCCCTTCTGGGTGCCCCATCCACTCTGATAAACTGTGGTATCTTCTATAGCAAACTGTGCCTCTTGTCTATATTATTTAAAATTATTAAGGACTCAGGCAGATAGAGTAAGTCCCAATGGCATTAGCAATTACTGAGTTACAAACACAAATGTGTGGCTGATATTTGTATATATGCTCTTCTTTCTCATTGTTTCATGGCTTTAAAATGTTTATATAATTAAAATATAGTGAATTGTATAAAACTTTAATAAAATGCAAAACAAAAATAATTCTCAGCCAAAAAAAATTTCTAGCTATTAAATGATGAGCACAGAGTTCATAGGCTCTTGTTTGAGTCAAACAAAGTTGAAACAGCTAATCCTCAAAGAGCAATCGAATAGACACTCAAGAGTTTTATCAGTGCCTTCCAGGGCTTTGATAAAGGAGACACAGCAAGGCTTCATCACAGTTGTCACTCAATGAGAGTGACAACAGCTTTGAGAGAATGGTTGTGAAAAGACATAGAGGGAAGAAGTAAATTACATGACAAGGAAACAAATTCCTATGCACTTACATCAGCTGTCCTTTTATCTCTCTTGAGTTTTATAAGTGGTCCTTTCTGAAGGAGGACCCTTCATTCACACTATGCTGTCAATAGCATCAGGAGATCTTTTGCTATATTTAAACCCATCTCAATGTTAACTCCAGACTAAGTGATAAACTAAAAGTATTTCCCCTTATAACAACCTTTAAGGACACAGCATATGTACTTCCATGAATGAGGAAACTAAACTTGCTGTTCTTAAATAACACAACTAAAACAAACTCTATAATAAAAGGCCTTTGCTAACATGTCTGTCCGTATGTTGCCATATTTTCTACCATGACTACCAAAGTTTAAACCTATGAACTGTATCCCAGAACCAATCAAATGGTCATTGTGTCTCTTTCTAGCAACACAACAATAATTAAGACAGAAATTTGTAAGAGGGACTAGGTTATTGTTGTGACAGAATTGACCATGCTTTTGTTTGAAGGAATGTAAACTATGATACTTGCTATTAGGAAAGTAGTTGAACATTTTAAGATGGACTTAATGGATCATACTAGTAGAAACAAGAAAGACTTAGTGTAATTTGTACAGTGGAATGCCCAACTCATAAAGTTACAGATGAAAAACATATTAACATGTGGCCTAGAGAATATTCTTGTGATACTTTAGTGAAGAGTCTGGCTCTTTCTTGCCCTTGCCCTCCCCCTCCCAAAAAAAAAGAAAGAAAAAGAAAAGGAAAGAAAGAAAGAAAAAAAACTCTTCCTAAGTCTAAACTGAAAATTTATATATTAACAGCTTTGACCAAAAAGATTTTCAAACAACCTAGTATTGCTAATGTTGCTTGGCTATTAATGAGCATATTTATGCAGATCTATAATGAAAAGAAGTCAACATATCAAGGAAAAAACAATTTGAAGAGAGACAAAGCATCAGGATAAAGTTGAAAGAAAATCCTTTTCCTAAATAAAATAATAAGCAAGACCCCACCTTTCTAAGCTTCCAATTTGTTAAAAGGAATTAATGAAAACCTTAAGGTCATATTTGCTGACACACATGCCTTTAATTCCAATACTCAGAAGCAGAGGCAGGCAGATCTTTGAGATCAAGCTATTCTGGTATACATAGCATTTCCAGAATAGCCAAGCTATGGCAGTGAAGAAAATCATCAAAATTAGAAATCTAGTAAACATGTATTTAAATGAGGGGGGCATGTTTCAGCTTCTGAGAGCAATAGAACATGACAGTTTTGGCCACTGATTATGATTTTAGAGTCAAGGATATGAAAGAGGGTTTATGAAATCCCCTTCTACAACTAAAGAGAGATATTAAGGTCATGTATAAAGTGAGAGTATCCTACTGAGGCCATATGTGTGGTCAAAGTGTACCTGCAGGGAGGCCCAGAGAGGCAAATACATAAAGATCTGAAGGTGAAGTCTGGGTTGTCTTGGAGATTCCAAGATGCAGGTGATGCCAGAATAGTGAGTAACTTACAAGGAAAGCTGGTAATGTAGAGTGGAACATGCCCAAGAGAAAGAAGTGTTATAGTTAATAAGACTGAAAGGAATTGGAGATTGAAGAGAGTTTTGACAGTAGACAGATCCAGAGATTTGAGTTTTCCTAGCTGGTTTTTGGTCTTGATTTTTGGTTCAGTCTTTCCTTATTATGGTTTCTTTCCTCTCTGTTGAAACAGTAATGTATATCCTGTGTGAATAAGTGTTGAAAATATGTGATTTGTTTTTATTGTACTGGGGATTACAAATAAGAGATTAGCATGAGACTCAAAAATGATTTTGAACTTTGGACATTTAAACAGTAATGATAGTGTGATAGATTATTGGGACTTATGAAGATGGACCAAATGCATTTTGCATTAAAATATATTTACAAGCCTATGAGGTCAGGGATTAGAAAGTAGAGTATTGAGCGAATATGACTTGAGTAGGCACACTGGGAGTGCCACTACTAGGAGGTGTGACCTTGTTGGATTAGGTGTGACTTTGTTGGAGGAAGTGTGTCAATGAGCAGAAGCTTTGAGATTTCAGATGCTAAAGCCAGGCTCAGTGGCACTCATTCTTCCTGCTCCCTGCTGATCTGAATGCAGAACTCTCAGTTTCTACTCCAGCATCATGTCTATCCATGTGCATCTGTGCTTTCTACTGTGACAATAATAAAATAAACCTGTGAATTAAAAGGCATCTCCAATGAAAAGTGTTTCCATGGTGTTATGGTGTCATATCTCTTAATAAAGCCCTAACTAAAATACTAATCTAAAATACATACCATTCTAGACACACAACCTCACTTAGTACTATCTCAGCTTTGGCAATGAGTGATGTCTCGCTACATATCAACATAAAAGTGGTCCTGTTTTGGATTTGGGCAACTCTATTCCACATAATAAGGATGACAAACAACGATGTAACTTTTCAAAACAGACAACTGTGCCCACAAGCAGTTCTGATACATAGTCACCTTGGTAGCTTCAAAAGCTCAGGTAAGAATCTGAGAACACATTCTTTCCATAATTTCTGATCATGAACTGTTAACAGACATCTGTACAGGAGGGTGCACAGTAAGAAGAAGCCATGGAAAGACTTTATTGTCCCACTCAATGAATTTTCTTGAACCCAGTTGTTTGGTTTAAGTTTCTAAGGATGCATTGTCAGCAACTGGACTTAGTGAAGCTATGTTCTTATTTGCACTACTCTATCAATCTCCTAGTCTCACCTTCCTTTGTTCCTTACTTTGACTATTATTCCTATAAATTTTTACCATGTAATATTTTATCTCAGCTTCATTATTTAGAAACTTTGAGCAGTGAGCATTAAAGTACTTGACATTGCTCCTGTGGCCAAGAACCTGATATTTGATAGACTGTGGGCCTAGAGGAAAACCAAATGGCATTGTTCTGCTAAAGGAACTTAGTAATAGAATGATACATTAGGATAGAGTCAATCAAGCCATTAACTGAGAAGCTTCATTTTGCAGTAGATGTAAACTAACTTCGAGACCCACAACTGGACAATGTGGAGAGAATGAGAAACTTTGGAATACTTAGTATATCTTCAATACCCTAAACTACTCTTAGGGCTGAGGCAGCCATGAAGAAGAAGGCAGAAATAATATGAGAGCCAGAGAAGGTAGTTGAAACAAAGGAAATAGTGTCTGCAAGACACAACATAATTGACACATATGAACTCACAGAGACTGTGGCAGCATGCACAGGGCCTACATAGGTTAAAACTAGATGAAGTGCAAGCACTGAGCAGAAGTATAAAAGCTCCCATCCCTAACCAAGAAGCTATTGCCATTGGACAACTTCTTGCAAAGGGGAAATTTGTTTTCTCTAATTGTTTGCCTAGCATTACTGGGCATGCAAACCACACTAAAAGGTAGGCTGTTGTGGAATGATCTTTCGTACACTGTGAAGATGTGTCATTGCCAAGGATCTCTTGATTGGTTTAATAAAGAACTGAATGGCCAATAGCTAAGCAGGAAGAGCTTAGACAAGAGTTCTGGAAAGAGAGAGGAGGAGATGAGATGAATCAAGGCATTGGAAAGATGCCAGAGGTCACAAAAGGAAACAAGACAAATAATCACTAGTCTCAAATATTACATAGTATGAATTTCTGTATGTTGATACAAATTTAAGATTTCTATTGGCAAAATATATTAATATTTCTATTCTTGTTTAAGGTGTTCTACTTATGGTCCTCATTTTAGAATGTTATGTAAAGTTCTAATCTCTGAATGTTATTATAAAGAAGGGCAAGTTAGCAGTTAGTCATCTATAACAATCAAAATTGTAGTTATATTAGGTATGTTTCCACAGTTAAACCAATATATTGTAGATAGACAGATGATCTTCAGACACTTCAGAGATATACAGAATATGGCATTTAAGATAATTTAATAATCAAGGGATTTTCATGACAGCCAGATAGGTCTACTATTGGCAGCACCAATATACATCATAAAACAATGATGGACATTAAAGATTCTCCATATGAACTTTGATTTCATTGAAACAAAGCTAGACATTTGAATAAAATACACCCTTGCCTTTAATGCTTATAGTATACTTTGCAAAATGAATAAGAAGGACACAAAAGAGTAAGACTGTCATATTTTGTCATGACAACGTAGATCAAACATTTAAAATTTCCACTTCACAGGAATGTTAGTTAGATATTCTAAGTCAGAAGGCCACAAACAGATGCCCCAAAGTTACAGAGGAACCTTGGGTGACTGTCTAGCTAACCAGCTGTTTCTGTCATTTCTGTAGTTTTGGAAGTTGCTTGCTATGTTTTTCCTGTTTTCCCAGGTAATACTATACCCTTCTCAAGTCTCTGATGGAGTTGATGGCTAGATAGTTATAGTTACAGTTTTCCTTTTTACCAAATTCAGAAAAGAAACTCACAAAAGAATTGCAAAGTATATAAGGCTGAAAGACATATAAGCTTAAACTGTTAATCTATAACAACGTTTTGCAGTCTAAAGATAGTTTTGGGTTGATAACACAAGTTACCATAAAAAATGAATTATGAACACAAGGTTGAACTGACCAAGGTAGAATAGATAATGGAGTATTTTCTCAGAATTTACCAAATGCAGATTACTGGACAGCATAAACATAATTCTTATCTGATAATTCTTCTGGTTGTATATAGCTTTACTCTGTTAGAGTTAAAAATCCTTTTTTATTTAGACATAAAAGAGGAAATGTTGTAGTATAATCTTTTGTACACTGTGAAGACATATCTTTCACAACATGCCTTCTGAATGGTTTAATAAAGAAGTTGATTGGTTTAATAAAGAAGTTGTTATGAGGATCTTATAAGCAGAGAGAAAGCATATGAGAGATATGTAGATATGGGACAGATGCCAGAAAAGAAAGAAAGGAAACAGGACATATAGGCAAGTAAAAGCTACAAACCAGTGGAAGTATGTTGATTAAGAGAAATTGCTTAACTTATATCATAAGATCAAGTTAGAAATGAGCTTAAGCTAAGTCCAAGCTTTCATAATTAATACTAAGTCCCTGTGTCATGATTTGGGGGTTGGCTGTCCAAGGAAACCAGCTACAATAGGCCCCACACTCAACAGTAAACTGCCTACACACAATGAATTTAATGGGATATTTGTAGTTCTTTGTTTCATATTGCATTTTTGGTCTTACTGACATCTATTATATATTGTGGCTTATAAATTTGTCTTTTGTGTTTTTAGTTTTCTCATGTATGTGTTTCTTAAGATTTTCCAATTTTTTTTACTATTCTGATTTACTTATTTGTTTTCTAAAGAGAGAGAGAAGCTGTGGAATTAGTGAGGGTAGGTGGAAGGAGTTGAAATAAAGATAACCATAATCAGAATATATTGAATGAAAAAATTATTTTCAAGAAAAATAAAGAACTATTTACAGGGCTGAATTATTACATATTTTTATACCTCTGAAATTATTTTTACATGTCTCAATTATTCAGCTTAGGAATTTGAATGTGAACTCTTAGAATGTCAAACCTCAGACAAAAAAGGAACTTCAGAGATCACTTGGCAGTTTCAAGCACTCATGTTTTTGCAAGGGACATCAGATTAGTTCTCAAAACCGATATTACAGCTCATAACCATATACAAATTCAGTAAAGGAAGATGATGATTTCTTTTTAACTACATAGACATGAAGAACAGAAGTGGTTAACATATACACATGCAAACAAAATACTCACACACATAACATAAATACATCAAAATATTTTTAAAATTTAGTACACACAGTGGGCATTAATATTTGTCAGAAGATTTTCATTTGCAACATCAGGTTCGCTATGGGTAAAGCACTGATTATTTCTTTTGACATATTCTTTGGCTCTTCTTTGGTGTGCAAATTAATCTAAAATTAATAATTATGTGGTGATTGGATTTCCCAAAAAACAGAGAAAACACTCTCTCTGTATTTACTACCACTTGTAGAATTATTTACAGCTTACTCTTAAAGATTTTATTGTATAAAACTTTATATTGGTAGGTGGTAAAGAAAGGAAGTGTTTGGTAGTTGCTGGCGTTTATTTTACTATTTCTCAGAAAAATACATTGTATATCTAATTAACTGCCCAGTACTGAAAACAGCATCTTGTAATTGTACTGTGCGTGTGAAACTTGGACTGGAATTTTATAGGCTGAGATGGAGTAATAGTAGCTGTCTTGGAAATGAAGGAAACAGAGTTAACATGTTCCTTACTTGATGACCAGTGGGTTCTCTGTTGATATAATATCATATTCTCTCCAGAAGTCCTGAGGTTCAATCTGGGGAGAAAATATGTCAGTCACTTGCTAGTGATGAAGTACTCTTTGTCAGTCCCTGTGTTATTTAAAAATATCTTGTAATTTGTCAAACCCATCATGTAATATCAGCAATCCAAATAATGGTTCATCTCAGAAGCTGATTGAACTGATGAAAGGTTTCCAGAGGGAGACTAATTCTTTGTTGCTTTGTGACTCAAGCTCATCTTTTTTTTTTCCCTGTTATCAGAGTGAACTGAAAAAAAAAATACCCTCACCGACAACAAAACAAAACAAAAGAACAACAACAATAAAAATAGAGCATTGAAGTACTTTATAGAACCAAAAGTGGCATTTTTATAAGTGGTGTCTGTGTTTTATCAGGCAGAGGCAATGTGACACATCAAAGTGAAGCTTTTATTAATAAGTCCTGATAATTAACTGACAGAGTTAATACTTTCATTCATTCATTTTTCCACTAACCTGAAATTTCTAAATTGTCATATGGTATTTGTTTTTATCTTTTATTTTGGTTGATTCCCTTTTTTCTGCTTTCCCTCATCTCCTTGCTCCTTCTTTCTCTGATGTGACCTTTCTCCCCAGCCTTTATTTTTCTTCCTCCTGCTGGATTGTCTTTCCTGACCCACTTCCCTAAAACCTCCTTTGTTCTACTCTTATGATCCTTTTATAGTTTTCTAAAATTACATTTTTCTTCTTCTAGATTCACTTATTTAAAACAGAAGCTAAAATCTACAAATTTGAGAATACATGGTCTTTTTTTTTGAGCCTGGGTTATATTTATTGATATAATATTTCCTTCTAACATTATAATTGTCATTCTGAACATTCTACTTTTCCTACAATAAAGAATTTTCAAGATTCAATCTGTGCATCATTGTTAGTTGCCACATACATTAAGGACCAATGTGATTTAATGTAGAATCCTAGTCAAGGCGAAAAATATGGCTGGATCTCTATTCCAGACTGCCATGTTTTATCTCACACTTATTCTTATCTTTTGGAGCCATATTATCAGTAGAATTTGCTGTGGTACAGCCTGGGGATGATGAAAGGGACACACTCCAACAAATAACTTAAATATTGCATCTTGTCATTTTCATTTCTCAATGTTTGTAAATCTTCAAACTTGGTTTATATCCCAGTCTCTGCCATTATTATGAATGCCTTTTTTTCCCAAATAGGCATCTATTGACCTCAGAATTAACTTTTGTTTCAACATAATTTAATTATATATACCAATGGTTGTCTATAAAGACTTATCTTCGGGACTTCTGTTCGATCTCTGAAGTGTTCATTTTAAATTCATTTTTATCCACTGGTAGTAAACATTACCATTCTCTCTTTTTCCATGGTCTTATTTATCATTTTGCCCTTTTGCTTTAGTTCTTTATTTTACCTTTTCCATTTTCCAGTAATGTCTATAAATACCTGCAATATATATTCAATTATATATTGAATAGAGAAGACCTGTAGCATACATCTGGAGTGATAAGCAATATTTAGATTTAATAGATGTTTTTAAAGAGTAAACAAACAGACAAGTACTTTATTAGTAGAACTGGCTACTCAAACCATAGCAAAGGATTAATATATTGAACTTCTTTATCAAAACTGTTAAGTTCTCTGTCCTTAAAATTTTAGATTCTTTAACTTTGTTTTATTCAGGTCAGTCTGTACTCAATACCCACTGAAACTTGAAAACAGAACTCACAGTCTGTCAGTGTTCTGTTTCTTATACTCTTATTATGCATTTCAATTTTTAACATGGCTACCTTTCTCAAATACTAAATGCTCATGTTCAAATACTACATCCACATGCTGAGTTTTCTATTACCTTCAAATGAAAATATGATTTCATTATTCATTGTTTTATAGTAGTGATCGAGTTTTCATTGTCAATAAAATATTAAGAATAGATAAAATATCTACTTGTGTGACAGGAGAAATGACTTAGTGATTAAGAGCAATTTCTGCTCTGGTAGAGGCCTGGAGTTTGGTTACTAAGCTTACTATTGCCTGTTACTCCGGCACATATCTTTAAATGAATACACACAAACACTTAAATAAAAGTGAAATAGATCGGTTTCCTTTTGAAAATAGATTCTTCTCTCATAAAATACATGCCAGCCACAGTTTCTCTTCCCTCCCCGCCTTGAGCTCCACTCATCTTCCCTCTCTCCCATATTCAGTCCCTGTTTTCTCTTCAGAAAACAGCAGGCCCCCTAGAGATGACAGTCAAACGGGACAAAACAAGAAACATTGAGACAGTTGTGTAGCTTGGTCTATTGGTGGGAATCCTAACAATGGGGACAGGGATGGTCCCTAAAGCTTTGACTCATTCTTGGGAAACAGCCCTCATACTGGATTGCCTTGTTCAGCCTTAATACAAGAAGAGGTGCTTAGTCTTACTGCAACTTGATATACCATGCTTTGTTAATATACACTGGAGGCCTGCTTCTTTCTGAACAAAAGAAACAGGAAGAATGGATTGGGATGTGAGGCAGAGCAGAGGAGAGGATAGAGGGGGAACCGTAGTTGGGATGTAAAAGAGATAGATAGATAGATAGATAGATAGATAGATAGATAGATAGATAGATAGATAGATAATATATAGATAAATAGATAGATAGATGATAGAAAAAAACAAATAAATAGTTGACAAGACAAAATCTCTCATATAGAGGCTTGAGAAGGTAACCTAATAGGAGAGGAAAGGTCTCAAAATAAAGAGTCTGAGATATACCCACCCCTGCTACTAGGATTCTCACAGAAACCCCAAGCTAACTGCTACAACATAAACACAGGGGTCTTGATTCATACTCATGCAGGCCCACTGCTTGCTACTTGAGTCTTTGTCAGACCATGTGATCACTGCTTAATTGTTTTATTGGTCTATGTTACCCTGGTATTTCTTATTGCTCTCACTCCTAGAATTTTTCCTCTGCCTCTCTTCTTCCTCTTCTCCCCCTCTTCTTCCTCTATCTGTATGGGAAAAAAACCCAATGGAGACCTCCAATTTAGTCTCTCTCTGTATAATGTCTGAGTGTTGGTCTCTGCATCTGCTCCCATTGGTGCTAGAGGAGCCCTATCTAATGACTACTGAAAAAGGCAGTGATCTATGCTTATAGCAGAATGGTATTATGAATATAAGCGCTGGTTCTTTGAAAAGAAAATCAGCATTAACAGATGGTTGGCCCTAATAACCAAAAGACAGAAACAAGACTGAAGAAAGACACTTAAAAAAATCCCACGCTACCTCAGAATTGAGAATACTAGATGGTTATTTATATTTTGGGGTAGACTCACAAATCAGAATCCTCTGCTGGAATGGAGAACAATAACCAAATCCTGCATCCAGAAAAGAGGCCAGACCCACACTTTACATCAGTATCAATAGTATAAAAGGCCATGCCCCAGGGGGTAAGTAACTTAAAGGCTAATGGCTGTAGGATTTTCTACAGCACAAGACCTAAGTTAACAGGATCAAGAATGAACATGGAAACATTACAAGAGACACTGAAGTAATTCTGAATAGTATAAGGGAATATTTTTAAAAATCTGTACACAATTTAGTTGGAAAACATAAAAAGTAATGGATGAATGAATTTGTAAATTCAGCCAAACTATAAAAATTAAATGGAGAAGAATTCAACAACCTATACAGAAGCATAAAGCATGAGGATATTAAAACAGAATTCTACCAGACTTTCAGAGAATATCTGTAGCCAATCCTTCTTCTACTATGAAAGAAATAGAAACAGTAAGAACATTCCTAAACTACTCTGATGAAGCCAGTATCAATCTAATACCAAAATCATTCAAAGCAAAAACAACAATGAAAGCTACAGACCAATATTCCTGTTGAACATAGACTCTAAAAAGCTCAATAAAGTAAATATAAAGCTCAAATGAAAAAAAAAACACAACATTAATAAATTGGATTTATCCCTGAAATACATAGATTGCTTAACATAAGCAAGTTGATAAATGTATAAATCACATGAATATACTTAAAAATCATGTGATCATATGAATAGATGCTGATAAAGATTTTAACAAAATCCAACATGCATTCATAATAAAAGTAGAGAAACTAGGCTAGAGGGAACATACTTCAACATAATAAAAACTATATATAAAATCATTTAGTCACTATCAACCTAAAAAAATTAAACTTGATCACATCCCACTAAAGTCAGAAAGAAACAAGTAATTCCACTATCCCCTTATCTTTTTTATATTGTGCTTGAATTACTTGCTGGAACAATGGCACCAATGATTGAAATTAAAGGGATATAAATAGAAAAATTAAAAAAGAAAACTTGTAGATGACATGGTGCCATACATTAATAGATGCCAAATATTCTACCAGAGGACTTCTGGAAATGATGATCAAATTCAGTCATGGGAGAATACAAAATCAAATTGTTATGTGTGCTGTGAATATCATTGATGAATAAAGAAACTGCCTTGGCCTATTGATAGGGCAGAACCTAAGTTGGCAGGGAAAACTAAATGGTATGCTGGGAGAAAGGACGCAGGGTCAGAGAGAAGTCATGTAGTCTCCCGGAGATAGATGCTGGAACATTTCCCCA
Source organism: Microtus californicus (assembly GCA_028537955.1). Lineage (NCBI taxonomy): Eukaryota > Metazoa > Chordata > Mammalia > Rodentia > Cricetidae > Microtus > Microtus californicus. Next base: position 122,514,931 of record JAQJZF010000001.1, read on the forward strand.
TAAGCCACTATCTCATGGAGATACACAGTTTAATAGAAATGAGTTAAACTAAGATGTAAGAGTTAGCAATTAAGAAGCTAGACCTAATGGGCCAAGCAGTGATTTAAATAATATAGTTTCTGTGTGATTATTTTAGGTCTGAGCTTCCAAGCAGCTGAAAATGAACAAGCAGCCTCCTTACAACAAAATTGCACAAATTTGGTTTTTCTATCCACCAACAATGTACATACATAGAAAGAGCTCACAGACCCACACCCATTCACAACAGTCTCTACCAGCTAAAAATTCTAAGAATAAGCCTAATCAAGGAAGTGAAGAAACTTTACAACAAAAACTAATTCTCTGTAGAAAGAGCAAAGCATTAGAAAATGGAAAGATAGTCCATGCTCCTGATTGGACAGAATTAATATTATGATCATTGTACCAAAATACATTTGAAGATTAAATTCAATTCCAAATGAAGCCCTGATCTTGTTCTCCATGGAAATAGATAAAACTATTTTAAAATTCATGTGAAACCAAAAAAGATCTCGGATATACAAAATCATCTGGAGTACAAAGAATAGTGATAGGAAATAATAGTTATAGTTACAAATCCATATATTAAGCTACATTGCAGAACCATGGTGATACAAGCACCATGGTAATGGCACAAAAAAAAAACTGGCAAATACACAAACAGCACGTAATTGAAGATCCAGAGATACTACTACTACTACTACTACTACTACTACTACTACTACTACTACAACTACTACTACTACTACTACTACTACTATTGGTTTTTCTGTAGCTTTGGAGACTGTCTTGGCACTTGCTCAGTAGACCAGGCTGGCCTTGAACTCACAGAGGTCCACCTACCTTGTGTCCCAAGTGCTGTGATAAAAGTGTGCAATACCATCATATGGCAAAGATCCAGAGTTATTAGACCTAACTTCAGCCACTTAATATTTGACAACAATGTCAATGCCAAATCATTGTCATTGCTAGAGAAAGGAGAATACTTTCAGTAAATGTTATGGGGTATACTGGATGTTCACATTCAAAAGCAGGATATCAGACAGTATGTGGTACCTCACATAAAAACTAACTTCAAATGTATAGCAGATCTAAACCAAAATTCAAAATACTGAAAGTTCTAGAAGAAAATATACACAGCACCCTATATATTATACAAGTATTAAAGGACTTTCTGAATAGGATTGTATTTGCTCCAGAACTAATCCCAAATATTGTCAACTGGGATTCATGAACTGATAATCTACATAGTAAAAGAGACAATCAAGTGGGTAAAAAAGTCCGTATAATAGAAAAGAATCTTTGTCAGATGCACATCTGACTGAAAATTAGTATCCAGAATATAAAAGTAACTCAATACGAAAGAGTAAATGAAAACAAATCCTCAAAGTAATCTGTTTCAGACATAAAACATAAACAGAGAATTCTCACAAAAGGGTAAAATCACTAAGTGATGGAGGAAATGATGATCTGTTTATGTGTTGCTCTCATTGGTTAATAAATAAACTGCCTCCACTTTTGGACAGGGCAGTATTTAGATAGGTGGAGTAGACAGACAGAATGCTGGGAGGAAATCAGGCAATTGCCATGCCTCTCCTCTCTGGGTCAGATGCAATGGAGCCAGCCGCCAGGTCAGACATGCTGAATCCTTCTCCGTAAGCCACCACTTTGTGGTGCTACACAGATTATTAAAAATGAGTTAGTCAAGATGTGAGAGCTAGCCAAGAAGAGGCTAGATACAATGGGCCAGGCAGTGTTTAAAAGAATACAATTTGTGTGTTGTTGTTTTGGGATATAAGCTAGCCAGGCAGCCGGGAGCTGGGTGGCAGGAATGCAGCCTGCCGCCTCATCACTACAGCTAAGAAATTTCTTTTTAAAAAAATCTTCATTGTTCAGAGGAATAGGAGTTACAAATCATACAGTGATGCTATTTTATCTCACATTGCTAAGAATGTCAAAGATCAAGCAAACACTGGACAGAAAACCTGGAGGTAATGAATGATAAAGGGAACTGGCTTTCATTATTGGAGGGATTACAAACTAACCAGCCACTCTAATTTGAGTGTTTAGAGTTCTTTAAACTAAAACTAAATTTACTATAGGTCCCAGCTGCACCACTTACTGGCAGATGCCCAAAGAGGTTGCCGTTCTACTTCATAGGTACTTGCTTTGTCATATTCACTGATGTTCTGTTTACAAGTGTTAGGAAAAGGAAACAACCTAAATATCCTTAAACTAATGAGTGGATTAAAAGTTATTGTATTTTCACTATAGAATACCATTTCACTGTAAAGAAATATCAAATTATGAACTTTGCAGATGAATGGATAGAAATAAAAATAATTATATTAAATGAGATAACCCAGACCCAGAAAGAAAAAAAAACATGTGTTTACTTTCATCTATGACCCCTACATCCATCTTCAGATGGTTGTACATATGTTAGAACAACTATAGAAACTGCAAACATAAAAAGAGACCGTTCTGGGTGTGGAGAGCTGAGTCCTGGGTAAGCTGGCTTTTTGAATAGTTAAATAGGTGAGTTCTGGGTATAAGCTTATCTCAATACGTGTGGTTGAACAATTAAGGAAGACATTGTATGTGAACTTCTTGACTCCATTTGTACATGCACATGAATATAGACACTTATCCTCACACATGTGTGTTCATACACACACACACATACACATTTATATAAATGTGAAGAAAAATAAACAAAAAAATCCAAATATGTAGCTTCTCCAAATGGTTTCTATGAGTAAAACCGCAGACTTTTTGCAGATAGACACTTTTCTCCTTAAATTACAGAGGTAAAGACAGTTGATTTTATTCATTCTTTCTGTATGCAAAATAACTGTTTTCATTCTCTCTCTCTCTCTCTCTCTCTCTCTCTCTCTCTCTCTCTCAGTATTAAAAATCAACTGTCAATGGCTGCCATTTGTGGTAAATTAAAATCTTGATTTGGATGCTTCATCTAATTTACACACATATAAATGAGTTAAGTATTTTTAATTCCTGATGGTATAAAACAAAGGTCTCAGAATATTTATTACACTGAGCTGGAGGAAAAAGTGACTATATTTTAAAAGAAAAACTTGAGATCCCTGGCTAGAAACAAATGATGAAACTCTGAACTCAAATTCTCTGCATCCAAAGCTCTCGGCAGGAGAATTCTTTGATATACAAAATTTATATTCACAAGGCAAAACTGAGATGTGAGAGGTGACCTCATAGACTAGTCAGTGTCATCTAACTCCTGGGATTTAAGAGCTAGCTTTTTAATAATTAAGCATTATTATTGCATCTAACTTAAAAAAAAACGAAGTTATATAAATGTGAGTGTCCACCTATGCTCATTTCAGTACCTGTGGTCCTTTGCAATGGTGACGATAATGAGTTTGAGCCAGTCTTGCCCTCTATTCATAAGTCAGGGCTATGGAGATTCAGTCCTATGCTTTGCTACTTCCAAGAAGTCACTCTTTGCCATCAGGTGATGATCAGCCAACATGACCTCTGCCTTTCAAATATATCCCTTGTGTCACATAATATTGTGAAATAACATTGCAATAGAGAATGATGTTTTGTGTTTAACATCAACAGAAACATCTTCCTGATGACTTCTTGGGCTACAAGGAAAATTTTTCTTTCTTTTTTATTATTACATAAAAAAACCCAATCCAAATTCCCATTTCCTCCCCTCCTCCCACTTTCCTCCCTCTCCCTCCACAGACCCTCCTCCCAACCCCCAACCCTAAGGGAGTGCCATGCACCTGCTCTGTGGAAAGTTCAAGGCCCGCCCTACTACATCTAGGTTGAGCAAAGTTTACATCCAAAGAGAATAGGATCCCATGGAGCCAGTATATGCCTTAGAGACACATCCTAGTGTCACTATTAGTCACTCCTCAGTCTGACCCAGTTGTCAACCCCCTTCAGAGGGGCTTTGTTGTTCCCATGCTCATTCACTCCCAGTCCAGTTGGAGATGGTGAACTCCCAGTAGCTCAAGCAAACTGTCTCAGTGGGTGACCCTTCATTGTCTTGAATTCCTTGCTCATACTCTCACTCCCTCCACTCTTCAACTGGATCTTGGGAGCTCATTTTAGTCCTCCGATGTGGGTCATTGCCTCTATTCCCATCTATTATTGGACGAAGGTTCTATGGTGATTTTTTAAGATAATCATTAGTCTGATTACAGTGTAAGGTCAGTTCAGACATCCTCACCTCTATTGCTTAGTGTCTTAGCTGGGGTCATCGCTGTTCTTGGGCATGTTTCTAGATCCAGGTATCTTGCTAACTCATAATGGCTCCCTCAATCAAGATATCTCTTTCCTTGCTCTCATATCTGTCCTTCCTTCATCTCAACTACCCTCCTTCTCCCCCTTCTTCTACCCCCTGCCCCCTGCTCCCAAATTTTGGGGGTACCAGGAAATTTATATCATAGTTTTACTGCCCAGATGTTGTGGGAGGAAGCAACAAAAATGAAGCTAGCAAAAAGAGGTATAAAATTAAATAATGAAATGAAAGAGAGACAGGCACAGAAACATATCTTGACCTTAGCCTGCTAAGGTGATGATGATAAGATGGAGGCAAGGTCTCCAGATATCTCATAGTGAACCAACCATTATAGTCTCAGCTATAGCAAACTGGGAAATATAAAGAAGAGCTGAAAATAACAATGTCGTATCAGAAGAAAAATACTTTTTCTTTCTTTAAAAATGCATAAGCATTTGAAGAAGAAAAACAATGTTGGAACAGCAAATAAAAGGCGCATTCATTAAAAGTTAATGGTGTAGGATATAGATAATGAGAAATAGAAATGGAATTCATAGAGACATATTATCCTTGCCATGCATGGCAAAATATAATGTATAATCAACATCACTACACAGTTCCTAGGGCTATTTTTATACCAGGGCCTTTAGAATCCAAGCCCATTAAAGATTCATGGTCCCGAAGCCATGTGTTTTCCACAGTTAGAAGCGTTTATATCAAGTGGGCAAACTGTTTGCTAACTGAAACACTAGCTATTTCCCATTGTAATAAAGACAGCATTGGTTTGCCTGACTCATTCATCTTCTAAGTATAACGAGAGGGCATGTGACTGGGTACTCACTTTTAAGCAAGAACAACCCAGGGCTGAGCAGATTTGCCTCTACCACAAAGAAAAATATAAGAAGGGTTGGGGATACAGAGGGAAACAGAGGAGGGAGTAAAGAGGGGCGATATAGAATGACTTCTGCAACAAATACATGGGTCTCTCTCTGAGGGAGTCTCTAGATAAGTTTAACTGAGGTAAAATATCCCACCCAAAATGTGGGCATCACCTTTCTCTGAGCTAGAAACTCAGAATATTAAAACGAAAGGAGAAAAACAATCTCTTCTTGAGTGCCGATGCAATGTAACAAGTTGCCTCCCATTCTTGTGCCCTGCTCAAATGTGAGCCAAGTTAAAGCTGACCTTCTATACAGTTGTTTTTGTTAGGTGTTGGTGATAGCAATGAGACGAGGGACTAATTCAGATGCTATAGAGATTGGAGATCTGCAACACCTTTAACCCAATTTTACAGACTAAGGACTTTAGAGGTTCGTTTTCTCTGAGTTGGTAATCAGCATGGCCCATTCTTGTCCTGAACTGCCTGATGTGGGTTCTGAGAACTGAAGTCATGTTATCTGCAAGAACAGGACAAGGTTAAGCCGTGGAGCCATCTCTCCAGCTCTCCGCTTTTACTTCTAATAAGTGAAATACAAGATCAGTTCTAAATAATAAATGATTGTTGACATGCCCACAGAATTTTAGTAATATAACACAGCAGCCTCAGAGTGATGTATTTCCAGTATTTCTCTACCACTTATACTTCCCACCCTAACGTTATGCCTCTCTTCCAGTTGGGATCAAATTTATTATTGCTTCTGTCTCCATGAGCTTCTTTGGTATTCATCACTTTCTTCAGTCTGTATGGTAAAATTATTACGATTTTTCTATCACACAATTCTTTCACCCATGTGCCTCTTGTTTCTTTCTTCTTTTCCTTTTCTCATTTGCTTTTATTTCTTACACAACAGCAAAACTACTTAGTCCACAGAATACATATACCCAAGTGTTTTATTTACTTTTGATTGTTTTGACATGATATTGCTTCCAAAGGATGCTTACTTTCTTCTGTGGACCTAAACAATGCATTTTCTCTTTAAAGATTATGTCATATATATATATATATATATATATATATATATATATATATGTGTGTGTGTGTGTGTGTGTGTGTGTGTGTGTGTGTGTGTGTGTGTCCCACATGGGTGGGTACTCAAAGAGGCCAGAAGGAAGCACTAGATGCCCTGGAGCTGGAGTTGTGAAGCTGGTAATATGGCGGACATGGGTACTGGAAACTGCATTTGTATTCTCTAAAAAAGCAGTAATTCTTCTTAACTTTTGATCAATCTCTCTAGTTGTTAGACAGCATATATTCAATTCTAATTATGACCATCTCATTTTAACTAACAAAATAATCTTTAAGTTTGATATATTTAATATCTGATTTCATTTTCAAAACATCAGTAACTAATATTTATGTAATAATATACTAAATTTGTTAAAAATTAGTTTTTGATTTAACTTCTAAATTAGGATGAAATAATTCATTTCAAATGAAGTAAAAGTATAGCTACTTAATATGACTCACAATAAAACTGAAACTTTCAGGAATTAGTTTAAACCTAAATGGGCCATTGTATGTTTAAATTCAGGATTTTACTTCAGCTGTGACCATACAATACATGTCACTTCTGTTATGACCCTTACAGAAAAAGTAACTTGCATTTGAGTGGTTTGCTTATTTTCTTTTTATTAAATTTCTTTGTCCTTATGTTGTACAACTCTCTGTCAATTCATAGCATAAAGAAAATTCTGATTGTACTTTTAAAGAGGTAGCTAAATATGTGATCATTTTTTTTAATTTGGGTAGGATTTTCTATGTGATAATGCCATGTACATATTTGTTGCCAAAATGGTTTCAACCAAGAATGCTACATAGCTCATTTTTATTATCATTATCACATAGGTATGTTGAGTTCAGTTCAAATTCTCTGGGAGAAAATTGAGATGAACAGTTTTGTGCAACGTGTCAATTTTGATATCTGTAGATTATAGTAATTAGGGACAGAGGAAAACAGGAACTGAGCATAGAGAAAGTATTTAACATGTCTGCAAATGAGTTCTCAGCAACTCTGGAAGAGTTGTTCAGTGGAAGACTGAATTCTCCAGAATTGGCCTAAGTTTCAGCATGTCCTGGACTAACTCTCCAGCCTCTGCCTCTGAGCATGGTGGATAGTGAAGGTGAGATAAATTTTTTAGTGAGTTCCCACCACTAATATGTAGGAGAGAGAAGAAATTAATCTTGAAATGGAGTACTGCATTTGTCACAATGCTAAAAATAAGTAATCTAAATGAGTAAAGTCCTCAATGGGTGTGTCTGTGGAATGAAGAGAGCAGCTGGGAAGATCTGATTTCCCAGTTCCCCTTCATTCTGTACCTTTGCTCCATGATAGCTAACATTTTTATGGGTGAGAGAGAAATTAAGAATCTTATACAGCTGAATGATTTAGATGATTTCATTTCACAAATGTTAATTTTAGTCTTTTCTCTTCCATGGAGGTGATATGATTGAACAGTTGATAAATTCACAATTCTTGACTAATGTTCAATTATAATTATGTTACCATAACTACTAATAGAAAAATGAGTAAAAGAACTTGAAAAGACAGGAAGGTGAATTGGGAGGGGGAGACATAGTTCTATCTTTTGTGGATTAAAACATGCTATGAAACTGTCAAAATATTGGAGTAAGGTTTTTTATAATGTTTCCATTACAAATTTATAGATAGCCTAGAAATCTTCACTACTTCCTATTCATTCTATCAGAAAAATGACGATCACAAGAATTTAATCAATTAACTTGGCTCTCTGGTTAGTTAGTAATTTGGTAAATGACATATAAAATATTCTAATTTTTCAGTGTAATTTCATTAATATGCTACAGTCAAAGAGTGTACAGTTTTCAAGCCCAGGAGCTTTCAGCACTTCTTACATAATTCATTTTTCAAAATTATATAACTATATGCATCAATAAGCGGCATTCTCTCTGTTATCAAACATGTTGATTTGTATGAGTCAAAATCTAATGTCTGTTATTTGCATATTTTACAGCATACATGAAATTGAGGTAAATGTCCTGATTGTTGACAGTTCTTAAGGTAAGTACCAAATAAAATAAAACAGAAAGGATGGAAGTATTCAAGATCATTGTATATAAAACAGAAGTAACAATATAAAAAAAACTATACCCTTTCCTTTGTTCTTTGATTGTGACTATATTGATGGGCATTCATTCTTTTCATCTATAAGATATAACCATAATCATAACCTATATTGTAATTTCTTAGATTTGCTTGTTAAAATCATGTTCAGAATTTATACAGTGATAATTATTTGAATTTATTTTCCTTTAGTTCATTTTTCTTATATTTTCTTTGGTTTTATGATGATAATATGACTGTCATAAAATGAGGCAGAACTCATTCTCCTCTGAAATTTTTTACAGATTATATCTAGATATGGATATTGTTTTCACTTAAATACCCAAGAAAATTGACATAAGAAGTTACCTGAAAATGTGATCATAATAAATTTACAATTACAAAGTCAGATTTTTCCAAAAGTCAAAGCTTAGTCAGTTACCTGGATTTATAGTAATGAGCCACGGCATCTGGCAATTCATCCAGCCTTTCCTTTTTATTTATCTTCTTTCATACTTTTAGGTTTAATTTCTTCAACTTTAAAGTGAAGCAACTATTTTACATTTTTTTAATGAAAACAAACATTTGGATGTTAATGTTCTTTCAATACTGCTCAGGTGAAACTATTGTGAATCAATGCTATGTTGAACTATCTGTTCATTAGTCATTGAAAACTTATTAAATGAAACATGTGAGCTCATTGTCTGTGAGTTAAAAAATAATCCAGATACTAAAGGAAGAAACATCACTTAGAGTTTTTATTTGGTACTTAAACTGGTTTTAACTTCAAAGGAAAGAATGTAGAAAGAAGAAATAAAGGTCTCCATGCCTTTGGATAGTGATGCTCTGAAGTGAACCTACAGTCAGAGTCTATACTGCACGTTTTCATAGCAATGTGGTCTCAAAATCCTACAGTTCTGTTAGGTATATACTATTTGGGATTAATCCTATTAAAGAAGGTAGTATAGTAATAAGAATATGAAAATGGGTAGTGCTAAAATATATTTAATATTATTAATTTACAGTAGGAAGTAAGCTTAAACTCATATAAATTCATATTTAAAACATGAACTGAAGCATTTAACAACTTAATAGAGTTGAGAAAACATAAAGAGAACCTTAAAAAACTGTGTAATACTAGTTTTTAAGGAAAAATTCATAACAGTAAAACACAAAATGAAAGGAATGACACCACATTGTTTTTATTTTATTTTATCTTAGGTGTTTTGCATACACATCTGTCTAGTGTGCCTGGTGCCTCTGAGGGCTAGGAGAAAACAACTGATTCCATGGAACTGCAGGGATACACAGTTCTACATCACACAGGTTGTAGGAACTGAACCTGGAAAAGTAGTAGCGCTCCTAAACACTACGCCTGTTCTCTAGCTCTCAGGTAATATATCTAGACAAGAATAATTTGAAAAGTCTCTCAGTGATCACAGTTTAAACAAAAAATAAACACTAATGACATTCTATTTTAAATGCAGGAAGTTTCAATGATGGTTCTTATTTAGTTATTTGGCTTTGGCTCAAAATAGTTTGTGTTTGAGATTCACTGTGTTTCTGTGTTTCTGGATCTGTAAATACATGGCTCCATAATGTTTAAAAAGTTTTACTCCAATTTTTGAGCTATGTATAATGTTTGTAATTACTTTGTCATCTTTAATGAAAACATCACTTGTTTCTATATTAGGACACTTGAAGTTTTCCTCAGCTCTAAAGTATGTTTTAATTACTTTGATGAAAAAATGAAGTTAATAATTTCCCTTTGTTTGTTTTTGAATAGCTTTTGTCTATGTTTTCAAATATACTGAAATTGTCCAGATTGTATAATCTCCTTTCTCATATGTAGAGTGTACATGCCAGTTTATATATTAATTCTGATTACTAAGTGTTCAATTTCAGTTTGTGTGTAACTAGGTTAGCTCTGTGGAGCTCTCTGAGTAAAATGAATACCTTTGTGGCAATTGTTTAAATGCCTTTGGGAGATGGATGTAATACTGTGTCATTGTACAATCTCTCTTGATTTATTTTTCTCTTTATCACAAACTTTTTCATATGCATGGTTTCTTTGATTATATCAAACACTGTACTTTCTAAAATAACATTGAATACATTCATAGACTTACATTCTTTGTTCAAGAGTATAGTTAAGAATTTTGCAATAATCTGTCCTCTAAGGAACTTCCAATATTTATCTGATATGGTCAGAAACTGCTTTAATAGAGCATAATTTATCTCCATTGTTGAGGCAAGACTTCTATAATTATTATACTCCAATGAGTTTGTGTGCTTTCTATTCTGATTAGTAAAAATAGACACCTTTCCTGGCTAGCAGGTATGCTGTCAGCTTAGAGTTCCCAGAGACTCATTCAGTGTTCTACATGCCCAGCTGAATCTGCTATTATTTTTTTCTCTTTATTTGTTATGGGTTATTATTTTAGATGATAATTCCAAATATAGGTTTCCAACCTCATATAATAGAATAAAAATAAAATTCAATGGGTTAAAGGGAAAATGACCAGTGAGTCATTGATGGACTTTGAGGAGATGATTAACAGTGTTGGTGACAATAGACCTTTATATAATCTACAATCACAAAGGTTTGTTTTTGTTTGTGTGGAAGTCTGATTTTAGAAGTAAAAGTTCTGTAGATATTGATACATAATGTGTAAATGAGACTGATATTGAAGTAGTTAGAAAAATCATATTCAAGATTAGTAATTCATGCAGTAGAGAGAATTACAGTTTATACAGGTTAAAATGGAGCAGTCAAATTACTCTGATGGAGCTGAAATGAAGTGTTGGTAACATGCCATAATTTTTGTGTAGGGTACCTGTGAACTAACTAGTGTGGTGGATGGGAAGATAATTGGTTGAAAACACATATGAATAAGTTTCAAAGGAATAATGATTGGAATCTATGAAATCTGGTAAACTATATGGAAAGCTAAGTTGATGTTAGCATACGAAAGAACTCATATCTCCATTTCACCCTGAACCACTCTGATGAGGGGTAATGAGATGCTTGAAACATATACGATACTGACTGAGAAGCACCCTCAGGATGAATGGACTATGTATATGTATCATGTTTAACTTGGTATCACCTTTGGATTAGGATATTTTAAAATTCTATAAAAGTGAATAACAGACAAATATAAATTATAGCTGTGAAACTAATACCTTACCTAAAATTTGCGAGAAGGATTTATGACATACTCACACACAATACTGTCCTGAAATTCTGGTACACACTGATGAATGCTGTGGACAGGTTAGAGTCTTATCTGTGGTCTTTATTCAATCTAAATATATGTGATTCTGTGTTCTCTTTAAAGTAGTCTCATTATTGTATATTGAATTATATACATTTAAATATGGGTACACTTTAACTTTCTCTAAAAGTCAAAGAGTTTGAATTCTACAGATATGATACAGAATTATTCTTTATATAGAAATTTAAATAAAGTATAACATCCACATTGGAAAACCCAGAAGCCTGAGTAATTAGAGGAGCATCTTCCCTGTCATTGTTTATAGCACCAATTTGCTTACTTTGGGCTTCATAAATAAAACACTTACATTATAAAATTTTGGAATTAACATAGAAATGGCTATTTATAATGAAAATATAAAAGTATTTTCAAGAACCATAGCAAGGTCTTACATTATCATTCAAAAAATGCCTTTACATGAAAATAGAACTTAGTGGAAACTATAGTCCCATATGATAATAACCTATGTTTATAAACATTTTTGTATATGATTATCAATCTATTTATCTCTATGTATATAAACATATATGTATGTACATGTATACTTACATGTGCATATTTTCTAAGTATATACATATGTACATACATGTGTATATGTCTATAAGTATATATGCATATATGTGCACATATGTATTTACATATTGAATATATATTTGTATCCCTATGTATATATAAGCATATGTGAGTATAAGTATATATTTACATACATGGATACATGTATGATTGTGTATATTAATATAGATGCTATGTATACCTGATCTCAGAATAATATTATGCCTCTTCACTAGACTTTGAATAGAACATGTTCATGATGTCCCACAACAGAACTATATCATCAATATTAATTAATACATTTACAATAGTAGTTTGTATAATGACAGATGAGTCAAACCTATGAAGATATCTGCTCATATTTTTTCCATTGATGACCATAAGGGTTTGGCAGAAAAAAAAACTAATTCCGTATACATTGGACATTTTATTTCTGAAGGGAAAATTAATTTTTTAGATTCCTTAACTTGAAAGTGTTGGTAAAAATAAATTCATTCTAATCAATGACTGCTATTAAATTTTTATAATATTTAATTAATCTTGGACTTATATCTGAAAATTCATATTGAAGACTGATTGCAATGGTCATAAGGTATTCTACTGATATGGGATATTGGGATGATGCATACTTAATACTGAAGAATACAGTATTTGACAGAGATTCATGAGAATATTAGTATGATAAAATTCCACAACTTAGCTCTCTGATTCTATACTTACCACAACTGTACTGTATTTGATTATGGATTCACACTCTATTTATTTTGGCAATTATTTTGGATTTCTATGGTTTGTTAATATTTCTGGCCTTTTCTTCACACATATGCTTTGATCAAATTTTCATCCATAGTTTGCCAGTCAGTTACTCAGTGTGCATATGTTACAATTTAAATAAACAGAAAAATAACAAAGGAAAAAAATCAATGAACATCTAAGCAATCCTTTGTTCTTTTGAGACAGGATTTTTCTGTGTGGCTTTTGAGCTTGTCCTGGAACTTGCTTTGTAGACTAGCACTCACAGAACTCCCATGTACTGGGAGTAAAGGTGTGTATCACCACTGCCCAGCGTCTAACCTGTCTTAAACTTGGCTTCAACACAGTTTTGTGTCCCTATACAGCAAGCGGGTTGCATCAACCTTAAAGATCAGTTGTGACTACCACTCAATACATGGTGGCTGAACCCCTATGTTGGCTCGCACTTTTAATATATTTTATACATGAGTTCATAATACAGATCAAAATCTTTAGCTTGAATGCAGAAGAAAAACGACAAAATTAACAAAGTATAAAAGTTAAAATTAGTGCTCACTTGTAAAAATGGAATCAAAACATTACACGTCATGACTGGTGAACTGGATCTCACCTGCCCTATAAAGTTTTTAAAAAGTTTTTAAAAAATGAAGGTAAATTTTAGGATGATTGTTGAGCAGAAAAATTGGTTGCTTCTGAGTTCTATCAGCATACCTTTGGTATCAATAATACACTGAGGAATTTTAGCAAAGCAGTCATGTGCTCTGGGATAATGGTCTGGTCAGTTTGCAGTTATCATCAGACACAGAGCATTCAAGATGAGAATGCCTCACTAATATAAGGTACCAAGCCACATGGCTAACACAGACAATTATTATGGTCTAATTTAAGATTTAATAATTAGTTAATAAGAAGCCTGAGCTAATAGGTCAACCAGTTTATAATTACTGTAGACCTCTGTGTATTTCTTTGGTACTGAACAGCTGCAGGACTGGGTAGGACAGAAACCACTGTCAACAGCCATGAATCAATTTTCACAGCAGTGAGCTAGGATCTGATGAGTCTTCTACGCTTTATTGGCTTCTGGAAATATGTCAGCCTCTCTGAAGTAGTATACAATTGTTATTCTATATTTCCTCAGTTGAAAGCATACATGTGTACCCAACTACAGAAGCCTTCATTGCAATTAGCAATGGACAGATTTTAGATAACTCTTAAATTTATTTTAAAATAAGGAAAATAGTCTGTATGTGAAAATTAATTTTTTTCTTACCTAGTACATTTGAGCAGCAAATGTTACCCTGTCCTCTGAAACCTTAAGGACATTACAAACACTACCTTTCCCTGCTGTTATTGCAGTTGCCACACTGCATTCACAACCAAAGGCAAAGATCAGGCATGCCCAGAGATCACAGTAGAAGAAAGATTAAGGTGAACATAAGAAGAAAAGGACTTTACTTCTTGTCTTATTTATTTGACATTTTATTGAGACAAAATACTTGACCAAAACAACTTAAAGGAGAAATGGTTAATTTTTCCCTACAGTTCCAAGGTGATGTAGCTTACAAGCATGGATAATATTTGACGCCAGGCCTCATGGGGGAGGGGGAGGGAAATGGGAGGCGGTGGTGGGGAGGAGGCAGAAATCCTTAATAAATAAATAAATTAAAATTTAAAAAAAAATAAAGTTGACTATTGCAGGAAAAAAATAAAAAATAAAAAATAATAATAATTTAAAAAAAAATAAATAAAAATATTTGACGCCAGGATCCTGAGACTGGGCAGTCACACCATATTGGCAGGTAGGAAGCATAGAAGGAAGAGATATCAGATAAGGCTGGAAGATATCAAGGCCTGTCTCCAGAAACCTACGTCCTCTAGCAAGGCTCTATGTCCCAATGATTCCAAATCTTTCTAAACAGCAGCACAAAAGGAGACCAGCTATGCAAACACACAAGGCTATGGAAGACATTTGGAATTTAAGCCACAGCATTTCTATTTTGAAAAGTAATTGGTTTGAACTATAATATTTGATTTCTATCAATGAAGAACTTGGGCAGAATAATATTAAACACAGTTCACACAAAAATTCAGAGACAAACATGGAAGCCTCGCATTTCTACAAATGAAAGCAAATTCTAATTTTGAATTACCACAGTAAAATTAAATAAGAAAGAACAGGACTTTAATTTATAATACAATGGGGACAAAAATCATACCATCCATTCCTCATCCTTCACACAGTTGTTATTATGAAGTAACTAACAGAATTCAGTTCAGCTCATGATAACTAGATAGGTCCCTTACTTGAAGTCTATCATGGCTTATGACTAAATTCCTTAAGGTCTTGAGTCCATATATAAAGTAATAGCATGCTTCTTATTTACAAGTTCAGGGAGTTAGTAAGAAATGTATGTAGTCCTAGTATCTGGGAGTAATCTTTATAGATTTTCCGCATTTTATCGTAAAACTCCACAATGTGTTAAACATATACCAAAAAAGATGTTGCTTTATTGTTCTCCCATGATGGATGCAAATACATTAGCAAAGGTCAGGGAGTGTTAAGACACAATCTAAAATACAGAGGATAAAATTCACTCTCTCTCTGACGCCAATGATTTCCCTTAAGAACAAATTCTACAAAGAACACTCTTTCTTTTTGGCAGAAAACAAACAAACATACAAAAACCAAAACTTAACTTACACATATTCAATAGAATTAAGTCATTTTATTTATGTATGAGAACTTAAAATACTAGTTTCCTAGTTATTTACATACTGACAGCTTTTGTCACCAATTCACTGTAACTAAAAGAAGAAAGGCTTATAAAAAGGTCTGTTAACTTAGTGTTGCTCGTCTCAATACCGAAGACTAGGAACACTGTATGGAAAAAAATAAATACTTCATGGGTGTTGATTGAATGAGTTGTGATTATTGAATAAATAAAAAAAGAAATAAATGAATTCTATTAAAGGTAAATTTTATAGTAGCCATAATTGATGACATCAGTCCCAGAAGTTGACGTGAAAGTTTTCTCTATGAGACTGCCCAGCTTTGTAACATTACTTATTATTATTATTATTATTATTATTATTATTATTATTATTATTATTATTATTAAAAATTTCCACTTCCTCCCCTACCCTACTCCCTCTCCAGTCCAAAAAGCTGTCAGGGTTACCTACCCTATGGGCAGTCCAAGGTCCTCCCCCCGCCCCCCAGGTCCAGGAAGGTGAGCATCCAAACATACTAGGCTCCCACAAAGCCTGTCCATGCAGTAGAATCAAAACCCAGTGCCATTGTCCTTCGCTTCTCAGTCAGCCTCCACCGTCAGCCACATTCAGAGAGTCCGGTTTGATCACGTGCTCCATCAGTCCCAGTCCAACTGTCCTTGGTGAGCTCCCATTAGCTCAGTCCCACCTTCTCAGTGGGTGGGCACACCCCTCGTGGTCCTGACTTCCTTGCTCATGTTCTCCATCCTTCTGCTCCTCATTTGGACCTTGGGAGCTCAGTCCAGTGTTGCAATGTGGGTCTCTGTCTATATCTCCATCCATCGCCAAATGAAGTTTATTTGGTGATATGCAAGATATTCATCAGTGTGGCTATAGGAAAAGGCCAGTTCAGGCACCCTCTCCTCTGCTGCCCAAAGAACAAGCTGGGGACATCTCCTTGGATACCTGGGAACCGCTCAAGAGTCAAGACTCTTGCCAACCCTAAAATGGCTCCCTTAATTAAGATATCTACTTTCCTGCTCCCGTATCCACCCCTCCTCCATCCCAACCATCCCATTCCCCCAAGCTCTCCCCATCCTTCCCCTTTCCCTTCTTTCTCCCCATCTCCCCTTATCCCCACCCCACTCCCACCCCCATGTTCACAAACCCTGCCCAGCAATCTTGTCCACTTTAACAAATGGTGCTGGTATAATTGGATGTCAACCTGTAGAATAATGAAAACAGATCCATATCTATCACCATGTACAAAATTCAAGTCCAAATGGAATAAAGACCTCAATATTAATATGACCACACTCAATGTGATAGAAGAGAAAGTGGGAAGTAGTCTAAAACACATGGGCACAGGAGACCACTTCCTACCTATAACCCCAGTAGCACAGATAATAAGAGCAACAATGAATAAATGGGACCTCCTGAAACTGAGAAGCTTCTGTAAAACAAAGGACACTGTCATTAAGACAAAAAGGCAACTTACTGATTGGGAGAAGATCTTCACTAACGCCGCATCAGACAAAGGTCTGATTTCCAAAATATATAAAGAACTCAAGAAACTAGACAATAAAACTCTAATTAACCTGTTGGTCTTCTGGTGTCCTGGCTCTTACTGGTACAAACCCCCATCACCTCACATGTCCTAGTACAGTAGGCTGGTTATGTTCACTCTGGAATCTCCTAGTAATCTCTCTGCCTTTAGTTTCTTTTTACCTACTAGAAACTTGCACCTCAGCCACTTAGGAGCAGTCATGTCCTTTTATTTTCTTTTTCATTCATAGGCATATTTGTTTCCTTTTGTGTTAAGCACTCATTTAGCACTCTTTCATTCATATTTAAATTGTTACATTAGCTTTCTTTAATTATTTATAAAAATAATCAATTATTTACTTTTATGTGATATGATGTATGTGAGTGTATATGTTTGCGTATATGTATGGCTGTAAAATTTTCAAGGAATCAATTTAGGAAAAGAAAATCATCCAATTTTAGTTATTTAATTATTTAATTACAAGTAAGAAAGTTTTTTAATTTCTTCTTTACATGAAATTATATTATTCCCCTTTTATCTGACTTCATCCTATTCATGGATTTCTTGCTCACAGATATACCAATAACACATTATCATTATTGTTATCATTGCAGGGGAAATATTTGCTTTTTTTATTTAGAATTATACTACATAATTAGGACTTTGCAAATAAAGAGTTTATTGTATTCTATAGAATATCTTTTTAGATGATAATGGAAGTCATAATAAATTTCAAATTGGCAAATTTGAGACTAAATGTATTTTCTCTCGAAGTTGCCAACCTTTTTATTGCTATATCTGCAAATTCTGAAGTACTACTTTGTGTCCCTTGTTTCTTGCTAATCAGAGTCTTACATTTTAGTGTATGTCATAAATTTTGACGAGCAGCCCCACACTGCTGTGGAAATTTGGAGAAAGCAGTTTTCTTACAGAGGAATGGATAATTTTAAAAATTATAATGTAGTGTTTATCTTTCTAAGAAGGCAGCATGTGATACAACCTTATTCACTTGTTATCACCAGACTATACATGTAAATATAATTTAAAAAAGCTTTACTAGTTTAGCTTGTATGCCTTTGGAAGTATGGTGAGTCACAGAATTTCATTGTGATATTTTTATACTTATTCTTTTTTTTGTCTTTTTTTCTTTATATTATTGACATTTTTATTTACTTTCATTTTTAAATTTAAATTCATTTTTGAAAAAGTGAGGCACATATGAAGTATGATTATTTCTAACACCATTTTCTCCCTTTCACTCCCCTCATAACTCCTCCAATAAGTTCTCCTTAATTTTATGTCTTTTTATTTTTCTGAAACCTGCAAATTCCAATTAGTTAGTGCTGCCCTTTCTGCCTGGATGTGGAACCACCACCACATCATTGGAAAACTAATAGTGACCACACTCTCAATGACACTGGTAACAACACCTTCTATGAGTCCATGAGGGAATATCATACCTAGAAGACAATGTTTCATTTCATAACATTTGGTTCTTGTCTTCACCTTATCACATTCCTTCCACCATCCATAATTTTTCCTCTGACTTGATGGTGATGAACTCAACAGACACATATTCTCACATACAGAAGCATTGGTTTAACTCAAGACTTCTCTTGTAAACTTCTCTTATTACAGATGAGCTATTTAAGTAACTAATTCATTAAAGTAAGGATGCTTGAGAATATACAAAATAAGATCATCTCAGATGACCCATGAATGGAACAATTTAAACCACTAATGAATAAGTATGACAAATGTCATACTTATCCAGTGATTTTTTCTTAGCACAGTTAACAACTGACTTCTGGGATATCTGAATATTGGGCCTAGAAGATGCCTCAGTGGTTAAGAGCTCTTTCATTACCTCCAAAGAACCCAAGTTTGATTCCAGGCAATGACACTGGGCAACTCAATGACTCCAGCTCTGGCAGATCAAATCTTCTCCTCTGAGGCCACTGGTAACTGTATTGAAGAACAGATATTTGCCATTACACATGCAAACACATAATTAAAAGTACAAATAATCTTTTCAAATGAACATTTTCCAAAGAAATTTTATTTAAATGAGTCAGAATGTAAACTTGCTGTTGGAAGTCTTACAGCTAGTGGTTTCCCTCCCACTGGGGTGTGGCCTCTTTGCTGTGTACGCTAATGTGGAGCTTGTATCTGGCCTCTTTTCCAGTCCCTCTGTTGTGGTTGCCGGTTGTGGATTTCGGTTTCTGGTCTCCTTTCCAGCAGAGGATTCTGATTTATGAGTTTACCCCTAAATAAATAACCATCTATTTTCTAAATTCTGAGCTAGTGTGGGAATTCTTTTAACTGTCTTTCCTCATAAACTCTCTGACTTAATGTTTGACTTAATAAGTGGGAAATGTAATGTTTCAAATGAATTAATCTTAAATTTTAAAAATGTTGCAAGTTTGTTCAGATTACAGGAACACATTTCTCTTGGAAGAGAGAAAGACAATTTTTCTTGAGACTTTCTCTGTTTTGATTACGGAATCTCACAATACAGGCAGTTATAGTTCTAGGCTCAGATGCATTCTTATTTTAAGACCAGCATGTGTTCCAGGAAATATTGTTCAGATTCTCCAAAGAAAGAAAACTCTCCCTTGGATCTACTACAGTAGGTGGTTAAGAAGATCAAAGTCCACTATACTTGCTAAAACTCATAATCTGTTTGTACACAGTCTACAGAAGCATCTAGAGTGGAGGTCACTTAGAAGGACAACCATGAGCACAGTAACCTGGGAAGAAGAATAACACAGACACTGCAACTTCCTTTCCAGCAAATAACCCTCTTGCATATAGACCTAAGGCATGTGGGAAAACACATGTTCAAGCAAAAAGAGGCATTCCAATCAGGCTCAACTCAAACCATGGAGTATTGTTTTGTGGGAAGTTCTTTATTTATTCTGAGCCCTAAACTGCTTATTTTAGGATGCTTAATAACATTCCTATCCTGTATCCATAAGATGACCAAGAGCACACTTCTTTATGCAGACTCTTCTAGTGATAAATATAGCAATATTAATATCCAGCAACATATTAGCAATATAAATACACAGCAGTTTGTGTAAAACCATATTAAAATATTTCTCATCCAAGAAGTCATGCAGAAAAATGAATCTGGACATTTCCAAATTGCTCTAGGAAACTAACATTTATTTATCAATGGCTTATATAATATGATAAAAGAAAATATATGTTTACACACTTTCCTGGAAACTCTTTATTCTGTCTAACACAAAACATACTGTACTTAGAAGTTTTGTATCTTTTTTTTCAAATATTTTCTCATTAAGTGAAAACACTATAGCACTCTGTTTTTCAAAACAGGTAACTGTATTGAGAGAGAGAGAGAGAGAGAGAGAGAGAGAGAGAGAGAGAGAGAGAGAAGATAGAAAGGGAAAGAGAGTGTTAGAACTATTATAAGTTTCATTCTCAAAAAATTCTCATATATTTTTTGCAAGTTATTACTTAAAAGTTTGCATTTTAAGCCAATTACAAATATGAACAGTTTAAGCAACTCTGGCTAAAAAGAGCCAAACTGAGAAAGAACAAGTCCCAGAATACTGCAAGAGCTCTGAAATCTAAATCATAAGCAGAATTTTAATAAAACTTGATAATACAATTGTACCTAAGGTCTCCATTATGTTGTAAGAGGAGAAACTATGGACAAAAAATAAGCAATAAAGCATAACTGAGAAAGGCTGGATTTTAATACAATGCTTCATGCATGTTATTTTCTTTTATTTAAAAGGAATAGGGGAATTAACAAGTGTCAGAATCTTGAATTTCACATGTTTTGTATAAAAAAATTGTTGAAGGTCATATATGATCAGATCAACACTGATAACTAATGTTAAGCCAAGGGGAATATATACATATATATATATATACAGACATATAAATAGACTCAAATGTCATATAGTAGACTGTACATTATGTCAAAGTGATGGCAAAAATGGATACAATATGAAACCATTAAACCATCTCTGAGTCACTTAACATTATACATATATATTAATGCACCTCTCAACTGTCCTTAGAGAAGACCAGATAACCTTCTAGGAGAACTTTTCCACTCTCTCTGTTTTTCCAGACTAAGTTCCTTAAGCTTGTCTCTAGTCCTGTAACAGAAAACCAGTTACCGCTACTCTTTCCCCTCTTTCAGTGTCCCATACTATTCCCACAGACTAGACCATTCCCAGCCTCCCTGCACCTTCTCATAAAAACAATCTGTAGTCCTCCTATATACAAATAACAAAGATACTGAAAAAGAAATCCGGGAAAAATACCTTTTTATAATAGGTATAAGTAAAAAAAATCTTGGGCACATGGGATCTCCTCTAGAGTCAAGTCTCTTGCCAACCCTAAAATGGCTCCCTTAATGTATATATCTTCTTCCATGCTCCTATATTCACCCTTCCTCCATCTCCAACCTCCCACCCCTCCCTTCTCTCTCTCCCTCTCCCCTTCCCCCATCCCCACCCCACCCCTACCCTCATCCCCAAGCTCCCAACTTTTGCCAGCTATCTTGTTTGCTTTCTATTTCCAGAAGGATCTATATATGTTTTTCTTTGGGTTCACTTTGTTATTTGGCTTCTCTAGACTCCTGAATGATAGGCTTAATATCCTTTGTTTATGGCTAGAATTCACTAATAAGTGAGTACATATCATATTCCTCTTTTTTGTGTCTGGGTTATCTCACTCAGTAAAGTGTTTTCTATGTCCATCCAGTTGCATGCAAAATTCAAGATATCATTTTTTTTACCGCTGAATAGTACTCTAATGTGTATATATTCCACACTTTCTTTATCAATTCTTCCATTGAGGATGCATCCAGGTTGTTTCCAGGTTCTGGCTATTATAAATAGTGCTGCTATGAACATAGTTGAACAAATGCTTTTGTAGTATGATTGGGCATCTCTTGGATATATTCCCAAGAGTAGAATTGTGGGATCCTGAGGTATGTTGACTCCCAGTTTCCTGTGAAACTACCACACTGATTTCCAAAGTGGTTGCACAAGTTTGCATTCCCACCAGCAATGGATGAGTGTTCCCCTTATTCCACATCCTCTCCAGCAGAGGCTATCATTGGTGTTTTGATTTTAGTTATTCTGACAGTTGTAAGATGGTATCTCAAAGTTGTTTTGATTTGCATTTCCCTGTTTGCTAAGGATGTTGAACATGACCTTAAGTGTCTTTTGGCCATTTGAACTTCTTCTGTTGAAAATTCTCTGTTCAGTTCAGTACCCCATTTTTGAATTGGGTTAATTATGTTCCCCGATAGGTCCTTGGGCAGCAGAGGAGAGGGTGCCTGAACTGGCCTTGCCCCGCTATCACATTTATGATTATCTCGTATATCACCATAAAATCTTCATCTGGCAATGGATGGAGATAGAGACAGAGACCCTCATCAGAGCAACGGACTGAGCTCCCAAGGTCCAATTGAAGAGCAGAAGGAGGGAGAAGATGAACAAGGAAGTCAAGACCGCAAGGGGTTGGTCCACTCACTGAGACAGTGTGCCTGATCTAATGGGAGATCACCAAATCCAGCTGCACCAGGACTGAATAGGCATGTGATCAAACAGGACTCTCTGAATGTGGCTGCCCATGGGGGCAGACTAAGAAGCCATCAATAATGGCACTGGCTTTTTGGGACCCTAGTCTAATATGAGCCACAACTTCCTAGGCCTGGATGGAGGGGGAGGGCCTTAGAATTCCCACAGGGCAGGGTACCCTTCCCTCTCTTAAGGAGGGAGGGGAGGGAGGAGGGTGAATGGGAGAGTGGGAGGGGTATGGGAAGAGGGGAGGAAATGTAAATTTTTGAATGGAAAAAAATCTTGGGTTAAATCTAAGCAAACAAGTGAAAGACATATGGTAAAAACTTTAAGTCTTTCAAAAATAGAAACTGTTGAAGCTATCAGAGGATGGAAAGAACTCCAGTGCTCATGGAACACTAGATTAGCATAGTCAAAATGACCACACCACCTAAAGCCACCTGCAGATTCAATGTAATATGATGCGGAATTCCCCTCTGTCTGCTGTAATTACCACTAATAAATAAAGTACTTTAGATCTGTTGCAGGGTAGAACTTACCCTGGTGGGGTAAACTAAACTGAATGCTGGGACAAAGAAGGATGGAGTGAGGAGAAGCTTTGTAGCCCCACTGGAGACAGATGCCAGAACTTTAGCCAGTAAGCCATAGCCACATGGCAATACACAGATTTCTAGAAATGGGTTAAAATAAAACTCAGGAAGAGGAGCAGCAAAAAACATAGAGCTCAATAAAAAATCACTAAAACCAAAAAAAAAAACCCAAAATGTAAGAAAGTAGAACTAATAGGCCAAGCAGTGTTTTTTTTTGTTTGTTTTTTGTTTACAAACTATTTTATTTCTTCAAAGCCAGACGTTTTTCTCCATCTTGTTGTGCTACAGGTACAGACAATTATAGAAAGAGGGCAAAAGCAACTTTATTTGGTTTCTAGCCATAAATAAAGGACATTGGGCTTATAATTCGTGATCCTAGAGAAGCTAAATAAGAAGGTGAATCCAAAGACAAACATATAGGCATCCTCCTGAGTATTAACCTTCATCAGGCGATGAAAGGAGACAGAGACAGAGACCCACATTGGAGCACCGGACAGAAATCTCAAGGTCCAAATCAGGAGCAGAAGGAGAGAGAGCACGAGCAAGGAAATCAGGACCGCGAGGGGTGCACCCACACACTGAGACAATGGGGATGTTCCAAGCAGTGTTTTAAATAAAATAGTTTCTGTGTGATTATTTCAGTTCTAAGCAATCAGGAAATAAAAAAGAAGCCTCTCACAACAGTAATACCCATAAAAATTCCAATACAAATCTTACAAACCTCGAAAGTACATTTCTAAAATTCGTATGGAGAAAGAAAGATAAAATTAAACCCAGGATAGCTAAAACTATCCTGAACAGTAATAGGACTGCTGGAGGTATCACCATCCCTGATTTAAGGTTGTATTACAGAGCTATAGTAATAAAAACTACATGGTATGGGCATAAAAACAGACCTGTTGATCAAGAAAATCAAATTGAAGACCCAGAGATAAATCCCCAAACATATGGACACCTGATTTTTTTTCATAAAAAAGTCAGAAATACATATTTAAAAAACATCATCATCAACAAATGGGGTTGTCAAGCTGGATATCTAATTGAAGAATGCAAATATATACTTATCACCTTGCACAAATTCAAGTGTATCAAAGACCTAAACATAGAGCCTGATGCACTGAACCCAATACAGGAGCAAGTGTGGAATATTGTTAAATGCATTCACAAAGGAGATGACTTTCTAGACAAACCAATAATAACAGCACTAAGATTAGCAATCAATAAATGAAACTTCATGAAACTTAAAAAGTTTCTGTAATACAAATAAGACCTTTAGTTAGACAAAGCCACAGTCTACAGAATGGGAAAAGACTTTACCAGTTCTATACCAAATAGAGGACTATTATCCAAAATATATAAAGAACTCAAGAAACTCAATACCAAAAACACAAATGAAACAGTCTTAAAATGTATTTTAGATCTAAACAGAGACTTCTCAATAGAGCACTTTCACATAGCTAAGAAACACTAAAATAAGTGTTCAACAACCTTAGGAAACAAAGAAATGTAAATCAAAACTTCATATACCTGTCAGAATGCCTTAGGTCAATAACACAAGGGACAACTCATCCTGGTGAGGATGTGGAGCAAGGGTAGCATTGCTGGTAGAAGTGAAGACTTTGACAGTCCCTATGGTAATCAACATGGCAGCTCGTAGAAAATTGGGAATCAATATACCTCAAGACTCAGCTATAACACTCTTAGGCATATACCAAAAGGATACTGCATCCTGCCATAATGGCACTTGTTTAATTCTATTCTTAGCAATTTTTTTCTAAATAGCCAGAAGCTGGAAACAACCCAGATATTTTCAGCAGAAGGATGGATGAAGAAAATGTGGTACATTTACACAGTGGAGTATTATTCAGCTGTTAAAATGACATCATGAAATTTTCAGGCAAATGAATGGAACTAGAAAAATAATCCTGGGTGATGTAATAGAGACCTAGAAAGATAAATATTGTATATTTTCACTTTTAAGTGGATATTAGCTGATAAGTTGATAACCAAGCTACAATTCATTGACCCAGAAAGGTCATGTAAAATGGATTGGTCTAGAAGGGACTCATGGATTTCCCTGAGAAGGAAAAATAAAATAGATTTTGCAGGTGGACTCAAAGTAGGTGAGGGTGGTCGTGCGTGGGATCAGGTTGGATAGAATGAAAGAAGAGTGTACAAGGGAGTGACAGCTGGAATTGGAGAATTTTGGGGGGCCACTATGAAAACATTATGTGGTGGAAACTCGGGAATCTAAGAGAGTGATCCTAACAAGGACTTCTACTAATGGAGGATAGGGTGTCTGAACTATCCATCTTTTGTAGCCAGGCAAGATTTTGAGTTGTGGGACTCAGTTACTTTCAGTTGTGTTGTTGGCTTAGCAGGAACCATAGACATCTCTAAACAATCCAGGATGATGCTAGGACAGAAGGTTACCCCCTTGAAACTGGCGGAGGTACTCCACTGCCAAAAATAACTTTCACACAGCTAATTTAATGTAGAGAGGTCGAGTTAGTGTGAGCTTAGAGCACTCACCTCTACGTTCTAGTCTCTTTGGTAGGAGAGGTACACTACAGACTACAGAAAGAGAAACCTGGACACCAACTCAGCCACAAAATCCTCTGACTGCAATCTTTCTGGGCTGTAAAATGTGTTGGGACAGTGGTGGAACAGAACTTGTGGGGGAGGCTGACCAATGTCTGCTTTAACTCTAGGACCACCCCATGAGAAGGAGCCCATGTCTGACACTGAACAATTAGGTCAAAAAGTTAATGAAATAATTCCCAATGATATTCTCCTATACTCTCATTCGATCTTCATCAGATAGGCCTCCTCCTGGAGCAGATGGAAGTGGATACAGGGACCCACAGCTAGACACTATGAGGAAAGATGCTAATTTAGAAATCTGTATTGAGGTACATCACATCTGAATGACTGAAGGGATGTTAGAAAGCCCAAGGAACATAATCTTAAATAAAGTAATCTACAGTTTAAACATCAACAGAAACATTATTATCCTGAGGCACATTGGAACAGCTCAATGATAGACAAAATAATATGAAAAAATACTGTAATAAAATATTCTGATAACTTAAAGTTTATATAAGTCTTCATTGATCACACATATATATATAGTGCAGTAGCAATTCAGTATATAATTTTAATATTTTTAATCCATTAGCCTTTAAGATTACAAAGTTTTAGAGAAATTCCAACTTAATAGAAAAACATGAACAATGGTTTTCAGACATTTTCAACAATTCTAAGGTAAAAAGCTACACAAATAGGATGATACTTCAGATTTACTTTTAATGCAGAAGTATCTACATGTTTAGTAAAATATAAAAGCCCTCATTTTTCCCTCAGCAGATAAGAAACTGGAGTTTTATGAACAAAACGTCTAAAGGAAACAAAGGCAATAGCGGTAACATTTATTCTTTCAGCTATACTCAATGAATGTTTGCTGATTCTTCTTAGAATTTCAAAAATTGATAAAGACTAAAATTGTAACATCCTGACCAAAGTAAGTTACTGAAGAAACAGAATCAAAGAAGTCTTAAAAAATACATATCTCACTTGAATGTTGAAGAACACTAAGGTAAATGTTACCACTGTTGTTATCATTACATTGTAGTAATAGGAGTGGCAGGGCTGTGACCCTAGCACCCCAGCCGCCTGGCTAGCTCATGCCCGAAATAACAACACACAAACTGTATTCATTTAAACACTGCTTGGCCCATTTCTATCTAGCCTCTTCTAGGCTAATTCTCACATATTTCTTTAGCCCATTTCTAATCATCTATGTTGCATCCCAAGGTGTGCTTACCGGGAAGATTCTAGCCTGCGTCCTTCTACCCGGGAGCTGGGAGCATGGTGTCTCTGCTCCAGAGCAGAGCTGTCGAGTGTGAGTTCACTTCCTCTTCCTCCCAGCATTCTGTTCTCTTTTCTCCTCCCACCTATGTTTTAAGATATGAGGGCCAAGCAGTTTGTTTATTGCTCAACCAATGAAATCAACAGATTGATATATGACACTCCCACATCATTACATTGCTTCCTGATAATTATGATAACTATGACAGTCATGATTTCCATAAATGGAAAAACAAACATCCCTATATTCTGCAGTTTATAAAGAGTTTATTTAGGACTTTTGAGTTCTTTTAGTTTAAATTTTAAGTTTTATTTAGCATTTTGAGTTTTCACTATTTCAAATCCCCTGAAACCAACAAAGTCTACAATGATAAAAGAAAATACTGATGATGTAACTAACCAATCTGAAATTCTGATACTTTTTATTCTCCTCAGCTTTGTATAGTTTCTGTTTTCCAAATGCTATATAAATGAATTGATATGTATGTATATATACATATATAATTATATACAATCATATGTACAATTATACAGCATATAATTATATATTTATATGTATAATTATATATCTACATATAAGTGTGTATATAATAAATTTCAGAATCATAATATTTATTCATAAACTATCCATTGACAGTGTTACAAAATTCAGCATATTATAAGAGAACAATCAGACAGATATTAGTTTGTAGCAGGTAAATAATTTCCATGACAGATCCACTTGTGAGGTGGGGCAAAGAAGAAAAGAAAGCACAAGGATTTCACAGAGGTCAGAGCACCGAAAGATGCTGGTGAGTAATGAAGTAGGGAGGGTAAGAGAAATTTGTGTTGTAATTTCAGGAATTTGTCAGTCATAAAAATTTGGACAAAGAAAAGGACTAGAGAATCAGTCCTTTTCTAAACTAAGTCTTTGTTTTTCATCACCTTTTCCTCCATTTCTTCTTCTTCTTCTTCTTCTTCTTCTTCTTCTTCTTCTTCTTCTTCTTCTTCTTCTTCTTCTTCTTCTTCTTCTTCTTCTTCTTCTTCTTCTTCTTCTTCTTCTTTGGTTTTTTCGAGACAGGGTTTCTCTGTGGCTTTGGAGCCTGTCCTGAAACTAGCTCTGTAGACCAGGCTAGTCTCGAACTCACAGAGATCTGCCTGCCTCTGCCTCCCGAGTGTAGGGATTAAAGGCATGTGCCACCATCGCCCGGCTCCATTTCTTCTTCTTACCATGTATTTATATGGGGATTTCCTTTCAAATAGAGAAACAATTAATTTAAATAAAAATATTATTTCAAAATATATGGACACTGTTGAAATTTCCTAAATTACTGCCTGCTGTTAGATAGTTTGTTCTGTATATGGCGGGAAGCTGTACCAATGAAATCTCAACAATATGGTTCCCTAAACAATAACCACACAAAACAGCACAAATGCTGTTACTATGCTGGCACAAATGACAAAAATTTTGTAAGATTTCACTTCTATCAATGGCTGCTGAGAGAATCAGTGTTACTCAGGGACAATCTTCCTGACTGGTTTACGAATAACAAACTATACAGCTCTGAAAAACCTACAGATAAGCAACCCCAAAATGTCTTGGTTTTATATGTTATAATAATATCCATATGAAATTCTTAAAAATTAAAAATAAAATCATAAATATGTAAACAAATACTAATATAGTTAATAAATGACCCCTGTTCTAGTTATATTTCTATTTATAAAGCAAATAATAAAATAATGTATAAGTCTTAACATTACTAGAGTTTTCATTATAGCCTTTCCTTTATATTAAAATCTATATATTTAATATTGATATCATAGAAATTGAATTATATGTCAGTCATTGAACTAATTTTCTTCACGGTCACAATAGATTCGTACAAGGCATTCTGTCCCATTTATCCAAGAACAGTAATACCTATTAAATGGGTGGCTAGGCAATTGTGAAACTCAATGAGCCTCAATTATTCATTAAAGTGCAAAAGATTGGTTTAAGTGGAAATTGGTATAAGTGGAAAAATTCTACAAATGACGTAAAAAATTCAGTAAGACTCTCTGCCAAGTAATTGGCATTGTCTTCCTTTTCAATTTGTCTGTGACATAAAAGTAGCCTCTATCACTTTAAGAGTCTATCACCTAATTCCAGAAACATAATGCTTTCTTCTAGTTTATGCACATTTATTTCTAATCACAGCTAACTAGACTTGTCTCACATACTCTTCAAATTCTCACTGTTATAGCTTAAATTTTTGTTACATGATAAAATACTCTCCTCACCACTGGTGGGGGAGTGGTCCCTTTACTTCCAACAGGTGGAGGAGCGATTGTATGAGCAAGGGACCTCAGGATCATGAAGGGGAGATCCAAAGAGACTGTTGATCCAAGATAGTGGGCACTCTTATAATCTGGACTAACAGCTAGGAAGCCTGCATTGGACTGAACTAGGCCCTCTGAATATGGGTGACAGTGTGTGGCTTGGTCTTTTTGTGGGGAATCAGGCAGTGGGACCAGCATCTATGTCTGGTATATGAGCTGTCATTTTGGAGCCTACTCCCTTTGGTGGGATACCATGCTTAGCCTTGTTACAGGAGATGGGGCTTGATCCTACTTCAACTTGATATGCCTGGCTTTGTTGACACCCTATGGGAGACTTTTCCCTCTCTGAGGAGAGGCTGAGAGGAGGTGGGAAGAGTCAGGAGGGGAGGGAGGGAGAACTAAAATGTAAAATAAATAAAATAATAAATAAAAACAAAACAAAAAAACAGAAGCTATTCTTTTCAAAACATAGGCTACCAGTTTACCTTGTAATGAAACTGACTTCCAAAACATGATAAAATACTTTGTTTCTCATCAACATCACTTTGTTTAAGAAATATGGGATAAAACCGGACTCGCTAAACATAGCGGACAATGAGGACTACTGAGAATTCAAGATCAATGGCAATGGGTTTTTGATCCTACTGCATGTACTGGCTTTGTGGGAGCCTAGGCAGTTTGGATGTTCACCTTACTAGACCTGGATGGAGGTAGGTGGTCCTTGGACTTCTCACAAGACAGGGAACCCTGATTGCTCTTTGGGCTGACAAGGGATGGGGAATTGTTTGGGGGAGGGGGAATGAAATGGGAAGCGGTGGTGGGGAAGAGACAGAAATCTTAAATAAATAAATTAAAAAAAAGAAAAGAAAAAAGAGAAGAAAAAGAAAGGCGCAGCAATAATCATCCCATTCTTTAGAACGTTGTTCAGAGAGATGAAACTCTGGATCCCACTGCTCAAGTCACATAGCCAACTGATTAATTAAAAGCTAGTGAAAGGATCCTGTCTTCAAAATATTAGGTGGAAATTCATTGAGGAAAATCTCTGATCTTGACAATTGATTTCTGGGATTCTTGTTTACATACTTGCATATGTGAGTATGTACACACACACAAACACACATGCACACGGATATGTCTAACACTATCTCTCACAAAATATACACATAAATTAATAAACAGGAGAAAAATTCACATTCCAAAATTGAAATATTTATGGAAATATTATTTTAATGAAGTGATGCTTAATTTTAAATATCCACTTTTAAAATTATGTAAAATTTAAAGTGAACAATCTAAGAAAAGGAAGTAACATTGAAAATACCAAAGAGACTATAAAATAAGTGAAAAAGTAGGAAAACAGAGAGAGATAGTGTTGTATTGTGCTTAGAGCTTTGAACTCTGTAACCTTTGTTACCAGGTTGAGGAGCTTGGGAAATTTCTCTTACTCTACACTTCTTGGTATACACAATTTGAAACCAGAATTGTAAACAGTGTATCTATCACAGGTTCATGTAAAGCTTGAAACATCTTATAATTGAGGGCAGCATCTGGACAGTGCAGAAAGGAACCATGTTGTGGCTACACTAACACTGAATGAATGGATTTTATATAGCATCCAAAAGGTAATTTACTTTCATTGGGCTTTGTTCAATCTCCTTTTATAATGTGTTAGTAGAAAATCCCAGTGTTCCCAAATGAAGTAATTGTCACTATGTTTATAAGATATCAGAAGACAATATCAAATTTAAGAATAAAGGAGATTGTCACCATCAAACTGAAGAATAAAGAGATTTGATGTGTCCATGTATGCCCCATGGGAAGAATGAAAGCAGTAATATTTTAGGAAACAGATTTTCCTCAGAATAGAATATCCTTGAAGTGACAACGAATCTGCCTTTGTACGCAGTCAAACTATTCAAGGATGTAAATAAGCAATGACCTTACTTACTCATAAAATACCTAAGAAAATATTTTTATTTCATGTAGGTTTTAGTAAATAAGACTTTCAGATTCAATGTCTGACAAAACAGAAAGCTTGAATTTAATGACAATATTCTATATTAAGTGATGGCAATCTTAGAAGGGAGCAAATCAGCGTAACTGAGTGATGCTATGCAGTCAATTCGTTGTCATGGAGTTGTATTTATATTTATCTTACTGGCGCTAATATATGGAGAATAACTTGAAATAAACATTTAATTAAAAGTGAAAATTTATGTTTGAAAGAAATAAAATTTTCTCATGTGGAGATCTATACTTGTACTGCTAGTGTTTAAAAGGTGAAATAATGAAATTATTTGCAATAGAATAAATGACAGTGGGTCACAGAGAATTTAAATCCCTTTTTGGAAAAACTACACAGTTTGATGACAAGTTCTTATGTAATATCGTCTTCTCTATAATTCAGGGGCATAGAAGTTCATCTACTTTGTGGTGATAAATTCTGCTTCTGGCATACTTGCCTTGCAAATCACAAGCCAGGATAACAAACCTCCCCACCAGCTTGCATTCATCCCCCTTGAGTCTTTCAAATATGTTTTAGTAATGTGCCCAAAAATGCCGACGTCAATAATTTAAAATTGTGCATTGGAGAGGCGAGCTTAATACTAAAAATTTATATTTTCTGAGATTCCAAATTGAATTGCTTTTGGGACGTATTGCTGAATTTTATCACCGATAAGCAACTTAAAAAAGATTATAGTGTCTGTATGAAAAAATGCAACTTGTTTGCAAGTTTTGGATATTCTGAACTCCATCTTTACTACATATGAGTATCTATGCAGTCTGAAGAAAAGGGTAGATATTTATCAACAACATAGCATTACATATGACATAATAGAAGAGAGACCTATAATGTACCTGCCATAAAGACATAATGACATAATGAAAGATCAATGTTGTGAATCTGTATGTAAATGACCAAGGCTGATCACTTCCTCGGTAGACATGAATTGAAATGACATATTATACTTCATGAATATGTGAAGGTACTATATGCAAATAATAAGGTGAAATTAGAATAAAGCACAATGCATTCACTCGTGTTAATTGTTTTCTGTAGAGAAGTGTGATAATGTTGATCCCACTGCACTTATCTTGCAAATCCAGGAAGCACGGTTGATCAGCATTATAACAAAATTCAATGCCTAATAAAATATGTAAAACATTTTTAAAAATTGTATAAAAGAAAAATTATATTTTATTTTGTAATAAGGCCATATTACATAACTATATAATTATTATTAAAAGCTGAGAAAAAGAAATGGTCAAATTTTCTTTTAATCTTTAAAATATTTTAATTTTTGTTTTGAAATTAGTTTACATAGTAAGTGGTGCCCTTTGGGATTTTATATGTTTTATTTTAATGGCTATTTCACTTCCCACTCACCCCTGAAATTCTTGCCTCTTTTTCTGTCACACTCTACCCTCCTTGGTATTCCCTTTTCTGATTCTGAGCAACCTACAAAAAACTATGGCACATACCACAAAGACTTCATATCCTACTACAGAGACACTAGAGAATCCTTACTTACTGCTGTTCTCTTCACAATAGGGAAGAAATGAAATCTTTCCAGAAATACGCAAGAGATAAATATGCAAGTAAAATGTAAAGCATGTACACAATGGAATTTTATTTAACTGTAAAAGCATGAAATTATAACAGTTTCTTGAAAATAAATGGAACTAAAAATTATTGTATTAGCCAGGCCTTGATGGTGCACACCTTTAATCCCAGCACTCAAAACGCAGAGGCAGGCAGATCTCTGTGAGTTCGATGCCAGCCTGGTCTATGAGAGCTATTTCTAGGACAGGCTCCAAAGCTACACAGAAAAAAGCCTGTTTCAAAAAACAAACAAATAAAAATCACTGTGTTAAAATAGTTAGCCTAAGTTCAAAGTGGTGACAGTATTTTAACAGTATGTCATGTTTTCTGGACATGCCACAAACTTGCTTTATAGTGGATATATGTCTTCCAAGTTTTGGAACTCCAGAAATGCACCACCATGCCTGGTTTATGAGGTACTGGGGATTCAGCTAAGGATTTTGTGCATCCTCACAAATTGATTGCTTATTGCATAAATAATGCTGAACTTTTGGTCATTCTAAATATTTAATGATTTTGATGCCAATTAAAAGATACTGCACTCATGAAGCAGAAGTTCAAAAATGAATAAACAATGCAGACATGAGAGACACTGGAGAACCCAAGCCCAACCCCTGAACTCATGTTCTCAGATAAGAGTTGAATCACACAAATTATCCACTTAGGCTTCAATAGAATGAAATAAAGATGTTGTTTATTACTTTTATTGATATAAGATTTGAGTCTACACAGAACTAGGTACATAGATTTTTTTTTAAAACAGGGACTAAGTTCATCTGCATGACTGATCAGTCATGAAATCAAGACATTGTTGCAAAAAAACAGAAAATAATTTTAGCTATTTGAAACAGAAAAGAATCTGTTGGAAGATAATGATGGCTAGGTTTTCTTTTTGCTTCAATTTGCCTCCTCTACTATATGCTTGGATATTTTATCATATTTCTATGAACAATTTTGGATGCCTCATCAAATATTGTGGGGGAGTTCTTAAACCCCTGAAGCAAATGGGTTCAGGTCATTTGCCCACTGATCCCTTCTCTGGGTCGTGCTATTCAAATTCAAAGTAGGTTTGGCTCTTGGGGGCTAGTGGCAGGCTGAGAAAGGCATCCTTGAGATCCAATACAGTATACCATTGTGGGTCAGGAGACAAGGTACTCAACAATGTATATAGGTTGGGTACAGTAAGATGAATGTCCATTACTCTTTTGTTAACTTTCCTCAAGTCCTACACTGGGTGATAATCATTGATGTGGGGCTTTTTGACTGGTAGCAGGGGGCTGTTCCATGCAGACTGAGTGGGTTTTAAGACTCCCAGCTTTAACAGCCTCCATATGTGTGTGTGGGGGAGGAGGGGTTATTTTCCTCTTAGCCTCTGGTGACAAGAGATACTGGCGGACTTTGACAGGTTCTGCTCCTACCTTGATTTCAACATAAATGGGTGCCTGATGCCGAGCCAGTTCCATGCCTCCTGTTTCTGTCCAAGCCAGGGGAAACTGATGGAGATAGTTGTTTTGTATATCCAGCTCTGGCGCCATTGGTTTTTGATAGAGTCTGTATTCCTCAGCTAAGTTGCTGGTAACTAAAACTCTAAGTGGCTCCCCATTTTGGTGGACCAATTTTGCTCCTTCTTCAGAAAATTGTATTTGGGTTTTCATTTTAAACAAAGAGGTCTCTGCCCAGTAAGGGGTAGGGGCATTCAGGTATTACTAAGAACGAATGGGGTACCCGTCCCATTCCCAAGTCCACCATTCTTCGGGTAGTCCATGAATTAGATTTGGTCCCTGTTGCCCCCCTGAACCCAGGTCTGTCTTCTAGACAGAGAGCCTCCCAGATCCAACAGCACTGAACTTTCCGATCCGATCAGGTGCCCACCATGAATTGGATTGGCTTCCCCTCCACCTTTAAAAGTTACCCTAGGCTCAGGGAGGGGAACCGAGCATAGTTGCTGTTTTCCTCCATGGTGGCGAGGATGGGGTTTGGTCTCTTTTCCATCCTGGCCTTCTTTCTTAGGCAATCTTGAGCCCAATGCCCTTCCTGTTTGCAGAATGCACATTGGTTTTCCTCCAGGGTTGAGACCACTTGCTTAGGTCTCCATCTTTTCTCCTGTTTGTCGGCTCTTTTCTTTCCCATTCCAGCAACCAGGAGAACTCCTTCCTTTTGTGCCGGTTGTCTCTCTAGAATCTTCGCTAAGTTCTTGTCCTGTCTCTTTTGTCCCCTCATTCTTGTTTTTCTAGTTCTTTTCTTTCTTGCCTCTCTTCCTCTGTTTCTTTTATTATACACTTTTTCTGCCACTGCCACTAAGTTCCTCAGTCTCTTTTCTCCTAAACCTTCTAGCAACTGCAACTTTCTCTTGATGTCTGGTGCTGCCTGATTTATATTTGCTAGGATGACAGCCTGCTGTGCTTCTTCCAACTCCGAGTCACATGGAGAGAACTGTTTAAGGCTGTCATGAGCCTCTCCAAGTAAGCAGCGGGACTTTCATCCCTTTCTTGTCTAACATCATAAATTTTAGCCATATTTGTAGGCTTACCTGATGTAGCCTTGAGACCTGCCAAAAGAGCCTGACGGTAGACTCAGAGACTCTCCTTGCCTTCTGCGGTGTTATAGTCCCACTTGTGACACATTGCTGGGAAGGCGACCATGACCAGGTTTGGGTCAGCCAAAGTGGCCCCTGTAGGGCCAGGGACCAACTTCCTAGCTTTGTCTAGGATCCTGTTTCTTTCCTCCATGGTAAAGTGGACTCCTAGCAGTTGTTGAATATTGTCCCAGGTAACTGATGAGTGAAAAGAACAGTTTCTATCAGATTAATCAGCTCTTAAGGATCCTGAGAAAATGGGGGAGGGAGGGTCTGGGTCTTCCAGTTGTAAATATCACTAGCGGCAAAGGGCCAGTAGTAAAAGAGTTGATTCCCTTGATCATCTGGGGAACCAGCTTGTTGAAAGGGAAGGGCTACAGTGGTATCTGACAAGGGGTTTCCCCCTCTTTGATGCCAGGTGGAGCAAGCTGGGCCTCTGCGTCCTGAGTCTGAAGGGACTGGGTCTCCGGGCTCCCATTCCTGTATTTGTAGTGGGGGGTCTGGTTCTGCTCACCATGCTGGTGCTTAAGGGGCTGACTGGGGTGAATAAGGAAGGAAAAATGTTCTTATTCAGGGGTTTCTTTTTCCCTGAAAGACTGGGGGCTCTGCCTTAGCCTCCTTGACCCTGGAGGAATTCTCCATCTTGGTAGCCAGGACGTATGCCCTAGAGTCCTATGGAGACAGATGCTTTAACCCAAGGAGAGGATCCCCCTTCCCTGTCTATTAGCCATATTTGTGGGCTTACCTGGCCCCTCCAGGTGGCTAGGTAAGGAATCTGGTCAGGATGGCCGGCACATACTTCATTCAAATGTTCCAAAGGATAGAGGGAAGACTGGTGTAATGTACCTGTCAGCTGTGACCTTATTGGCACTGCACTGCTGAACAGGCTAAACTTTAATATGAGACTCTGCTTTTACCGTGTTGAATTCTTGGAAAACTTTAGAGAAAGGTACCTTTTGCAACTTTTTGCACGTGGCTAAACTGTAACTGGTAATCACAGCAAAAATGATGTATCGTTAGAAACTCACTTTTCTCATGGAGAGACTAGATTTTTGAAATGGTGGTACATATATTCAAATATTTAACTACAATTTCCACGTGTGAAATAATCTATTTTATGTCTGTCTTACTGAAAGATTTGGAAATCACTAGTGTTACCACATACATTCATTTTTCCTCTCATTTTTGATATTACACTTACATAATTTCCCCCTTCATTTTCTTCCCTCAAAACTCCTACGTGCTCTCTTTCAAATTCCAACAGGTTCAGCTTTAATGTGCTGCCAAGATGAAGTGCAGGGCATGCTCTAGTGCTAGTAGCAACTACAATCAGTGAGGGTCAGGGACAGCTAGTCCAACTCTATGACACAATGCCAGCTCTCCTTCTTACTACAGGCTAAAAGGGCCAGGAAGGGAAGGTAACTTTCCATTCCCACTACCACATGGCAGATAAGGGGTGAGGCCCGATCTTCCATCGACCTTCTGCCTGCAGTAGATGGCAAGGGGGCCGAGGTGAGGGGAGCATCTCTCTCTTGCCGACAACATCATATGACAGACAGGTAGTGAGATTAGCTTTCCCACTGTCATGCCATCAGGACCTTGTCACCTGCATCCTAATTTATGGAGTCAGCTCTATTGTGCTGTCCACTGGAAATACAGGGCATGTTCTACCAAGTTCTGCAGCTGGTCAGGGACAGGGTCAATTTTCCCTATTTTTACAGCAATAACAGGCAGGGCCAATCCTGTATAGCCCTATCCTTACTGCCTTCAGTATGAACCAGAGCCAAAGAAAATAGCGCAGGGCCACAAATAAATTTAAATATTTTAGAGCCTTGTGTGGCAATAACTTTGTAGAATATATTTGCACTAACAAAGATGCTCCATAACACATCCATTGTGAATATTATATATATATATATATATATATATATATATATATATATATATATATATATATATATATATATATATAGCACTTGGATCATAAAATGTGAATTTCCTTCTAGAAAATTTCTAATTAAACTGTCCATTGTTCTGCTCACTTGTTTATTCAGCACTCCTTTGTTTTGTTACTTGTTTAATTCAGGAACAAACAGGTACAATTAATAAGACTATTCTAATACTGAACTTGGATGAGAGAGACATGGGGAACACTCTTAGGAACAAACAGTAT
The DNA here is from genome assembly GCA_028537955.1 of Microtus californicus. NCBI lineage: Eukaryota > Metazoa > Chordata > Mammalia > Rodentia > Cricetidae > Microtus > Microtus californicus. The sequence goes on from JAQJZF010000001.1 coordinate 122,552,756, forward strand.
AATTAATAAAATTGTTCTAATACCGAACTTGGATGAGAGAGGCACGATGAACACTCTCAGGTTCCGAGTTAATGCATTAACTTTTGAATCACCCAATGCTAACAGAAAATGACCAATGACATGCCTGTCAAAGTCTATGTTTGATCTTCACCAATCAAACTGCTTCATGTTACCACTTGTAATCACTTGTAAGCCTTTAGTGCATACACATTTCTCTGAAAACTGATGTTCAATGATGTTGTTATTTTGCAAAGTATAATTTTGCAAGAAAAATGAATTTCGGAGTGGGAGTTCAGTCCTCTCAGAGGAACTGCAGTACGTCATGTGCAGTGATTTATTCCACAAAGAAAACATTCTATAAAGTACTAAACCCCTTTGGAAATGAAATCATTTATTCAAAAACTTTAATCTATCCTGGTGACAAACTTTTTTCTTCTTAGTTTATTGCTTAAAATTGAATTCTATAACTTTCACAAAAAATGAAAATAAACAAGTCTTATAAATATCTGACTGTGGTCATAGGTCACATGAGAAATGATTGCTTTATAGCAACTGCAATCTTGCATATTTAAAATGAATGCCTACATTCTATATAAATGTGTATCTTAAAAGCATGTAAGTTTTAGTGTTTCCTCATTGGTCTTTAAGGCTTCTGATCACTAAATGATTACTTGAATCTAGTGTGGAGTAAACAACATTTCTATCTGTGGATATGCTCAGGTCCAGGTCAATGGCACACTCTTTCTTCTGTACAATTTGGCTGTTTGAGAACTGGTGGGGAAATACCTACATTTGTACATTAGTCTATACAGGGTTCTTTTCGTTGTCTCCTTAAAGGAAGAAGAGAGGGTGAGAATGAAGGTGAGAGGACGAGACAGAGATGCTTATCTCTCTTATGAGGACACTATTCATATCAATTCAGAAACGTATTATGATGTCCTTTCTCTTCATTTGCCATGTTTATAGACTCTATACTTAAATAAAGACACCTTGGGAGATGTTTTACAATGCACAAACTAAAGGTGATTCCAAGGACAGTGTCAAATGAGTTCCCATCTAAGGTCTTTAGAGGAGAATTTAACTTTTAATTTTTAGGTGTCACAGAATTAATAGCTCATAGCTTTCTCCAACTATCTTTATTTAAATCCAGCAATGATGGTATATATATATATATATATATACATACATATATATATATGTATATATATATATAATTTCATTGTATCATGTCTGTTATAGAACATAATATTAAGCCTTTTCTTTCTTTCTTTCTTTCTTTCTTTCTTTCTTTCTTTCTTTCTTTCTTTCTTTTTTTTTTGGTTTTTTGAGACAGGGTTTCTCTGTGGCTTTGGAGCCTGTCCTGGAACTAGCTCTGTAGACCAGGCTGGTCTCAAACTCACAAAGATCCGCCTGCCTCTGCCTCCCGAGTGCTGGGATTAAAGGCGTGCGCCACCATCGCCCGGCTAAGCCTTTTATTTCTTATTATCATACTGAAGTATACTCTACAATTTTTTCCATTTGTATAAAAGCAAAAGCAAGAATAAGGAAGCAACAAAAAACACTGAAGCACAGAAACGTGATTTCACTATAGTCATCTTATATAAGAGGCTGACTCTATCAGGAAAAGTATTGTCTCACCTACTGATATAATTGCAGGAACCATCTAGAGTTACAATATAATGCACAAAATAGTAACTGAAAGTCTATTTGCCGAGCAGACATATCAGGTTTATATCGACTGTGCCTTGTTCCACTCATATTGCCAATTCAAATGAACTCAAACTTTGAACATAAAATATTCCAGAATCACTATTGCCTTGTACTTTTGATATCAGAGTTTCCTATGACCAATGACGTGCAATCACCAGTGATATGCAGTCATGCCTGCAACAACTGCCAGCCCTGAGCTGTGGTTTCTTTCATTTGACACATACTGCTTAGCTGCTGGCATGACAAGAAGTTTTCCCCGTGAAGTGCCACTAAACCACTATTGATTTTGGCTGCATGGCAAAAACTGTGCCACTATCTTGTTATCTTCTCTCTTGTATTGGTCTTTGGACTTCTATTAGAGTTTGGCACCTTTCCAATATTACTGTAGCATAGCTACACATTCCAATTGCAAATAGTCAGATGATAAAAGTAGTCAAGTGACATTCTGATTTTTTTTGTTGTTGTTGTTTTACTTTTAAAACTTTTATGTTTTGTCTGCATGCATATCTACAAGCAACATGTGTGCCTTGTGCACATGAGGCCAGAAATATGCATCAGCTACTGCAATGCTGGAGATGTAGACAGTTGAAAGCTGTCATGTGTATGCTGGGAATCAGCAGGGAATCCAGGTACTCTGGAAGAGCAACCAGTGCTCTTAACTGCCCAGTCATCACTCAGCCCCTAGTTTTATATTTTTTATCCAAAAATTAATTAATTAATTAATCTTGTTAGAATCATAAAACAATTTTACTACTGCTTACTAGCATATTGTTGTTGATGGGTCTGATATTTTTACTTTAAAACACACATTCTGCAAATAAGAAACTTTTTATAAATATATTGCAATCTGTGTAAATTCTACTCCCTTTCCTTGTCTTATTGAGTTACTTTTGATGACTTCTTGTCTTCTTGAGCTCCCAAAGGCTTTATTGGCAATGAGGCATTTTTTTTACTTTTCATGCTTGTAACCATGTCCTTTAAGAATCAATGTGAATCATCATAGCTGAATATTTTTGTTCTTCACTAAAAGTTACCCCTCATACAGGAAGAATTAACAGTGGTTATATTAATCTTTCTTCCTGTGACATTATTCAACAAGGTATCTTTAAATTTCAATGTTATTTTCTGTGTATAATAGATGAAGATTAGAAAGAAAGATGGGGAAAATGAGAAAGAAGAACTCTTCATTTAAATGCCCCTTACTATTGTAGCAGCCAATACAGTTCTTGACTCCTTTCTCCCCAACACAACAGTAAGATCACGTGCCTTATTTTCTGTCTCTACTCCAGAGCACAAAGAGATTGATTTCATTTCTTTTAGTTTCCAGGAAAGAAAAACTAATGTTCAGAGATTTTTTTTAACATTTTGCTGCATTTATAGCATTTAATCAATCACTTAAAGCAATATGTTCAATACAAATCTTTTTTTGTTTAAAAGTGTAATATAATCCTCACCTCTTCTCTGAGACTGTACACTGTCCTAACATAAATACTGAATATTTGGTGGTATTTGTAGTCATATTTCCTCATTGGATAAATAAACCAGAAACTGATGGAAAAATGAAAAGGTTCCAGACATGGGAATGAAGAAATCAAAGAAAGAGAAAACAACTGAGGACCAGGATATGAAATCTTTATATGCTCCACATTAGGCATATTTTACACAGAGAATGATCTAAGCAATAAGAAGACAGGACCAAGAAGAAAAATATTTCCTAGAACTTTCTTCCAGTAGTTTTCATGTTTTGCTGTAGTTGTCTGTTGGCAGAAACCAATAATTACTTATACATGAATTGAATATTAATTAACTTTCTTGAAGTGTTGATTTCAAATTGATTTACCAGAATAACAGCTAATCTAAAGCCCATTATCAGCTCTTTGAAAGATCAGAAAGTCCAGGCCTATAAAAAAACAAAACAAACAAACAAAAAACAAACTTCATTTGTTTTTGTTTTAATTCATTTATGTTTAATTAAGTAATAAATCAAGAGAAGTTTTGCCTATTTGACAAATACTGTTTTGGATTACCAGAACCAAAGATGTAATTAATAAAAAAAAATTAAATGTGTTGTGTAGAAATATTGACAGATTACTTTAAGCATACTTTGAAAGATTATTATACAGTTTAAATAACATTAAAATGCATAAAATATAAGGCTGAAGTTAATTATAATAAGCAGAAAAATGACTGTAAAATTTGTTTTTATATATCTGGACATGAAACTGATACATTTTGTGTCAACACACTCTTATGGCCTTTCATAATAACAAGATTATAAAAAGCAAGAGAAAATTAAAAGAGTTTGTACTATAAAACAGAATAAAGCAATAATGAAACATAAATACTGGTAATAAAAATTGTAAAGGTGTACATAGTTGACAAACACAAAAATGATCATGATGTAACATCATGATTAAAAAAATATAAATATTCCCAATATTTAAGGGTTTTATAACTGATAAAAGAAAGGGTCTGTAAGTTTAAATTGTAAAGTGGTCCTCCTGATCTTATTAAAATATGTGAAAAAATTGGGATATTAAATTTTGATAAATATGTTTTAATAGATAATATATGAGGTAATTTATTGCAAGTCAGAGAAGAAGTAAAGACTATCGTATCTCCAATAATCTATTCTCTTTTTTCTAGTATTACTTGGTTATTTCTTTGGGTTCATGGACCTAGTTTAAAGTCATTATACTTAAAGGCTTAATTGTTTGAGAAAGAAAAAAATGAATATTAGGAACATATTATCAAGCATCATGTTTGTATTGAGAATATATTTATGATGATGCATTTAGCTATGGTAAGCTAATCTTTTTATGTATAAAACAAAAAGACTTTCAACTGGGCATCCTGGTATGCATATGTAATCTAATCACACAGAAGATAAAAATTCAAATTAAACCCAGCTACAAAGTCCATCAGCATTGTCAATTTGGGATACTTAACAGGGCCTTCATTAACAATGGACAGATAATTGAAACAAAAATATATTTTTTTCCTTTTCTTTTCTTTTTTCTTTTTTTTTGGATTTTCGAGACAGGGTTTCTCCGTAGATTTTTGGTTCCTGTCCTGGAACTAGCTCTTGTAGACCAGGCTGGCCTCGAACTCACAGAGATCTGCCTGCCTCTGCCTCCTGAGTCCTGGGATTAATGGCGTGCCCCATCGCCGCCCGGCTCAAAAATATACTTTTAACAGTATATATAAAATCATTCATATATTCATTATTTTCAATGCCTTGCATATTTTCTATTATCTACAGTGAAATAATTGCTTAAATACAAAGTTAAAAAGAAATAATATTGGGGAAATTGTTTCAGATAGAGGTGAAAGGCATATTAAGAATATATGCTAGGTCGCAATAACCACCAAAGCAATTCTATAATAATGCATAGTTAGTAGTTAAAAGAAACAGAAATTATATCTATGAACATTCATAGTTTTTAACATACTCAAATGAATAATTAAAAATAAATAAGTAATATAAAATTAGGCCAGCATATGATTGATTATTACATTTCACAACAATAAAATCTGAAAGAAATATCTTTGCCATTACTCTACTATACACAAAAAATATACTCAAAGTGGATTATAATATTGAAATCTAGAGCTACACAAACATAATTTGCCACAAGAAACGAACACATTCATTATTACAAGTGGATGAGGTGCATGGGAATATCTCCAGTTGATATAGAGAAGATCAGAAAGGATAAAACTGCACCAATACTATAAAGCCTTCCAATCTAAATAACATCATGTAACAACCTATGTGTAAAGTTTTCCAGAGGTGAAGCTATCAACCAAAGTTTTTTTTTGTTGTACATAATTTTTTTAAGTTATAGAAGAACAATTTAGGAATTCCTTATTATTTGCAGACATTTTCTCACTACCAAACACCTAACAGATCACACAAGCAGTTAAATACGACATGGAAGAAACGTGAAATCACACAGAAACTATACTAATTACACTACTCTTTGGCCAATTGTTCAGGTGTATTCACAGCTAGATCTTACTCTTTTTTTAAGTTGTTGAAAAAAATTTCCACCTCCTCCCTGTTTCCCATTTCCCTCCCCCTCCTCCCACACATCGCCTCCTACCCCCACTCCCCTCCCCCTCTACCCAGTCCTCCCACCTCCCCCCACTCCATTCTCCCTCCCTCTCGAGACTGAATTTTAAATTGACCTATATTTTATTAATCTATGTGTTACTGTGAGGCTGTGGCTTACCGACAATGTTCTGACATCTTTTTCCTTCAGTTGCAATATGGCATCTGTTTGACTCTGCCTTCTCTCTATATGTCTCTGATCAGATTTCCTGCTTGGCTTTGCTCTGCTAAGCCATTGGCCAAAACAGTTTTATTCATCAACCAATAAAAGCAACTCATATACTGAAGGATATCTCACATTATCTCCCCTTTTCTGTCTAATTAAAAAGGAAGATGCTAACTTTAACATAGTAAAATTATGTATACAAAGCAGTTATAAACCAAGAATTATAGTTACAATATTTAGTTCATTTTCACTTGGCAAATTGAGGAAAATGCTCTATCATCTGTCCTATCTTTTTGAGTTTAAAGTTTCATATCTAATTTATCTTGTATCATAAGTAAGGAAAACTTTAATTACAACTATTTAATCTTCAACTCCAACAAAAACCCCAGAAAGATATAATATTACCTAAGTAAATAGGAAGTTCATTGCAAGCAACTTCCAAAGTTCTAGAAATGACAGAGACATCTCACTGCCTAAACAGTCATTGAAAGTTCTTTTGTAACAGTGGGGCATATAGGGACATATATAACCTATAGACCCACAGTATCTGACAGATTTCCTTCAGTGAAGTAGGAAATTTGAAGACCTTTTCTGCCTTATACTGACAAAATTCATCAGTTGCCTTCTTCAATATCTTGCAAAATGTCTGGCAGTTTCCTTTGTGAAAAACCATCCCGTCTTTTAGAAAGTTCAGCAGTCACTTTTCTGTGCATCCTGAATGTCCAGTTCACACAGAATACCATCAAGCAGTTCAGGCAAGAGTATTTTCTTGCCCAAATGGCTAGCCTTGCCACACTGAAGGCAAATTCCACAATGAGTTTCTTCAATGCCTATCAACTTCTCTGAAGTAATTGGTGCTGCCAGAAGCAGACATGTCTCACTGTTGAAAAAAGTCTAAGTTCTTAAAATATTTTAAATGCCATATTCTGTAGATTTTTGAAAGTTTTGGATAGTATCTATTCAGCTGAAATATAACTCTATACATCCAAAAAACCTAACTAACATAACTACAGTTTGACTATTTTAGATGACTATCCATTAATTCATAATTTTTAATTATACAATACATTTAAATGAGCTGGATGAAGAAAATGCCTTAAGCAAGAGTTAATATACATATAACAAAATTGACCTTATTTATATCAATAAACCAATATCCATATCAATGTAAAGTTATCATATCCCTCTTTTTCTCTTTAGAAAGACCTTGAATGTGACCATTAACCATTTATAATCAATCCCTTTTAACTGAAAACAAACATTTATAAACAACATTTGAGAAATTGGGTATAGTATTTTAGACTACTTCCTTTTGATTAGGGGTGCTGTTGTGGAGTCTTTCATGGAATATCATGTGTGTTTGACCCATCTCAACTGAAACTGTCCTGAAACTGTTGTGGATGTTGGATCACCTGGGCCATTGCTTCAAGGGTTCTTGTTTGATCAAACCATGTTAGTCAGTAAGGAATACACAGCTTTCTCTCCTCTGTGGAAACAATAGCAGAACCTCTTTTCCAAAGTAACATGTCCTTAAACTTAAAATTTTAAGTCAAACAGTGCTTGGAACAATAGCCTTAAACTTTGTAAAGATTTGTTAGCTGTATTTTAATAAAAAAGTGATTGGCAACTAGCCTGGAAGAAAGTATAGGTGGGGTGTAGAGAACAGAAGAATTGTGGGAAGAAGAAAGATGCAGCCTGCCTTAGTGACCCAGATATAGAAGAAACAAGGTGAGAATTCCTTTGCTGATAAAGTACCAAGCCACAAGGCTAACACAGACAAGAATTATTGGTTAATATGTAGCAATTAGTTAATAAGAAGCCTGAGATAATAGGCCAACCAGCTTATAATTTATGTAGTATACCTTTGTGTATTTCTTTGGGACAAAAGCCTGTGGGACCAGGTGGGACAGAAACCACTGTCAAGAAAATATGTCTTTCACTTCTTTGGTGTGTGTTATCCCAAGATATTCTATGTTATTTGTGGCTATAGGGTGATGTTTCTCTGATTTATTTCAGTTTCTTATCATTTGTATATAGGAGGGGTACTTTTTTTTTTGAGTTGATCTTGTATCCTGCTGCATTACTGAAGGTATGTATCAACTGTAAGAATTAACTGGTAGAGTGTTTGGGGTTACTTATGTATGCTATCTTATCAACTGCAAATAGTGAAAGTTGGACTTCTTCCTTTCCAATCTGAATCCCCCTGATCTCCCTTTGTTGTCTTATTGAAGAAAGAAATTAGAGAAGCTACCAGAAATTTGATAGATCTCCCATGCTTTTGGATAAGTAAGATCAACATAATAAAAATGGCAATCCTACCAAAAATAAATTCAATGCAGTCTTATCAAAATCCCAACATAATTCTTCACAGACCTTGAAAGAACAATAATCAACTTCATATGGAAAAACAAAACAAAACAAACCAAACCAGGATAGCAAAAGAGTCTTATACAATAAAGGAACTCTCAGAGGCATCATCATCCCTGAAATCAAGCTCTATTATAAATCTATAGTAATGAAAACAGCTTTGTATTGGCATAAAAACAGACAGGTTGACTATGGAATCAAACTGAAGACCCGGATATTAATTGACACACCTATGAATAGCTGATTTTTGACAAAGAAGCTAAAATTATACAATGGAAAAAAGAAAGCATCTTCAACAAATGGTGTTGTCATAACTGGATGTCAACATGTAGAAGAATAGATCCATATTCATCCCCATACACAAAACTCAAATCTAAATAGATTAAAGACCTCAATACAAATTTGACCACACTGAACCTGATAGAAAAGAAAGTGGGAAGTAGCCTTCAATGGATAGTCACAGGAGACCACTTTCTAAATATAACCCCCATAGCACAGACACATAGAGCAACATGACCTGTAATATCCACAATGCGGAAACAACCTAGATGCTCCTCAACCAAAGAATGAATTTTTAAAAAAAAAATGCGGCACATTTACACATTGGAGTACTATTCAGGAGTAAAAAAGAAACAATGACATCTTGAAATTTGCATGCAAATGGATGAAACTAGATAAAACCATCCTGAGGGAGGTAACCCAGACTCAAAGGTGAACTTGGTATGTCTTCACTCATAAGTGGATACTAGCTGTAAGGCAAAGAATATTGAGTTCATGATCCTAGAGAAGCTAAGTAACAAGTTGTACTCTAAGACAAACATACATAGATTCAATAGACCAGATTGCCTGACAAAATTGGGAGCATGGGAGTGGAGAGAGAAGGGGAGAAGTGAGGGGAGATGAGCTTGAGGGAACAGGATAGTCAAGATATAGGAAAGACAGAGATGAGAGCAAAGAAAGAAATGTTTTGATTAAGGAAGCCATTATGGGGCTGGCAAAAAACCTGGCTCTAGAGAAATTTTCAGGAATTCTCAAGGATGACTGCAGCAGAGTGCTGGGCTGAGCTCCCACAGTCCAGTTGAAGAGTGAGAGGAGTGAGAATATGAGTAAAGAGGTCAAGACCCTGATGGGGACAAGCACTGAAACAGTTTATCTGAGCAAGTGGGAGTTCATCAACTCCAGCCAGACAGGGAAGGAATGAGCATGGGTCCAGACTAGTCCATCTAAATGCGAGTGATAGTGGTATGACTGTGGGGCCACTGGCAATGATCCTAGAATTTGTCTCTGATGCTTGTACTGGCTTTTTCGGAGACTATTCTCTTTGGATGGATGTCTTGCTCAGCCTGGATATAGTGAGGAAGGCCTTGGACCTTCCCTAGAGCAATGTGTCTTGCTCTCTTTAAGGAGTGATGTGGGGTGTGGTAGAGGGGTGGGTAGAAGGAAAAGGAGAAGAGAGAATGGGAATTGGGATTGGTATTTAAAATGAAAAAAGATAGTTTGTTTTCACTTTTTAAAAAATAAAATATAATAAAAAATAACTAGAAAAATAAATAAAATTTGAAGTAAAAATACCTTCGATTATATATATATATAATCATATGTATACATGTTAATATAAATGTTTGTGTTGATTTAGCCTAGCAGCCTGTACATTCAAATATTTCTCTGTAGATAGCTCATTCACAGTCAAAAAATTCAAAAGAAACCCAAATATACACATAATCCAGACTCTTTGTTTACTTTCTATCTTTACAAGGCTTTTTTTACTTTATTTCTTTTTATTTTTTAATTACTGTTTATTTGAGACAGGGTTTTTTTGTGTATCTTTGGCTATCCTGGATTTCACTCTGTAGACCAGGCTGACCTTGAATTCACAGAGATTCACCTGCCTCTGCCTCCCATGTGCTGGGATTAAGAGCATGTGCCACCAAGCCCTATTTCTTTTTTAAGTACTTTTTCTATTATTTTTCTATTCTTTCCCAAGCCTATGTATAAACACATTGTAATTGCTTAGAGTTTTGTTTTGTTTTGTTTTGTTTGGCCTGAATCTGTCTTTACTGTATATATCTATCTTTTTGTGAACACAAGAGTCTTTAATCTGCTAAACAATATGTCTAGGTTTAAAGCTGGTGCTTTGGTGGCTGACTCCACTTCATTCCTTAGCTTCATGAGAGATGTACAAGCAAAAGCCAAATTTATTGCCACAACTCTGACACTGGCTGCTCATAAAGATGAATTAAATGTTTGGTGGCAGAGCCTCTTAAAGGAGCTGTGAGGTTTTTGCCACTAATGCTGAATGAGGAAGCCTCTCTTAAAATAGCCACACCTCTGCACACTGCCAGCAAAGAGAGCCTACCAGAGAAAAGGAATTACCAAGAAGCTTCAATGACTCTGTTCTTGTCTGTCTAGAAATCTTTTCTTAAAAGCTTTCTCAGACTTTATATGAAAATTCTTGCCAAACATATGGGTACTACCTGTAGACAGAAATGCTGCCTTTGTTTCCAGGCTACCCAGACCCAAATAATCACACAGAAACTATATTAATTACAGGACTGTTTGGTCAATGGCTAAGGCATATTCCTAGCTAGCTCTTGCATCTTAAATTAACACATTGCTATTAATCTCTGTATCACCACGAGGCCATGCCTTACTAGTAATCTTCTGGTATTGTTCTCCTTCAGTGGGTACATGGTGTCTCATAGATTCTGCCTACTCTCTCTCTGTATTTCTGTTTGGACTTTCTGTCTGGCTTAACTTTAAGAAGTCATTGGCTGAAACACATTTACTCATCAACCAATAAAAACAACACATATACAGAAGGACATTCCACATCAGAGAGAAAGGTCGCTAACCCTTATTAAAATTTACTAACAAGAGATTGTTTCAAATTATCAAAATGATCCATGTAAAATGAGTCTGCAGTTATTACAAATTAATTAGTTTGGAAAATCCCACTCAGATGACAACAATAGGAATAGGAAAAGGAGTAAGGATTTGAGACATGAACTGTCCACTTAGCAACTGATATCTTCCCTGTAGAACATCACCTGTACCAAAGAATTTTATATTCTGTATGTAACAGAACTGAATGAGATATTATCCTTTTTTAATTTTTTTTATTTTTTATTTTATTGAAAAAAAGGAAAAAAAAGTTTCTGCCTCCTCCCAGCCTCCCAATCCCCTTCCCCTCCTCCCACTCCTTTCCCCCTCCCTTTCCAGTCCCAAGAGCAGTCAGGGTTCCCAGGCCTGTGGAAAGTCCAAAGTCCTCCCCACTCCGTCCATATCAAGGAAGGTGAACATCCAAACTGGCTAGGCTCCCACAAAGCCAGAACATTAAGTAGGATCAAAACCCCGTGCCATCGTCCTTGGCTTCTCATCAGACCTCATTGTTCACCATGTTCAGAGATTCCGGTTTTATCCCATGCTGTTTCATTCACAGTCCAGCTGGCCTTGGTGAGCTCCCAATAGATCAGCTCCACTGTCTTAGTGGGTGGGTTCACCCCTCTTGGTACTGACTTCCTTGCTCATGTTCTCCCTCCTTCTGCTCATCATTGGGACGTTGGAAGCTCAGTCCAGTGCTCCATTGTGGGTCTCTGTCTCTATCTCCATCCATCACCACATGAAGGTTGTATGGTGATGTGCAAGATATTCGTCAGTATTATTATAGGATAGGGTCATTTCAGATTCCCTGTCCTCAGCTGCTCAGGGAACTAACTGGGGACATCGCCTTGGGCTTCTGGGAGCCACTCTAGGTTCAAGTCTCTTGCCAATCCTAAGGTGGCTCTCTTAACTAAAAATTGTGCTTCCGTGCTCCCCTATCCAACCTTCCTTTATCCCAATCATCCTTTTTCCCCAAGTTCCCCCTGTCCTCGAATGTGGAATATATACACTTTAGAGTACTACGCTGCAGTAAAAAACAATGACTTCTCGAATTTTGCATGCAAATGGATGGAAATAGAAAACACTATACTGAGTGAGGTAACCCAGACCCAAAAAGATGAACATGGGATATACTCACTCATAATTGGTTTCTAGCCATGAATAACGGTCACGGAGTCTACAATTGGTGAACTAAAGAAGCTAAGTAAGAAGATGAACCCAAGGAAAAACATATAGTTATCCTCTTGGCTATGGGAAGTAGACAAAATTGCCGGGGAGAAAATTAGGATCTTGGGGGTGGGGTTGGATGGGGGTAAGGGGAGATGGGGAGAGAAAAGAGATATTATCTTATTGCTCATACCCAGAGAGTTTATTTTAAACAAGAAACCTGTAAACATTGTCTTTTCTTCATGTTTTCCTATTGGCATCTGCATTAATTCACCTTCTCTGGACTTTTTCAAATAAGTGATTCAAGCTATATGAATAAAAACTTCATCAATAATTTGAGCACTTTCATTTGCAGTTTTTAGTATGATGAAAAGTGCTATTACCTTAAAATTAAATTTAGCCATAGGTGACAGGACAAGGATGCTTAATTTCTTAAAATATCATGCCCTTGTGCCTCTACTATTAATCTACACCTTGCTAACTGGAAAACATATACACCATACATCACTATAACTTAAGTTTGTTTAAAAAAATTCCCAGAAAATTAAATTCATGCCTGAACTAGACCCTAGGGCGATGATCGATCTAACTATAGTTTTTACAGCTTAGCTATAAACCTCTGAAATTGCTAGTTTGTAATAAAAACAGTGACAGATCTTTTAAAGTCCATTTTTCCATTCTTTTTCCCATGAAACTGTGCTAATATAAGTTCTTGTTGATATTTGAAAGTTTTAGAAACATAAAGAACTCCCTAAAATTTGTGGTAATGGTCAATGCAAACTGGTGACTCCTCCCAGTAAAAAACTACAAGTACTGTTTTCCCCATCTTTGTCCTGTAGTTAAAAGGCCTAAGTCTGGAGTTGGGGTTGCAGTGTAATTTGGTCATGTCCTATCATAGGAAGAAAGAAGAGAATCTAAAATACTCTGACCTTACCTTCCTTTTGTCAAGTTCATTTTTCTCTTTTGCCATCCTTAACAATTTATTTGGATACATGGTATTCTACAACATGAATAAATGAAGTTGCCATGTACTCTTGGGGATTTATTTTTTTTTTTGTTTTGTTTTGTTTTTTTCAGTGATCTTAAAAGACACTAAGGGAAGACAGTTTCACATTCACACTCCATTTATCCTATACTAGTGCCTAGGAACATACTATATGTATGAATACTCTTAACAAAGCTATACATGCATTTGTTTGCTATGGACCTAACAGTGTCTGGCACACTGTTCTAAGCCTCATAACACTTGGCTCTGAAAAGTACTAACATGGGGACTTGAAAGATTTCTTAATGGAGGAGTGCTTGAAGCACAGGTAGGAAGACTTGAGTTGAGACCAAAGAATTTGTGTAAAAACTAAGCATGGCCAGGAACCTATAACTTGAGCACTGGCACGGGGAGTGGAGACTGGATGATCATAATCATTGGGGTTTACTGCTCAGCAGCTTAGTTAAATACAGTGATCTCCATATTCAGTGAAAGACCAATTCAAGGTAATAAGTCAGTGCATGCTGGAAAAGATCCTGCACACATTGGTGTATATATGTGTTTACACCATACACAGACTCATCTGATATATACAGAACTTAATAAAAGAAACATTCTAAAGTTTTTTATATTATTTGATGAAGTTCAGGGTTGTTTCTGTATTTCTTGGATTTAGTACATTAGAGACAGTCATGGTCAAACAGCAGCTGATATCATAAGTGAATGTATTTTAACATTTGAAACATTTTTCAGACAAGAGGTAATATCCATTTAAAAATTTCTGTGTTCATGTAGATAGAAAGAGTCATTTTATTAAAAATGTGAGACATTTCCTTAGATAACTATGCTTTCAAGAAGTTTGTTTAATAATACCAAACACAGAGATTTTCACATGTATTGCTACCCTAAAGCCCTTTGGAAACTCTGTGCTATATGGGATTGTTGTGATGTGTGAATGACTGAGAATTAGACAATGAATGAAATTGTGAATTCAGGGTAACACATTTCCAAGAATGCAGAATCACATTGGAATGTTCAGTGCTCTTCTTATTTTAACCTAAAGGAATGAAAGCACAGTTTTCTTAGTTTTACTCAATATAAGCAGATTGTTGCTAAGGTTATAAACATCTTTTTCCCAAAACACACACTTTATGATATTATATAAAATATGAATAAATATTTCATAAAGGTATGGTTTGAAATGAATGGGAACATATGCATAACTATTTAAGTTGCTTCTCATTTAAAACCTTGTTTTGTCCTGCTCATTCCTTTTCTTTGTGTCATGAAACTTACACTCTCTTTATCTGGAGACATGCCTAAAACAGAAAACATCATATGAAACAATGGTCTAATCTGCCATAATTGATCAGATGCAATCATCCAGAATTCTGACAAATCTTGTCAGATAGTTTATATAGAACATAGCTATTGTATATTGCCATGAAATGCCTCATAGAATTCTAAAATGTAAATTATTTCCCTGAGTAGGCTATAAAAAAAAACAACAGCAACAACAACAACAAAAAAAGACATTGTCTCCTGTGCCCATGTGTTGTAGAGTACTTCCCACTTTCTCTTCTATCAGGTTCAGTGTGTTCAGACTGATATTGAGGTCTTTAATCCACTTGGACTTGAGTTTTGTGCATGGTAATAGATATGGATCTATTTTCATTCTTCTATAGGTTGACATCCAGTTTTGCCAGCACAATTTGTTGAAGATGCTCTCTTTTTTCCATTGTATACTTTTAGCTCTTTTATTGAAAATCAGGTGTTCATAGGTTTGTGGGTTAATGTCAGGGTCTTCTATTCGATTCCATTGGTCAACTTCTCTGTTTTTATGCCAATACCAAGCTGTTTTCAATACTGTAGCTCTGTAGTAGAGTTTGAAGTCTGGGATGGTAATGCCTCCAGACGATCCTTTGTTGTATAAGATTGTTTTGGCTATCCTGGGTTTTTTGTTTTTCCATATAAAGTTGATTATTGTCTTCTCCAGATCTTTGAAGAATTTTGATGGGGATTGCATTGAATTTATAGATTGCTTTTGGTAGAATTGCCATTTTTACTATGTTGGTCCTCCCAATCCAGGAGCAAGGGAGATCCTTCCATTTTCTGGTGTCCTCTTCAATTTCTTTCTTCAAAGACTTAAAGTTTTTGTCAAATAGATCTTTCACATCCTTGGTCAGAGTTACCCCAAGATATTTTATGCTATTTGTGGCTATCGTGAAAGGTGATGCTTCTCTAATTTCCCTCTCTGTTTCCTTAACCTTAGTGTATAGGAAGGCCACTGATTTTTTTGAAAAAAAAAAAAAGACATTGTGAACAGTGATCATTGCACACTTGCACACCTATATGTGCACAGAAAGGGTCTTGTAGTCTAATTTCATTTCTGGGAATATTGTTTCTGTAGTAAACACAGTTTGAATCAGATTGTCTATAGCTGCAGGTGCTGCTCTTTTCATTTGAAACACTGCATAATTTTGTATTTATTTTGTTTTTAAAAGTGTTCAATTTACTAAAAATTAACTCTTGGACCTGTTTACATATTTTTTATTTCAAAATAGACTAAGTTACTAAAAAAAATAGGATAATGAATATAAAATCAGCTACTGGAAAGATGGCTTACCCGTCATAAGTACTTACTACTTATTTATTTATTTATTTATTTATTTATTTATTTAAGATTTCTGTCTCCTCCCCATCACCATCTCTCATTTCCCTCCCCATCCCTCAGTCAACTCCCCCCTCCTCTCATCAGCCTGAAGAGCAGTCAGGGTTTCCTGCCCTGTGGGGAGTCCAAGGACCTCCCACCTCCTTCCAGGTCTAGTAAGGTGAACATCCAAACAGCCTAGGCTCCCACACAGCTTACTACTTTTGAACACCATTCAGGTTCAGTTCCCAACAGCCATGTCTAGCCATGGTAGCTTATAGCCAACTTCCTAAAACTCTACTCCTTGGAAACAGATTCCCTCTTCTGGTCTTTTCAGGCAGTGTATTCATGAACATATAAAACATTATATATATATATATATAAATATATATATATATATATATATACACACACACATAAAAATATTAAGAGTAAATACTTTTTTAAAGGACTAGCATTTCTATTTTATTTTTGTAGCTTTAAAGTTTCATGCTCTAGGTTCTAATATTTGATTGATCTGAAATTGTGAAGTTTTCATATGCAAATAATCTCTAAATTCTTCTGGTGTCTGTTCCACTTTCAGCAGAGGTTTTATATGATAACTATTTTTATGAAAAACAAAACACTATCACTACCTCAGGGAAAGAGTCACTCTCAGGAGTCAGACACCTAAAATAATTTCTATAAGTTTCCAGTCAATAGAAAGTTCAACTGCTCTGTAGTTGTTACACACACACACACACACACACACACACACACACACACACACACACACGCACACTAAATTACCTAATCACTAAAATCCAGGTCTTCTATTAATGAATAGATAATGCCTATAGGAATTTAGTCTTTTGTTGGAGAAAAAGAATATTGGACATGGATGGTTGGCAATGTCAGTGTCTATATAAAAGGAATCCTTATCACCAGACCACTTTAGTTACTTTATACTCCCATGGTAACAAGAACTAGAACTAACATATGTAGAAAGTTTAGTTTGACACTTTTTTGTCCTTTAAAATATATGTAAGCTTTAATAATATGCTCTATAGTAGGTACGTGCAAGTGAATGCATATACCTATGGATGCCAGCAGAAAGCCTGGGATCCAGTGCAGCTGTGAGACACTTTTATTATTATTATTATTATTATTATTATTATTATTATTATTATTATTATTATTTTGGTTTTTTGAGACAGGGTTTCTCTGTAGCTTTGGAGCCTGTCCTGGAACTCCCTTTGTAGACCAGGCTGGCCTCGAACTCACAAAGATCTGCCTGCCTCTGCCTCCCGAGTGCTGGGATTAAAGGTGTGCGCCACCACTGCCCGGCTTGTGAGACACTATTTGTGGTTGTTGAGAATACACTCCAGTCTTCTGCAGAGTCATTCACACAGATAATGACAATGCCAACATCTCCCACACCCAGAAAAAATCGGCTCTTGGACTGAATTGTATCAAATTTTTAGTCATTTTAAAAAAAAAAATTCTTATGCATCACTTCACTTCACCTTTGTTTAATTCTAAATGAGCAATTTTTCTTCTAGTCTCATGAAAGGTAAACTAAAATTGTACAAATTTTAAATTTTGTAAAGTCCAATGATTTGTGTAGATAGCCTGGGCTAGAGACCCAGATTTGAGAGGAAACTTGTGTCTTTGCTTCTTCTGCACACTGTGTCATTCCCGGAAAGAGTTCAATGGTATATTTTTATCTTATTGGATTATTTTAATGAATATACTGCCAAGCTTTAAAGAAATAGGGGAATATGGTATACTAAAGGATAAAGAATAAAATGTGTAAGAGAATTTGTGATAGAGGGACTAGTGCTTGATCAGACAGCTGTATCAAGATATCTAACTTAAGGGGTTAGCTACAATTCCTTTCACACTGAGTCCATTCATGCTTCAGTCATCTCCTCTATTTTGATGACAATATTTGTTTGATTCTGCCCTCAACTCATTTCTATATGCCGTCATGCATTAAGCAGTATCTAAGTGTTTTTTTTTTTCAAGAATTGTACCTCTCTTCTCTGTTCATCTGAGGTTTTATAAATTAGGTGAGATATCTCAATGACATTATTCTATGCAGTATGGAGTACTGACAACTTTGAGTGTAGTTTACTCAGATGGATATATTTCGTGTCAGTAGGAAATATTGTCTGCTTCGATTCTCTATTTGGCTCTAACTATATTGTACATCAAGCCCATTCTATTTTGTTTCTCTAAAGAGATACAGATAGTTAACTAAACACTGGATATTTCTTTTGAGTATTAGTGTTAGCATCAATGCCCACGAAGAGAGTTGATGGTAAAGGATAATCATATGATTGGATCTGCTTTAATTAATAAACTAGATGAGATTCTAGTTTGTTAAAACAAATAGATTTCCTTTTTTAAAATGTAACTTTATTTTTTTAACAGAAAAGAAAGATCAAATGAACCTCTGTCAGACATATAACACTTTAATATCGGATCACAAATGTCTGCTCCTCTTTTATGTAAATCAACTTAATTTGCCCTCAGCAGTTCTCATTGGAACAAATGCCACCCAAGGAAATTTAGTTAAATTTACTTACTGGGCCTTCATCTATTGTCATTATATCTTCAGTAGAATTTGCTTGTCAGTATAATAATTTTAACCACCTTTTATGCCTCTTCTTTTAATGCAATTGTTTTCTTCACAGCCTTCTCTAATATACCTTGTCAAAAACAACAGCTTTATTTGTTGATGACAAAGCTGAAAAGACAGTGGACAAAAGAGGGTGCTTTGGTTCTTTTTCTTCTACTGTCCACTAAAACTGCTTTATTTTTTATTGAGTTATATATTTTTCTCTGCTCCCCTCCCTTCCTCTTCCTTCCTTTTAACTGTCTACCATGGTTCCCATGCTCCTAATTTACTCAGGAGATCTTCTCTTTTTCTACTTCCCATGTAGATTAGATCCATGTATGTCTCTCTTAGGGTTCGCATTGTTGTGTAAGTTCTCTGGGATTGTGAATTTCAGGCTTATTTTCTTTGCTTTATATCTAAAAGCAACTTATGAGTAAGTACATATGATATTTGTCTTCCTGGTTTTGAGTTACCTCATTCAATATGATGTTTTCTAGGTTCGTTGATTCATCTTCAAATTTCAAGATGTCATTATTTTTTCTGCTGTGTAGTACTCCATTGTGTGAGGGTATAGCTGCAAGCCTGGTATCTCCATCTTGTCTAGTAGCTGTTTCCACACTCTGTCTAACAATGAAGAATACTTGAGTATTGGTGGGGAGGTAGGTTGGTGGCCTTTGAGCACCAATCAATATGGCCTTGACCCTCTGCTTCCTACAATCCTTCCTCCTTTTCTTCAGCTTCTCTAAAGATTCACCTAAGCTCTGCCTAATGTTTGCCTTTTGTTCTGCATCTGTTTCCACGAGTTTCTTTATAAAGCCCCTCTGATGACTGTTCACTAAACACCAATCTATGAATAAAGCAGAACATCATTAAGCATACATTGACATCTTTCTATTCAGTCATATTTGGTTCTCTTCTAGGTTTCTGGACCACCCATCTTCTGCTCCAGGCAGTGCCAGTGGTGGGATCACATTTGTGGCTTGGGTTTCAGGTTGGTCCAGTCATTGGTTTGCACTCCACCAGAAAGCCCACAGAATAAACTAAACTTAGTTCAGGAGTTCAGAGAAACTTAACCCATAACCAGGGAGCCTACATAGTACTGACATAGGCTCTATGCTTATTGTGACAGTTTAGAGCTTGGTCTTCTTGTGGGACTTCTACCAGTGGGATCAGAAGCTGTCTCTTATTCTTTTTATGGCTTTACAGACCCTATTTTCTTGCCCAAACTTAGTACAAAAGGTGTGGTACTTAGTCTTACTGTAACTTGACGTGCCCATTTTGTGGATATCCATAGGAGGTTTGCTCTTTTCTGAATAGGAATAGAGGAGGAATGAATTGAGAGGGTGGTCACAGAGGAGATGTAGGGAGAGAGACTGGGTGGAGAGGAGGGAGATAAAAATATGTTTGGGATATAAAATAAATATTTTAAAGGAATTCCAAAAGAGCATAGAAATTGTCATTCTCTTAGCTTCTGAGTTATTATTAAGAATTTCCCATTTATCTTCCATAACCTGTTAGATGATCCTTCACTGGGATGCATAAAGACTATTAATCGAGGTTCTTTAAAGGAACACAACTCTATCTATCTATCTATCTATCTATCTATCTATCTATCTATCTATCTATCATCTATCTATCTATCTATCTATCTATCTATCTATCTATCTATCGATATGCATATACACAGGAATAGGTATAAATTCAGGTATTGATATATGTGCATGTATATGTGAATGTGTATGTATATATACATGTATATCAAAGGGAAATTTGTTAGATGTGGTTAAAGTATTCTAACAATGGCTGTCTCATGACACAAAGTATGCAAGGTTTGCATATCTGTAATCCCAAACTGGTAGTCAGGTCCAAGAAATCCCTGAATATGTGCTCCTCATCTGTCTGCATTGGAATCCTGAAAAAGTTGGATTTAATACTGGCTGCAGCAACAGGATAGACAAAATTCCCAGCAAGAATGAGGGCAAGCAGCCAGAAAGCAAAGTTTTCTTCTTTCATGTTCTTTCATGTGGGTTTCCAGAAAAGGGTGTGAATTTAGTGTGGGTTTTCTTGATTCATATTGTCTGATTAAATCCAACCCACACAGGAATGCTTGTGTTTTCGTTGATTACAGATGTAATCAAGTTACAAGTAAGAATAACTGTCACAAAGACTATCACGATACCTTTTCAAACTGTTATCTATAAATTTCCACATATCCTCAGATCATAAGGAATCTCTGTCCAGTAAGTCTTTTTTTTTTCTTAAGAAAAGTCTGCGATTACCTTGGTTTATTAACCGCTGCCACTGTCTGTATTCCATGGCTACTCTCTTACTTAATAATGGTGCCATAGTGTGTAGTCTTCATTTACAGGGTGATCAACTGAATTCCTGAACTAAAGGACTTTCTAGGATAGTGAACTTTCTGTGAATAAAATGGGTGCACCCCAGTGAACTGACTGAAATTGGTTATAATACTATCTTCTCTTCACATTCAGACTTCATGGGAGAATATGATGAAAACTTTTTCCAGGACTTTGCATACATTGTACTCAAAGGAACTATTACGATTTTCCAATTGAATTTTCCTTGGTAATGTATTCCACAAATCCATTGGCCATCTAGAAACATTTGGAAAAATAACTGCATCAACAATAAATTGAGGAACTGAAAACAAAAACCTCTTATTACTCTTATCTCTTTTATTTTAATATTTTATTGAGAATTTTACAATTATTCAATGCTTTTTTATCATATTCACCTGCACTACACACTCATATCATCCTGTCTCCATTCTCCAAAACTTCACATATTCATGTTCTCAGTTTTTGCAGACCTACTGGGAGCGATTGGTGCTGCGTGGATACGCCACCCACTGGGTCATGTTCAGCCTACTAAGAGTATCATTCTTAAAGGAAACTGACTCTTCTTCCCCAGGAAGGCATCAACTAGTTCCTCAGGCAGGGCTTTGGTTCATGAAGTCTTCCCCTCCCCTTGCTAGAACGTTAACTTGCTTGATCTGGTTTAGGTCTTCCACAAGTCACTGAGCTGCTGTGTGTTCAGTGGTGTAGTGTTCCTGTCACGTCCTTAGCTGTCTGTTTTGATATTTGTTGAGCCTTTGATTTCAAAGACAAACTTTTCATATTGAGGCAGCTTTACTTTCCTGCTTTCCAAATATGTTATTATCTTCTTAAGGCCAGAATCTATTCTTTTTTGTTTATGTTTTATTGCTGTTGCTAAGTTTGTTTTGTTTTGATGTATTTCTCAAGGCAAGTTATGAACATACTTTGTGTGACCACAAGTGTTCCTCCAAAGAAAGCTTCTTCTTGGGTTTTGTTTCTGAACACAAAGTACAGTGCATTAAGGAAAAAATGCTTTTATGCTCATAAGGCAATTTATTTTCTCTAATTTCTTTCTCCAACATTGGACTTCCTTTGTTTTGCCATAAATAAATGTTGCTGTTTTAATTCATCCATCACAAACCTTTATGCACATTCCTCCGCACTATGGCCTTGCTTATCAGATTCTTAGGACGCAATTTGATATATGCTTGCTGTAACTGAAATGCTTTTATATTGGTGACTGCAATTGCCAGTGCATGTCTATAAATAAGCTACAATTGTAAGCATATTTCACTGGAACGATTGGTGGTTTATTTAACTTGAAAAGGACAGATATCTTCTAGCTTATTGAACAGCTATGGCTTATAGTCAAGGTCTTTTGGATGCTGCCGTCCCTTCATTATTCTTTCAAATGTTCCATCTCACTATAGGTGCTTTGTGCAAAAGAATAAAGCACCAATTTTTCAGGCAACAGTGTGGGAAAAATTGAGCTTTCATGCTCTTTGCTAGTATCGCTTGATCATCCTGGATGCTACCTTTCCTGCATTTTACACAAAGCATGTCTTACTGTCCTGCTATCAGAGTAAGAAAACAAGAATAACCTAAAGGAAGAATAGACAGAGTAAAGAGAGAAAATTTAAGGGACATTTGCAAATTTAATTAGTGATTACTTAATTTGAACTTGTCCCCAAGTTCCTTACTTAATCCTGTCCCCAAATTCATTTTGCCTATTTGAAGGAGACGTTTTACAGGTTTTTTCCTACTTTGGCCAGGTTGCAGTGATTCAGTGCATTTTTCTTTGCATTATAACAATCTATCAGCACATTGGGGTGGAAGCTAGAGAGGTGGCTCAGCAGTTAAGGACAATTGAACTTAAAACTTCAAACATGCTAATTTTATATATTTGTAAGCATAATTTCTGGATGTATATCACGTTATTTCTTGTGACAGTTGTTTAAATTTCCAAGCCCTTGAGACTGTGCAGCTCCTTGATTCTCCAAGAGCAACCTATGGAGACTTTATTTAACTGTCTAAGCTTCTCCAGTGTGCCTTTGTAGTTACTAGTACATTTCTCTTTTCGAAGAACATTTTCACCTCACCTCCACTAAAACGGATCCTCTGATCATAAGGAAAGGATAGTAGTTCAATCATAAACTAAGCTTTTCTAAATTCCCTTGTGTCTTAGTTTTACTCACCTAATAATCTTGTAACCTGATCCTTTCCTACCAGATCTCTGTGTACAATGTAAACATCTCCCTATTTAATGTGATATGGTTGTCCCTCTTCTGCCTCACCACATCTACTGAATCAGGTCATCATCTGTTACTGTGGGCCAATACACCAGCGTTTTCAATTTTTTTACAATAAACAAAATGTCTCAAAACATGAAAGACTCAACTGTCAATTGATGATCAAATGTATCATTCTTTTGTGACCTTGATATTCCTTTGATTATAGTTTAATCTGAAGATTTGAAAATATCTATTCCTTATCTTATTATGCTATTTAACAGGGTTTTATTTTTATATAGGATTCATATTAATAGATTCATGCTTAGAGGTTGAAGACTGCAACTTTAATTCCAAACCAGATTCTTGATCTCTAGAATTATGTACACATTAGTCATGACAATGATGGTAAAAATCACTCTTACAAGTGTTCTTTGACACAAAATATGTTCATTAAGGTGATTATGTTTGTCCAACTATAAATGCCATGTTTGTTGCATTATTTACTAGTGAATATTGAATTATATTTGCCATAAAATTTCTCATTCTGATGCCTCAGCATATCATTGTGAATAGAGAAGTATCCTTTAAAGATGTGAATAAAATAATATGAATCTGTTCGTGTGTTCCACTAGAGAAATACTTATTCAGATTAGTGAAGATAGAAAACCAGCCGACATCCTCAAGCCAGGACAGAAGCTGCAAAAGTAGTTCTGCCAGTATGAGAGATAGAATTTCAGGGCTTGGTCACAAAGACTCTAGAAAACCAGCACATGTTTCTTTCAGAGAACTATGGAGCTCTCTGTATTTGCAACAATGTCTAGCTTTCCATTTTGTCACTCATCAAGCACTCCTACCTCCATTAAAATTGACCCTTGAGGTTTTGCTTGCCTCACATTCCATGTCCTCCTTCTATTTACAACCAAGATGTAACTGTCCAAACTATTTCATAGATTGTTCCTACACTAAAATTGTCTCATTCATTGATCTTTTCAAACTTCTTTTACACCCCCTGATTTTAGAAACATCTAGGCAGATGACTGCCCCCAAGTATTGTTTATTACTATACACCCAGGTTTGCTAACAATCTCCAAGCCAGTTTACTAACATGTTATAGATTGTACTGTCATTAGTTCATAAGGTCTTTCCTTCATCGATTTCCAAAATCTGGTCTGGGAAATGTAACTGTCCTTGCTTCATTCTTCACAACTGTTCTTACCTGCTAATGGCTAAACACCAGGTAGTATTCATTCATTATTTTTCCCAGGACCTACTATAATTGCTCAAACAAAGAAACAGAACCAATCACACCTGAACGATATTTATCTAAATATTGTTTTCAGCATAGAAAATAAAAGGGCACTTGGTAAGTAGTTGACTAAGATTAGTATGTGGATCGAATATCTTACACTTTAATTTCTGCATTATTATTGCTAATGTCAGGCTGTATTCCAACATCATATTCACCCACATATTAAAATGTGTCAAGGATTATTAATAAATAGACAAAGATACATTTGTTATTATCTACTTCTGAACTTGAATTTTCTCAACATGTAATGATTAGAATATGCGTTCACTACACCCAGTGGGAAAATCCCGTTAAGCCTTGTGCAAATCAGATGTCCTCACAGGCAGGAGTACCTTAGGTCAAGTGCTACTTAAGTGAAATACAATTCTCATTTCAGGGGATTGCAATGAAATGTTTTCAAGTCAAATTCATTCATTTCGTACCAAAGTAGGTGTCCAAATTTCCCTCCTTGCTTTCATTCCAGTAATCCCAGCATTCCACACGGACAAACTAGGGGCAATATAACTCAAGAGAAAGACTCTGACATTCACAGAATGTTGTAAAAATCAAGATACCTTTTCTGCCTTTCTAGAGTCACTAAATGTAATCTGGAAATATGACTAGATGCAATCTCTTGTTGCAAATATTGTAAAGATAGTATTAAGTAGTTTGAACTGCACAAAGAAGGAAGGAAAGAATGACATTGTATTTTGCTGGTTCAACTTTATACTTAAACTCATGAACCAAATATAAAATGTGCCTTATTAAATGATTTGGAAAGTGGTAAAAAATGTGCAGTATTTTGAATAATTTTATTTTTTAAATGCTTTTTTACCATATAATAATTACACATGAATACACAACAGTGTGTTTCATTATTACATTTTTATAAGTGAATGTAATAGATCTATTCACATCTCTTCCACATTAACCCATTCCTCCCCAGCCCCAGTGATGTACTTCTTCACAACCTGCCTTCCATTATTTTTGAGAGCATTGGCACTTCTGTCCATCAACCAGAAGCCTGAAAGTCCTCAGGGAACAGATGAGATTTGTGAATCCCTCCCCACTTCAAGATGGAAGCATGTTAGGCTCAAATTTGTGTTGATCCTGTAATGATTCTGTGAGTTCAAGAGTACAATGTCAGTGGCAAGACCAGAAGACAGTTACAAAAGGCTCAACCCCTCTTCCGGCTCTTCCACTTTTTTTCTGAACTAGTCCCTCACCAAGAATATGTGGAATCTATTTTATTCACACACTCACACTGTGTTTCTGCACCTAGGAAGCCATGCCTGTGAAAATTCTGATTATTATAATGTATTAATGTGTGTATGAGCAAGGGTACAATTAACAATATAAATCAGTCAACTTTACTAAGGAAACTGTTTTAATTAGAAATATTATACATATAAATTATATATATTAGAAATGTTTATCTTTTCAAAAGTGAATAAGTAAAATTATGAAGACATTTGTAGTCAACAACATAGTCCACCTACCAAGACCTGAGTTAGGCCACTGTGTAGGTGTTGTAACTGATAGGTTCAATATACAGCTTACAATCTGGTGTCTTGGCATAGAAACATCAGTGATCAAGGAACCTCAGGAAGCATTTCTCAAATATGTCAAATAATATCTCATACAGATAAAAACAGACCACTTTTGTTTGAGAGAGAATAAAATTATTCATAAATCAAGGTCAGGTTTGCACAATATTTGATATTTATTAATGCTCACAGTAACTAAGTGCCTAGAAAAAATGACCATATTTTAGATATATCTGTCATTTCTGTACCAAATGGAGAGTAGAAGAAGCAGGGTAGTTATCTTAAAATTGCCTTAAAGTATCCAAGGAAGATATTTTCATGAAAATGGTTTTCATTCTTATCAAATCTAGATTCAAGTCTCTAGTGTAAAATAGATTAACCTAACTCATGAAGTATTTTGCAAGAATTTTAGTCCATTATACTGGAAGAACAATAATGACAGACTACATATAATATTTTTCTCCTATTTACAAATACTGAAAATGGAAATTCAAATAAGAATCATAAAGCAAACTAACAGAGAGAAGTGCTTCATATGTAGACATATTTGTTTGTTTAAAATAATTTATTTATGTGCAGGTTTGTGTGAGGGTAGTGGTGTGTATGTGGTGTTGAGATGCCATCGTACTCATGGGGTCATCAGAGGGATACATTCAAGGGTCAGTACCCTCCATCCACCATCTTTGCCTACAAGGTCGAGAGATGAGCCAACCTGGAGTCTGCCTGAGGGCCTAGCAACAGTCATTATCAGAGGTACTTATAGTGCCTAGCTAATGATGGGTAACCACGCAATGTTAAGGGACTGGAATACAGCCTTGGTTTTGAGAGGGGAGTATAATAGGCTCTCCCCATTGTTGAATAAACAAGTTTGCTATTTACCTTTTACCTGACTACAAGTGTCTATGCTGTTGTGACTGTGACTCCTCACTCCCTCTTCCAACGGAGCCTTTAGGACCCAGCAGCATTTTCCCGGTGTCAGCATAGTCAACAGGCTTGCCAGATGTCTTTCTTCGCTGAACTATCTTACTGGTCATGTGTTTTCCCTATTTTATTTTAGCAATTACCTTTTGTTTATTATGCAAGTGCCCTGCCACTGTGTTATATCTCTCACCCTAAGATATTTACATTTAAAATTTCATATTTATTCAAGCAAACTCTGGCATCTCAAAAAGTAATTCTAATACATTGCTAATGTTGACAAAATATCATCCTTAGATTTTTATCTCTAATGTATGTAATCTGGTGGCTTAATTTGTCCAAAGACATTGTTTAAATTCAGTTTATAGAGAAAAGATAAAAGAAAAATAATTTGCAAGTGATTAAAAGCATTTTATTTCATCCAGTAACCAAAAACACATATGCAAAATTGAACCATAGTTTTAGAAGTTAATATATATATATTATATATATTCACATTTATTTTATTAATTTGTTGTATTGTTTCTTTGAGAATTTCATAAAATTTATTTTGATCATATTGATCCCACTTCCCTAACTTCCAAGATCCACTTGCTTCCATACTTTGTATCTTACCTCTTTTCTTTCTCCCCTTTTATTGAAAATAGATATTTTGATTGCAGTTTTCCCTCCATCTATTCTTCCCAGTTCCTCCCCCACCTCCCATCTCATCTGAATATTCCCATTGTCTCTTATTAGAAAAGAACAAGTTTCTAAGAGATAGCAACAAAATATAATATACTAATAAGATTAAAAAATCATCATATCAATGTTGGGCAAGACATTCCAACAGAAGGAAAAGAAGCCAAGAGAAGGCACAGCAATCAGAAATCCCCAAATTTGTTTTCACATACTCAGGAGTCTAATCAAAATACTATTCTGAAAGCTACTATTTATAAATATAAATATAAATATATATGTATATATACACACATATATATGTATATCTGCACATATACATACATACACACACGTGAATATATACTTTTATATTTATACACACACACATAGGTGCAGACCAAGCAGTATGCTTGCTGTTTTAATGAAACAAAGCTTTAAAATAATTTTATGTTCTATGGGATTTCTTGCTAATAGTTTTCTTAATATGAAAAACCCAGAAAATCTAAATTTTACAAGGACACATAGCTGATCTGTCTGATTCATAAGGCTAGTATTATGAATTCAAAACAGACCAATTGTTGATAGCTGAAGAATGATTAACTGTTTGTACCCATTCTCAATTTGCTGATATAGGTATGCACTTCAAAGATTAAAAAATCAATCAGTGTGTTTGGGATTTTTTTATGTAGAAGAAGAAGTCTAGGAAGAGAAGCAACTTTTATGCAACACCACAGGGAAAGAAATTCTAACTAGTCAGAGATACATAAAATAATTTTACTCTGTAGCCCTGAGAAAGGACTACAAGTTTCCTTTTGTGGTCAAGGATTGCACACACGGTAGAAAGTCCATTTTGAGATTTAAAGTGCTATGATGCCGCAGTGTCTTGGGAGTGCTGACTTGAGTTGAAGCTAAGAGATTTACTATTTCTCAGGAATGTTCACTTGAGCTTGAACTAGAGGATTTACAATATTCCAGGTGTCTCTGTATCCCAAGACTTAGCACTCTCCAGGAACTACTGAGTACTAGAGAAATCCAGAATGAATGACTTCTGATTACAGGGTGTTAGAGTAAAATAATTATATAGCTGTGGATTAGTTAAAATTGCCTTTCTCATGCCTGGGGAATGCAAGGCAAAGGGTTTAAGTGGCTAATACATTCATAAATATAGGTGGTAAGCACATAATTTTCTCATTTTCTTGTACTCTTCATTGGTTTAGATTTATGACTCCTTTAAAATTTCTTATAAGATTATCTCTCAAAATAAATAATAAAGTGATTGTTTCTTTACACCACAATTTGCACCCTGCCAATATACAAGTTACTTAGATATATTGTATGTGATTTTTTGGGATGGCTCTCTTTTTTATTTTTATTTTTTTTTCCATTCAAAAAATTTACACTTTCTCCACTCCTCCCATTCTCCTCCTACTCTCTCACTCCCCCTCCTCCCTCCCCCTTCCTCCTAAGAGAGGGCAAGGAACCCTGCCCTACAGGAAGTCCAAGGCCTTTTCCCCTTCCAGGCCTAGGAAGCTTTGCGTCTAAATAGACTAGGGTCCCAAAAAGCCAGTACATGCAGTAGAAACAAGTCCCAGTGCCTTTATCAATGGCTTCTCAGTCAGCCCCCATTGTCAGCCACATTCAGAGAATCCAGTTTGATTGCATGCTAATTCATTTCCGGTCCAGCTCCCATTAGAACAGGCACACTGTCTCAGTCCTGACTTTCGCGGTCCTGACTTCCTAGCTCATCTTCTCCCTCCTGCTCTTCAACTGGACCTTGGGAGCTCAGTCCTTGCTCTGATGAGGATCTCTGTCTCTATCTCCATCTGTCGCCAGGTGAAGATTCTATGGTGATATTCGAGATAATCATCAGTGTGATAGTGGGGCAAAGCCAGTTCAAGTACCCACTCCTCTGCTGCCCAAGGACCTAGCTGGGGACATCCCCGTGGACACCTGGGATCACCTCTAGAGCCAAGTCTCTTGCCAACCCTAAAATGGCTCCCTTAATGTAGATATCATCTTCCCTGCTCCTATATCTGCCCTTCCTCCATCTCCCCCAAGCACTCTCGAGACTTTCCTTTCTCCCTTCTCTCTCCCCCTCTCTCCTTCCCCCATCCCCACCCCATCCCTATCCCCACCCCTATGCTCCCAACTTTTGCCCAGCGATCTTGTTTGCTTCCAATTTCTAGGATGATCTATATATGTTTTTTTCTTTGGGTTCTCCTTGTTATTTGGATTCTCTAGGCTCGCGAAGTGTACGCTTTAACCTGTCAGAATAGCTAAAACACCAATGATAGCCTATGCTGGAGTGGATGTGGAGTAACGGGAACACTCATCCATTGCTGGTGGGAATGCAAACTTGAGCAACCACTTTGGAAATCAGTGTGGTGGTTTCTCAGGAAATTGAGAATCAATCTACCTCAGGATCCAGCAATACCGCTCTTGGAAATATACCCAAGAGATACCCAATTATACTACAAAAGCATTTGTTCAACTATGTTCATAGCAGCACTATTTGTAGTAGTCAGAACCTGGAAACCACCTAGATGCCCCTCAATGGAAGAATGATAAAGAAAGTGTGGAATATGTACATATTAGAGTACTACTCAGCGGTGAAAAAATAATGACATCTTGAATTTTGCATGAAAATGGATGGAAATAGAAAACACTATCCTGAGTGAGATAACCCAGACCCAAAAAATGAATATGGTATGTACTCACTCATTGATGGATCTTTTTTTAATATTTTACCTATAATCATTCACTTAAAGAATGGATTGTAACCCCTTCATGACTCCTGTATTGCCTGAAAGATTTAGCTAGAGTATATAAGCTGTAAGGGAAAGAAGAGAGTCAAAAGAAGGAGCTAAGATAGACTAGAAGGAAAACATCAAAAATGAGAAAATTAGAAGGGAAACATCAAGAGTAAATATAGAGTTAGAAAGAAAGCACCAACAATGAGAAAAGGAATAAAGAAGGCAAAAGAACAATGGAGATGAAGGTAACCATCAAGAGAGTGTGTTAATGTCTTTTCTTTAAACCTCTCAGATAGAAAAGTCTTAGTTTATTCTGACACTGTAGATTCTTTTTAAGTCCTGTGCTGCCTGGAGACTGGCCCCCTACTTGGCAATACTCATATATTTTCATTTTATTTTTAACAGTAATACAGTTTTGTGCTAGTTTACTCTCTTCAAGGATCAAAGCAAAGAGATGGCTTTCTTATTTGACTTAATCCTCCCCTTTTTGTCTTTTGTTCTTCACCTATATTCATGTAAAATCCTATCAGAAATTTCTTACCATGCAAAGGAGCATGGTTCTGAGGATTTGGTTTGAGCTAAATTAATGAGTCAACACCATTCCATTGTTTCATTGTTCTATTTGCATGAAATTGAGCAGGTGTTTTCTGTTTTTAACATGCTTTAGAGACTAGGATTGCATTAGGGACCAGTTCCCTTTCTGGTCTCTAAATCAGAAATGTCTCTTTACAATTAGGTCATTAGAATGGTATTCTCCATTTACAAGATGAGATTTCATAGGAACCAAGCCTGAGACTGTTCATTCTTCTCTCCTTTCAGGTTTGATGAAGAGAGAATTCTCTGTGGGGAAATGAAAATAAAATCAAACAGGATGTCTTCATCTTGAACTTTCCAGATTTCAAATATGTGAGAAAAATATTTCTAGTATTTATAAACTAAACAATTTATAGTATTTTAATTAAAGTTGATTAAGATAGCAACTGACAAATATGAATGAAGCAAAAAATAAGCCTGCCTAATATATGATACTAGATGAAATTTGCATGCTTTGTTAAATTTTTAAATATTATTTTAATTTATTCATGTGTATTCTGTGTGTCTGTGTACACATGCACACATGCTTGAATGGGCTAGATACAGCTAAGTACAGGGCCCATTGAAGCAGGGCACATATGAGAATTCTTAGCCATCATTCTATCCCCTCACCTTGAAATTCAGGAGATTAAATATAACTTTCTGATGGAGAGAAGAGCACAACAGCCCTTAGCCAGGGTTAAAGAAAGTAATCACCTTGAAAAATCCCTGTGAGAAATGCTAAGGATGTAGCAAGATATATCTGGCAATGTTGCTCTTGTTTGGATGTTAGCAGATAAAAGATTATCAGGGTAAATGCTCAAACACAAAAATCTTTAGTTTCCTTTGTTAAATTATATTGTCACAAAACAAAGTTTTAAGTTTCTCGTTTGAAAAAAGGAAATATTAGTATGAATTCTATTAAAACTCAACTATAATAATAACTAAAATTAAACTGCACTTGAAGATTCACGTCTCACATACTTCAATATCTTTTTGTTGTTGTTGTTCTTTTATTATTGCTATTTATTGAGCTCTACATTTTTCTCTGCTCCCCTCCCTGCCTCTCCCCCCATTCAAACCTACCCCAAGGTCCCCATGTTTTCAATTTACTCAGGAGATCTTATCTTTTTCTACTTTCTACTTCCTCTGTAATTATATCTATGTAAGTCTCTCTTAGTGTCCTCATTGTTGTCTAAATTCTCTGGGATTGTGGTTTGTAGGCTAGCTTTCTTTGCTTTATGTTTAAAATCCATTTATGAGTGAGTACAAGTGATAATTGTCTTTCTGTGTCTGGGTCACCTCACTCAAAATAATGTTTTCTAGCTTCATCCATTTTCCTGCAAAATTCAAGCTGTCGTTATGTTTTCTGCTGTGTAGTACTCCATTGCATATATGTCGATGGAAAAATGGATCAGAAAAATGTGGTATATTTAGACAATAAAGCTCTTGTTCTTTATATACTATGGTATCTTTTCACCTGTTTTTTCCATTTTTTTTGTTTTCCTTTGATTGTTTAACTAAAAATGTTTCAGTCAGTCCTTAAAGTGTTTGCCACTGTTATGGATTTTCTTATAATATTTCCAATTTTACCACCCTCTTATCAGAGATGTTTTGTACCTACACCTTTAAAATTTGTGGTGACCTGTTTTATGGTGTAAACTATTGTTGGTCCAAGATATAAAGTGTTTTGTGCTATTTTTAGGTGGGGTGCCCTACAAGAGGCTGTTACTTTGAGCTGATTTATACTTCAGTGCTCTATTGAAACTTGCTTTTTTGCTCCATCCATGATATCAATTATGATATTAAAGACTCTATTGCCACAATGAATCTTAATCTCTCCTTTTTATCTCTTAGCTGTTGCTTTAATTTTTTTTGTTAATTATTGTTCTTAATCCTAGTTATATATTAATCCTTTGATCAAAACAAGAAATCCTTCCATGTCTCAAAATGGTTTTAATTTAATTAATATATATATAATTGTATATAGCTATTCCATTTCTGTACTTGGTCAAAATTTGCATAGAAATTTTGTTATATTGTTCCATTTTAAAGTTATTTGTGACTTGAACTACCATGCCTGAATAATATCTTAAATAGGAGAGTAACTTTTACAGCATTCACATTCAAAACTAACATGTAAAGTTATAAATAAAATCTCGACATTTTATAAAAGGCTCTGGGTTTGTGTTCTGCCATATCCCCAGCTTTCTTTGGCCCAATGTAGTATCATAAGAGTTCATAGGCTGATACAAACATGGTGTGAGTGGATAACATCTTAAATATTTGTTCTTTGCTTGACAATGTAGCTGAATAATAAAGCACTTGCAACCATGCTTAAAGGTCTTTTGTTCTATCCTCAGGAATATATATATATATATATATATATATATATATATATATATATATTCACATTCTGCTTTCAGGTTCAAAGTTTAGGTGGCTCTATATTTAATATGATTATTGATATGCAAATATTTCCTCAGTTTTATCACTTATAAAGGAATCTTAATTTATTTGTTCTTTTGTTTTCAAATCTTTTAATTTATTGCTACAGTTATTCCCTCCCTTGTTTTTCTTCCTTTCCCTTTCACTCTTTCCCTCCCTCCTTCTCTTCCTCCCTTTTTATCTGACTTCTTGATTCAGGTTGGCCTCTAACCCATGATCTTCTTTCATCAGCTTCTGAATGCTGTTTCATTTCAAATATTTGTGCATAGTGAATTTCTTTAGTCTTTTCATCCAATTTTATCTAGAAACTTTTGAATGATTAAAGAGTCCATTATTTGTGTCCCCCCCCCCCCCGCAGGGTCAGTTTCTGTTAAGTACATTTTTATCACAAATATACTGAAGTTCCTTATTTATTTATATGACTTGCCTTTTTTAGAAATTGGACAATCTACACATAATCATATTAAAACTTACTTGTTGATAGTTTTGTTTTAAATTTTAAATATCTTTTAGAATTTCTTTACAGAGCACTAGAGCTGATCAAACTAATAAAATACACAAGGTTGAAGAAATAATTGAAAGCATAAACAGAAATGGGTTTGCTATACCCAAATTAGGTTTTGCATCTATGCATGCTTATTTTTGACTTCTTTATAGCTACTTTTCAACATTTTTCTTCAGTGACTCTCCTGGTCTGTACTCTATATATCTACTAACCATTCTTGCTTTTATAGAGATACTCTTAAAATTATGAAACATTTTTATACAGACAAATATAAATTTTTTATACAGACCTAATTCTAAAACAGGGTGATACCATGTAAAGTGCTTCAATTTTTAACAGGGTGTTTGCTATACTACCTTAGTCTTGTGTTACTTTATGAAGGACAAAAAAATGATTAATCTCAAATATATACTAATCACATATCCAACACTAGACATCTCATATCTGCTGTACATGTTACCAAAATTGCTAAAGTATCTATCCATATTGAAATGTTTCTAAACCTCTTAATCAATAATTGACTGATTTATTAATATTTTTTGCTTTTTTCTACTAAGAAATACTAGAAAACTAGATGCAATAAATTGAATGACAACATCATAATAATTGCTTGTTAGTGACTTATTATAATGATTTTTACACATTAAGATACCCATAAATGAAAAAAAAATAAAAAGTTTAGATCAAACTGTTAATAATTTAAAAATGGAACACATGGAAACCATATATACAATATTCCTTTTTCTTTTTTATATTCCTTTTTCTTATAATCAAACATGTACTCATGATTATTAGATCCATTTAAATGACAACTAGCACTGGATTAGAGCTACTGGGGTTTGATATCCTAAAGGCATATTCCAACTGACTTAAATTCATGTTTCTGCCATTTGTAAAGCCTTTTCTCTTTAAAGGTTTATTTTCCTAAATGTATTTTCCTTATAAGGCAGTTTAAGATGAAGTTAATTAATTGAAATGTATGAAAATTGCCTGCATAAAAAATGTGCCACTATTTTCTTTCTAGTAACTAAATATGTGGTTCAAATTAAGAAATCCAGATGTAAAACTCTTTGCACCCAGTCACTCAGCTTAAATAGGGGAAGCCTGTGAAGGGATTAATTTAAACAGAATATTTGTAAAATCCCACTAATAATAATTCTTTTCTAATCACCAATGCATTTTCTATGGTGTACATTCACCTACATATTGTAACGTAGCTGTCACAAAAGTCTCAAAATAATTTAAATTTTCAATCTACAGAATTGATGACTTCATATGGTTTTATTTGACATTCTATAATTCTTAAACTAGGAAATATTTTTCATGTCATGTAGAAAGTATTGTTTTTAGAATGATAGTTTCTGAGACTCTGTTCTTGGCATCAGTACTTTTAAAAATTGTTTAAACACACAGTCTCAGAAACTCATTGCAAACTGAAGAATACTGCATTTATTAGGTGACTGTTTGTAAGAATAATGACCCACATTCTTAAATTTTATTATTACTGTTAAAAACAAGTTTCATCCAAACTTTAGCCAATATTACAGCTGCCTATGGTTTGATCTGTGTTAATTTGTGTTACAGTCCAAATTCAGATTAACAAGACACAAGAAGACTTCCTTCTGATAAAACATTTATCGTGCTTAATGGAGGAAAAAAATAATGATGTATGATAATTTTTATTGTCATGATTATAAAAAGATCAGACCACAGAGTTCCTTCTGTTTCTCTTTCTTCATGTGTATGTAGGCAAATAGTAACCAATGTATGTTGTGGGAGTTCCTTCAGCCAATAGCCTTGAAGATTGACTAAAGGAGTTTTCACAAATGTATAGGTAGGAGATCTTGACACAGTGTTAGTACCTCAGCTTCTCACTATATTCAAATGAACTGAACAAATGTCAATCAATTCATTGAACTAAGTCCAGTAATATAATACATATGTGTATTACATATAAATATATATATATTCACATTGTTATATTTTATTTGATTAAATATATATTCATATTGATATTGCTGTGTTGTATTTGATATGTGATCAAATACAATACAGAAAGATGAATTAATATACATCTCTATGGGAAAAGTACCAACGTTTTTACTAATAGGCTAGCATCAGTCCAGGCATATGCTAATGGATACTTGGCTGAAACCCTATCAGGCAAACTCAAACACTGAAGCTGATATCTGATAAAGAAAGTGTAGTTCTGGAGTACTCCAACTACACATGGTTCTTTATTTTCAGATATAAATTTACACTTTCTTATACCTTGCAAACTGAAATGTCCAACTTTGCTGGTTCAATAATTTTTTTAAGATTTACTTTACCCTAAGAATATGTTCCATATATATATGTGTGTGTGTGTTAATGAAGAATTCATCATGATATTAAGCAATCAAAATTAAGAAAGTTCTAGAAAAACCATATCCAATGACCACTGTACTATCATTATGTGAAAGCAATGGTCAAAAAGAACTGAGAAGAATATAGCTCAGTGTATAACATTTGCCATGCATTTAGAGTACGCTGAATTCAGTCCCAATACTGTCAAAACCAAGCAAACAAACAAAAATCTCCACTTTATAGTAAAACTTTTTAAATTATAACTAATTTTGCCTTTCATCTATCTGTATACAGATATAAAAATATTGTATAAAGTAGAAGCTTTCACAGCTTTCATGCCATGCTTATACCACTTGTTTGATGTTTTCCACAGCTGTGAAATGGGTTGAACATTTGCATCGGTTCCCAAAGGAGTCTTATTAATCAT
This sequence comes from Microtus californicus, assembly GCA_028537955.1. Taxonomy (NCBI): domain Eukaryota; kingdom Metazoa; phylum Chordata; class Mammalia; order Rodentia; family Cricetidae; genus Microtus; species Microtus californicus. Next base: position 122,589,429 of record JAQJZF010000001.1, read on the forward strand.
GTTCTTTAAAACTATAGGTGGGCCTGATGAGAAGTGAATATTGAGCTTCCAAGATGGAGCAATGGATAAAGACGCTTGACGACAATCAACTCTACAAATTCTGATTCCATGTGATCATCTGACTTATGCATGGCAATATACATATGCATGCCCACATTCATACACACAGATAAATAATTAAATATCAGTATATTCAATCAGATGTAGTGCAGTCCCTTAGTCCTTTTTTCCCCCTAGGACACTATAATACACACACACACACACACACACACACACACACACACATAAAACCTTTATCAAGTTATATTGATACCTTGATAAAGTCCAGAGAGTAGAATTACGGTGTTGATTGTGATCTGTAAGATTTAGAAAAGCCAGCTCATGTGGACTCCTGTTTTCACCACCCTATCTAAATCCTAAATTACTAATATTTATATATACATGAATATCACTTTCAAACGAAGAGATATGCTATTTTTTATTTCTTCATGAATAGATCCAGTTTTCCTCTGTATGAAGATTTATTTTTATGAGTTTCTCTTGATGAATTTTGCTAGAAATCTTTCAGCTTTCAGATACTATGGTAGGCAATATTATTACTCTTATCCTAGATATTAAATGTTTAAATTTTTATTTGAATTATGTGGTCAGACCAGAGGGCCCTCACATAGAACTTATATATCTATTTATTTCCAACCTGCCTGACAATAAAAGTTTCATAAGAAAAGCAATTTGAGAATTGGGCCATTGTTATAGTGACACATGCTAATAGGCCTTAAAAATTACATGGGGAAGAGTTTAAAATACCTAAGGAGGTAAAGATATTTGCTAGCAAGCCCAACAACATAAATTCAATCTTTGAACCCACATGGTACATGACCACATATACATGCACACAGACATGCAAACAAAATAAATCAGTGAAAATGTAACCAATCTTTTTAAAGCAGGAAACTGGATTTTGCATGTACTGTCACAGCAAAGTTTTACCTGAATTCTTAAATTGTACAACTGCTATATATTCTGTTAAAATAAAAGCCTCCATCTTTAATCAATGAAAGAATTATTCCTTTTTTATTAAAGAGGTCTGTATTTTGTTGTAGTTAAAAAAATTGTTTAATTTATATAGGGTGAAGCTATTGAACATGATCATATAAAAATATATGAGCACTTGTGTATGCCAGTAATATTAGTATTTGATAACAAAGATATATTCTTAAACATCAATAGCTATGTGATAACTCAATATTCCTATCTGAATTTTGTCAGAAATAGCATCAGAGTGTCACCTTTGTATAAATTTAAATTATTCTACTTTATAATCTTCTAAAACATTAATATATTTAAAGTACAAACTAGTTGCTATTTAAAACATTCCAGAGATGGTTTTCAATGTGTTTATTTTGGGGAACTAAAATATATCACTGGTCATGCTTCTATCTGATCAGTGCTATTTTCTATTTATTTGAACACACTAATTCAGAAAATCATTCTTTAACAAGTGTTAAAGTCTTTTAAACTGAAATAGAAATTCATTAACTTTTCAGCCTGATTTATATTATTCCCAGTAATGGAATTACTTTATTCTATTTCTCTACAGGATTCTATATACAATTCCTCTAAATATTAAGTAATTATATAATAAATAAATAAAAGATTTCATTTCTTGAATAAAAATAGCCTCTATGTCATTGTCTTTTCATTATCTTAGAAGCATGAATGTCATAAGCAACAAAATGCTAATGCATTGTATGTGAATCATAGTAGGAATCCTGAATTGGAATCACCAGCTTTGTCACCATGCACCAAATCTTTAGGCCAAGGTCTTTTAGAAACCAATAGGACCTTGCACAGGTGCCTCATGCTCACCTTGGTCAGTTGTATTCTTTAGACTGCTATGAGCTGTTGACCTTGGACTCCACATGAAAACATCTGGGTGTTTCAGTTATCAATTTAAAAAGCAGCTGTTTTTGAAAATACATTCTAATTCCCCAACTGAAATGAGAGTGTAGTAAAAAAAAAAATTGATTTTCAGCACCTGTTAAGAGCACTTACTGCTCTTCCAGAAGATCAAGATTTGATTCCCAACCCACATGGTGGGTGACTCACAATCTTCTGTAACTCTGGTTCCAGTGGCTCTAAGACTCCCTTTGGTATATGAGGCCCTGTGAATACTAGATGACAGATATACATGCAGATTAAACACTCATACACATTAAATAACAAATCTAATGAGTATTTAATTAATTAGTTTTTTATTTGTCTGTAATGGTTCATTAAGTTTAAATAATAATGATCTGCTATTGGAAAAATATACAAAGGTAGATGTGAAAGTGGCAATGTTCCTTTTATGTTGTAGTCTTAGATATTCCAACATGGTTTACATTGACTGCAGAAAATGCAAATGAGCATTTATTAAGGAAAACCTATGTTAATACTATCAGATTCATATGTAGACCTGAAAGCATTAGCTCTAACTCTGACTCAAGTTTTGCTTCTTAAATGATGGAGAAGTATGGCCATTGTGACATTATTCCTTCCCAAATGCGCATTGAAACAGTCTCTGGTTCCTTGCAAGTTCCTAACAACACACAGCTGTCTGTGACTTCTTTGCTAAACACGGTTGATCATTTCTACCTTACCCAGAAAGTAGCTAATGCAGTGATTTATATGCAAGGCACTACAAAACCCCTTAGGCAGACTACACACTGTCAAGCATTTACTAAGAGGATACCTACTTCTGAATTTTGATGAGAACCTGATCTTGGGTCCCAGATTACTTTACCCATAGTCATATTGAAAAATGTCTTTTATAATTTCTTTATGTTTAAAATATACAAATTCTTCTTATTTAGCTTCTCTAGGATCGCGAATTATAAGTTCAATGTCTTTTATTTATGGCTAGAAACCAAATATGAGTGAATACATCCCTTGTTCTTCTTTTTGGGTCTGGCTTACCTCACTCAGGATAGTGTTTTCTATTTCCATTCATTTGTATGCAAAATTCAAGAAGTCCTAAAAGCTAAATAAGAAGGTGAATTCAAAGACAAACATATAGGCATCCTCCTGAATATTAACCTTCATCAAGCGATGAAAGGAGACAGAGACCCACATTGGGGCACCGGACAGAAACCTCAAGGTCCAAATCAGGAACAGAAGGAGAGGGAGCACAAGCAAGGAACTCAGGACCGCGAGGGGTGCTCCCACACACTGAGACATAGGGGATGTTCTATAGGGATCTCACCAAGGCCAGCTGGCCTGGGTCTGAAAAAGCATGGGATAAATCCGGACTAGCTGAATATAGTGGACAATGACGAATATTGAGAACTCAAGAACAATGGCAGTGGGTTTTTGACCCTACTGCACGTACTGGCTTTGGGGGAGCCTAGGCAGTTTGAATGCTCACCTTACTAGACCTGGATAGAGGTGGGCGGCCCTTGGGCTTCCCACAGGTCAGGGAACCCTGATTGCTCTTCGAGCTAATAAGGGAGGGGGACTTGATGGGGGAGAGGGAGGGAAATGGGAGGCAGTGGCAGGGAGGAGGCAGAAATCCTTAATAAATAAATAAATTAAAAAAATATACAAATTCTGGGGCATAAAGAGATTACAGATTGGGAAACTTTTCTAACTTTAGATTTTTGGCTAAACACCAGTACAACTTCCCAACAAAAAGGGCAAACTTCCACCACTAACAATAACCTGCTTTCCTTCTCAGAAGCTGCCTCAAATCTCTACAGTGAATAAGGAAATAATGTCAGGATGAAAAGTAATAAATTCCAGAAAAACGTGATGAAAGGAATATGGTTTGCATTCTCCTAATATCAGCAGAAGATAATTAAAATGTTCTATATTCTATGAACAAAACAAGCAAACAAAAAAGCAAATACATTGAATATATGAACTATCCATAACTTTCCCATGACAGAATACTTGATGAGAGTCAATTTGTAAGGAAATATGTATTTTGGCTCATGGCTTCAGAGATTAAGTCCCTCTCCACAGGAGGAAGAATATGTTTGGTACTGAAAATCTGGCCAAGAACCCCTCACTGGGGACTTCACAGGCCCCAAGGGTGAATCTACCATTAATATTTTGTTAAAAAAATGTCAAAGCTCTATACCGGTAGATTGGTTTATCTCTCAGACCTCATCAAAGATGTTTCCTCTTAAAACAAGTATTTATATGCATATGTTAAATTCATTGTTTCAACAAAAAAAAACAATTATGTTTCCTGAACATATGAAACAATTCCCCAAGTCAAAGAATGTGCTTAAACTAAATCATGATATAAAAATATTTATGAAACTTAATACGTTTTAATGTTAAACTTTGACCAAAATGCAATCAAAATCACATCAGAATCATTCATTGACAGCTATGAAACAAGGTATGTAAAGTCTATTCACAGAAGCAATGAACTTCTACTAACCCCTTATGTGACCTCAAGGATATTATGATTCAAGTGGCCTTCACTATGTGGTTTAGGATGACTGCCAAATGCAATTAGACAGGGTATGTGAAAGAAATTGATCTGAATTAGAAATAATAAACGTATCCTTCTCAAAATCAATAATTGATCTTCATTTCAAAAACGTGATTCATTTGATAGAAATACCTTTTTCTGTGCATATTATCAAGGACTCAGAAATTTAAAAAAAATTGCAGGCAGGAGACCAGGAAAAAGTGTCGAGCTCATTAAAAATCAATAAAATAATTAAAGAAATAGAGGTAATAATCTAACCCACCTTTGTGGACTTGAGGAGTTGTGGTGACAATATTTGGCTACATGATTTTTTTGTAATAAGAGGTTGTTAATTAAGTCTTAATTTTTTTTTACTCTTTAAAAATCTGTTTGTATTTATGGCTAGAAACCAAATATGAGTGAGTACATCCCAGTTTAGGCAGTTTGGATGCCCACCTTACTAGACCTGGATGGAGGTGCATGGTCCTTGGACTTCCCACAGGTCAGGGAACCCTGATTGCTCTTTGGGCTGATGAGGGAGGGAGACTTGATCGGGGGAGGGGGAGGGGAATGGGAGGCGGTGGCGGGGAGGAGGCAGAAATCTTTAATAAATAAATAAGTTAAAATTAAAAAAAACAAAAAAAGAAGTAGGCGAGGAGCCTATAAAATATACTGAGCAGAAAAAAAATATCTGTATTCAGTTTTTTTTTTGAACTCACATTTCTAGGACACCATAATTCATCTTAAAGATATTCTCAAAACAAAAGAGGACATCTCTATGTTATAAAAATCTATGAAAGATCTATTGAATATGGTCTACAAGAACAACATCTTCTGTGGCTGTGGAGATAACATAGTCAGTAAAAAGCTTGCTGAAAAGGCAACAGGAATGAAGTTGATTCCTCAGCACTCAGATGAAAAGCCAGGTTGTTATGTTATTACACATCAAAGGGATAGAAAGGCTGAAAAAGAAGTATCTGTGGAACTCTGCCTGGACAGCCCGTGCAGTTCTAGGTTCTATGACACTGTCTCAGAAAGCAAGTGGAATATCTTCTGAAAAATTACAACACAGGTGTCCTCCAGCACCTGTATCGACATACCCCTACATATACACACACATACACACTCACACACATGAACACATGCATGAATTCAATTAAGATAAATTAAAATGTAAAAGAAGTAGGGGTTGAAGATATGACCTGGTTGGTAAAGGTCTGCTGTGAAATCATAAGGTCTTGAATTCAGATTGCCAACACCCACAGAAGAGTAGGCAATTTTAAGCCCAGCAGTGAAGTGACCATGAAAATAGAGACAGACAGATCACCAGAGATCTACCAGAGTGCTACCTGGGCAGCCTCAAAGAGTCATTCACCTTTACTCCAGAAAGACTTTGTCTGAAAAAAAATACTGAAATCTGAGCAAGCAATGAAGATATCAGAAATTCTGACATCTACACATACACAAACATGCACATGTTTACACACATGCAAGTTTAAAAATTAATAACCCTTATGTTTAACAAAACTATTATTTCAGCTCCAATTTGCCTAGAGTTTTCTATCTGGGTGACTTTCTCTGGGACTCTTTTATTAATTTTATAGTCAGAAATCTTCCCTCTTGAAACTAAATCAATTTAATTTTTTCTACTAATTAAAAAATCAAAATGATTAAACATAATAAATAAGCTAACCCTACTTATTAAAAGAATCCTACAGGAAAGATGTTCTAATGCTATTAACATAATGTTTTGAGTAAATTAATCTAGAAAGCTGTTCAGTGAGATATGATTTCTAAGTATATATGTATACTAAAATATATATAGAGAGGCATGTAAACATATATATGTCTATATATATATATAAGAAAGTAAAGTCATAAATGAGTTATTCTCTAAAAATAGTCATAAATTTTCTTTAAGGAGGATGCTATTCAAACTGTCATTTTCAGCCATCATATTATACTACTTAATCAAAGATTAATATCAAGAAACAACTATGCGAGAGTAAAATACTTTATATGAGTAAGAAAACTTAATTTGTAATAATATACTAAGTTATACAGGTTAATTATGTTAACAAATACATAGAGTACTTGGCATGCTATAAAAGATTAAGTAATAAATGAATAGGTCATTAGGAATTAATAACTTTATTCATTATTTATTAGGCATCTCTTGTGTTCCAATAACTTCCTGAGTCATTAAAAATAACAGATTTTTATGTATTAAACTACTGTAAATGTTAATTTTTATATTTTCATATTGAGAAATAACAAACTTGAGGCTGAGAATTGTTGAATGGCAATTTTTCTCTTAAGAGACAATATATATTTCATTGCACAAGCATGTTACATTTTAATCAAGTGCATCATAGATGTATTTTCCCATTTAAAGTAGAAAAAAGAATGAAAATAAAAACTAGGCTAGTAATTATTATCAAATCCTAGGTACTGTTTTGCACTTTTATTTTCAAATGGCCAAATAAATGTTTTATTTGAGCCAAAAGTCATCTGATAATTTCAAGTCTATTCACTATGTCAGTTTTCTGTTACTGCGGCAAAATATCCAAGGCAAATAATTTACAAGAAAGAAAGTTTCATTTCTGCTTAAAGTGTAAGGTGTCTTGTTTGCTTTGGACTTGAGGAGGCTCTGTGCATTGTGGTGATAATGTGTAGCAGAGATTTTCTCACCTCCTAGCAGCTTGGGGAGGAGTGTCCTAATGTCTCACCCAGCAACTTAATCATATTCAATCTGGATCAGACTTCAAGGCACTGTCACTTACCCTTAGGGGCAAAGAAGTGAAACAAAAACCTTAACATAAAGGTTTTAGGGATATACAAGTTCCAAATTTCCACTAAACTATTTCTATTAGGACTTTAAAAAAATTCACCAAACCCTCAGATGGGATAAAACCATGAAAAGTATTTCAAAAGAAAGTATACTTACAATTCTGTGTCACCTCTGCTTATCATATTCTAAAAGACATTCTTATCAACCCTTCTTCACTCTGGTCATGAATGAAGCTTGCTGTTGTTAATAATCCTAAAATTTGTTTCAGCTGTCTCTGTAGATTTCTCCATCATGATCCTGATTTCCCTTACTCATAAATTCCCTCCTCCCTCTATTTTTTTTTTTTTTTTTTTTTTTGATTTTTCGAGACAGGGTTTCTCCGTAGGGTTTTTTTTTTTTTTTTGGTTCCTGTCCTGGAACTAGCTCTTGTAGACCAGGCTGGCCTCGAACTCACAGAGATCCGCCTGCCTCTGCCTCCCGAGTGCTGGGACCTCCTCCCCTCTATTTGATTGTATTCCCAGAGCTTGCCCTGATGCTTGGTTGTAGATCTCTGCATCTGGTTCTGTCAGTTGCTGGGTAGATGCTCTATGGTGATAGGAAGATCCCTGGTGCATGAGTTAGCTAATTGGAGCCCATTTCCTGTGGTAGGATGCTATGCTCAGTCTTAATGCATGGGGGTGGTGGTTGGTCCTTCTCCAATTTATGTGCCAGACTTTTGTTGATTTCCCATGGGAGCCCATACCTTTTGGGAGTAGTGGATGGTGGGTGAGAGGAGTAGGGTTGTGGGGAGAACCAACCTGTGGATGGAATGTAAAATGAAATTTAAAAAGAAAAAGTAATAATTCTAAAACTTGGCCCTGTATATCTAATAAAATATATGAAAATTTACACCATCCAATCACTGGAGGATTAAAATTGGAATTGCAATTCCACTTTTATTGGGTCTTAGAAAACAAAAAGCGGCATTTGGGGAAAGCAGTCTTCCACTCTCATCGTGTGTATGTGTGTGTCCAAAATACAGCATGCCAGTATGTATATTACTTGTGTTCATGTTTTCAGGGTTGTCTGACACTGGATGGAGAATCTACAGCCACTAATTTACCAAATCTTCATAATTCCTAAGAGCATTTTATTAACATTTGCATTTTAACAAGTGCCTATAGGCAACATGTGAGACTACGGCCTGGATATGGATATGTTTCTGGATAGCTCTGAATGATGACTGTGAGAAGTAGCTCTGGAACCTCAAAGAAGCAACCACGTAGCACAAAGTACTCTGACAAGTTAAAGGTTTTAACTCTACAGAAGGACGCACAGCTGTGCTTAAGCAAGCAAGCACAGCCAGCAGGAGTTCCACTAAGTATGCATCATGCATTTTGAGTGTCAAAGCCCAACTCCACATTCTTCTTATTTTAACTTACTTTTGAGAATTTCATATCTTAGTATTATATTTACAGCATTCTTCTTCGCTGCCCTGCCTCCAACTGTTCCCATGCCCCTCTTAGTCCTACTCAAATTAATGACTTCTTTTTCTTTAGGCTAGCCTGGAATACACAGCTAGATCCTATTTCTATAATGCAAAAATATGAAATCAGAAAATGCAATATAATGGGTAACGAGAGAGTGATTTCTTCAGAGGATATAAATCTAATGTACAATGCCTGAGGTAAAACTGATAGACCAATGGTCATTCCTAGACCATTACGTCAAGGTAGACTTGCAGTAACCAGAGCTTCAAAACACACCTTGTGACTCATAATTTTTGGTAGAAACCATAAACTCTATCTTATTCGCACTTAGAATGGTTAGACAAACTACATTAATTAGCACGGTGCATGAGATTGACATCATTCTATAGCTTTAAAATCGTAGAAATATATCTTTGAATGTTGCTTTTAATAAACTTTTTGTCTAGTATTTGTGATCCAGAAACTGCTTTTGATGTTTCTGAAGGGTGTCTATAATTTTTTCTCTTACCTGAGCCACCGTTTCTTTTCTTTGCTTTGTCTCTTTCTTAACAAGAATACTGTGCCAAATTTATCACATTATGTTAACTTAACAGTTCAACATCAAAGATCATTTTATGATTTCTGAGGCTGTTTGCATCATTTATCATGCATTTCTGTGCTAGTCAGTTTTTATATATATAGTTTATAAAACAAGAATGCTATTATGCTGGGCGGTGGTGGCAAATGTCTTTAATCCCAACACTCAGGAGACAGAGGCAGGTGGATCTCTGTGAGATCAGAGTCAGCTTGGTCTACAATAGCTAGTTCCAGGACAGTCAAGGATGTTACAAAGAAAAACCCTGTATTGAAAAACAAAAAATAAAATTCTATTACATATGAATGTATAACATAAATATTATATAACATTATAGTGTATTCATTCATGAATAACATTGTAACTATATATAATAAAAGCATACATGCTCCAAAGTACATTCCTACATACAAAAATGCAAAAGTCATTGATTGATACAAGTGTTTTAAAGCTTGCTTTATTTTGTTATCTTTAAAATCCTTGAGTTTAAATCATGACATTTATTATATATAAGCATATTACAGTGATATCAAGGCTCATTAATACAAATATCTTATGAGAGTTGATTACAATAATTTTTATAGGCCAAATAATCATTCTTGGTTTTTGTGTAGTAATTTTGTTCATGATAATCTATCATGAAAGGAAGTTCATTAAGAAACAGTATATCTTAAGTAAAGATGGAACATTCCAGCCTGCTCCTTAAATTCAAGTAGTAAACAACTCAGTAGTTTATGGTAATCATTGAAACTGACTAGATTCACTAGGCTTCTCCATCCTCATGTATAGAGGACCAAAAACGACTTCTGAGAGTGACTCTCAGTCAACTGTACTCTCTAGAAGAGGTTCACGTTGATTGAGGTACCAGAAATGGACATTCTCCAATATACTGAGCTATCTGCAGGCTCTAGAGTCTGTTCCAGTGTCCAGCTTTCATGAACACTCACTCTACTGGAGTAGTTTTAGGAATACAGCACTCTGAATCATTTGTGATTTTGTAAGTAACCCCTCATCCATACTCCTTTTAGGAACCCTAATAAAACTTTTTGTTTCTTCAAATTGTACTTTAATGATATCCTTATTTTCATTTGTTGTTGGGTCTCTATCTGAACAGAGTACATTTGCTCTTTTTTCTTTAGGAATAATATTACATAGCATTCATGTTCAATTTTAACTAAAAATCCCATGCAGTAAATAAAATAAATTATCAACATTGTTTTGTATAAAATTAAAAGGAGAAACATGAATATCAACACTTCTATTAATGTACAGAAATTTTGTTGCCTTAAACTAGAATATAATCTGTCTAGGTTTCAATTTCAGTTGCTGCAGGGACATTTAATAACTAAATGCATAGAAACAGAATTTTTGCTCTTTTGTGCTTAGAAACCATCTAACTAACCAAAGGCAGATAACAGCATAGCACACCTACCATAGATTAATGTTGGTTTTTAAGTCCCAGGTTATTTTTAGAATAAATATAAGGGACAATTCATAATTTATTAAAGTTTGATTGTTCTCATTTGACCAGGTAAAACTGCATTTCCTTCTGTATATACCAGCCTATACTTACATAGCTTCACACTGATCATAAGATTTTCAGATTTGGGGTTATATCTTTTCAACAAAATTCTGGCCCAGATTTAGCTCATATATACCACTAGAAAATGACCAAACTAAAACAAAACAATAAAATATACAAATTTCAGACTCTTTTCATAACAGATTCTGGAGACATAAGAGTAGAAAAATAATTTTTCTTTATCTTTCTCTATAATGAAAAAAACAGGCCTCACGTTCAGAAATCAAAATTGAACAAGCCAAACATTTATTATTTAAGGTACTGTTAAAAATGATGAAATATTAATCCTAGAATCATAGACTTGGTGCACTTGTGAAGAATACCAACAGGATCTGCATCAGCATGTAGTGGAAGTCACAGACAACTCTGGGTTTTGGAGTATAAAAAAAATTTTGTTAACCAAAGATGGAAAGTCAGACTTGTAAATTGCAGTTCAGAAAAAGATATCTGGTTGACACAAGCAAGATGAGAGGGAGATTCTCCTTCATTAAATTCACCATAGAGCTAAGGATTTGTGCAGAAGCATAATTCTCTCATTACCTTCCTGGGAGCATCTTAAGAAGGAGGTGTCTGCTCTATTAGCACAGGTCAGTGGACACACACAAAGGAGAACATTTTGATAGGGAGGACACTGGAATATCAATCTTGACAGTTGAAGTTTTCTACCAAAATTGATCTGTTTTCTGATTTTGATAGACATGAATTTTTCCAATGCTAAATCTCTTACCTAGGATGTTTGAGGCCCTAAGGTTACTTCTCAGAATTCCAGATGAAAATAATAAAAAATTTTATACCTGCATAGCTTGACTTACAGGGAACCAGAGGTTCCTGTGATATGAAGTGATAATCTTATCTTACTAAGAAACTGTATTTTTATGACTATGTGTATTTGTGGTATACATATAGGTATGTGGATAAGCACACCCGTGGGTATGGGCGAGCATGCACTTGTATGTTCAAGTGTGGAGAAGAGAATATAAGGTTGATTATCATTTTTCTAGATCTTCATCGTACATATTGAGGCAGGGCTTTCCACTTGAACCCAGAGATTAACAATTTGTCTTTTCTAGTTAACCAGCCATTTCAAATAAATCCTGTGTTTATCACCAAGCACAAGGCTTACAGGAAGGCTTCCAAAATCCAAACATGAGTCCTTATACTTGTATGCCAAGCTCTTTACTCTGTGAGCCATCTCCCTAGCTCCTAGTAGCTCATATTTTAATTCTACTATTGAAAATGCAATTATTATGTAAACATAGTAATTTATATTAATGTAGAATTAGTTTACAAATAACAAGGTTGCAATCTTTTCCCAGAGTATTTAGCCTCATGAAACAGAACTAGGGTTAGGCCTGCAGATTCCTACATTGATAGTCCAAGAAACATTTTCAACTGTGTTGTAAAAATTAAAATTAATAGTTATGGATTCGCGCATTTTATTGATGCATTATAATTTTCATTTTGAATTTTTTTATGTTTAAGCAGTTGTAACTTTGATCTACTAATTAAACCAAATTAGATATAGAGTTAATATATCACTGACTACCATTCCACCCTACTTACAAATTTATCGAAATTTTTCTTTTTTGAGGTTGCATCTCATGTAGAATTAAAAGGCCTCAAACTAGACATACAATAACTAATGGCCTTGAAATTCTGATAGTCCTGTGTCCACTAACACAAGCAAGCATTCACAAATAGTCACACCTTGCTAATGCCAGTGAGGACTCGCTTGCTCTCTCTCCTTTCAGATGCTTCAGTATCTAGAAGTATTCAGTGTCCTAGAAGTATGGACCAAAGTTATCAGGACATCTGATTATAGGCATAGCCAAATAAAAACATGGGTACTCTTGTTTTTAAGGTACTTTTCAGTCTTAATGATGAAGCCTTTCAAACCTTAACTATTAACTATTGCATGTCAACTTTTACTTTTATCTCTAAAAGTATCTCTTGTGTGTATTCATTTATATTTTTAATGCATACATGCATGTATTGTATGTTTTTTTTTCTCTCATAATCCCCTATCCAAGATTTTCACACTGATCTTCCTCCAATTAGTCATTATTGTTACCATAAAGAATTTTGTTTCTACTTTCAAACCATACCTGCTCACATTATTTTATGTATCTATATAAAGCTTAGGAACAATGAATAAGAAGAAACATACAACATTTGTCCCAAAGTGTGAGAAATGAGCACTAAATTCTCAAAATCATAGTCCTAGTCTAATTAACTTGGTTCGATAGTCAAAACAAACACAAATTCTCAGTCTGCCAAATGTATGCAGGTTTAGAGTGTGAGGCTGGCACAAGCATCTAGTTCAATTTATTTAAAATGTAGAACAAATGAGCCACTTATGCTTGGTGCCAAAACTTCTCCTGAATTCCAGACGGGAGCTACAAGAATGTCAAAAATAATGCACAATATCTTGTCAATAAGCAAATTAATTTATATGTTTTTCTTGAGCCTTATTGAAACATTAAGGTTTGGTTTTGGGTGCATATTTCAGTAAAGAAAACAAAGAGTCAATTAGCCTGGTATATTGTTAAAAAAATGTGAGATTTACATCAATTTTGCTAATGGTCTTTGCTTAACCACAATGGTTAGAATATAATTTTAGTATTCTTGAGTAAAGAATTATAGTATATTTAAGCTTTAGAGGTTTTATTATTATTTCAATTAAAATATAGCATTTATAGAAATGAATGAGTTGAGATAGATTTAAAATATATATATATATATATGGAAATATGAGAATATTTTTGAAATATGACAATATTGTGTGAAAGAATCAGACAAGATAATGCTATCACTAAGGGAGTTTACATTAAAAGTAAACACAACAAAAAGGAATAGACAATCTTTTGATGTGTACAGCTGTGGGCTTATGAACTTTCCATATTCATTTTTTTCAAGTATAGGGAGAATTTTGTTTCTGTTTTTGTAGTATGTATATTCATTTTTTTCTGTTTTTACTTCTCTGCTACATTAGTAATGCACTCGTTTTGTTTTGTCATATAAACAATTTTTTTTAATATTTTTGTTACTGGACAGGATCTATCTATCTACTGAGTATTCTTTCTGTCTATTGACTACTAAAAGTTACTTGTTAGACTGTTATCTCTGCAATGAATAGTTCTGTAGTTTCCATTTGGCATTTTTCTGATTCCTCTCTTTACCAAAGTACTTACTTTGTTAGGATCAGTTTGGTTAACATTGTTTATTTTTCATGTTTTGTTTTATTTTTTATGTGTATAAGTGTTTGCTTGCAACACATTTATGCAGTGCCCATGAGTAAAGGAGAAAACATCAGATCTCCTGGAATGGTTGTTGACCATACAGGTGCTGGAAACCTAATAGGGGTTCTTTAAAAAGAACAAACGTTTTTGTTTGTTTGTTTGTTTGTTTGTTTTTTTTAACCATGAGCCATCTCTCCCTCATTTATATGTGATATATTGTAAACATCTGAACTTAATTGAAAATTCAAATGTTAATTTTCAATTGTTCCTCAGATAATTCTTATGTTGATTATGTTAACTGAAAATTCATAACTTTCCTTATTGTTTCATTATTTCATGATAGTAGTTCTAGCAAAATTTCCACTAATGTCTGATAGTAGTCACTTTCCTCAGATATTTGGGACTGAATTAAGTGGAGAAAGTCCATAACGTTCATGTGTAGGAAAGGATGTCAATGCTTTATAGAAAATTTAAATGATCAGTTAATTTGGGTGGGCTTTTTTTTTGAAAGTTCTCTAAAATAAACTTTTATGTCATGGAATATTATTTTAATTATGTAGATATATGTTACAGTTTTTAGACTCTCTGCATTACTTTTTATGCTGTGGAATATTACTTTAACTGTGTAAAAGTGTGCTAGACAGCATTTCTTTGACCATGTAAGGATGTGGGTTTATGTTACATTTGTTTCACCTTGCCTGCCTAGGGCATCTCATTGGTTTAATAAAAAGCTGAATGGCCAATAGGCAGGCAGGAGAGGGAGAGGTGTGGTTGCCTGACAGAGGGAATAAATAAAACTTAAAGAGAAGAAAGGAGTAGAGGAAAGGAAAGGAGAAGGGGAGAGAAGTCAAGGAAAGACAAGAGAAAAAAGAGAAGGGAAGAGAAGAGAAGAGATGACACGAGGAGAGGAGAGGGAAGGGGAGGGGAGGGGAGGGGAGGGGAGGGAAGGGGAGGGAAAGACAAAAACGAGGAGAAAGAGAGGGACTTGCCACATGCTCAGGGGGCAGAAGCCAGGCTGCTGCCAGCCAGAAACAAGAAGAAGTAAAAATAAGATACCTAGAAGTAAGAAAGTTTAAAAAGCCCCTTGGTAGAACATGCATGAAAAGAAACATATAAAGTTAAAAGAGCTAGCCAGAAATAAACCTAAGCTAGACTGAATATTCAAAACTAATAAAAATCTCCATGTCATGAGTTGGGAGCTGGTTGGTGGCCCAAAAGTGAAATTCTGGTACAATTTTGTAATACAAAAATTTTAAATACACACAAGAACAAGACTACCATGCAAGAATAGACAATGTAATTGGAATAATCAATGAAAGCAACCAAATGTCTGATAAGGTGTTGACATATGCAGCTAATGCTGATAAACAAAAAAGTAGCCTAGAAATAAAAATTATATAATTAAGCTTGTCTTAAAAAAGGATATCTCAACAATCAACAAGGATATGTGTAGTGTTCAATGTTGCCATTCATCAGGGAACAACTTAAATTCCACAAATGACTTTCACTTCAAAATCTATTAATGGCTACTATCATATGAGAAGATAGAATGTGTTGGTAAGAATGTGGAGAAATCAGAGCTCATTTATACTAATGGGAACATTATAAATTGGTAGACATATTGTGGAAAGCACTATGAAATTTACTAAAAATAAGAGCATACCTGCTGTTTGATTCAACAATCAACTCTGGGGGGCATCTACAAATTAAATGAAACAATTATCACCAGTAGATAATGTGCTCTCTCATGTTCATTTTAGTATTTTCAAAAATAATAAGGCTATGGAGAGTATTTAACTTTCTCTCTGTAGGTGAAAGATATATTTTATAGGGTGCTCTAGAGATTTGCATGCTTAGAGGAATCAGTCTGTGTTTCATAGATGAAAATGGAGTGTTACACTTACTAAAAATATCAGTTTCATGGAAATGATTGAATGCTGATGAGCAAGGCCTAACCAAAAGGACAGAGAAAGATGTTAGCCAGAAGACAAAAATCTTACATTTCTTCTAAACAGATGGGATCTGGAGTTAGAAATTCACAGTGTGGTTGTAATTAGTAATTTCATATTGTCTCTTTGTACTTACCTAGGTAGAAAAATATATGATTTCACTACATGCAAAAAATTATTCATATAAGGAAATAGATATATAGACATTATATTACATTGCATATAATATTAACATATATCATACTAATATATAACATAATGCATTATATATTTCTTCAATGATTACATTATTTGTCTATATTATATATTTTGTTGAAAAATTAGTTATTCAACACTAATTGTAGAAAATGGCAACAAAATAAATAGATTCTGGAGCTCTGTATAATATGGAAGTTCAAAGTCCCACTTAAGTATGGTAGGGAGAAAAGGGTCGTCCCATATTCTTCCTACACTGAATCTGAGCTATGTCACAATTACTTATCAGGATAGGAATGCCTTTCCTTTGTACTGGGTATTGGGAGTTAATCACAGTTTTTATTAGCTTAATCTTCTTTAGTGTAGACAACATTAATTATGATAATGGTAACTGTATACACTCAATATCAAAGACAAAAAATTACCTCACATGTTTTGTGATTTGGCTGCTGTATTTATGAAGAAAGTTGCATGTTTAAATACCTCTAGATAGTGAATAAAAGTTGCTTTTTTGAACAAAATATTTTTTTTCACCTCTGCTGTAAGAGTTGGAAGCTCATAGGAATGTGGTCCATTGAGGGTAATTCAGGAACATGCATCCACCTCTTTAAAGCACCTTTGGCAATGCTACTTCTGTGATTTAAAGTACGAACTGTTGTGCCCGTGTGCCGCTTGCCAACTTTTGATTGCAACTCATTGCTTGTCAGCCTTTCATCTCTGACTTCCAGATGAATTTTTAATGGCAAGAATTCAAAATAACATAGCAGTAAATGATGTTTATATTTTGCTTGCAAAATCAGCACTTGAAAGAATCACTTGCCTGCAAATGGACACTCCTAGGATCTTAAAAGCTGCAACCTCATTCAGATATTCAGATGTGAAAGTTATCAGATAGTCTGTGGATATTTCAAGCTGCTTCTCTCGGAGTGATAGTGTGCAGAAAGATTACCAACTGTAAATAGGAAGTCAGCACTCAGAAGTTTGCCTTTGAAGGATTTCTATGACCTGTGAGTGATAAAATTCATCACTTCATCAAATGGGCAATAGACATCTCAGCTTCCAGAATTTCAAAAATAACCCAATTTTGCAAGCATGAATGAATGAATGCAGTGCTAAATTATGAATATTTTTAATTTATGCTTATTAAGAATAACTTGTTATTTGTGCCAATTAGTTTTTATATCTCTATTGAATCATTTGCTGATGAAATTAATTCCCATAGGTTAATATTTCCTTGGATGAACCTGATAAAACCTATTATTAAAACTATTTTCATGAGGAGGTCAGTTATTATCTCTTAATATGTGGTGTAAAACCTGCTATCATATGTGCAGACTATTTAATAGAAATCATTTTTTGCTAAATTTATTACAAAAATAAGGTAATACATAAAGAAATTTGAGGGCAAGCCTCAAGAAAAATGGAAGGCAAGTAGTAAGATTGATGAAGTATGAGTTCTTGCTTTCATGTCTAATTATGTGAGTTGAATCCTCAGGAACTAAATGGTGAAGAGAACTGACTCTAGAAGATTGACTTCGAAAATCCATAAGCATTATATGATGTATGCATACGCACAGACAGACACACTGTCTGTCTCCCTCTCTCTCTCTCCTCCTCTCTCTCTACTCTGTTTCTTATTCTCTCATAAACACATACACATACAAACACACAGAGGTGTCACACACACACATATCACACATACAGGCACACACACACATATATACAAAATTAATAAATGCAATAGGAGAATTAAATAGAGAGGTAGAAGGAAGAGAAAGAAAGGAAGAGAATACATGGGGACAATAATACTAAGGAACATTGAAGTGTCTTATGGGAACCTATAGTAGAAGATGATAAAAATATATCTAAATATTTTACAAATCTAAATGAAGTCACCAAATAAAGAGGGAGACAAGTCCCAACTAGACATTTGCCACTATGTAGAGCCTCCAATAATGGGCTATATAATTGAGCTATTGCCCAAAGGATATCCACAGACACACTCCAACACTCAGGCTTTTGGGGGAATCTACAGTTTGTTTATCACAAGCTAATGCAAGATCTTGTTGCTGAAGATAGCACTTACATATCTCTTTGAACACAGAGAACAGAGCTCGAGCCTACGTTTAGATTATACCCTCACTGACTAGTTAGTGTTTGTGGTACTGGAAGCTACTCTGCAGGCTACCAGAGAATAAAGGTAATCATCAACCCAGATACAAAGTCTGTGAGCTGAAATGATGAGCTGCCAGTATGACAGATGGCCAAGAACCTGATGCTAGGTAAACATTGGACCTATGAAAAATCCAAATACTATTGCTCTGTTGAAGAATAATATAGTAATAAAAATGAGCCATTGCAACAGTCTATTGTATCTTATAGATCAGTGTCTCCCTCAGCCATCATCAGAGAAGTTTTCTCCCACAGTAAAGTGGGATACCTTGGGATGTTCAGTCCTAAATAGAACATTTTCTTTTAATTCCTTCTTCACACCTGTGAGGCAGATAGAGTATAAAAAACAAAAGGGATAGAAGATACCAAGGAAAGAGGGCCTTCTAGATTCAGCAGGACACTGGCTCCAGTCCCTAACCCAGAAGCTTCCTCTAATTGAAAATCTCTTGAAACTCAAAAATGAATTTTCTCCAATCAAATCTCACTGGATTTATAAACAACATGTAAATGAAGGCACCAGACCCACGGTAGTTTTTTTTTTTTTTTTTGGTCTCATAATGTTTTGTTTGGGCTTCCTTTCTTTTAATGTGTTTTTGATTATGTTATGGTTTCTCATATAATGCTTTTGTGTTGTGTGTGTATTTCTGTGTTTCTCATGTTTCTGCTTTATTATTAAATTTTGGTTAGTTGTTTTTATTTGTATGTTCATTTTCTAAAAAGAGAGAGAAAGAAGGCATGGAGTTGGATATATGGGGAGGGGGAGAAACTTGACGGAGATGAGAAGGAAACTGTCATCAGAATAAACTGTGTGGTAATATTATTGTTAATAACATAAACTAATAGTTTGATCTTACATTTAGATTTATTTCAACCTAGGATCTATTAGTGCAAAAATATGTTTGCGATCTCAGACTTTCACAATATTATTTTGTGTAACTTCACTTCAGTTTTCCCATATGAGACTTAAGTTATTTTCTGGTTTGCCGTAACTTTAGATTTCTTTTTGCTGTCCTACAATTTTATGCTTTTGTGTCTAATTTCTTCCTTTAACTATATAATTTTCATTCAGTATATTGCTTTGGTATCAGCAATCTATTGTATCGAGGAAAATAATGTTGTTTATGAATAGAGAAAAAATTGTTTCCATCAATCTGATATATTTAATTCAGTTTCTGATTATTAATAAAGGAGGGACAAAGATTTACATCATACATCTTACCAGGAAGGCCTAGTCTCACACTTCTCTAGCAATTGTTGGTGTGGGTAGAATTACTGTTAAAAGATAGGCTCCTTGTGAAAATATGTTCTTTCTTGAATTTAAACTCACCTAGGAAATACACATCTGGACTTGTGCATGTTGGATAAGTAGATTTAAAAGGAGGTCAACCCATCTTGTAGAACAAATGCAGAATTTAGTAACTAGGAGCAGGCAAGTATGAGCCAAGCACCAGCATCTGCCTGTCTACCTACCTGCTTCACTTTGCTTCTCAAGTACCCTATGAGGCAAAACATCACTTCCTTCTGAAGCTAGCTTTCAATTCACATGGTTTTCCCATTTCAGGATTGTTGCCATTTTGAAATATATTAATTTCTTTTTGTGGGTTCATCTTATATGTTGAAGGACGTGATCTTTCATGGATTATAGATAATTAGATGCCAATCACATCACTAACAGTCTTGACAACAAAGATAACATTAGGTGCTGCCAATTTACTCAAGGAGAGTAAAAACAGTTCTCAGTTAAAATGATTATTCAGATTGTCTGAATTCACAAAACTACTGGTTTTTAAGTTTTACCATTATTCACATATCAAACAATATAATTCTCTCCTTATTGTCTATAACAGTTGATATTGTCAGAACTCTTTAATTCTAGGACTTTCAATATTGCCATGCAGGTATATTTTTGTTTACTTAATTTCTAAATATAGTTAAGCAGAGTTAAATTTCATCTTTACTGAGTTAACTTCAAATATTTGGTCAGCTCCTTCATGAATGCTTTATTGAGTTAACCACAAATTCAAAAAAGATTTTCAGAGATTAAAAAAGAGTTACATGTAAAATACACTCACCTGTGTTCAGCAGTAAAAGTTTTCAAAATCATAACATAATATTATAACCAAAATTCTGAGATTGGTCTTACCTGTGACTCTTACACCAGTTTTAAAAGTTTGCTTGTATTGACCTGTGATTGTATGTAGTATGGGTGTACATGTACGTTTGTTTTAATGTTAATATATCTAAAGAAACATGTACATCTACTATCAGGGTCAAAATTGGAGTAATCCCACCCACACAGAGAGTATGGCTACATTTTATCACAGGTATTTGCTTTTCTTCTACAACATTCACTAAGTCTGGCAACCAAGACCTTCTCAGATTCTGAAGTTTCATCATTTCTGCATGATGTAGACATAAAATGTCACAGCATGTCACCTTAGGGGTTTGTGCTTTGTGTGTGTGTGTGTTTATTTTCTTTTGAAATTTGTGGTTTTAACTTCAGCATAATTTCTTAGAAACCCAGCTATCTTCTTTGCAATGAAGACACTTTTCTTTTTACTTATGAGTGCAATCTTGTCATATATTTTACAAAATTGTATTTTCACAATCACCTATGTAATAACTTTCAACAATTTTTCCAGCTTTGTGCTTACAAACATAGCCTCAGTGAGCATTTGCTTACAGGCTTTTGTGTAAGCATAAATTGGTTATTTTCGCAGAGAAATGCCAAAGAGTGCAGTTGCTTAGTTACATAAAAATTCAATGTTTGGCTTTATAAGCAATCACTAAGTATGGCTTTAAGCATGACTGTGTTTTCTCCATGCCTAGTCATAATGCATTAGTGATCAAGTTTTATGTTTATATGTCCTTTCTAGTATTTTCTATCAACACTAAGTATTTTTAGTTGGATATTAGTATACATTTTTCCTGCTATTTCATCAATCTGAAGATCTTTTCCTGTGATTATTTCCCATTTGTAGGTCTTTTCCATTCATATATAATTAATTGTAGAGGTGTCCATTGCATTTCTACATTGCTGACTTGTTTTCCTCTGTTTTGTGTTAGGTTTTAAAGGTCCTTTAATATCTAGATACCAATTATTAGTTAGGGATATGTTGTGAAAATATTTACCTGTATTACATCTTGTCTTTATATTACCTGGTTAGTATTTAGTGGTAAGCAGTTTGATTTTTGTTTTTGGTTAATTTTTAGGATTTTTTTTCTTTTTCTCTCCCCACTCTCTTTCTCTATCTCTTTTCTTTTTATTTTATTTGATTTTAAGTATACAGCTTTGTGTGTCTCCTTTTATGTATGTGCATATGCCTCTCATGGCCTGAGTAGTGAGTTGATCTGGAGATAAGAATTGCATACAGGCTGTTCTGAAGTGTGTGTTCTACTAACTGAACACAGGTCTTCTATAAGAGTACTATGCTCCTCATTGGGACATTGGGAGCTCAGTCCGGTGCTCCAGTGTGGGTCTCTGTCTCTATCTCCATCCATCTCCAGATGAAGGTTCTATGGTGATATGCAAGATATTCATCAGTATGGATATAGGATAGGGTCATTTCAGGTTCCCTATCCTCAACTGCCCCTGGAACTAACTGGGGACATCGCCCTGGGCACCTGGGAGCCCCTCTAGGTCCAAGTCTCTTGCCAACCCTAATATGGCTCCCTTAATTAAGATATGTGCTTCCCTGTTCTCCTATCCAACCTTCCTTTATCCCAAGCATCCCGTTTCCACAAGTTCCTCCCATCCTCCCCTTCTCACTTTTCTCTCCCAATCTCCCCTTACCTCACTCCCACCCCACCCCCAAGCTCCCAATTTTTTGACCGGCAATCTTGTCTACTTTCCATAACCCGGAGGATAGCTATATGTTTTTCTTTGGGTTCACCTAGAAGGAGGGAGAACATGAGCAAAGAAGTCAGGACCACAAGGGGTGCACCCACCTACGGAGACAGTGGGGCTGATCTATTGGCAGCTCACCAAGGTCAGCTGGACTGTGTCTGAAAAATCATGGGATAAAACCGGAACTCTTTGAATATGGCAGACAATGAGGACTACTGAGAACTCAAGAACAATGGCAATGGGTTTTTGATCCTACTGCAAGTACTGGCCTTGTGGGAGCCTAGGCAGTTTGGATGTTCACCTTACTAGACCTGGATGGAGGTGGGTGGTCCTTGGACTTCCCACAGGGCAGGGAACCCTGATTGCTCTTTGGGCTGACGAGGGAGGGGCACTTGATTGGGGGAGGAGGAGGGAAATAGGAGGCGGCAGCGGGGAAGAGACAGAAATCTTTAATAAATAAATAAATAAATAAAAATAAATAGAAAAAAAGAAATGCTCATGGATAGTAAAAAAAAAACAGATTCACAATAAAACAGATTCAAACAGACCACTAAATGGATCACAATGTTGGATGAGTGTACGTAGGCTTGAGAGAGAGAGAATAAAAATATAGAGAAAGAATAAAGTTAATGGCCCTTAAAAAAGGGGGGGGGTAAAGTCTTTAAAGAGACAGAGTACAGATACTTATAGATTAAAAGAAATAAAGAAAAATAAGCCACGTACAAATGGAAAATTCACAGAGTCTGAATTATGTACATTGTGTTTTCTTTAAATTTTTTGACTGTGAAGGAGCTAAGTACAGAGAGACATTTCATTAAATGGGCTGCTAAGCTGAACCTGCACATATGTTCTAAAGGTATCTTGACTTCAGAATTTGGATCTAAGGTTATGATGCTTTGGAAAAGTCCTTCTTTTGTTTTCACAGAGGATTAGACACTGTGGATTTCTTCTATCCCAATATGATATGATAGACCATGCCCTCCTGAAAGGTTGCTGTGAACACCCTCAAAAAATTACTTTGCTCAACTGCCGACTGAGATGAACCTAGCAGACAGGTTATTCCATAAAAGACCTGAATAACAATGCCCCCATTCAGCAGGAAGCAGTTTGGAGAGAAAAAACTGCACCCATGTTCCCAAATATTGTTTATAAATATTCTTTTACATTTAAAGGGGGAAATGATATAGGTATGAATAATTTGCATTGGTATGGATTTTAAGGTCAGTTTTGTTATATGTATATGCATATTTCTAATCTTGATTAAGGTATTGTGATTGTGTAGTTCATTTAAAAATGTAATGTATAATTAGGAAATATAGGTTGCTAATGGATAATCATCAAAAATAGTCAAGTTTGTAGTCATGTTAGTTAGATTTTCTAGATATATAGAGATATATTTCAGTTGAATAGGCATTCTTCATATCTCTCAAAGACTGCAGAATATGGCATTTAAAATATTTTAATAACTTAGGGTTTTTCATGGCAATGAGACAAGTCTGCTCCTGGCAGCACCAATCTACTTCAAGAGGAAGATGGGCATCGAAGAGGATCGTTATGGAGTTTGATAGCCATTTGAGCAAGAAACTGCTCCTGCCTGGACTGTTGTATAAACTGGACACAAAGAACCTGCAGAGAGAGGACTGCTGAACTTGCCTAAAGGTGAGATGATCCTTCGGGGTCCCTGATTCATGAAAGAGTCTGCAGGACATTCTGCAGGACACAGTAAAAAGTGATTGAACTGTCTTTGAAATTTCCTGCTTCATGGAAATGTCTGCTGGAGACGATGGGCCTGAAGGCCAAAGATGGATGCCCCAACGGTACAGAGGAACTTTGGGTGACTGTCCAGGAAGCGAGATGTCTCTGTCATTTCTAGAGTTTTGGATTTCTTGTTTGCTTAGGTAATATTATATCCTTCTGGAGTCTTTGATGGAATTGAAGAATGGATAGATAGTTATAGTTTTCCATTGTTATGAAAAAAGATAAAATAGATATAAATATTGTAACTGTAATTCTTGCTTTATAAATGTTTTGCTATATGTAATTGTACTATGTTAAAATGAAAGCCTTCTTTTTTGTTTAAACAGAAAAAGGGGAAATGATGGAGGTGGGTCATCTGTCTCTCTGTTGCTTTCATTGGTTAATTAATAAAGAAATTGCTTAGCCCTCTGATAGGGCAGAATTTAGATAGGCGGAGTAAACAGAACAGAATGCTGGGAGAAAGCAGCCAAGGCAGGAGTCACCATGATTCTCCCACTTCAGACAGATGCAGGTTAAGATCTTCCCTGGTAAGCCACCTCGTGGGCTACACAGATTATTAGAAATGGGTTAGATCAATATGTAAGAGCTAGCCAATAAGAGGCTGGAACTAATGGGCCAGGCAGTGTTCAAAAGAATACAGTTTCTGTGTAATTTTTTCGGGTAAAGCTAGCCGGGTGGTGGGACACAGCCCGCTGCTCCTACAACACCAGGGAACCCTGGAATAAAGGAGGTGGAAAGAGATTAAAAGCAAGATAGGATGGAAAACACCCAGGAAACAAGGTCCTGTAAATCCACTTGAAGAAAACTCATGTGAACTCCCACAGACTGAAGAAGCAAGCACAGGCCCTGTGTGGGTCTGCATCATGTCTTCTGCATTTCTCTTATAGATGTTAGTTCAGTTGTTTTTATGGGATCCCTAAGTGTTCTAAAGAGTGTGTCTCTGATATGTATGCTTTCTCATGGGTTCTTTCCCTTCTGTTGGTTTGTCCTGTAAAACTTGGATGTGATAGTTTTACCTTATTATTTTTTTTTTTATTTTGTAGTATTTTACTATTAACTCTTAGAAGTCTAATTTATGATGAGAGACCTAAAGGGGATGGATTCAGATGGAAAGGGATGTGGGGATGGGTGGAGTAGCAGGAGATGAAACTGTAATCAGGACATATTTTTGAGGAAATAATATATTTTAATCATAGGAAAAACAATAAAAGTAATTCTATTCAGAATTTTACACCAAATATCTAAAATCAACATGCTGCCAGGGCCTCAGATTCTCTGACATTCTATAGAAAAGTTAACACTTTTCTCCTCCAGATTTGTTCTACTCTTGTAGCTTGTAGATTCTTAAGTACATCATTTATCTATACCTACTTTGTAGGATGTGTTACTGTGTGTTGGTATATATGAGTTGTTCTCTCTCTCCCCCTTCTCTCTCTCTGTATCTATTTTTTTCCTCTTTCTCATGTTTATGTTTGTGTGCAATGTGGTTGTGAGTATATGCCTGTGTGTTTTTGCCTGTGTGTGTGCGTACATGTGTGCGTTTCAAAATGTATGTATAGATCCTAGTCTTTTACCTTGTAGGAATGAGGGTCTCTCATTGTTTGAGTGTGCATATGGCTTTAAGGTTCAAGGAATTCTTCTGACTCTGTCTTCTATCCTGTCCCAAGGACACTGCAGTTTCCGATGTGGGCTACAGGGCCAATTTTGTATGTGTGTGCATGATTAACCCTTATATATTCATGTTTGAGCAAATGTTTTACACACAGATCTATTTTCTTAGACCCTTTTCTCTTTTAAGGACTTGACATTAGCTTTAGGATGCACCTATGTTATCTCAGATATTATACCTATGTTGTTTGTATAAATCAGAACACATTCACATATTCTGGAGCTGAGTATTTATTTTATGGGACACCATTCATTAAACTCACTGCAGTGTAGTTCAATTTGTCCAATATTCCATTTGATTCTCCTTTTTTACAATTCATGATCCTTTGTAACACTTTTCAGCTTTCACTTATTTTGAGATACTTATACTTACTCTTTAGCATAGTTTTAGTAAAATTGCCCATTGATAATTTATTATGTTTATTTTTTCCTGGTTTTTGATAGGATATCCTAAATGGCATTTTTACCATAACATTAATTATTGTTATTAATTGGCAAATTATCATAGTCAAGTACATTTTAAATCAGCATTCACCATATTCAGCTTTAAACATGTAGAGTTAACTGTATTTAATTGTTTTAGTGACAGTCATATTTTAAGCTCCATTATCAAATGATCTCCATGTGTTTTCTATATTTCTCGGTACAGAGAACACACTTCTGCTGTGATTGGAGGAAAAGAGAGAGAGCTTGTTCTGGCTTAGCACTGGGTAAATGTAGGGCCGGTGAGAAGTATAAATCACCTTGGTGTAGAAACTTTCCAAGCATTTTTTCATCAATTCCTGTTAGAACTTCTCTAGAAAGATGAGGACAAATACAGGATCTGGTTTGTGCACATCTACATTTCTGCCTAACAAAACTTCTTTCTGTCTTAGGACTTTTAACATTTCTTCTTCAATTAGTTTCTTAGAAGTAAATTCTCAGTTTCTATCTGGGAATTTTAATTATTCGTTTATTCTTCCAGTTTTCACTGCATGTTCAATTATGTGTTAATGGGTTTTGTTTGCTTGTCTTGTTGTCACATTACTATTAAACATAATTATATATTTGATCCACATCTCTAATATTAGTGATATGAAGGTTTTGACAGGAGAATCTACTAACACCTGAATCCATTTAGATAACAGAGGGGATCCAGACCAGTCTGGGATGCAGAAAAATGTGCTATCTTAAACCAACCAAGAAGTTTTTTATTAGTTTCCCTGCCTCATAAAATGTCTCAGTCCCTAACCCTCTTCTTCCTTTCCCTTTTCATAATATTTATTTTAATGCATTGGCCTTTTGAAGGTAAGTGTGGGTCGGGTTCTAGTTTTAATTTTTAGTTCTGTTAATTATTTGGATGCTTATAATCTTCCTTATGCAGCTTTAACAGTACTCAACCTTGCCATTTTTTTCTATTATCTCTCAATAATCCCACTGGACTGTGTAAAAGCAATTTCATAGCTTGATGTTGATTCAGTCATGTATAATTCTGTTTATATTTTTTCATTATTTAATTTTTAAAAATTTTACATAATAGTCCCAGTACCTCCTCCCTCCCCTTCCCTACCCTATCTTCCCCTATTTCATCCCCCATCCACTTATCAGAGGGAGAAAGGCAAATGCGTAGTCTAAGGCCTGTGTTCAGTTCTGGTTTTTTTTTTTTTTTGAAGATTTTTGGGTATGTGTTTCCAAGTTTTTATCTGTCCCTAATATTAGACATTTCCTCCATATTTCTTTTTTTTGCAATTTGTATATTTTCATAATTTAATATTTTTATTCAGTATATGGCCCACACATGCAATTAAAAAGCAAAAAGGATTTGAACAAAAATTTTCTAGGAAGAAAATCCCATTCAGTTAGAGTTATTTCTACTGTATTAAGAACATACTAATAATGAACATGAAATATGAGAGAGAAATATTTCCCTGATATTTTGACATCAATCTGAGATTTTTTGATAGGTTTTGCCCAATTAACATTTATAGATTCAATGCAATCCCCATCAAGGTCCCAACAAAATTCTTCACAGATCCTCCATATTTCTTTAGCTCTCTTTTGGTTTCTTTGTTTAATGTTAGTGCATTCAGAGTATTTCATTTTTCTTCTCCTCAAACATTAGGTGAATTATCTTTTGCATTCATATTTTTATTATATTAGATTTTTATTTGAATAACTCCCTTAAATTGTCCTTAGAGTCACTTCATCTTTATTGTCTATGTCAGTTCTGATGGAATCATCAAAGATATTCTGAGATATAACTCTGATTTTAATAAGATTCTACTGGGTCTCTTTTTCCCTCTTCATGAAGAGGAATTTTCATTTTCCCCAGAGAGACCAGCATTGCTCTATTATTGCTGAAGATATTCTAGTGCAATTTAGACTTCTAATTTTCCAATTGATACCTAGAGTTTGGTGTCAATAATGTTTTCTTTCCAAACTTTTCAATGTTTGTTCAAGTTTGACTTATATATGTTTCTTCCACAGAATCTCAAAAGAATATGCCTCCCTTTTATTTTTTTATTTTTTATTGATTTGTATTGAATTCTACATTTTTTTCTGCTCTTCTTGCTCCCTTTTCCCTCCCCACCTCAACCATCCCCCAAGGTCTCCATGCTCCCAATTTACTCAGGAGATCTTGTCTTTTTCTACTTCCCATGTAGATTAGTTCTATGTAAGTCTCTCTTAGTGTCCTCTTTGTTTTCTAAGTCTCTGTGATTATGGTTTGTAGGCTGGTTTTATTTGATTTATATTTAAAAACCACATATGAGTGAATACAAGTGATAATTGTCTTTCTGTGTCTGGGTTACCTCACTCAAAATAATGTTTTCTAGTTCCATTCATTTTCCTGCAAAATTCAAGATGTTGTTATTTTTTTCTGTTGTGTAGTATTCCATTGTGTAAATGTACCACATTTTCTTATCCATTCTTTGGTCGAGGGGCATTTAGATTGTTTCCAGGTTCTGGCTATGACAAACAAAGCTGCCATGAACATAGTTGAGCGAATGTCCTTATGGCACAATTGAGCATCCTTTGGTATATCCCCAAAAGTGGTATTACTGAGACTTAAAGAAGGTTGTTTCCTAATTTTCTGAGAAATCGCCACAGAAACATGCAAAGGGACTGTAACAGCTAGCATTCCCACCAGCAATATACCAAAAAAGCTTTTTGTCAAAATACAATATTCCTTCATAATAAATGGTCTTGGAGAGAGTAGGGATACAAGGGACATACCTAAGCATAATAAAGGCAATATATAGCAAGCCAACAGCCAACATCAAACTAAATAGAGAGAAACTCCCAGAGATTCCACTGAAATCAGGAACAAGATAAGATTGTCCACTCTCTCCATATCTATTCAATTCAGTTATTAAGGTCCTAGCTAGAGCAATAAGACACGAAAAGGAGATCAAGAGGATACATATTGGAAAAGAAAAGTCAAACTCTTACTGTTTGCTGATGATATGATAGCTTACATAAGCGATTCCAAAAAGTCTCCCAAGGAACTTTTATGACTCATAAACATGATACAAGATTCATTCAAAAGACTCAGTAGTCCTTCTTTACACAGATGATAAATGGGCCAAGCATGAAATCAGAGAAACATAATCCTTCATAATTTTGGTTCCAGGGATATTAACCAAACATGGCATATTAAGATACAATAAGACCTCCCCTCATATAAAGGCTGTATGAGGCAACCCTGTAGGAAAAGAAATGGTACCAAATAAAGAAATGTTCATCTGAAGTCCCCATTCCCACTGATAGGAATCCAACAAAAAGATCAAGTTACACAATCATAAGTCGCTTGACTCTTAATGCTAACTCAGTTTTATTCTGTTATTATTTGTCTTATCATCTTTGTTGTTTTGAAAAGAACCAGTGTGAGAACTATTCTTGCAAACTGATTACCTGTGTTCTCTTGCAGGTAATGTGTTCAAGCTTAGAAAGCCATTACTTTTAACAACAAAGGCCCATCTCCATGCCATGTAGTGTATTTAGCACTTTTATGTAACCCTTTCTAGATACAGAATTTACATATTTTTCTTATTCCTTTTACCCATCTCTACTGTGCCACTGTGTCTTTTAGGAACTTGACACATTGGCTTTTTTTTTTACCAGAAAACTAACACTTTTGTTACATACAGCAATGAGAAGATATAAATCAGAGGAAAGTCTCAGCAGCTGGTACCCTTCCTATTGCTACTTCAGGGAAGAATGACCAAAATTCTTACACTGATGCTGAAACTCATTGCCAACTGCACAGAACTTAGAATCTAAAGGAATATGCTTCTGATCTTGTCTTTCCAAAAAAAAAAAGAATGAATTGAGGAGGGAATATGTGCCTAAACATGGTGTTACCACCCCATGTATTGGGTGCCTGAGCTAATATAAAGGAAAGGGGGGAAGGACCAAAAGAGCAATATAATTCTCTGCTTTTGGACTTGCTCAGATATGAACAAGCTTTTACTTCCTTCATGGACTAGAAGTTCAAAAATGATCCAAAATATAATTGTCCTATTTTAGATTGGTTCTTTTGAAACATTTGATCACATAAACAGCTTCTTCAGCCTAGCTGTGAGGAACTCTTGAGGCTCAAGGAGAAAAACCATAATGGTGTGAACTTTCAGAAGGGTTTACAATGACACAATTGTCAACACTTGCCCTTTATCCATGAAATAAAAATTGTCATTTATTTCTAATTGCTTTGTTTCATGTCTAGGAGCAACTGTATGATCTAATACCACATAAGTCCTGATTTTTAATTAGTTTTCTGTCATAGAGTTCCTTTAAAAGATTCATTTATGAGAGCAATAAAAACATAGTTTATTTTTATTATAATGGTGGAAACTCAGTCTTTTCTCCATACTCACATGGAAAACTGTCATCTTTCATTCTCTTATAGGTATGCATTTAATGCTAATATGAGATATGTTAAAACAACCAATCACCACACAACTCTATTCACTAAAGAACCATGCAGAAAATAAAACACCCTTCTTTGTCCTATTTTACTTTATCTTCAGACAAAAACACTACTAAATTGTATCATTAACATTTCATTAAATTTTAAGTTTTGTTTCAATATATATGCACTCACACATATACAGAAACACAGATGCATACACATTTTAGATATATTTACAGTTTAATGAAACTCTCCTTATCTTAATCTCATTTTCTACTTAGACATATACTGAATTTTGTGGCATTAATCCAAGCAGGGCACATTCAAAATACTTGAAAACGTCTATTCTCCTTTCCAGAATAAATAAAAATACACAGGCAGCTGTAAGGGAGCAGAGTTATTTTCAAAGGAAGTAATTTAACCAAATTTCAAGTAGAATAATATGAAGGTATGACTTATTTCAGCTTGAGGATTCTCAATGATTGTGTTTCTTTGGTTCACAAAATTTTTGTATCTGAATAAAAATATATTTTATTTTATACAATGTAATGCTGACACATTGGTGGTTACTACAAAATCATATGGCAAATTAAGTATTTAAGACAGAACAAAATTGGTTGCTATATGAACTGAGAAATTTAACATATAAGAGAATGTTATTTTCCATTTACTTCTAAAAACACCGGAGCTGAGAATGACTGGCTGAAAGATAATTGTTATGCTTGCAATGCATGCTTTAGTAGTTCATAAACTATTCTTGAAAGTTATTTCTTCTGTCATTAGTAAAATAGTTGTTAGAATTTTGCAGCATTGTTCCTGTGGAAAATTTGTACATATTATTATGTTCAATTTTATATTCAAAGAGACATGAAAAATATCATTCTTTCACAAATCCTTAAATGACGATTAGGTTCTTATTATTAAATCTTTAATGTTATCATATAACTCCACCACACCTTGCTCTGTTTGTGAACAGTTAGGTCACAGTATGCTTTATACAGTCTCATCAGAGTACAAAGGGACTAAGTAGCATATGCTGTAGTTAAATTATATTTTATGGTTCTAATTTAAAAGCAAATGTTTTGAAGACTAAGGCATCATGAAATTGGGTGCTTTACATATTGTAACATTGGGCTTTATTATTTCCCAGGTAAGAAGCTCATTTTAAGTTCTCAACACATATTCCACAACTTAGGTAAAATAATCCTTCTCCTGATTAGTGGGAAAACTTTATGAATACACTTAAAATGCTTGGCAAAAATCACTGAGTGAGCTTGTTCTGCTTTTGTGCTGAATCATGCTATTTATACAAAAGGGTGCATACCCACTTTAGTGTTTGGCCAAATCAAATAAAATTCAAATAGCTGAAACTAGTCAGACAGAGGTAATGACTCTTTGAGAAGTTGTGGCAATGTTAACTTAATCTAAAGATATGGTTTCCAACTGAAAATGTTTGGCCTTCAGAGTATGTGTTTGCATTAATGGGTAAAAAATTTTGACTCTAAATACATTAATATCTGAAAAATGTTGGCTACTGAAAATAATGTCATCACAAGTTGCTTGTGTTTACAGCTCCAGGAGGGAAAGGACGGTGCTCCTACAGTGTTGTATTGTTCTTAATAGAATATAGAAGGCTTCTTGGATTAACAGAGTTCTGTGGACAACAGAAAAAAAAACATGGTTGGCAGAGCAATGAAATTTCTACCTGCACATGATGAAGGTAACAATATTGATGAGACACAGAGATGGCAAGAGAAAAAAATGTCTAATGACCCTTCATGTTCCTGGAAGAGAAAGATTTTCTAAGTATTGACTATGGATTTGATGATCTGCGCATCCCTATAAAGGTACGTTTAGAAAAATGGTACTAAACAGAGAAAATTATAAATTAAATCTTTATCCATAGGAAGGATAATAGATAGACACTGCATGGATGTTTGAATGAGTGGTATAAATCATTGATACCTAAATTACTCTCAAATTCAAAACAATAGACTAGATCATTTGATATAATAAGAATTATCACACCTCGTGGTCCAGACTTCCTTGCTCATGTTCTCCCTCCTTCTGTTCCTCATTGGGACCTTGGAAGCTCAGTCCAGTGCTCCTGTGTGGGTCTCTGTCTCTTTCTCCATCCATCACCAGATGAAGGTTCATAGCCAAGAGGATAACTATATGTTTTTCCTTGGGTTCATCTTCTTACTTAGCTTCTTTAGGTTCAGCAATTGTAGACTCCGTGACCGTTATTTATGGCTAGAAACCAATTATGAGTGAGTACATCCCATGTTCATCTTTTTGGGTCTGGGTTACCTCACTCAGTATAGTGTTTTCTATTTCCATCCATTTGCATGCAAAATTCGAGAAGTCATTGTTTTTTACCGCAGCGTAGTACTCTAATGTGTATATATTCCACACTTTCTTCATCCATTCTTCCATTGAAGGGCATCTAGGTTGTTTCCAGCTTCTGGCTATTACAAATAATACTGCTATAAACATAGTTGAACAAATGCTCCTGAGACAGTGGGGCTGATCTTTTGGGAGCTCACCAAGGCCAGCTGGACTGTGACTGAAAAAGCATGGGATAAAACCGGAATATCTGAACATGGCGAACAATGAGGGTTGAAGAGAAGCCAAGGGCGATGGCATGGGGTTTTGATCCTACTTAATGTTCTGGCTTTGTGGGAGCCTAGCCAGTTTGGATGTTCACCTTCCTAGATATGGACTGAGGGGGGAGGACCTTGGACTTTCCACAGGGCAGGGAACCCTGACTGCTCTTGGGACTGGAGAGGGAGAGGGAGAGGAGTGGGGGGAGGGGGAGGGGATTGGGAGGCTGGGAGGAGGCGGAAACTTTTTTTTCCTTTTTTTTTCAATAAAAAAAGAATTATCACAAATGTTCAATAGATTAATACTAGAGATATCAATATTTTGAATTTTATTCTCTATGTTTGCCTTTCTTATATGTTCAGTGCAGGTGACCGTGTAAGCATAGATGCAGAAAACGGGCGTGCCTTCTATATGACCGTTCTAGCACCCTTCACCTTATTTTTGTAGTGGAAGTTCTCTCACTGAAGCAGAAGTGAAGAAAAGCCCAGAAAGTCTCAGTAACACTCCCGTCTGCCTCCACAGTATTAGGATTATAGGTCCCTACTGGCTCACACCCAAACTTTTAAGTCCTTTCTGAGGTCAAGCACATACTCATTTTTACTCAGGAGCACTCCTTTCCACCCATCTGTCTTTGCAACCTATCCTATTATTCACAGACCTTTATTTTTTCACCATGCTCTCACGCAAACTCTTAGTAGCTCCAATTACCAGCCCTTTCTATCTCTCTCTTTACAAAATGAGCAAGAAAGCAAATAAAACAAACAAAAATATTAGAAAATACTCATATCCTCCACCACAGAAACAAAATGCCCCTGACAAAACCACAATTTCAGGAACAATATCATATAAGCAAAAGAACATAAAATGCCCAACCAAAGCAATATGGGACCAAGAACAACACTGACTTCATTTTGTGATGGCCATCTATGGCTGGGTATGTAGCCTACTCTGAAACTGATTAATACAGTGATATTTTGGTTATGATGTAACAAATAAAGATTGCCTGAAGATCAGAGGGCAAAGCTAGCCACACTAATGAGCCATACAGCCAGTTCAGGTGATGCTGGTGTACAGCTATAATCCCAGTAGCTACCATACTTAGCCATAGAGGCCAGGCAGTGGTGATGCAAACCTTTAATACCAGCACTTGAGAGGAATATGTGGTGGGATAAGACAGGAACTCATTTTCCTTTCAGTCTGAAAATTTCATAGTGGAAAGAGCTCTATAGAGGTTGACTGCTTTGCTTCTCTTCTCTTTCAGCTTGAACGCCAATATTTGTCTCTGGGCTTTTATTATACATGCTACATCTGGTGCCCAACTTTAGGGGTACAAATTCACATAAAAGATGTTTGCCTGTGATTTTACAACCAGTGACATAGATCGGAGCTACATGCAGCTGTCATCACTACTCTATAGGTTAGGTTTTCCTGTACATACCCTGATCCCATTCTCAGGCTGCTGCCAAAGTAGGTAGCTGCATTGAAATTGAGTACACCTGTTACTATGTACAAAGCAGCAATAAACCACATATCTTCATAATCATTGGTGGCATATTTGGTGAGAAAAATTGGGAATTTCTAATGGAAGAATTAGTTTAAAAGGAGAGTTGTTTTCTCATGTTAAGATACTTTTACAATAGAGAAAGTTAAGTCTATTTATAATTACATAATGCATGATATAAAATGAAACAATTAATTGAAGGGATAATCAACTTAACCAGGATTGACATACTATTAATTATTATTTTGATAATCCTTGTTGACATTTTGATAATACTTGACCTAATTCTTAAAAAGTTGTTTGGTTTAACTGCAAAGTTGCAGGTCTTAGAAAAACTTAATAATAACAGATCAAAGATATATTCAAATCCAAACAGAAGAATTTAATTGAGAACCAATTTCAGCATTGCATTTAAGGTCTGAGTAGTACATCCTATGGTTTTCAAATAATCAACCTTAATATATATATATATATATATATATATATATATATATATATATATATATATATATATATATAGTACCCTTGCAGGAAAAACTGGCAAATGATAGAGATTCCCAAGACTGTGCAAGAGTTAAATAGACCCCTTTGGAAATGTTAGATTTAAGAAGATTCAAGGATGTGATAGTCTTACTTGCACTGCATTCACCTATTGTGAAGCAAATGTTAAACTTGTAGTCAGTTTGTAATAGAATTATCCCTAAATATTGGACAGATCGTTTAAAGCTATGTTAGAGTCTGGTCCACAATTACAATGGAGTACCTGGTTCAGAGAAGAGGCTAAGACTATTGAACAATAGAATAAAGCTAGAGGTATGGGGATCCCCCAGGATCAACTTCTTGGAGAAGAAGATTATGCTACTACGGAAAGGCAATCTTTCCTTATATGATGACCATGCCTTAGCTTTATGCCATATAGCACCTTTGAAAGACTGACACAGAATTAGAGAAGTAGGATACCAACATTGGAGCACCAGACTGAGCTCCCAAGGACCAAATGAGGAGCAGAGGAGGGAGAACATGAGCAAGGAAGTCAGGACCACGAGAGGTGCACCCACCCACTGTGACAGTGGGTCTGATCTATTGGGAGCTCACTAAGGCCAGCTGGACTATGACTGAAAAAGCATGGGATAAAATGGGACTCTCTGAACATGGCGGACAATGAAGGCTGATGAGAAGCCAAGGACAATGGCACTAGGTTTCGTTCCTAATGCATGAACTGGCTTTGTGGGAGCATAGCCTGTTTGAATGCTCACCTTCTGGACCTGGATGGAAGAGGGAGGACCTTGGACTTCCCACAGGGCAGGGAATCTGGACTGCTCTTCAGACTTGAGAGGGAGAGGGAATGGAGTGGGAGGAGGGGGGGAGGACTGGGAGGCAGAGAGGAGGCAGAATTTTGTTCAACAAAAAAATAAATTAAAAAAAGATAAAAAGGAAAATTGAGTCATTTACTAAAGCCCAAAAGAAGCTTTCACAGATTTCTTACAAATATTGACTTCAGCAGTAAATAGAAAGATATCAAATTTAGAAGCTAGACAAAAATAGATAAACTTCTCACTTTTGAAAATGCTAATTCTCAATAAAAATGGATAATTCAGCCTTCAAAGGCAAGGTCAGCACCATGTGAGGAATTGATCTAAGATACAATCAATATGGAATCTCCTGACCATGATAATGCTTGTATAGGAGAGTTGATTTCCAGAGGTTTGAGGAAAAACTGAAAGATCGAGTGTTATAATTGTGGCAAACAAAGTCACCTTAAGGGGGATTGTAAGCAGAATGTTTCTAGAAACAATGATTTTTCTAAGCATTATCCAAACAAAATTTCCCTCAGTTCTGGATTATGCAGAAATTGTGGCAAAGGCAGGCATTGGATTAATGAATGTAGATCAAAAAGAGGTATTCAATGTAACTCTTTGCCTTCATAGAACTCCTTAAGGCAGCTCTCACAGGCCCCTGTGCCAAATCCTGTTCAGTCATTTTCTTTTATCTTAGAGGAAACTCCTTACTAGAGCAATTAGAGAACTTAATGACTATGGGAAGAAACCATACTTCTCTGTTAACAGCTATTAAAGAGAAAACAAAAAATTCAGGAGAAGCCATAAGGCAAGTATTTTGGAAAATTTCTACAAAATAGCAAACACCAAAATTAAAATACAAATAAATGACATTCTCATTGAAGATCTGGTAGACACAGGTGCAGATGTAACAATAATTTCACCAGAATTTTGGCATCCGAGTTTATCTGTAAAGGAGGTAAATTTTAAGCGTTTAGGAATAGGTGAACTAGAACATGACATTGTTGAATGCCTAGGGCCAGGACAAGTAGAAAATTGAAGCAATATGTGGCTAACTTCGAAATGAATTTGTGAGGATGTGATTTATTATAGCAATAGAATTCTCAGATAACATCCCAACAATCTTAGAGATGAATGATAAATTAGTATATGTTTCTAGGAAAAATATAAGAAAGTATTATAAAAAAACAGTCAGTGATTTAGTCAGATTGTAAAGAACAAGGAAAAACAACTGCTGGTCTTCCAAAGGCACCAAGAATCCTTCCTTTAAAATGTTTGACAGACAAAATGTGTGAGGGTTACATGATGGCCTTTAACAACAGAGAAAGTTTAGGTTTTAGAACAGCTGATGAGGAGAAACTAAATGCTCAGCTTATTGAAGAATTAACCAGCCATTAGAATTCTCCTACATTTGTCACTAAAAAGCAATATGAAAAAAATGGAGAATTGTAACACATATAAAAACTGTTAAAAAAGGTGATTCAACCAATGGGCTCTCTACAGTCTGGCATTCCTTTGCATTCTCTATTACCTAAAGGATGACCTTTTATAGTTATTGATTTAAAGGAGCATTTCTTCACTATACCTTTACAAGAAAAATATGAAAATATTTGCATTCACAGTGCCCACTTATAATAATTCTCAGCCTGCTAAGAGATATCAATAGAAGATTCTCCCACAAGAAATGTTAATCACACCCTGTGCCAATATTTTGTTCAGCACTTTTGAGAAATGATATGTAAGCAACTTCCTCAATCGATAGTTTAACATAACATGGACAATATCCAATTAGCTGAATCAAACATAGATACTTTAAGAAAATTGTTTGAAAAAGTAAAAAAAAAAATGCCTTGTTGGAGATTACAAATTGCTTCTGAAAAAATATAAAAGGATATTCTATTGATTATTTAAGCTATAAAATAGGTTTACAAATAATTAGATCCTAATAGGTACAAATAGGGGGTCCAAAGTTTTCTAGGAGACATGTCAATCTATGGTCCACTTTTGGAATAAAACCCGATGAGCTGATGAATTTAAACAAAACTTTAGATGATGACAAAGAATTAAATAGTCCCGAGAAATTCTGTAGGATAATGCTCTTTTATACTTTAAAGATTTTTCACTCAGTGGTTTAGTAAAATGTGTATTGGCCAGTAGCTAGGCAGGAAATATAGGTGGGGCAGCCAGACCAGCAATGCCACTCTTGGGAATATACCCAAGAGATGCCCTATCATATGACAAGGGCATTTGTTTAACTATGTTCATAGCAGCATTATTTGTAATAGCCAGAACTTGGAAACAACCTAGATGTCCTTCAATGGAAGAATGGATGAAGAAAGTATGGAATATATACACATTAGAGTACTACTCAGCGGTAAAAAAACAATGACTTCTCGAATTTTGCATGCAAATGGATGGAAATAGAAAACACTATACTGAGTGAGGTAACCCAGACCCAAAAAGATGAACATGGGATGTACTCACTCATAATTGGTTTCTAGTTATAAATAAAGGTCAGTGAGTCTATAATTTGATATCCTAAAGAAGCTAAATAGGAAGGTGAGCCCAAAGAAAAACATATAGCTATCCTCCTGGTTATGGGAAGTAGACAAGATTGCCGGGCAAAAAATTGGGATCTTGGGGGTGGGATGGGAAGGGGGTAAGGGGAGATGGGGAGAGAAAAGTGAGAAGGGGAGGATGGGGGGAATTTGGAGAAACGGGATGATTGGGGAAAAGGAAGTTTGGATAGGGGAGCAGGGAAGCACATATCTTAATTAAGGGAGCCATCTTAGGGTTGGCAATAGACTTGCATCTAGAGGGGCTCCCAGGTGCCCAGGGCAATGTCCCCAGTTAGTTCCTGGGGCAGCTGAGGATAGGGAACCTGAAATGACCCTATCCTATAGCCATACTGATGAACATCTTGCATATCACCATAGAACCTTCATCTGGAGATGGATGGAGATAGAGACAGAGACCCACACTGGAGCACCGGACAGAGCTCCCAATGTCCCAATGAGGAACAGAAGGAGGGTGAACATGAGCAAAGAAGTCAGGACCTCGAGGGGTGCACCCACCCACGGAGACAGTTGGACTGATCTATTGGGAACTCACCAATGCCAGCTGGACTGTGACTGAAAAAGCATGGGATAAAATGGGACTATCTGAACATGGCAGACAATGAGGGCTGCTGAGAAGCCAAGGACAATGGCACTGGGTTTTGATCCTACTTCATTTTCTGGCTTTGTGGGAGCCTAGCCAGTTTGGATGTTCACCTTCCTAGACCAGGATGGATGGGGGAGGACTTTGGACTTTCCACAGGGCAGGGAACCCTGACTGCTCTTCAGACTGGAGAGGGAGGGGGGGAGGAGTGGGAGGAGGGGGAGGGAAATGGGAGGCAGAGAGGAGGCAGAATTTTTTTTTTCAATAAAAAAAAGAGAATTCTGGGAAGAGGAAAACACAGAGATTTGTCATCCAGAATCAGAGAAGTAAAGATGAGAATTCCTTATTCAGCAAAGATGTCAAACCATGTGACTAAACATAGATAAGAATTGTGGGTTAATTTAAGTTCTAAGAGCTAGTTAATAATAAGCCCT
Organism: Microtus californicus; assembly: GCA_028537955.1. Classification (NCBI taxonomy): domain Eukaryota; kingdom Metazoa; phylum Chordata; class Mammalia; order Rodentia; family Cricetidae; genus Microtus; species Microtus californicus. The sequence continues at coordinate 122,629,019 of JAQJZF010000001.1, forward strand.
GAGTCAAAAGATCAAAGAGTTTATAATTAATATAAGCTTCTGAATGGCTTTTGACTGGTTGGGTCAGAAACTTCTGTTACAAATTGTTTCCAAATCTTTGGTAAGAATTTCCACATAAAATCTGAGAGAGCTTTAAAAAAAAAAAGGATTCTAGATAGTCAAGAACATAAGCACCACTTATTGGTAACCATCTTTTCTCTGGTAGGCTCTGTTTGCTGGCAGCAAGCAGAAAGATGGTGCCTTTAAGAGAAGCTTCCTTATTTTGCACTAGCCCCAAAAACCTCACAGCCCTTTTAGGAGGCTCTACCATCAAATACTTAAATGCTTTTTATAAGCATCTGGCACCAGGCTTCTTGTTGGTGGCATGGACATAGAAATTTCACAAAATTGTGACAATAAATGTGGCTCCTGCCAGTACCTTCAGCATGATGCTAGACTCTCAAAAATCTAAGTAATGGGGTGGAGTCAGCTGCAAAAGCCACATCTTTGATTCTGGCCATATTGCCTAGCAGATTTCAGACTCATGTGCTCAAAAAGGATAGAGATATACAGCAAACACATATTCAGATGAAAGAAAACCTCTAAATGGTTTTTAGTATGTTTATAAATATATGTAGGCATGGAAGAGAAAAGGTAAAAGATAAAGAAAGTCCTTAAAAAAGAAATAGAGTAATTGGGTGTTGTGGAACATGCCTTTAATCCCAGCAGTTGGGAGTCAGAGGCAGGCAGACCTTTGTGAGTTTGAACCCAGCCTGATCTAAAGAGTGAGTTCCAGGATGGCAAAGATACACAGAGAAACCTTTTCTCAAAAAACAAAGATTAAAAAATGAAAATAAAATAAATAGTGTTTTTAAAAAGCCACGTAAAGATAGAAAACACAGAAAGTCTGGGTACTGTTTGTTATTGTGTTGTTTTTGAGTTTTTTGATTGCTGAGGAAGGTACAACAGTTGGTAGTGCTACTGGATTAATCCAACCTGTATATTTGAAAATGCATTGACTTCAAAATTTAATTAAAAAGATATGTTACTCTAGAGAAAATGATTTGATTTTGTTTCCACAGTAAGGGAGAGACTTTAGATTAATTATGGGTTAAGAAAAATAAGGTGTGATTAAGAAAGAATCCCTGAACAATCTCCAGTGGTAAAGGATGACCCATATAACCCAACGTTTTAGACCAGCTCTGTTGTAGTTTCTTCTGACTGCATTCAGAACAGCTTCACGACTGCTGGATAAGACAAACAAGACTCACAGAATATTTGACCATAATTCTAAATTTTCTTTGGGTCCTAATAAGATCACTAGCACACCAATTAACAGGAAGTTGCCTAGAAAGCTATACTCACATCCCCCCCCAAATATTATGGATGTTTGCCTTTGTTTAGCATATCAGTTATAATTTATTATGGACAATGGTCAGGAAAAAAAATTAAACAAAGAATATTAAGTTTGGGGTTTTTGTTTTGAAAACGTAAAAAGGAGAATATGCTTTGGGATAATGCTCTTGTAATTTGTAAATATTTGTCACTCATATTAGTTTAGTAAAATGCCAATTGGCCAGTAGCCAGGAAGGTAGTACAGTCAGGGCAACCAGATTAGGAGAATTCTGGGAAAAGAAAGGCAGAGAGGCAATCACCATCTAGAAACAGAAGAAGATAATGAGAATATCTTATTGAGAAATGGTACCAAGTCACATAGAAAAGACACAATGAAAAGAATTATGAATTAGTGAATTAATTTAAGTTTTACAAGATTGTCAATAAAAAGCCTGAGTTAATAGGTCAAACAGTTTATAAATATTATAAGCTTCTATGTGTTTACTTGGGACTGAATGGCTGTGAGACCAGGTGGGACAGAAACTTCTCTCTACAATGTAATTATCATCTGAAAGTGACAGAGAATTGGATATAAGGGAAATTACAGAAGTCACATGTGGTTTATGTGGATTCAAATCTTAACTGCATTCTGATCATATTACCTTCCAAATATTCCCCTACAGAAAATTTATTGCAGAGGGAAGATATTATTTTAGAAGTGATCTTTTTAACACATACACAGAGTAACAAAATTAAAAAGTAGAAAAAGTTTCTGAGTTAATTCTAAAAGGAAAATTGAGACTTCATCAGTTAGCAAGAATAAACCCCACAGAAATTATAGTACCATTTAACAATGATGAAATTTACAAATTATGGGCAGAAAGTAAAACCCGGAAAAGAGATTGTCATATTATTTGAAAGGATTAACAACACATATTCCAAAAGCAAGATAATACAATTTATAAAGAGAACTATCTGAATATTCTTCACATTGTACAGGAAACACACAAAACATTTTCAGATAGGTTCTTGATTAGGGGTAGAATTCTATGGCTAATTCCTTGTTTCAGTGCTATGACCACAAGTGGCTTAAATATATCCTGACCTTGTGTTTGCTGCTACATCTCTGAGTTCATACATATATCATCCCTATTGTGTCTGGAAGGCAGGGTTTCCTTCAAGTCATCTATCTCTTTTGATTCTTACAATATTTCAATAATTCCCTAAACCCCGAGAAAAAGAGTTTTATAAAGATGTCCTATTTAGGAGTGAGTAATGCAAAATTTCTTCCCATACTTTCTCCAGTTCTTAATACCTATGTTAGTTTCCATCTACTGCAAGTAAACTCTTCTCTGGTAATACCTGAGTAAGACATTGATCACTAGGGTTTGTTTTTATTTCTTATTTTTTTCATTTTCAATATTATTTTAGTTTGCTGATATGTTTCTACTTTCATGTCTTGAAGCACTATCATTATTTTTTCCAAATATTTCTTTGTGTTTTTATGATCATCATTGAACGATTTTCTTCATATCCTTGTGAAGGTTCTGGGCATTGAACATATTCATAGTCATATGAATATTTTGAAGACCTTGACTTATCCTTCAATTACATTTCATTTCTCTGGGCCAACTGAAGATGCTGGGGATGGCATATTGTCTGTTGGTTTGGTTGTTTATGGTTGTGTTTTTGCAGTAGTGTACAGGCATGTGGAGTTACGGTGATTGAGGTGATTCTAGGTATTATTATTTGGCTTTGTTTCTGTTTGGTGATTGCACCAAACTTTGTCCACTATTACACTTTTTGAATATATCTAAACTGTGTTAGTTGTAGTATCATGGGTTTGAAGAGTTTTGGGTTATCAGCTACTAACAAAAAGCAATGAAAATTGGCTGGAAGGGAAGATTTGCTCACAGACATTCTAAGGCATGCATGTTCTTTTGAATATGTTACTGAAGAGATGCTCATTAATAACATGGCATTATCATTCTAAGAACAGCTCTCACATATAGTTGTCTAATTCAGTTGATGGTGAATTTCTTTTTTTAAATTTATTTATTTATTTTTATTGAAAAAAAGGAAAAAAAGTTTCCGCCTCCTCCCAGCCTCCCAATCCTCTCCCCCTCCTCCCACCCTTCCCCGCCCTCCCCCCACTCCTCTCCCCCTCCCTCTCCATTCCCAAGAGCAGTCAGGGTTCCCTGCCCTGTGGAAAGTCCAAGGTCCTCCCCACTCTGTCCATGTCTAGGAAGGTGAACATCCAAACTGGCTAGGCTCCCACAAAGCCAGAACATTAAGTAGGATCAAAACCCTGTGCCATCGTCCTTGGCTTCTCATCAGCCCTCATTGTTCGCCATGTTCAGAGAATCCAGTTTTATCCCCTGCTTTTCAGTAACAGTCCAGCTGGCCTTGGTGAGCTCCCAATAGATTAGCCCCACTGTCTCAGTGGGAGGAAGCACCTCTCGTGGTCCTGACTTCCTTGCTCATCTTCTAACTCCTTCAGCTCCTCATTGAGACCTTGGAAGCTCAGTCCAGTGCTCCAGGGTGGGTCTCTGTCTCTATCTCCATCCATCACCAGATGAAGGTTCTATGGTGATATGCAAGATATTCGTCAGTATTGTTATAGGATAGGGTCATTTCAGGTTCCCTATCCTCAGCTGCCCAGGGAGCTAACTGGGGACATCGCCTTGGGCTCATGGGAGCCACTCTAGGTTCAAGTTTCTTGCCAACCCTAAGGTGGCTCCCTTAACTAAAAATTGTGCTTCCGTGCTCCCCTATCCAACCTTCTTTTATCCCAATCATCCTTTTCCCCCAAGTTCCCCCTGACCTACCCTTCTCCCTTTTCTCTCCCCATCTCCCCTTACCCCCATCCCACCCCACCCCCAAGATCCCAATTTTCTCCACGGCAATTTTGTCTACATCCCATAGCTAAGAGGATAACTATATGTTTTTCCTTGGGTTCATCTTCTTACTTAGGTTCTTTAGGTTCACAAATTGTAGACTCCGTGACCCTTATATATGGCTAGAAACCAATTATGAGTGAGTACATCCCATGCTCCTCTTTTTGGATCTGGGTTACCTCACTCAGTATAGTGTTTTCTATTTCCATCCAATTGCATGCAAAATTCTAGAAGTCATTGTTTTTTTACTGCTGAGTAGTACTCTAATATGTATATATTCCATACTTTCTTCATCCATCTTCCATTGAAGAGCATTTAGGTTGGTTCCAGGTACTGGCTATTACAAACAATGCTGCTATGAACATAGTAGAGCATATACTTATGTTGTATGATAAGGCCTCTCTTGGGTATATTCCCAAGAGTGGCATTGCTGGGTCCAGGGGTAGGTTGATCCTGAATTTCTTGAGAAACCACCACACTGCTTTCCAAAATGGTTGCAAAAGTTTGCATTCCCACCAGCAATGGATGAGTATACCCCTTTCTCCAAAACCTCTCCAGCAAAGGCTATCATTGGTGTTTTTTTTTTATTTTAGCCATTCTGACAGGTGTAAGATGGTATCTTAAAGTTGTCTTGATTTGCATTTCCCTGATCGCTAAGGAAGTTGAGCATGACCTAAACTGTCTTTTGGCCATTTGAACTTCTTCTGTTGAGAGTTCTCTGTTCAGCTCAGTGCCCCATTTTATAATTGGGTTAATTAGCCTTTTACGGTCTAGTTTCTTGAGTTCTTTATATATTTTGGAGATCAGACCTTTGTCAGTTGCGGGGCTGGTGAAGATCTTCTCCCTGTCAGTGGGTTGCCTTTTTGTCTTAGTGACAGTGTCCTTTCCTTTACAGAAGCTTCTCAGTCTCAGGAGGTCCCATTTATTCAATGAGGCCCTTAATGTCTGTGCTGCTGGGTTTATATGTAGGAAGTGGTCTCCTGTGCCCACGTGTTGTAGATTACTTCCCACTTTCTCTTCTATCAGGTTCAGTGTGTTCAGACTGATATTGAGGTCTTTAATCCACTTGGACTTGAGTTTTGTGCATGGTGATATATATGGATCTATTTTCATTCTTTCACAGATTGACATCCAGTTTTGCCAGCACCATTTGTTGAAGATGCTCTCTTTTTTCCATTGTATACTTTTAGCTCCTTTATCAAAAATCAGGTGTTCATAGGTTTGTGGGTTAAAGTCAGGGTCTTCTATTCGATTCCATTGGTCAACTTTTCTGTTTTTATGCCAATAACAAGCTGTTTTCAATACTGTAGCTCTGTAGTAGAGTTTGAAGTCAGGGATGGTAATGCCTCCAGATGATCCTTTATTGTATAAGATTGTTTTGGCTATCCTGGGTTTTTGGTTTTTCCATATAAAGTTGATTATTGTCTTCTCCAGATCTGTGAAGAATTTTGATGGGATTTTGATGGGGATTGCATTGAATCTATAGATTGCTTTTGGTAGAATTGTCATTTTGACTATGTTGATTCTCCCAATCCAAGATCAAGGGAGATCCTTCCATTTTCTGGTGTCCTCTTCAATTTCTTTCTTCAAAGACAACGTTCTCGTCAAATAGATCTTTCCCTTTCTTGGTCAAGTTACCTCAAGATATTTTATGCTACCTGTGGCTATCGTGAAAGGTGAAGCTTCTCTGACTTCCCTCTCTGTTTCCTTATCCTTAGTGTATTGGAAGGCAACTGATTTTTTGGAGTGGATCTTGTATCCTGCCATATTATCATCTGTTGGAGTTCTTTGGTAGAGTTTTTTTTTTTTTGTATACTATCATATCATCTGCAAATAACGAAAGCTTAATTTCTTCCTTTCCAATACGAATCCCCTTAATCCCCTTATGTTGTCTTATTGCTAGTGCTAGAATTTCAAGCACTATATTGAAGAGGTATGGCGAGAGTGGACCTCCTTGTCTTGTTCCTGATATTAATGGGATGGCTTTGAGTTTTTCTCTGTTTAATTTAATGTTAGCTGTCGGCTTGCTGTAAATAGCTTTTATTATATTTAAGTATGACCCTTGTATTCCTAATCTCTCCTAGACCTTTATCATAAAGGGGTGTTGAATTTTGTCGAATGCTTTTTCAACATCTTAATGAAATGATCATATGGTTTTTTTCTCTCAGTTTATTTCTATGGTGGGTAACATTGATAGATTTGCATATGTTGAACCAGCCCTGCATCTCTGGGATGAAGCCTACTTGATCATAATGAATAATTTTTCTAATGTGTTCTTGGATACGGTTTGCCAGTATTTTGTTGAGGATTTTTGCGTCGATATTCATGAGTGAGATAGGCCAGTAATTCTCTTTCTTGGTTGGGTCTTTGTGTGGTTTTGTTATCAGGGTAACTGTAGTTTCATGAAAGGAATTTGGCAATAACTCTTCTGTTTCTATATTGTGAAATACATTAAGGAGTATAGGTATTAGCTTTTCTTGTAAGTTCTGGTAGAATTCTGCATTGAAACCATCTAGTCCTGGGCTTTTTTTGGAAGGGAGCGTTTTGATAACAGTTTCTAGTTCTTCGCAACTAACAGGTCTATTTAGATTGTTCACCTAGTCTTGGTTTAGCTTTGGTATATGGTACTTATCTAAAAATAATGTCCATTTCTTTTGCATTTACCAGTTTTGTGGCATACAGGCTTTTGTAGCAAGATCTAATGATACTCTGAATTTCCTCTGTGTCTGTGGTTATGTCCCCCTTTTCATTTCTGATCTTATTTATTTGTGTGTTCTCTCTCTGTTGTTTAATTAGTTTGGATAGAGGTTTGTTGATCTTGTTGATTTTCTCCAAGAACCAACTTTTTGTTTCATTGAATCTTTGGACTGTTTTCTGTGTTTCTATTTTGTTGATTTCCACACTCAGTTTGATTATTTCCAGACTTCTACTCCTCCTGGGCACGACTGCTCTTTTTTTTTTTCTAAAGCTTTCAGGTGTGCTGTTAAGTCCAATGTATGCTTTCTCCGTTTTCTTTAAGTGGGCACTTAGTGCTATGAACTTTCCTCTTAGCACTGCTTTCATCGTGTCCCATAGGTTTGAATATGTTGTCTTTTTATTTTCATTAAATTCAAGGAAGACTTTAATTTATTTCTTAATTTTTCCTTGACCCAAGTGTGGTTCAGTAGTTGACTTTTCAGTTTCCATTAGTTTTTCGCCTTTCTAGGAGTTCCATTGTTGTTGCCTTCAAACTTTAATCCATAGTGATCTGATAAGACACAGGTGGACACTGATATTTTTTTGTATCTGTGGAGGTTTCCTTTGTTTCCGAGTATGTGGTCAATTTTTGAGAAGGTTCCATGAGCTGCAGAGAAGAAGGTATATTTTTTCCTATTTGGGTGGAGTGTTCTATAGATGTCTGTTAAGTCCATTTGCTTCATTACCTCCACTAATTCTCTTAATTCTCTATTAGGTTTCTTTCTGATTGACCTGTCCATTGGAGAGAGAGGTTGAAGTCTCCTACTACTAGTGTGTGTGGTTTGATATCTGCCTTGAGTTCTAGTAATATTTCTTTTACATAAGTGGGTGCTTTTATATTAGGGGCATAGGTATTCAGGATTGAGATGTCATCCTGAAGAATTGTTCCTGTTATGAGTATAAAGTGTCCATCTAGAACTCTTCTGATTGATTTTAGTTTGAAGTCAGTTTTGTTAGAAATTAGTATGGCCACACCTGCTTTTATCTTAGGACCATTTGCTTGAAAGAACTTTTCCCAACCCTTTACTCTGAGTAGATGCCTGTCTTTGTGGTTGAGATGTGTTTCTTGCAAACAGCAGAATGTTGGATCCTGTTTTCATATCCAATCTCTTTGCCTGTGCGTTTTTATAGGTGAATTGAGACCATTAATATTAAGTGATATTAATGACCAGTAGTTGTTTACTCTGGTTATTTTTGTTGTTTTTGGTAGTAGAGTTTGTGTGTTTCTCTTCTTTGCGTTGTGCTGGTGAAGGGTCGCTAGATGCCTGAGTTATTATAGGCAGTGTTGGCAATGTTGGATTCCTTGGGTTGCGATTTTCCTTCTATTACTTTCTGTAGGGCTGGATTTGTGGCTACATATTGTTTAAATTTGTTCTTATCCTGGAATATCTTGTTTTCTCCACTGAGAGTGAACAATAGCTTGTCTGAGTATAGTAGTTTGGGTTTGCATCCATGATCTCTTAGTTTCTGCAGTACCTCTATCCAGGACCTTGTGGCTTTCATGGTTTCTATAGAGAAGTCAGGTGTAAGCCTGATCGGGTTACCTTTATAAATTACTTGGCCTTTTTCCTTTGCAGCTCTTAATATTTTTTCTTTAACCTGTTTTTTTTTGTGTTTTGATTATTATATGGTGAGGGGATGTTTTTCTTTGATCCAGTCTATTTGGTGTCCTGTATGCTTCTTGAATATTCAAAGGAATATTTTTCTTTATGTGTGGAAAGTTTTCTTCCATAATTTTGTTAAAAATATTTTCTGGGCCTTTCAGCTGGGACTCTTCCCCTTCTTCTATCCCTATTATTCTTAGGTTTGGTCTTTTCATTGTGTCCCATATTTCCTGAATGTTTTGTGATGAGATTTTGTTGGCTATGCTGTTTTTTTTTTTTTTTGATCAGTGCGTTTATTTTCTCTATGGTGTCTTCAGAATCTGAGATTCTTTCTTCTAACTCTTGTATTATATTGATTATGCTTGTTTCTGTAGGCTCTGCTCATTGACCTAGATTTCCATATCCAGCTGATCCTCAGTTTGTATTTTCTTCCTTGCTTCAATTTTCTTTCTTTTTTTTTACATTAATATAGTCTTATTGCAGATTATTGAAAAAAATATCAGTGGTATGTACAACTAAAATACTAGACTCCAAACAGAATTGAAGAACATGTTAATATTTAGGTTGCATTAGTTACTTTGTTTTTAAGATTTTTATTTATTATGTATATAGGTTTCTTCCTTCATGTATCCTGCAGTACAGAAGAGGACACCAGATCTTATTACAGATGGTTGTGAGGCACCATGTGGTTGCTGGGAACTGAACTCAGGACCTCGGGAAGAGCAGCCAGTGCTCTATTCCTCTGAACCATCTCTCCAGCTGCATTAGTTACTTTTATATGATCAAAATACCTAGGGGAAACAACCAGAAAGAGAAAAGCTTACTGTAGCTCAATTTCAAAGGGTTTATCTCACTGTTAATTACCCCCACAGTCTTTATTAAAACATCATGACTACAGAAGTCCGAGCAGAGAATAGCCATTCACATAACAGCAGATGGGAGGCAGAGAGTCTGGGAGGAAGTACCCGGGAATAGTATTCTCCCAGTAACCTACATGCTCTAGCTAGACTCCATCACCCACATTTTCTTGGAACAAGCTTTAACAGGAGACTGGGGAGGACATTTTTCATTTAAGTCATAGCATGGATCATATGTAATAAAGATAATCAAGATAAGTAAGATACTCATACTGTATAATTTCATTTGTGAAGTAGCTACTGAAACCAATCATTTCAATTTTCAATTCTTGAACTGTTTCCATTACCTGTTTGATTGTTTCTTCTTGGTTTCCCAGGGTATCATGTATGTATTTACTCATTTCTTCAAACTTTTTGTTATACTTCTCATCCATTTCTATAAGGGTGTTTTTTACATGTTGTTTAAGGGACTCTATTGCTTTCATAAAGTCAATTTTTTCCACTTCTTCTGTGTTAGGTTGTTCGAGTCCTTCTGTTGTAAGATCATTGGGTTCTGGTGTTTTCATATTGTTTTTCAGATTATTGGGTGAATTTTTGCCTTGGCGCCTGCCCATATCCTCCTATCGATGCTATCTAATCGGTCTTTTAAAATCCAGATCAGGTTTCTCTGCTGGCCAGGGGCTCCTCTTACAAAATGCCCTCGCTCTGTTTCCTGGCTCCTGCCGGGGGCCAAGATCACTCTCACCCCTCAGAAGGGTCTTCAGGAACAGGACCTGGCTCCCTGTTTGCTAGGGACCTCGCCAACCAAAGGCCTACCTCTTTGATTTAATTGTAGTGGGGTGATCTGCTCTAGGTGTTGCACTCTGGTCCCTGCCGCCTGTGTTGTCTGCCGCTGCACCAGTCCCCACTGGTCCCGGCCACCTGCGGCCTGTGTCGTCTGCTGCCACCTGCATCGATGGTGAATTTCTTATTAGCTATTAAAGCTGACTTCTGATTTTCACATGCTCTTGGCCTTTGTTCAGTAAAATCATCAATAATTTGTTATAAAATTTATACCAACATTCTATGATTTACTTGCAGTGATGGCAGAGAAATAAATCCTTCTGAATATAATTTAAGCAAGTTGATGTTAAAATATTGAAATATATTATGTTTTCTATTTTCCTTTTGATGAAGTCCCATATTGCATTTGTGAGACATGGAAAAAATTAGCTCTTTTTTTTTCCCGGCTTACCTCATATTCTAGCTTCATTCCTCAACATATCTTACATTGTCATTTTTTCTTTTGTTTTGTCAAGACAGGATTTCTCTGTATAGCTTTGGTAACACTGTCAAATTTTATTTTAGTTATAGGAATTACATCTTCACATATTTTATTTAAAATATATTTTTCTTACAATAGTCTTATTATGGATTTCCATATCCCAACTTCTTTCAGCTACCCTCCCCATCTTGATCGACCCCTTTTCTGACTCTCATTAAAAAATAAGTAGACATCTAAGGAATAATGATAAAGCAAAATGAAATGTGATAAAGCAAAGCAAACAAAGAGAAATAGGACAATACAAAGAAAAAAAGAATAAAAAGAGCCAATTAAAATCATGAGAAACATATAAACTTAAAGACACAAGGTTACACACACAGGAGACCCTGTAAACACAAAAGCAGAAACTATAGTACAGTCAGTGACATTTAAGGTAAATAATAAAATGTCCTAAAGCAAAATTATGAGGCAACGAATTTCTGAATATGACATTGAGTCAATTTTGTGTTGGTAGTCTACTAATCTACTGCTGAGCATGTACCCTTGAGTGTTTTGGATTTTTACCAATGAGACTACACTGTAGAAAAATAAATTTATATTTGGAAGTGGTTATCAGTTTGAGGTAGCTTCTGGGTCAGGGATGGGGTTTTTCATTCACTTTCTCTCAGCTCTAGGACACCAGCTGCTACTGGCTCTATGCCGCAGTTTCTATGAGTTCCTGTGTGCATCAATTCTGCTGTGTCTAAAATGCACTGTTTTCTTGGTGTCTTCCATCCCATTTGACTTTTACAATTTTTCTGTAATCTTTCCCACAGTGGTCCTTTTGCCCTGATGGGAGGGATTTCACAGAAACTTCTCATTTAAGACAGAAAGTTCCAAGATCTCCCACTGTCTGTACATTGTTTGTCGTTAGGCCTCTGTAATTCTTCTCATCTACAAGATGGGCCTTCTCTGAAGATGTCTGAGTGATTTACTGATCCAAGAGTACAACAGAACGTTTGTAGGAGTCACATTATGGCTACATATCTTTAGGAGAACAGTAGGATTTAGTTTTCTTTCAGGTCCATGGCCTATCTAGTTTCATGTAGTAGCCACCCAATTAATGCCTGTTGTCTATGGATTCCATCTCATAGAGTGGCCTCAAATCATTCAGATTTTTGTTGCTTATTCTCATAAGCTTTGTGCCACAGTTGTACATCATTCAGGCAAATCATCATTGTAGACTGAATGTTTTGTAAGTAGGTTGTTCTTTATCTTCCTTTTTTGGTAGTGTGCAGATGACTTTTCAGTATTTTGAATATCAGTCTACAGGGCTGAAGGCTCTAGGTAGGCATCAGTTTTACTTCTGCATGTTCAGTGCATTGTGTATGTGTTGTCTTTACCAATAGGTTCTTGCCATCAGTTTGTGGATAACAACCAACAGTTTTTACAATAGCATGGTTGTTAGGGGTTACCATGGGTCCCCTTTGGTCAAAACCTCAATTAGATATAATCTATTACTGGTATTGTAAACTTCATTTGTGGATATAAAATGTCTAGTTGGGTCTCTCTATTCCCAATATTTAGTAATTTGAATTAGATCAATTTTATATGTTTATATTTATGCAGCTTCTACACTGTTACATTTCATTTTGACCTCTCAAATTGTCTTGAATTTTGCTGTCCCTCCTTATATTCTTTCTACTGCCACCTTCACATTTGATCTGTGCCTTCCATTTCCCCCCACCATACACTAATAACTATCTATTATAATTCCCCTTCCAAAGGAGTTTTACCTCTGCCCCATTAGTCAGGTACTCTATACTTAACATCTGTGGCTATACAGATTGTAATTTTCTCCTCAATGATGTAAGAGTCAATATCCACATATAAGTGAATACATATCAAATTAGATTTCCTGGGTCTTGGATACCTTACTCAAGATAAATATTTTTGACATCCATCCATTTATCTGTGATTTTTATGATTTCATTCTTTAATGGTTGAGTAATATTTCATTGTTTACATATATCACAATTTTTTTCTATTCATCCATTCAAGGACATGTAGGTTGTTTCTAATACCTGGTTATTATGAGTAAAGTAGCTATGAACATTGTTGAGAAACTGTCTCTATTGTAGAAATAAGAAACCTCTGGGTTATATGGATAAGAATGGTATAGCTGGATCCTGAGTAAGATCAATTCAAAACTCTCTGAGGAACCTCTACACTGATTTCCATAGGGGCTGTAAAAGCTTGAATTTCCAGTAGCAATTCATGAATATTCCTTTTATTCCATGTCTTTACTAACATGAGACATTTGTTTTAATCTTGGCCATTCTGACTACTACAAGATAAAATTTCAAAATAGTTTTCATTTGAGTTTCCCTGATGACTAAGAATTCTGACCATTTGTTAAATGCTTAAATGCATTTAGGTCATTCATGTTTCCTCTTTCAAGAGCTCTCTTTAGATTTGTATTTGATTTTTAAATTTCATGTTTTTTCTTGATATATATGCATATATATATATATATTCTGTGCATATATATTAGATATTAGCCCTCTATTGGATGTGTCATTGGTCTAACATTTTCCCGTTCTTTGGCTGCCACTTTCTCCAAATGAGGGTGTCTTTTTCCATGCCATTAAACTCAAGATTACTGTATTTTCTTTTCTATCAGATTTCTTGAGTCTGGCCTTATGTTGAGGTAGGTCTTTGAACCATCTGGAGTTGAATATTATGCAGGCTGATATATATGGATCTATTTCAGTCTTCTACATGCAGGCATACAGCTGAATCAGGAATATTTGTTCACATAATGTCTTTTTTTTCTAGTGTGTATTTCTAGTTTTATTACAAATAAGGTGTCCACAGGTGTGTGAACCTATTTCTATGTCTTCATGTATGTTCCATTGATCATTGTGTCTATTTTTATGTCAATATAGTGATGTTTTTATTAATATATCTCTGTAGTATTATTTGAGATTAGGAAAGGAGATTTTAGCAGTTGTTTTATTAGTCAAGATGTTTTGGCTGCCCTGGGTTATTGATATTTCTGTATGAAGTAGAATATTTTCTGTTCAGCACATGGGAAGTATTGTATTGGAATTGTGAAGGAGATTATATTGAATATTAAATACATAGATTGCTTTTTGTAGGATGGTCATTGTTGCTATATTAATCCTTTTGATCCATAAGCATTAGAGACTTTCCATCTTATCATATCCTCTTTCAATTCATTTTTTAGGGTATTAAAAATTTAATAATACAAGTTTTTCACTTTCTTGGTTAGATTTATGCAAGGTAGTTTCTACTTTTGCAGTCTATAGTGAAAGGAAGTGTTTTTCTGATTTATTTCTCTGGCCATTTCTTTAAAGGAAGAGAGATTTTTGTCTTTTTTATTTTTGTGCCCTGCTACTTTGTTTAACAAGTTTATAAGGCCGGGTGGTGGTGGCGCACACTTTTAATCCTAGCTCTCGGGAGGCAGAGGCAGGAGAATCTCTGTGAGTTCGAAACCAGCCTGGTCTACAAGAGCTAGTTTCAGGACAAGCTCCAAACCACAGAGAAACCCTGTCTCAAAAAAACCAAAAAATAAAATAAAATAAAATAAAAAATAAAGAGTTTATAAGGTATAGGAGGTTCTTGGTAGACCTTTTAGTATCACTTACATCGACAATCTTAATATCTGAGAATGAAAAATTTGATATCTTACTTTTCTATTTGTATCTCCTTGATCTCCTTCAGTTGTCATTTTGCTCTAGCTGAGAATTTGAGTATTTTATAGAATAGATATGAAGAGAGTGGGCAACTTTGTCATATTACTGTTTGAAGTGGAAATGCTTTGAACTCCTCTCCACTTGAGTTGATATTGGCCATGGGTTTGCTGTTAATTTGTTTTTATTGTGATGAATTATGTCCTTTGTATCTCTAAGCTCCTTAGAAATTGTATCATGAAGTGGTGTTCAATTTTATAGAAAGTTTTTTCTCATTTATTGAGATGATCATGTGGTTTTTGTCATTCAGTCTCTTTATGGTGAATTACATTTGTAGATTCATATATTTATCCCTGTATCTCTGGGATGAATCCTAATGTCATGGTAGATATTCTTTCTTATGTGGTCTTGGATTCAATTTTCAAGTATTTTATGGAGAATTTTTGCATATCTGTTCATAAGTGTATTAGTTTGTAATTTTGTTTCTGTCATTAGATTTTATGTGGTCAAAGTATCAGGGTAACTGTAAGCTTATAGAAAACTTGGTCAATGTTTCTTTGTTTTTATTTTGTGGAATTATTTAAGAAGTATAGGTGTTAACTCTTCTTTGAAAGACTGGTAGAATATTACACTAAAACATTTGACCTTTGACTATGAGATCTCTGTTTTTGGTTGAGAAAGTTTTAGTTATTGGTTATATTTTATGAGGAGTTATAGATCTGCTTAAATTACTTATGTTGTCCTAATTTAACTTTTGTAGGTGGCATATATTGTGATAATTATCCATTTCCTTTAGATTTTATAATTTGGTGGAGTATGGGTTGGTAAAATATGCTTCCACGAGTCTCTAGATTTCTTAGGTATCTGTTTTAAGCCCCACTTTTCATCTCTGATTTTAATTTAAATATTCTCTGTAGGCCTTTTGTTAATTTAGATAAAATTTTGTAAGTCTCATTTATTTTCTCAAATAAAAACTAACTTTTTTTATTGTATTTTAGTGTTTTCTTTTTCTATTGATTTCAACCCTGGGTTGGATTATTTATTGCCATCAACTCCTTTCAGGTGTAATTTCTTCTTTTTGTTTAGAGATTTTATGTGTGCTCTTAGGTCACTAATATGACATTTCTACAATATTCTAGGTAGGTAGTATCTTGCCTGTTAGAACTGTCTTTAGTGGGTAATAAGTTTTAGTTTGCTGTGTTTTCATTTTTTTTTCCATTCTGAACTTTTAAAAATTTCTTTTTTACACATTTTTCATTCAGTAGTGAGTTTTTCAGATTCTACAATGTTGCAAATTTACTTTTTCAGTTGTTGGTAGTCAGCCTTAATTCATGGCAGTTAGGATGAATGCAGTGTATTTTTGCTTGTTATTTCACTTTTTTTTAATTTTATGTCTGTTGGGACTGGTTTTGTATCCTTGTACGTGTTCCATTTTGTAGAAAACCACTTTCTCCTTCTATATAGCTTATTGTTTTTTCGTATTTTTCCATGTTTCTCTTTTCTTCTTCCTTTTCCTTAAAAGATTGCAATAGTTGAATAATTTTCTGGAGGTTTTAAACATTAAATTCCTTGAGAAATGTGACATAGAGATCTTTTTGGGTACCATCTACCCAGAGTATGTCATGCATTTCATAGCAACTCTTTTTGCAATCTTGTTATGGTCGTGTGTGTGTGTGTGTGTGTGTGTGTGTGTGTTTATTCTAACTGACATGCTCTTTGAAGGACCAAGATTTTTTTCCTGGTCTCTGTAGCACCAATCCTAGCAGGGTAAAGTGTTTGCCAAGTTGATCACTGACTTTTATTTACACAATATTTTGAGTAAAACAGTCTAAAATCAGACTACCAAGTTCATCTTTTTAGTACCGAAGCGACTTTAGTGAATTTTAAGTTTCTTAAAAGATTGATTGCTTCATCTTTTAGCTACAAGGAATTGAGAATCCCAATTTGCTGAATTCTTCTGAGAATCCAAAGAATATAGCTAGTAAGTGATCCCTGCTTCTATAATAAATAGTTGCTAAGGAATCTCAGTGAAAATAATTTGTCTACTAGAATCTGAAATCCAGTTTAATTTCTTAAAGAATTTATTTTTATTCTTATTGCTGTGATTGTCTGTATATGTATGTTTGTGTCATGCATGCAATATATATGTATAAGTGCCTATGTCGCCAGAAAAGTACACTGGATCACATGAAGATAGAATTAGAGTTTGTTATGAGTGACCCTAGGTGGGTGCTGGAAAATAAATTCTGGTCTCCTAAGCCACGAACACTCTTAATGACTAAGTCATTTTTATAGTCCCCAATGTAATATTAATCATCAAGAAAATAAATAACATGGAAATAATATGAAATGCAAGGCTAAGAAAAAAGTATTTCACATTTATAAAGTTGATGACACAGATCCAAGATATTCCTATATTTAAAATAGCAATGAGGAAGGCAACAAATCACCTTCTGCAAATAGAATTGTGTTGCTTATGACTCAACAATTATTCTGTGACCGTCAGTAGACATAAAAATATACACACACCCACATACACATGCTCACACACTTTTTCTCTTATACACATATACACATGTGCATATCAAAGCACATTCCTATACTTGAACATAGACATATACACACTTTTAATATTTGGTACAAAACTAATTCAGTGAACCCCTCCAAAAATCTGTTCAAATACTAAATGATAATGGTAAAACTCTATCCATAATTTTAATTGAAATTACCTACCCACACACAAGCATCCAGAAATTAATAAATATTTAATTTGGAGTTTATCCATTCTCTCCTTCCAAAACAAATTCTCTTTCTCACATTCATTTATTTATGGATGACAAAAAATATAATATTCTTCTGACATTACTCAATAAATAACTGACAAAC
Source organism: Microtus californicus (assembly GCA_028537955.1). Lineage (NCBI taxonomy): Eukaryota > Metazoa > Chordata > Mammalia > Rodentia > Cricetidae > Microtus > Microtus californicus. Next base: position 122,646,272 of record JAQJZF010000001.1, read on the forward strand.
TAAAGAGAAAAAGCCTAGGGCAGATGTGCCAATCTCCTTCTGATGCACCAGCACCATATCTGGACTGTTCCTTTCTCTCCTGAACTAGTTATTCCTTTGCTCATAAGGCCAAGCTGTGTTGTAAATCAACCAGAAACATGCTTTCTCTCTTCCTCCCACTCTCTTCTCTCTCTTTCTCTCTCTCTCCCTCCCCTCCCCTTTTTTCTTTCTCTTTCTTTCTTTCTTTCTTTCTTTCTTTCTTTCTTTCTTTCTCTCTCTCTCTCTCTCTCTCTCTCTCTCACTCACACACACACACATAAAACACACACACATACAAAAACACAAAATAAAGGTAATCAAATTAATATATGGTTGACATTAATGATCAAAGAATAGTAAAATATTTATTTGTTAGTTGCATCAGTACCTATTTAAACAGAATTATTGTATGCTGTCAGAACTTAAGAGGGCCTAATACAATGAGGGTATTAATGCAAAGTTTCCCAGAAGAAATAAAAATATCTGTATAAAATTAAAATTCAAATGCAAATTCACTGGATGAGAAGAGCCCAAAAAAGCCTATTAGTCATGAAAAAAAAAAAACTCTGAGGAGTGCATAATGTGGGATAATCAGGTTAGTTAATTCAGATACAACTAGAGGACTGGATATAGTGTAGGCACGTCATTGCCCCAGTTATCCAACCTTAAACCTGAGAATAAAAGGTAAACTATACCCTTCACATAATCATAAAAGAAAGACATGATTGTAACTAATTAGGTGATCAAATAAGGACCACAAAACCCTTGTTGTGTTCTTCAGGAACTCTGTAATTTGTGTAATTTGGGGTGATTTCCCAGGGACCAATATAGAAACAATTTTTGTTCTTTGAAAATTCCACACATATACACAATAATATGATTTTCATACCCAAACCCTAGTCCCTACACAGCCTTCAGAATCAAATACAATACATCTTATACCTTCACATCCTTCATTTATTTGTTTGCTTGTTTATTTAATTACATATTTATTATAATCCACTTAGTCTTATTAATACCCTTAGGTACATGGGTGTGGTCTCATCCACAGAAGTATAGGTAATCTATCAGTGACCACCACTCAAAGAAAAGTGATATTCCACCACTATCCTAGGAGTTTTGACTTGATTAATTGTAGGCAGGTCTTGTGTAGGGAGGTGGAGACAGGAGTGATATAGCTGGGCACAGAGAGGAATATATGGGAGAAGAGACAGGAAATCAGTGGAGTCTGGAGTGTGTGGTCTTGGATGCCGGATGTGGAGTTTTCAGGATTCATGGAGATGTGATCTCACCCATTTTCAGTCTGAGATAAAGGTAAGAGTCAGCGGCTGACAGCTTTGCTTTTCTAATCTTCAGATAAAACCCTAATATCTGTCTCTAGGTTTTTATTATTTGTACTAAATTTACCAACCCTGGATGCTGAATATCCAGTTATAGATAAAAATGAACTTATGAAAAAAGTCAAACTGCTCCAGCAGGCTGAATGAAATGATGACATGACTGCCTGAATGATATCTGTAACTGAGCAAGGAACAAAGTCATCTAATGAGGAGAGGAATCTTCTCACCAGTGCTTATAAAAAATGCCATGGCAGCTGCCTATATATCATCTAGGAGGGTTTTCTCAATTATCTAATAAAAGATAGAAAGTGGAGAGGGGAAACAACAGATGGCTTAAAAAATACAGAGAGCAAACTGAAACTGAGCTAAGACACATCTGCAATGATTTATGGTCTTTTTTGGAATAGTTCTTCCTCCATGCTTCACAAAGCCTTCTATTTGAAAATGAAAGGCGATTGCTTCCTTTATTTGGCCGAGGTTGCTGCTCTTGATGAGAAAGGACTTGCGGGCTAGTCACAGCCAGGCCAGCATACCAAGAAATGTGATCAACAAAGAGGAAATGCAACCAACACATTCTATCAGACTGGATCTGGCCCTAAACTCCTCTGTGTTATAGTATGAGATTCTGAAACCCCAGCAAAAGTTGTTTTCCTTCAAAAATAGCTGTTGACAAAACCATTGCTGTTGAACTTGATACATGAAGTAGAAAACTGAACAAAGATAACACACAAATGATGCAGTTACTGAGAAACCAATGGACATTGTGGACATTGGATGCATGAGGAAGCAAAGCAGACGTCAAAGAAGGAGGAGAAATTTAATTGGCCTTCCAGCCTTTGTCTGCCTCATACTTAAATTCACACGGCTGACCATTTGTCATCCATTCTGTCTCACAAAAGGTTTTTGTTTGTTTATGATTTATTGTGGGTTTGTTACTTCTATTTTAATATATGTACTTTCCATATTATCTTTAGTATTAGAAGAGTAGATCCAGTTCCTAATTAACTTTAAGGAGTTACTCATTTTGATTTTGATGTGGCCAAGACAAAGATGTGGAATTTTGTAAGAGTTATACATGTTAGGCTCAGTACTTTTTGAATATTGTGCCTTCAGAAAGACCAAGGTTAAAGCTGCTTCCATGTCTAAGTAAACAAACTGTTTGCATATTGGTTTGTGCTGCTGGTGAATATAAAGGATTCCAGTAACAGTGTAGTTATTGTGGTATTTCAAGGCTTGAATTGCATGCATGGTTGTGGTCAAAATAGACATCCCACAAATGAGCATTGAAATCCTGTCTTAGCATTCATATACCCTTGACTGAAGCCTCAGCGGCTCTCATTACACAAAATTATGACCCAATTTACAATGGTCAGCAAAAAAATATTTCTCCTTTCATTATTTGTAAATTTATCTGCTATTTAGTTTCATTTATTGTGCTACATTATAAAAATGTATATTCAAATATATATATATATTTAAATGACTTTAGAAAATCTAAGAACAAATATAAAAGTAAAGATGCAATAAAAATGAATTGCTTAGTGTTACCTTCTACATGTGTATTAGGCATAGTAGTAAAAACATCTTATGTTTTTGACTTTTGTTCTATTTTTGTTTTGTTTATTGCTTTTGTGATTTTTTTTCTTTTCTGACACTTGTATAACATGCATGTTTTGTAAAAATAGCTAACAAGGAAATAATTTGAGAAGACTATGGCTAGCTTTGTTAAATGCCTTATACAATTTTCATGAGCAAGAATAATTCTTAAGAACGTGTGTACAGTATCAAGTACAGTACATGTAAGTGAAATAAAAGGTTTATGAGTGGATTTTTCAGCTACTTTTTTACAGCTTTTCATAAAAATTAGTTTTGATAAAAAAATGTATTCTTGGAAATGGATTCCTTATTTCTTCTTGGCTGCTTATGGGCTTTTACCAATTTTGAACACAAACTTTGCTGGAACAAAAGTTGCTAATATACCTACCTTTCGCAATAAAGTCCATATGCCCTCCAACTCAAAAACTGCAGTGCATTTTTTTTCTTGTTTAGGGAAGATTGGGCAAAGACAATTTGAGTCTGAGACATATTTTAACTTGAGAAAATACAGTGTTCTTGCTCCACCATGCCAATGGATAGCACCAAATTGCTCTTGGATTTTCAGAATTTCTTGTAGCTCTTGCAATCTGCCTCTAATTTCTTTCCCTTATTTCTATCTGGCAGGTGCCCAAGATCACCTTTCTCCCTTCCTGTCTTATCACCTTCTTGGAGGCTTTGCATTTAGGGAAAGACCACATGATTTCTGTCTCCACTCTGTCTAAGGTACCCTGCTTCCTTTCTCTGCTTTCACCTCACAGACTCTCTCATCTTCTCCTGTAGCACACTTGCCTCTGCTGTTGAACTTGTGTTTAACTTTCTGGAAACCCTACCCTGGATTGCCTGTCACAGTCTCCCTTTAAAATGCATCCTTTTCCTCAATGACAAGGTGAATGACACTCAATGCTCACACCCTATGGAGAGTGCTTTAAAGAAAACACCAGTGAAAAATGCTATTTTAAAGAGGTACAGTTTTTTTCCTTTTAGAATGTAAGCTTCTCAAAGACAGGAGCAATGTTTTCTGCATGTTCTTTTGAACCGAGTACACTGCAAATGATCAATAAATGTGATGATGGTAGTAAATGAGTCTAGATGACAGTGAGAAAGAAATTCCAAGTACTGGTAGACAGCTCCTTTGTTTGTGATGTGATTATATCAGAAAATGCCAGTCCATTTGGACAAGTTATCCCAAATACTGCTTTCAAGTAAAAATGCTCTGGTCATGGTCATCATAAGTGTTTCCTAAAGAAATAAAATTAAACGCCAGGCGGTGGTGGCGCACGCCTTTAATCCCAGCACTCGAGAGGCAGAGGCAGGTGGATCTCTGGGAGTTCGAGACCAGCCTGGTCTACAAGAGCTAGTTCCAGGACAGGCACCAAGACTACAGAGAAACCCTGTCTCGAAAAACCAAAATAATAATAATAATAACATAAAATAAAATAAAATTGTTTGTAAGCAATGTTGTGATTCATCTTAATTCATAACACACTTACTTGGACTTTGCCTGAGCCTCTAAGCCAAGGAGAATAAATCTATGTAGCACAAGATGTCATATCATTCAAGTAAATTATAAATGATGTCTGGAACCTGTCACATTTGTGCAATTGGCTTCTCATAGGCATTTGGCATTGCTAAACTTACTTGTTTGATTTTGCAATTGTGACGCTTGCTATACTCAGTCACTATTAGTGCCCAAATATGGAGAGAGATTTAAAATCAAATAAGACCTTGAACGTTTTACTCTTTTTGTATTTTCTATTCAATTAATTCTCTGACTATTGGAGGTAGACATTGGAAAACTTCACAACTTCATTGTCAGTTTTTAATGGTTTGTGCTCTTAGAGTTTCCAGGTACACTTCACTCTTTCTTTGTCATTTAATTCTCCATGATTTCTAATTACTCTCTCCACCTGACTGCCAAGATTCATTTTCTTCTGCACTGATTTATTTACGACTGTGAAATGTCCTTTGGATTTCCTGTAGGCAATGTCCCCTGAGAGTCTTCCAGTCTTCATCATCTAGGCATTTCTTGGCACCACATTGCCCCAGCTTTAGACCCACACTGTCCTGCTTTTCCTGTTAGTTTTCTTACTGACTCACATAGGAGTAGATTCTATCTGAGTCTGTCAGCTTTACCATTTCCCAAATAAACCTCTTCATTGTCTGTGATGTTCCTTTAATGCATCCTGTCACTAATTTGTTTCTATATTTTCCCTTAAGCCTTAAAATATTTAAGTTTGCAATAGGTGATATAGTCAAAATAAACTTTCAAATATGTAAATCTAGTACAAGTAGATATAGCTTATGATCTCCCTGTGCCAATATCTGTTCAAAACTAGAGATGAACTTGTTTGTTAATAAAATTCCTCTTTTTTCTTTGGAGCCAAATCACGATCTTTATTCTCTATAATATGTTTCTTCTGAGAATGTTCATCTCAATTTTCATCTGTCTAAAATCTTCATATATGGATAGCATAAGAGATAGAAAAATAGATATCCTTCAATGCATTTGTCATTTAAGAGCTGCAGCAAACTTCTTAGACCCTTCACACCTTCCTCTTTGAAACACCTTGATATTAAACACTGTAATTATAGTTTATTTTAAATGTTCTTTAACACTAAATTTGTTTCTTAAAAAAGTTACTATGTTTAATATTTTATACCTACTAAAATAGTAAATGTTGCTAAGAGAACACAACTGCTTAATGTTTTTATAACCCATTGTAACTTTTTATAAAAAATATTAATTTGACATTTTATTTATATGCTAGAAGAACTGTAGGCAAAAACATAATGAACATTTCTCCCTTACTTTTCATCAAACAGAAATTAAAGACTAGAAAACTTGAGTTTCCCAACTTGAAAGTTGATGTACTTTTCATTAAATTTTATCTTATAAATCAACCTAAGCCTGGATTCCTACGATAAATAATTTCCTTTTCAAATGTCATGGCTTTGACAGGTAAATTACTTCAGACAAGCATCCATTATTCAAATATTAAATCAAATGTATTATCGATATGAAAAGGAAATAGAAAAGAGTCAAAAAGTTATACAAATCTACTCAAAATCTTATATTAGGTCTACAGTGATATCTCAGTAACTTATATCAAGTGCTTTTCAATTGAAAATTGTGTTCTGATGCTTGACTATTTTAAATTTATTTAAAAATGCATTGTAATATGCATATCAATATTAATCTTTTACTTTACTTAGTTTTTCACTTTTTTATTTTGTTTTGATCAGAGCCTTTTCTTCAGAAGCTCTGACATTATGCAGATTTTGAACTTCCTTCCATTAGTAGCAGGCTCTCCAATAAAGGTCATTACCCTCTGTAATGATTTAATGTGTGCACAGTAAATAAAACACTTTCCTTAAGGCCCAGTGACACTTCCTGCTATTGTCCTTGCTTTCACAAAGTTGACAAGCATGAAATCACTACTGTGTGTATTGTTTCTACTGAAATTTTGAACAATTATTCCATACATGGAATTAATTAACCTATCTTTTTAATCTCTAAAGTAAGTTGGCTTTAAGAGATTAAGACTTTTGTCAATATTACAGTATTTTCACATGTAGTCAGAATACATAATATAAAAATAAGCATATAGGTGTTATAACTCTGGTAAACACAGAAAGGTAGTTGTAGCTAAAACTAGGAACTGTTTTCTTAGCTTATACCATGCTTACCAATTTGAAGTATTTGGAGCAGTGTTAAGTTATAGTGGCATTTCAATTGTATTTTAAAAACTAAAAACTGCCTGAATATCTGAGAGTAAAACAGTACCACTGGTCAGCCTTACAGAGCAGATTATGGTAACACATACCTTTAATCCCAGGATCCACAATGACACACACTTTTAATCCCAGTAGTCACAATGACACACATCTTTAATCCCAGTAGACACGCTAGTCTCCATAGAAATCAGATGGTATCTGCCTTTAATCCCAGCCTTAGAGGGGAATTTAAAGGGGGGGGCAGTCTCCAGTCTTAGTCTCATTCTGAGATTTCAGTAGGCAAGATCACCATTTCAAACTGAGGTCAAGGTAAGAGCCAGTGACTGGCTGTTTTGCTTTTTAGATCTTCAGGTTGAAGCCCAGTTTCTGATACTGAGCTTTTATTAACAGTGCTTCATTAAATTCTACAATTTTAGTAAGACCACAGGGTTCGTTTGGTGTTTCTTGGAGAACATGACATATATCAGGAAGGTACTTCACAATGATCTCCTTTCAGATACCTAATATATTTTATCCATGTTATGAGATTCCTGAATACCTGATTTATGCCTGAACTTGCAGTTACCTTCTTTTGTAGCTGGTATGTTAGCTGTACTTTATGCAACATAAGAGTTGTGATTGAGCATGACCTTAAGTGTCTTTTGAATGGCCAACTTCCTTAGCGATCAGGGAAATGCAAATCAAGACAACTTTAAGATACCATCTTACACCTGTCAGAATGGCTAAAATAAAAAACACCAATGATAGCCTTTGCTGGAGAGGTTGTGGAGAAAGGGGTATACTCATCCATTGCTGGTGGGAATACAAACTTGTGCAACCACTCTGGAAAGCAGTGTGGCGGTTTCTCAGGAAATTCGGGATCAACCTACCACTGGACCCAGCAATACCACTCTTGGGAATATACCCAAGAGAGGCCCTATCATACAACAAAAGTATATGCTCAACTATGTTCATAGCAGCATTGTTTGTAATAGCCAGAACCTGGAAACAACCTAGATGCCCTTCAATGGAAGAATGGATGAAGAAAGTATGGAATATATACATATTAGAGTATTACTCAGCAGTAAAAACAAGGACTTCTTGAATTTTGCATACAAATGGATGGAAATTGAAAACACTATCCTGAGTGAGGTAAGCCAGACCCAAAAAGAGGAACATGGGATGTACTCACTCATATTTGGTTTCTAGCCATAAATAAAGGACATTGAGCTCATAATTCGCGATCCTAGAGAAGCTAAATAAGAAGGTGAATCCAAAGACAAACATATAGGCATCCTCCTGGATATTAACCTTCATCAGGCGATGAAAGGAGACAGAGACAGAGACCCACATTGAAGAACCGGACTGAAATCTCAAGGTCCAAATCAGGAGCAGAAGAAGAGAGAGCACAAGCAAGGAACTCAGAACCGCGAGGGGTGCACCCACACACTCTGAGACAATGGGGATGTTCTATCGGGAACCCACTAAGGCCAGCTGGCCTGGGTCTGAAAAAGCATGGATAAAACCAGACTTGCTGAACATAGTGGACAATAAGGATTACTGAAAACTCAAGAACAATGGCAATGGGTTTTTGATCCTACTGCACGTACTGACTTTGGGGGAGCCTAGGCAGTTTGGATGCTCACCTTACTAGACCGGGATGGAGGTGGGTGGTCCTTGGACTACCCACAGGTCAGGGAACCCTGATTGCTCTTCGAGCTGATGAGGAAGGGGGACTTGATCGGGGGGAGGGGGAGGGAAATGTGAGGCGGTGGCGGGGAGGAGGCAAAATCTTAAATAAATAAATAAATAAATAAATAAATAAATAAAGAAAGAGTTGTGATTTTCTTTAACATGGTACTTATTTTTTTAAACATTTATTAGTTTGGATTGTCTGAAACTTTACTTTTCTATCTGATTATTTGTTGTTGTGTTATGTATACTTTAGAAAAGTTTCAAACGGAATCTAGAAAGGTCAAGAACTCTGACTTTTCTGTTTCAAGTTGCTGAGTGTAGAGAACACAGGTGTGCACAATCAATATTTTTTCCTCTTAACTTTTGTTTAACTTTAAATTTTCTCTTAATTTTGCAAGCTTATATTTTCACATTATTACTATTTCTAGGAAACGTCTATAAAGATCACTTTTTCTTTGATAGAGGTTTTTCAGATTTTTTGCCTGTGTCCTTTGTTTCTCTTTGGGTACTTAGCTCCTGGAAATTCTGATTGATCTTCCCTGTGATGAATGTCAAGATCACAAACTTCTCTATGTCTCTATATTTTAAGCAAGAAACTGAAGAAAACATAAGATACATAGGGCAAGATATCAAGTCAATAGTTGCTTATATGTGTGTGTGTGTTATAAAAACTACTTTCATAGAATAATCTTGAGGAAGACAGACTACAATAGAATAGTCTTTTGAAGCCCAAAGTTATCTTTCCTTACGTTTTAAAAATGGAAGATATTTTTTATTCATTTGAAACCAAAAATATTCTCATATAATTATTGTTTCATATTTTTTAAAGGTCTGATCTCCAAAATATATAAAGAACTCAAGAAACTAGACTGTAAAAGGCGAATTAACCCAATTAAAAAACGGGGCACTGATCTGAACAGAGAATTCACAAAAGAAGAAGTGCAAATGGCCAAAAGACACTTAAGGTCATGTTCAACCTCCTTAGCGATCAGGGAAATGCAAATCAAAACAACTTTGAGATATCATCTTACACCAGTCAGATTGGCTAAAATCAAAAACACCAATGATAGCCTCTGCTGGAGAGGTTGTGGAGGAAGGGGTACCCTCATCCATTGCTGGTGGGAATGCAAACTTGTGCAACCACTTTGGAAAACAGTGTTTCGGTTTCTCAGGAAATTCGGGATAAACCTACCCCTGGACCCAGCAATGCCACTCTTGGGAATATACCCAAGAGATGCCCGATCATATGACAAGGGCATTTGTTCAACTATGTTCATAGCAGCATTGTTTGTATTGTTTCATATTGAGCAAGGTTTTTTTTAAAAATATTTTAATTGTAGGAGTTCTCTGTAGAAATTTTGGGGTCACATGCACACATACACACACATATATAATCATATCATCGGCAAATAACGAAAGTTTGACTTCTTCCTTTTCAATTTGAATCCCCTTGATTTCCTTATATTGTCTTATTGCTATTGCCAAAACTTCAAGCACTATGTTGAAGAGATGTAGAGAGAGTGGACAGCCTTGTCTTGTTCCTGATTTTAGTGAAATCACTTTGAGTTTCTATCCATTTAATTTGATGTTGACTATCGACTTGCTGTATTTTGCTTTTATTATATTTAAATAAAATCCTTGTATCTGTGATTTCTGCAAGACCTTTATCATAAAGGGGTGTTGGATTTTGTCAAATGCTTTTTCAGAATCTAATAAAATGATCACATGTTTATTTTCTTTCAGTTTATTTTTATGATGATTACATTGATAGATTTTCTTATATCAAACTAGCCCTGCATCTCTGGGATGAAGCAAACTTTATCTTGGTGGATGATTTTTTAATGTGTTTTTTATTCAATTTGCCAGTATTTTATTGGGTATATTTGCATCCATGTTCATGATTGAGAAATGTCTGAGATTTTCTTTCTTCATTGAATCTTTGTGTGGTTTTGGTATCGGGGTAACTGTAGCCTCATGAAAAGAGTTTAGCGATTTTCCATCTGTTTCTATTATGTGGCCAACTTTGAAGAGTATAGGTATTAGCTTCTTGGAAGTTCTGGTAGAATTGTGCACTAAAACCATCTGGTCCTGGGCTTTTTTTGGTTGGGAGGTTTTTGATGACAGCTTCTATTTCCTTACAGTTTATAGGTCTATTTAAATTGCTCACCTGGTCTTCATTTGATTTTGCTATATGGTATCTATCTAAAAAAAATGTCAATTTCTTTTATGTATTACAATTTTGTGGAGTACAGGTTTATGTAGTATGACCTAATGATTCTCTGAATTTTTTTAGTGTCTGTTGTTATGTCTTCCTTTTCATTTCTGATTTTGTTAATTTGAATGTTCACTTTCTGCCTTTTGATTAGTTTGAATAAGGGTTTGTCTATGTTATTGATTTACTCAAAGAACAGGCTCTTGTTCTAATTGATTCTTTGTATTATTTTCTTTGTTTCTATTTTCTTGATTTCAGGTAGCAATTTGATTATTCCTTATCTTCTACTCCTCCTGGGTGAGTCTGCTTCTTTTTGTTTTAGAGCTTTTAGGTGTACACTTAAGTCACTAGTGTGAGCTTTCACCACTTTATGTGCACATTTACACATTAGAGTATTATTCAGCAGTAAAAAAAAAATGACATCTTGAGTTTTGCATGCAAATGGATGGAATTCGAAAACACTATCCTGAGTGAGGTAACCAGACCCAAAAAGGAGAATATGGTATGTAGTTATGCATAAGTGAATACTAGCTATAAACAAAGAACATTGAGCCTATAGTTTATGATCCTAGAGAAGATAACTAATAAAGTGAACCCAAAGAAAAACATGTATAGATCCACCTGGAAATTGGAAACAGACAAGATTGCCTGACAAAATTGGGAGCATGGGGGTTGGGGGAGTAGGGAGGGTGGAAGTGGAAAAGGAGGAGAGAAGGGGAGGGTCGAAGAGAGCTTGAGGGAATGGGATAGTCAAAATGAAGGAAGGACAGAGATGAGAGCAAGGAAAGAGATATCTTTTTTGAAGGAGCCATTATAGGGTTAGCAGAAACCTTACTCTAGGGAAATTCCCAGGAATCCACAAGGATAACTGCAGCTAAGACCCTAAGGAATAGAGGAAAGGGCACCCTATCTTGACATGTAATGTTGTCAGAGTGATGAAAATCTTAAATATCTCCATAGAACCTACATCCAGCAACTGATGGAAACAGAGGCAGAGAGCCAAGTCAGAGCACTGAACTGAGCTCCCAAAGTTCAGTTGAAGAGTGGGAGGAATGAGAAAATGAACAAAGAGGTCAAGATCATGATGGGTTCATCCACTAAAACAGTCTTCCTGAGCTAATGGGAGCTCACCAGCTCCAGTCAGACTAAGAATTAACAAGCATAGAACCAAACTAGTCCCTCTGAATGTGGTTGACAGTTGCATGGCTGGGGATAGACTGGGAGGCCACTAGTAGTGGCACCAGAATCTATCCCTACTACATGTAATGGCTTTTTGGGATCCTATTCTCTTTGGACGTATACCTTGCTCTGCCTAGATATAGTAGGGAGGGCCTTGGACCTCCCACAAAGCAATGTGCCTTACTTTCTCTGAGGATTGGATGGAGGTAGGGTAGGAGGGTGTGTGGAGGGAGTGGGAGGTGGGGAGGGAGTGTGAAATTAAATTGTTATTTTTTAAAATCTAATAAATTAAAAAATAAATAAAAATGCAAAAAATAAAACTACTAAAATATTTTGACATTGAAGAATAATTATTGACATTAATGAAAATAAAAGATAAAGAGAAGGTGACTTGCCCACTTTAGATTATTTTTTCTTTTAATCATGTACAACAAAAGGCAATTTCCAGCAGTTAAAAAAGGGAATTGGCCTTAGACAGGCTTACTCATGACTGTAAACCTATTGCTTAAAAATCATTGCTAGTATAGGCTGTTTTAAATTGAATTAGATTTGCAAACGAGATTCAGCAGTATCTACGTGTGCAAACATTAGATATGTTTATGACATTCAAACAAAGGGGAAAAGTTTATATCATATTTTTGAATCCCATAGGTAGTAATAAAAATGTTATTCTATGCAATAACAAACACATTTTCCAAAGCCAAGGTGCTCAAAGATGAATCACACTGAGGAGACTTTGGAGAGAGTCAATTCTCTGTCAAAGGACTTGAAGATGGGGACTCAGAAAGTCTTGATTGAAATTAAAGAAATATTTCAAAAAATATGGGTAGAAGTAGCAAGTTAAAGAAAATATTTTTCTTATAGACTTGACCATATTTTATTTTTTATGATCTGGTATTAAAGTATTAACATACTTCTGTGACTTTGATGAGAAGAAAACAGTATAAAACTACTTTGTACCCTATAAGATGTTAGTCTAATACAAACATACAAAACAGGATTTCTCAATGAAAAAATTATTAACCAAATGACATGTTCTGAGTCAGCTCTGTCAGCAAAGTACAAGCCCTGCAAAGACACAGGGAACATTTTTCTCCTGTTGCTGCATCCATTATGATCATTAATGGCCCTTTAGAATCAAAGTGCTGCATAGCAAAATTCTCCTTAACTGTGTCTTTCACCTCCAAGCTAGATTAGACTATATATCACAGGAAACATAAAGTAGATGAGTGGCCTTAAGAAATTCACCAATGGTGAGATCTTTGATTTTCAAAATAGATTAAAAGTGGGATGACTTCTGATGATCTTGTAGAATAACCCTTCTGGGACATTTCCCTGTGGCTGTCAATATGATTCTTGTACTACAGAGAGGCTATTAATTGCTATGCGGAGTAGGTACTGCAGAAAACTATCTCTTCTATATACTTAATAATATATAATTTAAAAACAAAAGTACAATGTTTTAATATGCTATCAAACTTTTAATATAGACAATAATACTATTCTGAAATAACCATGTGTAAACCCAATGTAATAGGCAGACATTCTAAAATACATTTTTTTTATGAATGGGGTGATTTCCTATTTAGTGTGTTATTTAATTATTCTAAATATATAATGTTTTTGAAAATATGTAAATGTGAGTGTATTCTTATAATTTATATACTGGAAGTTAGTATCTAATGTTATGACATTAGGAGATTGATATTTTTCTAGTGTTTCCTTTAGCCTAGGCTTGTCTCTAGCTTTATATGTAATGTGGTATGACCTTGGAGCCCTCATCTTCCTGCCTCCACCTTTAAGTGCTTATATTATAGGTATTGGTCACTAACCTGGTCACAGGGAGGTTCTTAATTAAGTGTTTATGTTTTCATGCTCTATTGTCCTGAATGAGATTTGTATCATCATAAATGATTATTGGTGGATCTATTTTCAGTGCCATGATGACAACATAGTAGATTCTGGGCCATATGTTGTAAAACAGCTACATGCCAAACAAGTTACACCCACTGGTGCTATAGTGGTTCACCTAGAGAGACTTTACTTTTTATGTTAGCTTCCAAACCAAGAACTTCTGTTTGTCATGCTTACCTCAGTCATCTGTAGAATAGGTAGGCTTCCCACACTGCGGTGACTAATGTTACAGCCAGAAATAAGAGCACTGCAATTTTTTACTTGGAAACCTATCTCCGTAATTCAAAACATGCTAATCGTTAGACATTCTGATGGAGTGAGAAAGTTGCAGTTATCAAGCAGTTTTCTGGATTTTCAGAATTTCCAGTCTCTACAGCAGTGTACCTAGTAGCAGACAGGAATTCTTCAGAGAACGAACCTTCCTATTCACCCCTAAATTGGATCTATTCTACCTCACAATTATCCACACAATGAATCTAGATCTCCTCCGACAAGAACAGGATTATCTCTCTCTCTCTTCATACAACAGCCTAAGCTAAGCCTTTTGATCTCGGGGATTTTACCTTTGTCCTACTCTGCCCCTTCTCTTCTATACCTGCCTTTCACCATGGGTCTGTGACATGTTTGCTTCCAGATCTCTGTCCTATCTTCCCTATGATATTTCCTTGTAGTCACAGAGAAATGCTGATAAGAATATGGTCTTTGTTTTGTTAAACTTGCAGTAAGATAAGGTAATATTTTTCAAACTCACAAGACTGTTGTCCTGTTTTAATAAAAGGTCATAGGAGTGCTGAAATTCTGCTGATGGAACCTAGCATTAAATCAGCTACTAACAACTTGCCACAACCACAGTTCAGCGCATCTCTCAAACCTCATCAAAAAGCTGATGATTAATCCAGAGATCTATGGCTGCCTGAGGTACAGAGAATAATTGACTATGGAATTCTCATCCCTAAATGAGACAGACATATTGACAGTACACTTGCGCACACACATGCACACCCTCACACTCTCACAAGGCCCAAGGTGAACTGTGGAAAGTTTGCTGAAGACTGTAAGAATCAGAAACACAGGATAATTACCAGGATAAATACACAGAGTGGTTACACAAATGACCTGACAGAAATTAAGACAGTATGTACAAGACTGGTGCAAGATCAAGCCAGTCCAAACTCTCAGAATAGAGGGAAGAGGTTAGCACAAGTTCCATTCCTATCTGAAGAGCTATTGGTAATTAAGAAAAATGAAAACACAAAGTAAGGTGTGTATGAGAAGAAAAGGGAGAGCTGATGAACATTATCAATATAACAATGTATGAAATTTCTCAAATAATTAAGGAAAGTAAAAATAAAGCTAAAAGGAAATAGATTCCTTCTTTATTAAACATGATAAAATGCTTGAAAGATGAGGGAGTATCTTCTAAGAGTTATAATTCTAGTCTACTTAGAGATGAATTAAGATTAATGACTTACACGCAGCTGTATTTTTACATGTGCTGAATACAAGTGTTTATTGTTGTCTGTGTTTTTTTCCCATTCACTTAAAAATATTACCTCTGGATGAAGATGATAATTCTCTGAAGGACTATTAAGGCAAAATGAAATTCTATGGTAAATCACCACAAATAATCAAGATGAACATTGTCAATTTTTTCTAAAGAAAATATTTTTTGCAAGATTCTTTTCCTGAGTAAGTGCAAAGTACAAAGTGGTGTTATTGTTTAAACATCACAGATTGAGTGGCCTTGGGACCCTGAACCCCACTCCCTAAATCCTCCATGTGGGAGAAAGGCCAGGCCCACCCCTCCCCAGGTGTCTTTGGCATTCCTAGCACCAGCAGGGAGCTAGTCTGCTAGACAGCCATCTATCCTGCCGTCAATGCACCATTCCTGTGAGCTTCACTTTATGGAGACCAATTTTGGTGGATATAAGAGACATACGATTTGAAGGAAGAGATGGGGAGGTACCAATGCAAGAACTCCTCCAACATCCTAAAAAGCAACATGGTACCACCAGAACCCAGCAGACACACAACAGGAAGACTTGATCGTCCTAACCTAGACGATATAGAAAAAAAATGACTTGGGGCTGGAGAGATGCCTCAGAAGGTAAGAGCACTGGTTGCTCTTCCAGAGGTCCCGAGTTCAATTCCCAGCAATGACATGGTGGCTCACAACCATTTGTAATGAGACCTGGTGTCTTCCTTGCCAGCAGTACATTCTATGATAAATAAATAAATAAATCTTAAAAAGAGAAGAAAACGACTTTAAATGTTACTTAATGAAAATGATGGAGAACTTTAAAGAGGAAGTGCAAAAATCCCTTAAAGAAATGGAGGAGAGTGTGGGAGCACCCCTCGCGATCCTGAGTTCCTTGCTCGTGCTCCCTCTCCTTCTGCTCCTGATTTGGACCTTGAGGTTTGTGTCCGGTGCCCCAATGTGGGTCTCTGTCTCCTTTCATCGCCTGATGAAGGTTAATATTCAGGAGGATGCCTATATGTTTGTCTTTGGATTCACCTTCTTATTTAGCTTCTCTAGGATCGTGAATTATAACTTCAATGTCCTTTATTTATGGCTAGAAACCAAATATGAGTGAGTACATCCCATGTTCTTCTATTTGGGTCTGGCTTACCTCACTCAGGATAGTGTTTTCAATTTCCATCCATTTGTATGCAAAATTCAAGAAGTCCTTGTTTTTTACTGCTGAGTAATACTCTAATATGTATATATTCCATACTTTCTTCATGCATTCTTCCATTGAAGGGCATCTAGGTTGTTTCCAGGTTCTGGCTATTACAAACAATGCTGCTATGAACATAGTTGAGCATATACTTTTGTTGTATGATAGGGCCTCTCTTGGGTATATTCCCAAGAGTGGTATTGCTGGGTCCAGGGGTAGGTTGATCCCAAATTTCCTGAGAAACCGCCACACTGCTTTCCAGGGGTGCTCCCACACACTGAGACATAGGGGATGTTCTATCGGGATCTCACCAAGGCCAGCTGGCCTGGGTCTGAAAAAGCATAGGATAAATCCGGACTAGCTGAATATAGTGGACAATGACGAATATTGAGAACTCAAGAACAATGGCAGTGGGTTTTTGACCCTACTGCACGTACTGGCTTTGGGGGAGCCTAGGCAGTTTGAATGCTCACCTTACTAGACCTGGATAGAGGTGGGCGGCCCTTGGGCTTCCCACAGGTCAGGGAACCCTGATTGCTCTTCGACCTAATAAGGGAGGGGGACTTGATGGGGGAGGGGGAGGGAAACGGGAGGCAGTGGCGTGGAGGAGGCAGAAATCCTTAATAAATAAATAAATTTTAAAAAAAAAGAAAAAAAAAAGAAAAAAGAAATGGCACACCACTCACACACTGAGACAATGGGGATGTTCTATGGGGAACTCACCAAGGCCAGCTGGCCTGGGTCTGAAAAAGCCTGGGATAAAACCGGACTCGCTGAACATAGCAGACAATGAGGACTACTGAGAACTCAAGAACAATGGCAATGGGTTTTTGATCCTACTACACGTACTGGCTTTGTGGGAGCCTAGGCAGTTTGGATGCTCACCTTACTAGACCTGGATGGAGGTGGGTGGTCCTTGGACTTCCCACAGGGCAGGGAACCCTGATTGCTCTTCGGGCTGAGGAGGGAGGGAGACTTGATTGGGGGAGGGGGAGGGAAATGGGAGGCAATGGTGGGGAAGAGACAGACATCTTTAATAAATAAATAAATTAAATAAAAAAAAATAAATAAAAAAAATAAAAAAAAGAAATGGAGGAGAAAAAAAACAAAAAGCTGGAAGAAATTAATAAAGACCTCAAAGAAACCCAAGAAAACACAATTAAACAGGTGAAGGAAACAGTTCAAAATTTGAAGATTAAAATATAGGTAATAAAGAAGACACAAACTGAGCAAACTCTGGAAACAGAAAATCTGGGTAAATGAACAGGAACTACAGAGACAAGTATAACCAACAGAATACAAGAGATAGAAGAAATAATCTCAGGCACTGAAGATTCTATTGAGGAAATAGACTTTTTGGTCAAAGAAAACACTAGATCCAAAAATTTTTTAACACAAACATTCAGGAAATCTGGGACACCATGAAAAGACCGAGAATAATAGAGGTAGAAGAAGGAGAAGAATTCTAGCTCAAAGGCACAGAAGATATATTCAACAAAATTATGGAAGAAAACTTTCCAAACTTAAAGAAGGATATACCTATGAAGGTACAAGAAGCTTACAGAACATCAAATCAGGAGCAGAAGGAGAGGGAGCACGAGCAAGGAACTCAGGAACGCGAGGGGTGCTCCCACACACTGAGACATAGGGGATGTTCTATCGGGATCTCACCAAGGCCAGCTGGCCTGGGTCTGAAAAAGCATGGGATAAATCCGGAATAGCTGAATATAGTGGACAATGACGAATACTAAGAACTCAAGAACAATGGCAGTGGGTTTTTGACCCTACTGCACGTACTGGCTTTGGGGGAGACTAGGCAGTTTGAATGCTCACCTTACTAGACCTGGATAGAGGTGGGCGGCCCTTGGGCTTCCCACAGGTCAGGGAACCCTGATTGCTCTTCGACCTAATAAGGGAGGGGGACTTGATGGGGGAGGGGGAGGGAAATAGGAGGCAGTGGCGGGGAAGAGGCAGAAATCCTTAATAAATAAATAAATTAAAAAAAAATCCCCTCGCCATATAACAATCAAAACACAAAACATACAGAATAAAGAACGAATATTAAGAGCTGCAAGGGAAAAAGGTCAAGTAACATATAAAGGGAAATCTATCAGAATTACACCTGACTTCTCAATGGAAAAAGCCAGAAGGTCTTGGATAGATGTGCTTCAGACACTAAAAGACCATGGATGCAAGCCCAGACTACTATATCCAGCAAAGCTTGCTTTCACCATCGATGGAGAAAACAAGATATTCCAGGACAAATATAGATTTAAAAAATACTTAGCCATTGAAACAGCCTTACAGAAAATACTGGAAGGCAAACCACAAACCTAGGAAGCTAACAACATTCATAATAACACAAGCATATAACAACTGTCCACCAGCACAACTCAAAGAAGGGAAACACACAAACACTACCACCAGAAAAAAAAAATGGAGTTAGCAAGCATTGGTCATTAATATCACTTAATATCAATGGACTTATTTCACATATAAAAAAGCACAGGTTAAGAGAATGGATACAAAAACAGGATCCAACATTATGCTATTTACAAGAAACACACCTCAAAGACAGACAATACCTCATAGTAAAGTGTTGGGAAAAGGTTTTCCAATCAAACGGACCTAAACAACAAGCAGGTGTGGCTATTCTAATATCTAACAAAATTGATTTCAAACTAAAATCAATCAGAAGACATGGAGAAGGAGATTTTAAATTCATGACAGGAACAATTCATCAAGATGAAATCTCAATCCTGAATATCTATGCTCCTAATTCAAGAGCACCCACATATGTAAAAGAAACATTACTGAAACATCAAGCCCCACATAGTAGGAGATTTCAACAATCCTCTCTCGACAATAGATGGTCAAACAGACATAAACTTAAACAGAGAAATAAGAGAACTAAAAGATGCAATGAATCAAATGGACTTAACAGACATCTATAGAACATTTCACCCAAACAAAAAAAAAAAGAATATATTTTCTTCTCAGCACCTCAGAGCACCGTCTCTAAAATCTCGGTAACAAAGCAAACATCCACAAATACAAAAAAAAAAAAATTGAAGTAATCCCTGTGTCTTATCAGATCACCATGGAGTAAAGTTAGAATTCAACAATACTACTCCCAGAAAGCCTACATACTCATGGAAACTGAACAGTCAACTACTGAGCCACTCCTGGATCAAGAAAGAATTAAAGAGAGAAATTAAAATCTTTCTTAAATTCAATGAAAATGAAGGCAGAACATATGAGACACTATGAAAGCAGTGCTAAGAGGAAATTTCATAGCAATAAGTGCCCACATAAAGAAAATGGAGAAATTTCAAATCAATGAACTAACAGCATGCTTGCAAGCTCTAGAAAAAAAAAAAGTAGACTCACCCAATAGGAGATGAAGACAGGAAATAATGAAGTTGAGGGATGAAATTAACAAAATAGAAACACAAAAAACCATACAAATAATCAATAAAACAATAAGCTGGGTTTTTTTTTTTTTGAGAAAATCAATAATATTGATAAACCCTTATCCAAACTAACCAAAAGCCAGGCAGAGAACATCCAAATTAACAAAAGCAGAAATGAAAAGGGGGACATAACAATGGACGCTAAGGAAATTCAGAGAATTATTAGGTCCTACTAAAAAATCTGTGCTCTAAGAAAATGGAAAATGTAAATAAATGGACAATTTTTTAGATAGATACCACCTACCAAATTTAAATCAAAACCAGGTGAGCAATTTAAATAGATCTATAAGCCATGAGGAGATAAAAGCAGCCATCAAAAACCTCTCAACCAAAGAGGCCAGGGCCAGATGGGTTTAGTGTTGAATTCTACCAGAACTTTCAACAACAGCTAATACCTATCAATACTCCTCAAAGTGTTCCACATAATAGAAACAGAAGGCTCACTGCCAAACTATTTTTATGAAGCTACAGTTACCCTGATACCAAAACCACACAAAGACTCAACCAAGAAAGAGAATTACAGACCAATCTCACTCAAGAACACGAATGCAAAAATTCTCAATAAAATTTTGACAAATCGAATCCAAGAACACATAAAAAAATCATCTATCATGACCAAGTAGGCTTCATCCTAGAGATGCAGGGCTGATTCAACATACAAAAATCAATCAATGCAATCCACTATATAAATAACCTGAAAAAAATATGATCATTTCGTTGGATGCAGAAAAAGCATTTGACAAAATCAACAACCCTTCATGATAAAGATCTTAAAGATTACGAATACAAGGATCATATCTAAATATAATAAATACAATATACATCAAGCCAACAACTAACATCAAATTAAATGGAGAGAAACTAAAAGTGATTCCACTAAAATCAGCATAAGACAAGGCTGTTCATACTCTCCATATCTCTTCAACATAGTTCTTGAAGTTTTAGCAATAGCAATAAGACAACATAATGAGATCAAGGGGATTTAATTGGAAAAGAAGAAGTTAAACTTTTGTTATTTGCAGATGATATGATAATGTATGTAAGTGACCCCCAAAACTCTACCAGAGAACTCATACAGCTGATAAATACCTTCAGTGAAGTGTCAGGATACAAGATCAACTAAAAAAAAAAAATCAGTAGCCCTCCTATACACAAAGGATAAAGTAGCTGAGAGGGAAATCAGAAAAACATCACCTTTCACAATAGCCACAAATCACATAAAATATCTTGGGTTAACACTAACAAAGGACGTGAAAGATCTATTTGACAACAACACTAGGATGTTTTACTGAATGAAAAATTTTTTTCACATCAGAGACAGTGAATTACTTGTATTGTGTGATGTTACTGAAACCATGGTTCTGAGCAGTCAGCATACTCATCTTGTTCTGTTTTGCAGTGTGTGTGTGTGTGTGTGTGTGTGTGTGTGTGTGTGTGTGTGTGTGGACAAACAGTATTTTTATTTATTCTTTTCTCATTTAAATCCTTACAAAAGTTTCCCTTCCCTTCATGCCTCCCAATACCCTGTACCAATCTCCACTCTCTCCCAGATTCATTCTTCCTCATTTTCATTCAGAAAAGAGCAGACCCTTTGGAGATATCAATCAAATATAACATAACAAGACACAATACGTTTACGCACAAACTTTCATATAAACTCTGGGAAAGGCAACCTAATAGTAGCCAAAAGGGTCCCAAGAGATGGCTTAAAGATCTAGAGAAACCCCCACTTTCACTGGTAGGAGTTCTACAAAATATCAAGATAACATATCATAATGTATTTTCAGAGGATCTAGTGCAGACCCATGCCAGCTCTGTGATTAGCACTTCAGTCTCTATGAGCTCCTATATATTCTGTTTAGTTGATTCTGCATTCTTCTGGTTTCTTCCACCCCTCTATCTCCAATTTATTTTCAATAAAAATGATTAAAAATAAATAAGAGCCTAAGGTTCTCTTTATGCTTTGTCTATGCTGTTTATTTGTTTTGGATGCATACATATATACTTGATTTAAAATTATTTTATACTTTGGGAATTTGAACAAATAATTTCGATCATTCAACAAATCTCTCTTCATACATTCATTTGTGCTCCCACATATACATATAAACACACACACACACACACACACATACATATATAGGGTTGATTTTGGAGATTATCTTTTTAACTTCTTTTTTACTATCTCATTTTTCAAAGTCTCCACAATGTATATCTTGTAATATAAACAATAGAAACCTTCCAAGTACTATAGTTACACAAAATTGCCTGTTTTTAAACTCTACATTTTAATTTACTGTCATTTACTCTACTCCACTTTATAACATTCACATTCATTATTTATTGTTCACATTCAATAAAAATTATTAGAGACTCTCAACCTGACAACTATTAAAGCATCATAACTAATATTCATAACATTTTTTGAATATGTATTTACTAAACAAAGATCTGTAGTTTAAATCTGAGTGTAATAAGTATTTTATTAACTTTAATTGTACAAAAAACATCACATTATTTCATTAGCAGATACCAATGTTCTTAGGACATGGGATCTAATACAAGCCAAACTTATAAAGAATAAAGAATATCCTAGGCAAATATTTTCAAACAGATGAAGAATTTGTTTTGAATGACTGTAAAATCAACTCTCTAAATTATTTCAAAGATCATTGCTTCTTGTATACCTAACAGCGGTGATGTAAAGAATAACAAGTTTAACTGATGGAATACTCTCACTGTGCCAAGATTGCTAATAAAAGATTCTGTATCTTAAATTCCCTTGATGTTTATTCTAGGGGGAAACTGCTCAACGGATTATGAGACCATAGGGTGACTGGCATGAAAATTTCCATGTTGAAAGACACAGGGAATAAACCTTATTCTAAGAGTCAAGAAAGCCACCCAACTATGTCAGAAGCAAGAGTGAATTGTTCTAGAAAGAAATTCAATCAAGTGCCAGTAAGTATCCAAATGACTGCATCCACAATCATCATTAGGAAGGGGATGTTATCTTTCATCCACTTCTCTAAGGAACCATGTTCATTGGAAGTTGCATGAGAGTTTGTTACAGTGAAGTCTGGTGTGAAAAGTCCTTCACTATATGTGTTGCTTTTATTGGTTAAAGAATAAAGAATCTACTTTGGCCTGTGATAGGGCAGAATAGAGGTAGGAGGGAAAACTAAACTGAATGTTGGGAGAAAGTAGGTGGAGTCAGTGAGAAGTCATGTAGCTGGCCACAGCTGACAGACACTGGATGTCAGATGGATTCTTACTGGTAGGCCACAGCAACAAGCTGAAACACAAATTAATAGAAATGGGTTAATTTAAGATATAAGAGGTAGCTAGGAATATGCCTAAGCTATTTACCAAGCACTGTTGTAATTAATACTTTCTGTGTGATTATTTTGGGTCTGGGTGGCCAGCAACCCACGAGCAGCCTCCACCAACAGAAGTCGTATTTCAGAGCTAGGGAGATGGCTTAGTTGGTAAAGTGCTTCTTGCGCAAGATGCTAAAATCTGAAATTGCATTGGAAAATTGGGCGCAATGAAGAAAATTTAAAAAGTCAAAACAACCTGTTATTGTTTTCTTACAGAGGCAAACACAACTGTAATTATACATATATGTTTTTCATTAATTCTAGTAGTACGGTTTTCAAATGTGTGCATGCAGAACATTCTTTTCATGTAAAATGTTGTCAACACTATGTCACATGTATTATAACAGTACGATTATCAATGACTTTGTGTATAAAATTTACTCTTCCTTCCAATTCTTGGACCTATGAACTACTAGATATGAATGTGATGTGAAGAAATGCATCTTTGGTTATCGTAGGAAATCAGGTTTATATCTTACTGAAGACTATAATACTTTGGAAGTCTAAAACTACTTTATAATATTTCTGTAATATTTTACTGAATTAATTATCATGTTTTTCTTCCTATATTCCCTTGAAGAAGAAATTGATAGTTTATGCTTCCTCACTCTTAGAAAAAGATACAGTCATGAATGTGAAAACACATTCTATTGAACGAGAAGCTCAGACATCCCCCTGGGAAATTTGGCCTTCTAATGTCCTTAAAGCAACAGGGCTAAGAAAAGAATAACAGTCTCAGGAGGCATGACTGATCAGATTACCATCGAGAAATTGGATTGCTTATCCAGAATGGGGTAAAAAAAAATTCTGTTTGATGTACAGGAGATTCTAAAGGGTGTGCCTTGGTGCTATCATTTCTTGTGATTAAAGTCAGTGTGAAACTATTATATCCTATTCCAGGCAGGATGACAAAGAGAACAGACCTAACTGAAATGAAGGTATGAGTCACTCCTCTAAAAAAAGAGCCAAGACCTGTTCAGGTATTTCCTGAGGATGAAGGAAATGCAGAAAGAGTAGTAAATGAGGTAGTTATAAATACCAGCTAAGGTCACTTGGCCACTTGCAGAAGGAGGAGAATAACTGGCATGAGTACTTCTGTCATATTTTGTTAAAATGTGTTTGCATAGATATTTGTTGAAGAGGTTCCTAGAGTTGGCCTAGCTGGCCTAGCTGCCTTTGGAGGCATATGTCACAGGTTTTACAGGTTGGATTCCATGGATCCTGGGTCACTGCTTGCCTTTCAGTTCCTGAGAAATTAAGACTCTTGCTACCTCAGGCAGTGAAGTGTTCAGTCCATTTGGTGTTTCTCTATATGTTGACTTAAAAGTCAAAAATGCATGGAAGCCTCACAGGACAATTACCCTTGGATATTAATCTTGTGTACCATGTATAGCCTGCAAGTATTATTGTATCCTGGTAACTATAACTGTATTGATCCTAGGAATTGCCATTATATTTTATTTCTGATAATGGTATATAAAGTCTGATAGATCTCAATAAAATTTTACAGCCTCAGTCTTGCTGTGACTCCTAAATCTGAGCCAGGATTAATTCCTCAACTGGCCTTATTGGGTAACCATGGCCCAGTAAGAACAGGTGCTTGCAATTTGTACTTCCTTTTCTCAATTTCTTTATCATTGAATTAAAGCAATTTACTTATAATGCATTTAAGGTTGTAAATGAGATAGTTATATTATATTTAGGCATTATTATGGCCTTGTTATTGTTTTCACTTGGAAATTAATCATTTCATAACAAGTTATGAAGTTTGACATAGGGTGGATTTTGGATGACTATTCTTTGTTATCAACTATTTCTATCTATATATAGATAGATAATATGAGAGAGAGAGAGAGAGAGAGAGAGAGAGTTTCATCCTATATATTCTGTTACTTTAGAGAACTCTGACTAATACAAAATCTAACAAAAATTCAAGGGTCTTCCACCTCAGTGAAATTCTGGGGAGTCTATTGGTGTGAAATCCATAGAGCTATTCTTTCTAAGATGAAGGGTGTTACTTCACCTGGCCCCCAACAATTTGGAAAGAAGTGCAGCATTAAGTGTGCCTACTTGGATTCTGCAAACAGTACTTTTCTCACTTGATTGTGTTACTCTGGTCCATATACCCAGTACTCAGCAAGGTGGTAAGATTATGTGGGGTTTAGAACAGAAAAGAGCTCTTCAACAGGTCCAGGCTGATGTGCACACTGCCCTACCACTTGGACCCTATGACCCAGAAGACATGATGGTGCTTGAGGTACCAGTGGAAGATAGGGTTGCTATTTGGGGCCTTCAGCAGGCACCATTAGGTGAGTCACAGAAAAGACCTTTGGGATTGTGGAGCATGTCAGTAAGTAGCCCCTATTCATAGTCTCTGCAACAGTTCCTACCTCAATATTTAATTTCTGTTTGATTGTTTGTCTGGCTTCCTTCAATAATAAACTACAATTTGGAAGTATAAGCCAAACAAATCTTTTTCTCCCAACTTGCTTTTTGGTCATGGTGTTTTATCACAGTAATACAAATCTTAACCCAAACAATTTTTTTTTCTCTTCTCTCATGTATATATTTGTTACCAATGAGTTCAAAATGTTTTCTATGTTGACAATATAGTTCATCAGTGTGATATTTTGTGGACAAGACAGAGAAACATGCTCTCTTCTGATTAAGTTGTGACACAGGACTAGAGAGTTAATATAACCTTGAGTCAAAACTGTAGAGGTATATCACCGGCTTTTTCAAGTGAAAACAAATTGCTTATGCTGGTTCTAAAGAATAGGTACTAAGAAAAAAGAATTTGCTAGATCAATACCTACATAGCATATACCAAGAGATGAGTTAATTTGCCTTCGTAAGGACACTACATCTGGTACAGTAGCTGCAACTGGAGTAACTACCTAATTGAGTTTTCTATAGTCAACTCTCATTCTCAATGATCCATCTGTCTTCTGCACTGGCCAGATGGGAGACTTAAAGGGAGATGAGGTGGAAACCACCATTCCTGCATCTTTTAAAACCTGATGGTGACTAAATTCTGCAAATCCTCCAGGAAGGTATTGCTGTTTTGATTCACTATTTTTCTTGGCATAGGCAATTATAAATACTTGTATTTAGTCTTTCCAAACATAATAGCCCCCACTCCACAGATCAGGAAACCAACATGAAAGTTCTGCCAACTTCCAAATCTATCTCTCCCAGTTATATGTTCTGGGATTGCAGAAATCACTACAAGATGTATTTGGTGACCAACTAGCCCTACTGAGAGTCAGATATTCAGCCATAACTCCATAATCACATGACCTCCATAAGCACCAGCTTTAACTGGATGGCCACAGGTTTCTTGGTATCTCCTGGAATAAGCATTAATTCAGGGCCATTATGCAATAAGCTCTGGAAATTCTGATTGTTTATTTTCTCAAAGTGTACAGTTTTCTTTGTAAAAAATCATATGTTTTTTTTTTGAGGGGAGGAAAGTCTAGAGAATGGCTGACAATAAAACTTCTAGGTGCTTTCAGCATTACCAAGGACTATTTACTGTTCTTTCTAGAGTCATCCTTTCAAGTTTAAATGGTGCCAACCTCTGAGATTAGAATGTGAGCTCCTGGATGTTATTAATAGTTCTTTGCAAAAGAATATAAAAAGAAGAATTTTTAATTAAATATTAATAATTAAGTTATGGACTCTAATAATTAACTTAATTATTAATAATAAATAGTAAGTATTAATAATAAGTAGTAATTAATGATATAATTAGTTAATAGTACATAATTAGTAATGATTTGTTATCACGTTCATACGTGGCAACATCTCTAATGATACCAGCCTCTTTTAACATACTTTATCAAGTATTTATTCATCCCAATGAAAAATACTATCAACATATTTTCTGAGTATTCTCCTTAGAGATTTTTACATAAGATTCAAGCTTTATTTATGTGATGAAGATCTGTTCAGCTTTCAGATTTTGTTTCCAGGAAGATATTGTTTGTGGATAAAATTTACTATACCTAGTTGTACAACTCTTTGTATACAGTGTATTTGAAATTTTTTCTCATTTGATGCTAGTTTTAAAAACATGACTTTATTATTTTTGTTTATGTACTGCAGTGAGAGTACATTCTTCCTGTCGTGGACATGTTGGAGTAAGTGGCTCCATAACTGGAGTTAGTTCAATTCCTTCTATTACATGTTCTGATAATCAAAGATACTTGTTCGAGATTGCTGTCAAGTACTTTTACTAACTGAGACAATTCATCAACACCATATTAGCTTTTATTCTACATCTTCACATGACTATGGTTAACTTCAAATTATAGATGGATATATATATTTCAAGGGAGCTCAGCTTTCAGTCTTCTTTCTTGTTCATTTAATAAAGAGTTGGAAGCAAGGCAAGGCACTAGTACTAAAATGGAAGTGACTTGTAGCAGATGCTTGACATGGAAATGTGTATCAAAGATGTGAATGGGGGGATGAATACGGAAGAACTCTAGAGAATTTACCACTGACTTTTTGCTGTTTTGATGTCTATGTGTAATTCATTACTTTTGAATATACAGTATATTCAGTTACTAGTTAATGGATAAACATGTTGCAAGTTTCTCTCTCTCCTTAGCAGTTCAGCTATTGTGATGAGTTGTACAGAGATATCTAAGTGGTGATTAAAACATGTCTTCTCACAGACAGTTTCAACCTGAGAATTATCAATAGCCACACATGTGAGTTTAGAGAGGATCTTCTGAAAATGCCAAATATCATGAATGAGCTTCAAACTGTTCTTACCACAGCCTGGTTCTGCTAGATTGCAGCCTTGGACAAGATCTCAGAAAAACTACCTGTGAGCAACATTGTCTGCATCCAGTCTCAACTTCCTATTCATCCATGAAAATATAATAAAGTATACAATTTAAGTTTTAAGTGATGGATGATGTATATGTATGCAGCATAACCTACATTGATACATAAATATTTCTATTACTACATTTTGGTTCCATGCTTCATTGCATGTCTTCAGACATTCATAGGTAAATGTTACTTACACTGGAGAAAATTATTTTCATAATATTTCGGTGTAGAAGATATTCTGCCAAGTACCTTAACATGGATTGCATGCCAATCAGGAAATAATTTATTTCTCAAAATATATATTAACCCAAAAAGTAAGAGAGCATATCTAAAATGATAATATTTTTAAAAAAGTAAAGGTTGAGGTGATTTTCGGTGCTTTCATTAAAATATATATTTGAGGGACTTAACAATTCAAATTATATTATTTTATTAATAAAGACAGTCTGAAAAAATAAAGTTTTTATTCCAAATCCATGTCCTATATAACAAGTACAAGAGACAATGGAAAAGGATTATTGTTCACATATGTAAATGAATATGCAACAGAAATATAAGCAATCCATTTCCCAACAATAACCAATGTGAACAAACATTTCTGTGTATTTTAATCAAATATATAAAGGAAATAAAACTGCATTATTTATAAAAACAAAGAAAAGGAATAAAAATATAAACTTGAAATTCATGGAGTGTGTAAAACATGGTATGAATTGTGAAGCTTGTGGAATTAAGTTGCAGTAACAAGGATCCTCTGGTACTATCTTAGCTCTACAAGACCACACAGGTCAAAGGCAGCAGATAAATCCCTAATATGAATTACCTTTTTAGTTTTTCATATTATGAGCATATTAGTTTCGAATACATATGGTAAATCTCTTTTTTTATAACATTTACATTGGTGAACATTTTATATAACTCCAACCATTCCTGTAAAAGAAGGAACTATAGAAATGTCATTGTTGTCTTGGGATATTGCATGTATGTGTGTCTTAATTTTCGTAGTCAAATAGAACAACAGAAAGAGAAGAAGTCTATATTGTATGATGAAGAAACATATTGCTCTTATATCTAATACATGAACAAGTCATGAATACATGACCTGAATACATGAATAGGTCAACAAAATAGAATGATAGAAGAACAGCTATTTTAAGTAGGCATATGCTATTTTTTTATAATATCTACCTTTTCTCCTAGATGGTGTTTAAATGAAAAATAAAATTGTGTATTTATATGATTCCTAGTCAAATGTTTAACCAAACATATGCTTAAATTTCAAACCATTTCTGGATAAAGGTAATTTTATTAATGTAAGCATTCAGAATAATTTTAAAATAACTTTAAAAAACTTGCCAAAGGGCAAGCAATACTTTATGCATATGTGAAATGTAAACCTTTAAAATTTACTAGGTCGCATACTATGTTAAAGAAGCAATGATAAGGCACTTCAAAAACTTCAGAGATTGTTGACCAGGGTTTCTGATGTAGGCTTAAAGCAAAGGTGGCTGGAGACAACAAGCCTGGGAGATAAGTAATGAAATCAATAATGAATCAAGCAAGGTGCCAGCAAATGTGAAGAGTTACTTTGGTTCAGTCAGGTGCCACTAGAAGCTATCAAAACTAATCTGATAAAGCCAGCTCAAAACACCGCTAAAATGAGGAGAGCCTTCTGAGGTGAGCACATGATTCTGCTGCTCAACCTGCCATTCCGATTCATTTGGGCTTACAGGATCACAGTCAATCAAGTAGATAAGGAAGAGTACAAACATTGACGAGGACTTTACGTGCATACTTTTTACTCCAGCATGACTTAATCAATGATAGAGGAATTTTAGAAATTAAAACATATTCTCATCTTAAGAAAATTGAAAATAAGAGTTTTTAAATCAAAGACTAACATTTTAATAATAATTCAAGCATATTCTAAACCATATAAAGCAAATGAATTATCAACCATGTTTCTGTTTTCCGGTCCAGCAAAAAATTCTGATATGTGAGTCTACACATAAATAAATAACTGACTATTATTTTCAATTTTGAGCTAGTGTGGTATTTCTTTTAAGTGTTCTTCTTCACATATATTTATGTATGTATAAATATATATGTGTATTTATATACATATATAAGTAATGATAATTAAACAGTAAGATGTTTTGAACTTGAGGGGTTCGGGGACATGGCAGGAGCTAGAGAGCTGAATGGGGATGTTGTAAATACAGAACTCATGAAATTATCAAAATAATAAAATTTAAAATAAAATAATATATTTTATATTTCACAATATAGGTTTATATAAACATTAAATATTTTTATATATAAAGGTTTATATAAGCATTAAATGTTTTTCCTTATATATAAGTATATTTAATATTTTATGTTATTTGTTCTACATATATAATTATTTCATGAGATTATCTAATTGATTAATTGCATTTGTACTCTAAAAGTGAATAAAAACATCAGTTTCATGATTTCAGAATTATAACTAAATATTATTTAAAACTAATTTAATAATGAATAAAAAATTTTAAAATTTAAAATTATTTATTCTTACCTAATATTTTGGAGATTTTATAAAATGATGAGAATATAGTAAAACTGTTATTTGTATAAAGAATAAGAGTTTTTTTGAGTTTTTAAACAAACAATTTAAACTAGTATTTTGTGCATTGTTATCTATAGATGAAATTTTATATATAGATAAAAAATTCTATTTCATAACTTTTTAGCTAATACAACACACATTTTTAAAATTGAGCACTATTTTAAATTAATTATTCATTTTTTATTAAGGAAAGAAACTAAAATTCTCTTCACATTCATCAGTTTTAAAAGGTCCTTCATCTCTGGCTCTGCTAACCAGGAGATCTTAACATTCGGACGTTTCAAAGGTCATAGGTACCATAGCATCCTTTACTTGGTGAAAATTGTAGTTTTCTATTTTGCCTTATCATTGGATGTCTATTTTTCTTTTTTCATGGTAGTTCAATTTAGTTTCTCTCTTTTAGCTAGTGATTAACTCTTCACCAAAGAAAATATGTCATCTTGTAATTGTAAAAACAAAAAGCGCTGTGGGCAAGGGTTTGAAGCTAATTGAAGCACAAGTCACCAGTTGCTATACGCATGAAGACCATGTTTCTCTCTCTCATCAGAGGCCTTGATTGTTATAAATTCCCCTGGGAGTTACCAACCACTTTCTGATTGAGTTTAAGCCCAACACCACAAGATAAAATCCTTAATTGTCCTTGTTCTTGGGCCAAGAATATAGAATTAAACAGGTCATAGGTGCTAGGGAAGAAACTAATATTATTATTCTGCTAAATGGACATACTATTAAAACAAATTACAGAAAACTTCTCACTGCATGTACAGATTAGTGCATCTTTGAAACCTCATCAGAGAAGCTTCAATTGGTACTAGGTGGTGATTATCATAGTCTCCACAACTGAATAGCAGCCATCAATGTCATTTCCAAATTATATGTTCTTTTTTTTAACTCAATGATTATTGCAAAACAGAAATTAGAAAACATAGTAAGAGCCGGAAGTGGTGGATGACTAAAGAAAATCCAGAGAGCATACATATGTGAACCTGCAACTGTAACAGCATGCTTAAAACCTGTACATTCTCAGTTCAGATCAAATTCCAATATAGAAAGGGAAGAAAGGCATGAGGTCCCACCACATCCTCAGTATCTATTAATAGTTGATACCTGCTGGGAGAAGGGGAGTTAGTTTTCAAGAGTAAAACTGTGGTAAATCTACCATATGCCAGTGGATGGAAGATCTCAGATACAAGCCAAATAGTGGATGGAGTGAGACACCCTCAATGGGGTTCCTTCCCTTGAAGCTCAGGGAGTCCCATGGAAGAGGGAGAGCAAGAAATGTAGGAGACAGACAGGTGGAGGATACCAGGAGGAAATGGCCTGCAGACTTCAATTAAGTAGGGTTCATAAGGCTCACAGGGCTCAGACACTGAGACAGAAATAACATAACACACACATATGTATATACATATCATATATATATTCATGTATAACCTGATAATATATGCTATAATATAATAGATAACCTAATTATACGTACATATATATATATACACACACACATATATGTGTGTGTGTGTGTGTGTGTGTGTGTGTTTGTGTGTGTGTGTGATGGTTATTAGCTTAGCATTTTTTTTTTTTGGTTTTTTGAGACAGGGTTTCTCTGTGGTTTTGGAGCCTGTCCTGGAACTAGCTCTTGTAGACCAGGCTGGTCTCGAACTCACAGAGATCCGCCTGCCTCTGCCTCCCAAGTGCTGGGATTAAAGGCGTGTGCCACCAACGCCTGGCTTAGCTTAGCATTTTTGTAGTATTCCTAACAGTGGACATGGGGAATGTCTCTGTCTCTTTTGTCTGCTCTTAGGACCCTTTTCTTCCTAATGGATTTCCTCACAAAGTCTTGATTTGAGGGTTTATGCCTAGTTTTATTGTGTCTTTTTATTTCATATTCAGTATATATTTCTGGGAGTCTTGCTCTTTTCTGCAGGGAAAAGGAGGAGGGAGGTATCTGAGGGAAAGGAGGTGTGGGAGGGCTGGGAAGAGTTGTGGGGAATACAGGATTACTGAAAAACAAGAGAGAAAAAAAAGGAATATATGGACAGTCCAAAATAAACTCATTTTCAATAGGATACAAAATTGAATATATGGGAAAAGAAGTGGTGTATATAGAAACAGTTTGGGCACAAAAATGAATATGAGCACAATATATTATGTAAAATTCTCAAAAGTAATGGAAAAAGAAAAAAATCAACATTTCTTCTCTTAAAATGTCATATCAGCACTTCCTTATTGGGAGAGAGATAGGGTGTTATATACTTGTAATCCCAGTAATTAGGAGATAAATCAGGAAAATCGGGGACTCAAAGAAATAACTGACACAGTTAAGTGTGAACCAGATTGTGCCATGTGGAAGCCTATCTCATGAAAATAAACAAGAATGAAAAAAAGTTTTTTCTATCATTGAAAAAAACAAACAGCATTCCATATTTTAACTATGTTCAATGTGATAACACTGAAAAAAATGGCCATCCTATTGTCAGTATAGATCTTATGGGAATTGTAAGAAACTTTTCCTAATGAGAGCTCTTTGCTAATGCAAAAATCCCAATCAAGCCAAATCACAACAAGCCAAATTAAAAAATATCCAGGTTTAATGGGATTCCTATGCTCTTGAGTGGCCCTGAGGGGGAACCGGGAGGCTGCTAACTTGACCACCAGGGGGAAGGAAAAGAGATCACAAGGATACTTTCCAGGGAAGCAGTTTAAATAGACTGAGGGCATGGTCAAGATTTTGGCTGGTTCATTTTGACCTTTCTCTGGGGAGGGGTCAAGACATGGCAGGCACAGGGATGGGGCCTGCAAAGATGGAGGCCAGAGACCGAGGCTTACAGGAATCATCACTTCAAGTATCTTCTACTATGTGATTTTAATTGGCTAGCTGACATTTATAAATAGATAGTAGTTGATGTCTGGCAGGAATGTTCATGATGCTATATTCAGTTATTATACCGGATAATTGTCATTTTTTATCTTAAAGATCAGAAGTGAATAAAATCCAAGTGTGGCTATTGTCTCTCAAGTAGACTGATATCAGCCTTCTGCTGAGTCAAGAAAGTTGATCACAGGGTTATAGTTAGAAGATTAATTTCAATCATTTTCTTCTATCATTTGTTGTTGTTGTCTAACATATAAAGAGTCAATAAACTTTATATTCTCAATAAGAAAATGACAATTATGAACTTTCAAACCTCTAAAACAGAAACTCTGTTTACTTCTCAGAGTTGTGTCTATTGTTAAAAGGAATGTATTTTATCAACAAGATGTGTATCTGCTTGCCATAAATTACAAGTTTTTATATTTTTGTGGACTAGAACCAAGACCAAAGAAGATAGGGTCATGGAACGGGCTCTTCTCTATGACCTGGGGAATCTGTAAGCAATATTGTAGCAAGTGATTTATTCCCAGGAAATAGCATGGAGTCCTATAATTGCCTGCCTTTTGATGTGAAATCTATCTCTGTAGTGGATCTCCAAGAAAGGAACAGAGAATGAAGTCTCCATTCTTGTATCTCTACAAAACACCAATCCCATGAAAATGTGCTGACCAAGGTATCTTATGTGAGTTCCAAAATGCAGTTAAGTATTTGCTTTGTATGAAGAGGAACTGGTTGTTTAGCTTGTGTGTGTGTGTGTGTGTGTGTGTGTGCGACAGAAAGAGAGAGAGAGAGAGAGAGAGAGAGAGAGAGAGAGAGAGACTTCTTACAATGGAAGCAGGGGCTTTCTCTATTTTGCCTGTTTTTGGGATCCTTTTCCATCTATTTAGTTGGCTTTTCCAGCCTTGATATAAGAGTTTGTGTCTAGTCTTATAGCATCTTATTATGCCATGATTAATGTGTACTAACTTCAGTCAGAAAGGAGGGAAGGAGAGGGAGCATATTCGTGACTTCCTTTCCCCTTAGCATGCTTGCTAAATAACTTTTATTACAGTAATTAAGGATTTAGAAGAGAGTAAATGCTAGGAACATGCATGGGTTACCTTATTTTATCTAAAGAGGAAAAGAAGATCAGCAGATCTGGGGTAGAGAGGTGAGGAGTATGGGAGGAGTGGAGGAATGACAGGCTGCAGTTGGGATGTAATATATGAGAGTAGAATTTTTAAAAAATATTGTGTCCAATCTTCAGAAATTCTAAAATGGAAACACTGACAAAACAAGCCAACCAATCAACCAACCAACCAACCAACCAACCAACCAACCAACCAACCAACCAACAAAAACCCTTTAATTTCCCCCATCCACCTTAATCCTCACACATGCACAGGCAAGTGCTGAGAGTTCATGTGTACTAACTTCAGTCAGAAAGGATGGAAGGAGAGGGAGCATATTCGTGACTTCCTTTCTCCTTAGCATGCTTGCTAAATAACTTTTATTGCTTTATCTTGCACAGTAATTAAGGATTTAGAAGAGAGTAAATGCTAGGAACATGCATGAACAACCAAAACTGAGAGTTAAGTTTTTCTACAAGTGGTATGGCTCTGGGGATTAGAAAAGTACAGAGAAATCAATCTTCCAGGAGGGTGAGGGAGACATCTAAGTAGTCCTCAAATACAAGAACTTTACACATATCCTGGTTTCAGTTTATATAGGATACTACAGTGAGTACTCAAGAAATCAGCAACTATGATATACATATATACATATTTACATTCATGGTTTTGAATTGTGACATTGAAAATACTTTGATTAAAACCATAATCTGGGGATTAGCTGAGGAATAATAGCAGGATGGAAAATTGCCAGGAAAAGAAAGACAACCAATGAATAGGTAATCTATGGATGTGTGTATGCAAATCATAATTCTGTACACTGAAAAAAATATAACAATTAAAACCCTGATTTTAATGCTACTGAAAATGATAGAAATAGCAAAAAGACTAAATTGTTCAAGTACAAAGAATGAATGCAGATTAAAATTTAGGTTTAAATTTGATACTTAAGTTCCATTACATTAAATTCTCACTATAGTATGAGTATTCTTATGCATATGCCATGGTTGGTACTTCCTGATGTATCCACAAAAATTTATTATAGCTGATATTTAAAACTGTCTGTTTGACAACTACTAATACTGAATAAATTCTCTCATAATTATATGGCTTATCTCCAGTCATGTTCTCCATGGGAATTTTTTTTTTTATTGAGGAAAAAATTTCTGCCTCATCCCATCCTCCCACTCCTCCCCCACTCCTCTCCCCCTCCCCCCACTTCTCTCCCCTTCCCTCTGCAGTCTGAAGAGCAGCCAGGGTTCCCTGACCTGTGGAAAGTCCAAAGTCCTTGCCCCTCCATCCTGGTCTAGGAAGGTGAACATCCAAACTGGCTAGGCACCCTCAAAGCCAGAACATGATGCAGGATTAAAACCCAGTGCCATTGTCCCTGGCTTCTCAGCAGCCCTCATTGTCCGCCATATTCAGAGAGTCCAGTTTTATCCCCTGCTTTTTCATCTCCATGGGAATTTTAAATGTCATAAAATTGGTTGCTGAAAGTATCTACCTAGTCACATTAGTCAACTGCCCTATTACAAGAAGAAAAGGTGATGCCCTATAGAAAACATTACCATTATCTCTTTCTTTTTCTCTCTTATGTGTGCACCTGTGGGTGTGTTTACATGTATTCAGGCAAATGTACAATACTGTGTGTAAAAGTGCAGTAGAATGCATGGAAGACAGAGCTAGTTCAAAGTCAGTGTCTTCACTCTTGGCAGTGTTTTTGAACAATTTAAAGACCTGGAGCTCATAGGTTAGCCTCACTAGCCAGCACCATCTAGGGATGTTCATGTCTCATCACAGCCAATGGTCTTGTTAGGCCCCCTAGCCAGCTACATCTGGGAATATTGATGTCTCATCACAGCCAATCACACAGGTATATTCTGCCATACATGGCTCTCTATGTAAGTGCTGAAGATAGAAACTCAGGTCTTGATAATTGCTTAGCTATATCCCTTGTCTTTTTCCCCCAATTTTATACAGGCTATTTCTGGTTCTTGCTTTTAATTATTTTAAATCACTTTATTCTAGATATATGGCAATTAATCGATCAATAAATTTCATTGAATGGGATTGAAATTTTTAACACTAATGGAAGTAAAAATTTTCATAAGGATTTCTAAATAAAATCCCAATGTCATTGTTATTTTAATATTAATATTGTCCATCCACAACTTAAATTACTTAAGTAAGAAGTTGTCTCCTGGTCTTCAAACTATATAGTGTAGGCATTCTCCAAATTAAGGCGTTTGCCTGACAAGCATCAAAAATTGTTTAGAATAGTCATTTTATTCTTTTTTTTTCTTTTGAAACATCAAGCTACATAACATTTATTTAGCATGTTATTTCAGCTTGGGGAATAATTTTATGAAAGAGAAATAGGTTCAAAAATGACATGTTAAATTTTCATCAGCCAGTCAGAGAAGTGTTTTCCTATTTTCACATCATACCGTGTAATGAAACATAACAGTATAAAACCACTAAATCAAAGGAAACTGTGTGTGGCCTTTCTGAAATAAGAAGTGGCCTTTTATAATATGTCAATCACAGTTAAAGCGTAGCATTATGTGTGACAATTACTTTACCACAAGATTCACAGGGAGATTTATATCTTTGATACTTTGATTTTTAAATATATATCTGGACATATTCTCAATTAGTTGATATAGAATGTCCTTCCGTATATGTGTTACTCTTATTGATTAATGAATAAAGCTGCTTTGGCCTATGGCAGGACAGAAAATAGACAGACTGGAAGAAATATAGAGTAGATGGAGCCAAGGTGACTCATGTAGTTGCTGAAAGAGGACATGCCGGACCTTACATGCAGGCCTCAGCTTCTTGGAAATATACATACTATTAGAAATGATAAAAATGTGTTAATTTAAGATGTAAGAGTTAGTTAATGAGAAACCTGCACTAATAAGACAAAAATAATATTGTAATTAATATAGTTTTTCAGTGATTATTTTAGTCTGGACATCCCGGAAATGAACGAGCAGTCTTTGTTTACAATATGACTTTAATGTGGACCACTTAAATCCACAGGAAACCTCAGAGAGCTTGGGAAGGAATTCTAGACACAAAAGAATAGTCTCTTGGCAGCCATTTTTTTTTTCCAGATAGGCTTTATTTTCTGGCCACAAGCAGAGGTGTGGCTCCTTTAAGAGAAGGCTTCCTGACTCAACATTAGCGGTAAAAACTATGTTGCTTCTTTAAGAAATGGCAGCTTCCTGGTTTATGCTGGGGTGGTAAGCATGGCTATCAAAAGAGGCGGGCATACCTCCACCATATTAGACAGGACAAAGCCAACAGGTAGAGCTGTGGAGTTGGTCCTACCCCTTAGCATTAAAAAAAAAAGCTGCTCCTGATTATAAAATTATTATAGGTACACAATAGAACAGATTCAGACATAAAATACTCTCTAAATAAGACACAGTGTGTTTTAAAAAAGGTAGGCTTGGGAGAGAGAGGAAAAAGACTATAAACAATTATAAAAATACATAAGTGGTTTTTAATGAAAATCAAAGTCTTTAAAGATACAGTAAAAGCAATATAAAAGAATACATACAGACATAGATTAAAGGAATAAAAGTAATTTTCAAAAGCCACATAAAGATAAAAATGAACAGAGTCTGGATAATGCAAATTATTATGTTTTCTTTAAATTTTTTGACTGTGGATGAGCTAACTATAGAGAAATATTTCATTGTGCAGGCTTCTAAGCTAAACCAATACATATATTTTAAAGGTATCTTGACTCCAAACTTTGAATCTAAGGATATGTTACTTAAGAAAAGAAGTTGTAAAATTGAGTTAGTAATAAGCCCGAACCACTGTCCAAACAGTTCATAATTAATTTTAAGCCTCGGAGTAGATACTCAGGAATTGATGAACATGAGGAAATGATTCAGTATGAGAGGTATAATTCTTTAGCTTCAAATGTGATTCCATTCCTAGTTCTAAAAGCTCAATGCTAGACTTTCTTAGAGTTAGGAGACAGGGAACATGTTCTGCTTTTCTTTCCATGTAAGATGAAAATATGTGGATTCCTTCCAGACTAATGTGGTTTGATGGAATAAGACCCTAGCAAGGTCTGCATGAACCTTAAAAATACTTTGTGCAGCAAACAGTGGGAAGCAGTTAAAAGAAAACTACACTCAAATTCCCAAAATGATTTTTCTTAAATGCTTGTTTTCATCTTAAAGGTGTTGGTTATAAATTTGTAATGAACCACAGTCAATTTGTAAAAAAGAAAATATGGTGGATATAATATAGAAATGAATGCTTTACATCAGTATGGATTTTGGTTTATTGACACAATTTTAACATCAATTTTGTTATATGTACATATCTAATTTTGTTTAAGCTATTAATGTTTATGCAGTTCATTTAAGAATATAATGTTTAAAATTACAGATTAATAGAGAATCAGTTCTAATAGTCAAAATATGTTTGTTAAGTTTTCTAGCTATACAGAGATATATTTTAGTTAGACTTCTTCAACATTTCAGTGACCTACAACATATGGTATTTAAAATGTTTTAAAGACTTAGACTTCCGGGTGGTGGTGGTGCACGCCTTTAATCCCAGCACTTGGGAGGCAGAGGCAGGCGGATCTCTGTGAGTTCGAGACCAGCCTGGTCTACAAGAGCTAGTTCCAGGACAGGCTCCAAAACCACATAGAAACCCTGCCTCAAAAAAACCAAAAAAAAAAAAAAGACTTAGACTGTTTTCGACAGTGAGATATATTTGCTCCGGCCATCACCAATTACCTAAAATGGAAGCTGGGTATCTAAGAGTCTCCTTATGGAGTTTGCTAGTTATTTGGGCAAGAAACTGCTCTTGTCTGGACTTCTTGATGTTATGGTCTTTCAATTGGACAAACAAGATCCACAAAAATGAAGGCTGAACTTGATTAAAATGAGACTGTGTTTCAGCGTTCCTGCTTCATGAAAGACTCTGCCAGACATTCTGCAGGACATGGAGTAATGTGACTGACAAACAGGCAATATATGCAAAGCAGCTTTTCAAATTTCCTGCTTCATAGAAAAGTCTGCCAGATATTATGGGTCTGTAGGTAAATATGGATGCCCAATGTGACAGAAGAACTTTGGGTAACTCTCCAGACAGTGAGATATTTCTGTTAGTTCAAAAGTTTTGGAAGTTACTTAGCAATGTACTTCCTGTTTACTTAGGACATATAATATCCTTCTGGGATCTTTGAAGAGTGGAAGACAGACAGTTATGGTTTTCCTTAGTTATGATAAAAGATAGATTAGATATGAAACTTTATAGATACAAATAGAATAAATACTGTAAGTGTAATTCTTATTTGTTACCTGTCTTCTTATATGAAATTTTACTATGTTAAAGCTAAAACCTTACTTCTTATTTAGAGAGAAAAGGAGAGATGACATGGGATATCCTTCTGCTTATGTGTTGCTCTTCTTGGCTGATGAATAGAGCTGCTTTGTCATATGTCAGGGCAGAATATAGCCAGACTAGAAGAGATATAGAGAAAGAATAGGCTGAGTTAAGAAGTTGCCATGTAGTTGTCAAATGAGGACACTTTGGAAACTTACCAGTAGGCCACAGTGTCATGGTGATAAATAGATTAATACAAATGGGCTAATTTAAGATGTAAAAGTTAGTTAATAAGAAACCTAATTGGTCAAACAGTGTTAAAATTAATATAGTTTCTACATGATTATATGGGTTTGGATGGCAGGAAAATGAAGGGGCAGTCTCTGTTCACAATCAGTCTTTTTTTTTTAATCCTATAAAAAATGAGATTTGTTACTGAGAAACTCAGTTAAATCAAAATGATTCTTTAGATGATATATTACTAAATTTGCATCATTGACAAATCCACATTTTCCCAAAGCATATCTAGATGATTTGCATATATTATACTATTTAACTGACAAAAGTTTGACTTTACTACATGTCTTTATTGTTTTCTTTTGTTTTCTAAATGAACAAACTAAAGCTTTAAGGATGTTAGGTGATTTTATTTTTCTAGGAACACAAAGGGAATTTCTAAGCTAGAATACAAAAAACTCCTATGCACTATGACAAAATAGTTTCTACAATAGCAAGATCAAGTCAATCATTAAGTTTGAAAAAAATATTGCCAACAGTAGAAAAATTAAATTTCCAGAAAAGTAGTCTAATATTTAGAAGAGAGTAGAAAGAAATACCTTCTTATTTTATTTAAAGCTGAGAGGAGTGTGGCCTTTCAGGAGAGGGTAAAATGATAGGTATAAAATCATTTGAGTAAGAGTTAGTGAGTTTAAAACAAGTAGATGAAGAGCTTTGAATAGTGAATAGATGGGATGACCTCATAGCAGATCTCAGCAGTGACTTCTCAAAACCCTAAGAATTCCATTTCATTGTTGCAATCTGATGAAGTCAATGTAGTTTTCATAGACTGAATTGTGTATAAATTGCTAGCCTCAGGCATCCTGAATGCCAATATGGAGGCATCTTACACATCTGACTCCTTTATTTTAACAAGGATAAACTTAAGAATGCTTCTTAATCAATATTTAGCCTCAAGTTCAGAAGTATCTATTTTCTTAAAAGAAGGAAAACTCTTAAGTGTCCAATCTTGTATATGTATTGGTCTTCCAATTGATCTGTTTTCGGAGATGTGATTAGGATCCTTTGCATCAAATTATTAAGCTAAGTAACGTACTTTGCTGATGTGCCTCTGGTTCTGAGATTTTTGTTTAAAGCAACAGCAGAATATTATTGGTTCTGGAAGACCTCAGAGAATACTGCTCTGAAACACATTATCTTAAACTCCATCTCTGAGACTTTTACAAAAGGGACTTCCCATGGCAACTTCATTCCAGTCATGCCTGAAATCTAAAAATTCTAGTCAAAGGTGGTCTTACCCCAGCCTATCAGGGAGACAAGATATAAATTATGGACTATAATTAGAGAGCTCAAATTTGTGTACTCCTCACTGTAAAATCTCTCAGCAAGGTTTAGTCCTTTCTTGTTTTACAAAATAAATATATTGCCATGGATAAAAATCATCGCAGTTAAATCCAGTCAATCCCAACAACATTCTAGCAAAGAGCAGAAAAGGACTTACAAACCCCAACCACAAACAAAAGAGCTGTAGAGATTGAAGATTTTTATGGGAGGGAGATCCAGTTTTTCTTGAGGGTGGGAGTTCTCATAGGTCAACCACAATCCAGTGGGTGACCAATTACCAAGGAGTATTTGAATAAAACAAATTAGAATGAATCTGTTATTAAAAATAAGAAGGAGAAAATAACATTGGGGCAAATGAAGGTAAAGAAGATTGTGGAAAAGTTTAAGAAGAAAGTAAATGATCAGTATATGAAATTAATGAATATATTTTCTATATATATATATATATATATATATATATATATATACATATATATTATTGCAAGTTGAAAGGGATTGTGTTCTCTTTTGCATAACCATGCCTACTTGGGTATCTCTTCATTTTGCAAAGAAGCAGAGACAGAAAACTAAAATCTAAAATATATAAAGAACTCAAGAAACTCAATATCATAAAACCAAATAATGCAATTTTAAAATGGGGAACAGGTCTAAATAAAGAATTCTCAATAGAGGACTCTCAAATTGCTAAGAAATACTTTAAGAAATGTTCAGCATCCTTAGCTATCAGGGAAATGCATATGAAAATGCCTCTGATATTCCATCTTACAACTGTCACAATGGCTAAGATCAAAAACACAAATGACAGCTCATGCTGGGAAGGATGTACAGTGTAATTGGTAGATTTTTTTTTTACTCTTTCCATTATTTTTGCTTCTTGGGAGGCCTGCCACACAGCTCCAAAATAAATCACACACATGGAAGCTTATTATTACTTAGAAATGCCTGACCTTAGCTTGGCTTGTTTCCAGCCAGCTTTTTTTAGTTAAATTATTCCATTTATCTTTTGTCTCTGGGATTTTACCTTTCTCCTCTATTTCTGTATAACTTGTCTTTCTTTCTTTCTTTCTTTCTTTCTTTCTTTCTTTCTCTCTCTCTCTCTCTCTCTCTCTCTCTCTCTTTCTTTCTTTCTTTCTTTCTTTCTTTCTTTCTCTGTTGCTGATTGTGTAGCTGGGTTGCTGGGACATTCTTTTCTTGCCTCTTGATCACCCTCTGCCTCCCAAATTTCTCCTCTGCTTTCTAGTGCTGCCTATCCTTTCTCCCACCTTACTTAATAAAGAATTAAGCCCTTTATTAGACTATCATGTGTTTTAGACAGGCAAATGAACACATCTTCACAGAGTTAACATAAATGCAACACATCTTTGCATCACTGAAACAAATATTCCACAGTATAAGAAAATGTAGCACATTGTAAAATAATATTCTGTAGTAGTTGAGCAAGGCAAACACTATTCCATTGCTGGTATGAGTACAAACATGGACAAACACATTGGAAATCAATATGGAAGTTTGTCAGAAAATTAGGAATTAATCTACCCCAAGACTCAGCTATACCACTCTTGGGCCTATACCCAAAGGATACTCAATCAAACCACAAAGAAACCTGCTCAAAATTCTACTTAGCAGGTTTTTTTGTTGTTGTTGTTGCTGTTGTTTTTTTTTTGTTGTTGTTGTTTTTGTAATAGCCAGAAACCTGAATGAACCATTTCCTGTGACCAGGCAAGATTTCCAGTGGAGGAATTGGGACAACAACCCAGCCACATAACTTTTGACCTACAGTCTGTCCTGCCCATGGGATGTGCTCTGGTAGGGGTGGAACAGAGATAATGGAGTAGCAAACCAATGACTGGTTTAGCATGAGACCAATGTTAGAAAAAATGACCCCACTCTTGACACTGTCTGGAATGACAGAACAGAAAGGCTGGATGGCCATGTGACCTAGGACAGAACCAAACAAAATTGGAGGAAAAAAATTCAATGTAATGATACCTAATGATATTCTTCTATACTCATAGGTAAGTATGTACTCCAGTTGTCATCAGAGAGACTTCCTCTGGGAATTGATGGAAACAAAAGCAGAGACCCATGGCCAAACATTAGTCTGAGCTTAGAGAACCCTACTAAAGAGTGGGGAAATGATTGTATGAGTCAAAGGGATGAAGGCTATCATAAGAAAAAAAATGCCCATAAAATTAAATAAACTAGGCTCATAGGAACTTATAGTCTGAACCAACAGCCAGGA
This sequence comes from Microtus californicus, assembly GCA_028537955.1. NCBI lineage: Eukaryota > Metazoa > Chordata > Mammalia > Rodentia > Cricetidae > Microtus > Microtus californicus. The sequence goes on from JAQJZF010000001.1 coordinate 122,690,092, forward strand.
AGCTTCACTGATACTGATCTTGAACTTCTATATGTAAGTGACAGTAATGTAGCTTGATCTACTTGTGGGACTCTTAACAATGGGATCAGGAATTGTCACTAAGATGTTGGCTGGCTTTTGGAAACATTGCTTGTACTGTGTTGGCTTTACCAATCTTAATACAAGGGGATGTGCTAACTCCTGCTGAAACTTGATTGGCCATATTTTGGTGATTTCCATGGGAGGCCAACATATTTCTGAAGAGAAAAGGAGGAGGAATGGACTGAGGAAAATATCAAAGTAGGGTCTGAGAGATAGGGGGCAGGAATAGGTAGAGACAAGAGAGTGAAAACTGTGTCTAGGATGTAAAATAAATAAATAAATTTAATTAATAAAAATTTTAGAAAGAAAAAATATTCAAGACTTCTTTCTTCCTCCATATAAAGAACCTTCCATGAGCTTGATTAATAAAATTGACTGTAAAAAGGTCATATATAATATATAGAGGGCAAAATTTACAAAACACTAAATAATTGCATCAAAGGTGATGTGGAATGTTCTTCTGTATATGTGGTGCTTTTATTGGTTGAAAAATAAAGCTGTTTTGGCCAATAGCTTAGCAGAGTAAAGCAGGAAATCTGAACAGAGATATATAGAAAGAGTAGGCAGAATGAAGGAGACTATGTAGTTGCCAAAGGAGAAGGACACCAGAATCTTACTTGTAGGCCACAGCCTCGTGGTGATACAGAGATTAATAGAAATGTGTTAATGTAAGGGGTAAGAGCTAGATAGGTATACACTTAAGTTATTGGCCAAAGAGTGTGGCAATTAATATAGTTTCTGTGTGATTATTCAGGTCTGGATAGATGGAAAATAAATGAGTCATCTACTTTTAAAAAATGGCACCAAAATGGGCCAACTACATCTACATAAAACCTGAAAGACCTTGGGAAAGAATTCTAGACAGACACACACATACAAACAACAACAACAATAAAAAAAAACAAAGTTAAGCATGGCTTCTTGGTAGCAGCATTATCTTGGATGGACTCAATTTGTTGGTGGTGAGCAGAAGCAAAGCTCCTTTAAGAGAAGACTTTCTGACTCAGTGTTAGCAGCAAAAACTGCAGTTCATTTAAGGGAAAGCTTCCCAGTTCATGCTGGTGGCACAACTGGCTATGGCTCTTTGTGAGAATGCTATGTGTTACTTGGTGACAGCACTGACTAACTGCTTCCAACAGTTGAAGTGGTGAGCACAGCACACTGCTCACTCCCATTGGTCCCAGAACAGCAGTGAAATATCTTTGCCATGTTAAAAGGCCTAGAGAGGCTAATTCAGAATCCAGGGCCACTGAGACCACACTACTTGCCATTTTAAAATTGCTCTTTGTCAGAAAAAAGATTTCAGATACAGTAGGACAGATTCAGACATTAAAGACCTCTAAATGAGACACAGTGCATTTTAAAATGTACATAGGCTTGGAAAAAAAGTAGGAAAAGACTATAAACAAAAGTACAGACAGTCATAGATTAAAGAAGTAAAGATAATTCATTAAATATTAAAAAGTAATAGGGTAAAAGAATAAGCCATGCAAAAAAATGGAAAACACACGGATAATGTGGACCATGTATTACTGTTTTCTTTAAATTTTTTGACTGTCCATGAGAGACATTTCATTGTATGAACTCTTAAACTAAATCAACATATATATTTTTAAAGCTATCTTGACTTCAAAATTTGAGTCCAAGGATATATTACTTTGGAAAAGAGATCTGCTTTTATTTCCACAGAAAATGAGAACCTGTGAATTCCTTCTAGGCTAATGTGGGTTGATGGGAAAAGACCCCTGAGAAAAGTCTCCATGAATACAAAAATACTTCACCCAACAAGCAGCAGGAAGCAGTTTGGAGAAAACTATGACAAAATTCTCAAAATGATTGCTTATAAATGTTTGTGATAGATTATGGAAACTTTTGAAATTGAACTAAATGTACTTTACATTATTATATTTTTATAAGCTATAAGCAACCAGGGAGTAGAATGTTAGTTTGAATGTATTTGGCCACTTTAATCTCAAATGGAGTACCACTGTAAGGTAGGTCTGCTTTTTTTGGAGTGGATGTGGCCTTATGGGAGCAAATGTGTTAACGTGGAGGTGGGCCTTGAGATCTCAAATATGCTCGAGGTACCACATAGTGTCTTAGTTCTCTTCGTGCTGCCTGTAAGATGTAGGACTCTCAGCTACTTTTCTAGCACCATGTCTGCCTCCACATAGCCATGTTGCACCATGATAAAAATGTACTGAATTTCTGAACTGTAAGGGAGCCACCAGAATTAAATGTATTCCTTTAAATGAGTTGTCATGAGTGAGGGTGAGAGTATATTTCTCTTACATATGTGACCACATGGAAGACTAGGGGAAGCAGGGTCAGCTCTCCTTCTCTTGTACACTCAGTGCTCATCCTAACATCCATCTCATCTCTGAAACTACAGATCCCAAACCGCAGGATGTCCACAACACAAAACAAAGGTGGGTAGTTTAGGGGAGCCTGAGTGAAAGACTGATTAGTGCTCTGACTGAGGACAGAGTCCTCTAACTGAACTAATGACTCAGCAATGAATACTTGCAAATGAAGCTGGAAAGATTAAAGGGTGAAGCCATATTATAGCTTCTGTGATAAGATTCACATCCATTGCTTTCTTTTCCTCTTTCTTGTTTTGCTTTCTTTTGTTCTGTTGGTCTGGTTTTGTTTTTGTTTTTTCTTTTATTTATTTATTTTTTTGTGGAGAGGTTTTAAGGACAGAGGACAGATGTAAGGGGATGAATAGATGGGCGGGATTGGAATACATGATGTGCAAAATGACAAGAATAAATAAATGCTAATAAAAATAAAAAAGAGTTGCCATAGTCATACTGTCTCTTCACAGCAATACAAACTCTAATTAAGACTATCTCTATATACTGTCTTATATACACTGATATATACACCAAATAAATTCATAAAGTTTTTCTTCATCTACATACTGTTGCTCAATGCACAAACACGCATACACACACACACACACACACACACACACACATATATATATATATATATATATGAGTGTGTATATATACTGTTTTACATCGGGGGTGAGTTATAGTAATTCATGTAAAATAAAATTCCTAAGCCATGAATTTGAAAATTTAGCTAAATGATATACAAGCACAATATTGAATATGTGGGCTGGATTCACAATTGAGGATAATCAAGGAAATTTAAAAATAGAAGATAAGAGATACATTTAAAGATCTATTTATTTATTGTGCATTGTGCCCCTGAGTGTGTTCACTGTGCCCCTGAGTGTATGCATTGTGCCCCCGAATGTTTGCATTGTGCCCCTGAGAGTGTGCACTGTGCATTTGAATGTATGCACTGTGCCCCTGAGTGTGTGCACTGTGCCCCTGAGTGTGTGCATTTGTGGAAAACAGAAACCACCTCCTCTTTCAAGAAACATAAGTACTCACAAACTCTGAACCATGTCTTCAGCTCGAAGAAGTTGCATATTTAAAATTATAATATCAAGCAAAACAATTATGAAAGAATTATTTGGTAAATCCTTAGTCAATCCATACTGTATGCACAGAAAAGTGATGTAGCCATTCCTAGATCACTTGCTTATGACATTAGCTTTGTCTCACAATGAATGAAAGTACCACCTCAGTAGGAGCCAGAAATTCACAGATTAAACTATTTAAGGTGTGTGGCTGAGACTTTTTTCTAATGATGTATATGTCTGTGAATTTTAGGAAAGGTTGACAATGTATTAATAATTTTATGCAAGCATAAAAATGACTGCCCTATCTTGAAAACTGCCGTGAGGGCTCTAAATGGAGGACTAATGACTCAGAGAAAAAATGAAAATACATATTCCAGAAATTAGAGTTTTGACTTTTTCCTTCCAGAGGTGACTCTCCTGTGGCAAATATTATGGGCACAAAGGAAAGAACATTTTTTTTCTACATAGAATTGTTTTTAAGTCCAAGTCTCTTGCCAACCCTAAGATGGCTACCTTAATTAAGATATGTGCTTCCCTGCTCCCCTATCCAAACTCCCTTTATCCCAATCATCCCATTTCCCCAAGTTCTCCCCAACCTACCCTTCTCACTTTTCTCTCCCCATCTCCCCTTACCCCCTCCCACCCCACCCCCAAGATCCCGATCTTTTGCCCGGCAATCTTATCTACTTACCATACACAGGAGGATAGGTATATGTTTTTCTTTGGGTTCACCTTCTTATCTAGCTTCTTTAGGTTAACAAATTATAGACTCACTGACCTTTATTTATGGCTAGAACCCAATTATGAGTGAGTACATCCCTTGTTCATCTTTTTGGGTCTGGGTTACCTCACTCAGGATAGTATTTTCTATTTCCATCCATTTGCTTGCAAAATTCGAGAAGTCATTGTTTTTTACCACGGAGTAGTACTCTAATGGCACTGGGTTTTGATCCTGCATAATGGTCTGGCTTTGAGGGTGCCTAGCCAGTTTGGATGTTCACCTTCCTAGACCAGGATGGAGGGGCAAGGACTTTGGACTTACCACAGGGCAGGGAACCCTGGATGCTCTTCAGACTGCAGAGGGAGGGGGAGAGGAGTGGGGGGGAGGGGGAGATGAGGGGGGGAGGGGGAAGAGTGGGGGGAGTGGGGGAAGAGTGGGAGGATGGGAGGAGGGGGAAATTTTTTTCTCAATAAAAAAAACTATAAAAAAATAAATAAATAAATTTTAGCTGTAAAAAAAAAAGAATTGTTTTTAAGGATTGAAAAAATAACCAAATCTGGCCTCCTTAGAATTAAACTTCCTTTAGACCAGTTGGTATGGAGACTTAGAATTTTGAAATTAATTTGTATGTGTCTGTGTTTCTTACATATATGATTATGTTCTGGGCTTATGGAGACCAAAAAGAGATATCAGATCTCATGGGAATAGATTCACAGGTTGTTGCTAACTGCCCTGTTGGAACCTGGGTCACCTGGAGGAGCAGATATGCTCTTAACCATGAGCCACCTCTTCAGACTATGGTAGTTTATATTTCACGATTCCCACACCAGTATCTATTATCTAGGAACCATATGGCTCATTATCCAGAAACTACAGATCCATGGATGAAGAACTTTACAATCAACTTCAAAAAGCAGGGAGTATAGGTGAATACCCTTCTTTGTCATTTGGGGTGGCAATAAAGAAAACTGTGGGAGAACAAACTAAAAGGCTTAGCCACAAACATCACATAAAGAGGTTGTGCAGTTTCTGTGGTAACAAAAAGGAAGGGACTCGGATTTTAACCTTTTTCTTACTTACATCAACAAAAATCACTGTGGAGAAGGAAGACATCTAGAAAGAAATATTTTGGTGATGAATATCAACAATAATAATAAAGTAAAGGGATCAGCAACAACAATAAAACAACGAAAAATACTGTATAAGGAGGAAATGTAAAATTACTGCTTAGTAACATGCAAATAAATTCCATAGTAAAAATATTGCTAGTAAACTGAATTCATGTGGGGCAAAATTTCAAGAGCAACAATAATGACAAAGGCAGACCCCAATAAATAACATATAGAAAAATTAGAGATCATGGGCTAGAAAAGGAAAATTATCAGAGAAAAGTTCAAGATTAGACACTCTAAGGTTCTATGAGATCTTCACTGTTTGTAGAGTATCTTTCTTAACACTTCCTTCCCAGAATGTCAGGGTGTTCTCTCCTCAATTCTACCCTCTACTTTGTTTGCGAATCAGAAATTGATCAGCTGTTACTCATTAGATTCCAAAGGAGAAGGAATGAGTGTTATCTTTCGCCATCATCGACCCTAACTGGGCAAAAGCACATGCAGGATTTTGACAAATTGTCTACTAAATAAATCATTTGGGCATTTGAAGCAATTACTGTAAACATTCTGAGTGGATATTTCCTACTTAAATTCCCACAGTTGCTATAAGGATCTGAGATAATTCATACAAAAAAAAATAGTAAACTATGCAGAGCAATAAAATTAAATATTTTGCTATTCTCCCTCATTTTAATGTTCAGTTATCTTTATTAGATAAGAAATTATACTTCAAGCCAAAAAGCTAAAGAGAAAGTAAAATAATCTGCACTGTGAATGACTCAGCTCCAACTGGACATCTCACAGTAGCAAACACACCAAAGCTGTTAGCATCTGCAAAGCTTTTATGTCTAATCAACGGTCTGACAAATGAAAATCTCTGGGCTGTTTAAGAGCATTGTGTTCTGAGCTGGGTGAGCTGACCTCTACTTCTAGTCCTCAAGTACTTTTAGTACTCAAGAGACAGTGACAGGAGGATTTATTTAAGTCCAAAGCCAGTCTAGTCTACATAGTGAGATCTTATCCTGAAAAGTAAAAACAAACAAACAAACAAACAAAAACAACAACAAAAAAACTAAAAGAAACAAAAATAATAAAACAACAACAATAATACTGTTTATAAAATACTGAAAATACTTTTATTTCAAATAACAAATCAGATTATAGTACAGCAATCCAGTAATATGGTTGGTTACTCATAAAACTCCCTTTAAACTTCAGAAAAACATATTTTTATGTTGCTTCTTATGCTCAAATGGCCATAAAAATGAAGAAAAGCTCAATAATTTGTTAAACTAAAAAACAAATGTACAAGTCATTGAAAAAAATGTGGTAGCTGTAGTATTTGAGAAGAAATTCAAATCAATCATTAAATGTAATTTTTAACTTAAAGTAGTGCTCAGAACTTATTAAAAGGTCATTTTTATAGAACCTTTTTTTATTGATTTTTGTTGAGCTCTATATTTTTCTCTGCTGCCCTCCCTGTCTTTCCCATCCCCTTCAACCCTCTTCCAAGGTCCTGATGTTCCCAATTTACTCAGGAAATCTTGTCTTTTTCTACTATCCATGTAGATTAGAGCTATGTATATCTCTCTTTGGGTCCTCATTGTTGTTTAGGTTCTCTGGGATTGCGATTTGTGGGCTGGTTTTCTTTGCTTTATGTTTAAAAACCACTTGTACATATAATTGTTTTTCTGGGTCTGGGTTACCTCACTCAAAATGATGTTTTCTACCTCCATCCATTTGCCTGCAAAATTGAAGATGTTGTTATTTTTCTCTGCTGTTTGTTATTCCACTGTATAAATGAATCTCATTTTCCTTATCTATTCTTTGGTCGACAGGGTTTAGGTTGTTTCCAGGTTCTGGCTATGACAAACAATGCTGTGTGAACATAGTTGAGCACTTGTCCTTGTGGCATGATTGAGCATCCTTTGGATATATACCCAAAAGTAGTATTGCTGGGTCTTGAGGAAGGTTGCTTTCTAATTTTCTGAGAAATCACCACACTGACATCCAAAGGGGCTGTATCAACTTTCATTTTTATAGAATCTTTTTAAAGAGAAGTAGATTTTTTTTACTTGTATTGAATGCAGTATTTTTTCCACATAATATATCCTTACTGTGGTTTCCCTCCCTCCATTCCTCTCAGCTCCCCTCCCTCTACTCTCATCTACTAGTCTCTTATTAGAAAGTGAATAGGATTCTGTAGAATGCTAAAAAATAGCTAACATATTGAAATTTAAAACATGTACATGCACCCCCACACACAAACAAAACAAAACCAATAACGAAAAGACAGAAGGAAAAGAGTCAAGAGAAGGAAGAGAAGGCACAAGAAATAGAGTAGCACTCATTCAAACACTTGAAATTCACATAAAAACAGACAACTAGAAGTCATATATATATATATATATATATATAAATTAAAGAAAAATCAGGAATTCTGACAAGACATTGTGGGACAAGGAACATCCAGAAACGACATTAAGTTCACTTTTTAGTAGTCATCTACTTCTGGTCATACAGAACTGTAGTTTGCTGCTTTCCCCAGTGAGACTTTCCTGGAAAAATAATTTTGTTTAGTTTTCAAATGGCTATCAATTGGGTATAGTCTCTTAGTGTATCTATTTTAGTTTTGAAGACTGCTTAATTATGGATCCTTTACCTGGTATATTATGTTTAATAATAACTGCATTGTATAATCACTCATGGGACTTTATAAATGAATACTATACTTGATAATTATATATTCCTTAACTCAAGAGATTTTTCTACAGGATCAACACTCATGGGCTTTCAAATACACAGTCAATTGAGTAAAGAACCATTGGCCTACTGAATCAAGTGTATTAATTATACTCGATGGCATTCTAAAGTCGCTAAATTAGTAACAAGCCATTTGCTGTGTAATGTTCTGCACATCTCATTTTCTCTCAAATACCATTTTTTTCTCTCTTAAACTTTTTAAATTGGAGTAAGTCCAATAGACAGTATCCTTTTATTTTTTTTAGATTTTTTTTAAAAAAGTGCTTTTTATCAATTCTTTGAGAATTTTCTACAATGTACTTGGAGCATATACTTTCCAGTCCCTAGGCTTCCCTCATGCTCACCTACGCCACTCTCTCACCTTTCTCACTAACTTAGAGTTTCTTTTTATCCCCTGTTGATTCTGTTCACCTTTCCAAACTACTCCAGGGAGTAGGTACTGCCCTGCTGTGTGTTTGACCTAGTAGAAAGTTAGATTATTGAAGAAAACTGACGCTCTCCCATAGACTACCAAATGTCAGTAATTCTTCAGATGGTAGCAAGATTTTTTTTGTCTGCCTTTTACTGTCTATGCTGGGATTTTGTATGACTTGAGCTAGTACATGCTGTCACATCTGCTGTAAGTTCATATATGCAACTGTTATGTTGGATCTGGAAAACACTCTTTCCTGATGTTATCTCCCAATTCAGGTTCTTACAATCTTCCTGGCCCCTTTTCCATAAAGGTCCATGAGCCTTGAGGGAGGGTGTAGTACATATGTCCTATTTAGGAGTGAGCACTACACAGTCTTTTATTCTCTGCACAGTGATCAGTAAAGGGTTTCCTTGTTAATTGTTGCCATCTACTGAAAGGAGAATGTCCTCTGATAATATATGATATGTGCATACATATACATATATGTGTTGTACCTACATATATTAATGTACATATATACATATATATATATATACAATTCATGAATATATATGTATATGTTTTTTGTACTCATGTGTGCAAGTACCTGAAGAATTCAGAATAGAGTACTAGATCCTCTGGTGCTAGAGTTACAGGCAGTTGTGAGCTACCAACCATGCTGGAATCTAAACTTGGATCCTCTTAGGGGATCTTTTTGGCTTTAATAGCCAACAGAGTGATAAACTACCTGAGGCCAGAAAGCAGTTTGTCTCAACAGGGCTCAGTAGTCAGCACTGATTTAAACTTCTGGAGTTTGAATTTTAGTGTCTTATTTGAGACGTATTTATACACAGCAAAATTTAGTGAACACTAATCTGGTTATAATTAATTCAATCACACATGCATAACAAATAATGTAGGAATTCCCTTGAGGAATAAAGTAAGCTAAATACAAATGAGATGTGACTATATCAAAACTCTTGTAAAGTCCAAAAGTGTAGGTTATATAAATTGACTGAGGGAAACAGCTTATGATAAGGGTCTTCTGTAAAGTCTACAGCCACACAGATAATACAAAGATCACCTGGCTGAAAAGGACTTCTGCTCAAGCCTTCTGGGCAATGAACAGGTGTTGTGTTCCTTCTCTTTAGGGACAACCCTGTATAGTTAATATTCTAGGTTTTTCTCTTTATGTCTGTAGCACAGAGAGCACGGTTGCCCCTGCAGATCCTTTGGAATAATTGTAAGTAATCTTAATCACTGAGTCATTTCTGAACTTCCATAAGATCCTCTTTTCACACATGTAGTGCACTGTGTGATAAAAGCCTCAACAACACAAAGTGATGAATTATACAAATCAGCAGCTTCAAGAGAAGGAGCGATCGAGAAAATGGAGTAGGAAGGACAGGAAGAAGGAAGAAATGGAGGTATGGACAGATAGAAAGAGAGGACAAGAGACAGGTAGAAAAGGAGAGACAGAGGGAAGAGGATGGAGAAAGGCTATAAAAGACTTAGAGTTAGTGAATGAACACAAGGAAAGAGAGTGAGAAAATATGGGAAGATGATTAAAATTCTTAAGAGAGGGAATAGAAAGCAGGGGCAGATGTGAATAAGAAAGAAATGGAGCACAACAAAAGAAAGGAAGAGAACATGCTGAGGAAAACTGAAGAAACTGAAAACTACCAGCAAATAGTATGCTGGTTTCCTCTCTGTCCTGAAGTTAAATCAGCAAAAGGAAACTTTGTGTTTTCATCACTTGAGATTTGCATCTTTTAATTTGGCAAATAGAAGTTATAGATTTCCTATCAACCCACTCCTGTATTACTGTTTCAGGAGAGATCAACTATGGTGAGGATGAGAAGTTATTCGATTGCCGGTCCACAACAAAAGTCAAAACTCTAACTGGTGAAGTCCTATGAGTTCCAGAAGAACTGATATGAAGGTGAAGGCTTCACAGCAAGGAGGATTTGAGGCAGAATCTGATAAAGGGGAAACTGGAAATTTTTTGATATGTCTGCTCTTGCAGCCATCTAGGTGATACTCTGGCAGCTGGCTTTTCATGATTTGCATTTAGCTTCACTCAGATTGATGAACATGAAAAATAATATAAGAATCCACCCTCCCCTCACATTTCCGTGGTTTCAATTAAATATCTAAAGTTGCTGTCACCTGTACTCTGTAAACAATAAACATCACCAACAATGCATGTGCTCAGACACCTGGTCCCCACTAGTGCTATTTTGGGGAGGTTATTTTGGTCCATCTGTTAGCAGATGGAGCCTTCCTGGAAGAAGTACATCACTGGGGACAGTCGTTGAGAGTTTATAACAGGATCCTACTTCCATGTATCTTTCAATGTACATAAACCAAAATAAATTATTTGTTTTATCATTGGGTCCTATCACAACAATAGAAAATAAGTAAAATATCACCTCACATATATTCATGAATTAACACAAAAAACAATTCACACAAACACATATACACACACAAGTACACAGGCAATACCACATGGCCCTTGTTTACTTCACAACAAGGCCTACAAACCAAAAATTCAGGTAACCTTTCTAATTGGGTCATGTTTTTTTTTTCAGTTAACAAAGAGTGACTCTATGTTTTGTAGAGTTATGAAGATAATTTAAAAATTTTTAGAATTCATTTTGTATTCTGTTTTCAATAATAGTTAATAGAAGCATTATGCTTTAGGTGAAAAGGCAATAAGTCAGGGTATAATTGATACTGAACAGTTTGCTGCTCTCTGTGAGAATAACATTAATGTTAGTAACAGCACGAAAAACAAAATCCCCTGTTCTGACCTTTAATAAAGGCTATCTTCACATTCTTGCTTGGACTAAATGGAATACATTTATTTTTACTTTCATTCTTCACTTAATTGAATTACTTCTTAAAAGTTGTAATGTTCTTTCTTTTTGATAACACATGAAATCAAATTAGTGTGACCCATATGTATATAATAGTGGAGATATTCACTGGAGCATGGCTACACTCCAAAGAAAATGAACCTCAAGACCCTAATAGCCATTAACTGCCAATTGTTCCTCAGCCAAGGTGGGGACTTCACAGTGTCTCCGACGTTCATGCTAGAAAAAAAAAAAAAAATGAAGCTTGAAAAGGGTTGTGATATGGGGATTCTACAGGGAGTTGGCAAGTGAACATTGCCAAAATGTATTGTATAAATGTATAAAATTCTAAAAGAATGAATTTAAAATGTGCTATAAATGGTTAGGTTATAAATTTTAAATTACAACTAACTAATATCATCAGTAGTGTTTACTTGGAAATACATGTTAAGAGGCAATTATATAAAGCCTAATAAAGGGGTTGGAAGGATGGCTCAGAGGTTAAGAGTGTATATTGCTCTTCCAGAGATCCCGAGTTCAATACCAAGCAACCACACAGTGCCTCACAACCATCTCTAATGAGATCTGATGCCCTCTTTTGTCATGGAGACAAAATGCAGACAGAACATTGTATAGATAATAAATAAATAAACCTTAAAAATGTACCTGAAAGGTACTCAAAAGAACATGAAAAGTAAATAAAACCTGGTATGCAGATATATTAATGGTATTACAGACTTCTGAACGTACAATTATACATTAAGAACATCCTACATACATAAATACACATCATGAAATTAGTCTTAACTAATGAATTTTAATCTAATCTTTCTTTCTTAATAATTTCTTAATGTTAGGAGCAAGTGTAGGTTTCAGAAAGGGAGCATTTAAAGCTAAAATCTGGCCTCTTATACTTACACAGTGGTGATTCAGAAAACATCAATGAGGAAAAATTTTTTTAGAAACACATTAAAAATTATGAAAATTGAAGCACAGGATGAGTGAAGCAAGAAGATGAAACATAAAGTTAGCATTGTAAATGAAGTTAAGGGTGGTTTCTAATTTAGACCTAAAATACATTAGATAAACATGTGTGGAAAGAGAATCTTAGGCATGCTTAGTCAGAGAAAGTACCTCTGAGGAAGTCTGAGGCTTACAAGGCAATATAAGGTACACATAATAACCAATTATTTGACATTCTTTTTGAAACCACCAATTTTCAAAGCAGATACTGTGGAAGTGTCAGCATCTTGGAACAGGGTCCACTAGAAACAGACTCTGAGATTCAGCTGTACATGCTAGGAATGTATTAAAATACATTCCCAAACAAGATAGCAGTAAGACACCAGATCACAAAAGAGAAATAATCCAGTTTTATTTCCAAAAATACCTGTGGTGTCCTCTGAATATCAGAACAAAAATGTACACCTGAGTTTTCCACACAATAGTTAAGGCAGTTTGGCTCCTACCCTCCTTACTATTATCAATGGGATAACTTAATCTCTCGGGAAGAATATAAAAATTGGAGACAACTTGGCTCCTATCTCTTGCACAAGCCATCAATGGGGCAGAGACAAGGAATCTCTTTGAGTTCAAGGCCAGCCTAGTCTATGAAGCAAGTTCCAGGACAGGCAACAATAGTACAGACAAATTCTGTCTTGAAAACCAACAATAAATTTTAAAAAGAGGGGAAGTGCTGTGGGACAATGGTCTTTTATCCTGTTACTTGTATTATTTTTTTAAAAAAATGCTGATTGGACAGTAGCCAGGCAGGAAGTAGAGGTGGGGCACTCAGGCAGGAAGTAGAGGTGGGGCAATGAGAATTCTGGAAAGAGGGAAGTTTCAGTTCGCAGTTGTGACCCAGATGCAGAGGAAGAGAGATGTGACTGCCGGCCCAAAAAAGGTACCAAGCCACATGGATAACTCAGATAAGAATTATGCGCTAATGTAAGTTATAAGAATTAGATAATAAGAAGCCTGAGCTAATAGGCCAATCATTTTATAACTAATGTAGACCTCTGTGTGATTCTTTGGGACTTAATGGCTGCAGGACCAGGCAGGACAGAAAACTCAGTCAACAAAAAAGGAAAGGAAAATCCAGTATATCCTGGTGAGGAAAACAGTTTTTCCTAATTAACAATCATGCACACACAGAGAGAACTTTAGAGATGTTGTCCTGATACTTTAGAACAGAATGGGATGTTCAACAACATTTTTTAAAGGGAGTGATATTTGACTGAGACTGAAAAATCATTGATTAAAAAGAAGAAAAATTTTTAAACAGGTGGACAAAGACAAATATTTGGCATCTAGCAGGAGAGAACATGTGTTTTCACACACACACACACAACACACATGAATGAGCAGGGCAGTGGTGGTGCACGCCTTTAATCCCAGCACTCTGGAGGTAGAGGCAAGCGGGTCTCTGTGAATTTGAGGCCAGTCTGGTCTACAAGAGCTAGTTCCAGCATAGGTTCCAAAGCTACCGAGAAACCGTGTCTCAAAAAAACCAATATATATGTACACACACACACACACACACACACACACACACAGAGTGAAATGTTACTGGGCCAAAAACTGAGAAGAAAAGAAGAGTTGTTGACATGCTATAGAAAAAGCCAGAGCCAGATCAATTACAATGTTATTAAGCAGAATTAAAAACACAGCAGCACAATTAGAGATATGCTACCTATTTTGAGACCAACTAATTCTATCAGTGTGTTTTAAATTGCATTAGTTTAGAAAGATTCCCTTTAGTTGCAGGTAACTTAGTCTAAAGTTTGTTTAATGTATCTAGAATGCATTTTCTAAGTGGAGAAAAGAGCATAATTTATGTTACCTGCCTTGAGCTTATATGTTATAAGAAAGTCAAGGCAACATTTAAGCGTTTATTTGTTCACTTCTTTGTTTGCTTGTTTATTGCTTTGTCATATACTACCATGTGCCACAGTGTGCCTGTGGAGGTCAGAGGATACAGTGCACACTCCAGTAACCTTCTTCTATCATGGTATGTTTCAGGAAACATAACTCACTTAATGAAGCTTGGCAGAAAGCACTTAATCTGTTTAGTCATCTCTCAGTCTGAGGTTGTTTTAAAAATATGTCTTTGTGAGTGTTTTTGGAAAATTAAGATTTAAGTCAAAGTTTTTAATTCTGTTTCCTTGATGGAAAAGAAATATTACCTATTTATGGGGCATGGTTCATAAACCATATAGTGATATTAAACGATCAGGTTTGCCCTCCTTCCTCAACTGGGAAATTTCAATGCATTCATTAATCCATATTATCATACAGATACTTTATAAACTCACTTCACACATCTTTCAGATCTCTGCAATGTGCTGTCTTTTAATACTAGAATACTAAGTTAAAAAGATAGCACTAAATTAGTGTAAAATCAGACACTATAGAAAAATTTAAATGGGTATGTTTAAAATTTGATGACTGAGCAATTATGGGCAAGGAAGCAAAAGGTTCTAAGTATTGGACCATCTATCTTTTTTATTCAATCTTAAATCAGAGGGAAGAGTGAGAATCTCCTCTGTCTCTTGTAAGCTCAGTTGGCTTTGCCATTGCCAAAAGCTGAATCAAGTTGCTGGCGGAGTTCATTCACCCTTTCCTTGTGCATGCAACAAGTGAAGAGTTGGAAATGAGTAAATTGTAGTGACCACGAATTCCCACTGTTTTCTGTCATACTCTTTGGAATTGACTCCAAGCTTAAAAGTTTGAAACCTTTTTGCAATTCAGAAATATCCAGAGAGAAATGAAAAAAAGAAAGAAAAAAATGAGGAAGGAAGAAGCCATATCAAAGATATGTTTCTGTTTTATGTTTAAAATAACTTGATAGAAATTTTGATTTTTCTATGTTTTTCCTAATTCTGCTTCATCCTAATCTCTGTTACAAGTTCACTAATTAGAACTTTATCAAGTAGAATTCATATATTTACACTTTTATTATTATATTGATCATAGATCAGGTATTATCGTTGGCTATTTTCCTTACTTGAATTTTTCTGACAGTTATGAGGACTTGTGTCCATTTTTCCTAAAGAACATAACTGCTTATTATTTTCCTTTTAAATAGGTTGATAAGTTTTATTTGTACTCAATTATCACTTCATTCTTGCCAATAAATATTAAACTGCCAGCGTTTTTATGCTGGAGACACTTGTTATGTGTTCTTTGTAAAGGTCAGCACAGGAAGAAAATAAATAAGATGCTCCCAAGTAGTTCAGCTAATGTTAAGATGAGGAATTTTATGGCATAAGCTATAGCTTGAACAATAATTAAATATTATTTTTCTATTTTGGCCATGTTGATAGTGTAATAACATTGGGATAGTTTTATTATTCTACTCAAAATTGTATTTCATTATCTTACAAAAATAACAAGTAAAAGCTTTAAAAACTTAATTTTTCTTTACATATAAAAATAATTTCTTGCATATGTACCATATCCCTTCATCAGTTGAAAGACATTTAGGTTGCTTCCACTTCCTAGATGTTGTGGTTGTAAAAGAAATAAACATGGATGAACAAGTACCTGTGGAGTAGGATATCTAATCATTGGGTATATACCAAGGTGTGGGATAGCTGGGTCATGCTGTATTTATTACAGCTTTATAAGATAGCTTGAAAACTGTTATGATAATCTTTCCAATAATTGTCTTTTCTTTCAGCATTTACTTGGTATATCTGGGATTTTTGTGGTCCCATACAAATTTTAGTTTTTTTAAACATTTTTGAATAATGTTGTGGGGTTTTGATTGAGATTTCTGAATCTGTAAATTGCTTTGGGTAGAATGGTAATTTTCTTAATATTAATAAATACTAATTTATGTGAATAAAAGGTCTTTCCATCTTCAAGTGTTTTTCTCATTCTACTTCTTAAAGGATAAATAATTTTTTCAGATAATTGAGTGAAATTAAAAATAATATTATGCTGTTTACCCAGACCTAGAATGACAATAGTTTCATACTCTAATTAGTAGATTCCACCTCTGCATCTTTACATGTGAAAACCACAAAAACAAGCAAAGTAAAATGAGAAAAAGTCAAAATGAAGGAACTCTTGAGAAGCACATAGGAGGACACAGGTGATACCAAGCAGGGACTGTAGAAAATGGGGGTGTGACTTTGTCTGAGGAAGAGGAATGGGAGGAAATATCTAGGGGAGAGAGAGAGTGGATTGAGACAACAGGGATGAATAACAATAAGGATGTTGAAAACAAATTATGGTTACTTAGAATATATGTGTATATATACACACAGAGACATAAATTAAATTTGCTACTTGGAAAAGTAGTAATTCCCCCAGAGTCATAGAATATGTAAGAAAATCCTCAACTGTCACAAATAGAAATTTTCATTTTTAGTTGTTGGTTAGGGTGTACAAGATACTCCAACAATAAAATAGACTTGGCTGGAATAATTGTTTGCCTTCCAAAACATGAAAATAACATCCTGTAACTGAAGACATCATACACTTTACACAGTGGTTTTAGAGAAACTTATCTGGAAGTGATCTAGTCATCTCACCTATGAGTACTAGCTCTCATAGCATCTTAAGGTATTTTGCAAGTTGCCAAAGAACAGTAAGCAATAAATGGTCCTACCCAGATGTAGAGACAATAAAACAAAACAAAACAAGCAAGCAAGCAAACAAACAAAAACAATAACCAGCCTGGAAGGATATTCTCTATGGTATAATAGTGACACATATCTTAAGATTAACCAAGAGCTGTGTAATTGAACAAGTGAATATAAATTCAGCTCAAAAAAAAAAGGACAAAAGTGATCGATCCAATTACTTCTAGGTAGCAAAGTCTTAGACCTACAGAAGTAACAACTATTGCCACTTTCCTAAGACAATATAAACCTAAACCTCATCTTAAATCCTTATCCTTATACCCACAGGTAAGAAAAACTCTCACAGTTCATCAAACAACCTTCGTTTGGCAGCAAATAGATACTAATGAATAAATCTATAACTAGCCAGAATGCTGGGAAAAGGCTGTTAGACGACCAATGCAAAATAATATAATACAACCCCAACATCTGTTGACTCAATAAACATCATGCAGAGGAGGCAGATAGATTATAAGAGCCAGAGTGCCAGACAGTATAAAGCATACATATTATAGAGAATCTGCAGTCATAAAATCTCAATGGTTGACAGTACAGGACCTGCCCAATCAATGATAGCATCAGCTGATGTATCAATATGAATTGGAGAAATATCACAATGTCACACTCCTCCATGGAGAACTACAGATAATTAGTGACTGTTAAAAGAGAAAGATTTGGATTTGGTCTTATCACAGATAAATCTCTTTACAGATTTTCTAATACTGAACAGTCAGTCCTAGACAAATACATATTTAACAACAATAAATGAACTCAGCAAGTTGTATTTATATATACATATATGTTCCTATACAACAATACTATTGTTTATTGATTTAATATCCTCATCATGTATTCCCTTTGTCCTCTCCTCCCCTTCACTCTCCAACTCCCTTCTGCCCATCTTCAATAGACATCTCCTCTGTTTTCTTTCAGAAAATGGCAGGACTCACATGAGTAGCAACAAAGTAGGGCATAACAGGTTGCAGAACTAAGCATCTCCCCTTGTATTAAGGCTTGTCAAGGAAATCCAGTGTGAGAAATGGGTTTTAAAGAGCCAGTCAAAGCATTAGGGATACCCTCTGAATTCATTGTTAAGAGTTCCACAAGTAAAGTAAGCTACACAACTGTCACATATAAGTAGAAGGTCTAGGTTAGTCTAGTGCAGGCCCCATGATTGTTGGTTCAGACTTTGTCTTCCGATGAGCCAGGTTAGTTATTTCTGTTGGTTTTCTTGTGATGTCCTTGACCCCTCTGGCTCCAACAATTCTTTCTTCCTCTAGTCTGCAGTATTTCCTGAACTGAGACTAATATTTGATTATGGGTCTCTGCATCTGTTTCCATCAGTTACTGGATGAGGGTTATCTGATGACAATTGGGGTAGTCACTAATCTGATTATAGAAGAGGGACACTTCAGGCTACATATCTACTACTGTTAGGAGTCTTAGCTAAGATCAGCCTTGTAGACACCTTGGAGTTTTCCCTTCACAAGGTTACTACCTAATTCAGAAATGCCTCCCACATTTTGAACCTTCTCTTTCTATACATTCTGCGTCCATCCTCTCTCTAACCAGATCCCTCAAATCCCCATTACCACTGCCCCTATTTCACCCAGGAGATCTCTTTTATTTCCATTCCCAGGGAGATCCATGCATCCCCTCTTGGACCCTCTTTGTTAAATAGCCTCTCTAGGTTTATGATTGTATCATGGCTATCCTTTATTTCACAACTAATGTCCACTTAAGAGGGAGGTCATATCATGTTTGTCTTTCTAGGTCTGGGTTACTTTACTCAGGATGATTTTCTTCTAGTTCCAGTCATTTGTTATCAAATTTTCTGATGTCAATGCTTTTAACAGCTGAATGCTATTCCATTGTATAAATGGACCACATTTTTTCCATTCTTTCATTGAGGGGAATCTAGGTTGTTTCCAGGTTCTAGCTATTATTAATAATGTTGCTGTAATATAGTTGAGCAAATCTCCTTGTGATGGGATTGCGCATTCTTAGAGTATATGCACAAGAGTGGTATGAGTTATGCGATAGACTGATTCTCAATTTTATGAGAAACTGCCATACCGATTTTTAAAGTGGTTATATAAGTTTGCACTCCCACCAGCAATATAGGAGTGTTCCCATTGCTCTATCATAAGCTGTCATTTGTGAGTTTGATCTTTGCCATTCTGACAAGTATAAAATAAAATCTCAGAGTCATTTTGATTTTCATATCCATAATTGCTGTAGAACAATGGTCTTGTACCCTGAAAAGATTTGAATTAGTTTAATAAAATGTTGATTGGCCAGTATCCAGGCAGGAAGTATAGGTGGAGTGACCAGAACAGGAGAATTCTAGGAAGAGGAAAGGCTCAGACTACAGTCATCACCTAGACATACAGAAAGCAAGATGAGAATACATCACTGATAAAAGGTACCAAGCCACATGGCTAACACAGACAAGAGTTATGAGCTAATGAAATGTGTAAGAAATAGTTAATAAGAATGTCTGAGCTAATAGGCCAACCAGTTTATAATTAATGTAGGCCTCTGTGTGTTTCTTTGGGACTGAATGTCTGTAGGCAAAGTGGGACAGAAATCTCTGCCAACACATGATGGCTAAGGACATTTAACATTTCTTTAGGCATTTCTCTGGCATTTTAGATTTTGTTGAGAAATCTCTATTTAGGTCTGTACAATATTTTAAAATTGGATTATTTGTTTTTTTCATTTTCTTGATATCTAGTTTCTTGAGTTCTTTAGGTATTATGGAGATCAGCTGTCTGTCTCATGTCATATTGGTGAAAATCTTTTTTTCCATTTTGTAGGTTGCCATATTGCCCTATTACAGAAAGTTTTGAGTTTTATAAGGTCCCATTTATTAATTGTTAATTTTAGTATTCTTTTCAGGAAGTTGTCTCCTGTGCCAATATGCTCAAGGCTATTTCCCAATAAAATCAGGAATAAGTCAAGACTGTATACTATCTCCATATCTATTCAATATACTACTTGATGTTCTAGCTACAACAATAATACAGAAAAAAGATCAAGGAAATTGAAAAGAGGACAAAGCATTGCTAATTGCAGATAACATGATAGTATATATCTGACTCCAAGAATTATACCACAGAACTCTTATAGCTGATCTGATAAGCACCTTTAGTAAAAGGGCTGGATACAAGATTCATACACAAAAAATATCAGTAGCCCTCTTATAGGCAAATGATAAAAGGGCTGAGAAAGAAATAGGAAAACAACACCCTACCCAGTAGTCATTGGGAAACTATAACCAAGTATATGAAAGACCTGTATGACAAGTACGTCAAATCTTTGAAGAAAGAATATGGGAGTGTATCATATGAAAAAAAAATCTCCCATGCTCAAGGACTGATATGATTAATATAGTAAAAATGGCTATCTGACTAAAAGCAATCTACATGCTATTGGCATTAAAACAGAAAGATCAATGAAATTGAATTAAAGATCCAGACATAAATCTCCACACCCGTAAGAACCTGACCTTTGACAAAGAAGCCAAAATTTTACCTTGAAAAAAAGAAAGCATCTTCAACAAGTGGTGCTGGTCTTATTGAATGTCAGCATGTGGAAGAATGCAAATAAATATCAATCTTTGTGTTTGACACCTTTGTTTTCTCTGGGTTTCAACAAGGGTTTAAAATGTGTGTAGCAAAATTATAATAATAATATTATAAACTCTGTGACATATGTTCAAGTAGATTTGCCCAGTTACTTGTTTCCAGTCTTTTAAAGTTATTTGTTATATTAATTTTAAGAATTCCATTAAGGTTCCTTTTGTTTTTCAACTAGCATGCATTCACCAACAAATTTATTTTTTATCTTATCTATGAACATTTCACTGGAGGTTTTATATAGATAGATAGAGGTACACACATACAGTCTAGACTGATTAGTTCAATTGAAAATTTTTAAATGAAATCTTAATCAAATAACATACATGCCTTTTTATGCAATGCCAATGAAGTACTTCATAAGAAACTCCTGAATTAAGATTTCAGAATAATATATCTACAAGGCCTATCTTCCTGTAAAATATAATATGCAAACCCTGTACCTTGCAAGTAGGATTTTCTTCTTTCCTTGCCTGCTGCATTAAATGAAAACAACAATAGTGCAATGAGCACATTACATGTAAAAGAGAATACAGACAGATAATGCCCTGAGCTCAAGACAGCAGCTGGGAAATGAGAACAGAAAGGGATTTTAACAGATCTTTGTTATTTCATATTCAGGGCACATTTGCCCTTCATACTTTCCCTGAAACATGCAGTGCCTCAGACACTGTGGATTCAAGTTATGTTTCTTTTTACTATTCTCAGGTACACAGAGACATCAAGGCCTCCACCTTCTATCAGTTATCCCTAAGAACTCTGTAGGACTGAGGACCATTTTCTTACTAAGCCGTTGCTCATGGGAAGTTCATATTCACATCCTTCCACCTGGGACATGTTCTGTTTTGGGAGAATGTATCTTCGAGCTTCATGAAAGGTTTTGGTAATCAAGTGATAGTTTGACACTATGAATAAACATACTCTTCATCTGTCTATCTAGTTTCTAGTACAGACAACTATGTGATTGTTAATTTTATTCTATAGTGTCACTTTTCAAACAACTTTATTTCTGGTAAGAACAGTCTTTTGGTGAGGCAGAACAGCTTTTTTTTTTTTTGGCTTTTACTTAACATTTCAGTTTGCCATCCTCTATATGCTGTAGTAAGAAATGTAAAGAGGACTATTCTTTGTTTTAATTTAGAACCCAGTAGAATCTGTATACTTTAGCTCTTTAATAAATGAAGAATTTATCTTATTCATAACCAAGTCAGGGGCATATTTTAATAATAAAATATTAGATTTGAACAAATATATTGTCAACTTGTTAATGCACTTGATTTCTCAATCATGATGACATAAGTTCAAATTAAAAGAACACAGGTAAAAGCTGGATTTATAGTGTGAATGCCTGTAATCCTAGCACTAATAAACATAAATGGAATGTGGAAAAAAAGAAAAATATTCATACTCTCATGAACCAGATAAGCTGTTATATGCAGAAACACACACACACTTTTACACTCTCTCTCCCTCTCTCTTTCTTTATTATTTATGAGAGTTATGAGAAAGAGAGAAAGAGAGAGAGAGAGAGAGAGAGAGAGAGAGAGAGAGAGAGAGATCAAGCATAGGAACTTCATATTTTACATATAGGTGAAAAGAAAGGACCAACATCCAGGGTTGTCATTTTACTTCCACATACACATTTTGACATGTACACATCTTTTCCCAGATGTATAATATTCATACACATACGTATGCATATTGACATTTATTGTGCTCATGTATAGATATTTGCAGAACCTATGTGTACCTAATTATATTATTTTAGAATCATAACATAGAGCTCTTAAAGTAGGTATGCCACTTAGTGAGCTTGACTCAATGTGGTATAAAAAGGATGTATATTTGATAATGGGTGAAGATCATGAGTGTGATAAACTATTTTATGATAGTAATTAATAATAATATTCATGATGACAATGATGAAGATAAAGATGAAAAGCATGAAGTAATGGTGTCTCTGTAATAGTACTAAGAAAACAAAAAGCAAACATGAAATATGGAATCATGTGAAGTCCTCTAGTGGAAAACATACAAAGATAAAGCAAATTCAAATGAGCCAGTATGTTAGAGGGATTTTCTTAATAATGTCTTGTAGTAGTCATCCCAAAGTAAGGAATTCACAAAGAGAAAAGTTTACTTTGATTTATGATGTTGAAAGTTCTAATCAAAGACCATGTTAATGGTAATGAAATGCAACTATAATAGAAGAGCATGAAAGGGCAAGATTCCTTTAAAAAAGATATTTAGCTGTGTGTCTTATTATCCTAACAATACCAAAATGTGTATATATAATGTAAACACACAAGGAGTTAGAATGAAACATATACCATATTTTATCTGTTTTCTATTGCTCATAATACAAGACCACAGTCTGGGTAATTTTATAAAGAAAACAGAACTATTTGAGTTCACTATACTAGAATCCCAGAATCTACAGGTCCATCTGCTAATATCTTCCTTGCTAACAGACCCCTGATGTAAAACAAAAAATAGAGCAGGATACAATAAATAAAGCAGGATACAATAGTTAAGTGTGTTTGGAGTAGGGACACACAACACATTCTTGTTTCTTTACCTCTTTTTATAGACTATCAGAAGTCAATAATTAACGTTAGGTACCTCATAAAGGTTCCATCTGTAAATAATAAAATACTATTAAGTGTCCAGGCTTTTATTATGTCATAATGCTCAACAATCACATGAACATTCAAATTGCATTCCAATCACAACACATCTGATAAAATTCTTTTTTTTAATTAAACATGTTTATTTTTCCAATTTTTTTAATTTTAAAATTCATCTTTTTTTTTGAGACAGAGTTTCTCAGTAACTTTGGAGCCTGGAATTAGCTCTTGTAGACCAGGCTGGTCTCAAACTCACAGAGATCTATCTGTCTACCTCTTCTTCCCGAGTGCTGGGATTAAAGGCATGTGCCACCACCGACCAGCTAAAACTTACTACTTAAATGTAGAAAATGTTAGCTGATTAAAGCCCAATATTTTAATAGCTCATAATATATATGCAATTTAAAGAGTTAACTCTTTCTGAGCAAAAATATAAAAAGAAACAGTCACTCTTAAAGGGTCTTTCTAAACAAGTAAATCATATATGTGTGATTTTATAACAGAGTTTTGCTTATAATTATATTGTCTGTTTTAAAACATAAATTTTAGGTAGTAATTTCTTTTTTTTTCTTTTTTTTTTATTAAGGAAAAAATTTCCGCCTCAACCCATCCTCCCACTCCTCCCCCACTCCCCCCAGAGACTTGGACCTAGAGGTGCTTCCAGATGTCCAAGGCGAGGTCCCCAGTTAGTTCCTGGGGCAGTTGAGGATAGGGAACCTGAAATAACCCTATCCTATAGCCATACTGATGAATATCTTGCATATCACCATAGAACCTTCATCTGGCGATGGATGGAGATAGAGACAGAGACCCACACTGGAGCACTGGACTGAACTCCCAAAGTCCCAATGAGGAACAGAAGGAGGGTGAACATGAGCAAAGAAGTCAGGACCACAAGGGGTGCACCCACCCACAGAGACAGTGGGGCTGATCTATTGCGAGCTCACCAAGGCCAGCTGGACTGTGACTGAAAAAGCAGGGGATAAAACCGGACTCTCTGAATATGGCGGACAATGAGGGCTGCTGAGAAGCCAGGGACAATGGCACTGGGTTTTGATCCTGCATCATGTTCTGGCTTTGAGGGTGCCTAGCCAGTTTGGATGTTCACCTTCCTAGACCAGGATGGAGGGGCGAGGACTATGGACTTTCCACAGGTCAGGGAACCCTGGCTGCTCTTCAGACTGCAAAGGGAGGGGGAGAGAAGTGGGGGGAGGGGGAGAGGAGTGGGGAGAGGCTGATAAAATTCTTATGATCAGTCCTTTTAACTTACCCTTTCCCTGAACAGTCACTATTACCATATTGATAAAAACTCCTCAGACTATTTTCTTTGTGAGTATACATGTCTGTGTGTAAATGTGTGTAGTGCCTTCATGTGTGCCTGTATTATATGTATGTGTATTATATGTGTGTGTGTGTGTGTGTGTGAGAATCATGTGCTCTGCTTAGAGGATATAGTCACATTTCCATTTCCTTATTCACACTTTAAAAACACAGAGAACTTGAGTATGTCTTAACTGCTTCCTAGCACCTCTCTTTCCTTAGGCCCTCAAATTTAGACTTACATTAAAATACTTTCGTAATCCAGTATTCTGTTTCAATATAATATAATATCCTGAATATCAGTTCAATGTTCAAATCACAAATCCCAATTTGATAAAGTTCAATCACAAAAAAATTTAGCAAATTCCATAAAGAGCCTCTTTGATACCCATTTTCCTCTTGAAGTAGCTGGTGCTGCCAGGAGCAGATGTGTCTCATTGTCATGAAAGTCCTAAGTTATTAAAACATTTTAAATGTCATATTTTGTAGTCTTTGAAAGATATGAAGAATGCCTATCCATCTGAAATATATCT
Source organism: Microtus californicus (assembly GCA_028537955.1). Lineage (NCBI taxonomy): Eukaryota > Metazoa > Chordata > Mammalia > Rodentia > Cricetidae > Microtus > Microtus californicus. The sequence goes on from JAQJZF010000001.1 coordinate 122,715,214, forward strand.
ATGCATATCTAGAAAATCTAACTAATACAACTACAAACTTGACTATTATGGATTATTATCTATTATCCTATATTTCTTAATTATACATTACATTTTTTAAATGAACTATGCAGTCAGAACACCTGAATCAAGAGCAGAAATATACATATAACAAAATTGGCCTTAAATTTGTATCAATAAGCCAAGATCCATAGCAATGCAAATTATTTATATCTATATCATATCCCCATTTAGATGTAAAAGAACATTTATAAATAATATTTGGAACTATGGGCACAATTTTTTTCCTCCAAATTGCTTTTTTGCTGTATAGGGGCATTTTTAATCAGGTCTTTCATGGTGTATCCTGTGTGTTAGGTTCATCTCAGTAAGCAGTTGAGTGAAGTAATATTTTGAGGGTGATCATGGCAACCTTTTAGGAGGCCTTGGTCCATGAAACCATATTGGTGTAGAAGCAATCCACAGGTTTTCATCTTCTGTTAAAACAAAAGAAAAATCTCTTTTTCAAAGCACCATATCCTTAGACCCAAATTTTGAACTCAAGATGCCTTTATAATATACATGCTGGTTTAGCTCAGCAGCCCATACAATGAAATGTCTCTCTGTATTTAGCTTCTTCACAGTCAAAAATTTAAAGAAAAGACAATATACATAATCCAGACACTATGTGGATTTTCCAATTTTATGTGGCTTATTTTTCTTTATTTCTTTTAATATATGACTATCTGTATTCTCTCTCCTTAATGACTTTTTTAAGCCTTAACTTTATTTTATGACTCTCTATACTCTTTTTTTTCTTAAGCCTACATACATTTTTCCAACACTGTGACTCATTTTTAGGTCTTTTATATCTGAATCTGTCCTTATTACATTATCTGTAATTGTCTACTGCCTAGAAGAGCTTTTTGGAGGCTGTGAGGGAAGATGCCTTTTGGAGGGGGCCGTAGCTCAGGGCGTGCACTGTGAGGCTGGACCTGTTGATACTGCGGTGGGCATCCGTTTAGCTTCAGGTTGTCTTGTTTTTGTATATAGTGGCATAGCATTCTGCTGACATTCTTAGCTGTGGAAAGGGGGGAGGGGTCAGCTGGCATGAGGAAGTATTGGGATTTTTTCTTTAGTTAAGTGCTGTAGATTTTCAGCTGTTTTTAAACTGTAGAGCTCATCATTGTCAGTGAAGCAAAGAACTACTGCCTCAACGAAAGTTCAAGAACCCTCTGCGCCTAAACGCAATTTTCAACATTCTGTTATTTTTTGTATGTTTAGAATGCTGAAATGATTTTGAAGTTAAATAAACAGTATTACATTTAAAAAAAAATAAGGTGCTAAGCAGCTAAGTTGCAGCTGCCTGGATGTTGACTTCACCTCTCTCCAATTTTAAAATGGTGGAAGTACCACTAGTGGTAGCTCTGGGGCCTCCAGGCAGTAGCCAAGCTCAGCAGTCCAACCCCAAGAATGAGCATGCAGCACATAAACCCTTTATGTCAGAGTTACAGCCAAATCTGCCAAACAAAGCACTGTACAGCCTGGAAACATCTCTGTGTATGGAGGTGGGAATCCGCCATGCTCTCCCACTTCCCAAGCCTAGTCTACCTAATCCTGCCACCTGCCCAGGCAGGAAGAGCTGAGCCATAGGCATGGTTTCACTACTTTTCTCCCGAACCCAAGTGGGCACACAATCACCTGGGTCCACAAATGCTCCATAGCCAGAGTTTCCATCGGCGGCAGGGGTCAGGAAGCCTTGTATTAAAATGGCACAGTTTTTTATTTGTTTTGTTTTGTTTTGTTTTGTTTTTGCTGGTAATGTTGAGTCAGAAAAATCTACTGCACTCTGCCAACAAACAGCAAAAGGCTGTGTTAAACTCGGTTTTTTATGTTTGTCTAGAATTAAGCTCTCTTGGGTTTTTAAATTGATTTATTACATCACATTTGTGCCAAATTGTTGTAAGGAGAGGCATCTTGTTTGTCCTGGCTGGCTAGCTTACACCCAAAATAACCACACAGAAACTGTATTAATTAAAACACTGCTTGGCCATTAGCTCTAACTTCTTATTGGCTAGCCCTTACATATTAGTTTAACCCATTTCCATTAATCTGTATATTGTCATGTGGCTGTGGCTTACCAGAGATTCTAACCAGCATCCATCTCAGGCAGAAAATTTATGGCTTTTTCAACTCTGTTTTTTTTTTCCCCAGCCTTCAGTCTCTCTTCTCCACTTATCTAAGTTTTGCCCTATCAGGCTCAAAGCAGTTTCTTTATTCATTATCCAATAAAAGCAACACATGAACAGAAAAAAATCCTACACCACTCTTTAGACCTTATTTCTTCTTATTGTCACTTGACATTTATGCCTTTGCTGATTGTTTTAAACATTGAAACATTTTGATATTTTTTTCATTGATATGCAAATGTCTTACCAGTGGAGTTCTTGGCATTCCCACAAAAGATTTTTTAGGTTTGCCACCTTAAACTGGAATTTTCAGTTCAATCTACATGGTATAAAGCAATTATAAGTACAGAGAAACTTATTTAATCAAAAACCACATCATTGTCCCACGTGGAAATTTTATAATTGCTCATAAGTCATTAGACAGGGATGTTGTTTTGCATTTATTCTATATCTTGTACTTGATATATTTTCATTTCTTAAAAATTTATTGCATTATTTTTTTCAGTGTGAATATGGGGACGGTAAATGCAAGCTGTTTGTACATATGGAGGTCAGAGGACATCTTTAAGAAGCAAAATAGCACTCCATTGAGTGAGACCTGGAGATTGATCTCAGGTCATTAGACTAGGCAATGAGTATCTTCACTCACCAAGACATCTTTAACAAAATATCAGCTTATTAGGTAAAGATTAAATAGAGACAAAGTTAAAAAATGTCATGGGACTATGACAGAGACTATTAACTTTATTCTTTGAAGAGTCCATACTTTGGATATAGCTCATGTAACTACTCAATAAGCAATAGCACCAGGGTATTGGGTTAAATTCCTGACTCTAATTATTATTGGTTTATATTACCTATTTGAAATGAATGCAATATTAATACCTATTTTCATGCAAAAATAATCAAAACTCAGAGAAAAGGCATCAGAAGAAATCTATCAAAGTTATTTCTATGGTACTTTGCATCTTCAGCAAATTATTCTCCAGTCTTCTTACTTATCTTCTCCTTCTGTGGTCTCTACAGATGCTATTAATTCTTGCCCATCCTGTTTGATATCAGTCTTCTAAATTATTCAAGATAAAGCATTGAAGAATCAAAAATATTAAATAAAACACACATTTTCTGGGTAATTTTATTCAGGATTTTTCTGTTCATGGTAAACAAATACAACCTAAAACATGGGAGTGGGTGAATATAATCTGGAGTTATTTTAAGAACACTGAGTCTTAGAAAGATATCTCAGGAGTCATGAACATTTTCTTATTTTGCAGAGACTTCAGGACTTCCAGGACTCAGAACCACCAATGACACCAGTTCTGATACATTCAATATCCTATAGTCACCCCCACATACATGATGTACACATGCATGCACACACATGCACACACACACTTTAAAATATTAGAAGTAATAAACAAAAAGGAAAATCTCTTGTAATTTCATAACAAAACATGTAGCATACCTAACCTAAATATTAGAGAATAAAAGCCTTAAAATACAGACTTTCAAATATTTTTTGCACCCTTTGACACAAGGAAATAGAAAATATATATGCAAAAGATACAGGAGAGTGGCTTAATTACATGCAGGACCTATTTCAGGAGACATGTACAAGTACCCTTGAGTCACTCATTTGAGTGACAGGTTCCTTTGGGAAGTAGCTTGGTGGGTTAGCATGCAGCACTTGCACCAGAAGCTGTTCCCTCCCCATCAGTCCACGCTCTCCAAGCTCATTTCATACTCACAGCACAGCTTAAGCATTGATTTAGGTTTCATTTTTGAGCTTGGAAGAAATTGTTCTAAAAGTTTCATTTTGCTGTTTCCCAGATAGAGTTTGTGACATTCTCAGATTAATGTTTTGTATTTATTTAAAACTAATCAGAAGGGATTTTAGTAGGATCTCAACAGCACAAGGTCTACTCACATATACAGTGTAAAAATGTCACCTTGGAATGTAGAAAAAAATATACAATTCCCTGTGATACATAGTCAGGCTTTCCAGATTGGAAAAAAAATGTACACCAGAATTTTAAAGAGCAAGATATGTTGTGCTGTGAAATTGTATTGGTGCTTTTCTTTAAAGAAGAAAAGTTTAGCAAAATTCAAGTGTGTGTGTGTGTGTAGCATATTTATGTGCAAGTACCATGCGTTTGTGTACTTGTGTATATGCGTGCTTTGTGACTGAGCATGTGTGTGACTGTGGAGACAGAGCCTTATAACCTGCCTTTTCCTATTGCTTTTCATTTTCTCATTTGAGAAAGAGTCTCTCAGTGAATCTACAGTTCATCTTATGGCTTGACTTGTTGGCCAGGAAGCTCTGAGTTTCCCCTCCCTACATATAATCTCTACTGTGCATAGGTACTGGAGAAATGAACTCGTTGCTTAATATGTGCTTGGCAAGTACTTTATTTATGGATGCAGAGTTCACTTCTTTAAAACAATTTTTAAATGGTAAAATAGGTTATAGAAATAAAAATTTTCTGTTATTTTCTACCATATATGCAAATAGCATAAATCTTAGTGTGTAAATTAATGCCTTAGATAAGACTGATTGTAAAGACACCTGCCATTTGCTAGTTATTTGAGCACTGTTTTTACTTCTCTGTTTAAAGAAACATTACATTGAAGTGTAGATATTCTTATATGTGTTTATATATAAATATGTATACATATATACAAATGCATGTGTGTATTTATGAAAATATGCTTTTTGCATATTGCACAGAATAATTCAGGGCAATCTAACAGAATATTATTTATTGAGAGCTACATTATAATAATGTCTCAAGATAAGGATTGATAGCTCATTTTCAGATGTTTAAGTATTGAAACAATTGAAAAACATTTTCTAGTTCACCTCAGTGATCTGTCATTTGCAAAAGCTCTTGAGTGGACATATTCAAAACCATCTCTACAGCAGTTGTACAACTCTGTTTAATAGGAAGTTTGATATTAGAACAAAAGGAACATAAATTGAAATTGATTGGTTTGGAAGAATTTAACATCCATAGAATAGTGGCTCTCCTCCTTCTTCCAGAGCAGCGCTGCGTCACTGTTTTGCTTCACTAAATTAAGCATACTATCAAGTTGGTAGTAAATCCTGCGTTATGAGACTGAAGAAAGCCTAAAGGCCACAAAGAGGCCAAGAGCTCATATACATCCAGAGAAACCAATTAGAAACAAAGTTTAAAACTCAGCTTTCCTCACAAAACTTGGACAGTGAACTGACACTCCATCATTTCCTTTAATAGTCTGATTTAATGACTCAGCAGATGTCTTCTCTGGAGCTTAGCTGCTGAAGGAGCTAAATTTAATGATGCTACATGTTTCTGGAATTTGCTTCAAATGAGTTTTCTTATTCTCATTTTCTAAATGAGTGCCTAAACAGTCTGGTAAATAATCTCAACTGAATCTGTTTAGAAATTAGTCAACATACATGCCATGTTGTATTTTCAGAATTTGATGTCATGATCCTAAAATGGAAGGAGTGAAAGTACATGTATGTTCTCTCTCTCTCTCTCTCTCTCTCTCTCTCTCTCTCTCTCTCTCTCTCTCTCTGTTTCTGTGTGTTTATACAAGTCTATGAAGTTGAAGATAATCTTATATCTACAAATACAAAAGTTAAATGATGTCATATTTGAAGGGTTCTGGTCTGCTCTAGTTTCTCTCACTCTCTCATTTTTTCTTTTTTTGCTCTGTTTCGTTATGTTGTTGTTAGTGGTGGAGGATTTGTTTCTGAGGCAGAGTCTAACTATATGGAACACTGGCTTAGAAGTCTCTCTATAGATTAGGCTGACCTCCAAGTTAGGGGTCTTCTACTCTCTGCCCCATGAATACTGGGTTTGAAAGCTTGTACCACGCATTCTAGCTTATACATTTTTTTCTACTGATTATTATTGTTTATTTAGGTTAGTCCATATTTTTACTTTCTATCATTCCTTCCTATATCTTATCTTCAAAGTATAATTCAATTAAAATAGTAGTTAGGAAATTATAGAGCTGCAGTGCAAATTATTACACATTTGTACGACTTGTCAGTTGTGGCATTTATCAATCAGTCTGTCAGGATCGCAAGTGCTTCTGCAGATGGATTGAAAATGGGAGGACTATAAGTACTGAAAATATAACAAATTTCTAAAATGTCTGTGTCCTAGATATGAGTCTGATTCCATTAGTGTTAGTTCATGTGTATACAAAGGGATAAAATTAAGCTGTCTCATTCTGTTACAAAAAGGAGATCTCAAAATTTTTCATGCAGATATGGTTCAACACTGAGTGTGAGACCTGAAGCTCTGTCCTTACATCATTTGACTTCCCTAGATACAGAATAAAAGATCAATTTGTTGCCTCTTCACATATGAAATCTTTTTTCTGCTATTAGTTCCCTTGTAGATAACATTTGCAGTATTTGGGGCTAGAAATTAATTTTCAGTATGTAACATTTATACTTTTTATAAGAAATACACAGTACTTAATATTTAGTATTCTCATAATTTAAATGATATTGATTGATGTGATGTAAAAATAAATTATTAAAATATAGGAAAATATGTTGTTCATCTATTGAATAAATAAAATAAACATATTAAAAATTAATATTCATTTAGTGCCACTTAAGCTTTACTTGTTTACTTATTAAGCTTTATTTATCTAATAGCTAAATAATTCCTATCATCTACCAGCTGAGTATATAAATGACTCTCTATGCAGATAAAAAAAAATTGTGACAGATTTTAAAAGAATGCCAATTTTAAAAGACATTCTGTAGGCAAGGAGACCTAGAAGAAGGGAAATGTGATCAAGATTTTCCTATGCAAAGAATTCTGCATTAGAAAGCAAAACTACCGTCAGCCAATGAAAACAAGACTGGCAATGTCCTTGTAATGGGATTTAGGTTGTCATGGGAACTATGTAAAAATGTTAAGCAACAGACAGAAAAAACTAAAGTATTCTTTGAAGGTATATAAAAAGAAATAGGGTTCAGGAGATAGTCAGCTTTAGAAAAAGCTGGTGACAAATCTTGTGTCTGTAGAGAAGAAAGAATTATTTGAGAAGTCTTGAAATGCTTCATTTCAAAATGATTATAAATATGAAAATAATTACAAAAATACTGACAAAAATAACTTACTTAAAATACATGGTAATTTACTAAGACAAATGCATTTTATTCTTTATATGATTTACAATACTTAGCAAAATCCAGAAAATTGAATGAGGTCCAGACTTTGTTGGGAAAGAGATACAGAGACAGATTCTTACTACTTAGTCCAGGCTTGCCTGAAATTCACTCTCTAGCCCTGGTTGGAATGGAAATTCTTGGAATGTAGTAATCATCAGTCACCAATACTGATTATGATTAGAAATCTAATAATTAATAATCATGATACCTTCAAAGAAAAGTCTGATCCAGAAAATTGTTGAGTACTAACAGACAAATTGAGCTTTAATAAAGAGGTGTAAAATCTTTCTAGTATTAATGCAAGAAATTCAAATGCTTTGTCTAAATCCAGAAATATATTTTATGAGTTTTTATACAATGTTACTGTAGATGAAAATGTTATTAAATCCAATGTGGGTATAGTTTCTGTGTATTACTAGACACACAGTCTCACAGCAAATACCCTGAACATCTGGCTCTTATAATTTTCCTGTCTACCTTCTCAGTGATCCATGAGCCTTAGATGCAGGAGTTATATTGTAGATGGCTTTATTGGGATTGGGGTCTATTACTCCACAATTACTCAGGTGTAGGTTTCTGTAATTTTTTTTTATTCCATGTTGCAATGGGAAGTTTTCTTCTTATTTCTTATTCTAATTGCTAATTCCATGTTCTTATTTTTCTAATTCCATGTTGCAATGTTCTTATTCCATGTTGCAATGAAAAGTTTTCTTCTTATTTTTTATTCCAATGTTCTGAAATGTTCTTATTCCATCTATTGCAATGGGAAGTTTTCTTGATGATGAGTGACAAATGCACTTATCTGTGGGTATAATGACACATGTTAATTGTATTTAGGGCTATGCTGGTTTAAAAATGTTGAGGTTACAGGAGTCCTCCAAGGTCTGTGTCTTTACTAGTCCTGCCTGAGTACTTTGCTAGGTTTCCAGAACCAGGCATGATTTTTTTTCTTCTTAGGTATGTCTTAGTCCAATTAGGGAGCTGTTGGTTATGGCAAATGTATGTGTGTCACTAGTGCACACTTATGGTTTTCATGAGATGCTGGTCCCTGTTATAGTTGTTGCTGAATGTGAGTGTTGGCTGCTTCCCTCCTTTGGAAGCTTAGATGGCATTTTCTGTAACCATGAAAACTAGTTCTCAGGGAAGAGGCATTCAGGAGTGTTCCAGCTTAGGAGCCTCTGAGCTCTTCTGAAGTGGGAGTGTCTACTTTCTATCTGTTGCTTTCTTTGGTTAATTAATAAAGAAAATTGCTTGGCCTGATAGGGCCGGTTTTAGATAGGCAGAGTAGACTGAACAGAATGCTGGGAAGAAGAGAAGTGAGCAAGATGCCATGTCTCTCCTTTCCAGGGCAGACACCATGGAGCCAGCCACCAGGTCAGACGTGCTGAATCTTTCCTGGTAAGCCACCACCTCATGGTGCTACACACATGAATAGAAATGGGTTAATCAAGATGTGAGAGTTAGCCAGTAAGAGGCTAGAGCTAATGGGCCAAGCAGTGTTTAAATGAATACAATTTGTGTGTTGTTATTTCGGTGTAAAGCTAACCATCCAGGAGCTGGGAAAAAAAGCAGGCCTGCTCACCTCATCACTACACTCTTCAACTGAAGGGCATGGTATATAAATTTTCAACATCATGGCTGCCTAAACATAAGTTGAACAAAGAGCACAATACTATCCATTCCACAGGTGATGGGAATATGGAGAGTGGGAGAAAGAAATCTTTCCCCAAAAGCAGAGAAACTAGTTATACAATACCAAGTGATCAGCCTTGAAACATATATACAAGTAATTTTATACAGAGAAAGCAGGATACATACATTCATACACACACACATATTTTATTATTGCATACACACACACACACACACACACACACACACACACACACACACACATATATATATATATATATATATATATATATATATATATATATATATATATATAATGAAAAAATGAGGCCCTGAATTTGAAAGAGAGATAGATAGAATTATGTGGAAAAGTTGGGAGGGAGAGGTAATATAAAATAAGTGAGGACCATGTGCATCATTCAGACCCTGTCTGCTGTAGAGACATGGACCCTAATATAGCTGCCAAATAGCAACCACATTACCACAGACTGTGGCCTAGAAACCCAGCATCCCTGTGGCCTCTGATGGCAACATGGACCATGGACAACAGCACAGATCCTGGCTGTGGCTGGGCTACAGACCCAAACATAGTCGTAGGACACAGCTCAGGTTCAGATGTCACCATGGCTGCAGGTGACAGCACAGGCAACTTGATTCAGCATGGTCCCTGTAGTGTGACCCTCAGACACCAACATGGCCTGAGTTGCCTGCCCAGAGCCCTGTCATTGGCATGACCTTTAATGCATTAGAAGCCATGAACATCTACTCAGACCCTGGGTGCTGTAAAACTATGGACACACACATGGCTCTCAGCAGCAGCCCAAACCTTAATGGTAGCATGTCCTCTCAACTTGGCCTGGCCCTGGCTGCAGAATAGCCTTCAGATACCAACAGGTCCATAGGTTGCAGCCCAGACTCTGGGTATTCATGTGGACCCAGGTTACACCGTGGGCCACTGGATACCAACACAGACCTCAGCTGAAGTAGGACCATAGACCCAGATATGGTCCTTAGCATCAGCCATGACAGGATGTCAAAATATGTTCAAGTAGCAGTGCAAGCTACTCAGATCGGTACCACCCCCAGGGCAACCTGGATCCAGGTGACTACACAGACTACAGACCTCTACATGCCCCTCAGTAGTGACAGGAGCCACAGACATCACCTCATGAGCCCTCATTTGCTTCAGTGCATCAAATCAAGTTTGGTTCTTGGCAGTAGCCCCCAGTCCAGAAACAACTCTGGACTCATGTGGCTAGCAGACCGTTCAAAGTAGCCTGTTCCTCACTACCCTTGTCTCTTCAGTTCTGCCTTTCTCCCCATCTTATGTATGCTGCACCTCTCTGTCTCCTCCACCTCCCCACCCTGTACCCACTCACCACAGTTGTACCCACTCACCACCCTGTACCCACCAACCACATTTTAGCACGGTGCTAAAATGCAGAAGACGGTGATGGGGGTCACTCCTGGTTGAGTCCTAGCATTCACATGGCATGGCAGAGAGCTTTTGCTGTGTTGCAGCCAGGGACTCTAATTATTTCTTAAGATTTTACTTATGTTCACATTTATTTTGTAAAGAATTACAGAAAGAAGGCATGGAGTTGGTTATGTGGTCATAGAGAAAGTAGGGAAAATCATGGTTATAATATATATTAGGAAAAGAAAAAAACATTTTGAATAAAAAAATTATCCAGTGGGAAGGATTAGCTGCAAGGATATACATTGCCCAAGCTCTAGGGAAATCTCCAGTCCATCTGCCTGTCCTGTTTAATGTCCTATTGCTGTGCTGAGACACCATGACCATGCAGCTCTTATAAAAGAAAGTATTTAATTCAGTCTTGCATATAGTTCAGAGCTTCAGCCCATTGTCATCATGGTGGAAAGTATAGTAACATATAGTTAGTTAGTCATGATGCTGGAGAGGTAGCTAAAAGTTCTACATACAGATTCACAGGCAACAGGGAGAGAACTTGAAACCCCAAAGCCTACCTCCAGTGTCCCACTCCCTCCAAGGTAACACCTAGTAGAAGGCCACATCTTCTAATCCCTGTCAGGTAGTGCCACTCCATAATGACCAATCATTCAAATCTATTAGCCTAAGGGGGACATTCTTATTCAAATTACCACAGTGTCTACAAATTGGTGTTACTCAATCTGTAGGCTGTGACCCTTTTGGGGGGTGATATATCAAGCATTTTTTATATCAAGCATTTACTTTGTGTTTCCTAACAATAGCAAAATTACTGTTATGAAATAGCAAGGAATAATTTTATGGGTGGGGGCACCGAAGAATGGGGAGCTGTATGAAACTGTTGCAGCAAGGCGACTCTCAATCAGAAGCCACTCCAGCTTTCATCTGTGTTGGTGTAGATAGCTTTCCCTTGCTGTTTTCACTGTTTGACCATTTTTATCTTCCTGGCATCTTATTATAAAAGAGTATTTGAAAGTTGTCTGTGATTGGTGGTGTAATTCATATTGTAGAACTTACCCTGTCTGGACTCAATATTCCTGATATTGCTTAGATAATCATGGCAAGTCCCACTTTATTTTCTGTGTAATTGAAAGAAGCGCTCTATCCATCATTCTCTCTGCAGCATCTTAGAGTAACTTTTTAATAAAAAGTAAAAAAAACTCGTGCACATGTAAAATAACCAAGTTTTAAGGTTTTATCATGATTTTCCTTTTCTCCTATATAAGTAAAATATTAACCTCTCAATAAATTACACTCAACCTTGTCACTTAAACATTTCAATATCAAAGGATGCAGAATTTTTTCTTCCTTTTGATGGGTTGACATTATAATGTTTTTGTATGAGCACTATTCACATACATTTCGCTCAGTAGAGGACAGAGATGCTAAAACCCACAAGTACTTTAGTTACTTGTCAGCTATGCAGAACCTGAGTAGGAAGGGAGAATCTCTTCAAGCACTGATCTCCAGCAGTTTTGGGTCCCTTCAGTGATGGCCGTCAGGGAGCTATAGCAGTAAGCAGGAAGGGACTTTAGCAAGCACTCTTCTCTAATGTTCCAGTCAGAAACTGTATTCTTTTAAACACTGCCTGGCCCATTAGTTTCAGTTTCTTATTAGCTAGATCTTACATATCATCCTAACCCATTTCTAATAATCTGTGTAGCCCACGAGCTGGCTTACCAGGAATGATCTTAACCTGCGTCTGTCTGGAGTGGGAGAATCATGGCGACTCTCTGACTCAGTTTTCTTTCTCCCAGTAGTCTGTTCTGTTTACTCCACCTATCTAAATTCTACCCTATCAGAGAGCCAAGCAGTTTTCTTTATTACTTAACCAATGAAAGCAACAGATAAGATACAACACCCACCTCCATCATTTCCCCTTTTTCTGTTTAAACAAAAAAGAAGGCTTTCATTTTAACATAGTAAAATTACATATAGCAAGACAGTTATAAAGCAAGAATTACAGTTACAATATTTATATCTACTTTATCTTTTATCATAACAATGGAAAACTATAACTATCTATACATTTTTTAACTCCATCAAAAACTCCAGAAGGATATAATATTACCTAAGTAAACAAGACTAAGAAACTTCAAACTCTAGAAATGACAAAGACATCTTGCTGCCTGGACAGTCACCCAAAGTTCCTCTGTACCATTGGGGCATCCATCTTTGGCCTACAGGCGCATAGTATCCAGCAGACATTTCCATGAAGCAGGAATTTTCAAAGACAGTTCAGTTACTTTCTGCTGTGTCCTGCAGAATGTCTCGCAGACTCTTTCATGAGTCATGAACCCCAAAAGACAGTCTCACCTTTAGGCAAGTTCAGCAGTCCTCTCTCTGTGGGTTCTTTGTGTCCAGTTTATGCATCAGTCCAGGCAAAAACAGTTTCTTGCCCAAATGGCTATCAAACTCCATAAGGATCCTCTTCGATGCCCATCTTCCTCTCAAAGTAGATTGGTGCCGCCAGGAGCAGACATGTCTCATTGTCATGAAAAGTCCTAAGTTATTAAAATATTTTAAATGCCATATTCTGCAGCCTTTGAGAGATATGAAGAATGCCTATCTGAAATATATCTCTATATATCTAGAAAATCTAAGTAACATGACTACAAACTTGACTATTATTTATGATTATCCATCAACAACCTATATTTCCTAATTATACATTACATTTTAAAAATGAACTACACAATCACAATACCTTAATCAAGATCAGGAATACATATAACAAAATTGACCTTAAAATCCTTACCAATGCAAATTATTCATACCTATATCATTTCCCCCTTTAAATGTAAAAGAACATTTATAAACATTATTTTGGGAACATGGGTGCAGTTTTTTCTCTCCAAACTGCTTCCTGCTGAATGGGGGCGCTGTTAATCAGATCATTTAGGGTGTAACCTGTGTGCCAGGTTTATCTCAGTTGGCAGTTGAGTGAAGTAATTTTTTGAGGATGTTCACAGCAACTTTTCGGGAGGTCATGGTTTATCATACCAGATTGGGATAGAAGAAATTCAAGGGTCTGGTCCTCTGTGAAAACAAAAGAAGACCCTCTCCAAAGCATCATATCCTTAGACCCAAATTTTGAAATTGTAATACCCTTATATCCATTCTGGTTTAGCTTGGCAGCCCATGTAATGAAATGTCTCTCTGTACTTAGCTCCTTTACAGTCAAAAATTTTAAAGAAAACACAATGTACATAATCCAGACTCTCTGTGAATTTTCCATTTTTATGTGGCTTATTTTTTTATTTCTTTTAATCTATAACTATCTGTACTCTGTCTCTTTAAAGACATTACCTTTTTTTTTAAACCATTAACTTTATTCTCTATATTCTTTTTCTTTTCTCTCTCAAGCCTACGTACATTCATCCAACAGTGTGGTCTTTTATGTCTGAATCTGTTTTATTGTGAATCTGTAACATTTTTTTTTTACTATCCAGGAGCATTTCTTAAAATGTTAAGCAGTTCTTTAAAAACTTAAGTTGCACCATGTACAGGTAATAAGGTACCATCTGTGTCCTGCCCAGTTGAAACCTTAACTGTGCTGTTTTTATGGTAATTATGGTAGTTCCTGCCTGAGACCAGCACAGTTCAGCAAGGAGCAGCAGCTCCTGCCTCAGATCTATTTGGTGCCCCTGAGCAGAGCACAGTTCCAGGCACACAGCAAGTCCACATTGGTGCTGCAGTAAGCAGTTTAACTGTGAGACTGAGCGTGCAGCACAGGAAATCTTTTCATCCAAGTTACAGCCAAATCTGACACGCAGAGCACTGCGCAGTCTGAAAATACGTCTCTGTGTGGTGGCAGGAATGCACCATGCTCTTCCGCCTGCCTAAGCCTGATTCTGCTGTCTGCCCAGGTGCAGGAGGAGAGCACTGAGCCATTGGCACGGTCTCAGAGCATTCTCCTTTCTATCCCAAGAGGGAACACAAACATCCAGTCCATAAAATCCATTGAAATGCTTTAAAGCCAGAGTTCATGCTGGCAGCACAGCCCCAAGAAGCCGCACTTTAAAATGAAGCAGCGTTTTTTTCTGCTGCTGATGCCGAATCAGGAAATCTCTCTACAGCAACAGCATGCCACCAACAAACAGCAAAAATCTGTGTTAAACTCTCTCTCCCTGCCGGGCAGTGGTGACACACACCTTTAATCCCAGCACTCGGGAGGCAGAGGCAGGCGGATCTTTGTGAGTTCGAGACCAGCCTGGTCTACAGAGCTAGTTCCAGGACAGGCTCCAAAACCACAGAGAAACCCTGTCTCGAAAAACCACAAAAAAACTCTCCCTTATTTTTAAGCCTTTTCAGGTTTTTTAAGTGGATTTAGTCCATCACGTCGGGCACCACTCTGTTGTAATAGGATCGGCGGGGCTGCGTCCCCGGCACCCAGCCGCCCACACGGCTAGCTTTACTGAAATAATTACACGGAAACTGTATTCTTTTAAACACTGCCTGACCCATTAGTTTCAGTTTCTTATTAGCTAGCTCTTACATATCGACCTAACCCATTTCTAATAATCTGTGTAGCTCCATGAGCTGGCTTACCAGGAAAGATCTTAACCTGCATCTGTCTGGAGTGGGAGAATCATGGCGACTCTCTGACTCAGCTTTCTTTCTCCCAGTAGTCTGTTCTGTTTACTCCGCCTATCTAAATTCTACCCTATCAGAGAACCAAGCAGTTTTCTTTATTACTTAACCAATACAAGCAACAGATAAGATACAACACCCACCTCCATCACCCACAGGCATGCAGTATTTGTTTCCATGAAGTTACACGTGTTAAAACTCTTGCACTGACTCGGAAGTTTGGGATTTCTCAGCTCTTGGTTAAAGCTGGCACTGCAGTTTCCAGGCTTATCTGAAACTTTACTTGAATCCTCAGTTCTTGGAAACAGCTAGTGTTGTATCTCCTGTGTAGACATAGGATGTATGATTAACACCTTTCCATATGGGGTCTGAGACCATAGGTGCTGAAGACTTGACAACACTCTGAAACTCTTCTGGAGACCCTAGCCTGTACTTCCTCTTCTCTCTCTCTCTTTAAAGTCTTTTTTTTCTGTTTAGCCTCAGCTTTCTGTACTTCTTGCCATTGTTCTGTTTCTTCTGCCTTATTCCTTTCAGGTTGCTCTAAATCTGCTCAGATATTTCTTCAGCTTTCACAGACAGATGGCTCCCTTATTCTTGTAGAACTCATGTGTTTGATCTCCAGTCTATGCTTCTTTTTGTTATCAGATCAGCACTTACTATTGAAACTAGTCAAGAAACACAAACCTTTTATTGAACCCGAAGCAGCTTTTCTAGAGTTTCACAAAATGAACCTCAGAAGCCTTTCATATAGTCTAACAAGGTGATGTTTGGATAAGTAGCAGCCACTTCCTATAAGGCAAGCTCAGTCTTGCCTTATAGACCAATTGCAGACATAGAGGCTTATGTTTTAGGCTAATCACAGCCTTTCCTCTAAGCACTAACCATAGCAATCCTCTCTGATGGTCTGGGGAGGAGTTTATCTCCACTCTAAACCTAGGTGGGAATATTTCAGGTTAACCAGTCTACAGAGGGCTTCTGGTAGGAAAATATCTGGTACACTTCATTTCAAATGAACTCATTGAGGTTGAACCTTCAGGAGCTGAAAAAAATCAATGATGACTGTCTCATAGTTCTCTCAAGGTGTATGTGGATTGTTACAGATGGCTGCTGCAAACAACTATTAATTGAACTTATTATCTGCCCCATGCATAAGGAGGGATGGGCTCAGTTTTCTCTTACTATCAAAGAATAAGCAATGAATTCAATGCAAATTTAGATGAAATAAGTCCACAGAAATCTCCAGTTGAGATAAAATCATCAATACCTATCCTCTCAAGATCAAAAAGAAGAGGAATGGTTGTCCTTCCAGAAGCTGTAGAATACTTGAGAGTTTGGGAAGAGAAAGCAAAGTCTTGTTGCTTGGCTATGCATGGATCAAGCCCTGAGATGGGTGCTCCTGATTAGCTACTCCAACTTAATATCCATTACTGATGGCTGGATT
This sequence comes from Microtus californicus, assembly GCA_028537955.1. Classification (NCBI taxonomy): domain Eukaryota; kingdom Metazoa; phylum Chordata; class Mammalia; order Rodentia; family Cricetidae; genus Microtus; species Microtus californicus. The sequence continues at coordinate 122,731,701 of JAQJZF010000001.1, forward strand.
TGGTCATACTCTGGTATTTCCACTTAATACACTGGACAGGAGGTCATACAAACCAATGAAATTCCTGCTCTAGCTATTTAAATGCAGCAACAATTAGTCCTGCTTTTATCTACAAATGCACTGCAATTTCAAATAGTGAAGAAATTAGGAAGTTAACTAGGTTTCAAGATATGTGCAAATCAAAAGCAATAATATAACTTGAAGAAATAGTGATGTGGAAATAATCAAGACACACTCTCTCTATTTGTATGTGAATCTCATTCTCTCTATCTGTCTCTACACTCGACACACAGAGTGAACTAATAAAAGCATGGTAAAGGATGAGAGAAAAATTTTAAAACCATTCATGAATGAGAATATCTAACAAATGAATCACAGGTAAAAATTATGTAAAATTAAAGTGAAACTAAAGTAAAACAGGTAATGTCTAAAAGTAATTCTTCTAGTTATCACATATATTTATATCCTAAATATTTATATTATATGTAGTGATAGGAAAAGTGTAGAAAAATATTCTGGTATTATAGCTTGCATCTTAAGGGTAATTAATAAAATTTAAAATGCATTACCTTTCTTTAAAACTCAATTTTACTGCTTTTACAAATTATAAGGAAAAGATAATATTTAATAAAATATTAATGAACATAAGCCTTTTTGTTAATGCATTTTACAGTTCTGGGACTGAAACTCAGGACATATTGCTAAGAGTACTACCACTGAGTTACATCTCCAGTCCTCCTCATGATATTTATAAATGGAAGAGAATTAATAGCAATAATAAAATGTAAGCAAAAATGGATGATATAATGTTTACTGGCAATTGAGCAAATAAAAAGAAGACAGTCCTTTGTGCCTTATAATAGATCAATTTTCCATTCCATTGTCCCATATCATGAGATTCTTAATTCAGTCCTACAAAAATATATTAACTGGTTTTTATGTGCTCATTACCATGTTAATTACTACAAAGAATTATATGAAAGGAGACAGGATTTAAATCAACTAGCAAAGGCTAGAAATAAAATATAGCTAAAATGAAAAATAAGAAAATAAACAATGTTGTTATGGGTGCTCAAAAGGATTTTACAGCTCTGTGCGTGGTCTCTATTTGATCTCAGTAACTCATCACTCTCTTAACTCACTTAGCACATCCATCAGCTATAAAGCAGCTTTCAGCATCATACATCAATATAAGTAGAGAACAAAGTTTCACTATGAAATAACATGTCATAGAAAGTTAGAAATTGGAATGCCTTATAAAAAAGGGCATTCTAAACAATTATAATTATTAGTCAACTAATATGAGGTATTTCACTAAATGTGTAATATTTCTCTCAAACACAAAGAAAAACTAAATATTTTAAAAGCCAACAATTTAGTGATCCCAGCCTCAATCATTACATTATTCTAGTGCTCACCTACATTCCCAGCTTGATTCTAAGTTTCTCCAGCATAATCCACTGTACACACATGCTCCCACACTTACTTGCCTATGCAATATATGTTCTTTTTCTCACACACACATTCCATACACAAATGAATTCCATAGGCATGATTCATGTTGGGGAAAAAGGTTTCAAATGTCATTTTATTCCTTGCAATTAAATATATTTGAGAATTTAAGATTCAGCTTAAATAACTTGACTTTTGAGTTTCAGACTATTACGATTTTATTAATTAAGACCTAAGGTATACAGATATTGATAGCTCATTCTTTCAAAGAATCCATAGAATTTTGGAAACTTGTTTACTTGTCCTCATTTTTAAAGAGTAGTTGATTGTTTTAGTGAAATTTTAGATTAAAACCTAAATATATTGTTTCCCCTTTTCCCTTTCCTTCCCTCCCTTCATAATTTTCCATGTATCTCCCTGGAAACTCTCCCATACCTACCCCACTATCTCTCAAATTGATGTTCTTTATTTCTTGATTATTGATACATAGGTATCTGTACACACACACATACATATGTGTATATATATACATATACATATATATGTATATTCACGTATGTTGTTATAAACACACAGCCAACATATGTGATGAAGGCATAAATCACAAACAATCCCACACCAGTTTGGAATTATGATTAATAGGATGGTATTTATTTAAAGGGGAAAAAACTTACAGATCACCATCCCAGGCAACAGCCCTCTGCGCAATCAGGAAGGGAGACTAGTCACCAGAAGTGGAGCAGGAAACAAGAGCGAGAGGAGAGGGAAGTGGCCACTTTTTTAAAGAGAGAGACGATGCCCCAATGGGCTGGTATCTCAGTGGCTATTGGCTGAAGGAGCGGAAGGACCTCCTGCAACACCTATGCATAGTTATAGAAGTATCTAAAAAAAGTAGTGATTTCATATAGTGTGGTTTGGTTGTATATGATTTCAGGGATGATCGTTTTGCCTTAAATAACTATTAGGGAGTTTATGCATGGAAGAAGCTAATATTCATTTTATCAATGCTTATTAGTTGTTCTCTGCTTTTCGTCTAAAAGTAGATATCTATGTAATTTTCTTCCATGTTAATTGGTATGGTCCAATTAACATGTCCATTGGTGTGGTCATTATTCAAGTCTTGTTTAGTCTACCTTATGTTTGAGTTATCACAGGTGAAGCTTCTCTGTCCTGGTATTGTGTCAACCTAATATTGGAGGGATTTGTCTAAAAGGAGATAGCCTGAACTGAGAAATGCCTCCTTACTATCTGGTCATAGAACATTTCTTAATTGGTGGTTAATCAGGAGGACCCAAAGCACTGTGGGTGACTTGATTCTTGGACTTGTGGTCTTGGGTTCTATAAATAGCAGGTTGAGCAAGCCATAATGTGTATGCCAGTAAGCAGCATTCCTCTATGACCTCTGCATCTGATCTTTTCTCCAGTTTCCTGCAGTATTTGCATTCCTATCCTGCCTTCCTTCAATGATGTAATGGAAATATAAGCCAAATAAACCTTTCCTACCCAATTTGTTTTGGTCATGTTTCATTGCAGCAGTAGAACCCCAAGACACCTGTCATTCCTGGGAGACAAAATCTTACTGCAGATTCCCTTATCCTCTAGCTCTTATGATTCTTCTGTCCCCTCTTCTGCAATGTCCTTTGAACTTTAGTTACAAGAGTTCTTTTGTAGTTATAAGGGAGCTATTATGGTCTGTTGGTAGAATTATCCACTGATTAAGCCACTGTGTAAATCAATATAAAGAATTATTAAACAACTAAAATTAAATCTACCATCTGATGCAGCTTACAACTCTTTGGTATATGCCAAATTAGGTGTCCTACTTTACATGTTTCCTTAGCAATGTCCATTGCCACTATATTTAAAATAGATAGGAAACGGAAACAATTTAGCTGTCCTCAAATGGACAAATCAATAATGAAAATGTGGTACATATATAAGAAGGAGTACCATTCAGCTGTAAAGAAAAATAAAATTGGCATTTAAATTAAACATTAATAATCATATATCTCAGACACAGGAAGATAAGTACCACATTATCTTTTATCAGTGGTTCTCATATATATATATATATATATATATATATATATACATATATATGTAATTTTTTGTTTTAACACAGTTTTATTGACATACTACTAAAATATAAAATATACTAAGTATAGTTTAATGAATGATGATGGTTTAGTATATCTGAGCACTGTAAGATTTGCACAATCTAGTTAGTTATATTTATTCTGAGTAGACATAGAGATCTTTATACATTCTTTATTATGTCTCTATCTATATTTATCCATGGTGAGAAAAGCAGTATCTAAATGCTAATAAATTGCAGACATACAATATAACTTTAACTATCCTTATGTTTTAAAATAGATATAAGCAAATTTTTTTATCTAGCATGATTTAAAATCCTTTGTATTTGTCCAACATTATGAGTACCATGCTTTTATTTTCCCCTGAAAATTATTTTTGTATTCTCTTCTAACATCTGGAATATTGTTTCTAATTTTTTCCATGTTTGAAAGGGATTTATGCATCATTGGTGTATATTTCATTATGCAGGCTTCTCTCATAATGCTTTAAAAGGATTTACTAAGAATACATAGTCTCACAGCAAATAATCATGTTATTTGTATTGAACTCTGTACTTTTCCAAAGGAAAGTCAATAGCAACTTCTTATAAGTTGTTTACAAATGTTATTTTTTCTAGTTCTTATATTGTTTAAATACTGTATTTGCTTCTTTGAAAAGCAGAAACTATTCAGCTTGATGTGACATGTGACTTTAACTTTAGCCTCTCTTTAATTTTGACTGTAATTTCCTTTAAACACACACAAACAGAGAGAGAAAGAGAGAGAGTCAGAGACAGAGACAAACGATTGAAACATTTAGAAATCTTTTTACTACATGTTTTATTTTGGAGAAATTTTAATTTCATGTTTGAAATTTCATTTTTGATTTTGAGTTGGCATATAAGAATCCAGTCTGTTGAAGATGCACTGTTATTTGTACATGACTGCTTGATTTTCCCAATATAATATTCTAAATGGCTTTTAATGTTTCATGAACTCATTTTTTCTTTTAGTATTGCTGATTAAGGCTGGAAAGAGGTGGAAATATATGCTTGTTGAACAGTTATGACAACCTGAGTATCATCCTCAGAACCAAAACTATGGGAAGAAAGAAGGAATATTGCTGAAAGTCATTCTCAAGTATCCATATGTATACAAACATACACAAAACAACAATAAATGCTTAATAACAATATTTTATTACATCACAAAGTGAAGTTTATTTCTTAAGTTTAGTTGACAGTACAGTACATGTGGTGGTTTAATAGTAATGGCCCTCCAAAGGGAGTGGCACCATTGAGAGATATGGCCTTGTATAAGTAGATATGGACTTGTTGAAGAAAGTGTGTAACTGTGGTGATGAGCTTTGAGGCCACTTGTTAAGCTTCCTTCAGTCTACTTTCTGCAAGGTACAGGACTGTCAACTACAGCAAAAGCAACAGCAAAAGAACCAAGTCTGCCTGCACTCTAGCATGACTCACTATAATGTCAATGGACAGAATTTATGAACTGTGACTACCAAATTAAATGTTTTTCTTTATAGTGCATGCTATGGTCATGGTGTCTCTTTACAGCAATAGAAACCCTAACTAAGACAGAAGTTGATACCAGAGACTGGAGTATTGCTGTAATAGGCCTGAACATGTTTTTGGGTTGGAGGAATTTAGACTGTGGCAGTTTGGAAAGAAGTAGAATCTTGTAAACACTGCTTAATGGTTCAGAATATTAAGAACATAGAAAATAGTTGTTCTGAGTGTGATTTGATCAACTGTGGGGGCCTTGCTCAAGATGTTACAGGGTAGAAGAATGGTTAATGAGAATAATAGGCATGCAATATCTTTTTTTTTTATTAAGGAAAAAAATTTCCGCCTCATCCCATCCTCCCACTCCTCTCCCCCTCTCCTCTCCCCCTCTCCCCACTCCTCTCCCCCTCCCCCCACTTCTCTCCCCCTCCCCCCACTTCTCTCCCCCTCCCTCTGCAGTCTGAAGAGCAGCCAGGGTTCCCTGCCCTGTGGAAAATCCAAAGTCCTTGCCCCTCCATCCTGGTCTAGGAAGGTGAACATCCAAACTGGCTAGGCACCCTCAAAGCCAGAACATGATGCAGGATCAAAACCCAGTGCCATTGTCCTTGGCTTCTCAGCAGCCCTCGTTGTCTGAACTCCCAAAGTCCCAATGAGGAACAGAAGGAGGGTGAACATGAGCAAAGAAGTCAGGACCACAAGGGGTGCACCCACCCACAGAGACAGTGGGGCTCATCTATTGCGAGCTCACCAAGGCCAGCTGGACTGTGACTGTAATATCTTTGATGCAGTATTTGCCTATCATGTACAAGAAACTAGGTTTGATACTAAGCACTACAAAATATACATCAACTAATACACTATGCACATATTTCACTTATCGCTATCTAGAACTTGGCTGCTACAATTTTCAATTTTCAGTCCATAGTTTATAATAATATTTTCATTTCTAGTAATGATACTTGCAAAAATATCCAGCATCATTTTATACAAGGTATTATCTGAAGACTATAAAAATAAGGTACTTTTTATCTCTTTTATCATAAGGGTCATCCTCTTTAGATGCATTCAACAACACATTATCCTAAATAATGATAAATCCACAAATATCAGTCACTGGTTATAAGAACTATCATTTTACAGTATTATGTTTCAATACCTGTGTACAGGTATATAGTGTATTCATTCTTCAATTCAACAAATATTCTTTCTCGTGAGAATATAAGCAATCCTTTTTCTTCTAACCATCTTTAGTTATATATCAAAATTCTTACATTTCATTTATTGCCAAGATGATATGATATGTATTTTCCTGCTTGTGACTTATATAATAGCTAATATTTATTGTCAACTTGATTATATTTGTAATTAGCTAAGTGACAAGCTCCAGTATATTAGTAAGGAATTGTTCAGATTAGGGTATCCCTTGGTTGATTAGGTTAATTGAGCTGGTAAATCCTACCAAGGGATACTCCCTTTTCTTAAGCTCATTTTGTGTACTTTTATCACAGAAAAGTGAAATGAACAATGCAGGCTACTTCACTTAAGAGATTATATTACCTTTAAAGATCATTCATACAGCCATTGATACTAAGGACTACAAAATATACATCAACTAATACACTGTGCACATATTTCATTGTCTTGTATAAATGAATGAGATATCATTTTTGTACACAAATGGTCATTTATGTTGATTTCATCTCTGAAAGTGTCATGATTATTTTAATATCACTAAGAATATTAGCTGTAGTAAGAGCGGTCCTTGATAACTAATTCTGGAAAAGTCAGATATTCACATGTAGAAGAGAGTAAGAACATCGTCCCTTACCATAATAAATATCAAAACAAAATGGATTTGTGCTTTTAACCTAAGTCCCAAAACTTTAAACACTGATCGAGAATGCATGCCAAGAGGGGGCTAACTACATCACATCAAGCCTGAGAAAGCTTGGAATGCAATTCTAGACACAAAAGAGCAGAATTAAGCATGTTTCCTTGGTAGCCAGCATTTTTTTCAAATGGGTTCACAGAGAGCAGGAGTGCTATGGCTCCTTTAAGTTTACATAGGTAATAGTATATACTTCTGGAGTCTTTGATGGAGTTGAAGAATTTATAGTTATAGTTTTTATTAGTTATGATAAGAGATAAAGTAGATATAAATATTGTAACTGTAATTATTACTTGATAACTGTTTTGTTATATGTAATTTTGCTATGTTAAAGTTAAAACCTTCCCTTTATATTCAAATGGAAAATGGGAGGTGAAATGGGATTCCTTTCTGTATGCTGTGAGTACCATTAGTTAATAATAGAGGTAGGCAGGGAAAACTAAATTGAATGTTGGGAGAAAGAAAGGCAGAGTTAGAGAGAAACCATGTATCCCCACCAGAGATGGATGCTGGAACTTATCCAGTAAGTCACAGCCTTGTGGTGATACACAGATTAATATAAATAGGTTAAATTAAAATGTAAGAGTTAGCCAGTAAGTATCTAGAGCTAACAGACCAAGCAGTGACTTAAATAAGATAGTTTCTGTGTGATTATTTCTGGGCTGAGCAGTCAGGAAACCAACAAGAGGCCTTCCTTCAACATGTTTGTTTACATTTAAAAGGGGATAGTCTATAGAGATGAATACTTTGTATTTATGCAGATCTTGGTATATTGATACAAATTTAAGATCAATTTTATTTTTTATATTTGTATCTATTTCTGCTCTTGATTAAGTTATTGTGTTTGTACAGCTCATTTAAAATGTAATATATAATTAAAAATATGAGTTAATAGAGAGACATCTCTAATAGTCAAGTTTATAGTCAAGTTTTTGAGTTGTGCATATATATATATATTTAAGATAGATAGATATTCATCAAACGTTTCAAATACTAGCAGAATTTAGCATTTAAAATGTTTAAGAACTTAAGACTGTTCACGACAATTAAACACATCTGCTCCTGGCAGCACCAACCTTCTTCAAGAGGGTGATGGGCATCAAAGAGTCTCCTTTTGAATTTGGTTAGCCATTTGGGAAAGAAACTTCTCTTGCCTGGACTGCTTGATGTTATGCTATATGAACTGGACATGTAGGACCCACAGAAAAATGACTGCTGAACTTGCTTAAAGGTGAGATGGTCCTTTGGGGTTACTGCTTTATGAAAGAGTCTGTCAGATATTCTGCAGGACACAGAAGAAAGTGACTGACCAACTGCCAATATAGGCATAATTAACTGTCTTTGAAATTCCCTGCTTCATGGAAAAGTATGCTGGATGCTATGGGCTAGCAGCTTGAAGACAGATGCCTCAATGTTACAGAAGAACAGAGAGTAGGTTGAGTCAGGGAGAAGCCCTGAAGCTGCCATGGGAGACAGATGCTGAACACCAGATGCAAATATACCAGTAGGCCACAGTCATGTGCCAATACACAGAATAAGAGAAATGGGTTAATTTAAGATATAAGAGCCAATTAGCAGTATGCCTAAGTGATGGGCCAAGCAGTGTTTCAATTAATACAGATTTCTGTGTAACTATTTCAGGAGTCTGGGCAGCCAGGAATCAAATGTGCAGCTTCCTAAAACAGGTGTATGTTTTATGATAGTGGGAAGGACATGGATTTTCAGATAAGAATTAAAAAGAACAGGCAAGGTATCAAAACTAGAAATAAGCAATGGAGGCTTGAATTGGTTAGGTATCCTATTATTCTAAGCCAGTGGCAGCTCTCAAGTTGTGGGTCTGACGCCTTGACAAACCCCTGTCTCCAGAAATACTGACATTACAGCTCATAACACTGACAAAAGAACAAATATAAAGCCACAATGAAAATAATTTTATGGTTGGGGTTCACTATATCATGAGGAGTGGTATTAAAGGGTCACAGCATTAGGAAGGTCAAATACCACTGCTTAAGTCAATATTGATTGATGTGTATATTGTAGCGGTATAAACAGAAGAAAGAATACTATTAAAGGTCCATAATAATATTTACTCTCCAAAGGACAGACTTAAGAGTTCAATTGCCTGTGCAACCCCTACTTCAACACTTTCTAATAAAGCACCCATGTTTTGAATCCATACAAGGATTAGTGCATTCATTAAGTCAGAGACTTCATGAACTAATCTGAAATATTCACACTGATACACATAGATCCTTTATTAATCTAGGCAATTCTTAATTTAGTAAAAATATGCATTCAACACTAGCTATCACAGAGGGTAGGAGAGATGGTTCATTCAGTAAAGTGGTGCCCACACACGTTTGAAGACCTGTGCCTAAGAAACCAGATAAAAGCCGTTCATGCTGGGACATGTATATATGTAACTCCATTGCTGAACTGTGGCAACAGATGGCTCCCTGAAGCACACTGACCATTCACTGTAGGCCTAGTTGATGTCATGGCCATCTAGCTACTTCTTTTTCCTTTTGCCTCTAGTCTTCCAATTGCTATGGTCGGTGCTCTTGAAATATGAGCCAAAATAAGCCTCTTTTCCTTTAGTTGTTTTTGTTTGTGTATTTTTATCACAGAAAAAAAAGGTGGAGAGTAACTGAAGCAAATAATTCAGGATGTCTCTTTACATGCACATGAATTCATACACAGTAAAACTATTTATAAATACACACACATATACATACATATATATATATATATATATATACACACACACACACACACACACACCATTTCAGGAGCATTTCAAACTAAAGGTATTTTTCACAACAAAAGAAATAATTATTTGACTAAAGAAGTAAGATATGTGACTGGAGAAATATTTTCAACCATATGTCTCAAATGTGGCTAATTACTAGAATATGTAAGGAACTCAGATACCCAGTGTCAATTACAGTAACGTCAATAATCTTTTCTATGCATTGGTAAACACCCTGAGGAGTCGATATTTTTGCAAATAAAGCAATGGGCAAATGAAAAATACTCAATTTACAATTATGAACGAAATCTAAATCAAAACCAAGATGAGATATGACCCTACTATAGCTATAATGGCTAATTTTGTAACAGATGAAAAAATAACATATTTGGTAAATGCTTTGAAAGCTGACTTCACCTCTCAAGTGCTGAAGTAATTGGCATATACTCCCATGTTTGTTCCTTTGAGGCAAGCTTGAGAATAGTAACTTCTTATACATGGTAAATGGAAGTCAGAATGTTTACAGTCATTGTAGAAAACCCTGTGAAGGTGCTGTAATATTACAAATGGCACTGAAAGAGTGTAAGAGCCAGAGGGAAAGGGAATGAGGTTGGCTATGAGATAATGTCTTCTATATACAACAGGGAAGCTGTACCCAGGAAATTTAAACAATATGGTTGTCTAAAACAGGCTTTAAAAAAATCACTTCAAAGTGACATGTCAGAATTCATGGAGAATTCTTGAAAAGCTTGATCCCTAGAAGAACCAATAATGATTTCTCCAGTGACATGGCCCCAAACAAGCCAGGCAATCCCAAAAGCTTATCCCTAAACATGTATGAGCAGCACTAATTTATCTCAACATGTCGTATTTATAAACGTAAGTATTTATGTGCATAACAATTGTAGTTAATGAAGTCCATACATTTTAGGCATGTAGGAAATGGGAGAAAATAAAGGGTAGAGATGAAGGGAATGATATAAGCACAACACTTACTAATGTACAATATTCTCAAAAAATAAATTAAATTAATAAAACTCTATCATTTCCACTGGTAAATTCAAAGGAGAATAAGTCACTTTCTACTTAAGATATTCACATTCCTATATCTATTGGAACACACATCTTCTTCTTGCATGTACTTATTTGAATGAGTGATACATCCAAACATTAGATGTGCAAGAGCCAGACCATATATGTATTTGATTCATTTGATCTCTATTGTGGGAAATCGAGTCTGTTTGCTAGAAATAATAGGATTGAGAAGTACTGCTCAGTACTCAATCAATAAAGTCTGCCCCAGTGATCATCTTCATATAAGAAGAAACTGAAGTTGAATGAGATTAAGATCACTCAAAATAACGATTTTTCAGTGGGTCTTATCAGTGGACTGAATCTGTGTCCACATATTGCCTGCCACTGTGTTTATTACCTATTAGTCCTAGTCCTAACACATGAATATAGTGACTTGTATAAAGCCAAAAGCAATATCTGCTATCTGTACAATATTTGCTTTAAAATTTATATAAGGAATATAGAGATGGCTCAGTGGTTACGTGCACTAGCTAATCATTAGAAGGTCTAGGCTCAATTTCCAACAAGTACATGAAAGTTCATAACTCTCTATAACTCCAATTTATTCCAGAGATTCTGGCACCATTTTTTTTTTACTTTCATGGGCACAGACATGCATGCAGGCAAAACCTATATTATGTAAAATAATTAAAAACAAACAATACAAATTAATGAGACTTAGATAAAACAAATACTGAAGAATCATAGGTTAAGTCTTTTAACAGAATGATTAAAATATAGAGCTTCCTGTTTTTGCAAAAACTAACTGAAGGTGTCACCAATATGAATATGAAGTTAGTCATCCTAGTCCCAAACTGAAAACTCTGTGTTCTCTGACTCAGCAATCTCATCTTGTAGAAATTTTACATTTAATGCTTCAGTGGTAATAGCTTACAAAGTCATCCATGGCCACGGGCTGAAATTTAATATAGGTATTAGCATTCTATGTCTAAAACAACAAATTTTGATATTTTTCCATGGTACTTTCAAAGTTCATTGGAATCCTTCTCCTGTTAAATTCTTCTATATTTACCCTTAATTCTCTTGGAAACTGTCAAGTGCCCACACCTATCATTGCTTTCTGATGTTCTTCCTTTAAGGGAACAGTTGTATGCTCAGATATTAAATTGATATCCTCAATACTAGTTTCTCTTATTTTTGCTCTGCCCATCATACAATCAAAAACACAAATTATCACATTAAGATGCTATTCACTAGTACCTGGTCCCTCCTCAACAGAAAGTAAAAAATATCATGGAATGATTTACTGTCAAATTATTTACAATTGTGAAATGATAATTCTAAATTCTAATTCTATTTGCTGAAAAGGGCATTATAAGATATGTAAAAATTAGTAAATGATCTTGGTCATTCTGACAGATGTAAGATGAAATCTCAGAGTTGTTTTGATTTGCATTTTTTGACTACCAAGGACATTGAACATTTCCTTAAGTGCCTTTCAGCCATTTAAGATTTGTCTATTGAGAGTTTTCTCTTTACTTCTGTATCTCATTCTTTTAAAATTGGATTATTGTTCATTTGATGTCAAGTTTCTTGAGTTCTTTGTATACTTTCAAGTTCAATTATCTGTCCTATGTGGGGTTGGTGAAGATCTTTTCTTAGTCCGTAGGCCTCAGTTTTGTCTTGTTGACTGTGTCCTTTGCTTTACAGAAGCATCTCAGTTTCAGGAAGTTCCATTTATTAATGTTTCTCTCAGAGTCTGAGCTACTGGGATTATATTTAGGAAGTGATCTTCTGTGCCAATTCATTCAAGTATACTTTTCACTTTCTCTTCTATTAGTTTCAGTGTGGTTGTTTTTTATTGAGGTCTTTGATTCATATGTATTTCAAACACTGATGACAGCTTATGCTGGAGAGTATGTAGAGTAAGAGAAAGGCTCCTCCATTGCTGGTGGGAGAGCAAACTTGTATAGCCACTTTGGAAATCAGTATGGTGATTTCTCAGAAAATTAAGAAACAACCTACCACAAGACCCAGTAATATCACTGCTGGGTATATACACAAATCTGCTAAATCATACCACAAAGACATGTGCTCAACTATGTTTATAGCAGCATTATTTGTAACAGTCATAATGTGAAACCATCTAGATGCTCTGCAACTGAAGATTGGATAAAGAAGATGTGATACATTTACACAATGGAGTACTACACAGTCATAAAAATAATGGCATCGTGAAATTCGTAGGCAAATGGATGGATTTAGAGAAAACCATATTGAGTGAGATAACCTAGACCCAGAAAGACAAATATAATATATGCACACTCATAGGTATAAAACAAAGAAAAAAACAAACTACAGTTCACAACCCAGACAACATAGATAACAACAAAGAACCTAAGAGAGACATACTTGCATTTACATAGGAAAAAACAAGATCTTCTGAGTAAATTAGAAGTTTAGGGGTCATGGGAGAGGGTAGAAGGCAAAGGCATGGGATCAGAGAAAAATCTATAGTTCAATAAAAACAATAATAAATAAATAAACATGTAGTTTCAGTAAATAATGACATAAATTCTACATCTGGACTTTAAGAATTTCAGGTTTTAATTCCCAAATTTGAAAGATATATATATTTGTGTGTTTGTGTGTGTATACATATATATGTGTCTTATTCCCTTTTATTTGCAATTTTTATTGTTCAGATATCTCCATGTTTTTCTTTTTGATATCTTTCTAATCGCTGAGATTATAATAATAATAACATTTCTAGCTCTAGTCTCATCAGCATGAATGTCCTAAACATGCAAAACTGGACTGAGGAAAGTCAGGTAAACTACAGGTAACTGAAGAAAGGAGGAGAGAGAGAGAGAGAGAGAGAGAGAGAGAGAGAGAGAGAGAGAGAGAGAGAGAGAGAGAGATGATCTTTCCTAGAGAGTAGCACTCCAGTTATCTGGCACTTATTTTTTTAAGATAAAAAATATTTTATTTTTAGTTGTATTTGTGTGCATGTATACGTGTGTGTGTGTGTGTGTGTGTGTGTGTGTGAGAGAGAGAGAGAGAGAGAGAGAGAGAGAGAGAGAGAGAGAGAGAATGAGCTTCCCTTAGTAAAAAGATTTTTAGTCCTGGAGCTTGAGTCACAGGCTGTGAACTATCCAGTGTTTGCCACCCTCATCACCGAAACTTTACAACAGTGTGTTAGAGATTGTCTCTGTGCTGAATCTCTTCCTGTGCTTTCGTATATTATAATGCGAGGTCTATCAACTTCTGCCTTAGACTTTTACCTCAAGCTTTACATTTTCATTGTGCCTCAATTAAATATCAAGAATGTTAACATAAAATATTTTCTTCTACATTTTGTATTGAAAGAACCAATGAAGGGAATATGGAATAAACAATTTTCAGGAATATACTATTTATTTGATTGGCTGAGTGATTGTCTTACCTACATGCTTGCAAGTTTCTAAGAGTCTTATAAAAGTCACCTGTAGGCAGTAAATATATAGTGTACTAGCTGGGGGACTGAAAGGATTGGTAAATGAAATAAACTAGAAGATTCATGATCTACCACAAAGGTATATTTTCCTGACCAAAAATTCTTGCTACTATTATTATTAGTAGTAGTAACATAAGACTTATTTGGTATTATTTTATGTGAATGGTTGTTTTGCCTGCATGTATGTCTGTGCATCACATATATGTCTGGTATTCAAGGATCTCAGAAGAGATTGTGGGATTTTCTGAAGGTATAGATGGTTTTAAGCCACCATGTAGGTATTTGAAGTTGAACCAAGGCCCTCTGGAAGAGCAGTCAATATCTTAGTTGCGGAGAAATTTCTTTAGTACCCCACAGGTTTTTTTTTAATAAAACTATTGATTTTTATTTTACTATGTATGTGTCAGTGTGGAATGAGATGTGAATGTACATGCCTGTGGAGGAATGAAGAAGGTGTTGGATGCCCTGGAGCTGGAGTTAAAGGAGGTTGGGAGTACCCTGATGTGGGTGCTGGAATGTGGACTTGGGTTAAGTGGAAGAAAAATAATATCTTTTAAATAATAAACCATCCCATGCTTTTTCAGTCAGAGTCCAGCTGGCCTTGGTGAGCTCCCAATAGATCAGCCCCACTGTATCAGTGGGTGAGTGCACCCCTTGCGGTCCTGACTTCCTTGCTCATGTTCTCCCTCCTGCTCTTCAGTTGGACCTTGGGAGCTCAGTCCAGTGTTCCAATGTGGGTCTCTGTCTCTATCTCCATCCATTGTCAGATGAAGGTTCTATGGTGATATGCAAGATATTCATTAGTATGGCTATAGGATAGGGCCATTTCAGTCTCTCCTCAGCTGCCCAAGGACCTAGCTAGGGACATCTCTCTGGACCCCTGGAAACCCCTCTAGAGTCAAGACTACTGCCAACCCTAAAATGGCTCCCTTAATTAAGATATATTCTTCCCTACTCCCATATCCCAGGTGGCCAAGTGAGATAAATGAAAACAATCATTTTTATTGATCAATAGATTGATGACAGAAAATAATATAAATGCTAAGCTATTTATCTTTCTAACTATACTCCAAGATCAGTAATTGAAGTATGTGTCACATTGAGACATTTACAAACACAAGGAAGTGAGATTTTCCAAATTGGGAACATTTATTCTATGTGACATATTGATTGTTATCTTTATTAAATTTGTTGAATCCAGATCTTTTATGTTGTGAATCTTAATTTAACTAAGACATATAGCAAATATGTTAGAATGCTAATCAAAACCTCAATATGAATCCAAAAGCTAGAATAAAAGAATGAAATCATCAAAGTGAGCTAACAAATCCATTAACTTTAAATGCATTAATGTAAAGTCAGCATAAATTTCCAATGTACAAAATCACTTTGGTGTTGGTGATCGCTTCACTGGAGTTCAGCTGTTAAGAGTTCATATTGATATTCCAGAGGGTATGAGTTTAGTTCCCAGCACCTACATTAGGCATGTCTAACCATATGTAACTCCAGTTCTAGAGGATTATTTGCCTTCTGTCTTTCACAGGTAGTGGAATAACAGAGCATTAACACACACACACACACACACACACACACACACACACACACACACACACACCTAAAATGTTTTTTTTAAGAGCTCAAGGATTTATGAGATGTGAAACATCAACTTTGCACAAAATTCCCTAAACAGAACAGGTACACGAACTCCCAAGGAAGGGAATAGATAATAGTTAAAATAAAATATATCACTACCCTATATGTTTAACTACTAGCAGTGCTGCATTTCCAGCAAAATGATATCCAGTTCAGGAAGATAAAAGGGTTGGCAGACAAGGTTGACAATCATTATAGAGTGGTGGAAAATGATAAAGGAATTTGAGATGTTCAAATATGTTTGTGAATATTCAAAGATTGCAATTGTAAACAGGATTAAAAGTTGCATAGACAGTATTCCAAGTGAGACACTGAGGCTATTAGCTGAACTGACATGTAATTAGAACCCCTCCGTGGATAATTTCAATTGTCTTATGTAGCAACAATTAATTGAAATTTTCAACAATTAAAAAACTATTATTTTTATGTATTTCAAAATAAACACTTCTGCTGCTCCTGATTTTACTTTAATATTTTTCAGTAAAAAACATACTTTTTTTACTCAAAAGTATTACTTACTTGAAAATACATGCTAAAAATCTATAACATATGGACTTCCTTTAATGCCAGTTTATTTCATCCAGACTGAATTGTATCTTCAGGATAATTATGTCGTTGGTTATTTTATTTCCATGTAATCAATTTGTGGTAACTATCTATAAATTTCACCTATATTCTCAGGAGAAATTAACATATTATCTGTATGGCATAGATCATGAAATGTAAGAACTAAATGACAAACTTTATATAGATAATTGAGACTATTACATAATAGTCTCTCTATTATTTTTTTCCTTTTTACCAATGGTTTTAATTCCTATAGTAAACTGTGGTCCAAATGCTTTCATAAAAATATCAAAGAAATAAATAATTTCTCAATATTGACTTCTACCTCATTATTTCCTGAAATTCTGTTCTTTCATTTTGTGCAATAATTCCAGCTTGCATGAGTTGTGATGCCCACCTTTATTTATTTTGTACATATGCCAAATATGTAGTGGACAATTTTTGCTTTTCAGAGTTTGTCCTTGTGTAACTCTATTAATCTTAACTGTGTATTCACAGCATAAGCATAGAGATTTTGGCAACTCTGCTTGTGACAGAGAGTGTCAGATTTGTTTTGAGAGAACCTCCAAAATCTCCCTGTAATGGATAATTAGATGCCTCAAAATAATCAGGAAAGATAAAAATATTATAAGGTTGCTAACATCTGTGGTAAGAATGAAATTGTGAATGAGAAAAGAAAAGCTGGTTCTGCAGCTGCCTCTCAAACTTTAAATGTTGCAGTTCTATTATGTGCTCAATCCTTGACAAATATAGAAAGGGAATTAACATGCTAAGTGAAAGAAACAAACGTTCTCAGTTTGGTGGTACTGTGTTGTGAAAGAAAGATCTGAGCATACACAAGGACCTCAAAAAAGTCCATGTGGGGAAAAGGGAAGCCAAAGTGCTAATTGCAAGTTTTTGTTGAGGAGTCTTCATATCCCCAGGCAGACACTGTTGTAGTACTTCTGTAAGAGTTGATATCATTAATTAAGAAGAAAGAGTAGCTTTAAACACTTTTTCAGTTTTGATGGAATTGGTCTTTTGGGATGAGGGTTCCCAACAGAACCTACATTTAAAAAATAAAAAGCAAACACTAGGGACTAAAAAATGGGAAAAACAAATTCTAATCGCAATGTTCATTTAAAAAATTTAACTATCTCCAACCATCTGTACCAGAAGGATCTGGGACCCATGAGCCTTGCAAAGCAGGATATTTTCTTTCTGATATATCAACAGAAAAAAACCAGAAACTACTATATAATAATTATGGCATTTAGTTGAGCTGTTCTTATCATCCAGGGATTGAAGCATCACAAATCAAGAATGGTAAATTTTGATTGTATATTTAAGGAAAGATTATACTTACATAAATTTATTGTAGTAATAAATTATTAATTTTGAATATTAATTAATCATCAGTATTAATCATTTTGCTTTTATCATGGTGTCTACAAACAGAATAAACATGGCATAAACAGAAATTTCTATTATCTAAGATTGACTGGCTCTTCAAACATGTTCTATGTAAATATTCAAAGGTGATGGATGGGTTAAGGTTGAAAGCAAGTGATTTTTGATATAGAAGTAAAGTACAATGCTACAATAGTTACTTTAAAATAATGAAAACCAGATTAGGTTACCTTTCATTCGTAGTCTAAATATTTTAACATTGTTCTGTTTCCTCAGCAGATCCAGACCCTTGTGCTGAAACAGAACAGCAGCTGCAGCCTCCCTTCTGCCCTGTCCCTGTCTTCTGTGAATCCCACAGACCACCCGCTATTGGTCTTCTTTTCCCATTTTTGCTGTGTCCCATCTCCCAGCTTGAGAATATCACTCCTGTTTAATGGCAGACCATATCTGAAGAAAAACAGATAGGCTATCCATAAACCTTATCTACTCCCCCCCCCCAGCACATCCAGTTCCTCAGTCTACCCATTTGGAGCCCCTCTTTTCCTCTATCCATACTTCCTTTGGACATTACAGACTATCCCCTCCTGGCCTCCCAGGAATTAGTACTCAGGCATATAATCATCCCCAATACAGCTACCTAGACACCAACAGAAAAGCACAGTTAATATAGCCAGAAAACCATGTCTCCATTAGATCTTAACTATCCTACCACAGTGGGCTTAATTGCTACAACATAGCAGAACCACAAGAAAAAGACCTTAAAATAATCAATGTGTGGATGATAGAGATCCATAAAGAAGAAATGAATGAATCCAATAAAGGAAAAGACTAACAAAAATTGGAGGATCAATAGATGAATACCTTAAAGAATGCAATAAACAGACAAAAAAGTAACAAACATTTGGACAAAATGAATAAATCCCATTTTAAAAAGCCAACAAAATGCAGCTGGAGAAAATGAATAAAATTGTTCAAGACTTGAAAATAGAAATAGAAACAATAAAGAAAATGCAAATAGGAAATTTTGGAAATGTAAAATTTAAGAATTTGATTAATAATTACAGAGGCAAGCTTCATGAAAATGCAAGAGATGGAAGAGAGAATCTCAGGCAGTGAAAATGACATGAAATAAATAAATTTATTGGGTAAAGAAAAATTTAAATCTAAAAAAGACACAAAGCATCCAGGAAATCTGAGATACTATGAAAAGACAAAATCTAAAAATAATAGAAATAGAGGAAGAAGAATCCCAGCTAAAAAGCATAAAAATACATTCAACAAACTCATAAAGAAAAATGTTACTAACTTGAAGGAGATTACAGAACAGCAAATAGATGGAACCAAAAAACAAAGTACTCTGAAACATAATAATCAAATCCTTAATATTCAAAACAGAGGAAGGCTATTTAAAATTGCAAGGGATAAAGATCAAATAGCATCTAAAGGCAGATCTATAAAAATTACAACAGACTTCTCAATGGAGATTCTGAAAGGCAAAAGGGTATTGGCAGATATTCTGAATACTCTAAGATACCACAGATACTAGCCCAGTCTACAATAGCCAGAAAAATATTTCAATCACCATACATAGGGAAAAAAAGATACTCTAAAAATCAAATTAAACAATATTTATCTATAAACTCAACTCTATAAAAGGTCACAGAAGAAAATCTCCAGGCCAGAGAGGACAACATAATTTATAAAAACACTGGAAATGAATTCAAATGAGCAACCCTAGAAGAATGGGAGAGAACACTTACAAACAGAGATCAACAACAACAGCAAAATACCAGGAATCAACAATCATTGGTCATTGCTGTCTCAATATCAGTTATTTGAATTTACAAACAAAACGACACAGGCTAACAGATGGGAAGATGAGAATGGATATGGGAGTAAGGGCAAATGCTGGGGAAAAAGACTGGGGAGAAGGAAGACTGTAATCAGGATGTAAAATATAAGAGGAGAAAAATTACATATATATGTACATATATATGTGTGTGTATGCATACATAGACACTCATAAGCACACCTACACATATACTGATATATATATATACATACATACATATACATACATGTATATATGCATATATAATATATATATATAAATATATTAGGAGAGACCAACTTAACACCATACTTTATAGCTCTACACCAAGAAGAAGTAAGAACACCCAAAAGGAGTAGAATCCAAGAAATAGTCAAACTAAGGGCTGAAGTCAATAAGATAGAAACAGCGAACAATACAAAGAATCAATGAAACAAACAGTTGTTTATTTGAGAAAATCATAAGGATAAACCAACCACTATGTCAACTAATCAAAAGACAGAGAAAGAATATTCATATTCATAAAATCTGAAACAAAATGTGGGAAATAACAGCAGACACTGAAGAAAGACAAAGAATCATAAGGACATACTTTACAAGCCTGTACTACACCAAACTAAAAATGCAAAAGAAAGGTACAATTTTGTCAATAAAAATTACTTACTAAATATGAATCAAAATTAAATAAAAATTTAAATAGACCCATAATCTCTATTGAAATAGAAACAGTAATAAAAATTCTCCCAACCAAAAAAAAAACTTCAACACCAGGTTGTTTTAGGAGAGAAATCTACCAGAATTTGAAAGAAGAATGCATAGCAATATTCTACAGAAATCGAAACTAAAGGAACTTTGTCCAGTTCATTTTATGAGGCTACTCTAATCTTTATGCGAAAACCACATAAAAACTCAACAAAAAAGAGAATTGCAGACCTTCTGAAAATAGATACAAAATACTCAATTAAATACTTGCAAACAGAATCCCAAAACAAATAAAAAAAAACTTTATCATCTATGCTCAATTAGGTTTCATTCCAGAGATGCATGAAGGGTTCAATTTAGGGAGATTGGTAAATTTAATCTATCACATAAACAAATTGAAAGGCAAAACATGATCATCTCATTAGATGGAGAAAAGCCATTGACAAAATCCAACATGCCTTCATAGTAACAGTTCATGATGGGATCAGGGATAAAAGAAACCTACTTAAACATAATAAAGACAATTTACAGCAAGCTGATATCTAACATCAGATTAAATGGAAAAAACTCAAAGCAACTCTTTAAACTCAAGAACAAGGAAATGTTTTTCAGTCTTTCCATATCTATTCAATATTGTACTTTAAGTTGTAGCTAGAGCAATAAAGCAACTAAAGTAGTCAAGAGGATATAAATTGGAAAGAAGAAGTCAAAATCTTAATGTTTGGATATAGTATGAGTATATACATGTGACTCTAAAAGTTCTACCAGGGAACTCCTTTAGTCGATTAAACCCTTTCAGCAAAGTGCTGGAACAAAAGTTAATTATTATATACAAATGAAAAACTGATTGAAAAATAAATAAGAGAAGCAAAACTTTTCCCAATTGTCTCAAATAATATAAAATATCTTGGGGTAATTTTAGCGAAGTGATTGAAAGACTTATATGTCAAAAACTTCAACTCTTTGAAGAAAAAAAAATTGAGGAAGAGAGTAGAATATGGAAACATTAATCAATTGGATTAATGCGCATTAATTATCAGATTAACAAAGTAAAAATGCCATTCTAATATAAACAATCTATAAATTCAATGCAATACCAACTTAAATTTCAATGTAATTCTTTACAGACCATAAAAGGACAATTTTCAAATTCATGTGTAAAAATGAAAAACCCAGAATAGCTAAAACAACCCTGGGCAATAAAGAAATGGCTGGAGTGATAATGGGATTCCCCTCTTTATGCTATGAATATGTTTTATTATGATTGGTTAATACAGAAGCTGTTTTGACCTTTGGCAGGGCAGGATATACCAAGGAGGAAAAAATAAATACAGAGAGTAAGTAGAGTGAGAGATGCATGTAGCTGCCGAAGGAGAAAGACACCATATAGTTGCTGAAGAATGGAGACATCATGTTGCTGCCGAAGGAGAAAGACATCAGACACCAGCCAGATCCTTACCAGTAAGCCATAGTGTGCTAATATATAGATTAATAGAAATGGGTTAATTCAGCATGTAAGAGCTAGCTAGAAATATGCCTGAATCATTGAGCAAACAGCACTGTAACTAATATAGTTTCTGTGTGATTATTCAGTTCTGGTTGCCAGGAAAAAAATGA
This sequence comes from Microtus californicus, assembly GCA_028537955.1. Taxonomy (NCBI): domain Eukaryota; kingdom Metazoa; phylum Chordata; class Mammalia; order Rodentia; family Cricetidae; genus Microtus; species Microtus californicus. The sequence continues at coordinate 122,753,678 of JAQJZF010000001.1, forward strand.
GCAATCTCCTCCTACACTAGAGGTATTACGATCCCAGACTTCACGTTTTACTGTGGAGTCATGATAATAAATATCACATGTATTAGCATGAGAACAGAAACATTGATCAATGAAATCAAAATAAAGATGGAGACAAATCCACTCACCTATCCACAATTAATGTATGGGACAACATAACATGTGCCTGAAAAGATCCTGTACTTCAAAGAGAGCACCTTCACTTGGATAACGTGGCAGCCTACATAGTTGTAAAATCCCCATCTGATAGAGGACTAATATCCAAAAAATTTAAATTATAAAAACTTGATACCAAAATCCAAATAATTCATTTAAAGATGGGGTATAGATCTAAACATCATTCTCAAAAGAGGAATCTCAAAGTAGCTGAGAAATATTGGAAATGTTCAACATCCTTAGCAATCAGGGAAATGGAAATCAAAACAACTCTGAGGTTTCATCCTACATCTCTCAGAATGGCTAGGATCAAAAACATAAGTGACAGGTCATGCAGGCCAGGAAGTGGAATTAGCTGGTATGAGCAGAAACGTATACAGCTACTATGGAAATCATTATGGCAGTTCATTAGAATGTAGGAACTCAATCTACTCCACGAATCTATGTCTTAGCATTTATTATTTCTGTAAAAAGACAATGAATGAAGCTTGAGAAAAAGTCCTCAAAGCCTACCCCCACAGTGGCACACTTTCTCCAACAATGTCATACCTCTTAAGACTGCCACTCCCTTTAGGATCATTTTTTTTTCAAACCAGACTATTCCACTCCTTGTTCCTCAAAGGCTTATAGCCATAGCATAAAACAAAAAAAAAAAAAAAAAAAAAAACATTCAACTTCAAAAGTTCCCATAGTCTATCCCATAGTATATAACAGTCTCAAACTTGTTTCCAAGTACAAAGTCTCTTCTGAAATGCATGACAATATCTCAAATGTCATGTCCCTCTACAATCAAAATTAAGAAGCAGATCATATACTTCCAATGTTATGGTGCAGGATATACATTACCTTTGACCTACAATCTGTTCTGTCTTCAAAATACGTTGGGGAAATGGTAGGACACAATTTGTAGAAGTGACCAAACAATGTCTCCTTCAATCTTCACTCCACAAGAAGAGTCCATATCCAGGAGCATTTGAATGATCAAGAACTGAAGATTGAATAGACCTATGGTAGGATGAAATAAAACTGCTTATTGTAAGAAGACTGCTTGTTTGTTCCTGGCTGCTCAGCTTCAAAATAACCACACAGAAACTATAACATTTAAATCATTGGCCATTAGCTCTAGCTTCTTATCTCCTAACCCATTTCCATTGTTTTATATTTTGCAATGAGGTTCATGGCCTACCAGCAAGGTTCCAGCATGTCTGTCTCCAGTGGCAGCTCCATGGCTTCTCCTCTGACTCTGTCCTCTTTCTTGCAGCATTCAGCCTAACTAAATTCTGATGTGGGAGTGTCTTCTATCTATCTGTTGCTTTCATTGGTTAATTAATAAAGAAAACTGCTTGGCCTGATAGGGCAGAATTTAGATAGGCGGAGCAGACCGAACAGAATGCTGGGAAGAAGGGAAGTGAGGCAGATGCTATAGCTCTCCTCTCCAAGATGGATGCAGGTTAAGATCCTTCCTGGTAAGCCACCACCTCGTGGTGCTACACAGATTATTAGAAATGGATTAATTAAGATGTGAGAATTAGCCAGTAAGAGGCTAGAGCTAATGGGCCAAGTAGTGTTTAAAAGAATACAGTTTTCATGTAATTATTTTGGGTAAAGCTAGCCGGTGGCTGGGAGCTGAGCAGTGGGAAGCGGCCTGCAGATCCATCACTACAAAGTTCTACCTTGCTATAGGCCAAGCCAGTTTCTTTATTCATTAACCAATAAAAGCAACACATAGACAGAAGGACCTCCCACACCCACTGGTCTTAAAAAAAGATCAATGAAATGATTCCTAAAGATAGTACCCTGTATTCATAGATTGGTGTCTTTTTTTTAATTTGTTATCAAAAATAGTTCCTTCTGCAAGAGATGGGAGAGGATGCAAAGAGAGACTGACAGCATTATATAGAGAGTCTAAAGTGGTGGTTTCTATACAGTCTCTCCACAAGGAACTTAGGGAATTAAGAAGATTTTTTAGGGAAAAATAGGATCATGGAGACTGAAGTAAGCTGCCATAAGGGGTCTGTCCCAGGTCCTCAGTGAATATGCTGCCACTGTTACCTTGATGTTTTTATGGTACTCCTAGGCTTGTTTGCACTCTCCTGGGATTCTTTTCCTCCTATTGCTTTGCCTTGTCTAGTCTCAATATAATGGCTTTTGTCTTGTCATATTGTAATTTGCTTTATCATGTTTGGTTGTTATCTCTTAGAGGCCTGCTCTTTTCTGAAGGGAGATGAAGGAGTAGTTCATATAGAGGAGATAGGAGGTGGGGATCTGGGAGGAATGAAGGGAGGGGAAATTGTGGTAAGGATGCATTGTATGATTAAAAAAATATTTTCAAGTATTTAAAATATTTTAATATAAATGAGATGCTAAAGTAATATTATACATTTCTTGAAATGAATAGTAATGCATTTAATTATTAAAGTATACACTGAAATTATTTTTTATAGCTTTCAAATACAAAAATGAAAACACAACCTGAGTAGTTAGTATACTTTGCTATTCCCAGGTCTTGAAAAGTGAAGAAAAAATCAGTAATGGAATGCTATTTTCTCCTAAGTACCAAGTTCCAGGTCAGACTCTCTCTAAAAATAAGCAAACTAGCTAACTAAATAACAAACAACTGAATCTTTACATTTCTTAATATACTTCAGAAATGAGTAATAATTTTTGGACATTTTAACATTCTTATACCATGGCAGATCTATGTCTAAACCTATATCTGTTCATATGTATACAAATATCTTTTATATGTTTTTGTCTTCTCTATATACTATTAAATAGTTTTGTATTATTTATATATAAAAATTTTCAAATTTTCTCTACACTTTTAATTAATGAACAGTGCCATCTGCATATCCTTTTTTTATGGTTACAACTTTCTTTTTTATTTATTTATTTATTTATTTTTTTATTGAGGAAAAAATTTCCACCTCATCCCATCCTCCCACTCCTCCCCTCCTCCCCCCACTTCTCTTCCCCTCCCTCTGCAGTCTGAAGAGCAGCCAGGGTTCCCTGCCCTGTGGAAAGTCCAAAGTCCTTGCCCCTCCATCCTGGTCTAGGAAGGTGAACATCCAAACTGGCTAGGCACCCTCAAAGCCAGAACATGATGCAGGATCAAAGCCCAGTGCCATTGTCCCTGGCTTCTCAGCAGCCCTCATTGTCTGCCATATTCAGAGAGTCCGGTTTTATCCCCTGCTTTTTCAGTCACAGTCCAGCTGGCCTTGGTGAGCTCTCAATAGATAAGCCCCACTGTCTCTGTGGGTGGGTGCACCCCTTGTGGTCCTGGATAGCCAAAACAGTCTTATATAATAAAGGAACTTCTGGAGGCATTACCATCCCTGACTTCAAACTCTATTACAGAAACACAGTAATGAAAACAGTGTGGTATTGGCATAAAAACAGAGAAGTCGACCAATGGAATCGTATAGAAGACCCAGATTTTAACCCACAAACCTATGAACACCTCATTTTCGATAAAAAAGCTAAAAGTATACAATGGAAGAAAGAAAGCATCTTCAACAAATGGTGCTGGCACACCTGGATGTCAACCTGTAGAAGAATGAAAATTGACCCATATCTATCACCATGCACAAAACTCAAGTCCAAATGGATCAAAGACCTCAATATCAGTCTGAACACACTGAACCTGATAGAAGAGAAATTGGGAATTACCCTACAACAGATGGGCACAGGCGATCGCTTCCTAGGTATAACCCCAGCAGCATAGACATTAAGGGCAACATTGAATAAATGGGACCTACTGAAACTGAGAAGCTTCTGTAAAGCAAAGGACACTGTCACTAAGACAAAAAGGCAACCCACTGACTGGGAGAAGATCTTCACCAACCCCGCAACAGACAAAGGTCTGATCTCCAAAATATATAAAGAACTCCAGAAACTAGACTTTAAAAGGCTAATTAACCCAATTAAAAAAATGGGACACTGATCTGAACAGAGAATTCTCAACAGAAGAAGTTCAAATGGCCAAAAGACACTTAAGGTCATGCTCAACCTCCCTAGCGATGAGGGAAATGCAAATCAAAACAACTTTGAGATATCATCTTAACACCTGTCAGATTGGCTAAAATCAAAAACACCAATGATAGCCTCTGCTGGAGAGGTTGTGGAGGAAGGGGTACCCTCATCCATTGCTGGTGGGAATGCAAACTTGTGCATATCCTTTATTTCAACTTAAGAAATTGCTCATAAATTTTATCTTTAATTATGTATATATGTATATACATATAGACATATGTGTGTGCTTTTGCGTGTGTTATGTGTGTGTGTGTGTAGATAAGCTCACAGAGTTCAGAAGAGTGCATCAGATGCCATGGAGCTAATATAACAGGCAATTGGGAGCTGTCTGACATAGCTTTCCAAAACAGGTATACTGTAGGAGTAGTAGCAAGTGCTTTTAATCACTGAGCCATAACATCGGCCTCTTTTCTATATATTTCCTGGAAATAAACAGTACAAAGGAACTAATAACTATTTCATGGATATTATTAGTTAACTGATTTTTCATTTCTAAATGTAGAGTTTTCTAAAGTCCAATTTCTTGACTTTTTTTTCTCATGGCAACTATGTTCCCATAATGTCATGCTCTTATATTGTATTTTGAAAAATAACTTGCCAGGTCAAGGTGAAGATTAAAGGCAGTCTTTGTAAAGGCAGAAGATAGGCTGTTGATTTAAATTCGGTAATGTTTTGAGGAAATATTCAGTGTTTGTTAGGAAGTCTCAGTCTCATTACATCTAAGTCATGTGAGGATATCATCCTGGTAAAATGCAAATGTCTCATTTGTTTTGCTGTCCTGTGATTGGCACATCTGTGTATATGTGGGACATTATGAGGAGGGAGGCCAAAAGAAAATTGTGCTGATGCACCTGTCCATTAGTGAGCCGTCATGCCTGGCAGAAACTTTCTGGCACCAGATGGTAATAATCTTATGCTCTGAAGCATGCAGATTCATGGGTCTTTTAATTTTTATTTTGGCTAGTATAATTGCAGATGCTATTCTTATTCAAAAATGGGCCATGATTTGCCTACAGCCAAAAGCATCCAGCTTTCATTGATGTTAATGTGAGGGCAGCCATAAGAAAAAGTAAAGGGAATTCAGCTCGTAACTCTAATTGTCTTATGAATCTTAATAAGCTTGTTTAGCTTAATAATACCCAATAGGGGAGAGTATCATAGGTTATTTGTTCAATTTCCATAGAAGGCATTATTTTGGACACTTTCAGAAAGGGTTGTTTTTGCTACAAAGCAGATTCCATGCCTTTTATAACCCAGAGGAGTAACACTGAAATGTGTTTTTTATACAAAGGAAAGGAACTGAGGGGGAAAAAAAAGCTTGAACATATTAGCAATGGCATTTCAGCAGATACAGAAAATGTATGCCCCCAAAGAAAGAAGGATTCAGAGAATTCATACACTGCCTTTTTACACAAAGACAAGTACAATTTGTACAGACTACAAAGAATCATAGCTAATTAGATTGGCTTTAATTGGGTTTGTGCTAAATCCAATGCTTTATAGAACTATCAGGGCTGAACTGCAATGAGAATCAATTTGAAAAATACACAGAGAAATTGACTACAGAGGACTAAAAAAGATAAATAGAGGTTCCTTTCCATATATTAAATAATCTGCATAAAGTAACATTGAGACACTTTTAAAGAAAATTAGGGGAAATTTGCTTGTGTTATTAAAAGTAGCTAATTCTCAATCACTCCATTTTTAATTTTCTAATTGTACCCATGGCTGTACTTATCCATTTTGTGGAAGAAAATATACAAAAACATGTCTACTTCAAGGACTGATGTGCTACTCTTACACTAATATAAATGAAATTCTGATAATGTTGCTAAAATCACTGTCTACTCTTGTTCATAGTCTAAGTGAATAAAGATACCTGACCAGGTGCAGACCTATCAAGTAACAAAAGATAGGATCCCAAAACAGAAAGAGAATACTAAAAGAAAATAAAGGCACACGTAGATTTGCACAGCCAGATAGCAGAGTGCTCTGCTGTAAAAGCAGTACCAGACAGATTTCCCGGATATTCCACTTTGCTGTCTGGTGACTAATCGGAGTTACTGATGAGTGAGAGACTAGGATTGTTGCAGGATATTTGTGTCTTCATAATATTTGGTTTTGTCTACTTAAGTATACATGTGCATTATAGGAACTATTTATTTATGTGCTTCTGTGAAATTATATGTATACATTTAGATTTCTGTGGTGGCAAAAGAATGTCAGATCCCTGGAATTGAGAGATAGACAAGGTCCCTATAATATGGGTGCTGTTAACTGAGCCTGGAACCTCTGCAAGAAAAATAAGTGCTCTTATGTTGTGAGCCAACTCTCTAAACTTAAGAAAACTTGAAGAAGGTCTTTCTGACAAACAGATTAGGAAAGAGAAGACTGAATTAAATTTTTCTTTGAGATTTTTCTTCTTCACTCTTCCAAAAGTGGCAGGAAAGAATACAGTGCATAAGACTTCAATAAGGGTGTCTATAAACTAATAACTATATAAATGACTATGTATAATGACTATATAAAATTCAATTTTGAGGAAGTTTCATTTACCATAGTAAAAAACTGGCCTCCCTGTCTCTCTGTGTTCTGTTTTTCTTTATATATCTATCTGTCTATCTGTCAATCTGTCATCTATCTATCAATCTATCTATCTGTCCTGTGATATGCTGTGTGATGATTTGGTTTTTTGGTTGTGTTCTGACAAATAAAGCTTACTTGGAGTCAGAGGGAAAATTTAGCCATTAGTTTATTTAAATTGACCCTAAAGGTTTGGAGGAGTGTAAACAGTAAACAGAGAGGATACAAGAAGTATCCTATGTTTTCACCTATCAGGGCCAAGCAGTTTCTTTATTGCTTAACCAATGAAATCAACAGATTGATATATAACACTCCCACATCACTTCCCCTTTTTCTGTTTAAACATACAAAAAAAGGAAGGCTTTAACTTTAACATAGCAAAATTACATATAACAAAACAGTTATCAAGTAAAAATTATAATATTTACATCTATTTTATCTTTATCATAACTAAGGAAAAGTATAACTATAACTAACTATTCTTCAACTCCATCAAAGACTCCAGAAGAATACAATATTACCTAAGCAAACAAAAAATAAGCAAATTTCAAACTCTAGAAATGACAGAGACATCTCGCTGCCTTGACAGTCACCCAAAGTTCCTCTGTACCACTGGGGCATCCATCTTCACCCTACAGGCCCATGGTATCCAGAGACATTTCCATGAAGCAGGACATTTCAAAGTCAGTTCAGTCACTATCTTTTGTGTCCTGCAGAATGTCTCACAGACTCTTTCATGAATCAGGAACCCCCAAAGATCATATCACCTTTAGGCAAGTTCAGTAGTCCTCTCTCTGTGGGTTCTCTGTGTCCAGTTTATACAATAGTCCAGGCAAGAGGGTTAAGCAATAAAGAAACTGCTTGGCCCTGATAGGTTAAAACATAGGTGAGAGGGGTAAACAGAACAAAATGCTGGGAGGAAGAGGAAGTGAGGTCAGAAATCATGCAGCTCCTCTCAGCATTTTGTTGTTTATTCCACCCACCTATGTTCTTACCTATTAGGGCCAAGGCAGTTTATTTAACCAATGACCTTCCTCCATCAATGGAGGCACTTTCTTCCTTGACCCTGACTCAGCAACTGGACTGTGTCTGTCTTAAGTTGGCTTATCAAACAAGCTCTTACCCATCATTAACTTCCACCCATAGAAGATCATCCATTGTTGGAAAGCTGCCAGGGCTGGGGAATTAGGTGATAAACTTCTGAATTTCAGATAACCATGTATGCATAACTTCCTGCAGAGGACCTAAGAGCCATTAACACTTAAAGAGTCACCTCTGTAGCTGCCCACTGCTCTTGAAAATGCTACAGGAGACATTTTTTTTAATATTTATTTATTTATTATGTATACAATAGTCTGTCTGTATGCCTGAAGGCCGGAAGAGGGCGCCAGACCTCTTTACAGATGGTTGTGAGCCACCATGTGGTTGCTGGGAATTGAACTCAGGACCTTCGGAAGAGCAGGCAATGCTCTTAACCACTGAGCCATCTCTCCAGCCCTACAGGAGACATTTTAAAAGAATAAGGATTAGAAATACCACTCGTTCAATCATAGCCCTTATCTAGGCGGGATCAAATAACCTTTTTATATTATGTCAAAGTTTTGTAAACACTTATGAGTCAAAGGCCACAGCCTCTGTTTTTATGTGATCTAAATGAAAAAAGTTTTGCCTGTTAGTTGTAACTTAGTTGGCCATGGTTTCTTAATATATTTAGACAGTTCCCAGCATGTTGAACTAACATTTCTCATCTCAAAAGGTATCATACAAAATGATGAAGAGTGAGGGTGATAACTGAGTTTCATCAAAGTATTTAAAGTACTAATTTCTTCCTCTAATAAAGCAATTTGTTTGGGGGGCAATGAGAGCAAGAAAAGGAGTACATATATATATTACATATCCTGGGTTCTTCCCTCCTGGAGGCTCTAATATGCCTTAATTTGCAAAGTGATATTGCTAATCCTTATTCTTTTAAAATGTCTCCTGCAGCATATTCAACAGGAATAGGCAGGTGGAAGAAGGCTGATCCACTGCTGGGCACAAATCTCTTACCAGAACCTATATTGGTGTCATGGGAGTCTGAAAGAAAACACAAGTATACCCTCATTCACAGGTTAACCAGGGTGCCTGGTGACTGCCATTGGAGAGAGATGGGAATCTTTCCATCTTATCAGGGGCAGGGATGTGTTCCTTGGTAGAGATGCCCATTTTTGGTAGGTCAGGTTTGGCCACTTGTCATCAAAATTGAGTCAATTCATATAGAAAAGGACTTCTGTTAAGGTCAGATGTCTATCCTCTGGAGAGATAGCCCTGGCCAGCAGCTCCTTAAGAGCTCTTGATGTGGGAGTGATTTCTTATTAATAAAGAAACTGCCTAGACCCATTTGATAGGCCAACCCTTAGGTGGGCATAGAAAACAGAACAGAATGCTGGGAGAAAGAAGCTGAGTCAGGGAGTCGCCATGATTCTCCCACTCCAGACAGATGCAGGTTAAGATCTTTCCTGGTAAGCCAGCTCGTGGAGCTACACAGATTATTAGAAATGGGTTAGATCTCTATGTAAGAGCTAGCCAATAAGAAACTGGAACTAATGGGTCAGGCAGTGTTTAAAAGAATACAGTTTCTGTGTAATTATTTTGGGGCATAAGCTAGCCATGCAGGTGACCGGGGTGCCGGCGATGCAGCCACTCTTATTACAACAGAGTGGCACCCAAAATGCTAATGAACTCCACATAAAACCTGAGAGGGCTTAAAAAGGACAGAGAGGGAATTTAAGACAGCTTTTTGCTGTTTCTGGGTGGCTTGCCGCAAAGAAATTGTCCTGACTCAGCAGCAGTAAAAAACTGGCTGTTTTAAAATGCTGGCTTTCTGGGCTGTGCTGCCTTCAAGATCTCTGTCTGGCTCCTGCGGGAGACAGAGCATTTGAATGGTACATTTGGAGTAAAGTGCTACAATTTGTTTGATGGCAATTAGACTCGCTGTGTTCCTTAAAGTAAGTCATTGCCTGCTGAGGCTCAGAGGCACAAGCAGCTCCACCACGCTACTGGTGCAATGTGCAAGGATCTAAGGCAAGAGCAGCTCCGCCATGTTGGACTGGGCGGGGCAAGCTGGCAGTACCTGTTTTTGATCTAGGAATTGTCACGGCTTAGATTCTTAAGCACTTAGTGATTTAAAGGCGCAAATCAAAGGTGCTCCTAGATAGTAAAAAATTGCAGATTCACAATAGGACAGATTCAGACCACTAAATGAGTCACAGTGTTGGATGAATGTACGTAGGCTTGGGAGAGAGAAGAAAAAGAATATAAAGAATAAAGTTAATGTCTTCAAAAAAAGGGTAAAGTCTTTAAAGAGACAGGGTACAGATAGTTAAGAGCTTAAAAGAAATAAAGAAAAATAAGCAATGTAAAAATGGAAAATTCACAGAGAGTCTGGATTATGTACATTGTGTTTTCTTTAAAATTTTTGACTGTGAAAGAGCTAAGTACAGAAAGACATTTCATTACATGGGCTGCCAAGGTAAACCAAAATGGATATAAGGGTATTACAATTTCAAAATTTGGGTCTAAGAATATGATGCTTTGGAGAGGGTCTTTTGTTTTCACAGAGGACAAGAACCTGTGGATTTCTTCTATCCCAATTTGGTATGATAGACCACGACCTCCCGAAAAGATGCTGTGAACATCCTCAAAAAATTACTTCATACAACTGCCAACTGAGATAATCCTGGCACACAGGTTATACCCTAAATGATCTGATTAACAGCGCCCCCATTCAGCAGGAAGCAGTTTAGAGAGAAAAAACTGCGCCCATGTTCCCAAATACTGTTTACAAATGTTCTTTTACATTTAAAGGGGGAAATGATATAGGTATGAATAATTTGCATTGGTATGGATTTTAAGGTCAATTTTGTTATATGTATTTCTGATATTGATTAAGGTATTGTGATTCTGTAGTTCATTTAAAATGTACTGTATAATTAGGAAATATAGGTTGCTAATGGATAATCATCGATAATAGTAAAGCTTGTAGTCATGTTAGTTAGATTTTCTAGATATATAGAGATGTATTTCAGTTAGATAGACATTCTTCATATCTTTCAAAGACTGCAGAATATGGCATTTTAAATATTTTAATAACTTAGGGCTTTTCATGACAATGAGACATGTCTGCTCCTGGCAACACCAATCTATTTCAAGAGGAAGATGGGCATCGAAGAAGCTCGTTTGGAGTTTGATAGCCATTTGGGCAAGAAACTGCTCTTGTCTGGACTGATGCATAAACTTGACACAAAGAACCCGCAGAGAGAGGACTGCTGAACTTGCCTAAAGGTGAGATGGTCTTTCGGGGTTCCTGATTCATGAAAGAGTCTGCGAGACATTCTGCAGGACAGAGCAGAAAATGACTGAACTGTCTTTGGAATTTCCTGCTTGATGAAAATGTCTGCTAGAAACTATGGGCCTGAAGGCTGAAGATGGATGCCCCAAAGGTACAGAGGAACTTTGAGTGACTGTCCAGGCAGTGAGATGGCTCTGTCATTTCTAGAGTTTTGGACTTCTTGTTTGCTTAGATAATATTATATCCTTCTGGAGTCTTTGATAGAGTTGAAGAATGGTTAGTTATAGTTTTCCTTAATTATGATAAAAGATAAAATAGATATAAATATTGGAACTGTAATTCTTGCTTGATAACTCTTTTGTTATAATTTTACTATGTTAAAGTTAAAGCCTTTCTTTTTTGTTTAAACAGAAAAAGGGGAAATGATGTGGGAGTGATTTCTTATTAATAAAGAAACTGCCTAGACCCATTTGATAGGCCAACTCTTAGGTGGGCGTAGAAAACAGAACAGAATGCTGGGAGAAAGTAGCTGAGTGAGTGAGTAGCCATGGTTCTCCCACTCCAGACAGATGCAGGTTAAGATCTTTCCTGGTAAGCGCACCTCGTGGTGCTACCTAGATTATTAGAAATGGGTTAAGAGGCTGAAACTAATGGGTCAGGCTGTGTTTAAAAGAATAGTTTCCGTGTAATTATTTTGGGTAAAGCTAGCCGTGTGGGCGGCCGGGTGGCGGGGACGCAGCTTGCTGCTCCTATTACAACAGAAGCTGTTGGTCCTCTCTACAGTGGCTTGTCCCTGCAGATTTCAGGGGATGCCAGTGGTATTGGAAATCATCCAGGACCCCAGAAAGTCACTAAATTATTGAGAGGCATAGGCAGTACCATTGTCATTCTTAAGTGTCCAACATACCTCTATAACTACCATGACCGACTTAAGAGATTTGAAACCATTGGCAACTTTTTCCCCAGAAAGGTTGAGAATGTAAACAAAGGAGGGACAGGGATATAGAAGAAGTTCCTAAAACCAATACAAAACAATATATAATAAAAACAAATATCGAGTACAGTCCAAGAGAAAGAATGGGTAATAACATACACAAAAATAGAACTACAACCAACAAGCAAAACATAAAAAAAAGCACAGATGCATACTAAATGTCTAGACTATCAATTATTGGCAAATAACCAAGATTATTCCAATACCTTTTCTATTCATAGGAGAGTAAGTCTTGTACCTAAAATGTCTTAACTAAGATATGAGATAAATAATATAAAAGGTTATTTGACCCTCCTGGAAGCTCTAATATGCCTTAATTGGCAAAGTGATATTGTTAATCCTTATTCTTTTAAAATGTCTCCTGCAGCATATTCAACAGGAGTAGGCAGCAACTAGTGAATCTTTAGGTGTTAATGGCTGTTAGGAATCCCTTTCCTGGTCCTCTACAAAAAGGTTTTACATGGCTGGTTATCTGAAATTCAAACATCTACTACCTAATTACCCTACACTGGTAGGTACCCAGTAATGAATGTTGTTCTACGGATGTTAACCAATGATGAGTTCAGCAGGCCAATCTAAGACGGGAACAGTCAAATTGATATGCCCTCAGGCAGCATTGTGTTATCACCTTTCACTGGCTAGGCATGATCAGGATTTCTGACAGTGACTGTTGCTTGGCCCACAGGCAGACTGACTCCAAGTTGACTCATCTCTCAGTCTTGTAGTCCTTATCTTCTTCCCGCACTGGTATATATACAGAGACCTTTTCATAAATAAGTAAACAGGTCTAATCTACTGAGGGGTATAGCCTGGCTTCAATTTTATAAGCAGAAGAGCTTCTGTTTTGCTTCATTACTCAGTTGTGACATCACATCTATTTTTTCTCTCTGCAATAACCAAGAATTTCATGTCAACTCAGATAATTCTGAAATACTGTGAAGTATCTGTTGTATATACAGTTATAATATTATATATGCATACATAATTTATAACAATATTTGCCACTAACAAAAAATTAAAGTGGATAAAAAAGTTTCTTCTTTCCATTTCAAAATGTTCTTTTGAAAAGCTGAAGAAAACTATCCATGTAAAATTTGGATCTTATTTCCCAGAAAATTGTACTGAAGAACAATTTCTTAACTGAATCTAAAGTTCTTAGGGTGAGTTACAAACAAACTGTAAGTTTGAGAACATGCACCATTCATTCTTTTAGATATATCTAATCCAGTGTTTTCCTTAATACTAATAAGACAGAGCTTCTAGAATGGATTCTTAGAGGCAAGGAATTCTCATCTTGACCTTGTATTGGAAAGTGAGCAGTAATGAGATTCTCTCATCCATTATTGGTGTGCAGGCACCAGGGACAATGATAAGAATGGATATTTGCCGCTGTTCCAGTACCAGCTGTTGACGCACTCATATATTGAAACACCAGGGCTTCTATTTGCCTCCAGCTACTTAATAAAAAGGCAAAGCTAATCTCCGCCTTATCTCCCAGTGTGTGCCGTGATTTTCCAACTTTAAAATAAATGGTGATTTATCTAGAGGTTATGAAATTGGTATGAAGAGAAAAGCTGGATCTGAGGCTTAACTCTATTAGTCATTGACCCTCCCCTGGGCTCACTTCTGTGTTTATTTCAAGAAAGTGCTTCATCACACTGCCTCAGTAGTCTGAGAATTAAAGCCTAGAAAATTACTTTTATTCATTTTCCATGTTATTACTGACTAGCCTCTCTTCTTCAGGATTTTCTTGTCCTTTAGCCTCTTAAGAATTAATTTATCCATAATATTTTTCTCTCTAAGTAATTTATTACTCTTCCAGTGAAATACAGATTGAGAACAGAGAAACATTTTTTATCACTGCTGTGTTTGATCTGCATCTCTCCAGAAGTGTGGCATATTGACAACTTGGCATTTAAACTCCCCTTAGTCAGAAAACACAGCAACTAAAAAAAATTCTAAAACCTTTCCCCCCAAAATGAAAGCTTTAAAATAAACTTGTGTTGTGTATTTTCCAAATTAGTTCTCCTTTATCTGTTGTTGGGACCAAGAATGACTAGACACGTCACAGGTACTCAAAAAAAATAGTTTATCCGCTAAATGAGAATAGTATGAAACTGACCCTACTAACTTTTCATCTCTCAACCCTCATAACAGAAGCTCCTTTTGCCATAGGTGCCGAATAACAGAGATTCCCACAGAGACTCAACGTGAAATGAAGAAAGACTGAATAATCTTCATTACTAAATGAGTGATCCGTTATACACCAAGGCACAGTGATCATTTCAGCAGTAGGGGAAAATAAATACAACAGTCAGAGACAGTATATGAATATAAAGAAAACTGTTTCCCAAGCACATCAGGGCAGTTGCACATTTGAGCTCACCATGAATGTAATAACACACAGAAATACACAAACTTAAGTCTTAACTGTCAAAAACAACAAGAATAAATTAAATTACATACGTGAGTTTAATAACATTGTTGGAAGTCACAATGACAAAAATTATGTCCACTGTTTCTTGAGTCTTCAGAATGTCCATTCTTTTTACCATGATTTATGTCAGTCATAAATCATACAATTCTGAGTAATAATCCTTTTGTATACTGTGAAGATATATCACTTAGCTTGGTTTAATAAAAAGCTGATTGGTCATTAGCCAGGTATAAGAAGAGACTGCTCATTTGTTCCTGGCTACCCAGACCTGGATAATCACACAGAAACTAGACTAATTACAAAACTGCTTGGCCTATTAGCTCAAGCTTCTTATTAACTAACTCTTATATTGTTAATTAACCCATTTATAGTAATCTATGCATCTCCATCTGGCTGTGGCCTACTGGTAAGGATCGGTAATCTTTCTCCTTTCTCAGTTTCATTGTGTCTGCCTGATTCTACCTTTTTTATCCTTGCATTCAGTTTAGTTTTCCCTCCTAGTTCTATTTTATGCCCTGCCATAAAATAGATTCTTTATTAACTAATGGTAATAAAATATATTCACAGCATACAGAGGTAAATCCCACATAAGTCAGGCAGGACTTACAGGCAGAATAACCAAGCAAGGAGAATGATGGAAAGAAGTGCAAAGTGGAAAGAGATGCCAGTCAGCCACTATGAAAGCAGAATGTGTAGAAAATGAGGCAATAAGCCATGGGCCATGTGGCAAAGCATAGCTAAGAGTATGAATTAATTTAAATTTAAGGCTTAGTTATTAATAAGCCTTAGCTATTGGCCAAGCATTTACAGTTAATATTAAGTCTCTGTGTCAGTGATTTAGGATGCATGTGTCAAAACACAGAACATTCCACCTGCAATACAGCAACTGCAAATCTTGTCTGGGTTGTTTCTTTTTTGTGTCACTTTGTTAGAAATGTGTTACAAAAGATTTAACAGGCATGACCAATCTATGCTCACCTTCATTCCCAAGATCATTCTTGCTCTCCTGGTTTCACCCACAGATTGACACCTCTATTCTTTCTGTATGGATCTCTGACAAAAACACAGACTCTTATGCACCACAATCTGTGTAATTACAGCTGAGCAACTACTTAAAGGCATAATGTGTTTACTAGTTATATCCATTTCCACCTTAGCTTCCAGTAATCTTCTTTTATTTTTTTTTACACTATTAGAGACGTTCACCACAAAAGCAACAGAATCTATATTCTTTGTTTATGTTTATTTTTTAATTGTCAACTAGACAGAAACTATAGTCATTAGAGAAGAAGTAACCTAGTTTGAATGAAATGCCATAATAAGATCAGACTTTGTGTGAAGCTATGGGATATGTACTTCATTATTTATTTATATGAGAGGATTCATCCTACTGTGAATTGTTCAACCCCTGGGCAGGTTTCTTAGTACAAAAATGTAAGTGGATCAAGTCATATAGAATAAGCCAGTTAGTAGTATCCCTTAATTGTCTCTTTTAGTTTGTGTGTCAGGTTCCTTCTGCTTGAGCACCTGTCCTGAGTTTCCTTTATGATGAACTGAAAGTTGTAAGAAGAACTTCCCACACCAAGTTGATTTGGTCAGTGTCCTTGCTAGAGTTTCTATTGCTTTGTTAAAACACCATAACCAAAAGCTAATTGGCGGGGGGGAGAATAAAATGTGTACTTCACTTCCATTTCTGCATAAGAGTGTATCACTGAGGGAAATCAAGTTTTCTAGCAAGATCCATAGAAAAATTCTTTATACTAGTTTGCTTCTCTTGACTTGTTAAGCCTCTCTTCTGTTAGCACCAAGGACCACCAGCCCACGTTGGTACTGCCCACAGTTGACTAGACCCCCTTGCAATAATCATCAATCAAGAGAATGTACTGCATACTTATCCACAGGCCAAACAGGTGGAGACATTTACTCAGATGAGATACTCTTTTCCAAAATGATTATGGTTTGTTTCACTTTGAAAAAAACTAACCAGTAGAGTAGGTGTTTTAACCTTGCAATAGTGAGAAAAAAAGATCAGGGTAATTTGAAATTAATTACAAAAGTGACAGAAATGAATTATTGAAATGTTATATAATTTTCTTTATACAAAAAACAGTTTGATTTATCAGAAGTAAATGAGTAAAATTAAGAGTTGGAGTTGGTTATTTTATGATGATTTTAATCATTGATAACATGTTTTCACTTCTTTTCTGTACACATGATATAAAAATATCTTCATATGCTTAAAATTTATTATTGGTTTTATATCAGAAAACTCTCCAAAATATCTAAAAATAGTCAGATATCAGTTGAAATATTAAGAAGTAAAAGTTTCTTAAGTGAATTTACTTAATATTATTTATTATAGGAAATTATTCATCATAGGATATCCCTAAAACTTAAATGATCATTTTCTGTTAATTTATAGAAAATAAAAGCAACATTTTTAGAATGATTATAGGTAGTGATATAAACACAATAAACCACATTTGAAACATCTCTTTATAAGGTTCATGAAGTCAGTAATTCATCATGGAGAGCCTTTACCAAATACATCCCTTTTCTGATCTCCCTTTCATATTACTATACGTTCTGCTGCTGTGGGAAACACTATGCACAAAACAGTTTAGAGAAGGAAAGGATTTACTTGGCTTACAACTTATAGCCCACCACAAACAGGTGCCAAGGCAGGACTTAAGGCAAGAAACCTAGAGGCAGGAATTGAGGTAAAGTCTATGGGGAAATGCTTCCTTCCTTACTGGTTTGCTCTCCTGTCTTGCTGTGTTGTATTAATTATAGATCCCCAGCCAATTTGTCCAGGGATGGCATCTCCTAGAGTGGGCTGAATTCTCTCAATTCAATTAGCAGCTAAGAAAATGCCTCCATATATATGGTCACTGGCTATTCCAATAGACAATTTCTTAGTTGAGATTCCTTCTTTTCTTGTATTTGTGTTCAGTCAACAAAAAAGAAATCATTATACTTTCCTTTGTCTTCTCTTCCTTTCCATTCCTTTCTATGCCATTTTCCTACCTACCCTCCACTTCCCTTTGCCTTTCCCCAATTGTGTAACAATATTGATCATCCACTTGCTCATAACTGGACTCACAAATGAAATAAGATTATTGGCATGGCATTGTAAATGGATTTGATTGAGGTAGAAAACCTAACTCTAAATGTGATTGGCACTGTTCTTTGGGATGAGGTCACAGATTGAATAAGAAGAGAGCTGAGAACCAGAACTCATCTCTTTCTGATTCATGACTGTTGATGTAATGTGACAAAATACCTGAAGTTCCTGTCACCATGACTTCATTGCCATGATGGTCTGGACTCCAAAACTGTTGAGACAAATGAAACCTTTCCTTTCTTAAGTAGTTTAGTCATGTATTTGACTAGAGAGATATAAAGAATAATTAATACAGTAATGCTTAAAATCTTTGAGGAAAAAAATGTGTGTGTATTGCTGTTGTTGTAAATATATTTAGAGCCTTTATATGCTGACTTATATACTCAGTCCAAGGAAAAACATTTGAAAGCTCAAGATTTGCCTGAATTTGTGCATGCTGTGTGTTGGAAAGAAGCGGCAATTCACTGCAACTTCTTCAAGCCTGGAACATAATACTGAGAATTTATGAGATATACATAGATGCATATGTCTGTTAGTTGTTCTATCTATCTATCTATCTATCTATCTATCTATCTATCTATCTCTATCTATCTATCTATCTATCTATCTATCTATCTATCTATCTATCTATCTATCTATCTTCTTCTTCATCATCATCATCTATATCTATCATCTATCTATAACTTAATTGGTTCCTTTAATGTTGCTCATTTACCCATGTGACTTGGACTTGAGACTGGATAGCATATCAGAGTCTCCTACTTGGAGAAAGTTGGTCCTCTCTCTGCCATTTTCTTGTATTACCCCATTTAGGGGAAAGGCCTTTTGAAATTTCCATTAGCATTGTGCCTTAAGCAGTCATTATAAAGGCCATGCTCAGCCAACTAAACTCTTGAGATTTCTTAGGTACAGCTCTCTATCTTGTATAGAAGACACTATTTCATAGAAGTTCTGGTCCTCTTGTTCGTAGTATCATTTGACCTGTCTTCCATGATATTTCCTGAGCATTAAATTACATTGGAGATTTACTAATTGAAGTGTACATTTTTTTGTCAGTGTAAAAGCTCTCTCTAGGGTCTGTCAGCTCTGATGCACTGCAGGCAGGATGGGTCTTATATGGTGAATGCCAAAATTATTGAACAAGTTCCAGTGTGTCATATGCTTAACTACTGGTCATCCTCACTCACTTCTTTGTTTTTTTTCATAATTCATAAATTTACTAAAAATAAAATTTTAGTTCCTCATTCTATTCAATATAATGTACCAACTAACGGGAAATATTTCCAACCTCTAAGACATGTCTTTCAAGTACACTTAAAGTCTGATGGATTATGGCAGCAAACAAAATCCACATAAACAACCCAAAAATAATTTAAGATATGTTAACACTCTATGACAGAAGAAAACAAAGTGACATGGTACTAGTGGCTGTTGAGTACAAAAAAGTCTGTGTTAAGTTTATGCTTTATATTAAAAAGCAGATTGTTATGTTTGCATCACTTCTGCCACAAATATCTACTATAACAGTTCATGAAAGAAGGTATCTGTGATACAGGAAGAAGGGACACTTGCCCACTAGAGCATGTGGCTTTGACAGGAGGCCTTGCCATTTTCCTGGATTCCCTCTGCCTTGCTCAGAACTATTAGATTACATTCTTAAAGGAAGTCTCCAAGGTCTTTTCCCTTCATTGTTCCTCTCCTCCACCTGAGACTGACTACAAAGGTTCAGCTATCAAAGTATTGAAGTCCAGCAATCAAAAAGCCCCTATTGGCTCACCTGATTAATTTGCCAAATTAAAATTAAACACCTCGTCCTAATATGAAATTTTCTCTTGTAGCTTCATAAACTGCCATTTTCCTGTCTACCACATCTGTCTCCTTTCTATCAAGAGGCATTCCTTTGTCCTCCCTGCACAACAAATATCCAAAGACCCTCATCTTTGTTCCTTTCCCCTTCTCCCTTGTTCTCATATCCTGTGTTTGTTTCTTATTTCCTGATTACCAGATGTACTCCATCTTCTGGGACAAATAAATCTCCTTCATGCTGAGAACTTGGTATTGGGGTCCTGACCAAATACTTTTCCTTTTATAGGCAATGTCTGAAGCAAATGTGGTGTGTGTGTGTGTGTGGGTGTGTGTGTGTGTGTGCATGTGCACATATGTGGAAGTTCTCAATTAAAACAATGCAAAACATATCAGAGATAAACTTATTTTCTTACATTATAAGGGTTATATGAGTGAAGTTATTAGCACTATGTAGCAAAGAAGAAACAGACCTAGTACGCAACTTGATGTGAACCAATTATATCTGCCACCTTTATTGTTATTGCACTCTTTAAACATATAAAAAATTTAGTTCAGAAATATGTTATGCTTCTTCAAAGATAATTTTGCATGCTCCAGAAAAATAAGGATAAAACCCTCCCATTTGTGATCACTGTGCTAAAAAGGGGAACCCTGATTGTGTAACCTTTCGGTTACATTAGGCTTCATGTTCTGATGACTGTGATAAGGTTTGGATGATATGATTTTCTTTCACTTGGAAGTTTTCCTCCTCTAGAGAATGTTACCAAGGTTTAATTTTCCAGGAATCTCCAATTCTAGGAGCTCCTTGCATATTTCCTGTCATCAAGATTTTTAGTACTGAGGAAAGAATGAGTTACCTCCCATGTGTATCTCCCAGCAGTTGGCTGCTCCAATAAATATTTTGACCAAATGTGAGTAGTGGGTATGAAGGAGATTTATAAATATGTATGCATTTTTACTTTAAAGTGATCTCTGACTTTTAAATAACTATTATTCTTTCTGCTTCCCTTTAGAAGATAAAAGAAAGTTGACTCATTTGAGTAAAACATTGGTAAGCTGTAGGAAGAATAAGGTAGTGTTGCTGTAGTACATTATCAGGAGTGGTGGTATATATTAAATGTCTTTATCATGTTGGAGAGGAAATTTGGGACATTTTATGTTTTCAGCTTGACATAAATGTATTCAGTATTAAGATGAGTGACCAAGGTTTGTCTGTAATTCTCAGATATCTAAACTACTCCTATTCTATTCTATTTGAATAGAGGATTCCTATTTGAAAAGCAGATGCACTATGCTTTAAAACAAGCCATTTGCATTTCTAGGGTATGAAAATTGCAGCTCATCTCTACCTTTGACAAAACACTTGAGCAAAGTAGAGTTAGCAATGCCATTTTTACAAAGACTTTCAAGCCCTTTCTGTACTTTTTTTAAATGGAAAAAAGAGGCACCTTGAATAAAAGAAAATATAATTAAAGATAGAAAAATGATTTCGGTAAAAATGACATAGGCATGGCAAATAAGTGCACACAAAAAAAATCATAGTTTTTTTTCTCACTTGCAGTGAAGGTAGCACTCAAGGTGTTTGGAGAGGTTGGCTTTCTGAGTTTTCAGAAATATAATTAATTCCTTTTAGAAATGGTATAAGAATGTTTGTCCCTTTGATTATTAAAATACCTTGAGGACTTAAAATTAGGCTTAGCTTTGATAACAGGGATATTCCAAGACTTAGGAGTAAATATACAATATGATTCCAAAGTCTTTGTAGTATCAGTAAAATATTACCCTAAAGAAGTAAATGAATAAGTTTAATATATCACAGGACTCAGGAGCAAATAAAAAAGATTTTAATGGCCAGAGCTTCACCAATCTGAGCAGAAACTATACAAAAAAATGACATGGTATTAGTTGATAAGACAGTTAATAACAAATATGTACAAATTACTGAATTGAAGTTTCAATTAAATAGTAATTTCAGGGAAAAGACCATATTTTTTAAGCAAAATTCCAAATAATTGTGTATAAAACAAATGTCTTTTGAGAACAGATATGATAACAACAAGAGACCAATGAAAACATTCCACCTAAGTCTAATTTGGTGAACATATGAGTTTGCTGGGTTTTCTGACAGGGATACAAGTTGTTTAAAGGAACACAAATACCTCAAAGTCAGCTACATCAGAATAAAGGCCACCACAGCATGAATCACTGACTCAGAAGCCTGAGTCCTATGCTCCCTACAGGATTTTCTGTCAGCTCCTTTGACTAGAGAGTCTCCTCGACTTGACATTCTCTAATGTTTATGTTGAGGGTGGGCCTGTGTGTTTTAAGACATATACTTCCTGAATTTTGTAGGTTTTGTTTATTTAGGGAGTCTTGATGGGTGTCCCTCTAAGAGTTGAATGTTTCAGTTCTGGGAACATGGTTACATAGCATCAACGCATAAATCTATTTAGTTAGTGATTGTGGTAGATGTGCTTTTCCACTGATAAAAGCAGTGGAAAGAAAGGCTTGTTTTGGCTAAGGTTTGATCTGGGAAGGTCTTCTATCTGTTGCTTTTATTTGTTAATTAATAAAGAAAACTGCTTGTCCTGATAGGTCAGAACATAGGTAGGTGGGGAAGACAAAGCAGAATGCTGGGAGAAAGAAAGCAGAGTCAGGCAGATGTCATAAAGCTCCGGCCTGAGATGGACATAGGTTAGAATCTTCCCGTTAAGCCATGACCCCGTGGTGATACACAGATTACTAGATGTGGGTTAAAGCAAGATGTGAGAGTTTGCCAAGAAGAGGCTAGAACTAATGGGCCAAGCAGTGTTTAAATGAATGCAGTTTCTGTGTTATTATTTCTGGGGCTAAGCTAGCCAAGCGGGAGCTGGGCGGGATGAAAAGCAGGCCTGCTTGCTTCATCACTACAAAGATTTAAGACAGCTACTTTCTTTCTCTTGTTGGCAAGGCATAATGTTCAAGTGGAGGCATTTAGCTGGTCATGTTGCATATACAGATAGGAAGAAGAGATCAGTAAATGTGCTCAGTTCAGTTTCTCTTTTGTATTCAGGTTAGTGTTGGGTTCCTAGAGGTCAGGCCTTCACACCCCCACTTGATCTGTTTTGCACTCTTGTGGTTGGTTGAAAACAGAAACAAAACCAGGAACAATCTGTTGTTTTCAACAATGATTTTAAGGATGTTTACCCCTAAGCCATGTGAGTTACAGTGATGAGCTCCCTGCTTTTGCTGGCTCAGCCTCCCCTGCTGAGGGCTATATATACTGTGTGAGAAAGTGGAATAAAGGCTTGACTGCAGAACCTGAAGTTTTGTTGTGTGTTTATCCCGACATCCCTTGCTCAGAAGAACTACAGTTGCTGTGCTGGTGCAGCAGATAGGACCACAGACTATGGGATATTGCAACCAACATTTAGAGTTCTTATCGAACTCTCTGCTAAACCACACTGGAAACTACTTTCTTGAGCAACTCAGGGTTTTCTTTGTAAGGGATTTCATTGATGTGGGAGTGTCATATATCAATCTGTTGATTTCATTGGTTAAGTAATAAAGAAACTGCTTGGCTGATTAGTCTTTTACGGTCTAGTTTCTTGAGAACTTTATATATTTTGGAGATCAGACCTTTGTCAGTTGCGGGGTTGGTGAAGATCTTCTCCCAGTCAGTGGGTTGCCTTTGTGTCTTAGCGACAGTGTCCTTTGCTTTACAGAAGCTTCTCAGTCTCAGGAGGTCCCATTTATTTAATGAGGTCCTTAATGTCTGTGCTGCTGGGGTTATACGTAGGACGTGGTCTCCTGTGCCCATGTGTTGTAGAGTACCTCCCACTTTCTCTTCTAACAGGTTCAGTGTGTTCGGACTGCTATTGAGGTCTTTAATGCCTTGGTCTGAAAAAGCATGGGATAAAACTGGACTCGCTGAACATAGCGGACAATGAGGACTACTGAGAACTCAAGAACAATGGCAATGGGTTTCTAATCCTACTGCACGTACTGGCTTTGTGGGAGCCTAGGCAGTTTGGATGCTCACCTTACTAGACCTGGATGGAGGTGAGGGTTCCTTGGAATTCCCACAGGGCAGGGAACCCTGATTGCTCTGCGGGCTGAGGAGGGAGGGGGTCTTGATTGGGGGAGGGGGAGGGAAATGGGAGGCAGTGGCGGGGAAGAGACTGAAATCTTTAATTAAAAAATAAATAAATTAATTAATTTAAAAAAAAAAGAAACTGCTTGGCTCTCTGATAGGGTAGAATTTAGGTAGGGGTTGAAAACAGAGCAGAATGCTGGGAGAAAGAAGATGAGTCAGAGAGTCGCCATGATTCTCCCATTTCAGGAAGATGCAGGTTAAGATCATTCCTGGTAAGCCAGCTTGTGGAGCTACACAGATTAATAGAAATGGGTTAGATCGATATGTAAGAGCTAGCCAGTAAGAGGCCAAGCAGTGTTTAAAAGAATACAGTTTCCGTGTAATTATTTCGGGTAAAGCTAACCGTGCTGGCGGCCAGGTGCCGGGTACACAGCCTGGCCGCTCTTATTTCAACATTTCAGCTGTAGTCAAGATGACAGTGCAGACAAATAATCATGCTTATTCTTGAAGCCTGGCCTTACACATTCATATACAGAAAGACAACTTCAGCTGCTAACACAAATTAATGTCAGCAGTAATGTTTATTGATTGTATGTGACCTTCTGCTCTGATGAAAATGGGGCACAATTATCTCTTTGAGTTTTTGTCAAAAATCCCCAATGACTACCAGAAAATGTCAGATCAATTACTCTGGAGTAATAGCCCATGAAATATAAAGACTATTATTTCTCAATGTTCTCAGTATCATCAATTCAAGGGAAGCCTGAGAATCTATCCTGTTCAGGCAGATATATAGAACCTGGTAACTAGATGTAACTAAGAGGTTCCTTTTAACCAAACATAACATTTGATGTATGTGGAAGAATAAAACAATGAAAGAACATAAAAGAATCAGTAGAGCACAAACCTCTCATTCCAGAAGTCAGAAGGCTGAAATATCTACATGGATTTTCATAAGTTACTACACGTTAACACACACTCCAGTGGATGTCCCCACACCCAATATGTTTATGGGTAGCACTAATTGGACTCACAAACTAAATAAAGAAATAAAGGAGGGCATAATGTTATGAGTGAAATTTGAAGGGAGGTCTGGGTGAACTGGAGAGGGTGTGACATAATCAAGGTACATTGTACACATGTGTGGAATTTCAAAGGACTAAATAAAATTATTTTTTATAAAACAATCATCCCAAACTATGAAAATGATTGAATAAAATCACCTTTGAAGAGTTTTCTTCCAGAAATGCTGTGAGAAATATTAAAGACAGGTAGGGAGAGCATAAGGAACAATGAAGGCATTCAGAAAGGAAAGAGTTTAAATTTTAAATGTGCATTAATTTCTGTCATTTTAAGCTCTTTTAAGTTTCCCACTTATTTTATGCACAATAAAAGAAAAATCCCTTGTCTCCTTTGGCAAGTCATTTGAGAATCTGTTTAAATTGATTCTTCCCTAATCAAAAACATTTTTCTTGAAAATTCTCCTGTGCAGACAAATGAAGTAGTAAATAATATTCCCTCAATTCACACAAAGATACAGTAAATGTCCACTTGTATGGTTGAATATCTTGTAACTTAACATTTTATCCCTGAGAACTCCCCAAAGGCTTAGCGACAATTATAAAAGCAGAATTCCATTTGACAATATCTAATGTATGGCAGAACAAAACATGTATATTCATTTTGAATTTTCTAGATAAAATTTAAAAATTAGCCTAGAAAAAGAACATAAAATGGTCATTGCCAGAGTTTTCCACATCACTTTTACCATTCACTCATCTTTAAAAAATGAAAATAAGTCAAGAGTGTGAGGGGTGTGTCCACCCATGGAAACGGTCAGACTTATCTAATGGGAACTCACCAAAGCCAGCTGGACTGGAACTGAATGAGCATGTGATCAAACTGTACTCTCTGTGGCTGACAATGAGGGCTGACTGAGAAGCCAATGATAATGGCACTGGGTTTTGATTCTACTGCATGTACTGGTTTTTTGGAAGCCTAGTCTGTTTGGATGCTCACCTTCCTAGACCTGGGTGGTGAGGGGAAGGCTTTGGACTTCTCACAGGGCTGGGCACCCTGACTTCTCTTAGAACTGGAGAGGGTTGGAGTAGGGGGAGTGGAAATTTTTAATAAATAAATAAATGAAGATTATAAGACCACATAATACCTTTGTAGAAATTTTTATTTCATTCCTTTTATTTTACTAACAAGAGTTTTTCTTGACATCTTCTTAAAGAAGAAAAAATATAAGGCTGGAAATGGTCAAAATCCATTGAAATGTCTCATCTGTACATATTCACAATAACTAAACACCATCTCAAACTTCACAGATTCTAGAATCTATGTAAACTGGCTTGAATGACAATATCACTGATATCTCTTAAATTATCTCACATTCAAACATCCCGGTTGACATGAGACATAAACAGCTTTTAGCTTTAGGGCTATTGATAATTTAAGATTCAATGTTGGTGGTTTGTTACGTGACGTATTAATCCTTCCTCCATTCTCTTTCCTTGTTGCATATAAATCATTATTGATATCCCAGCAAAACTAGCAAACTCTAAGGAATGATAGGTGCCAATTGAAAAGGTGTATATTAACAACATATTTTTATGCTTCAAATTTTATTTGCTCCTTAAGGGTGACAAGAAACTGTCTTCAAGGATTATGTCAAGCTTATAAATATCCATGAGACATTAAGGTATTAATATTTTGCTTCATACAATGTCTGCATTGAACTATAATTAACATCAGAAATTACTAGCAAAAAATACTAACACAATATGATCCTATATGATTATTGAAGTATATTTATAGAACTGAGTTTTGTGGCACATGCCTGTAGCTCTAATACCAGTCAGGCTGAAGCAAAAAAGACAGGAAGTCAAGGGTGGGGGGTATGGGAGTGAGGATGATATCATACGGGTCAGAAGAGAGTTATGTGGAGGTCAGTAATACTGAAGAGGATAGGGTTACCTCACACAGAATGATTATTTTCTAGTTTTATCTATTTGCCTGAAAATTTCATCCAGTAATTGATAGAAGCAGATGAAGAGATCTACAGTCAAGCACTGGTCTGAGCTTCAGAAGTCCTATTGGAGAGAGGGAAAACAAATTGTATAAGCTGGGGAGAGTGGTGGGAAGGATAGTTGTCAAGGTCATGACAGGGGAATCCTCAAAGAGTTGAGGTTGGCTCTGTAGACCTAAACTCCCACACTCTGGACCAATATTAGAGACTCTGAATGGGACCAACGAAGAGGATTTGCATCTGTGTAACACTTGTGTAGCTTGGTCTGTTTTTGAGGTTCCGAGAGGTGGGATCAGAAGCTATCTCTGAAACTTGAATTGGAGTTTACCTATTCACCATATTGGGTTGCCTTACCTAGCCTTGATGCAGTGGGAAGAACTTGGTCCTGCCTCAGATTGAAGTGCCATGCTTTGGTGACTCCAATGGGAGGACTGTACCTTTCTGAATGGTGATGAAAGAGGAGCGGATGGGGGAGAGATGGGAGATGGGATGAGGGGAAGAGAGAAAAGGAGAGGAGGAAGTTGGAAACTGGTTGGGATTTAAAATGAAATAAATAAAAATATTCAGTAAAAAATACTAAAGAATGCAGAAAGTTCTCTTATATGATACTTCTCAAGCAACACAATCTTTTAAAAATAAAACACAATTTTTTGAAAGTGAAAGTTTAATGCATAAGCAAATGTTGGTACAAGAACTTTCATTAAACCTTTCCTGTGAGAAATGCTGAAGAGCATTCATCAAACTGAAATAAAAATGTCATTGTGAAAAAAAAACACATGAATCAGGAATCTCCCTGATATGAAGGACTATACAAACAAACTCATAATATTAATAAATAAACAATAAATACAGTAATAATAATATACAAACTATGATGTTTTAATATGAGGATTAAGTAAATATCTACATCAATATGCTGAAAAGAATATGAAAATAGGCTATTAAAAATTCCAAATGCTGGCTATGAGTAAAATGCAAATAAAGTTTTCATTTTGCTACATCATCCCTCTTATTCTTTTTTTTTATTGAGAAAAGGAAAAAAAAAGTATCCGCCTCCTCCCAGCCTCCCATTTCCCTCCCCCTCCTCCCTCCCTTCTCCCCCTCCACCCTACTCCTCTCCCCCTCCCTCTCCAGTCCAAAGAGCAGTCCGGGTTCCCTGCACTGTGGAAAGTCCAAGGTCCGCCCCCCTCCGTCCATGTCTAAGAAGGTGAACATCCAAACTGGCTAGGCTCCCACAAAGCCAGAACATGAAGTAGGATCAAAATCCCATGCCATTGTCCTTGGCTTCTCATCAGCCCTCATTGTTTGCCTTGTTCAGAGACTTGAACCTAGAGTGGCTCCCAGGAGCCCATGGTGACATCCCTCTTATTCTTGTTTAGCTTTATTCAAAAGAGATGGAAAAAGATTCTGTTCATGTGGGAACATGAACAGAATCTACAAAATGCAAGACTAACCACACAAGCATCACATAATATATCCAATGAAACACATAAGAGATAAATAATACCACTATAAAATGAAAAGGTGAATTTAGCAGTAGGAATTAGGAATTCTATAGTTTATACTAAAGGATGTGCATTTGAGCCTATTAGTAGTCCTGAAGGAGGAGATGCATTCTCATTTAATACAATGGGAGGGCTTCGAACACCATTTTCAGAAAAAGAAATTCAAAAGAAATTAACAAAGGAAAAGCAGATGTGAGTAAGTCCTTCCCTTAAATGCCTTAGAAGAAATATTTAGAACCTTCTATTTAATGGATTCTGAAAGGCATCTGTGTCATCAATGAACACAAAATTCTTTGAGATAAATCAGTTTATATGTTATAAGACAAATATCAACATATTTTACAATATGAACTCATGCCTATGTACTTTTCCAAAAGCAAAGTAATAAAATTATATACCAACTAGAACAGAAACATTTAAAATAACAAAATTATATTTAGGGCTGATACTATAGCTTTGTGATAGCTTCAAAGTCAACCTCCAATGATTTTCCCTGCCCTAAAAAAAGAAAGAAAAAAAAGTAGAAAAAAAGTATAGATGAAAATTAAAGCATGCACTTATGCATGTCAATTGATCAAGGAATAAATCATGGCAGAAATTTTAGAAAGCTCTTAAAGCAAAATGGAAACAATGAAACAAAATTGATAGAATTTGCCGAGAACAGCACAGAAAAGCAAGTTAGCCTACACAGCATAAAATTGGAAATAACTCAAAGAGGATGAAAATATTTCAGTGCTTTCCAAGGAACTCGAAAATGAGAATGAACAAACTTCTCATTGGATGAAGGGAAGTGATGATTAAGGCAGATACTCTGAATTGGAGAAAAAGAAAACAAAATAGGTCAATAGAAAAGAAAATAACACAGAGATCATTGCCTGAAAAGATAAACACAAAGAGGCAGATTTTAACTAGACAGTGGGATGCTCACAAAATAAGAGATGATTAGTAAGCCATTGCAGCAGCCATGCAGAAATAACAAGTGACATCACAATTACTATGAACAAATATATATGAACAAAATCATTAGTTTAGAAGAAAAAATACTAGATACATATACTTTACAAGAAAATTGCCACACTGACAGGAAACCTGAACTAACCAACAGCAAATAATGAAACTGAATTAGTAATAATGTGACCAAAGAAAATTCCAGGTCCTGACAGTTTCACACTCAATTCTAAGAAATATTTAAGAATGAAAGAGCATACACAATAATGAACTAAGAAACGTATATGAACTAAGGTTTGTTAAACTGTGTCATGAAACATGAAAAGGCTAAAGGACCTGTTTCTGTTTCGACAAGTTGGTATTATAGGGATGTCTGGTGAAGGTTAGCAAAGCATGGCTAACACCTGATAACTTGGGTTGTTGAGTAAGTACAAAATGGCCCAGATCAAGTGTCTGGGGAACCTCAGAGTAAACCTCAGACAGTGATGCAAGTCATGAGATAATTATTACAGAAGAATGTGTAAGTATGGCCCTGAGGTCAAAATCCTGGACACTTTAAATTAGCTAATCTGCCTGCATTTGTGTCTGCAAGCCTGTGTGGTTACCTACCTTTGGCCTGTGAGCTGGTCCATATGTATTTCTTGTTTTGCCTATGTGTTGTCTATGTGTGCCAGCATTGTCCTTGGTGCCTGCTTGCAGCTCTTTCCCAGCACCATAATCTAGGTAAAACATGCCTAAGGGACTTCTCACAGTCTTCAAACTCTAGACTTCCCATGACCTTCCTCTTCACAAAAGCCCTCTGGAGGTTATGAAAGTTGTAATGAGCTGTGATGTGAGATTTCCCTCTGTACGCTGTGATTACCATTAATGTATAAAGAACTGCTTTGAGCCTATAGCAGAGCAAGGTGAAGCAGAGCAGATCTAGGCAGGGAGGACTGGACTGAATGCTGGGAGAAAGAAGGGCAGAGTCAGAGAGAAGACATGAAACCACCGCTGGAGACAGATGTGCCGAAACTTTGCTGGTAGGCCATGACCTTGTGGTGATACACAAATTAATGAAAATGGGTTAAATTAATATGTAAGAGTTAGTCAAAAAGAAGCTAAAGCTAATGGGCCAAGCAGTGATTTAATTAATACAGTTTCTGTGTGAGTATTTCGGGTCTAAGCTAGCAGGGCGGCTGGAAACCAACAAGCGGCCTCTCCCTGCAACAGGGCTGTCCAGAGAGAGCTTTCCAATCTGTCCAGCTACCTGCTCAGAGCTGTCTCAGCGCCTGCAGAGAGCCTTAGAGAGAGCTTCGGTGAGTTTTTGTTCAGACTTAAGTGAGCTTTGCCCAGAGGTACCTGCCTTTGAGTCACCCATGTTCCCCTGAGTACTCCTCACCATGCTACTAAAAGCATGCCCAATAAACATACATGCTACTGAAAGCATGCCCAATGAACATACAGGTTTGACAATCTGGCCCTCAGTGGAATCAGTATTTTGGTTTGAGAACAGTTCCCTATCTGAAAGATGATTGTTACCAAAGCTAAGGTTACAAGGAGTTTTAAGAACGACCACTGTTATTCTGCTGAGATAACTTTGTTTCAGAATTTTAATAGACTGCGCATTACCTTTCAAATGCTGTGCTTACCATAGCATTAGATGCTGAGCAAAGCAAAAGATGTAATTCCTGTCTGCTAGTCTCACAGCCACATGTTAGGGAAAATAAAGACTGAGTGGAAATTCTAGCATGCTCACACTGACTTAGAGGAAAGTAATTAGAAATGCAGAAGCGAGCTACGTTGCTGTTTCCCTTGTTTTATTTATTTTTTTTTAAATTAATTAATTAATTTATTTTTTAATTAAAGATTTCAGTCTCTTCCCCGCCACTGCCTCCCATTTCCCTCCCCCTCCCCCAATCAAGACCCCCTCCCTCCTCAGCCCGCAGAGCAATCAGGGTTCCCTGCCCTGTGGGAATTCCAAGGAACCCTCACCTCCATCCAGGTCTAGTAAGGTGAGCATCCCAACTGCCTAGGCTCCCACAAAGCCAGTACGTGCAGTAGGATTAGAAACCCATTGCCATTGCTCTTGAGTTCTCAGTAGTCCTCATTGTCCGCTATGTTCAGCGAGTCCAGTTTTATCCCATGCTTTTTCAGACCCAGGCCAGCTGGCCTTGGTGAGATCCCAATAGAACATCCCCATTGTCTCAGTGTGCGGGTGCACCCCTTGAGGTCCTGAGTTCCTTGCTCGTGCTCTCTCTCCTTCTGTTCCTGATTTGGACCTTGAGATTTCTGTCCAGTGCTCCAATGTGGGTCTCTGTTTCTGTCTCCTTACATCGCCTGATGAAGGTTAATATTCAGGAGGATGCCTATATGTTTTTCTTTGGGTTCTCCTTATTTAGCTTCTCTAGGATCCCTAACTATAGGCTCAATGTCCTTTGTTTATGGCTAGAAACCAAATATGAGTGAGTACATCCCATGCTCCTCTTTTTGGGTCTGGCTTACCTCACTCAGGATAGTGTTTTCTATTTCCATCCATTTGCCTGCAAAATTCAAGAAGCCCTTGTTTTTTACTGCTGAGTAGTACTCTAATATGTATATATTCCATACTTTCTTCATCCATTCTTCCGTTGAAGGGCATCTAGGTTGTTTCCAGGTTCTGGCTATTACAAACAATGCTGCTATGAACATAGTAGAGCATATATTTTTGTTGTATGATAAGGCCTCCCTTGGGTATATTCCCAAGAGTGGTATTGCTGGGTCCAGGGGTAAGTTGATCCCGAATTTCCTGAGAAACCGAAACACTGATTTCCAAAGTGGTTGTACAAGTTTGCATTCCCACCAGCAATGGATGAGGGTACCCCTTTCTCCACAACCTCTCCAGCAAAGACTGTCATTGGTGTTTTTTATTTTAGCCATTCTGACAGGTGTAAGATGGTATCTCAAAGTTGTCTTGATTTGCATTTCCCTGATCGCTAAGGAAGTTGAGCATGACCTTAAGTGTCTTTTGGCCATTTGAACTTCTTCTGTTGAGAATTCTCTGTTCAGCTCAGTGCCCCATTTTATAATTGGGTTGATTAGTCTTTTACGGTCTAGTTTCTTGAGAACTTTATATATTTTGGAGATCAGACCTTTGTCAGTTGCGGGGTTGGTGAAGATCTTCTCCCAGTCAGTGGGTTGCCTTTGTGTCTTAGCGACAGTGTCCTTTGCTTTACAGAAGCTTCTCAGTCTCAGGAGGTCCCATTTATTTAATGAGGTCCTTAATGTCTGTGCTGTTGGGGTTATACGTAGGAAGTGGTCTCCTGTGCCCATGTGTTGTAGAGTACCTCCCACTTTCTCTTCTAACAGGTTCAGTGTGTTCAGACTGATATTGAGGTCTTTAATCCATTTGGACTTGAGTTTTGTGCATGGTGATAGATATGGATCTATTTTCATTCTTCTACATGTTGACATCCAGTTTTGCCAGCACAATTTGTTGAAGATGCTCTCTTTTTTCCATTGTATACTTTTAGCTCCTTTATCGAAGATCAGGTGTTCATAGGTTTGTGGGTAAATGTCAGGGTCTTCTATTCGATTCCATTGGTCGACTTCTCTGTTTTTATGCCAATACCAAGCTGTTTTCAATACTGTAGCTCTGTAGTAGAGTTTGAAGTCAGGGATGGTAATGCCTCCAGACGATCCTTTGTTGTATAAGATTGTTTTGGCTATCCTGGGTTTTTTGTTTTTCCAAATAAAGTTGATTATTGTCTTCTCCAGATCTGAGAAGAATTTTGATGGGATTTTGATGGGGATTGCATTGAATCTATAGATTGCTTTTGGTAAAATTGCCATTTTTACTATGTTGATCCTCCCAATCCAGGAGCAAGGGAGATCCTTCCATTTTCTGGTGTCCTCTTCAATTTCTTTCTTCAAAGCCTTGAAGTTTTTGTCAAATAGGTCTTTCACATCCTTGGTCAGAGTTACCCCAAGATATTTTATGCTATTTTTGGCGATCGTGAAAGGTGATGCTTCTCTAATTTCCCTCTCTGTTTCCTTATCCTTAGTGTATAGGAAGGCGACTGATTTTTTGGAGTTGATCTTGTATCCTGCCACATTACTAAAGGTGTTTATCAGCTGTAGGAGTTCTTTGGTAGAGTTTTTGGGGTCGCTTATGTATACTATCATATCATCTGCAAATAACGAGAGCTTAACTTCTTCTTTTCCGATACGAATCCCCTTGATCCCCTTATGTTGTCTTATCGCTATTGCTAGAACTTCAAGCACTATATTGAAGAGGTATGGAGAGAGTGGACATCCTTGTCGTGTTCCTGATTTTAGTGGGATGGCTTTGAGTTTTTCTCCGTTTAACTTAATGTTAGCTGTCGGCTTGCTGTAAATAGCTTTTATTATATTTAGGTATGACCCTTGTATCCCTAATCTCTCCAAGACTTTTATCATAAAGGGGTGTTGAATTTTGTCAAATGCTTTTTCAGCATCTAATGAAATGATCATATGGTTTTTTTCTTTCAGTTTATTTATATGATGGATTACATTGATAGATTTTCGTATGTTGAACCAGCCCTGCATCTCTGGGATGAAGCCTACTTGATCATGATGGATAATTTTTCTAATGTGTTCTTGGATTCGGTTTGCCAGTATTTTATTGAGAATTTTTGCGTCGATATTCATGAGTGAGATAGGCCTGTAATTCTCTTTCTTGGTTGGGTCTTTGTGTGGTTTCTGTATCAGGGTAACTGTAGCTTCATAAAAGGAGTTTGGCAATGACTCTTCTGTTTCTATATTGTGAAATACATTAAGGAGTATAGGTATTAGCTCTTCTTGGAAGTTCTGGTAGAATTCTGCATTGAAACCATCTGGCCCTGGGCATTTTTTGGAAGGGAGATTTTTGATAACAGTTTCTAGTTCTTCGCGACTAACAGGTCTATTTAGATCATTCACCTGGTCTTGATTTAGCTTTGGTATATGGTACTTATCTAAAAAAATGTCCATTTCTTTTGCATTTTCTAGTTTTGTGGCATATAGGCTTTTGTAGTAGGATCTAATGAGTCTCTGAATTTCCTCTGTGTCTGTGGTTATGTCCCCCTTTTCATTTCTGATCTTATTTATTTGTGTGTTCTCTCTCTGTCGTTTAATTAGTTTGGAAAGGGGTTTGTCAATCTTGTTGATTTTCTCTAAGAACCAACTTTTTGTTTCATTGATTCTTTGGACTGTCTTCTGTGTTTCTATTTTGTTGATTTCAGCCCTCAGTTTTATTATTTCCAGTCTTCTACTTCTCCTGGGTGCGTCTGCTTCTTTTTTTTCTAAAGCTTTCAGGTGTGCTGTTAAGTCTCCGATGTATGCTTTCTCCGTTTTCTTTAAGTGGGCACTTAGTGCTATGAACTTTCCTCTTAGCACTGCTTTCATAGTGTCCCATAGGTTTGAGTATGTTGTCTCTTTATTTTCATTAAATTCAAGGAAGACTTTAATTTCTTTCTTGATTTCTTCCTTGACCCAGGTGTGGTTCAGTAGTTGACTGTTCAGTTTCCATGAGTTTGTCGGTTTTCTGGGGGTAGCATGGATGTTGCCTTCTAACTTTAATCCGTGGTGATCTGATAAGACACAGGTGGACACTGATATTTTTTTGTATCTGTGGAGGTATCCTTTGTTTCCGAGTATGTGGTCAATTTTCGAGAAGGTTCCATGAGCTGCAGAGAAGAAGGTATATTCTTTCCTATTTGGGTGGAATGTTCTATAGATGTCTGTTAAGTCCATTTGCTTCATTACCTCCAATAATTCTCTTAATTCTCTATTAGGTTTCTGTCTGATTGACCTGTCCATTGCTGAGAGAGGTGTATTGAAGTCTCCTACTACTAGTGTGTGTGGTTTGATGTCTGCCTTGAGTTTTAGTAATATTTCTTTTACATAAGTGGGTGCTTTTATATTAGGGGCGTAGATATTCAAAGAATCCAACATTGCCAACACTGTCTACAATAACTGAGGCATCTAGCGACCCTTCACCAACACAACTCAAAGAAGGGAGACACACAAATTTTACCTCCAAAAACAATAAGAATATCTGGAGTAAACAACCACTGGTCATTAATATCACTTAATATTAATGGTCTCAATTCACCTATAAAAAGGCACAGGCTAAGAGATTGGTTACGAAAACAGGATCCAACATTCTGCTGTTTGCAAGAAACACATCTCAACCACAAAGACAGGCATCTACTCAGAGTAAAGGGTTGGGAAAAGGTCTTTCAAGCAAATGGTCCTAAGAAAAAAGCAGGTGTGGCCATATTAATTTCTAACAAAACTGACTTCAAACTAAAATCAATCAGAAAAGATCGAGATGGACACTTTATACTCATAACAGGAACAATTTGTCAGGAAGAAGTCTCAATCCTGAATATCTACGCCCCTAATATAAAAGTTCCCTTGTTTTATTAAAGAATCTTCCTACGCACCTAGGTTTGTCTCAAACTTGCGATTCCCCTGCTACAACTTAGCCAGGGTTAAAATTATTATTATATTAAAATTACACTTTTGGGCAATAAAACCTGGCCTATAGTGTCTTTCTGAATGTTTTCTTATAAGCTTCTCTTTGAATTTGTTGTCCTTATTATTAAATTTTTTGTTATTAAAGTTATTGAATTATTAAAATATTAAATTTTTTGTTGTCCTTATTATTAAAATTTTCCCACCTTCTTGCTTTTCTGTCACACATGATGTTACACATTTTAGATTTCAATAAATGTTTTATTTTGTATATGTGTGTGTCTTAAGATATGAATGTCAGTGCCCACGGAGGGCAGAAGTGTTCAGTGGCCCTCAGATGGAGTTATGAGGCATTGTGAGCTGCATAAAGCAGGTGCTGGACATTTCGCTCAGTACCTTTCTAAAGCAGCACCGGCTCTTACCTACTGAGCCATCTCTGCAGCCATATTAGTCCATATTTTAAAAGATCACTTTGATGTGTTCTTCTCTTATTTTTTAGGATTTCTTCTTATTTGTCCTGGCATATGTGGTTACAACACATGTTGGCATCAGACTATAAATGTGCTTACTTATATCACTTAATTTTAATGGTCTTTGCAGAACTGACTTCTTTACAAACATGTGTTCCTCTCTCTCCAACCTGCTAGACATTTTGACAACATCCAAAAAATTAATTTTTTGAATTTACTACTTTGCTAAGTATAGTTCAACACTGGAAATGTAGGTGGAGACTGCTTTTCTGTTCCCAGTTGTCCAAACCCAAATAATCCCAAAGAAACTACATTAATTACATCACTGCTTGGCCTATGAGCTCTAGCTTCTTATTAATTAACTCTTACATCTGAAATTAACCCATTTATATTAATTTGTGTATCGGTACCAGGATGTGCCTTACTGGTAAGGGTCCAGTGTCTCTCTCCTTCAGCAGTTACATTATATCTCTCTGACTCTGCCTACACTTTCTACATTTCTTCCATCCTGACTATATTCTTCACTGCCATAGACAAAAGCAGCTTTATTCATTAACCAATAAAAGCAACACATATACAGAATGAGATCCCACATCATGGAAATATTATTATCTCAGTGAAATTGGAGGAGACAGGAATTGCTTGTTAAAACAGCCCATTTCTTTACCAGCTTGGATTTAAGTTATTTTCCAACTTTTTACACATAGTCCAAAGCAGAATGCCATCATCATTCTAAGTCTCTTTAATATTAACAAATTAATGAAGTTGACAGGGAATTTGATTTGCTTACAGAGCCATTTTCCCAAGAATAACATACAGGTGTGACCTCACAGATCCTTGGAGCTTCTGAGTTACCAGGAACACAAAGATGAGGGTCATTGAGTCTTTATTAAATAGAAACTCAATAATAATTGTTGTGAATTGCATAGAACCAGATCCGGGCTCAATATCAGATGCTGATCCAGCAACCAGCAAACATTGTGGAATAATTTGTACCACCAATAACTTTTGTTAATTGTATGTCTCAGTCAATCAGATAAGATCAGGTTCCAGGGTGAAATCAGAAGTAGTCTGTAAGGTGAATTCAGTGAGACAGGCCTTCCTAAGATTTAGCCTAGAGAAGGGGTGAATCATTTTTCTGCTTCCCAAGTGAAACCAAATTAAATTGTATGTTATTTCCATTACTACATTGGTTCATTTTTATTCATTTGTCATTCAAAAATTAGTAGGTATACAAAAGTTAATATATATTTTTATGTTCATATACATAATATATAGCATATACTTCTGAAGAGAAACATACAGTACAGCCCTATAAATATGTAATTAATGTATATTTAAATTATTTTTAAACAGAGAAATAATTTTTGACAGTTTAGTTTTGAGTTCCCATTAATTACAAAGTGAAATAGGCATAATGCTTCAGCATGTTTATAAGAAAACATTTGCAACAGGAAAATGAAAATCTCTGAATTACAACATTATTAATGTATCACATTTCAGTTAGCAAAACTATCTCTGCTATTGTGATGCTAAAACCCACATGCAGGGGACCTCACTACAGTTAGGTGGGTGCACATGTGAAAAAATAAAAAAAAATACCCTAACTGTCAAGTTTTAGTTCAAAAACAACCTGCTAATACATTGCTGGGACTGTACTACTGCAGTGCTTAGCTGTATCTCTTCCAGCACTACACATTACATATTTAATTTCTTTATACTGAATTTTCATTGTTCTTTTTGAATTTATTATTATATTTATGTTATTTATTATTTAATTAACTAAGAAAGTATGGTTTCTAGAAAGGCAATTAAATGGTATATGTGAGGTTGAAATGTATTTGTTTTGTTATTGATAGTGGTAGTGTGTGATAAAAAGGACACATAAGTCTTATAAATATAACCACCCGATGTTCAGAGGTAGTAAAGTGATGGAAAAAGTTGTTACCTACCTCTCAAGCACTTCACCTAAGAATTACTCATGGATAACAGCTAGAGATCATTATGGAGAGTGAAATAAGATGGGGAGGAATAAGCACGTGCCATGTTTTTCCTTATAGATGAATCCTAAAGTATTAACTCACAGAAGTTGAGGATAAAATATTGGTTTTCAAAAGTTGGGAAGGATATGGGTCCAAGGATGTGGAATGTATCATTGATAGTTCCCAAATTACCATGTGTAGAGTGGAAACTTCAGGGGCATCATTTACAGCACAGTGTTTAAAGAGAAGAGTGTTTCATGTGATGTAAAACTTAGAAAATATGCTTTGAAATATATTGTGATGAATGAGTGTTTGAGAAAGTCGAAATATTTACTCAGACTTAAACACAAACAATGAATAATTATCCCCAAACATCACATGTGTCTTACTAATACATTGTGTATATTTGTGTATCAATCATAATGATATAATTATATGAACTAAAACACACTCAAAGCTTTAACTGATCCGTCTTGAGGTGAAGATAAAATAGTTCCCTACTACCCTGAGCTTTCCTTATGTTTCTGATTATACTTTAGGAGTCTGTTTCTGTTGTAGATGTTTAAAAATATGTAGCCAATGATGTAAATATATTATGTATTATCAATAAAATATGATACTGATTTTATTTTGTGGAACCTATTCTGAACATTAATGTTTATAGATCAACATCATGAATGCAGCATGCATTCTGGTCTTAAACTCATCAGGTATATTCTACTAAATTATCTAAATGTCACTTTTTTGTGTTACTTTTATGCTTTAAAATTTTATTATTCTTTGCTAATTCTGAGGCAAAGATGACAACCCTAAAGAATGTCCCTTACAGCTACTGCTGCTTACTCTATGACTCTTTTGTTGGAGGAGGGATAGAGCCACTTGTTGATTCCCAGCCACTTAGCTCTGAAATAATCACACAGAAACCATATTAACGTAATCACTGCTTGGCTCAATAGCTCTAGCTTCTTATTGGCTGACTCTTACATATTAATTTATCCCATTTTCATTAATCTGTGTATCAGATTAGCTTACTGGCTAATATTTCAGCATGTCTGATTCTGGCAGCTGCTCCATGGCATCTCTTTAACTCCTCCTTCCCCTTTCCACTCTATAGTCAAGCCAGT
Organism: Microtus californicus; assembly: GCA_028537955.1. NCBI lineage: Eukaryota > Metazoa > Chordata > Mammalia > Rodentia > Cricetidae > Microtus > Microtus californicus. The sequence continues at coordinate 122,792,749 of JAQJZF010000001.1, forward strand.
TCTTTATTCATTAACCAATAAATGCAGCACATAGACAGAAGGACCTCCCACACAATTTCCCCTTTTCTCTCTTTCTTTCTTTTCAATGTTTTCATTTGGAAACATTGTAAGGCATGCTCAGCAGGGCTATGAACTGAAAAGGGTTGGAATTTTGCACTACTGTGCTGAACTGGCAAGTTAATCTTTCCTAGTTGCCTTGGAGACTGATAATGAACAGTGTGTTATGACAGGGCAAACAGAAGGAGCTTCATTATTGCAATTATCTTTCTGTCCCAAATCTTGGAATGTGCAAAGGTAGTCAGGTTTTATCTCTAACCGGTTGTATTTCAGAGTAAATATCTTGACATATATGCTGTATTTAATAACAGGTAAAAACGTTAATGCTTCCTTTATTCTACTCATTCTGCTGAATAAAAATGATTTAAAGAACAATGTTAAACAATAAAATGAACAATATAGGTTTTTGATGGTGCATATCACTAGACTTCATATTCATTTATCCAAATATTCATAGTCCAGAAAAAAGAATATAGTTAAATAGGCACTGATTAGAATTTTGATTAACCCTGGTAATATTTTCTAAAACTTATTTTTACTGTGAACTTACTATTTCTAAGCCTTATATTTAAGATGTGAGAATTTATAGAAACAGATCTCCTTAAAGCATGAAAGATTAAATATATTAAAGTAGCTGTGATCTTACTCAGTTTTGTTCCTAGAAAGCAGGTACTTTCTTACTATTACAAGTAGGGTAAATGTTTCTTCCACAACTTCTCCAGTTTCTAACTCCTATGAACTCTTCAATTTTGTTAAATTGGTTAAGCATATTTTATGTTGTTAGAAGAAGTTGTTGAGACTGTACTGTTTTGGTTGATATTCAATGTTCATGAAAAGAAGTGGATATTAGTTGTGATCAACTAAATATAAAGCACATCCATGTCTTAAGTAATGAGATTTGTTGGTTTTTCATTTCTAATGACATTTTTATAGCTCCTATACTTTTACCAAAAAAGCTATTTCTCAAATTTTTGTATGCAAAAAAATGTCTTAAGTAAACAATTAGGAAAATACAGTTGAGAACATAATCATCACATTTGAATAAACCTTAGACATCAAAATTTATTTAAATTATATAATCCAAGTCTAATTTATATGAATAAAACTATCATCATACAGCCAGATTTACAGAATTAAAAACACCTTATCTTTGTTTTTATAAAAGACTTTTTTATTTTTAGATTTTGAATTATACAGTGTCCATGAAGACAAGTAGTTGGCATTGGGTTCCAGAAGCTGAGGTTACAGACAGAGCTGATTCTAATGATAAGCAGACTGAGACTTAATTTGGGTCCTGCTGCCTTCTTAATTGTTGAGCCTTCTGTCCTTCTGTTCAGTCCTCAAGACTACTCTTTTTCTTAAATGTTTTCCTAAGCACCAACTTTCATCATTTAATAAGAATCATACGTAAAACCAAGCTCACAGTTGTAGGAGGAGCTTCCCCTTAGTCATGAATTACAAAAAGAAGAAACAGGTACCCAATTTCATACCAAACTCGGCACACTCTTTTTGGGTGACACTCTCTTTTCATATTCAAGTATTACTATGACTAATATAATTATTGTATGGATTACAAAATCTATGTTTTGAACAATCTAGGATAAATAATTTGTTTAGGAATCAGCTGGAGATTGAGTTCTTGAAAAGCTGCCACATCTACTGACTTAGCAGGAACTTACCAGAGTTGTCCACTGCCCTGGGTGGTTGTCTCTTCTACCTTTTTATTTTCTCAAAAAAGTACTGTCTTAAAACTATATAATAACCTATTTCTGTAGCTTAATTTAAAGAGAAAATACTTTATTATCTATGTGTCACAATTTAGAGAAGAACCACAATAAAACAAAACAAAGACCAGAAAATCAAATGCTTCATTAGTAGTCACAGTAGAGTTCTGACCTCATTAAGAATTCCAGATATATTAGTTTAAAAAGATGCTTGATTTAAGTCAGTGACAAGATGAGAGAAAAACAAAACCAAATGCAAGACAGGTATATAGGAAGCACAGGTACACTCCAGAGCCACAGAGTGGCCATATGCTATAGTTTCAGTACAAATCTCTATGCCAATTCACACTGTGAAGCCAGATTCATTTAAAGACTAAATATCAATAATTAGCTTCTCCAGCATTATCTGGTTTTCTTCACAATAAATGATTTAAGTTTTAAAAGAAAATTACTTAAAAGTAGTTATCAAGAGAACATGGTCTGGGAAATTCATTTTGATTACAATTTAAGGTAATGTAGAAATTCAGAGACACAGTAACAATTATGGAGCCTAATAATAGGATTTTATATATTTATTTTTTGTTTTTGTTTTTTTAGTATAATAGAGAACAATAAAATTTTAGAAGAAATTACTCAACTTGTTTCAAGTAAAGTTTTTGTTTCTTTTTGATTCCTGTGGTTCTACATACCAACCATAGGAATTCAAGCACTTTAACCAAGCATTCTATATCTGAACCAGAAAACCACAGGTCAGGAATAACTTTTTTAACCCAAAGAAATTGTAGTTGACTTAGAAACATTTATCTCTTCTTTCTTCTCAACACAACCCTTTGATAACTCTTGATAGTTTTTATGTTGTAATATTAACATATCACATTCTTACAAGTCTGACTTCTTACTGGCTAAACAGATTTTTAATATACAATCCTTATTGTACATCACTCTTCTTTTTATCTTTCTTTTTATTTATTCTTTGTGTCTTTCACATCATGTATCTCAATCCTATTCATTTTTCATCTTTGCATTTATGCCCTTTCCCTGTAGCCACCTCCACAATAAAATTTGGGGGTAGGGTGAGGGTGAGGGGAGATAGGGAGAGAGAAGGGAGAAAACAAGGAAACAGAAAAAAAGGGGGAAGAATCTTGTCAGGGAAGCTGTAGTGTGATAGTGAGCCATCTCTCTTTTTATAGATCTAACTTTTTATTTAAATGGAATCTCCTAATAAGAATACAATGGATAAACCACTACACTCAATGCTTTTTCATAGCTCTTCCATGCATGCTTCACCAGCTTGATCTCCAGGATCCCAAATTAAAATGACATTATTTTGGTTCAGTAATTACTTCTCATCCACCTGCCAAGATCTTGTAGGCTACCTGTCTTTGTGGATATCCTACTTTGTCACTTTCTTCCTTCAAGCATAGGTTACAAATATTTCCGAATGTCTGCTATTCAGTTGTCATCTCATTATCTCAAATAACTCTTGCTCAGCTTTACTATCACAGATGTAGTCATTGTTACTGATATGATTCATCCCAAAACAATCCTTTTCAAAAAGCAGTGCTATTTTCACGTTGAGGTGCTTAAAAGAAAAAAAAATACTGTAATAGGAGTGACTTAGGCAGTAGAAATAACTTCAGTTCTAAGCTCTTAATAATGTAACCATAAATTGTTCAAATTATTTATTAGAACCTCCTAGTAATTTGGAACTGGTGGTTTACTTTTGTATGGCCTAGGTGAAACCGTAACTAGATAGGACTCAGGGCTCTATCTGTTAAACAATAATACAATGGATGATGGAAACTAAAGTGGAAATTGGAGAAAAGATAAGTTTCTTTTCTTTAATAACTCTGAGGAACCAAGCACCTTTTCATAGAAAAGTAATAAATGTCACTGAATAAGCATGCTAAGTTAAAATTCTTCTCATTTTTTATATTCTATTAATTTCATGTAATGATATCCTCATATGATTTTCCAATGATTTTCAAGTAAAGATGTATTATATTTTACAGGTAAATAAACAGTCCAAGAAGCCGTTGAGAACTAAGATTCAATGGTAGGTTATGTACGTTTGTGTTTATGTCATTTCTGAAGACAGGATAGGTGAATTTATCCCATGGAAGACATAAAAGATGAGACTTGCTAACTCATCTGTCTTTTATGTAGGCTAGCCTACATAAAGGAAGACAAAATATTAACTGAAGCTCCTACAAAGAAGGTATGTATTCAGAGTTTGATTGACTGGTTAGAACTTCAGTGATGTGGCAAACTTAGACTATTGTAAGATTAGGAACCACGTTACAATTTTTATTTAATTGTGCTTAGCTCCCTAATTAGCCCTTCCTTGATCATCTCTGTGCCATACCTCATCCTGCAACCAACAGAGAAAGCTAGACCTAACAAACACAGCAAACCATTTTGAAAGTACTAACTTAAGAAACCCTAGTTGTATCAATCAAAAGGTTACAAATGCTTTCACATAGCACCTCAGGCATATAGCTGCGATTTCTTCACCACGCTGTAACGCCTACTGAATGTTCTCACAAAGGCATGTTAAAAGCTTTTTGATTTATTACTATCTTTGTTTTGTTATCAAATTTCATATAATTGCTTCCATATTGGAACATAGGATTCTTAAGACCAAAGTCTACATTCCTAGGTCATACTCCCTCATATTTGGTTCCAGAATAAACTGCATCTTATTTTCATGGAGAAGAGATATATTTTTTTACTTACATAGTAATATACATTGTCAAATATCCATGTGACATTGTCAACACTTGTTACCTTTCATTGTTTGAGCAGTCTTTTTTATTATTTTATTTTATTTTTTTATTTCTATTGAGCTCTACGTTTTTCTCTGCCTCTCTCCTCCCCTTCAACCCTCCCCCAAGGTCCCCATGCATGTTTGAGCAGTCTTATGAGGTCAGTATTGCATATTTATTCAGGATAACCCAAGATACTGGTGTTCATGAAATAATCACCATGAGTTTTTCTAATTTTTGGAGAGTTTGATCTGTGAGATCATGCCCTGGTTGCATTATCTCTTGTTCTTTCTATCTACTCACTATGCTTATATTTCCCCAAAGTTTGGACTATCTTTTCTCAATTTAAGTTTTTATTCCCTCTGGGATCTATTAACTACTTTAAAAACAAACCTATGACTGCAATACTATAAACACATGTTAATTTATTCAAAATAATTTATGCATTTTGTGGTTTTTAAATTTTATGAAGAACTCCTTGATAGAAGGCAAACACTAGAAAACACATTTAGAATAACATCTGCTTTCCAAATTGTATTACAATTTGTGTAACATCTACAATGAATGTTAATGTAGTAAGGTTGAATTATTTTGGAAATTTGATGAAAAGATGGTGAGAATAGAAACCAAAGAGTTAGGGGAGCAATGCTTTATTGTGAAATAATACTTATGGGGGAGAGAATTTAAAAAGCTACAGCAGCAAAAATGTTAGTGGGTCATCTATTAGTGCAGCTTTAAATATTAGAGTAGGAAGCATGTTTTAGGAAAAATAATATATATTGAGTGATTAATCAGAATATTAAAAATTATGAAATACATGATCAGAAATTCTTCTTTATCGGTATGTCCTGAGGACAGCAAGGCTAAAAAATTGGCGAGGGTACTAGAGGTAGAATACTCTGAGTTACTGGTACTTATCCATCCATCACTCTAAACAAACATAGCATGCTGAGTTTGATGCCATAAGGAAATATGGAAATTCCTTCATAAATGATTCAATTTAATGTCCTGTGTCTTTTGATGATTCAATTGTCTCTCTCCAAATATGATTTGAAGAGATATATGCTTCACTTAAACCTGAATTGGAAACAAATATATAAGCTTTAAGAGATACCTGTCTTTCTCCTTATTTGCTATTTTTTTTTACCTTGTGCTGTAGAGAATAATATCGAAAAAAATGACAATGTGAAATAGTTAAATATAAATTTTATAGCTCCTAATTGTTGTGTAAGAACATGGAAATTCAACTTGGAGAACTTTTGTTAGAGAACAACATATACTTTTACATGTATACATATGCACATAAAAACTCTCTCACACACATCTTTGTCTGAATAGATCTAGTGAATATTTCAATTTCTTAAAAATGCTATATATACATATATGTATACATATACACATATGGGAATTTTATATGTTCACTATATATGCATATATTTATTTTATCAGTTCTGTTCCTCTCTAGAGAACCCTGACTAATACATATGTATTACAGGAAGATGAGTTGGAAATACATAGATCTTGAAATTATTCACATAAAGCTAAGCATAAATATTAATTTAGGGCAAGGATGACAAGGTCATCTTTGACTGAATAGATCTAATGAATATGTCAATTTACTTGAAAATTCTAGTGCCACTTAAATGTATACAAACAATAGTTTTAAAAGTTGATATACTACTTACAAGTAAATCTGATCTATAAAGAAAAGGTACTATTATGCTTTCAATTATGGGCTTTTGTGTGTAATTTGTGCCCATGAATGCTGTGCTCTTGAAGGTCAGAACACTATGATGTATCCCCTGAACCTGGAGCTATAAGGAAATTATGAAAGGCCTGGCTTGTGTGGTAGGCATTGAATGTGGGTCCTCTATAACAGCAATAGGCACTCTTAACTCCTGAGCCATCTCAAACCTAAAGTCAATTTTAACACTGTCTTCATAAAGTGTGTATTGTTTATTTAGGTCTTTCTCAATATATTTTTAAAGACTCCTTATTCAAAAAAATTAGTTTATGGGAACTTCTAATTATTGGACCTATTACTGTGGTGCATTTGACATAAAGAACAGTTAACATTGCACAGTTATTAATTTGCATATTTATTTCAAATTTCTTCATTTTTGCTAAATGTGTATTTTCTGTGCAAGAAATCAAAGTTTGTGTTACTTAGGATATGGCAATGTATTTAATCATGTTTTTGTTTACTTTCCTCGATGCTGTGAGAAAGTACTTGACTAAAATAAGAAAGAACATGGGTTTTGGTTATGGTTACCATCCATTATGGTGGCTGCTCATGTCAGCAAGATTGTGAGGCACTGTTCATATTCTGTCTGCAGTCAGGAAGAAGAAACCAACCAGTTCTATCTTATACTTAGTGTTTAATCTTCTTGTTTTGCAGGACAGAATCATAAAATCAGCCTATTCAATGATGTCATTTAAATTTTGGTGAGTTTTCTCACCTTAATTAATCTAGTACAAAATTCCCTCACATTCCTGCACACAAGTTGTCTCCAAAATAATTTTAGATCCTGTCAGGGTGATAAGTGATATTATCCTTCACAGTACCCTTCTTGCTTGCCTATATCAGCTCTAATACAGTCTCAAAATTTTTAACAATTGTATCAAATTTGAGGTGTGTAGCAAAAGACTCGTTTAGTGAACTTTTTTCATTCATAGTTCCTACATTACACTTTGTGTATGTTTTTTGGTGAGAAAGAAAACAATTAGTTTTTTTCTTATTACAGAGATTGGATGACTTTACTCTATATAAACATTACTAATCTGTTTTCCAAAGACCCTTTTCCTGAAGTCTGTTCATTTCCATCATCCACAATTCACAACTGTCTATAATTCCTGTGCTCGGGGACCTGAAAATATTTTTTTGGTTCTTCCAGGCTACAGGCATGAACATGGTGCACATACATATATGTAAGGAAAGCACTGGCATACCTAAAACAAAAAGTAAATAGCATACTCAGAATCATCCAGAATTTCTTTCATGCAGTACTTCTCACACTCAAAAACACATATGGTACTTAGGTATTTTAGTAAACAAGAACATATCAATTTGAGCAGTGTGTTATTGTGGATTAATTTGAGAAACAACAATGTGGCCACACCCAAAGCTTCTCATCCTTTGCTCTGAACTTTATGTTAAATATAGGAGGGTGAAATATATGGAGACAAATCTTGGAATATCTCCAGTCAAATGGAATATGCAGGCAAGTCTGCACTCCAGTAGCATGAAGCAACTAGTTATGACAATGCTCTGTTTTCAGCTATAGCATTAGTTTCGAGTAGCACAGTAATAAGTAAAAAAGCATTTTAAAATATTTTTGATTTTATTTTTTTAAATTACTAACTAAACTTTGATTTATAAACAGCTCCTTAAATATACTTTTAAAATTATATGTCATCTATAAAAACAAACATACAGAAATCTCTACAGAATCAAAACTATTACTTTGTCAAATCTGCATCATGTAAAAATAGATATAGGCAAAATATGAATAACTATGTAATTTTACAAAAATGATGTTTTCTACTATGCTAGCTTTAGTAATGAAGGAGAATAATATATGACTAGTGTGCAGAAATTATTGAAGAAATGTTCTGATGCATTTTACTTGCTGTTTGAGTAATAGGGGGTTTTGTAAAACAAAATATTGAGGTTCAGCATGTCAGCATCCAAGGAAACCCAAGTGAGTGAATATATGTTCTGACATAGATGTAAAGTGTTGAGAAGTCCAAGACAAATTGACCCATGGAAAATTTGCAAAGCAGATACCCATCTGGGACAGGTCCCAGAATTACCACAATGTTTTCCTTAGGAGCTGGAGTGTTTATGAAAAAAAAAAACTGATCAACGTATGTAAAAACTAGCAACTGTGACTTCATCCTCCAGGATGTTTACAGTTTGAGACTGATCACCTTATGAGACCATCTATGGAGCCTAGATAACCCCTCCCCAAGTGCTTTGCCTAATAAACTTCCAGGTTCCAGGTTTTATTACTAAGTTAGAGAACACTGCTGGATCTCAGCTTCACTGTATGTTGTGTGTCTCTTTATTCTCTTGCCTCATCTGGGCAGGAATCTGGGACTCAAGCTAAGGGGGTCAGGGTACCAGTAAAATAGATAGTGGGTAAAGACGCTTGCTGTTAAGTCTGACAACTTGAGTTCAACTAGAACAACATGACAACCCAGAACCTAAGTGGTGGAGGAGGGAACTGACTTCTTCAAGATATTTTCTTACATCTATACATGAGCTGTGTCACTCATATGCACACATATGACAACATATAACACAAATATTGAATGAATGAATAAAGAAATAAGTAAGATAATTTGAATATTGAAGGACTTGCGTATTGAAGAGTGCCCATTTTGCCAGCAAGTCTCCCTGTTTTTATGTATCAGTAATTAGAGCATCACTCTGCTGAATGAAAGCAGAGTTTATCATGATCTATCCATCCCCACTAAATCTGTATGACAAGACCTGTCATTGCTGGAGCAGAACATGTATCACATGTTTTATCTGCACACCATGGGCAGAGATAGATGGTATTGCCAAAACCTCAGCTCCCTATTCTTTGCAGGGACTGAAGTTAAAAACCGTTGCATTTGAATACAGTAATGACAATCAATGTAAAAACTTGTTAAAAGAAGAACATTAAACTTTTAATTTATTTTTCTTATTTCTAAAACCTATCTACAATTTTAAATATACTGTTTTTGGCACATATAACTTGAAGAATAAAATGCTGTTTTTGATCTAAGACAGTTGACATGCTGTTTGAGGGTGTGTATATACTTATCTTTTCTTGAAAGTATTTTCAAGTTAATGAGAAAAAATGATTTATGATGAGAGATTTAAACAGAGAATAAAACACAATAAAAAACACAGTATTTAACTAAAACATAAGTAAAGAGGAGAAATACGCACAATATGAAAAAATAAAGAAAGAAATAACTTAAAGACCTTGGACATTGCCCCAAGATAAACATCAGGAAAATGAATTAAAGTACAAAATTAATAAAAGTGACATTGATAGACCAGACTATATTAAGATGTATACTTGTTTTGAAATTTTAGGTTTTCAGTAACATTATACATATAGCCAAAGTAACAGCATAAAAATGATGAATTGTGAGATGTGAGTCATGACAAGAGAAAGGCAGAAAACAGGAAATTACAAATTTAGAAATCATACTAGTATTTTAAATTTAGTGTAGACATATGGTACAAAATTAGACATAAGAATAGACACTGAAATAGTGATTTTGTAATTGCAAAAATTTAATGGTATCAATAACTGGTGTGCAAATACATCAAACCTAATGTTATATCCTATCTTATAAGGTATCCTCTCAACCATTGTATATATACAACACAATTATAAACTTATTTTTAGTCCTTTGTCGAGACATGACCTCACATGTAGTCTGACTTAGCCTAGACATCATTATGTATATCAGGCTGACTTCAAACTCACTGAGCTCAAACTGTCTCTGTCTTCCATGTGCTGTCATTAAAGGCATTCACCACCACACCTGCTTTCCATAAAATCTTTGTGATCACTAAGCCATTGAGGTTTATATAATACTACACAGTACTACCGGTTGGTAGTGGCACACACCTTTAACCCCACCACTCGAGAGTTAGAGGCTGGCAGATCTCTGAGTGTTCGAGGCCAACCTGGTCTTGGTCTACAGAGCTATTTCCAGGACAGGCTCCAAAGCTACACAGTGAAACTCTGTCTCGAATAACAAAACAAAACGAAAATACCACACAATAATGAATGAGGTAAATACTACAGACTAATTTTAAATTGAAACTTTAATGTGTGAAACAACATTTTTATCCAAAGACTTAGTACATAATATCTATTTATAAGTACATATACTCTAATATGATTAAGTAGATTTTGTTCCAGGATATAATGTTCCACAGATCAACTGTAATAATTTGACAATAAAAATAATATTATGAATATAGAACTAGGCTCATCTATAACAGTTGGACAATGTCTTAACATAATCAGTCAAACCAACAAAAATTTATTATTGAGTAACACACATCATAATTGGGATGAATACCTGAAAAAAAAACAATACTCAAATTCCTTTTAGTAATAATTAGTAACGATAAGCTGAATAGGTAACAGTTCTAAAGTGTGCCAGTACCCTAGATTGAACATGGTTAAAAATGTCTGCCTTAAAAGGAAACCTATTGATGGATGATCATGTGCTATTTAGAAACCAGTTAGTGTACTCATCCTAAGGAAGACTGTTTCTCCTGCTCCCCACATTCTGTAGCTGCTTGTGATTCTTTGTGTATAGTTGAAACCTCTTGGTCTTCTCCGTGTTCACATTAGCATAAAATACTAATTATTTTGAGTGACATTTACTATATTTTTAAAATTTCATTTGATTCCTACTCATTCTACAGTATATGACTTATCCTAACTAAGAAGTGATCTAAAATAACATTTTTTCAGCTTCATAGAATTCTGTTAAGAACAAAATAGCCACATCAAAATAAATACTGTTCCTTATTTACTGTCCTATTGCTGTGATGAAACTCCATGACCAACTATAAAAGGAAACAATTTAACTGAGAATTTAGTTAAAGTTCAGAGGGTTAGTCCACAAACCTCATTGCAGGCAATGTCGAAGAAGTCAGGCAAGCATGGTACTGGGGAACTAGATTTGAGCTTATATCCAGATCAGCAAGTAGTAGACAGAGAGAGGCAAAACTGGACATAAGATTGAAGCCTTAATCCACATCCGTAGTGACACACCTCCTTTAACAAGGTCAGACCTCCTCATCTTTGCTAAACTGTCTGCTACCTGAGAACCAGACCTTTAAACACATGAACCTATGGGGATATTCTCCTTTTATCCACCACATCCTGTCTGTGTGCTTACAAAAATGTAGGTTACACAATTTGGAATGACAATAAATTATTTTGTAAGCCATGATATGAGTTGTTTTTATCTAATACTTTCAAAATAATGCACCACTAAGACTTTTTTTTTCAATTGTGAAAGACTCTGCTTAAAGAAATAGATGACTGAGAGAGACTGATAATGGATGCATTCTGTTGGTAGACTTTCTTTTCCCTCACATATGATGTTTTATTTTTCTTATTATTTGTTTTCATCTTTTTCTAGAATAGTCACCGTTAGGAGATGACATCTGCTTTGTGTGCTGAGAATCTCCCTATTCTTTTTTTACAATCATCCTTTTGGCTAGTTTAATATAGCATTTCCATGCTAAATAGACCAGTCTCCAAAGTAAGCATTCAGAGGGGTTCTGCAAGTTACTCATCATCAGATGAAATTTAGTTGTTGTTCTTTTAACACTGAATGTATTTAACTTTTTTAACCTTGAAAAAGGATGATCAATAAACTCAAAAGACAGAGACATTTGTTTTTCACTAATCCCTTCTGTCCTTCAGTCTTCAGTTTTGGCCTTTTAGTGGTGAAGGCACCCATCAGGAAGCACGTTAAGAGAGAACTTGGCTCTTGGCTGAGGATGGTCATACTCAGAGTGGCTAATTTGTAACAGAAAGCAAATTGTTCCACTTAGGGCTCCTGCTCTGTGCTGCCAAGATGACTGAAGTGGCTGAGAAGTGGGGAGTGTGCTATTTTTTCTCTGAAGAAATGCCATGTCACAGTATGCTGCCAAATTCTGTTCAGTACTCCTCTTATTGAGATTAGGAATTATTCAAGGGAAAGCATATCCTCTTTTTTAAATTACAGAAACATGTATTTTTAAATTTCCTTATGCAAATACAATTTTACCAACAATTAATTTAGTTGTTGCTAGTCTTCTATTTTGTAAATTGTAGAATATTTCTGTTCAGTGGGGTTTTGCTATAGTTTGTTTTGTTTTGTTTTATTTTTCTAAGAAAGATTATATTGAGAATAGTCTCTCTATTTTATCTAATCAATGACAGACAGCATCAAATATATTAACATCTTTTAACTGTTAGTTGCATAGTACTTTAAATATGCAGTTAAGTTCACAGTTGATTTCTCTGTGAAGACATTTTTTGTAGCTCATGAGTAGCTTTACTGATGTTGTAGACTTAGATCATATTATTGTATTTTATAATTGTCATTTATGAAATTATGCTGTTTTTGACACGGTGCTACTTATTGTACTTTCTACTGAACAATACATTTCTGGAAATCTGGCGTGTATCATATAAAAATACCATATCCCTGTACTATCTAAAGATTTGGGGGTCTGAATTACAGATCCATTATTAAAGCTTTTATCTCACTTTGACAAAGCTTTGGTTCAAGGTCCAGCACCGCACCGGATAAAAGTGGAAGTGGCAGCAAAGGTTTGTAATTCAAGTATTGGGGAATTAAAGGCAGGAGGACTAAGTTCAAGGCAATTCTGGGCTACAGAACATTGTTAAAGCCAGCATTCACAACAGGAAACACTGTCTCAAAACAAACAAACAAACAAAAAGGAAGGAAACTGGATTTACCTGTCAGGATCTTGACGTTCCTCCTCTCCCACTCATATCATTCCTCCTTCCTTTCTTTGATAAGACTCCCTTGGTGCTTGGTTCTGGATCTCTGCATCTGCTTCCATCAGTTACTGAATGAAGGTTCTGTAATAACAAGTATGGTATTCACTAATCTTATTACAGGGGACAGCCTGTAATAAGGCCACTGTTGCTTAGATTCTTAACTGGAGTGATCCTTCTGGATTTGGGGAATTTCCCTAGCAACAGATTTCTTCTAAGCCTCACAAAGGCTCCCTCTATCAATGTATCTCTTTCATTGCTCTCCCACTCAGGGACTCTAGACTAACAGCTGGGGAGACTGCATGGGACTGAACTAGGCCCTCTGCTTGTGGGAGACAGTTGTCTAGCTTGGTCTGCTTGAGGGACACCTGACAGTGGGATCAGGATCTATCCTTGGTCCATGAGCTGACTTTTTCAAACCCATTCTCTATGTTGAGATGCTTTGCTCTTTTCTTGATTCAGGGAGCAGGGGCTTGGTTCTACCTCAACTTAATGTGCCAGGCATTGTTGACCCCCCATGGGAGGTCTTATCCTTTCTGAGGAGTGATTATTAGTTGGATTGGGAGGTAGATGTGGGAGAGTGTAAGGAGGGAAGGAAGGGGGCCTGTGGTTGGTTTACAAAATGAATAAAATATATTAAGACAAAAAATAAACAAAAAGAAGGAAACAAACAAACAAAACCAAAAAGAGAGCCTACTTTTATTTTGTTTGATGTTACCACATTGCACACTGAATATTTACCTTTTCAGTGTTTCTAACTTCAGCAATTTCCCTTGTGAACCCAAAACCATCAGACAGAATTCTAAAATTTTGCCCAGTTCATATATGTCATAAGAACAAAAGGTGAAAAGGAATAGTCTTAGGAAACCCATTGTAGCAATGCCATGAAAGCTTCAGAAAATTTTAAGGTATAAACACATCAAGAAATACATGTGTGATGAATATACTCATCAAGAGAATTTATTTGCAGATAATTATCAGCAGTACCTTTCAATTCCATCATCATTTACTTGTGAATCTAATTAAATGAAAGAACATATTTTAGATAATTGGATACATAGAATCAATATAAAGATGAATGTTATCAAACATGAGAAACAGAAGAAGGTACAGGCATGCATATAAAATATGATACAAGCATATTTACAATTGATACAAACTTGTACATGTTTAAGTCTCTTTTAAAGGTTGTAGACCTTTTCACTATCATTTATATTATGATGGAAGAAGATAAAAGCTTTACATTCAATCTCTCTTTTTTTTCACTTTAGCTGTAGCTTTGCTCTTAAAAGATTAAATAAAGAGGAAACAAGACTTTGAAACCACAGAGGTATAATTTTTGAATTCTATTCCTTGTATTATCTGATAATATTTGACAGCTTGCTTAAATATGAGGAAATTCAAGTGTAGAGATGATAAGAGCTCATCTCCAGTCCATTGTTTGTATGTAGTAAGCATGAGACTGAAGCAAGCCCTCCCACTTAGGACATGGAGGGTGCACCTACCACACATTTCCCGTAATCAGGCTGGGCTTTCTCTGGCCAGCATCTTTGTTGCAGTGCCCACTTGCACTATTGTTCCCTTATTTCCCTTTGCATCCTCGACACTGCCACTGCTTTTAATCATGTTCAGTTTCATAAGGTTTCAAGCACACTAATTAAAAAGGATTTCAAGTGCATTAATTAAATATTCTCTCAACTACCCAAAGTGCCTCTTTATAGCATTTTAATATATCATCTTCCAATTTCAAACTCCCCAAGCTATGCTGTCATATGATTGTGCTGAGCATATTCAACAGGCCCTTCCATTCCTATTATATCAAATATAAATTCTTTACCAGGCTCTCTAAAATATTTAAATTTGAAGTTCATATGCGATTGCTTTTGAAGGAACAGAGTTTGGGTGTAAATAGAAATGTGAAATTCAATGTTTTACTAGCTTACATTATTTGTCCTTTTCTCAAACTGATGCAGATCTTGTAACTCCAAGCTAAGTAGGATGTCTTTTTCCAGCACCTTAACTATTTTGTCATCCAAAACCAGAAACCTGAAAGTGTTTCTCAATTCTTTTCTTCATTTGCAGACAGAAATGAACCTCAGTATAACATATCTGTGACTTTCTACCTCTTTCTCTGCATTGTTTTAATCACAATTTTATTTTTCCCCACTGGCTTTTATGATTTATATAAAACATTCTTAAATCATCTTTTGTTGTAGGAGGCTGTTTGTTCATTCCTGGTTGCCCAGCCTCGAAATAACCACACAGAAACTGAATTAATTAAATCACTGCTTGGCCTACTAGCTCTAGCTTCTTATTAGCTAGCTTTTACATCTTAATTTAAGCCATTCCTATTAATCTGTACATTGCCATGTGGCTGTGGCTTACCAGCAAGATTCTGTCTGGCATTTGTTTCTGGCAGGGATATGTGGCTTCTCTGTGAATCTGCCTTCTTTCTCCCAGCATAAAGTTTTGTTTTCCCCAACTTGCTTTATTCTACCCTATCACAGGCCAAGGCAGTTTCTTTATTCATTAACAAATAAAAGCAACACATATACAGAAGGACTTCCCACGCCAATATTTAATTTAATTTGAAACTGTTTCTTATTCCAAATATTTTGTATACCCGAAGTTTATATCCCCAATTATGATATGGAGTGTTCTTCAACATCAGGACTTTTCTGATCTTTCCTATAGCACACACTTCACCATTGACCATTTTTTAAATTCCTGTCTAAAGATTTTTAAGTTCCTTATACATCAATTGTATTTAGGTTTGAATAGGCATGTGTTCTCTCACTATCACCAAACAACCATATGCTGCATATGTATCTATTAGTAGAAGGCACAGTCTCTTACCCTTGTGTAATCTGTTGTGTTGACTGCTCTCCTTCAAACCTCCCCCAAGGTCCCCATGCTCCCAATTTATGTAGGAGATCTATTTCCCATGTAGATTACATCTATGTATGCCTCTCTTAGTGTCCTCTTTGTTGTCTAAGTTCTCTGGGATTGTGATTTGTGGGCTGCTTTTCTTTTCTCTATGTTTAAAAACCATTTATGACTCAGTACATGTGATAATTGTCTTTCTGGGTATGGGATACCTCACTCATAATAATGTTTTGTAGATCCATCCATTTCTCTGCAAAATTCAAGATGTTGTTTTTTTTCTGATGTGTAGTGCTCCACTGTGTACATGTACCACATTTTCCTTATCCATTCTTTAGCTATGACAAACAAAGCTGCTATGAACATAGTTGAGCACATGTCCTTGTGGCACAGATGAGCATCCTTTGGATATATACCCCAAAGTGGTATTTTTATGTCTCAAGGAAGGTTGTTTCCTAATTTTCTGAAAAATCACTACACTGACATCCAAAGGGGCTGTAACATCTTTCATTCCCACCAGCAATGCAGAAGTGTTCCCTTTCCCCCACAACCTCCGCAGCATAAGTTGTCATCAGTGTTTTTGATCTTGGCCACTCTTAGAGGTGTAAGATGGAATTTCACAGTTGTTTTGATTTGTATTTCTCTGATTCCAAGGATGCTAAACATTTCCTTAAGTGTGTTTCAGCCATTTTAGTTTTCTTTTGTTGAGAGATCTCTTTTTAGTTCTATATTCCGTTTTTTATAGTTTTATCTTTCTTTTTATAAAAAATTAAAATGTGTTCAGATTTATTTATTTTATTCTGAGTGAGTGTGCTAATTGCAGGCATGTCTGTGTATTATGTGCACGCATGGTGTCCAAGGATGTCATCATATGTCATTAGAACTCTTGGAAGTCGATTTTAAAACATGTATAAGTCACTATTTGGGTACTGTGACTATAACCCTGTCTTCTTCAAGAACAAGTGCTCGTTATGTCTTGGTCATCTTTCCAAAATATAATGAAATATTACATTTTATTATCACATTATGCTTTGATACAATTTCCTGCATTGAGATATTATATTGTGACATTATCACTCCTATTTTATAAATGTAAGGCAATGCATTCCTGTAAGAAACATAAATGAAACAACAAATTTGGATAAAGAAAAGATAAAAGCAAAATAACATTTTCAATTTAAATGTTAGCATTAACACTAGTGTAAGTTTCTTTTCCTACTGTTGTGATTAAATACTCTTTAAAATCAACTTAAGGATAGTGTTTTCTATTTCCATCCATTTGCATGCAAAATTCAAGATGTTATTGTTTTTTACCACTGAGCAGTACTCTAATGTGTATATATTCCACACTTTTTTCATCCATTCTTCTACTGAGGGACATCTAGGTTGTTTCCAGGTTCTGGCTATTACAAATAATGCTGCTATGAACATATATGTGTTATATATATACATTTACTATGATTGGGCTTCTCCTGGGTATATTCCCAAGAGTGGTATTGCTTGATCCTGAAGTAGGTTGATTCCCAATTTCCTGAGAAACTGCCACACTGATTTCCAAAGTGGTTGCACAAGTTTGCATTCCCACCAGCAATGGATGAGTGTTCCTTTTACTCCACATCCTCTCCAGCATAGGCTATCATTGGTGTTTTTAATTTTAGCCATTCTGACAGGTGTTAGATGGTATCTCAAAGTTGTTTTGATTTTCATTTTCCTGATCGCTAAGGAGGTTGAACATGACCTTAAGTGTCTTTTGCCCATTTGAACTTCTTCTGTTGAGAATTCTCTGTATAGTTCAGTGCCCCATTTTTTTAATTGGGTTAATTAGAATTTTAATATCTAGTTTCTTGAGTTCTTTATATATTTTGGAGATTAGACCTTCCTTTGTCTGATGTGAGGCTGGTGAAGATCTTCTCCCATTCAGAAAGATGCCCTTTTGTCTTAATGACAGTGTCCTTTGCTTTACAGAAGCTTCTCAGTTTCAGGAGGTTTCATTTATTCAATGTTGCTCTTATTGTCTGTGCTACTGGGGTTTTATGTAGGAAGTGGTCTTCTGTGCCCATGTGTTGCAGTCTACTTCCCACTTTCTCTTCTATCAGGTTCAGTGTGGTCAGATTTATACTGAGGTATTTAAGCAATTTGGACTTGAGTTTTGTGCATGGTGATATATAAGGATCTATTTTCATTCTTCTACAGGTTGACATCCAGTTATGCCAGCACCATTTGTTGAAGCCAATGACATCTTGAATTTTGCTTGCAAATGGATGGAAATAGAAAACACTATACCCAGTAAGATAACCCAGACACAAAAAGATGAATATGGTATGTATAGTCATTAGTGGGCTCTAGCCATAAACAAATGATATTAAGCCTATAATTCACAAGCCTCGAGAAGCCAAATAACAAGATGAATCTAAAGAAAAACATATATAGATTCTCCTGAAAATTGGAAGCAAACAAGGTCAACGGGCAAAAGTTGGGAGCAAGGGGGTGGGTGCAGGGGTGGGGATGGTTTGGGGGAATGCAAGAAGGAGAGAGAAAAGGGAGAATGGAAAGACTGGGGAGAGTTTGGGGAAATGGGAGGGTGGAGATGGAGGATGGGCAGATATAGGAGCAGGGAATATCTAATTAACGGAGCCATTTTATGGTTGGCAAGAGACTTGGCTCTAGAGGGGATCCCAGGTGTCCATGGGGATGTTACCAGCTAGGTCCTTGGCCAGCAGAGGGTGTCTGAACTGGCCTTGCCCCACTATCACACTCATGATTATTTCGAATATCACCATAGAAACTTAGTCCAGCTTCAGATGGAGATAGAGACAGAGACCCTCATCAGAACAATGAACTGAGCTTCCAAGGTCCAGTTCAAGGACAGAAGGAGGAAGAAGATGAGCAAGGAAGTCAAGGAGGACCTCAAGGGGTTGGTCCATCAACTGAGGCAGTGTGCCTGTTCTAAAGGGAGCCCACCAAATCCAACTAGGCTGGGACTGAATGAGCATGTGATTAAACTGGACTCTCTGAATG
This sequence comes from Microtus californicus, assembly GCA_028537955.1. Classification (NCBI taxonomy): domain Eukaryota; kingdom Metazoa; phylum Chordata; class Mammalia; order Rodentia; family Cricetidae; genus Microtus; species Microtus californicus. The sequence continues at coordinate 122,811,742 of JAQJZF010000001.1, forward strand.
TGGCTGACAATGAGGGCTGACTGATAAGCCATTGATAAAGGCACTGGGACTTGTTTCTACTGCATGTACTGGCTTTTTGAGACCCTAGTCTATTTGAATGCATAGCTTCCTAGGCCTGGATGTAGGGGGGAGGGCCTGGAACTTCCCACAGGGCAGGGTTCCCTGCCCTCTCTTAAGGAGGGAAAGGGAAGGTGGAGGGAGAGTGGGGGAGGGGAGGGGAATGGGAAGATGGGGGGAAGTGTAAATTTTTGAATGGAAAAATTAAAAAAAATCAACTTAGGGGAGAGAGGATTTATTAAGGCACAACATGTGAGGGTACAGTGAAATCAAAGGTTTTTCTCCCACCTGCTAGTTCCAGTATAAACACTCAGAGACTTAGTGGCTTAATATTACTTACTAATGTAAGACTGATCGCTCAGGCTTATTACTAACTAGCTCTTAATATAAATTAATCCATATTTATTATCTTTGTTTAGTCACATGGCTTAGTATTCTCATCTTTCTTCTTCTTTTTTTTTCATCTTGCTTCTTCTGTGTCTGGCTGATGATTGTGTCTTTGTCTTTCCTCTTCCCAGAATTCTCCTTTTCTGTTTGCCCCACCTATATACCTATACTTCCTTACTGGCTACTGACAAATCAGTGTTGTATTAAACCAAGATGAGTGACAAATCTTTACTGTAGTGAGGTGAGCAGGCCTGCTTTTCATTCAGCTAGGCTCCCTCCCAGCTAGCTTAGCCCCGGAAATAACAACATACAAACTGTATTCATTTAAACACTGCTTGGCCCATTAGCTCTAGCCTCTTACTGGCTAACTCTCATAACTTGCTTAACCCATTTCTAATAATCTGTGTAGCATCATGAGGTAGTGGCTTACCGGGAAGGATTCTAGCCTATGTCCATCTTGGGTCGGAGCTTCATCGCGTCTACCTCACTGCCTCTACCCAGCATCCTATTCTGTTTACTCTGCCTACCTAATTTTCTGTCCTATCAAAGGGCAATGGCAGCTTGCTTATTAACCAATGAAAGTAACACATAGACAGATGACCCTCCTTCATCACTTTACAGTGTACAAGAGATTATCCCACATCAGTACGCTCTTACATAAATGGTAACTCAAGATCACAGGTGCTTGTAACAATTTGTAACACCAAATTGACAACCAGGGAGAGAAAATAATAAATAGCAGTTTTCAGCTTGATTTCTCAATTTTTATGCAGCATAGGAATATTACCCATTGAATAGTTACCCTGCATAGATAAAGTTGGTCTTCCTGAGTCAATGAATTTAATCAAGGTTATTCTTCACAACCATGCACAGAAGTCAACATCCCAATGTGATTCCAGATCAAGTTAATATAGCAATTATATAACTATCATATGACTATCTATGACTGTCACAGAAATCACCCCTTTTTCAATTCGATATGCAAACACATCATTTTTATACCTTAACAATTCATCCCCATTTCCAAAAGTTCATGCCATTTTATAATATAAAGTACCTTCATCACTACATCAAAGTTTTCATAAATATAAAGAGTTTTAATACTTTAAAATTTCAAAGCCACTTAATTGGGGTTCCTATAAATTTAGGAATCAACTTATAAAAATCAAACTATGATCATACAGAATAGTCATGCCCATTAAAGAAAATAGAAGAAGCAGGTCATAGAAACAAACAGTAAGACCCAACAAACCCAAAATACAGTACACATAAGAACAACTTCTCTACACAATGTTCAGCATCCAGAACTTCCAGTGGATTCAACTGGGCTCTAAAAGACTTAAGTAGCCTCATTCCTGCTGCTCTGTTGTCTGAAGTATACATCAATTCTCTTCATTCCATGCCTGTTGTTTCCTCAGAAGGCAGACCATGATCCTGGCTTCACCAACATCCTGAAGTCTTCATTATGTCTTAAGTTTTACATTAATAGTTTTATACAATATCTATCCAGAGACTCCTTGCAGATCCTCTAATTCTTATACAAATCGTCTGACCTATCTGGTTTCTTGGTCCATGACACAAGACTCCCTATTAACTTCATATATTTTTGTTTGCCAAACAAGTACCATATGGACAATATTGCTGAGTTCTGTTATCAGCTCAGTATGGCACTCTGTCACTTTGAAACATAGTTATCTATGCCAAGTTTTCTGTGCTGACCCTATTATAATACCTTGCTTTTTGAGGAATAGGGAGCCTTGTTAATTTAGATAACACTGTACCCTTTTAAACAAGCCTGTAGTCCCCCAAATTGGAGACCTTATGTATAATATTTTTGTTTTCAGGATGACAATTCCTTTGTAGCAGTAGAACCTGCATGGCTTCTCTTCCATGGTGTTGGTACAGTTGACAGTTTTATTTTGTTTCTCATCAAAGGCCGGGTGTTATCTTAAAATTACCTTTACCACATAAACATGTCCTTAACTTCAAATTCATTTCACTTGAGTCAGAAGAAAAAAAAAGAAAGAAGGCAAGTGGCCTTTTAGCCAAATATCATATTTATGGCCATAAGACCAGTTCCTTTTCCCCCTGTAGGATCTACTGAGATCATTGTCAATTCTATACACTTCTTTCTGTTTTCTCAAATTCTCACTTCTCACCAATATAGCCCAGTAAGCTCTTCTTAAAATACTAAGCAAATGTTCTAGCCCAACAGTTTTCCTAGCCCAAACATTCTCATTCTCCTCCTGCAAATGAGCTTCAAAACCTTGAGAGAGACAGGTAGGTTTATCATAAAAATAGTACTTCCCAGGACTGATTTCTCTTACTTCATTTTTCCATTATTGCGATAAACCTTTCTGAAAAAAAAAATGCAACTTAGGGGAAAGAGGGTTTAGTTTTGGTTCACAGTTCAAGGGTGTAGATTTATAAAGTCAAAGTGGCAGGGGCTTGATTGGCTAGCCACAATACATCTACAACAGTCATAGAGGGTGACAAATGCTAGTGCTCAGCTTAATTCCTCCATTTTTTATAGCCCAGAGTCCCAATCCAGGGAATGATCTGCTTACTGTTAAGATGGATCTTCTCACATCGATTCAGTAGTAAAGTTAATCCCTCACAAGCTTAATCAAAGACCCATTTTCAACTGTGTGAAGTTGACAATTAACAGTAACTCTCATCATACCCAAATATTAAGCAAAATTCCATAGAGATAATTGAGTAACTGAGATTTTATTTCAAATACAAGAAGTAATATAATCAAGATGTTTTATGATGACTAGTATATAAATTACAAATTATTAGTCCCTTCTTAACAAATAATGAAATACATGTATATAGGCCTAAAAATATAGCGATATATCTCAGACAAAAGTATGTAAAAATATAAAAGCTAAAATAGACTTGGATTGTAATAAATAATTTGTGAAGTTTATTTTTTTCACTGCAGTTACTCAGACATAATTTTTCTGCACTATTTTCTACTCCTCTTTACTCCATTTCATGTCTAATATTACAGCAAACAACTTTTAACAAAAACATTACATGAAATAATCTTATGTTGATTCCTCAGTCTTGAATCATTTTCTTTCACTTTTATCTACCTTATGAGTGATTCCATTGGCATTTACCCATTTCCCACATTTGCATATTTTCCTAATAAAAAGTTCTAAGCTGTCAAATATTCACTGCAACTTAAATTGGTAAACTCTATTAAGTTTAAACATCAATCAATGCTTCCATTACTTATTGACTCGAAGCTCCTGTTCTTTAACTGCTACTACAATACAGGCATTATACTGGTTTACTAACTTCATTACCAACAATATTTTCCATTACAGATTTCACTCCAACTAAATAAATTATCTGTCTCTCTTCTTTTTTCAGTAATCACAGAGACAGTAAATGGGCTTTTACAACTGCCCCTCACTCTGTTTGGCAATTCCCAGGTTTGTCCATGCAGTGTATTTCCTAAATGCCTTCAAAGATAATTTCAGGGGGCTGGTGAGATGGCTCAGTGGTTAAGAGCACTATCTGTTCTTCCAGAGTTCCTGAGTTCAATTCCCAGAAACCACATGGTGGCTCACAACCATCTATAGTGAAATCTGGTGCCCTCTTCTGGCCTGCCAGCATACATGCAGGCAGAGCACTGTCTGCATAATAAATAAACCTTTAAGAAAAAGATAATCTCAGGCCATCTAAATAAAAATGAAGTTCCTTCTCATTGCCTCATATAAACATCTTTATCTTCTCATGTTTTCTATCTTTTGGTGTTTTATTATCTATTAAGTTCTATAAAATTAGAAATCTGGCTTAGGAGCTTTTTAGAAATATAAGATCCAAAAAGATTATTATTCTCTATGAATATTCTACTATATAAAATGGTTCCCACATCCAGGAGAATATTGAAAGTTATAGCACAAATAGAAATAAGCATAATGGACACCATTTAAATATTTATTAATATAGAATATTGTGTGGGAATACATTCATGGGTGCACAAGTACATTCTCATATATCCATGTGTATGCACATGCATTTGGAGCCAGAAAATAATTTAGATGTCTTTGCTCAGGAGCCATATATGTATGCAGTTCTCTAAGGCATCATTTCTCATTGGCTAAGGGTTCACCCAATGTGCATTCCTGGGAGGTCTGTAAGCCCCAGATCTACCTGTATCTGCTTTCCCCATGTTGGAATTGCTAGTCCATCTTACCACACTTGTTTTATTGCTATTGTTTTGTTTTGTTTCCCAAGGCCTTGGAGCATGGAATTCTGATACTCATGCTTACAATGCAACTATTTCACAATTGGAGCTTAATCACTAGGCCAATGTTACTCTGAAAACTGAAAATAAAACTAGAACTTAAGCAAAGTGAAAATCTTTTAAAAGAAGAAAATCCTTTATTCAAAAAAAAAGAGGTTTGGAAGAAAAAAGTGACAGCTACTTCCTAATATTGACACAATATAAGATATATTTTATTCATTTATATACTCTGAATTTGTATTCATGTGTATTTGTTATTAAGTATTCTATAAAAAATAATGTAAGCAATGTGTGGTGTATAGACTTTAGAGTATGGTTAAAGATTGGAATTTATAAAATGATTAGATTTTTCTAGACTTTGCATTAATACAGCTTTCTATATACTAGCATTTATTTCCTAACAAGAATTTAAATAACATATGTCTGGTTATGTGTAGTTAAAATACAGTTATAATTCCATTCCAAGTTGAAGTTATGCATATTCTTGTATATATATATATATAAAACACTTGTAATTAGCACAAATGAAAGCATACCTCTAAGGAGCTTAAAAATATTTAAGGCTGGGGTTGTGGCCAAGTGCAGTGAAATCTAACGTTATGCATTTGTTGGACTTGAATATATTATTGAATATACAAGAATATACATAACTTCATATATATATATATATATATATATATATATATACACACACACACACACACACACACACACACACACACACATGAAAATAAGGATTTTGGAGAACCATTATTCTGCATGCCTTAGTTTTTATTACATGTCATGTTAGCACATGAGGAAAGTGTGTGGATCAATAGTAAGTATTCACATGCCTTTCCTCTTGTGCCCAAGCATAGCATGCTCCCTGTTCCTTTAAGAACATACATGTGACAGGCTTTGTCAATGAAACGTCAACAGAATTAAATATGTGACTATTCTCAGCAGGGTCTTGCATCACTATTCTTTATTTCTCCCATTTCCTGTAATAAATCTTGCTCTAGGTAGATACGATAGCAGCAGGAAAAAAATTAAAAATAAATAAAATTTAAAAATTAAAAAAAAAACCAAATCATTAATGACTTTAGACCAAAGATCTATATAGATGGTTGCCAAAATATCAGCAAGACGACTTCAAAATCAACTAGTATATCTGCAAAATACCTCACCATCTATATTACTATACATAAATTTAACGAATTATGGAGGCTTTACTAAGATTTCTTTCTTTCTTTTTCTTTTGTAATTATTTGTATAGCATGACTGATTTCAGGGTGTCTGACTTAAAGCATTTGTGGAGAAGTGTGGCAATTCTCCTTTTCAATTCCCCTGACTTCCTTTTACCTCTTAGTTTCAAAGTCACAGATGCAGAGTGAGGAAAAAGATCCTGAGAAGTATAATCCTTCCTTCCTTCTGTGCAAAAGAGAAGGTCGTTAATAAAGGAGTAATAATGACATAAGTTAAAAACAATTCCCTATGGCAAGGGACCAAATTGTAATAAAGTACAGCATGCTTTTTAAATATTTAAACACTTAGTGAAGTTCTTTTAAGCAGCTATGAATTCTCTGTCTCTGTCAGGCAATCAACCTATGACTGTGGATAAATGTTTGTGTTTTCTAAGTGAGTTTATTGACAAATTAAGGCTGTTGAACTTGCTAACACTTCATACGCTTCCAAAAACTTAATGCAGATTCTAGCATTGATTCTGTTGTAAATTAGCATACACAGTGTATCCAAACACAAAAGACCAGACCAGCATATCTGCTATTTAATCTGCTTAATGTTGTTGGTTTGAGTAAAAGATTGTTCTTTAATTTAGATTATGTTCCTAGGGGACTGGTTTTGTTCCCTCAATTGCTTGTATACTAATTGGCTTGGTATAAAAGAAGCTTTTTATTTTCAAGTCCAACAAATGCATAATGTTAGATTTCACTGCATTTGGCCACAACCCCAGCTTTAAATATTTTTAGCTCCTTAGAGGTATACTTTCATTTGTGCTAATTACAAGTGTTTGCCAATCTCTTATTTCTATTTTCTACCTCAGCTATGGTATGTAACTATGCATAGTACATTGTTTTCTATAGCCCAGTTGTTCTAAAGCAAATGAGTGGAAAGATTTACTTCGTTATAATTTATGTCACAGTCCATCATTGAGGGGATTCATGGAAAACTAAAGCAAGATCATAGGGGATGCTATTTGCTAGCTATATTACATGCTCATGCTAAATTAGCCATTCGTCCAGCTCAGGATCACCTGCCCAGGGGATGTTGTGATCACATTTCTCCTATGTCTTATAATAATCAAGCCAATCCATCACAGACATTACCACAGGCAATATGATGGGGGCAATTCCTTCAGGTTCCCTTCCCATGTGACTCTACCCTGTGTCACATCTGTACATTGTATATTCTCTATGCCAGTCATGCAGCTGACTACTCATAATGACATTTACAAACAAAAGAAACAATCTATTTTATTTAGGGTAAATATACAGGAACAATGTAGTAATAGGAGCGGCAGGGCTGCTTCCCCAGCACCCCGGCCGCTTGGCTAGCTCATGCCCCAAAATAACAACACACAAACTGTATTCTTTTAAACACTGCTTGGCCCATTATATCTAGCCTCTTCTGGGCTAACACTCACACCTGGACTAGCCCATTTCTAATAAGGTGTGTAGCATCCCAAGGTGCGCTTACCAGGAAGATTCTAGCCCAAGTCCATCCTGGGTCAGAGCTTCATCACATGTGCCTCAGAGAGCAGAGCTATTGTGTCTGCCGGGGAGAGAGGGAGCATAGCATCTCTGAGCTCACTTCCTCTTTCTCCCAGCATTCTGTTCTGTTTACTCCTCCTACCTATGTTTTAACCTATCAGGGCCAAGCAGTTTCTTTATTGCTTAACCAATGAAATCAACAGATTGCTATATGACACTCCCACATCACTTCCCCTTTTTCTGTTTAAACAAAAAAAAAGGAAGGCTTTAACTTTAACATAGCAAAATTACAAATAACAAAAGAGTTATCAAGTAAAAATTAAAATATTTACATCTATTTTATCTTTATCATAACTAAGGAAAAGTAAAACTATAACTAACTATTCTTCAACTCCAGTAAAGACTCCAGAAGAATACAATATTACCTAAGCAAACAAAAAGTAAGCAACTTTCAAACTATAGAAATGACAGAGACATCTCGCTGCCTGGACAGTCACCCAAAGTTCCTCTGTACTGTTGGGGTATCCATCTTCGGCCTACAGGCCCATGGTATCCAGAGACATTTCCATGAAGCAGGACATTTCAAAGTCAGTTCAGTCACTATCTGTTGTGTCCTGCAGAATGTCTCACAGACTCTTTCATAAATCAGGAACCCCGAAAGATCATCTCACCTTTAGGCAAGTTCAGTAGTCCTCTCACTGTGGGTTCTCTGTGTCCAGTTTATGCAATAGTCCAGGCAAGAGCAGTTTCTTGCCCAAATGGCTATCAAACTCCATAAGGATCCTCTTCGATGCCCATCTTCTTCTTGAAGTAGATTGGTGCTGCCAGGAGCAGAGTGTCTCATTGTCATGAAAAACCCTAAGTTATTAAAACATTTAAAATGCCATTTTCTATAATCTTTGAAAGATATAAAGAATGCCTATCTAAAATATATCTATGTACATCTAGAAAATCTGAACTAACATGACTACAAACTTGACTATTATGATTATCGATTAACAACCTATATACATTACATTTTTACATAAACTACAAAATCACAATACCTTAATTAAGAGCAGAAATACATATACATATAACAAAATTGACCTTAAATTTATATCAATAAAGCAAAATCCATATCAATGCAAATTATTCATACCTATATCATATCCCCCTTTAAATGTAAAAACATTTATAAACAATATTTTGGGAACATGGGCAGAGTTTTCTCTCCAAACTGCTTCCTCCTGAATGGAGGGGGGGCTGTTATTTAGGTATTCAGGGTATAACCTGTGTGCTAGTTTCATCTCAGTCATCAATTGAGTGATGTAATTTTTTGAAGGCATTCACAGGAACCTTTCAGGAGTATGTGGTCTATCATACCACATTGGGATAGAAGCAATCTACAGACTCTCATCCTCTGTGAAACAAAGTAAGAAACTCCTTTCCAAAGCATCATGTCCTTAGATCCAAATTTCAAAGTCAATGCTTTTTCAAAGTATCTATCTTGGATTAGTTCAGCAGCATTTATAAACAAATATCTTTTAGCAGCTGTTGCTCTTTTCTCAGCATTCAAACAATTCAAACAGAGCATAATAGCATACAGTATCAAAATTCTCTGTGTATTTTCCATCTTTGTGTGCTTTATTTTAACCTCTATTTTTTTTTTTTTTTTTTGCATTTTGAGACAGGTTCTCTGTATCTTTGACCTGGAACAACTCTGTAGACCAAGCTGTCCTTGAATTCTCAGAGATCCGCCTGTCTCTGCCTCCCATGCATTGGGATTAAAGGTGTATGCTACTACACCTTGAACTCACAGAGATCTGTTTGTCTCTGCCTTCCAGGCACTGGGATTAAAGGCATGTGCTACCACACCATGAAATCAAGAGGTCAATCTCCCTCTGCCTTCCAAGTGTTGGGATTAAAGGTGTGTACTACCACACCCAACTACCCTCTTTCTTCCTTTTTTTACTTTTAAGAACTTTTAACTTTTAGCTTGCATATATTTTTTAATTAATTTATTTATTAAAGATTTCTGTCTCTTCCCCGCCACCGCCTCCCATTTCCCTCCCCCTCCCCCTCCCCCAATCAAGTCCCCCTCCCTCCTCAGCCCGAAGAGCAATCAGAGTTCCCTGCCCTGTGGGAAGTCCAAGGAACCCCCACCTCCATCCAGGTCTAGTAAGGTGAGCATCCAAACTGCCTAGGCTCCTACAAAGCCAGTACGTGCAGTAGGATCAGAAACCCATTGCTATTGTTCTTGAGTTCTCAGTAGTCCTCATAGTCTGCTGTGTTCAGCGAGTCTGGTTTTATCCCAGGCTTTTTCAGACCCAGGCCAGCTGGCCTTGGTGAGTTCCCAATAGAACATCCCTATTGTCTCAGTTTGTGGGTGCACCCCTAGCGGTCCTGAGCTCCTTGCTCGTGCTCTCTCTCCTTCTGCTCCTGATTTGGACCTTGAGATTTCTGTCCAGTGCTCCAATGTGGGTCTCTGACTCTGTCTCCTTTCATTGCTTGATAAAAGTTAATATTCAGGAGCTGGAGAGGTTGTGGAGAAAGGGGTACACTCATCCATTGCTGGTGGGAATGCAAACTTGTGCAACAACTTTGGAAAGCAGTGTGGTGGTTTCTCAGGAAATTGGGGATCAACTTATCCCTGGACCCAGCAATACCCCTCTTGGGAATATACCCAAGAGAGACCTTATCATACAACAAAAGTATATGCTCTACTATGTTCATAGCAGCATTGTTTGTAATAGCCAGAACCTGGAAACAACCTTGATGCCCTTCAAATGGAAGAATGGATGAAGAAAGTATGGAATATATACATATTAGAGTACTACTCAGTAGTAAAAAACAAGAGCTTCTTGAATTTTGCATGCAAATAGATGGAAATAGAAAACACTATCCTGAGTGAGGTAAGCCAGACCCAAAAAGAGGAGCATGGGATGTACTCACTCATATTTGGTTTCTAGCCATAAACAAAGGACATTGAGCCTATAATTAGTGATCCTAGAGAAGCTAAATAAGGAGAACCCAAAGCTTGCATATATTTTTAACACACTGTAAATCATTTAAAATTTTTCTTTGTCGTCATTGACGCTCTCTTTACTGTATCTCTCTCTGTTTTTCTGACCACATGAGACTTTAATTTACCAAGCAATCTCAGTAGGTCTAAAGCCGTAGTTTTGCCGGCTAGATGTAGCCCATTCCTTAGCTTTCTGCCATTCCAACCTTGTGGCTGAGGTACCGGCCAGAGCCGCATTCAGTGCCACAAGTCTACAGTGTTTCAAGGTCCTTGCCATCAAACAAGCTGCAACAGACAACATTCAAGTCCTCTCTCTGTAGCTGGCCCTCCTGCCTCAAAGAGTCAGAGTTTGCCCTAGCAGGATGGCCCAGAAAGCCGGCATTTTAAAACAACACAGGTTTTTTTCCTGCTACTGCTGAAAACAAACAAGCATTCAGTCGGCTTTTATCAACACCATTTAAATGTTTCATGGCAGGACCTCTTAAGAGCTGCAGGGTTTTGCAGCTGAGTCAGGAAGCCTCTCTTAGATGAGAGTGCTTGCGTGCTTCTAGCAAGCAGAGCAGACCCAAGAAATCGCTGCTATCAAGAAAACATGCTTTACTCTTCCCCAAGCTTTCTCAGGCTTTCAGTGGATTCAATTGTCCACACGTCTGGGTGCCATTCTGTAGCAGTAGGAGTGGCAGGGCTGCGTCCCCAGCACCCTGGCCACCTGGCTAGCTTATGCCCCGAAATAACAACACACACCCGAAATAACAACACACAAATTGTATTCTTTTAAACATTGCTTGGCCCATTATATCTAGCCTCTTCTTGGCTAACTCTCACACCTGAACTAGCCCATTTCTAATAAGGTGTGTAGCATCCCAAGGTGCGCTTACCAGGAAGATTCTAGCCTACATCCATCCTGGGTCAGAGCTTTGTCGTGTGTGCCTCATAGAGCAGAGCTATTGTGTCTGCTGGGGAGAGAGGGAGCATAGCGTCTCTGAGCTCACTTCCTCTTTCTCCCAGCATTCTGTTCTGTTTACTCCTCCTACCTATGTTTTAACCTATCAGAGCCAAGCAGTTTCTTTATTGCTTAACCAATGAAATCAACAGATTGATATATGACACTCCCATATCAGAACAAGCTACTTCAAAAATGGGCATAGCACAGTGACAGAAAAAAAATTCCTATTGGTGTTTTTGATTTTAGCCATTCTGACTGGTGTAAGATGGTATCTCAGAGTAGCTTTGTTTTGCATTTCCCTGATGGCTAACGATATTGAACATTTCCTTAAGTGTCTTTCAGCCATTTTGAGATTCTTCTGTTGAGAATTCTGTTTAGAACTGTGCACATTTTTTAATTGGATTATTTGGAATTTTTATGCCTAATTCCTTGAGTTCTTTATATATTTTGGAGATCAGTCCTCTGTCTGATGTGGGTTTTGTCAAGATATTTTACCATTCTGTAGTCTGCCTTTTTGTCTTATTGACTGTGTTCTTTGTTTTATAGAAGCTTCTGAGTTTTAGGAGGTCTTATTTATTTATTGTTGCTCTCTGTGTCTGTGCTACTGGTATTATATTTAGGAAGGGGTATCCTGTGCCCATGCACTCTAACCTACTTCCTACTTTCTCTTCAATCAGTTTCAGTGTGGTTGGATTTATATTGAAGTCTTTAATCCATTTGGATTTGAGTTTTAAGCATGGGGATTGATATGGATCTATTTGCATTCCTCTATATGCTAACATCCAATTATGCCAGCACTATTTGTTGAAGATGGTTTCTTTTTTCCATTATATATTTTTGTTTATTTATCTAAAATCAGGTGTTCATAGGTGTGTGCATCAATATCCAGGTCTTCGATTAGATTCCATTTTTCAACCTGTCTGTTTTTATGCCAGTAAGAAGTTGTTCTCATTATTGTAGCTCTATAAAAGAGTTTGATGTATGGATGGTGATGCCTCTAGAGGTTCCTTTATTGTACAGGATTGTTTACTACTGCTTGTAATGGCATTTTGTAACTCCTTATCTTTGGATGGATACTTTGCTGAGCCTAGATATAGTAGTGAGGGTCTTCCTTGGTTCTTTCTCAAAGCAATGTTCCTTATCCTCTATGAGGAGTGAATGGGAGTGGTGTAAGGGGGAAGGTGGAGGAAATGTGAGGAGGGGAGTGAGTGGGAACTGGAATTTGTATGTAAAATGAAAAAAGATAGTTTGTTTTCTTTTTTAAAACTAAGATTAAAAATAGAAAATGACTATTGAAGAAATATAGATAGAATGAGTCAAAAATATAGAATTTATTACTATTTGGCAATCAAGTAAGGAATTATGAAAGAGATGACATTTGAAGAAGAAAATGTTCATGGTACCTTGGTATTAAACATACATGAACTTTTATGTTTCATATTCTCTTACATTTCTGACTGTGAGTACATGATGGTGCTTCCAAATTTCTCAGGGGGATCGTACTTTCTTTTGTTGTCATCTCTAACTGAGCTCCAATCCTGTACTGGTTAAGTTATTTTCAGAATTTCCAAGGTGGATTATTTAGAAATGTTTGGGGCTGGCCATAGGAGTCAGTGAGACAAAGCCCCTGCTTTGCATTAGCAGTGATTTGAGTTTGATGCCCAGAACCAGATTTTAAAAATCCAGATATGCTGGTTCTCAACTGCACTACTGTTAAAGGATGGGGACAGAGACACAAGAATTTCCTTGAACCTTACTAGACACCTAGCCTGGAGCACATACCATAGCAGGGAAAGCAAACAGAAAGACTCTTTCTCAACAAGGTAGATGGATAGAAAAAGGAATCTCCCGAGTTGTCTCTTACTTCTACATGAAAAAAGCATGGGTGATGAAGGGTATTGAACATTAAATGTCCCTTCCACCAAGTACCTTTACAAGTGATAAAATTGGGCAATATGAAGTTGCACACGTATAGATTTTCTTACAAGCTCTTCCTCATTTTTTGAAGCATTAAAAATTTTGTATGTGTCAAGCAGTGGACTCTTAAGAGAATACATAAAGCCTTGTAAATTCAGTGTTGTAGTAGCAATGTCCTTGAATATATACATACTGGAATAGAAACAAGAATGGTGTTTTATTCCAGGAATGTGTAATGAACAGTTAGCATACAAAAGCTTCACAAAGTTCCCCTAACATATATTTCAATGCACAGTAAAGACCTAAGCAGCAGCAATAGAGAATATGTCCTAATGTGCAGACTATTCATTAAAAGACAAAGGACAGACTGTGGGTGAAACCATGAATTTCAACCAGTACTGTAACAGATTTTGTAAAGTCATTTTAATTTTAAAAATAATTTTGAATGTCTTGTTTAAACTTGAAGCCATGAAGCCATCAGAAAAATACAAATCAAATGACTCTGAGATATCATCTTACACCAGTCACAATGGATAAGACCAAAAATACCAATGATTGCTTATGCTGGAGAGGATGTGGATTAAGGGGAACACTCCTCCATTTCTGGTGGGAGTACAAACTTTTAAAGCCAACTTGATAGTCAGTGTGATGGTTTCTAAGAAAATTATGAATCAGTCTTCCTCAGGACCCAGCAATACCACTCTTGGGCATATACCCAAAGGATGCATGCTCATCAAGGATATTTGCTCAACTGTATTTGTAGCAACATTATTCATAATAGCTAGAACCTCCAAACAACCTAGATGACTGGTGCAGGAGAACTATTTGTATTCTGTCAATCATGTTTTAAATAAAATGCTGATTGGCCAGGCAAGAAGTATAGGCAAGAAAACCAGACAGGAAGTAGAAATGATGCAATGAGAACAGGAGAATTCTGGGAAAGAGGAAGCTGATTCCTCCCACCCCTGCCCAGACTCTAAAGAAACAAAATGTGAGCTGCCCTGTTGAGAAAGGTACCAAACCATGAGGTTAGCATAGATATAAACAATGGGTTAACATAAGCTACAAGAGCTAATATGTAGCCTCAGCGAATGGGCCAATCAGCTTTATAACTTATAGATATCTCTGTGTTATTTTCTTTGGGGCTTGTTGGCTTTTGGGTACCATGCAGGACAGAAACCCCTAACTAGCAGGACCCTCATGTTACAGATGACTCTCAACTGAAGAATGAATAAAGAAAATGTGATACATTTATACAATGAAGTCCTACTCAATGGAAAAAAATGACTCCTTGAAATTTGTTTGCAAATGGATGTAAATAGAAAAAATAACATCCTGAGTGAGGTAACCCAGACCCAGATAGACAAGCATGGCATCTACTTACCCATAAGTGGATACTAGGTGTAAAGCAAAGGACAACTGTGCTCCAGTCCACGATCTGAGAGAAGCTAGGTAACAAGGAGAAAACTAAGAGATAAATACATGGATCTCCCTGGGAAAGGAAAACAGACAGGACCACCTGAGAAAATTAGCAGAAGGGAAAGAAAGGAGGTTGGAAGTAAATACATATTGGTAGTGATGTCCCGTGTTACCTAACACAAAGGAATATCCTTGGAAATTGTGGTTTATCTTTGTGAGTCACTTATAATCAAAGTTACTCTTATGACATGTACTTTCAATTTTTATTTATTAGAAAATTTAAACTATTATATCACTTATTTCATTAGCTAATGCTATTAAAATTTGAAATATGCCTGTAATGTCTAATAAGTCTTTTACTATATTTAGTCACCATTGATTTTTTTCTATAAGGCAAAAAAAAATGAATCAAATGTAGCAAAAGAAAACAATTTTCAAATGTGAAATTTTATATACTGAATGTAAAAAATGGAATTTATGAATATTTATTTATTTATGAATGTCTGTGTGTTGATATGCCATGCGTGTGCATATGTACATGTGTGTGTGTGACATGTGTGTGTGTGCATGTGGGTGGGTGTCATTCTCCCAGAGAGGCCAGAGAAATACTTTATGTCCTCTGGAAATGACTTTAAAGCAATTTTGAGGTGACTATTATGAGTGCTCAGAACCAACCTCAGGTACTGTAGAAAAGCAGCATGCATTGTTGACTAATCCACTTCCTCTGTTGCTTCAAATTGTCTACTTTACCTGACAAACAAAGTGGTTTTTTTTACAGGTATGTGATTTTAATATTAATAAAATTCAGTGCACACATGTTGTGTATTGTGTTTCAGGTGAAAAGTGTCTTTCACTTAGATGATTTTATAATGGTGAAATATTCATAATTATAATAAAAAATGGTGGATGGAAATTTTCTTGAGGTACAATTTAGCAACATGTGGGAGCATAGTGTCTCCTATTTAAGTCCCAATTATAGCTACAGTTGTTTTAAATTGGGCAATCATATGCTATGAAACATTTTGGCAATTGTGTGCTGTGCATTCATACCCCTAAAATGTTTTCTGATCTTACTGTATACTTATGTAATAAAATGTTAATTATAATGAAAAGAAAGGTATTTTGTCTTAGAATACACAAAAAATTGAGGGTGATTTAAGAAAAAAATTTTTTTCTATCAGAGAGCACAGATACTTATCATTAAATGGTATTCTATACCCTAAATTAAAGTTATTTCTCTAAGGTGTAGAGTTTTAATTAGTATAGCATAAATTCACAGTGACTTCTTGTCATATACCTTTTCCCCTAACCCAAAACTTGGGACTACAGTCATAGAGAGCACACAATGTATTAACAGAGCACACATGCATGTGTCAGATGACATGTCTGTCCTTATACTGTAAGTGTGACAAACTGGAAGCTATCATGAGTGAAATGATGAACACTGTAAAATGAGTAAAGTCATCGTTGATGCCAAAAAAAAGTATAAATCAATCACACAGTATAAAATTAATTCATATAGTGAAACCAAGTAAAGAGGACTAGCATTCATTCAATAAACATTTGCTAGACTAATCTGAAAAAGCCTGACGTTAGTGATCATAGTAGAGAATGTTAAGATAGACTAGAGACTTACATATATAGCATATTAAGTTGGCAGGAATTTTTTAATGCTTCTATCATTTCTCTTCAAAAAGAAAGGTTATAAATTGTCTTATGATATCTCACTATCTTGTCTACAGATAGTTAGCAAACATCTAGGCACTTCCATTAACAGTTGTCATTCATCCATTTGCCCATTTCTTATATTATTAATATTGGTGTACTGTTTATCCTTCTGACCCTTAAAATGATTTTGCTTGTTCATAGTACAGGTTTGGGATAGCATTTACACTTTATATTATTTTAATAGGTTTTATTTGCTATTACTGGAGATAACATTAAAGATTTAGAATAATTTAGCACATCTGTATGCTTGTTTTGTTATATGTATGAGCATGTATATGTATATGTTATATGTATACATGTATATATGTGTGTGTGTTATGTATTATTCTTTTGACATCCCAGAAGAAATTCAGGAAATGTTTCAACCCTCATCACAACCTATCATTCAAGACTCCTTCCTTCAGTGTTCCCTATATCAACTGATCACAAAATGTGTTTGTGTAGTTACTTATACTATAGAAGTTGTAAAAATGTTCTGATGGTCATTTTCCCTTCATATCAATGCCTTTTTTCTTAAATAGTTTGGCAGTAATAAGTTCTTCCAGCAGAGGTGAGACCTCAGGTAACATTTTGCTACTTGTCGTACACACTGAGTGATAGAATGCGGCTTTACTTTCAAAAAAAGTTTCTGAGCCGGGCTGTGGTGGCACACGCCTTTAATCCCAACACTCTGGAGGCAGAGACAGGCAGATCTCTGTGAGTTTGAGGCCAGCCTGGTCTACAAGAGCTAGTTCCAGGACAAGAACCAAAAGCTACGGAGAAACCCTGTCTCGAAAAATCCAAAAAAAAAAAAAAAAAAAAAAAAAGAAAAGAAAAGAAAAAGAAAAAAGTTTCTGTTGCATGTTTTTCCTACATAGTGATATAAACTGATATTTTATTGTCTAGAAGCATCACAGAATCATAAAATGATCCAGGTCTTTGGAATTTGATCACTAATGAAAAGTTATGAGCTTACATATTATTTTCTTATTATTAAAGATTTCTGCTCCTCCCCGCCACCGCCTCCCATTTCCTTCCCCCTCCCCCGATCAAGTCCCCCTCCCTCATCAGCTCAAAGAGCAATCAGGGTCCCCTGCCCTGTGGGAAGTCCAAGGACCACCCACCTCCATCCAGGTCTAGTAAGGTGAGCATCCAAACTGCCTAGGCTCCTACAAAGCCAGTACGTGCTGTAGGATCAAAAACCCATTGCCATTGTTTTTGAGTTCTCAGTAGTCCTCATTGGCTATTATGTTCAGCAAGTCCAGTTTTATCTCATGCTTTTTCAGACCCAAGCCAGCTGGCCTTAGTGAGTTCCCAATAGAATATCCCCATTGTCTCAGTGTGTGGGTACACCCCTTGTGGTCATGAGTTCCTTGTTCTCTCTCCTTCTGCTCCTGATTTGGACCTTGAGATTTCAGTCCGGTGCTCCAATGTGGGTCTCTGTCTCTGTCTCCATTCATTGCCTGATGAAGGTTAATATTCAGGAGGATGCCTATATGTTTTTCTTTGGGTTCACCTTCTTATTTAGTTTCTCTAGGATCGCGAATTATAGGCTCAATGTCCTTTATTTATGGCTAGAAACCAAATATGAGTGAGTACATCCCATGTTCCTCTTTTTGGGTCTGGCTTACCTCACTCAGGATAGTATTTTCTATTTCCATCCATTTGTATGCAAAATTCAAGAAGTACTTGTTTTTTACTACTGAGTAGTACTCTAATATGTATATATTCCATATATTTTTTTATCCATTCTTTCACAGAAGGACATCTAGGTTGTTTCCAGGTTCTGGCTATTACAAACAATTCTGCTATGAACATAGTTGAGCATATACTTTTGTTGTATGATAGGGCCTCTCTTGGGTATATTCCCAAGAGGGGTATTGCTGGGTCCAGGTGTAGGTTGATCCCGAATTTCCTGAGAAACCTCCACACTGCTTTCCAGAGTGGTTGCACAAGTTTGCATTCCCACCAGCAATGGATGAGTGTACCCCTTTCTCCACAACCTCTCCAGCAAAGGCTATCATTGGTGTTTTTTATTTTAGCCATTCTGACAGGTGTAAGATGGTATCTTAAAATTGTCTTGATTCACATTTCCCTGATGGCTAAGAAAGTTGAGCATGACCTTAAGTGTCTTTTGGTCATTTGAAATTCTTCTCTTGAGAATTCTCTGTTCAGATAAGTGCCCCATTTTATAATTGGGTTGATTAGCCTTTTATGGTCTAGTTTCTTGAGTTCTTTATATATTTTGGAGATCAGACATTTGTCAATTGTGGGGTTGTTGAAGATCTTCTCCCAGTCAGTGGGTTGCCTTTATGTTTTAGTGACAGTGTCCTTTGCTTTACAGAAGCTTCTCAGTCTCAGGAGGTCCCATTTATTCAATGAGGCCCTTAATGTCTGTGCTGCTGGGGTTATACCTAGGAAGTGATCTCTTGTGCCCATGTGTTGTAGAGTACTTCCCACTTTCTCTTCTATCAGGTTCAGTGTGTTCAGACTGATATTGAGGTCTTTAATCCATTTGGACTTAAGTTTTGTGCATGGTGATAGATATGGATTTATTTTCATTCTTCTACAGGTTGACATCCAGTTTTGCCAGCACAATTTGTTAAAGATGCTCTCTTTTTTCCATTGTATACTTTTAGCTCCTTTATCAAAAATCAGGTGTTCATAGGTTTGTGGGTTAATGTCAGGGTCTTCTATTCGATTCCATTGGTTGTCTTCTCTGTTTTTATGCGAATACCATGCTGTTTTCAATACTGTAGCTCTGTAATAGAGTTTGAAGTCAGGGATAGTAATGCCTCCAGACGATCCTTTATTGTAGATTGTTTTGGCTATCCTGGGTTTTTTGTTTTTCCATATAAAGTTGATTATTGTCTTCTTCAGATCTGTGAAGAATTTTGATGGGGATTGCATTGAATCTATAGATTGCTTTTGGTAGAATTGCCATTTTTACTATGTTGATCCTCCCAATCCAAGAGCAGGGGAGATCCTTCCATTTTCTGGTGTCCTCTTCAATTTCTTTCTTCGGAGACTTAAAGTTCTTGTCATATAGATCTTTCACTTCCTTGGTCAGAGTTACCCCAAGATATTTTATGCTATTTGTGGCTATCGTGAAAGGTGATGCTTCTCTGATTTCCCTCTCTGTTTCCTTATCCTTAGTGTATAGGAAGGCCACTGTTTTTTTTGGAGTTGATCTTGTATCCTGCCACATTACTAAAGGTGTTTATCAGCTGTAGGAGTTCTTTGGTAGAGTTTTTGGTGAAATCTTTCAGATAACTTCTTAGTACCCTTAGATATGGAATCAATTTTGTCTGTAAAATTAATGTTATCCTTTTTAATGGCAACTTTTGATTTTCAATGTTATTAATCCTGTCAACTAGCTGTTCATTATTCATCTGTGAAGATTGTATAATTCCTAAAGGTGTCTTATTCTTTCTTAATGATATGTAAACTAGTTAAAAAGCAATCTATATGTATTCTAATGAATGCAAAAAATAAAACTCATAAAATACAAGTATTCATGAAAGGAATTCTATACATATACACTAGCTATTTTGTAATTCTACATTATGTGTTTCTCGTCTGACAATTTCTTTTTCTTCAAATTATTTTTCCAGTACTTGAAATATATTTGGATGATAAGATAAAAGATAATAAGCTTTATTGTTACATAATAATCAACTGCTTGAGTATTGACCACTTTAAAATGTTAAGTGAGTCTATCACAAAGAATATTTTTGCTTAGCAGGAATGGGTACGATACAACATTGAAATCTTATCTGGAAACACAGCAGTTTTTTTTATTCTCACAGTGGGTTCTTCCTGTTGTCTTCTTCCAGTCTTTGATATATTATTATCTTCACATTTAGGTTATACAAATGTAATAAATTTCACAGTAGAAAAATTTCACTATGGAACAAAAATAACATTCTTCTGCAACTTCTGTTTCTGCCAAAATTTTAGAAAATTTCTGTGAAGTTGCGGTTCTACCCCTCACCCATGCTCCTGTAAATAATCTCAATGGAATTACACTTGGTGTGATGGACAGTTGCTGAGGCTAATCTCTGAACTGTTTATGGCTGTGTACACCTTCACATTGCTCCAGAGAATGCTTTTTCCCCTGTGGCTCATGGGAACTTATATAACATTCACAAGGCCTCTGCTAGCTTAGCTCAGTTGTCTCTGTGTCATGGACTAATTTATATTTAAATTTTAAGAAATATTCTTTTCCACTACAAAGTGTTTCTTTTAAATGCTGCATCCCCATAACACCAGCATAGAATTAAACCGGAACATTTGTTCCTTCTTTCTGCTGTTCCCTTTAATCAAAGCTGGCTTCCCCTGACAGTTTTTTTTTTATCACACAGATAAAATGCCTCTTAAAAATAAATATAGGAAAAGCAAGTTCTGTGGAATTTCCTTAGGTTGTACATTTAACCTACTAAATGACATCAGTTTATTCTTGTGGTATCTCTAAACACTTGCATATATTTCAGGAAATCTCAGCTCTGCAATGTTTAGATGATAAAAGCATCCTCAATTTAAGTTAGCCATCATTTCTGGTTGCTTCCTTTGAATTGAAATGAAAATTATTTATTTTGACAGAGCTTGGTATGAAACCTAGGGTCTCATGAATGCTAAACAAGTAATCTACCACTCAGCTAAACCTCTAGCCTTTCAAATTAGTTTTAAATGAGATCAAAGTGTTAGAGTCATTTCTTCAAGCACAAATTTTAGGAGATATGGCAATATGAAAATATACCAGATATGCATACCCATGAAAAATAAGAAACAAATACATAGTTCTGATACTTGGTACTTAATCGTATAAGAACCACCATCCCTGCTCTACTATTTCATAACATTTTCTTGTAAGACATAATATATTCCAAAGCACCTTTGATGTCTGAAGGGCTAAAGGCTTTGCATGATTTTAAGGGCAGGTTTCTTTGGACACAACACTTATCACTGTGGAGTTAACAATGGAGACTAGCAAGACACATCTGTAATATCAACACCATGGAGGCAGAGTAGAAGATCACTTCAGGTAGAGGACATTCTGGCCTTCACAGTGAACTCTATGCCAGCCAAAGCCACAGTCACAAAATCTTGCCTCAAGAATCAAATTAACAGAGAATCAAATAAAAACATAGAGACATGTTTAGTATTTTGACATTTTAAGGACAACATGCTGACTCCATTAGTAATACAATACTCAGGCAAATTCAGAGATTACAAAAACATATTCCACTTAGAGAATACACTTAATTCAGTCTTTTGTGGAAAATACACCCCAAGAATAATACATCTTTAGAGACAATATTTTTGAAAATGTCATGGTTTTGCCCAGGATTCATCAGTTTGATTATTTATTTACTAATATATTTGAAAGGTACACGCTTGTGTGAAGTGCTTAATATAAAATAATAATGTACATAAAATAGTAGGAGCTATTTATTCTGATTTTTTTTTTCAAGACAGGATTGCTCTGTAGCTTTGGAGCCTGTGCTGGACCTCACTCTGCAGACCAGACTGGTCTTGAACTCATAAGAGTTCAACCTGTTTCTGCTTCCTGAGTGTTGAGATTAAAGGCATGCACCACCACTTCCCAACTATTTAGTCCAGTTTTGAACAATGTAACTCTCCTCTGTTGCAGTACATTTCCTAATATATATTATATTATTATGAAATATGAAGATTTAGAGAATTCTGTGGTGTGTTATCTGTAGGCCCATATTTCAGTATGGCACAAGAGCCATTAGCCCGGTCTGAGTTGATCACGTAACTCTGTAGACAAGCTGTCTCTGCCTTAACAATACCCAGGTGGCGCATGCCTTTAATCCCAGCACTTGGGAGGCAGAGGCAGGTGGATCTCTGTGAGTTCGAGACCAGCCTGGACAGGCTCCAAAACCACAGAGAAACCCTGTCTCGAAAAACAAAAACAAAAACAAAAACAAAAAAAAAAACAAAACAAAAAAAAAAACAATACCCAGGATGTGCTGCTCCTACTTTCTTTTGTTAGTATGTAGATTACCTGAGAAGAGATGTTGACTAAAGTTGATGACTTAAGAGCTTAGAGGTTCGGTGCTTCCTCCTTTTGTAATTTGGAGGATGTCTTATAGAGATGCTAATTCGTTGTCTACTTGACTTACAGAGGAGGACGTGACCTGAGCCCAGGCACCTGGTTTCCTAGGAAACAGCCTAATGTGTTTCCACTCTATTGATGTGAGGTTATATAAGCTGTTTGGAGAATAAGTGAGAGATCTTTGGAGTGAGATCTGGCCTTTCCATGAGGACTGTGTAAGCTGTGTCAGTTCTATTCCTCGTGACTCCGTTCCAGCCGAGTTAGGGAATCCGTGTTGGACCCACACGGGCTCCGACAAATATCAGCACTAACAACATGATAAAAAAAAATAACAAAAAACAAAACAAAGCAAGCAAACAGAAAAAAAGCACCTGTGAAGAGCTAACAATCCATCAGTAGTGAAGTCCTTAGTGAATGTGTGCTCTATCAAGGATCCCAGAACCTCAGACACATGAGGTAAGGGCAAAGCTTTCAAAGAAGGTGGGAGTTAGCAGATGGAAAGCAGACTGCAGATATCAATAGTTCACTAGTGTTTGCAGATGGTTTTCTTTCTCTGTTCAGATACTTGCAGCCTGAAGACTGTTCCTTTACAGAGACTGCTTCTGTTGGACTGGTTCGATTGCTCTTCCTGATTCAGCTATATAACATAAACCCTGCCTCCGAGTTAAAAAGTATTTAACAAACAAGCTGAACTTACTGGGTACTTAAGTTTCCCACATCATAGAGTCCAGTCTACCTGATACCAGTGATACTAGCTTTTCTTTGTGTTTCTCTGGTGTGTGTGTTTCCTCACAATGTTTCTACTTACTTTTTCCTTTTTTTCTTAACTTCCTGATTTTTTTCTTCAATGTTCTTCTGTAAGTTTTAACCTTCACTGTGGTCTTAACTTTTTCAAAATGGCTACATGTTTTAGGCAAGTAAGTCACAGATCCTTCATTCTTATAAAACTTCATTTTATCTATCAGTCTTCCTTGGAAGTCTTGCTGAAAACTGTAAAAACCAACGGAATTTTTCTAATTTATATAAAAAATATCTGAAAAAAAAAACAAAAAAAAAGAAAAACACAAAACAAAAAAGATATCTGTAAGAATAAAATTGATATGGTTCTGAGAATTTTTGTTTAATTTAAATTTTTAAACCCTTTAAATGTATTTTATTGGATTAAGAAAACAAAGGAGGAACTGAAGAGATGGCTTGCTAGTTAAGAGTGCTATAACATCTTCTAGAAGACCTATGTTTGGGTCCCAGAACCAACCATGAGCAGCTCAAAACTCCTTGAAACCAACTCCAGAGGATACTATGACATCTTCTGGGTATTACATTCATATGTACCTGTATGCATAACCCACACAGAAGCATATTTACTCACATAATTAAAAATTACAAGTAAAATTTATAAAGAAAACACCAAAGATAAATTGCCACATCTGCTGCTGTCACAAAAATACTTACTATGTTTCAACAAAAGCTTCTAAAGCTTCTTAGAAAAGTGTAAGAGAAAGGAAATATATCCTTATCACATACTTGCAGAATGAATAGGAGTTATGAACAGCAAAAGCATTAGAGAGGCTGTGAGATGCTAGAAGCACATTTTCTCTTTTAGAAGCTGATGGCATCAGTGTGAGTTAATTTTGGATTGTCTGCTGAATGAATTGGATACTTTTCTTGTGTTTCATGTCAATGAAAGTTAAAAGCTTCTTATTTTTCTGTGTTGCTCTCAGAACACAAGGCCAAAACCCCTGTTTTGTAGCCTTTCTGTATATCTTTACATTTTCTCTCAAGGCTTGTTTATCAGACTCCATACTGCATTTGACATCAACTGAGTGTTCTTAAGTCAATTTTGTTTACCAAGCAAGAGATATATTTGTTAGTAAGTCCACTTTCTCTGGGATGAAATTTTGTCCATGTTTTAGCCTGTGTCATGCAGATACATTTTTATCTTTATCTTGCATAGTTATAAAGTTTAGAAAAATAGTCAGCATGTGAGTATGAAATAGATTCTAGAAGTTGAAGACTGCTCAGAAACACTTGTTTGTTCATTGTTTTTACTTTTTCTCTTTAATGTTTGTGTTACTGAGACTGGAAAATAAAGTGTAATTGATTCCTAATTGTACTGATACTATATAAACCCAATAAATTAGTACAATTGCGTACTGATGTATTGGGTTTGAGGAGATGGCTTTGCAGTTAGTGCTTAATGTTCTGCTGAAGAATGGGAGTTCAGGAACCAGATCATATGAGGGGGTTTGTAATCAACTTTCACTACCATTACAGGATGATAATGTTCTTTTCTAGACTCTGTGTGTGATCACCTGCTTATGTGGGCGTGCGTGCATAAATAAAAGAAATAATTTTATAATATTTCAAAAAATATCTTCTATAATGCAACATTAATTGCAAAAGTGAGTACCACATACATTTTGGGATCATGTCCAGGCAAGTGACCACACACAGAGCATAGTAAAGGACATTATTCCTGCAACTGTAGTGAAAGTTGGTTACAAACCCCCTCACATGGTCCAGTTTCTGAACTCCCATTCTTCAGTAGAACATTAAGCACTAACTGCAAAGCTATCTCCTCAAACCCAATAAATTAATTTTAAAATCATTTAAAATTATTCTTTCAAATGTTATACATGTGTATGTAAAATACACACCTTTTTATTTTTTATTTACATGTATGTTTCTGTGTCTTTGTGTGTGCTGTGTGTGCGGTTGCCTTCTGATGTTACAGAAGAGTATCAGGTTCATAGAGCTAGAGGTAAATGAATTGATGAAGTGCTCAACATGGGTACTAGGAACAGAACTTTGATTTGCTGGACTCTCAGAAGTTGTTTGCCTTCTTAATTGACCTGAACCATCTCTCTAGTCCTTTAATTATATATTTTAATAAAAATATTATACAGGTTGACAAATGGGTTATGATAATTATTTTAAAATATATTAAAATGTTATTTGAATATTATAATTATAGTAAAAGGGAGGTAAGAGAGTTGTTCTCTTGAGAAAGGTAATAGGAAGGAGTGATGAGATGTGCTTTATGAAGAAGGGATATTAAATTTCTCTTTAAAGTTTCATATAGCATAATTAAAGCAGGAGTCCGCCTTTAGATTTTTTTAAAAATTTTATTCCTATGAGTACTATACATACATGTATGTCTTTGCCCAAACTTGAACACATGATGCCCACAGAAGCTAGAAAAGGGTGTTGATCCCTTGAGATCATAGTAACAGATAGTATGAGCTGCTAAGTATGTGATGGGAATTGAATCCACGTCCATTGCAAATACAAGTTGTCTAAAACAACTTTCTAAAGAAAAGTAAATTTCAACTCAATATAAGGACAAATACCAAATGAATGTTGATAATTTTTTTCTATAGTTGTATAGCTGTCATTTTAATATCACTTTCAATCTAACAATGACAAAGTTTAGCCAGCAGACAAAACATGATTCATTTGTTTTAGAAAAGCAATATGAATTTACAGGCCAGTTACAAATAAGTTCTACTAGGAAGAAATTACAAGTGAACAATGACAAATATTTTTGTATGTGGAGATATTTCCCCCTTCTCATTCATCCTTAACTATTCTATTCCCTCTTTGTAGGGAGATCCATTCCTCCCCCTATTACCTTCATTTACACATGACTTCTGTGGTTATACAGCTTAAAGCTTGCTAATCAAAGACAGAACTGCTATATTACATATATTAGCAAATACATTTCATGTTTGTCTTTCTAGTTTAGGGTTACTTCACTTAGAAGAAGGATATTTTTCTAGCCCTATCCAATAACTGTAAATTTCATCGTTTCATTTTTTTGAACAGCTCAGTAATATTACAGTGTGTTAGTATACCACAGTTTCTTCATTCATTCATGGATGAACATCTTCCATTGAGTAAACTCACGATATTTTCTTTTTTCAATCATCTTTGACAGTCTGTTTCTAATTTCTGACTACTCTGGACAAAGCAACAATGAGTCTTCATTTCAATTCCATTGATCAGTGTGTCTGTTTTTAATGCCACTATTACCTGGTTCTTATTACTAGAGCTCTGCAGTACAGCTTGGAATTGGGACTGCTGATAGCCACTGCAGTTTTTTTTTTTTTTTAAATTCAGGATTGCTTTAGCTATCCTGAACTTCTTGTTTTTCCCTATGAAGTTTAGAATTGTCCTTTGAAAATTTCTGAAAAATTGTATTAGAATTTTGAAAGGTATTTTATTGAATATGTAGATTGCTTTTGGTAGGATGGCCATTTCTATTATTTTAATCCTATTACTGAAGAGCATGGGAGATATCTCAATCTTCTGATATCATCTTCAATTTCTTTATACATAGACTTAAAGTTGTTTTTTTTTCTTTTATCATAGAAGTCTTTCACTTGCCTGGTGTTAAGTTGCCCCAACATAGTCTATATTATTTGAGGCTATTGTAAAGATTGTTATTTCCCTGATTTCTTTTTTGGTCCATTTGTCATTTGTCTATAGAAATGCTACTAATAGTTGTGAGTTAATTTTGTATCCACCTACTTTGCTAAAAGTTTCTATCAGGTGGAGGAGGTTCCTTGTGGCATTTTAAATGTCACTTATACATAATATCATATTATCTTCAAAAAAATATACTTTGAATTCTACTTTCCAATTTTTATCATCTTTATGTTCTTCAGTTGTCTTGTTGATCTAAATTCAAGTACTATGCTAAATAGGTATGGAGAGAATGTTGTTTTTAGTGAGAGACTAAAAGGGAGTGAATTTAGGTGGGAAGGGATAGAGAACAGCTAAGAGGAGTAGAGGGAGGAGAAAATAATCAGGATATATTGAATCTATCTTCAATAAAAAGAAATATATATTAAAATTATTCTGAATAATAAAAAACTTCTATATGTGTCATCAACCCCAATCTCATTGTTTTCTACATAACAATAGTAACAAAAACAGAATGGTACTGACATAAAAGAAAACACCTTATTTAATGGAATAGAATTGAAGACCCACACACCTACACCAACCTGATTTTGATAAATAGGCCAGAAAAACACACTGGGAAAAAATACCATCTTCAACAAATAGTCAAACTGGATGGTTGCATGTAGAAGAATTCAAACAGAACAATACTTATCACCCTGCACATAACTCAACTCGAAATGATTAAAAGATTAAAAGACCTCAATATGAAACCCAATATGCTGAACTTCATTCAAGAGAAATTGGGAAATAGAGTTGTACTCAGTATTGTTTTAACTATCCTCTCTCTGTCTCTCTCTCTGTCTCTCTCTCTCTCTCTCTCTCTCTGTCTCTCTGTCTCTCTGTCTCTCTCTCTCTCTCTGTGTGTGTATGTATACATGTTTCAAAATGAAGCTGAAAATTATCTTTCCAAGTTCAGTGAATATTGTGTTGGAATTTTGATGTGGAGATACATTAAATCTGTAGAATTTTTGGTTGGATGGCTTTTTTCCTACATTAATTCCACAGATTCACAAGCATGGGAGTCTTTTCATCTTCTGATATATTCCTCCAACGATTTCTTCAATGTCTTAAAGATTTAAGCATATAAGTATTTCATTGTTTGGCTAGAATTACCCAAGATACTACTTTTTGGGGCTAGTATGATAGATTTGGCTTCCCCAAATTTTTCTAATTCAATTTTCAATTGAATAATAGAAAGTTATTAATTTTTGCATATTATTTTGTATTTCACTGCTTCACTGAAGCTATTTACCAGCTGTAGAGGTCTCCTGGTGTGGGATGTCCTTCTGTATATGTTTTGCTTTTACTGGTTAATGAATAAAAAAGCTGTTTTGGCCTGTGATAGGGTAGAATAGAGCTAGCAGGAAAAACTGAACTGAATGCTTGGAGGAAGAAGGCAGAATCAGGGAGACACCATGTAGCCACCAGAGGGGAAAGACATAAATCACCAGCTAGAGGCTTGCCAGTAGTCCATGGGCCTAATGGCAAAATATAAAATAATAGAAAAAGGTTAATTTAAGAGATAAGAGTGAGCAAGAAATATGCATAATTAAATCGGCCAAACAGTGTTGTAATTAATACAGTTTCTGTGTGGTTATTTTCAAGTCTGGGTGGCCAGGAACAAATGATCAGTCTCCTACAATAGATTGGCACAGCAACATGGGTACCTACATCCACACAAAAACCTGAGAAAGCTTGAAAAGGAATTCTAGAAAGTTAAGCATGGCTTAATGCTATTGTTACTTTAAGAGAGGTTTTCCTGATTTAGCAGTAGCCAAAAAACATGCACGGCTTCAAAACTGTTACTTCCTAGGATCGTGCTGCCATCAGGAACTCTGGCTTTTTCAGGAGACCAGCATTTAAATGGTGTTTGTGAGCAACATGTTACAAACTTCTTATTGGTGCAACATAAACCCATTGCATATTTCGAACTGGGGAGGTGCACGTGACTTGCAGAGGCAGTGAACATGCATCCACTATGTTGGACTGGGCAGAAACAAAAGGCAAAGCAGCCTTACTCCTAGTCAGTCCACAGCTTAGCATTTTAAGATGTACTCCTGGACAGAAAAGGATTTCAAATACACAATAGGACAGATCCAGACATAAGAGACTTCTAAATGAGACAGTGTGTTTAAAAAAATGTATGTATCTTGGGAGAAAGAAGAAAATGAGTAAAGAAAGAGGAAATATAATATAAAAGAGTGCAGACAGTCATAGATAAAAGGAGTAAAAATAATATAATAAATATTAAACTTGTAGAAAAAATAGATTAAGAAAAATAAGCCATTGAAAGATGGAAGATATACAGAGATGTATATTATTATGTTTTCTTTGAATATTTTTTTTAATTCAGAGAGACATTTGATTCTGGAGACTGCTAAGCTAAATCAATATATACATATTATAAATGTATTTTGATTCTATAATTTGGGTCTAAGAATTTGTGGCTTTGAAAAAAAGGTTCTGCATTTGTTTACACAAAAGATGAGTACCTGTGGATTAATTCCAAACTAATTTGGTTTGATGAACCGATACCTCCAGAAAGGTCACCATCAGCACCCCCAAAAATTCTTCCAACAAAAATCAGGAATAATCTTGGAAAGAACTATGCCCAAATTTCCTAATATTGTTTTTTAAATGTTTGTTTACATTTAAAGGGGGATATGCTATAGAGTGAATAATTTGCACTGGTATGGATTGTGGTTTGACACAATTTTTAGGTCAATTATATGTATATTTCTGCTCTTGATTAATGTATTGTGAGTATACAGATCAATTAAAATGTAATGTATAATTAAGAAATACAGGTTAATAGAGAGTCATCTATAATAGTCAAACATATAGTTAGGTTAGTTAGGCTTTCTAGATATACAGAGATATATTTCAGTAAGTGCTCTTAAGTACTGAATCATCTCTCAGGCTTTATTAAGACTTTTAGAAGATTTTAAGACTGTCATAAAACTACTACTGTACGACAGAAATATGACCAATGAACTACATGCAGCAATCTATTCTTCTAGAGAATAATTTGCAGATGACTAAAAATAGTTAAAATTTCAGTACAGATATTGTGGGAAATAACCAGTAACTGAATAATTCTTTTTGACAATAAATACCTCCAAAGCAAAATATAGCTTAACTACAGAAAACGTACAAGGAAAGAGAGAACAGACATGATACAGAAATCAAAATCATATGAATCTCAACATTAACAGCAGACTTGAAATGGTATTGTGAACATAATACATCATTCACACCCACATACCAAAGGAAGATAAGCACTGTACTGTCAATAGTTTAAAGAGGAACACATCTGCAGGTAAAATTATTAGGCAATTCATGACACGATCTAGTTATAACAGAGGTCATCTTTCTATAGAATATCTATATATTTATGATGGTTTTTAGCTATTAGGAAGTTTTTCTACAACTCTAGTTTATATTGTTAGTACCACACAATTCCACTGAGAAGCCAGTATTTATTTATTTATATATTTATTGATTAGAATCATTTCTTTATTACTCAGCTCTCTGTCTCTCTCTGTGTGTGTGTGTGTGTGTGCCTGTGTCTCTGTGTGTAAAGACCCAGGTTTTGAGGAGTCACAGAACTCATTCTGTCCTTCTACTAAGTGGGCTTCCCATATTAAACTCATAGTGCTGGGCTCCGTGGCAAGTACTTTAAACTGCTATAAGTTCTTTGGCCGCAATCACTGTTCTTCAATATTTATTCAGTATTACATGGGTTAAAGAAATATAGTGATATTTAGAAGAGATCATATTGTAAAGGATGATTACAATACCTATTTTACTTTTATTGAAAATTAAGACATTTAGTATGGAAATGTTATAAAATGTAAAATGTATTTTTTTAATTTTATTACTTTATAAATAACACCAATAAAAATTTCCACATCCTCCCCTCCTCCCATTTCTCCCCATTCCCCTGACACCTTCCTCCTCCCCCTTCAGTCCTGAGAGAGGGCAAAGTATTACCCTGCCCTGTGGGAAGTCTAAGGCCTTCCCCTCTACTTCCAGGCTTAGGAAGGCATGCATCCAAATATAATAGGATCCCCCAAAGCCAGTACATGCAGTAGAAACAAGCCCCAGTGTCATTATAAATGGCTTCTCAGTCAGCCCCCATTGTCAGTCACATTTAGAGAGTCCGATTTGGTTACATGCTAGTTCAGTCCCAGTCCAGTTGAATTTGGTGAGCTCCCATTAGATGAGGCACACTGCCTCAGTTGGTGGACCAACCCCTCATTGTCCTGACTTCTTTGCTCATCTTCTCCTTCCTTCTGCTCTTCAACTGGACCTTGGGGACTCAGTCCAGTGCTCTGATCTGGGTCTTTGTCTCTATTTCCATCCAACACCGGTCGGAGGTTCTATGGTGATATTCAAGATATTCATCAGTGTGATTATGAGGCAAGGACAGTTCAGGCACTCTTTCCACTGCTGTCAAAGGAACTAGTTGGGGACATCCCCATGGACACCTAGGATCACTTCTAGAGCCAAGTCTCTTGCCAAACCTAAAATGGTTCCCTTAATTAAGGTATCTTCTTCCCTGTTCCCATATCTGTCCTTGCATCTCAATCATCCCACTACCCTAATCTCTCCCCAATCCTCCCCTTCTACTTTCTCTCTCTTCCTATCGCCATCAACCACCCCAACCCACCCCCATGCTCCCAACTTTTGCCCATCTATTTTGTCTGCTTCCTATTTCCAGGAGGATCTATATATGTTTTTCTTTGCATTCAGCTTCTTATTTAGCTTCTCTAGGATCACGAACTATAGGCTCAATGTCCTTTGTTTATGGCTAGAATCCATTAATGAGTGAGGACATACCATATTCTTCTTTTTGGGTCTGGGTTATCTTACTCAGTATAGTGTTTTCTATTTCCATCCATGTGCATGAAAAATTCAAGATGTCATTGTTTTTTTACCATTGAGTAATACTCTAATGTGTATATATTCCACACCTTTATATCCATTCTTCCATTGAGGGGCACCTAGGTTGTTTCCAGGTTCTGGCTATTACAAATAGTACTGCTATGAACATAGTTGAACAAATGCTTTTGTAGTATGATTAAGCATCTCTTGAGTATATTCCCAAGAGCGGAATTTCTGGATCCTGAGGTATGTTGTCCCCAGATTTCTGAGAAACCACCACACTGATTTCCAAAGTGGTTGTACAAGTTTGCATTTCCACCAACAATGGATGAGTGTTCCCCTTACTCCACATCCTTTCCATCATAGGCTATCATTGGTGTTTTTGATTTTAGCCATTCTGAGAGGTGTAAGATGGTATCTCAAAGTTATTTTGATGTGCATTTTCCTGAATACTAAGGAATTTGAACATGATCTTAATTATCTTTTGGCCGTTTGAGCTTCTTCTGTTGAGAATTCTCTGCTCAGTTCAGTACCCCATTTTTAACTGGATTATTCAAAATTTTAATATCTAGTTTCTTGAGTTCTTTATATATTTTGGAGATCAGGCTTTTGTCTGATGCAGGGTTGGTGAAGATCTTCTCCCATTCAGTAGGTTGCCTTTTTGTCTTAATGACAGTGTCCTTTACTTTACAGGAGCTTCTCAGTTTTAGGAGGTCCCAATTATTCATTGTCTCTTATTGTCTCTGCTACTGGGGTTATACATAGGAAGTGGTCTTCTGTGCCCATGTGTTGCAGACTACTTCCCACTTTCTCTTCTATCAGGTTCAGTGTGGACAGGTTTATATTGAGGTCTTTAACCCATTTAGATTTGAGTTTTGTGCATGGTTATATATATATGGTTCTATTTTCATTTTTCTACAGGTTGACATCCAGTTATGCCAGCACCATTTGATAAAGATGCTTTCTTTCTTCCATTGTATAATTTTAGTTCCCTTGTCGAAAATCAGATCTTCATAGGTTTGTGGATTTGTCTTTGATTCAATTCCATTGGTCCACATCTCTGTTTTTATGCTAATACCAAGCTGTTTCATTACTGTAGCTCTCTAATAGAGTTTGAAGTCAGGGATGGTAATGCCCTGGAAGTACTTTTATTATGTAGGATTGTTTTGGCTCTCTTGGGTTTTTTTGTTTTTCTTTATAAATTTGATTATTTTTCTCTCAAGGTCTGTGAAGAATTTTATTGGTATTGTGGTGGGAATTGTATTGAATCTATAGATTGCCTTTGGTGGAACTGATATTTTTACTATGTTGATCCTCCCAATCCAAGAGCAAGGGAGATCCTTCCATTTTCTGGTATCCTTTTTAATTTCTTTCTTCAAAGTTCTTGTCAAATAGATCTTTCACTTTCTTGGTTAGTTTTACCCCAATATACTTTATGCTATTTCTAGCTATCATGAGAAGTGATATTTCTCTTATTTTCCTCTTTGCTTATTTGTTCTTTGTGTATAGGAGTGCTACTAATTTTTTTGAGTTGATCTTGTATCCTGTCACATTACTGAAGGTGTTTATCAGCTATAGGAGTTCTTTCATAGAGTTTTTGGGGTAGCTTATGTACAGTATTATATCATCTGCAAATAATGAAAGTTTAACTCCTTCCTTTCCAAATTGAATCCCCTTGATTTCCTTATGTTGTCTTATTGCTATTGCTCAAACCTCAAGCACTATGTTGAAGAGGTATGGAGAGAGTGGACAGCCTTTCCTTGTTCCTGATTTCAGTGGAATGGCTTTATGTTTCTCTCCATTTAATTTGATATTAGCTGTTATCTTGCTGTATATTGCTTTTATTGTATTTAGGTATGAACCTTGTATCTCTAGTATCTCCAAGACCTTTATCATAAAGGGGTGTTGAATTTTGTCAAATTCTTTTTCAGCATCTAATGAAATGATCATGTTTTTTCCTTCAGTTTATTTATATGATGGATTACATTGATAGATTTTCATATGTTGAACTATTCCTGCATCTCTGGGATGAAGCCTACTTGACTAATGCATAATTTTTTTATGTGTCCTTGGATTAAGTTTGCCAGTATTTTATTGAGAATTTTTGCATCAATGTTCATGGGTAAGATTGGTCTGTAATTCTGTTTCTTGGTTGAGTATTTTTGTGGTTTTGATGTCAGGGTAACTGAAGCTTCATAAAAAGAGTTTGGCAATGACTTTTCTCTTTTTATTTTGCTTCTCTTTCTATTATGTGAAACAATTCAAGGAGTATAGTTGTTAGCTCTTCGTGGAAGTTATGGTAGAATTCTGCATTAAAACCATCTGGACCTAGGCTTTTTTGGTTGGGATGTTTTTGATGACAGCTTCTATTTCCTTGCAACTTATAGGTATATTTAAATTGTTCACTTGGTCTCAATTTAATTTTGGTAAATGGTACTTATCTAAAAAAATGTCCATTTCTTTTAAATTTTCCAATTTTGTGTCACACAGGCTTTTGTAGTAAGACCTGATGATTTTCTGAATTTCCTCAGTATCTGTGGTTATGTTCCCCATTTCATTTCTGATCTTGTTAATTTGTGTGTTCTCCCTCTGCCATTTGATTAATTTGGATAGGAGTTTGTCAATCTTGTTGATTTTCCCAAAGAACCAGTTCTTTTTGCATTGATTCTTTTGATTGTTTTCTGTGTTTCTATTTTGTTTATTTCAGCCCTCAGTTTGATTATTTCCAGTCTTATACTTTTCCTGGGTAAGTCTACTTCTTTTTTTAGAACTTTCAGGTATGCTGTTAAGTCTCTAATATGAGTTTTCTCCATTTTCTTTATTTGGCAGTTATAGCTATGAACTTTTCTCGTAGCACTGCTTTCATAGTTCCCATAGGTTTGGGTATGTTGTTTTTTTATTTTCATTGAATTCATGAAAGACTTTAATTTCTTTCTTTATTTCTTCCCTGACCCAGGGGTGGTTCTGTAGTTGACTGTTCAGTTTCCATGACTTTGTAGGCTTTCTGGGGCTAGAATTGTTGTTGAATTCTAACTTTATTCCATGGTGATCTGATAGTACACAGGTGGATACTACAATTTCTTTCTATCTATGGATGTTTGCTTTGTTACCTATTATGTGATCAATTTTTGAAAAGGTTCCATGAGATGTTGGGAAGAAGGTATATTCTTCTCTGTTTCGGTGGAATGTTCTTTAGATGTCTGTTAAGTCTATTTGATTCATTACATCTTTTAGTTTTCTTATTTCTCTGTTCGGTTTCTGTCTGATTGACCTGTCCATTGATGAGGGAGGAATGTTGAAATCTCCTACTACTAGTGTGTCTGGTTTGAAGTATGCTTTGAGTTCTAGTTATGTTTCTCTTACATATGTGGGTGCTTTTAAATTAGGGGTGTAGATATTCAAGCTTGAGACTTCAATCTGAACAATTGTTTCTGTTATGAGTATAAAGTGTCCTTTTCTATCTCTTCTGCTTGATATTAGTTTGAAATCAATTTTGTTAAATATTAGTATAGCCACACCTGGTTTTTTCTTAGGTCCATTTGATTGGAAAACCTTTTCCCATCCCTTTACTCTGAGATGATGTCTGTCTTTGTGGTTGAGGTGTGTTTCTTGTAAACATCAGAATGTTGGTTCCTGTTTTCATATCCATTCTCTTAACCTGTGCTCTTTATCGGTGAATTGAGTCCATTGATATTAAGTTATATTAATGACCAGTGATTGTTAACTCCAGTTATTTTTCTTTGTTGGTAGTGTTTGTGTGTTTCCCTTCTTTGAGTTGTGCTGGTGGAGGATTGTCAGATGTGTGTGTTATTATGGGTGATGTTGGTTTTCTTGAGTTGTGGTTTTCCTTCTAGTACTTTCTGTAAGACTGGGTTTGTGGCAATGTATTGTTTAAATCTGTTTTTGTCCTGGAATATCTTGTTTTCTCCTTCGATGGTGAATACACGCTTTTTGGGTATAGTAGTCAGGGCTTGCATCCTTGGTCTCTTAGTGACTGCAGCACATCTATCCAAGACCTTCTGGCTTTCATAGCTTCCATTGAGAAGTGAGGTGTAATACTGATAGGTTTACCTTTATATGTTACTTGACCATTTTCCTTTTTTTGCTCTTAATATTCTTTTTTTATTCTGTATGTTTTGTGTTTTGATTATTATAAGGTGAGGGGATTTTTTTTTGCTGTTGTTGGTGCTGACCCAGTCTATTTGGTGTTCTGTAGGCTTCTTGTACCTTTATAGAAATATTCTTCTTTAGGTTGGGAAAGTTTTCTTCTATAATTTTGTTGAATATATTTTCTGGGCCTTTGAGCTGTAATTCTTCTCCACCTTCCAACCCTATTATTCTTAAGTTTGTTCTTTTCATGGTGTCCCAGATTTCCTGGATGTTTTGTGTTAAGAATTTGTTGGATTGCTGGGCGGTGGAGGTGCATGCCTTTAATCCCAGCAGAGGCAGAGGCAGGCAGATCTCTGTGAGTTCAAGGCCAGGCTGGTCTACAAGAGCTAGTTCCAGGACAGGAACCAAAAGCTATGGAGAAACCCTGTCTTGAAAAATCAAAAAAAAAAAAAAAAAAAAAAGAATTTGTTGGATTTACTGTTTTCTTTGATCAGTGAGCATCTGAGATTCTTTCTTCTATCTCTTATATTCTGTTGGTTGTACTTCTCTCTGTAGTTTCTGTTCATTCACCCAGAATTTCCATATCCAGCCATCCCTCTGTTTGTGTTTCCTTTATTCCCTCCATTTCAGACTTCAAGTCTCGAACTGTTTTCATTACCTGTTTGATTACTTTTTCTTGGTTTTCATGGGTATCTTTGAGAGATATATTAATTTCTTCTAACTTTTTGTTTGTCTTCTCATTCATTTATTTAAAGAAGTTTTTTACATCCCATTTAAGGACCTTTATTATTTTCATAATATTATGTTTAAAGTCTATTTCTCCAGCTTTTTCTGGAATAGGGTGTTCAAGTCTTCCTCTTGTGTGTTCACTGGATTTTGGTGTTGTCACGTTGCTTTTCAGGTTGTTGGGGAAATTCTTGCATTGGCACCTGCCTATCTCTTTCTTCTAATACAGCCTGTAGAGTCTTAGCATCTTGGTCCAACCTTTGCTATGACAGACTGTATACTTGGGGGATTTTCTTGGTCTGCCCTTTCTTAGGACCCCTCAGCACTGGAGCTGGCTGTGCTGGGAGATCCGAGGACCCCAAAGATGGAAAGGAGTGCCCTCTGCATGGATCTCCTCAGGGCAGGAGCAGTAACTCTTCTTGGGCCAAGGACTTCACAGACAATAGGGCAGGCTTGGGGTAAGCAGTGCCAAGTGGAACAAAGAAGCCCCTGCAGTAGGAGCTGGAGGAGCCCTGTACTCTGTTCCCAGATGGTCCTGCCAGGCTGGCACATACTTACTCCTCTGGATGGATCTACTCAATGCAGGAGCAGGAACTCTTCATTGCAGACAATAGGGAAGGCTTGAGGGAGGCAGGGTCATGTGGAGCAAAGAAACCTCCGGAGCAGGAGTTGGAGGAGCCATTTACTCTCTTCCAGACCGACTGGCCAGGTGTGCACACACTTGACCCTCTGGATGGATCTCTTCATTATAGAAGCAGGATCCTGTGGAACAAAGAATCCGCTCCCCGTCTAACTCTTTTCAAGGTCTATACATTCTGTCTCAAACACATCACTTCTTCTTTAATTATTATTTTCACTTACACATACATACGATATATAAATAACCTACTTAGTGCATTTCGTTTTATTCCTCTAGTATTATTCCAGTTTATAGCTGATTACTTGTGATTGAATAAATTATCAGGCATTTTGTTGATGAAGAAGGCTAATTCTTCCTCTGTTAGCATTACAGAATTGCTTAATATGACAATTTCATTGAAATATACCACATTATCCCATTAGGAGAGTAAATGCATCACAAAATCAATATAACTTACTGACACTAATTCTCAATTCTGATTTGAACTGAGGACCAAGCTCATTGGAGTAAAAGATTGATTTGACTTATAAGGTGTTTTGGGGCCCATTTATCAATAAGCATTGTTATAAGTAACAACACTAAGTTTTTCACCATGTTAGAGAAGCAATGGTAGCAGTTTGTATATCAATTATTCAATTTCATTGACTGCCTTAAAGAAACCAAAAATTTAAGATAAGTAATAATCAGTAAATGTTGGCAACAATATGAGAAAATAATGGGTTATTAATTATTTTCCTGAAAGAAAGAGGCACAGAATTCAAAAATAAAGAAAGCAATTAGTTGCATTCATGCTGAAAAACAACTAATAGCAAAAACAAAAAAGTAAACAAACCAAGCACCAATATATTTTCCACTGTACAGTTCTTAGTTCACTATTTATTGTTCTAACCTAGAAATCCTGAGGAAATTGGCCACTCTGTGAACCAGCCAGAAGCATGATCCCTTACACGCTGGAACCTCAGGCAGGGCTGACCCTCAGAATTGAGATAATGATATTTATATTGTTGC
This sequence comes from Microtus californicus, assembly GCA_028537955.1. Classification (NCBI taxonomy): domain Eukaryota; kingdom Metazoa; phylum Chordata; class Mammalia; order Rodentia; family Cricetidae; genus Microtus; species Microtus californicus. Next base: position 122,850,071 of record JAQJZF010000001.1, read on the forward strand.
TTGAGAACACTGAGAGACTGACCAAATGAATATCATCAACTCTCACATGAACTGCCTATGTAGACATGACTTGTTTTGTGTGTTTTATGTCTTTTCTGAGAAACCAATGTAGTTAAGGGTCATTGGTTTCTTGCATTCTTGTGGGTTTCAAATTTTGATGCATGCAATCCTTTCTACTATGTTTGTAGTCAGAAATGACTATATAAATATTAGAAAGCAAAAGATTTGCCATTAACACCATAATTGTAGAATAATTGTGTCTATTTTGGCAAATATGACTTAACACTCATGTTGTTATTAATATGTTCCACAGTGAATATAGGTTGTGTGATTTTACCTGGGGTAAATTTGAGCAAGCACCTATTCTTCCCAAATAGAAAATACATGGCAGACCACATAGATGACTCCACCCAGGTCTAGCAAGAGTTCATTGGGTGAACTTTCACAGAGGTTTGGGTGACTTGAAATCAACTGCATCACTAAAACATCTACCCTAGCACTGATGAATACTCATGATATCGATATCTATATCTGTATTCCCCTGAATTACCTAGTCATATCCTCCAGCTGCAGCCACCTCCATTAAACAACTGGTCACTAAATCTATAACTTTGAAGAGGAGTCTTGAGAATCTTGCAACTTTCTCTGCTTTGTAAGTTTCATAATCATTGAATGTATGTACCTCCTTTCCAGGACAGAATGTTTCAAGTCAGTGTAGAAAGTACATAACAGGATGTTATATCAGAAGTATTGAGGGCCCTTATCACTGGCCTGAGAGCAATTGACAGTAGTTATGTGCTTCTCATGAACTTCAGGTTACAAACCTTAGAGAAGGAAAGATGCTAATAATTAAGTCCAGCATCATTCCTCAACTTAGCAAGCTGATTAATAAGTTTTCCTGCTACAGGAACACACACACACACACACACACACACACACACACACACACCCCAAAATAAGAAGGACCCGTGAGAGATGGATGGACATGAGTGTGTATTCATATTTCATAAAAAATCCTTCTCTTCAAATATGTCTTAAAAATTATGGGTGATGTGACTAATTAAGGTAAAAAAGCAGAAAGTCCATTCCCACAATTCAACTTCTATATTACACTCACAAATATTCCTGCACTATTTCAAAAGCTATTTTTTACCTTTTATTAATTTTCTCTAAAAATTTCATACATCTCTGAATCTCGTTCAGACTATTGTCACCCCTCTCCAATCATTTTATCTCCCACATTTATTCAAGTACTTTTTTTTAAGTTACGTTTTCATTTGTTTTGTTTCAAAAGTTCCTGAGATTAACAAGAGTCATCTGAGTACATTGGAGCTTGATGTCTCATTGGTGAATACACAACTGAAGACAATGTTTATCTTCCCCTAGGATCCATTAGTATCCAATAATTCAACAAAACCGGTAGAAATCTGCAGGGAGCCGGACAGGATCGCCATTACAAGATGGCGCCCACATCCTGTCTTGTTGGAAACAAACAACTCCATATTTGGCTAAGCCTTTGAGAGCCACGTGTCCCCCCACTTCCCTCATGTGCGGTGGATAAGGTTCCTTGGGCCTATCCTGATGCAGTCTGGTGTCAGCTGTTGGTGGCAGCCAATCACAGGGCGACCAGTGTGCCAATTCCCTATTTAAGCAGCTGCCATAGTGCCCCCGGCCCCTTCGTTTCTTCCCCTCCTTCCCTTCGCTTCCTTCCCTTTGCCTTCTTGCCCCTTCCCTTCCTGCCTCTTCCTTCCTGCCCCCCTCAATCAAGGACTCCAGTAAAGCGTGATCTGAGTAGAATCCTCGTGTGGTGGTGTTCTTTCTCGCCAGTCGAGAGAGGTTCGCCGCAGAAATCAATGATGTTCTTCCAAATCATGGTTGATGATAGATCCAATCTTTCCTAAAACTTGCTGGCAGGCACTGTTTCCATGCATATCTTATTTCCTTGAATGTGTCATTGAGAGAAGGCAACATCTCACAGCCTTTCTATCTAGCTCTCATCTCTTATATTCTCTTCAGCCCCTTCTTCCATAGTGATTGCCGAGCCTCAGAAGTGGTGATTTGCATGAACTCTGTCTGGCTGAGCATTCAACTATCACTTCTCAAAACTATGAGCAGCCATGTGTTTCTGTCTTTATTGTTATTCATTGAAAAGAGACATTGATTAAAGGTTAGAGTAGCATTGGGTCTCTAGGAAAGGAAGGTGAGAGTGTAGAGGGGATCGGGAGTAGTGAAGGGAGGCTGGGGTCAGGGTGTATTGTACAAGAGGGCAATAAACTACATTAAAATAACTACTGTTGCAATATAAGTCACTGTGTGATTTTCCTTGTTGATAGTGGATTTTACATTTTTCCTTTATTTGATTTATCAGTTTACTTGATCTGGCAGTTGTCTTTCTTGTTTGATGAATTTATTTTTTAATCTCACTTATTCTCTAGTTTCATCTTTTCATCTTCAGTTTTCATCATGAACTTTGTATGAAGTATCTTCTCCTCTTCTATATTAAGCTATCATAAGTAGAATTAAGAGGTCACTTCCTGTAGTGATCTCTCCTTTATTGCAAAGGTGGAAGTGGATTTTTTTATTTTAAACCTTTTATTCATTTTATGTACCAAACACAGTCCCCCCTCTGTCCCCTCTTTCTCCTGATCCTTCCCATTCACTTCTCAGAGAGGGTAAAGACTCCCACGGGGAGTCAACTAAGCCTATCATTTTGAGTTGAGGCAGTACCGAGGTCCTTTCCCCTGCCTCAGGGTTGAGGCCCTTAATATATACTCTGCACTGATTCCAGGGGAGCCTGCAAGGAACCAAACTAGGCCCCCTGAATTTGGATGATACTTGTATTGCTTGGTCTGTTTCTGGGACTCCTGGCAGTGGGACCAGGATTTATCCCTGGTGCATGAACTGGCATTGTGGAGAAAGTGGATTTTTAACAAATGTCCTCTAGAATTCTTAAGGAATAATGTGCACAATCAGGATTATCTGTAAGGTATATTTTTCAACTTAGACTATCTTTCACTGTAAGAAGGTTAACTATGAAGCTTTATCTGACAGAGTGTAAAAAAAAATTAATGTAAGTGTATTTCCCACCCTACACCAAGGAAACTTCACTTTGCAACAGATTGAGACCATTACAGAAAACCACTGCCAATAAAACTGCAGAGATGTGGTGCTCAGTCCCAACACAGCTCCTGTACCAAAAGCTCAGGGATGATTGTGAAGGAAGGGGGGTGGTGAGACTGTACCTCCTAGAAATATCAGAAGCTACACAAATAACATCTCATCAAGATAACTGCCTAAATATGAGCCGAACACAAAGATGTTAGTCATTAATGTGCATAGGAGAAATCTCAGGAGGTTACAACTCTATCCAAAGAACTGTAGGCAACTAAGGAATACTGACAACTAGTGATTGAATGAGAATGGGCTCCCATAGACTCCATTATTTGAATGTTTGATCTCCAGTTGGTGGAACCGTATTTGGAAAAGTTTAGGAAGTGTGGCATTATTGTAGGAGGTATAATTCTCCTGTCAGTCCTAGTCTCTCTCTCTCTCTCTCTCTCTCTCTCTCTCTCTCTCTCTCTCTCTCTTTCTCTCCATATATATGCTCCTGCTTGTCAAGAAGATGTAAGGTCTCAGCTATTAATCCAACCCATACCCGCTGACACATTCTCTTCATCATGGTCTTGGAATCATTCTCTGAAACTGTAAGCAAGTTCACATTAAAGGATTCCTTATATATGTTGCCATAGTCTTGGTGTCTCTTGACAGCAATAAAAAAATAACTAAGACAGCAGATAAATCAATAAATAATTAAGGGGGAAAGGCCATGAATTTGAAAAAGAGCAAGGAAGGGAGGTAGGGTTGGAAGGAAGAAAGAAAGGGTATGGGGAATGTTTGAATTCTCAAAACTGAAAGAAATAAATTCGAAAGTTGGAAGGTATTCTCTTTCTCTGTCTCTCTGTCTCTCTTTCTGTCTTTCTCTGTCTCTCTGTCTCTCTCTCTGTATGTATGTATATATGTATGTATGTATGTATGTATGTATGTATGTATGTATGTATGTAGTAGTGTGCCTTTTCCATTATATTTTTGTGAGGACAACTTTTGTTACTTCATTCTGTCTTTTTATCTGGCCCAGCCAAGGGCCCTCTTGTATTTGCTGGGCTATGTGTTCTGAGTTAGCTCTCAGGAAATGCTAAGGACTATTTTCCTGTCTCCAGCTCTCACAAAATGATGTTGCCATTTTCATAATTAAACAATTATTCTTAAATATCATGGATAACAAATGAAGTTGAATGATACTAAAAAGAGAAAGAGTTACAGATGAAGAGAGCTAGCTAATGGATGACTCTGGATGGAATAAGATAACAGAAACATATGAATATGAAGTATCTTCAGTGATCCCAGACACGTGGGTGTAGATGTTTGATTCCAGTACTCTCAGAGGCAGAGGCAGAGGCAGAGGGAGAGGCAAGGGCAGAAGCAGAGGCAGGGGAGTCTCTGTGAAATTGAGGACAGTCTGTGTTCTACATAATGAAACCCTCCTGAAGGGACAAAAAATAAAATGTGATTTGTTGGGAATAAGTCATTACGTTTTCTACCGATATATTATGGAATATTCAATATTAAACATTAAAATATTTAATAATATTTCTGTTAATTAAAAATTGACTTTTAATTTATAATTAAATACTAGTATTTAAAATTTAATATATGCATGAAAGATTTTAATATGAAACATGATTAGTATTAAACAGATAAAGTTTATTGAGGTTTCAAGTGAAAGCAAATAAACAACAAACACATTTAGCAATAATTGTATATGAGAATAGCAACAAATAACTTTTTTTTTGGTTTTTCAAGACAGGGTTTCTCTGTAGCTTTGGGGACTGACACGGAACTAACTCTTGTAGACTAGTCTGGCTTTGAACTCACAGAATTATGGCTGCCTCTGCTTCCTGAGTGCTGGGACTAAATGCGTGCCTCACCACTCCCCAAGAAGCAACAAATAATTTTTAAATTAGCCCTTATAAACCCAAAAGGCAGAGAAAAAAATATATATTTTAAACATATTGCAAAAACAGTTCAGTAGTCCACCCCAAAAGACCTGTTCTGTGGAAACAGGAAAGGGAGATATAAAATTAAAATTTGAAAAAGAGATGATGAAGATAATATCTAAGAGAACAGAAAATCAAGATGTCCTTCTACTGTTTTAGAACTGATTAAATTTACTAATTATCATGGAAAAGAGAGATTAATAAATCATGAGATGCCAGTTCATACTCTCATCATGCACATAAAATAAAACAACACTGATTGATATCATGTAGTTTGGGTGATAACCAACCTTACAAGTTCCATCTGAGAATCTATTTCCTACATGGAAGGATGATTTTGAATGTGCATCTATTCAAAATTATTTAATCAACCTTCACTTCAATAAATTTGTACATATTTGGAGAAGTTCTTGTGATGATTGCCATTGGCAGTTGATTCTCATTTATGGGATATTTTGTCTTTTTAGAAGGAGCAATTGAAGTTAATGGCTGCTAAGGAAGGAGTCATTCTTCTTTGGGGACTTGACCACTTTAGGATGCTTGTGCCCCAGTGGATGACCACACACTCCTTCCCATACAGGCAACACTAATAAGATTCCAAGGTTAGTTATGCCGACTTTAAAACAACGTGATATTGAAAGTTAGATGGATTGCTCAGCCCAAGGGAAACAGGGAGGAGATAGCGGTTGAAGACCAATACATGTTGGATAAATATATGGCATTTTCAAAAAATAGACTTTATTTTTCTAAATAAAATAAATAAATTTATTAATTTTTTTTCAAAAAAAGTTCATTAAGCCTCTTCCTTCCCTCTCTTTTTTTCTTCAGTGTAAAAGGAGGATGTTCCTCTCTCTATAGCAGCAAGGTCTCTATAAGCAGAGGTCCCTCACCAGACGCAGGATCTTTTTAGAGATAGTGCAGCCTCCAGTTATTCATTCTTTAGAATTTTAGGAGAGAAACCTTTGTTCTTCCCAAATGATGCTATGTAAAATTTTAGAAATAATCATACTAACTCACTGAACTAATTCAAGTGAATCATATTATTTATATGAAGTTGTCTTTCCTGTGTAATAGTTATTGAATCAAAAACAACATTAGGTAGTGATAAATTTATGAGAGTTTTTTATGCAACATTTTGCAGTGCTGAATTGAGGAAAAATGCATCATTGAACAAAGAATTCAAGAAACAAAATCTTACTCATACTCTGAAGTGATATAAATCTTAGATGACTTAAGTGGTGCTGTAGAACTAATTTTAAGTTAGGAAAACAGCTGTGTATTTCTTAAAGATGGTTATTTAAATCACTCAAAGTTTAAGTGTCTCAAAATTATAATAATTATTTATTTTTGATGATAATTATGTTGATTAAATTTTGTCACTATTATAATTTTGTCACTTTGTATGTTAAAAGAACTCTGCTGCACTTTTTATTTCAAACATATGGTTTAAAACATTTCAAATTGGGAAAGCCTAAAAATTACCCCTGAAAATTGTACTTCTTATTGTGAATTATTTCATCTGGAGTATTTTACTTTGTACAATAAAGGATCAAATTTGCATAACGATATTTTACCTTGGCCTATTCAAAAGATTGATCAATGTTATGTGAGTGTTTAATATGTCCTCAAGTTATTAATTAATGGCAATTCCTCATTTGTGTTATGTTTTTGTCACTTTCCCCAAGCTTAATCTATGTATATAATAAAAGAAAATCTATGTTTAAATTATCAGTTTATGTATGAAATATGTTTAAAATAAAACCATTTAATGAATTAAAATGTGTAACACATCAGTTTATAAAATACATGTACCATAAGATCAATTAATATATTATTTTAAATAACTTATTTTCCATATATCTCGGTGAAGTTTCTCTTGTAGATTTAATATATTAATCATACTTTATTAGGAAGATCAATTTACTAGAATTTGGCCAGAATTCTGAAATTTTGTTTTCCTCAATGAGATGAATTATTAGCCTTAAATCCAATATGATTTCTTGTTGTAACACGAGCGGCGGGGCTGTGTCCCCGGCACCGGGCCACCCACATTGCGAGCTCTAGCTTATGCCCTGAAATAACAACACACAAACTGTATTTTTTTAAACACTGCTTGGCCTCTTACTGGCTAGCTCTTACATATCGATCTAACCCATTTCTATTAATCTGTGTAGCTCCACGAGCTTTCTTACCAGGAAGGATCTTAACCTGTGTCTGCCTGGAATGGGAGAATCATGGCGACTCCTTTACTCAGTTTTCTTTCTCCCAGCATTCTGCTCTGTTTTCTCCGCCTACCTAAATTCTACCCAACAGAGAGCCAAACAGTTTTCTTTATTACTTAACCAATGAAATCAACAGATTGATATATGACACTCCCACATCAATTTCTAGTCAATAAATAATTGTAATTTAAGAATGGCTATCCTGCAATAAACTGTTAACACAATTTTATTTTAGAAAGTACTGCTATCACCTTAACACTCTCAGTGGCAGGACAACATGCGTGCATTTAGCACCACCATTGCACCTCAGTTGTTTTAAAATGTGAAATCTTCATTCGGCTTCTATATAAATATGTGCTTTACCTGAATGTGCGTTTTTTTGCCCTGCACGCTTGCATTTCTGGTTCTCATGGATGCCAGAAGAGGGCAACAGATTCCCATGAACTGGAGTTAGTGATGGATGTTAGTGCTGGGAATTGTACTCTGCAAGAGCAGCCAGTGCTCTTAAGTCTCAGGCCATCTCTTCATTCATATTTTAAATTTAAAGTTATTTTGGTGCAAACAGTAAATATTTCTTATAGTTTCATTATCTCTTCGGAAACAGCAGTCTTTTACTGTGGTAAGGATTAAGACTTTAGTTGATGGATTTTCATTGTTTCCACATTTAATTCCTTCCAGTTTTCCAGGTTCATTCCGAGTTATGGAGAGCACCATATTCAGAGTTTTAACTTCAGGCAAATTCATAGTAAAGATACAGAGTTGAGAAAACATATGTCCTCATCTAATGTTAGTGACATCAATAGAAAATAGCACTTCTATAAACATGATTAAATATCATTTGTTATAAAAAGTGATTTTATTTCATTTCTACTGGGAACACTCCTTAGGATCTCTTTTTCTGCCAAAGGAAGATTTTTGGCTTACACTTTGAGTGTGAATTAATGATATTACTGCAAACCATGAATTGATTCGCATTCCACCTTTCTTCCGGGTATCCGGCTTTACTATATCTATTCTCTTACACGAGCTCTTCTTGTGTTTCATCATACAAACCTTTATGTTGAAGGGGCCTCTTTAATTTCATTTGTCCTTCTATTGCTAGCACTCAGAGTCAAAGGAATGTTTTACTATATCTGAAGAATTAATTCACAAAAATCAGTGTGCCTTTTACTTCTTAATAAATTTTAGATCATGTAATAAGATCACAGTATATCTTAAACTGGCAATAAAATTTGATTTGAAAACATTAGCTGTCAAAATATTGTTTCTTTCCCCCTTCCTTAAGTGGCATTTGACAGTTGATCATTTGTTGCTTCTTCAAATATTGTATATTCACTTATTGTTAGCATCATGTTTTTGTTTGATGGTTTTGTTTTCAGTTTTCTAGGTTACTTTTCCACTTTTATAAACTTTAAATATTTGGGTGCTATTTAGTCTTACGAAGTCCTCTCTCCCTGTATGCATGTTTTAAGTGTAATTTTATTTATTATGATGGTACACATGTGTAAGCAGGCACACAATGCAACTCTTTGCAAGGGAAGTCAGAAGACAACTTGTTGGAGATAATTCTCTTTTTCTACTACAAGTTCCAGTATTAAAACAGAAGAATTAGTCTTAAGCATCTTTTTTTTTTAATTTTCAGTTTCACTCTTTTAATTTGTTGCCATCCTCAAAGTTCTAACTAAAGCAATTAGGCAGGGAAAATTTTGCATCTAGGTTTTTTGTTTAATTTTTATTTTGTATTTTATTTTTTTAAACAATCCTTTTTTATTTTGCAAACTAGTCCCAGTTCCCTCAACCTCCCCTACTCATTTGCCCGCAACTTTCCCCCACCCAATCCACTCCATACATTCCACAGAGAGAGTGAGGCCTCCCATGGGAAGTCAATAAAATCTGTTACATCACTTGAGGTAGAACCAAGGTCCTCCTCCCTATATCTTGACCAAGCAAGATTTCTCTCCATAGAGAATGGGCTCCAAAAAACCAGTTCATACAGTAGGGATACTGGTTCCAAAGCCAAAAACTGCCTAAGTCACATGACTGTCACTAACATTAAGAGGGCAGTTTATGGTCCTATGCAGGTTTACCAACTGTCAAACCTGAGTCAGTGATTTCTCACTAGCTCTAGCCAACTGCTTCTATCAATTACCCTATCATGGTTTTGACTGTTTGCTCATATTATCGCTCCTCCCTCTCCACGACAAGACTATGGGAGCTTGTCCCAGTGCTTAGATGTGGATTTGTGCATCTGCTTCTGTCAGTTACTAGATGAAGGTTCTATGATGACAATTAAGGTAGTCCTCAATCTGCTCACAGGGGAAGGGCAGTTCAGGAACCTTCTCCACTATTGCTTAGGTTCTTAGCTGTGGTCATGCTTGTGCATTCCTGAGAATTTCCCTAGATCCAGGTTTCTCATTAATCCCATAATGGTATGCTGTGTCAAGATATCTCTTGTCTTGATCTCTCTCTGTCCTCCCCCCAGCTTGATCTTCCATAACCTTCATGTTCTCCTGCACCCTCCCCTTCTCTCCTCTTCCACCCAACACTCCCAATTTACTCAGGATATCTTGTCTATTTCCCCTTCCTAGGGAGATCCATATATGCCTCTGTGAACTCTAGGTTGGTTATCCTTTGATCTATGTCTAATATCCACTTATGAGCAAGTACATATCATGGTTGTCTTTCTGAGTCTGGGTTACCTCACTCATCATGTTTTTTTTTTTTCAAGTTCTATCCACTTGCCAGCATATTTCAAGATGTTGTTGTTTTTTCACTGCTGAGTAGTACTTCATTGTGTACCACATTTTCTTTATCTAATTTTTAGTTGCAGAGCATCTAGGTTGTCTCCAGGTTCTGGCTATTAAATGCTGCTATGAACATAGTTTAGTAAATGTCCTTGTGGTATGAGTGTGCATCTTTTGTGTATATGACCAAAATTAGTATTGCTGTGTCTGTATTCCCATGTTTCTGAGAAACTGTCATATTGATTTCCAGGCTCTCCTGTTCTTATGACCTTGAGGCCAGATGTTCCGCCCACCAAAGGTAGCAGTGAGGTGGGGGGCATTTGCCATGCCCAATCCACCATATGACAGATGATAGTTAGGGTCTGATCTACAAAACTCACATTCTGGGGCCAGTTCACCCACACCCGTAGGGTCAGCTCCATGGCTGCTGCTGCCCCTGGTGGTCTCCAAATGCTGGGGTGTTCTGCAGCAAGTGGACTGTACTTTTATCAGAAGGATCTCCTGGTCTCTCTTTTTGGTGTCAAGCTTCAATTTCACTGCATGACCCACTTAATTCTGGGCCCTCAACCACTACTGAAGATGCATATTCACCAATGGTCTCTGCTGCCCTCTCAAAGTGCCAAACCACAGTTGTTTCTATGATCTCTTTATTGCCTTTAAAACGAATATCAGTGGGTGACTCTTACATCATCATGTTTGGTTGCCAACGAGAAGTATAATATTGGTTAACTCTGGAACACAGTTTATGTATGCTACCTCTTAGGACACATTTTCCAGATTTCACCTCAGTGATACTGGTCCCTTCTTATTCACCACGGATTTCTCAACTTTAGCTTGCCAGCATCAATTGTCACGGTAAACAAAAATTTCACATCATGGTATCTAGTCTTCGGTGCCAACTGACCAGAACAACAGAATCTCAATTCAAAATAACAAGCAACCCTAATAGAGTCTTTATACTTCCCTCTGAAACATTACATGCCAGGTGTCACTCCTTCAAGCTTCTACAGAATAGTTCATTGTGTTCTCAACACTCAATGACATTTCTAGTCCAAGGTTCCAATGTCCTCCAGAATCCATCCAAAAACAGCTGTTCAGGTCTGTGCCCCAAATACCATGCTATCCCGATACAAATTTCTCTCATACTCAGGGTGACTATTACTGTGATAAAAAAAAATCAAGACAAAAGTAACTTGGGGAGGAACAGATTTATTTAGCTTATAATTCCACATTATAGTTCTTAAGCAAAAAAAAAAAAAAAAAAAAAAAAAACAGAGATGACAGGAATTCAAGCAGGACAGGACCCTGGAAATGGAATTGCAGAAATAATGCTTTTTGGCTTTATTTTCAGGGCATTTTCAGCCTTTGTTAGAAGCCAGGACCACCAGTACAGGAGTGGATCCATCGACAATGGGCTGGGCTTTCTTATACCAATCACTAATTAAGAGAGTGCCCCAAGGGCTTGCCCGCAGTTGGAACTTATGGAGACATTTTCTCAACTGAGGATTCCCTTCCTCAGATAACTTTTGTATCAGTTGATACAAATTGAGTTAGCCTGGCACAAACTACTATCTAGATATTTTGGGTTCTATTTTGTATTGATTACAAATTTGTGTCCACTTTCTTAAAATTTTATGAATTCCAGATACTGGTTATAGTAATTTTCCATATTGGTGGTTGATTTTGTTTGTTTAACTAGTGAAGATGACAGTGAGAAGCTTCACTTTTTTTATTTACTTGCTAATCTGCTGTGACTGAGACTTTCCTTGGGCACTGCTTCTTAGCTAAAACTTTTTCTACTCCATGGAATAAGGATGATAAAATAAAATCATGTTTAGGTGCCCATGATATTCATTTGTAAAGTACATTCACCTAAAGTAAATTTTAGTTCTAATAGGATTAAACAATTCTCTGATAGAATAAACATGGGTTTGGTTTATAATTTCTATCCATTTAAGCTTTAATCTCTGGAAACATCAAATATAGAATTTGTAGCCTTAAAAATACAACCTATTAATTTTACCATCACTAAAATTATTTTATGAAAATAATAACTAATGTATATGAAGTATGAATTACTCTGTAGAGAAAGGCTACAAATAATGACTTGAAAACTGTGAAATTACACTTTTAGTTTTAAACTGCATATCCAACTCTTCAGAACTCTCTGGTATTAGGTAGATTGTTAACTCTTGCTTTAGCAAATTTTATTCTAAACTTAACAAATGATTATAATATCTTCAAGCAAATAAATTTATGGTGAACATAAAATGTAATTAGCAAATCTTAAGAGCTAAAATTATGACATATACAAAAACTTGGGATGATCCGGAAAGATGATTTAGCCATTAGAAGCATGAAATACTCTTCTAGAGGCTAAGAATTCAATTCAAAACTCCATGGCAGACAGGTCAAAACTGCCTGTAGGTCCAGCTACAGTTGCTCCAACCCCCTTTGTGGCCACCACAGACATTGTAATTATGTGCACAAGTATGCAGAAATAAATGTAATTAAAATTTTAAAAGTAAAATCTTGTACAAAGAAGTTTAAAAGTTTAGAAGAAAAATCATAAAATTTATATATTGTGCTCAGAAAAGGCACTAGTTAGCAAACATTGAAGATTATATCTGTGTATATGACAGTCAGATTTTGCTGCACTGTTCAGGTGAAATTAGAGTTGTACCTGCTGGGAAGTATTATAGTCACAGCTGGAAGACTGGGATACCTGGAAATGTACATGCAGTGAAGAATATCACAAAATCCTCACACTGGCACATTCTTAAATATTTATGGAAGCAAGCACATAATCCTGCAAACAAGCATGGCTGATGCTTGCCACAGAGCATGAGACAGATATGTACTAAAAATTTCAGTAAAATAACTTAACTTTTCCCCTTTCCTCTTCAGTGTGAAGCCTTGCATGAAATAGATGAAGAAATGAGCACAACGGAGTCATTTAATAATTGATAAGGCAGAAAAGCAGTTGTAAGTGATGGATGTGTTCTGTACCCTTTCATAGAAATAAAAATTAAAGTTAGTTTTTTTTCAAGTTGTCTGCAATATGCAATACATTTCTGTGGATACTGTACTATGTCTCTGACTAATATTAAGAGTAACAGAGTACAGAAACAGTATAGAATTTAGTTTTTACCTTTTTTCAAAATATTAATTATATATTTGAATGTTTTATTTCTTTTTAATATTTGATATGTCTATGAGATCTTTATTTATTTCTTTAGAGATAGGATTAAATTTAAGGTTCAGCCTTGTGAGTCCTGGGAATGCAGGCATGTATTACACTTTTCCATGCATGACCTTGATGGAGGAGGGTCATCTTTCTATCTGTTGTTTCATTGGTTAAATAAGGAAACTGCCTAGGCTCATTTGATAGGCCAACCCTTAGGTGGGTGGAGAAAACAGAACAGAATGCTGGGAGAAAGAAGCTGAGTCAGTGAGTCGCCATGATTCTTCCACTCCAGGCAGACACAGGTTAAGATCATTCCTGGTAAGCCAGCTCCTCGGCTACACAGATTATTAGAAATGGGTTAGGTCAATATGTAAGATCTAGCTAATAAGAAACTGAAACTAATGGGCCAGGCAGTGTTTAAAAGAATATAGTTTCCATGTAATTATTTCGGGTAAAGCTAGCTGTGCGGGCGGCCAGGTGGCGGGAAGCACCCCGACGCTCCTAATTACAACATAACCTTTCTACAATTTTCCTACTACTTTTGTCCTAATCCCAGGATCTTCTAAGTATTGCAGTTTATAACACAGCAAATAACCTACTCATTAATTTCCTAGGCTTTATAAACTAAGATGACACTGATGTATCATTGCTTCTTGCCCAGGTACATATAATTGGATTATGGTCAGGAGCACCTAAACTACTAGGCACAGCTCCCCATCACTTCTCAGAATGATAATGGGGAGGTCGGGGATAGAGTGTTGGTTATTCCATGCCATTCATTTTTATTATTGGCAACAGAAATGACATTTTGTGTGGACAAGAATAACCCCCCCTTTTCTTGCAATAGGGCTGTGAATAAATTTATGCACATATTAGATCTTTTTTCAAATTAAGTCATTGATCTATCACCATACGTACTTGCGTAGACATACCCACAAAAGAAAAATCGTGAATCTTCTTATATCTCATTATCCCAGCCTAAACCAAACTGGAATTTTCCTTTTTAATTGTTTTTATTGAGCTATACATTTTTCTCTGTTCCCTTTACTTTCTCCTCTGTCAACTTCTACCCCTTCCAAAAAATCATGCACTCAACTGTTCTGGCCATGGCATATCAAATCTATGAGGGTAAATGAGTAGAAGAATGAGTGGAGTTATTGGAATCCATGCAGATAGTGGAATATAACATTCATCATTTGTGTTAAAAAAAATCAAGCCCATGAAGCCAGCTGGTTTTGGGGCATGTCTTTAATCCCAGCATTTAGGAGGCACAGGCAGGAGAATCTCTGTGAGTTTGAGGCCAACCTGATCTACAAGAGCTAGTTATTGAACAGGCTCCAAAGTTACAGAGAAACCCTTTCTCAAAAAACAAACAAACAAAAAAAAATCAAGCCCTCGAATAGATTTTTATGCAGAGTGAGAGGTATGGGTTGATTTTAACCTCTTTATGTGGTGGTCAGCTATTCAAAACACCCTGGGATGAGGAAGTTGTGTTTATTCAACTTAAGTTTATATACCTTTGTGGTGAATTACTTCTCTGTTCACTGTCTGCTTCATTAATTCATACTTATATTTATGCCAATACCATTCTGTTTGTGTGACTAAAGATTTAGACTATCTCTTCAATTTGATATTGTTCAATTTTTATATTTAATTTTTTATATCATGAAGAATGTGTGGGGTTGAACAGACGGTTCACCAGAAACAGTTCTGAGACTGGACAAAACATTGTAAATCTTGTTGGTTACAGACTCTTTAAGACTTCATATTACATGCCACCTTTCCTTATGGCATAGACAGAAGTTTGTTTATATAGTCCAAACAAAACATATAAAGTTGACAGATGTCTTTTAGATGCTGAAAGATAAAACAAAAAAAAAATCAAATTTTGGCTGGCTTGCATACAATGCAAGTCCATACTTGCGTTACTGCTGATATCTAAGTTACTTTTGAACGTTTGTGTATTTTCAGAGAAAATGGACCAAACACCACTGAAAATGAGTGGCCCAGGTGCACCATCCTTTTAGAGCACCTTGGTTGAAGTCCTCTCAGAATTCTGAATTTAGAACAACTTCAAGGCCTCTAGCTGAGATGGTCCAACCTCACAGAGTGTTCTAGCTAGGACTTCAGATAAACCCTGTACCTTCCTATTACACAGAGTGTACAAGTGTTATTAGAGCTAGTTTTCTTAGGATTTGACCATTTTCTGTAAGTTTTCAAGGTCCCTTAGTAATACCTTCACACACAGACAACAGAAAGTAGTCTAGAGAGCACAACTTCCATAATCCCAGGAGATGGTTTGGATAGTTTTGGTCATTCAGTGGGTTATGAATGTATGTCATCATTCAGTGGGAATATAGAAATATAGGATAAAAAGATAACTATTCTCCTCAAATATTTTACATTGGTATGGATTTTATATATTGGTACCAATTTAAGTTTATTTTTATGCTATATGTATGTTTCTACTATTGCATAAGGTATTGTACCAATGCAGCTCATTTAAAAAAAGAAACGTGGCCAGGCGGTGGTGGCACACGCCTTTAATCCCAGCACTCGGGAGGCAGAGGCAGGCAGATCTCTGTGAGTTCGAGACCAGCCTGGTCTACAGAGCTAGTTCCAGGACAGGCTCCAAAACCACAGAGAAACCCTGTCTCGAACCCCCCCCCAACAAAAAAAAGTGTGATGTAATGTTCCAGTCCTTGAAAACTATTAGTATAAACAATGAAACTTGGAGTTATGTTGGGTATGTTTTCAGTTTAACCAATGTATTTTAGATAGACTGTTGATCTTTAAAACCTTCAAAGATCTACAGAATATGACATTTACGATGTTTAATAGCCTAAAATTTTCATAACAGTGAGACACATCTGCTCCTGGCAGCACCAATCTATTTCATAAAAATAATGGTGATGGAGATCAAAGAGTCTCCATATGAAGTTCCCTTTCATTGTGGCAAAGCTAGCCATTTGGGCAGGAAAACGACAGGATGCTGTCTAAAATGGACAATCAGAATACATAGGAATGAAACACAGTTAATAAAAACTCAAGGTCAGAAATTATGGTCCAACCTGAAGATCTGAAAAGCAAAACAGGCAGCCACTGACCTTGACCTCAGTCTAAAATGGCTTTTCTGTGAAGCAGGACTTTTGAAGGAATGTCCCATCTTGTTTTGAATAAGTTTAATAGTCACCTTCCTAAGTAGTGGCATTTCAATTGTATTTTAATAATTAAAAACTACCTGAAGATCTGAGTAAAACAGTACCACTGCTCAGCTTTACAGACCAGGTTATGGGAACACACATATCTTTAATCCCAGTAGCTACAATGACATGCACCTTTAACCCCAGTAACCACACTAGTTGCCATAGAGATCAGATGGCTCATGCCTTTAATCCTAGCCCTAGAGAGGAATATAAGACAGGAGGAGGCAGCTCTCAGATGCAGTCTCATTCTGAAATTCCTGGAGGAATTTACTTGAGATCATTCTTTTTTGATGTAGTCACCAATTGCTCTCAGTTTCATCTTCATCCTGCCCTTACTCTATCAGCTAGCTTTAGAATGCCATGTTTGCATTTTCTTTTCTTTTGAGGAAACTATATTATCGTTCTAACTTCCACAATAATCTCACAGTTCAAATATATTATGTACAGTGTTTACATACTTGCTTAATTTCTAATTTTTATCTCCATTGATTTTATGCATATCTCTTTGTAATCAGAAAGAAATACAATATAGATTTAAAATGTAGTATCCCTTGTTTTACTAAAATATACTATGTTTGTGTACATTCTACAGCTGCTAGATGGTGTGATTTCTAAACGATAATTCTATTTAATCTGCAGCATTTTAATTCTGTTGTTACTTAGTTGATTTTAGACTCAAAGATCTCCTGACAAACCTCATATTTGTTGGAATTTATAATTATCTGTTAAAGTAGTGGTGCTGCTTGTATACAGCAGGGTGCTTCAATATTTAATGGGTATAGGTTTCTTTTTATGTCTTCTTGAGTATATTGTATGATAATTGACCTTTTCAAATTTTTGGTATATAGTGTATAGCTATGATTTTTTCTGATATAAGTCTATGTATTCTTGGTTATTTTCAGATTCCATTTGCTTAGGAGACCCTTTTTATTCTTTATTTTGAATCTGTGTCTTTCAATTAGTGTGAGAAGATATTTTTAAGTCAGTATACTGTCAAATCTTCTTCTGAAATACATTATATTAGACTGAAAGTTTTAATGTCATGTCTGTATTTGTATTTCAGTAATGAGAATAGACATTTATTTACTATTTTGTAAGTATTTTTAGGTACTTCAAATATTTCCTCCCCTCATTTATTTTATACTTTGATGGCTTGCTATTTTAATAATTTGATTACTTGTTTGTCTTCTCATCTAATGACGTTTATACATGTATCACCATCCATCTTCATAGGAGTTAACTTTATTTCTGTTCTGGGTGCATGGCTCCTCTAAATTGCACTTGTAAGGATGATGTGATAATGAATTGCCTTATTCTTTTCTTTCCATGGAATTTATGTTTCTTCTAATATAGAATAATAAGATTATTGAATATGATATTTGTATATCTCAGTTATTTAACTCTTCTTTTACATGACTTATTATGTGCATTGCCTCATTCCTTTCATTTTACTTGTCCACATCCGCCTGGATTTTACCAAGCATTTTTCACACCGCTAGTTCCCCATCAGGGATTTCATATACTTCTGTATTTTGGGAATATGTTTCTAGAGATGTACATTTTGTTTTATATAACCTTGTTTCATTCATATTTGGATTTTTTCATATAATGGATGGATGCCATACTACTTTTATTGAACACAAAATTTAGGCATGAATTCATCCTAAAGATGTGCCTTAGGTTATCAGCTTTTTTTTTTTAAAAAAAAAAAAGAAAAGTAGGTTGAAGTGTGACTTCCCTCAGTAAAATAAACACATGTCAAATACATTTTCTCTATAGAAGTTTTCCTTACAAATTGAAGAAATAGCTATATGAGGATTATTACTAATTCACTGAGAATTTGTTGAGTGACTCAAAGTTGAACATGCTCTTTAGAAGATGTAAAGTTGTAAAAATAACTTTTATCTCAAACAATGTTTGCCGCCAAATAATTGGAAAATATCAGGTTTTCAAAATTCAAAGAGGATAGAGAGTTTGTGTGTCATGTGGTTATGTAGGATTCCACTAAGAATTCAAAGGTAATTAGGTATGTTCAGACACTGTACATAGCACATTTAAAGTCACTGCAGGTAGTCAATTGTTGTATGATGTGATTAGTTTTTAAATAAAGTCAGAGACAAGACAGGTGTCAGGAAGTTAGAGATGACAGGGGTTACTGAATACCTGCTGGGAGAAATTGTAGACATGAAAGCAGGTGGACAGTGTGTTCATGTGGGTGATAGACAGCAAGACCACTTGTACAGGACTTTGATATTCATGTTCATATGCCACTACTAGGCAATATGGTATCAGTCAATAGACAAATAAAAATTCATTCTTCTGGGACCTACCTTGCTTTGTTTTAATTGTTCTTTTTTATAAAATTCATTTTGAAATAAAAATGTGAACCCTGTATTATCTATTTCAGAAGTATGGAACTTTCTTTTTTATTTAGTTGGAGACAAACACCTTGTCAGACTTGAATCTTCAAATCTTTAAGGGGAAAAAACCACCTTTCTTTTAATTGTCTGATTATCCCAAATATTTTTTTCTAATTATTCAAAGTATTTTTACAGTGAAAGAAAGCTTAATAACATAATGAGAAAAGAAATTTAACATTTAGTTAATTTAATTAAACTTTTTAACTTTATACTTTCACATTTGCATTTCATTACACAGTGTTTTCTACAGTTTAGCTAATTTATCAGAGAATGCCTTTGTTTTCTAGTCATGGCTAATTATACTTAGTTATCTGAAAACAGCTATTGAAAGACTTCAGATAATTTACAAAAGTATAATTTATGAACTATCCCTTTTTTTATACCTTTTCTTATTCAGTTGTGCCCCTAAAGACCATAGAACAACACACAAAGAATATGTGAAAAACTCTTAGATATGAACTCTTAAAAGTGGCATATGGAAAACAAATGTATGACATAATACTCATAGTAATCTCAGAGGTTTTCCTCAGAGCTTTGCCATCAGTAGTTTCTAGGCTGTAGCCTCTTTCTACAGTGGGTGCTGTGCTGTGGGATCTTTTGTACAGTGTGAAGATGTGTCTTTGCCTAAGCGCCTTCTGATTGATTTAATAAATAGCTGAGTGTCCAAGAGCTAGGCAGAAGAAAATAGGTGGAACTTTCAGGGAGAGGGAAGAACTTGAGAAGAATCTGAAGTACGTGGGATTAAGCAAACAAGATGTGGAAAAAGTCAGATATACAGTATGGAGACATAACCAGAATGTAGATTAATATTAACAGCTTAAGTTATAAGAGATAGTTGGGTATAAACCTAAACTAAGGTCAAGAACTGAAAATTAATAAGAAGTCTCCACATCATTATTTGGGAACTGGCACTCCAAAGAAAGACCAGCTACACCAGGTTATCAAAATGTAACAACTGGTAGGGTTTAAGACCAAAACTTTACTTACTTGGAGTATTTGTCTTTCCTTGTCATATTATTTAAATATAGTTTAGCTCCTTCTCTTGGTCATAAATATTCTGTAATTCTCTATGCCTATTAACACATAAGAGGCTGTTTTTGATCTGTATTTGATTTTTCTTTAATCCCCTCCCCTTCTATTCTCTTATAATCTAAACTATTACTGTAACTTTAAATGGCCCTCAACCTCTCATAACTCTATCATGTTGCTCTAAAATCACCATTTTCCTCACTAAAACTATGTGCTTCCCTTTTAAAATTTGTTTTTTAAATTCATCTTCTTAAGAAACAATGTGAATGCAAGGAACTGAGCCCAAATCCTTTGACAGAAAACAAATGCTCTTAACGACTGAAACATCATAGCTCTTTCATGTTTCTTTGTAAGTTCTAGTGAGGGAGAGCCTTTTCAAAGTGTTCATTGTGAGGGGTTATTAGTAAGTAAAAGCACTTAGCATGCCCAGCATTCAATTCTTAAATACTTGTTGGAACCCATGTTGGAAGGAGTGAATCATCTTGTGATAGCTGTCTTTTGATCTCCACATCCATGACCTCTCTCTCTCTCTCTCTCTCTCTCCATATATATATATATATATATATATATATATATATCAGTAAAATAACAAAAAAAGGTTTTTCACTGTTTGTCAGTTTCAATGTAGGCAGAACAAAACAATTCCAATGACAAAAATCAGTAATCTGGGGACAGTGAGTCTGATAACAGAGACCTGAGCTTCTGACTTGGAAGTTATGGGGAGGATGCTCATTTAGTGCAGACCTATTGTCACGGTGTACTGTTTCCAATGATCAGATGCCCATCTTGCTAATAGCTTCTATAGATTAATGACAGATTTCTTTTGAAGGTGTGTGTGTGTGTGTGTGTGTGTGTGTGTGTGTGTGTGTGTTTGTCATCTGATATGATTTGGCTCATTATTCTGTCCTTATTCTCTAGATATCTGAAATATGCTCCTTTGTATATTATAGCTAACTGATCACTGCAATAGAGAATGGGCTTTCATACTAAAATTACTTGATCAACTCACCTTCTGTTCCCTGAAGTGTCAATATTTTAGTGTAAACTCTGTCTTTTTGAATAAAAGGTTAAGACAGAATTTCAACATCTTGACTATTCACGTGTATTAGTCTTTATCTTGTTTCTATAGACAGTGAGTCACTCGTGATTCCTAACTGTTACAGGCTTTCATGCCAGGAACATAATACATTATAGAGTCCATCTGTTTAAGTGAAGAAATAACTTTCCTTTTAAGATGTAGATCAGGAAACCATGATTTCAGATGCAGC
Organism: Microtus californicus; assembly: GCA_028537955.1. NCBI lineage: Eukaryota > Metazoa > Chordata > Mammalia > Rodentia > Cricetidae > Microtus > Microtus californicus. The sequence goes on from JAQJZF010000001.1 coordinate 122,871,201, forward strand.
GTCTGTGATATCCTTAAACACTTCTTTATGTTTAAGGAATTTATTCCTTTTTTTCCACATATAATCATATATTAGTTTCAAAATTTGCAGTCAGGTTTTAAAGGTATAAATTAAACTGTGAATGATGCTTACTCTTTCATTCTCTCCTTAATATAAGGGCTTCCTCTTAATCTCCTCATCCCATATTACAGAGGAGACACTGTACTGTACCCTTTTGAAATACATTTTGAAATGTGGAAAGTATTGCATTTTCATACCATAAACATTATGGGGCACTAATTTTGATAGATCAGAAAGTTCCTGGTGAAGGTTTTGCTGAAAATGCTGTTTTGGAATGATGATTATATCTCACAATTCACTTCAATAAATCATTGGTTTAAATTCTGCATCACTTTCCCCTTTTCATTGTCCCTAAGGATCTCTTTCCTGTATGTTATCTGGCTAAAGATCTTTCAAACACAACCTTGATACCCCTCTGACAAGTAAATAATAAGGACATTTTAGCTTTGTTTAATGGGTCAGAAATCAGTTCAGATCATTATTTAAATAACTAGAGGATTCATCATGAAATTATTGTTACTTATGGTGGTGAGTATATGTGGTGAAATTATATCACTATGTAGCCCTATATGGCCTAAGATATACTATCTTCAGATTGCTGCCTCTTGATTGCTTGCTCTAACGGTGCACTATGCCCACTCAAAATAATTTTCTGAAATATCATCCCTTAGAAACAACTGATATATTTAAGCTTTCACATATTTAATTTATATGCTTTAATTAGTGTCACCAAATTCATATATCTGTATAAACTTATACTGCAATCAAGCATCTATTCACACTGGTCCCCAACATAAATCTATTCTACTTCTGCTGCTGTGTTGCTGTTCATTGAGAAACTGATATGAGCTGTCTGCTTAGGAGTTTAAAGTGATCATATAGCATTGTTGACTGTCAAATCTGCTGGACATAACTACATCTTTTTCAATGATTTTTACTTTTAACCACTTGTAGTCATCATTGTACTGCTTAAACAATCTCTGGAGACCCCTGCTTTCTCCTTCGTATTCTTTTTATTATTTTTCACAAAAATGAAATCATAAAATACTATCCATCTTTGAATACCTTGTTATCTTTATTGTGGTTTCCTCCAGGTTTGTCATTATCACCACAAATGGAAATATTATCTAAAGTTAATTGTTGTTCCACAGTATGTTTATAATAAGTTTCCCTAGTATTTTTATCATTTGTGGTAGTTTGACTTGTTTCTTTTATTTAACTTTGTGAAAAGAGCCAAATCATACTACAAAAGCATAGAAATTAAAGCAGTAGGGATTAAGACAGAGCAAACATCACACAAATAATTATTAAGCAGCAGATAAATAATGTAACTTTTAATGAGGGTGTGGATCAACTGGATATTTTCTGCTTTCAGTTACAGTAAAAAAGGTTTGTTTATTCTGCAGAAGGAATCTGGGCATTATTAAGCAGATGACTACAACTGCATTGTTTGGTCATCTCAGTGCTTGCTTCAGTGAAAAGACTTGAAGTCCGTTTATCAAGCAGGAATCTTTATCCATATGCTCAGTCTCTAAAGAATTTGGATCAGAAAATGGCACAATATCACATACAGATATATAAATTCATATACTTCTGAGATAGTTGTCAAATGAGGCCACATTTTCAAATTATTGTCAAATTTTATAATACAGATTTTCATTCATTTTAATTTTTCATAATTTAATGCTTATAAAAGAAAAATTATGGTCTCATAACAGATTATGATAAAACACATTCCAAGGTGAATTTGAGTGCTGCCAATATAGTTAAAACACAATGATTTGTTATTTAGAAACATAAATATTTATTACTCGAGTGTGATTTTGCTTTGCTTTCCCAAACCAGAATTGCACATGCTAAAAAATGTTCTCTTTCCAATTTTGGAGTGATTCACTCTAGAGTATTTTTATTTAAAAAGTCGCAATAAAATATACTAGTGTCTTCTTTTTAATTCTCTCTTATTTATGCCACTGCATCATGTGTCCGTAGTGTAAATTAATGTCTGAAGATGGCCTTGAATACCCTAGAAATGGATTTACAGATTATTGTAGGCCATGAAGAGCATGCTGGGAACTGAACCTGTGTCCTTAGCATAGTCAACAAGAGTAAATAATTACTAAGCCATCTCTTCAGCCCTGGTTTCCTATCTTTTTTAAGAATAGCAAATGAAACTTGAAGGCATATTGAAAAAGTGAGTTCAACATTAGTACAAACAACCTTGTTTCTAATAAAATTTTAAATTACACGTTTTACAGTTTTCTGTGGAAGCACTTGAGGGGAAGACTGCCACAATAATGTACAGACTTATGGAGGGATAACCTTTAGAATACATTTTAATCTAAAACAACAAAGAGAGACTTTACCTGATCCCAGGGGAAAGACTTAATGAGAGCATCTGTGTGCCTATGGAAGAGAGAAAGCATTAGTAGCTCAGCAGACACATATCCGTGTGTCCTTATTATTTCCTACAGAGATAAGCATGATTTCCACACAGAACACATAATGTGTGTTTGCCTATTTGTGAAACTCATATAAAAGGAGTGACACAGTATGGCTTATTTTTCACCTTATGTTCAAATTAATTATGTTAATTTGTGCAGTTTCACATTATATGTATACCTTCTATTATTATTTTCCGTTTATTTATTTATTAAAGATTTCTGTCTCTTCCCCGCCACCGCCTCCCATTTCCCTCCCCCTCCCCCAATCAAGTCCCCCTCTCTCTTCAGCCCAAAGAGCTATCAGGTTTCACTTCCCTGTGGGAAGTCCAAGGACCACCCACCCCCATCCAGGTCTAGTAAGGTGAGCTTCCAAACTGCCTAGGCTCCCACAAAGCCAGTATGTGCAGTAGGATAAAAAACCCATTGCCATTGTTCTTGAGGTCTCAGCAGTCCTCATTTTCCGCTATGTTCAGCGAGTCCGGTTTTCTCCCAGGTTTTTTCAGACCCAGGCCAGTTGGCCTTGGTGAGTTCCCGATAGAAGATCCCCATTGTCTCAGTGTGTGTGTGCACCCCTCACGGTCCTGAGTTCCATATACCTTCTATTATTGTAGCATATGATGGGTTAGTCTACATTTGACTACTGATGATACCGTTGCCATAGACATGTAAGTATACAAATCAGTTTATTAATACCCACTGTTAAAATTGATGTGATGAAAATGGTCTATGGACATAAATTTATTTATCATTTAATTCTCTCTGTGTCACTTTCTGTCTCTCTATCTCTTTTTCTTTCTCTGTGTGTGAATACACATATGTACATTCTCTCTATATATGTATGTACATGTACACACATAAAATGTGTGCATACATATATACTTGTATGTGTATATGCTCATATATGTTTTCCGTAGAAGGAAATGGCAGAATACTAAAGTGTTTGTAGGTGTTTCAAGCAATATTAGTGATATCAGCATATATACCTTCATGGTGTGTTCTATTCCTTCTGTCTGATTCTTATGTCACTTCTATAAATAGGAGACATTCTAGTAGGGGATATGTTGGAGAAGGCCACTTGTTTGTCCCAGCCACCCAGAAACTAAATAATGACAAAGAAACTGTGTTAATTAAAACATTGTTTGGCCCATTAACTCTAACTTCTTATTGGCTAACTCTTACATCTTAATTTAACTCATTTCTAGTAATCTGTGCATCACCACAAGGACATGGCTTACCAGGTAAAATTCCCAGTGTCTGACTCTTCTGCCTTCTGCCTTCTTTCTCCCAGAATTCAGTCCAGTTTTCCCTGCCTACCTAAGTTCTGCCCTATCAACAGGAAAAGACACTATGTACAAAAGAAGAGCTTCTTGTTGGGGAGTATTATCATTTTATTATTAGTATTATTATATTTCATTATTATTACTATTTCCCCAACTCTCAGATTTCAAGTAGTGTCTATAGTTTAATTATAAGATTGAGAACTTGTTGGCTTTCTCCTGTCTACCTTTGGATGTCTAGTTTCTGTCCTTTTTTGATGCATGTTCAGGGAGTCATGTTGGTAACAATTTATGTGTGTATATACTGACATTCCTAGGAAAAAGAATCTCACCACAAACTTCCTGAATCTCTGGTTCTTATTATTTTTCTGGACTCTCTTATACAATGACCCCCAGGATTATATTTTTATAACCTCAAGATTTGTTTCTCAGTCATTTATTTATTAAGATTTATTTATTTTATGTATATGAGTGTTTTGACTGAATGTATGTTAACAATGTGCACTGTTCAAGAAATGAAAAGGCTTCAGATTCTGTAAAATTAGATTTAAAGAGTTAAATATCTATAATTACACTTTGTCATTCATGCCCTCTTTTAGAAATAACTCAGTTCTTAGCTCTTCTTTAGTACATAGTGTCTTTTCCTGGTTTGTTTGGGTTTCCTCTCCTGTCCCATATCAGAGGCAGGTGGCCACTCTGACCTAGGACAAAGGTTGTGAAGAAAAGTTTTAAACTAATACACTTGGGTCTAGAGCAAGCTGGCTTAATCCCATCTCAGCTTTTCAGTGGACTAGAACAGCATGAAATTCTATTTTAATAATATCCATACCGCAAAATATATTTGAACCTCTGTAAGAGTGAGCCCAGTGTTCAACAAGAAGGAAGAGAGTAAAGAACAAAGTAGGATTAGTAATAGATGTTATGAGTGGACAGAAGAGAATTTTTGGACAGATGATGGTTCATTTCTACATTTGGTGGCAGAAGTTTTTAAATTTGTGTAAATTTGGAAATTGAATGTATAATTTTCTGGCAATTGAGACTGATTTTCTAGTATACAGTAAAACCAATGAGGTGCTGCCTAATAAAATTTAACATGAGGGAATAGATTTGAGAAGGAGAATGAGAAGAATCAATGAGTAGAGAAAGAACAAGCTCCAGTGAGCCAAGATTGAGCCAGAGACAGCAGGAAGCGAGATGCCCTTGTAAAGAGGTGGCAGTAAAGAACTCAAAGGGCCTTAGGAGTTCTGCTAGCAGGGGGATTCTGATAGCATAGGAATGGAGACCAGTGAGGGTGTTACAGTAAGAGGTAAGTGCCATAAGACCGTCTCTCAATCCAATCAGTGAATGTCTCCAGATGCCAAAGGCTTGTCAGAGAGATACTCAAGACAAAAGTGAACAAGCATCCCTCATCCATGAGATGCAGTGCCTAAGGGGAGCAGTAAGGCTGCCTGATATACCTGCCAGCCTTTTATAGCAGGATCCAAGAACCAGCAAGTCAGAGTAGACAGCTTGGAGAAGAGACTTAGTAGGAGAGACTAGTTGGTAGAACAGGTGGTAGGGAGAAATGGATAAAGAGGTGGACTCTAGATTTGTGTTCAAAGATGGCAGGTGTCATGGACTAGTAAAAAACAAAGTATCCATAACCACAAGTGGGCTGAGTCACCAGTTTTGCATTCAGTTAAAGGAGTGACTAGAGCCATACTGGAGGACCTATGCATCTGTCCTGGATTTTGGCGCCAAATATTAAGTAGGCCCTTCACAAATCCACCAAACATAGCCACTCTCAGTTTTAATAAAGAGTGGTTTAAAAAACAAAAGCAAAACAACAACAGCAAAAAAAAAAGAAACCTAATCAACCAACCACCACAACCACTAACAACAACAACAACAACAAAAACTGTCCAATTGCCTCATACAGGGAAGAATAGTGGCAGTTGTAAGCTCCAAGAAAGACTATTGTGTTTTATTTGGGGATGTGACAAGAGGAGGCTGCTCCAAACTCAGGCTGTAATTGTGGGAACTTTTGCAGTGAGATGAGGTGCTGACTCCTTTCCAGAGTATGTGTTCTCTAACTACCACAGAACAATTTTAGGAATTCAGCACACTCATGCTCTAGGAAATAACGTTGGAGGTGAGAGCTTCCATAGTCCCTATGGCCTCAACTGTACCTCATGACTCAACAGGCAAAACTAATGGTGAAGGTGAGAAGGAGGTGATTTTTATGCAGTAAAAGTGTTGCAGAAAAGGGTTTTAGATTTCTTTTCACATGGAGTAGTTAAAGAAACAAGGTTGTTTTGAAGTTTTCTTCATGCGACTGCATTTTAATTTTCTTTCATCAAAGTTATAGGAGACAGGTTGGGACTGTGGGCACATGTACATGCATGAAGCCTTGTGTTCAATATCCAGTACTTCCAGAACAAAGCAACATTTGAGACAATGAACTTTCATTTTGTAGCAGTGTGATTTCTTTACCTTTGTCACAGGCTGCTGTATATTTCTTTAAATATTTTCTTCTAAGTGGTTTAATATAAACTTGGTTATTCTACACTTTTGTTTTTCTATTTTTAATGTTAAAATAACCTCTAGAAAACCACAATCACCCTTGTGTCTTCTATGTTCTGTAAGGTAATTAATATAGAAACCTCAATTTACGTACCTTTCTGAAATCTAAAGCCACTTTGAATATTCATTACAGTGTGATATATGCCCCTTGATTTACAATTAAAGCAAGCTTGTACTGGTAAATATACCTCCTCCAGGCAAGGACAGAAGGAATATGACTATGGCTTTTTAAACTGTAATAAAAGAGGATTTTGAAAGTGTGATTAATATTTCATTTTCCATCTTAGAAAATAAAAGAATGTATTGAGAGTGCCCTGGGCTAAAATATGAATTAAGTCGCCAGAATATTTTTCTGTTTAACACAAAATGAGCATTCTGACTTAATATCATTATATAACATAAAATGCAAAGTTGTCAAATAGCTAAGTTAATGACAGGCAACAGTAATAAAATATTTAAGGGACAAAAGAAAATTAAATGTATTATATGCAAAAGAGTCAGAAATTTTTTTCTTCTAATTTTCTCAATTTAGCACAAAAAAGGAGCCATTTATTTGTATATAAATTAGAGAATGTTATGAATTCTAGATTTTATGATTATCCTTTATATTATTCCTGATAGTTTATGCTGAGTCATTTTCACAAACCTATTCACAGAAAATGTCAAAGGTTCCATTCTTGCAGAATAATTGAATTTCAAAATATTTTAAAAATCTTAATATTTTATTCTGACTTTGACCTGACCCTCATAATCCTTTCTGTAACTCACATAAATTTTCACGCATGTTTCAAGAATAAGAACTCTATATTCTCTGAGAGTATTCCTTCCCTGAATTTCCATTTTGTATTTCCAGGTTCCAGATGTCACTTTTATAGTCATATATTCAAAACTGGATCCATTTTGGTTTCATTTTTTTCTTTAATTGAACTTTCAGGGTTGCAGACACAGCTTAAAGCTCTCATCTTGTGTTCAATGTCTTAGGAACTCATTGGTTTCTTCATCTTTTTTTGTTTTGATATTTTGTATTTTGAAAATAGTGCACAAGACAAATCACAAATCAATTCTTTCTTATTTTTTTCTTTTTTTATTTTATTGAAACTAGGTTCTTTTCTCATATAATATATACCGATTCCAGTCTCCCCTTGCTCTGTTTCTCTCAGTCCCTCCCCACCTTTCTTCCCCCTCCAAATCTACTACTTTTCAGTCTCTCGTGAAAAAAGAACAAGCTTCTAGCGATAATAAACATAACAAAACAAAATGCAATAAGATAAAACAAAAGACATTACAATCAAGGTTGGATAAGGCAATATTAGAAAAAGAGTCCCAATTGTAGCACAAGAATAAAAGGAACCACACTCATTCACACACTCAGGGATCCAATAAAATACTGAAGTGAAAACTATAATATAGGGGACCTGACAAAGACACACATATGATCTGATTTTGCTGCTTCAGTGTCTGTGAATTTACATGATCCTTCTTCAGTCAATTCAAAGAACCTGTGTCTGAATTCGCCTCTGGCTCTTAAATTCTTTCTGCCTTCTCTTGGGTGGGGTTCCCTGAGCTCTGTGGCACAAAGAGGGTTGATGGAGAAATCTCATTTTGAGCCATGTGCTCCAAAGTCTATTTCTCATTAGTGTCTGTTTACATTTGCTAGAGGAGGTAGCTTCTTTAATTGTGACTGAATAAGGCACTGATTTATGAGTATAGCAGACTATCATTAGAAGTTATTTTACTATTACCTTTTTTTTCTTTTTTCTTCTTTTTTCCCTCAAATGGTATCTGATTTTACCCTAGGTATCTGGACTACCTGTTCTATGGATTTTAGTTACTCAAACAGTGTCATGAAGTGGGCCTTAAGTCAAGTCATGTGTTTGTTTACTACGTGCACAATTTCTGTGCTCCCATTTCAGTAGCATATCTTATAAGTAGGACATATTATAGGTTAAACGTTTGTGCTTCTGCTGATTTTTACGTTTGTCTTTTGGTAGCCCGTAGAGTACTTACTTCCCCTAGAGCACTAGAACTTAGAGTTGACTCCACATAGTCTCCAACACCACTTCTCTTTTGTCAGTGAGCTGTTTTGGCGTTGTGCTCAGCAATGAGGACTAGCAATCAGTTTGAAGAAAACAGCCAACTGTCTTAATAACAGCCTGGGCTGTTTTGGAATTTCCATGGGACTCCTTAGCCCACACACAACTGCATACAACCCAGTCCTAGTACTGGTAGCTTTGTGTAGTGATAAGAGGTGGCCTGTTTGGACTGTCGCCCCAATTATTAGGAAGTCCTATTAAGGTGGTTCTCATATATTTTAGGGATTTTCCACTGAAAAAGGTTTCCATACTATTCCTTAAAGGCCCCTAAAATTTAGCTTTCTCTCTATGTATTTCTGTCCTGAACTCTAACTCCCTTCTCCATCCCTACCTAATCCCCACATTCATATTAAAACCCATGCCCAATCCACCCATGAAACCTACTCTATTTTCCCCTGCCAGGGAGATTTATTTGCTCCCCTTATTCCTTTCTTCTATAGTGAACCTCTTTACTTCTATGCATTTTAGGTGGCTTATCATGTATTTAATGGCTAAAACACACATGTAAGTGAATATGTATCATATTTATCTTTCTGGTTCTAAGCTGTCTCACTCAGGATAATTTTTTTCTAGTTACATCCATTTGCTTGCAATCTTCCTGGTGTCACTTTATTTAGCAGCTGAGTAATAATACATTTTGTAAATGAACCACAGTTTCTTTATTCATTGCTCTAACATAAATAATTGATTATGATTGCTCACAGATATTTCCCCAACCCAATTTGATTAGGCAGTTCTTCATATGAGATTTCTTTGTACCTGGTGACATTAGGTTACATCAAGTTGATGATAAACTCACCAGTACAATGACATAATTCTTCATTTACTGGAAAACATTCCATATTCACTTATTCTATGCACTTTGACCTGTTTTTAGTCTCCATGTTAAATGCCATTGATTACAAATAGGAGTGGAGAGAATGAGTAAAAGTTTAGCACCAATAAAACCCAGAGACAGAAATTGGAGCTCAATGTGAAAACCAGAAAAATCAAGTCAGGGTGACTGCAAAACTAATCAATCTAAGTCTCTCTCTCTCTCCACCCGTTTTATATTCCCTCTAGTGCTGTTATTAAAGGCAAGGCTGCCTAGTGCTGGGATTAAAGGTGTACACCATCACCACCTGGATTTGTTCCTGCATTGATCTTTTCTAGCCTAGGGTAGCCTTGACCTCATAGAGATCCATTACCTGACCTCTAGTGATTTTAGCTTTGTCTCTGGTCTTCAGTCAAAATTTACTTATTAAAAAACAAATAATATACAACTATGTAAAAGCTTAACTAATATACAGGTATAAGAACAAGTATATAAAGTGAAGTTGGGTATTATATCCATTTAGCAAAATAAAAAGAGTAGTTTCTATCTTAGGTCCAGTGATCCCTAAACTATAGATGTTTGAACAGGGTTTCTTATAACAGACATGAGTTTCCTCCTATGGACTAGGAATTTAATCTAGTTAGACAGTTGCTGGTTACTCCCCTACCATTCATGACACTTTAAAATCAATAAGCATATCTTGTAAGGCCAGATGTTCAGACTCACAGGGTTCATAGATTAATAAATCTGTTGATGATTTGAATTCAAGAGATGAAATTTTCTTACTTATGTCTTTGTTTGCCATAATTTCAATGCAATTATTTTTTAAACTGACATTTTAGTTAAATTAATTGAAATATCAAATTACTAATATATATGTTATAAAGCATTTACTTGGAAATTAAGAAAAAGCTATACATTTAAATTCTATATTTAAGTGTCTAATGAAAGCAGTATAAATTTTCTAGTGTTCTTTAAATACTGTTACTGATTGAGTAGAGTAACAGTGAGAAGTGACCTAAGTGTCCATACTGGAGAACACAATTAGAACAGATCACAGTGGCCTAATAGAAAAGCACATTGGAGAAACACAGGGTTCATTCAGTGGCATATTTTCTGAATGTGATTTAAGCTAGAAATGTCTTAAAGAGAAGGTCATGGTGGCATATTAGTTAATCAATAGCCCTTGGGTTCTTTCACTACACTTAAAAGTATTTAAATTGAATATATGCGGTGTCTGTGTGAACTTAGATTTTCATGAGTAATTGCTAATAAATTGATTAGTACTGCTAATCAATTAGTGGATTTACCCTCTTAAAACCCAGTAGCTCTAGGCTCTAGTTATATGTCTAGTGTGTTAAATGAGGTGTGCAATCTCTTCGACATTTCCCCTTCCAGAAAATTCCCCATCAGCTCAAAACAGATGGGCCAATGGAGTGTTTTAATCAAATACCCAAACAGATGGTAAGAGAAATTTGTTATCAGTGAACCACAACATTAGAATAAATTGATACCTTTTGTCTAATATGTCTGTTGGGATGTGTGCCAATCAACAGGCTTCACTGATTCGAAATACAGTAAGAGAAAAATCAAATTACGGGAAAAATAGAAAACACATAGTATATTAACCAATGGCAACTGTCTCAATGACATAAATCAAACAGGAAGCAAGAAAACTGTAAGATGATTGCCACCCCTAAGAATATTTAAGAAATCCCCAATGCTAGGCATGAGAAACTATCTTTTAAATTTTGTTTAAGGTTGTCCAAGAATCCTTAAAGCTTATTAACTTTTATGTTGTCCTTAGTTAGTCACCCCCAAGATGAAAGGTAATTCCTTCTACTGAAGGTATTATATACTTCATAAACAGGGTCAAATTACTAAACACGCATATACCATGAAAGACTCCTATCTTTGGACTAGCTTTTATGGTACCGTATGGTGTAATGGAAGTTTTGAAGGGAGAGAAACAATTAAATTTCCTACCAAGATATGATGCATATAAACCACAACCATAACTATTGGGAAGAATAATCATAAAGCCTAAGGCATATGTACATTGGTGCTATTTAATCTTTTAATTTGACTAATGCCTACATGACAAGAGGTGAACTATTGCTTATATTGGGAAATCTAGGTCTCTAATAATGAAATACAAATAACAGACAAATACTTTAAAATATTTTTATAGTAGTTAGACTTTAGGGAAATAAAAATTAAGGATGCGTTGTAATTTCATCTCACCTTAGTCTGAATGGTTGTCTATTACTTATGTGTAACACAACTCCATATATATAATCATCTCCCAAAATCTGGTAGAAAAGAACATAGAGAATTGGCTAAAATTTATGAACTTTCATAATAGGATACAGATAGTTCACACATTAAGATCAAATGAATAAATAGGACTTTATAAAGTCTATTCTTCTATTCTTTCTAAAAAGCTTCCATACAGCAAGGGATACCACCATCCAAGGAAATAAGAAACCTAAAGAAGGGGAGCTAGCATTACCAGTTATACATTTGACAGAGAATTGAGATATAAAATTTACAAAGAACTAAAATATTCAAATGTGAAGAAAACAATTCAGTTAAAATTGGAATACATATTTAAGTAGAGAGGTCCCAAAAGATGAAACTCTAATGTGACAGAAACACTTAAGTGTTAAACATTTTCAGCCAATAGGAAAATGCGATTTCAAAGAACTGTGGTCTTGGAATTCTGTCAATTATACTTTAAATAAATGCTGGTTGGCCAGTAGCCAGGCAGGAAGTATAGGCAGGTCAATGAGAACAGGAGAATTTTAGCAAGAAGGAAGCCCATTCCTCAGGAGTCCTGTCCAGACACAGAAGAAACTGTCTACGCCACTGAAAAGGGTACTGAGCCAAGTGGCTAACACAGATAAGAATAATGGGCTAATGTAAGTTATAAGATTTAATAAGCCTGAGCTAATGGTCCAATCAGTTTATAGTTAATGTAGACCTCTGTGTGATTTCTTTGGGACTTAAAGATTGCGAGAACCAGGCAGGACAGAAATCCCGACAACACATATTTAAGTAGATAGGTCCTAAAAGATGAAACTCCAATGTGACAGAAATACTTAAATGTTAAACATCTTTAGCCAATAGGAAAATTTGATTTCAAAGAACTGAGATTTCATCTTACCAAATTTAGTAAAAATAAATGAAATTTCATGCTGACAAGCATGGGAGAAAAGGGATAACTTTCAATGGGAGTGTAAATTTGCTCAGGAACTATGCAAATCAGTGTGGTGACTCCTTAGGAAGCCATACAATCTACCTCCAGATCATGCTATAACATTCTTTGACAAACACCCAAAGGACCTAACTTCAGAGGGTGCACATCAATGTTCGTGTTTCTCTATTCATAATAGTTGGAAAATCCGAACAGTCTAGATGAATAATGAACATAGGGTGCATTTACACAATGGAATAATTTTAGTTGTTATGAAAAAAAGTTATTAAATTTTCAGATAAATGGATTCAGCTAAAAAAATCATCTTAAGTGAGATAAACAAGACCTCAAAGAACAAATAATATATGTTTTCTCTTATATAGAGATATTAGCATTTAAGCTTTAGACATGGGTACTTAATTACAAATACCCGTATATGTTAAGTTCCTAGGAAGTGATAAGGAGAATTTCTAAAAATAATATAGTGTTAGGAAAATATAAGACAAAATTATAAAACATGAAAATTAAATGGGAAGGGACATGGGTAAAGAAGGCAAAGGAAGGAATGGGGAGAACTAACTAATAATGAACTTTTGAAAGCCATATGGAAATCTACCTTTTAATAAACTTTTTAAATTTTACACATATGAAGGAAATATAAAGGAGTCACCATATAATGGAGAAGACAATGTCCCAACCAGAGACCTTATGATACCAAGATAAATCCCATACTGGATATGAGTTAACTATTGTTGAGTCTTTGGACAAAGGAGTGCCATGGAAGATCCCAAATACCAGGGTCTATTGTAAATTTTATTGGTCATATTTCACCATCTGATCGTAAAACCTTATTTCTGAACACTAAAATTACTTATGCCATCAAACATGGAGAAGTCAAGCTGGTGCCCAGCAAGAAGTTTTACCCAAACTGGCTAACATTCATAATTTTGTAAGTTACTCTGGATGCTGCTAGCATAGAAAAATAGTCATCAATATCATGGAGCAACAAACCTTGCCACATACAATAGTGAACTGTCTTCATGATGTACTGTTCTAATAGTGGCAGAAATATTATGCATGTTATCAACTACCTTTAATAGGGCTTACGGCACTCTCCATGAAATGAAACTTAATCCTGACAATGCTAAAGTAGTCAAAATCATGAGACAAAATTATCCTAAGCATAGTGGAAAAATCTATCAATATTATTCTGCTAATGCTTTTTAAATTTTATTTAATATTTTATTTAATTTTTGGTTTATTGAAATTTTTATTTACATTTTGCTTTCCATTTTTGTTTTGAAGAGAGGTAAACACATACAGAATGATAGAGGCAGGGAGGGAAAAAGAGAGAGATAGGGATAGAGAGAACCAAAGAGTACAGGAAATTGATTGGGTAGCAAGGTGGGTAGTAGGAGTTTGGGAGAGGGAAAGAACATGATATGCAAGTTAATACTTTAAAAAATTTAATGTAAAAATACAGACAATGGCAATTAATGGTGTAGATGTGAAGAATCTGCTGGGAGTGAAAATTGGTGCAATCAGTATGAATACTGTTACTTTTTAATATAGGTGACATTTTATAAGATAATAGTACTTTTGAAAAAAGTCTTATATTTTTTATTTTTTAGATTCTGCAGTATAAAATTCACTGACTGTCCATAAAGTGAATGCTTTCATGTTTTATGTATCTATCAACATAAAGATATCTAACTTTGCATGTACAGTGATATTTTATATAGAACACCCCTTGAAGTTTTAAATTTTCCCACTGGTATTTGTAGGAAATGTACCAAATTTTGCAAAATACAATGAATTTACTCTACGTGGATTAACATAAATTTCATACTCCAGCTTAAGCAAATCCACTTAACTCTCCACTTTCCTTGGAGTTTTTGAATATTTATTCATGAGATAATGACATTATTAAAAATGTAGCCATAAATGCATGTTTTTAGTTTAATGAAAATGATTAGGTATCCTTCACATCAAGGCCAATAGTTTTGCCTTATTGGCAACTAAATTTCCATTTCTGATACCACTAGTGAAGAGCAAGAGTAAAAGAAATAGAAAGGGAGGGACAGAAAAGGCATTAGAATTCCATAAAATTTTCTATTAGACAACCCCAAACTATGAAAGCATTATGAGGAGTGGCCATGATCCTTTAAAAGTATAAGGGGTAATAACAAGGGAATTGTGGTGGTTGAGAACTGGGAGGGAAGGATATAGTCAGGATGTATTGTATAGTAGAAGAATAAATAAAAAGAAAATAGGAAGTAAAAAAGGGAAAACAAGGGGTAGTGACAATATCTTAATAAAGATATTGAATCGCAATAAATGATATCATTGTCCTGAGAATGAAGAACCAAAACTAAAGCCTAGATCATGAATTCATTTTAACTTTTTCAATCTAGTTCACAAAATACTGTATGGAATAGATTATGTTCAGCAAACATTTATTCATCTCTGGTATAGAGTCTCTTCAGTACCAGGGCAGCTTCCTCATGAAGGAGTCTTTTCACTTTGGCTTCACATGGCAAGCATGCAGAGCAAGCAAAAGACATTTTCCTTTACTTTTTAGTTAAAGGCAATAATCCAGTAAAATAGAGACCTATCTACATGACCTTATCAAATTTTCCAAACTGTATCTTCTAAAACAATAAAAATATTCACTGAGTTTCAATGAACACATAGGGCATGCATGACATGTGACATAGAGTCTATAGAAAGGAGGGGGAAACCTGCAAAGAAAACCATGTGAGATAAGATTCTCTGTCTTAAGTTCTCCTTTTCCCCCCTCCCTTAGGTCAAGGAGCAGGCTGGCAATGACTGGGCTGTAGTATGAGTAGGGTTAAGAAACAGGGACTGAAACTGAAAATTTGGCCATGGCAATGGACTCAATCAGGTTACTTTAGCCTGGAAAGCTGCACATCATAACTGGCATCTTCTTTGTATCTTCTCCGGTCAAGGATTGAGAAACCTAACTGAAATGATCAAAAGGGCTGAGACTCAGGCAGCAGAAGCTTGGACTTTTTTTTTTTTTTTTTGGCAATGTTAAAGGAAATCATCACCGTGAGAAACTGGGTCACAACCATGAAAATAAATCCACTACCAAACTCAGAAGGGATGAAATACTGTATAGCAGAGATTCTGTAACAGAACAGAGACTCAAACAAAGGAGATGAAATAATCCTTTCGGTTCTGCTTGAAAATATGAGTATCGTTGAGATACTCACGGTATCATACATAAAGAGAAAACTTAGGTAATTATATAATTAAACTAAGATAGAATTGTATATATTAATATGTAAAGAAACAAGTAAATACTAGCATGCAAGTTTCTTTAAATAAATATTACATTGCATTTTCTCACCTTTTAATGCTGGATATTGCATTACCATTGTATTATGTTAATAATCATTGTGTCCAACACAAAGATCAAACTTTTGAAATAATATCACACAGTAAGTGTCCCTGGAGATGTCCTTGAAATATCTAATTTTGTCTTCAATAAGAAAATAAATATTAGAAATATAATAATCAGTTAAAGCACAATACATTAACATCTATATGAAATTATTTTCATTGGAGAATTGCTAGGGGCCTGGTGTATATCTTTTTGTGTTGAGAATTGTTTCTTTTATTCTAGGTTTCTTAAAGAGTTTGGGATGTATCCATTTGTTCTGGCATTGTGAGAAGTTCTAGTTTTCTATAAGGGTCTCCATCTGCTACAAGAAGCTTCTTGATTTTCCTCCTTTTGAAATGACATTAAAAGTTCAGTTAGATGATCTGTTGTTTACTACTATGATGAGGATGCCATCATTCCAACCTTTAGGATTGCCTTATCATTGTGGTTCGTAGGTGTCACAGCTGGATGGGACTATTGCTTATTTACTTCCGTATGTCACTTATGGTTCTATGAAAACTAATCAGCAGAAAGGAAGATTTCAGGTCAGACCAGATCAAGTCCTCTGAATCATGTGTCTAAAGTGCATGGTGTCTTCAACAACAGGGAGTAACCTTTAACCTCTAGGAAGCAGGCAAGCAAGACCAATAGCATTAGCATATAGTTACGAATGTCTCTTGAACTTTCTGAGCACAATTGGTAAATGTGTTTTTCATGCCTACAACTGGAGTTTTTGTTTGAGAGTCTAAGTTTTTTTTGGGGGGGGGCGGTGGATGGGGATAGTCATTGCCAATGGCACAATATGGAAAAATGTGTATATATATATATATATATATATATATATATATATATATATATATGCGCCTGGCCAACAGATTGCATTTTCTGTCTTCTATTTCTATTTCCTCTGAACGTTCATAGTATACACTCCTTTACAATTTTGTTCAGCTAGAAGTCATAACCCAGCATATTTGGTTCTAATGTTGTCTTTTCTCCCCTTACCTTCCTTCGTTTTCCTTTTTCCTATCCCTTTCCTTCCATTTTATTCTTTTTGTACATTTATATTCCTCTTTTCTTTTTCTAGGACTGCTTATTCTCTAGTATTTTTCCTATAGTTATCTGAACAGTTGGTATCTGTGGATTTGAATATGTAAGTTTGTTTGAGGTCATTTTCCCATACCTTTGTTTATGAAACCCAGGTAAGTTTATATATTTTCTGGGATTAAATAGATGTTGCATTAAAATAACATTAAAAAATAAACCATTTCATATCCATCAGTATCAAGCTGTTAATTTGGGATTTACAATGAAATCACTCACAGAATATTGAATTTACCTTCATCTAAAACTTCCTTTCCAGATATCTGCCGCTAAGGCAAAAATATAGAATCATTTTTCATTTTTATGATTTTGATCCAACATTCAATAAACTCAGCACATACAATACACAATATGAGGATACTCATTTTAATTAAGAATTAAGCTGTTAAATTAAGAATTATTCTGATTCAAACTACTTCCATAATTCATATTCAACATTTTTCTCTCCATGCCATTCTTTTAAAATTATAATGGCATCCAGACTTGAACTGATTTACATTGCCTTCCTCCACTAAAACATACATACACTTGTATTATATTTGATTAATATCTTATCTGTTTCATTTATTATAGGATAATAGCTTTCTTTCCAATTTTTAAAAGTAAGATTGACTCCAAGCATGTTGGTGAAAGCCTCTATTATTTATGCTTGTGAGACTGTCAAGAGGTTAAGGAATTCAAGATCATTTTTGCCTATATAGTGAAGTTAATGATTCTCAGGAAGTATACGAGCTTGTATCTCAAAAATCAACAAAGAAAGCATGAGAGAGACAGATAAGAGGGAAAACAGTGAAAGAGGAGACAGAGATAATTAGGGAGGGACAGACAGTGAGAGACAGAGACAGAGGTATCAATTTCACATTAAACAATTTAATGATTTTTTGATATTCTTTCACTTTGTTATTATCTTCCTTGGGGAAACAAAGATCCAAAATCTAGGTCCATTAGCTTCTTAAAACTAATCTTAAGTTTACCTTCTTTTATGACCACTGTTCACCAAGGAAATCAGTAATAAAACTTGACTACTTAATTATGACACCTTGTTCTATATCTTTCTTAGCATTTATCACCATCCAAAGCATATTCCCCTTGGGTATTTCTTCAGTTTCTATCTCTGATTAAACTGCAAGCATAAATCTATTAAACACAGTTATTAGATCTTGCTGTTCCATCTAATACTCTACTGTCAGATCTGAGAAAACCACATTCATAGAAGAAGGAATATTTAATACATATAGAAAAAACAAATTATATACTAAAAAGCAAAATAGTTGTGATAAGAAGTTACCAAAGGAATTATTTTCAACAAAAATGAAAAATAAAGAGGTTTATTTTGCCCAACATAGATATATAATCAAATAAGCATCTGTGAGTGGCATATTTTTCTGATCAATTAATTGTCATACCTGGTATCTTTTTAATTGTGATTCTGAATTTAGTTAATATGAAAACAGGAGAAAGCATGAGATGAAACTTGTTTGCTGTCAGTGAACTAATTAGCATAGCTTAGTTTGCATATGGTTTGGGGAAACATATCAACTTCAGTTTATAAATGCTTAGTAATTGATTCGTTCAACTCAACAAGCATTTACAGAACAGCTTCTCTTGTTGAAAAATCTGGTCTTTTTGAAAATTCATAAGATAATAAGAAAAGAAGTGTATAAATAAACTTAACGAAGAAAGTTAAGAGAGATGATCATGTTCAAGGTATAAAAAAGGACCAGCAGATCAGATAAATATTGCCATTCATGGGGACAAGGAAATGAAAAAGTGGGGATGCTGCAAAGGGGACTTAGAAGTTTCTGTCAGAGTCTGAAGACTTACCAAAAAAGACCCTAAGATAGACATGCATGGATCTACTTAGGAAGGAATAAAAGACAAGGTCTTCTGAGTAAATTGTGAGTATGGGGTCATGGGGAAGTGTAGAGGGGAAGAGGAAAAAAAAGAGAGTAGAGTGGAGAAAAATGTATAGTTCAGTAGAAACAATAAAATATATATATAAAGAATGTGCATCAGAGTCTGGAGTATAGGTAGTTATTGAAAAATGATATGACAATTATTACTAGAGATGGAGAACGGCATTGGAAAGGTAGTAACAACCTAATGGCCTTAAGATCAGCCAGAAAAGAAGATGTCCTGTTAAGAACAGTCTAGATAAAATTAGGATCAACTATTAAGTAAACCAAAAGCAACTAGTACACTCTAATACACTCTAACAACCATTGTAACAGCATACATACAAGTTTGTGCTTGTTCTATTCTGCATGATGGTGTGGGAAAACCATTGAACATAAAGTACTATTGTCATAGATGGTCATAGGTCTGCAGAATTTATGGAAGCAGAGGAGACTTCACATGTGTATATTTTCAGGAAGAGTTAAATTATTGATGTGAGGCTTTGTTGTAATTTCATACCTTGGATTTTCTGTGAGTCCAACTTGAGCTGTTTCTCTGAGATCTACTCCAACGGAGAAGGACACATATTATTCCTTTAGCCTCAGGCTGCTTTGTTGCTGATTTGTTGGTGTCAATGACAAAGATCTATTTTTATGACTACATAATATTACCTTGTATATGTCTACCATATTTTCTTTGTCCATTTAAGATTAGGAACAAATCAATGGCTATTGTGAACAGAATTGCAATAGCAATATGAATGGATCAGAGAAACAGTATGCAGGTTACTGTGAAAATGACTAATAAAGCTACATGTTATATTTCTTCCATTTCCTTAAAAATACTTTAATTCTAATTATGTGTTTATGTGTTTGTCTTCATGTAGGTTTGTATATGTGAATGTAGTATGTATGGAGGCAGGAAGAGGGAACGGGATGCCCTGGAATTGTAGTTACAGGTGCTCATGGGTCTCCCAACAAGATTGGTGGGAAATTAAATTGCATCCTCTACAAGAACAGTTCAAATTTTAATTGCTGAGCCTCTCTTCAGCACCTATTTGTTTACTGAGGATTAATGGTTAAAAAAAAGGACACATCAATGCTAAGATTGAAATCATGACCATTTAAAAATATAAATATAGATATTAATCTTGCTTAATCCCTCTCAAGCTTGTAAGTTTCTTTAGATGTCCTCTACTTGACATTATTTAAAAGAGTGTTGCATAAAGTTGAAAACAAGGCATATGATACGCACTAGCAAGGAAAAATTTTGTTGCTTCTACCCTACTAGTCTAATATTTAGAGATAATATGTTTTCTAAAAATAGCATTATTATATTCTTCTTTATTAATTTTCTTTTTCATTTTTCTTCCTTTTCATTAAATTTGAAGGTTCAAAAGGAAAGGTGTTTGGTATCCAAGAACACATTCTTCAATGGAGGAACGTTAAGGCTGAGTATTTACCATAGGATTCATATAGTTCCACAGGTTCACGCTTCACTCTCCACAAATAACTATGCCAGTTCTTATTTCAAACTATCATTTTTGCTTACAGTACTAGGATGAATTCAGGGCAATACACATAAATCTCAATATCCTTATTTCAGACAAACTATTAACAGTTAACTTCTGGCACACATGAAACTAAGATAGGGAGACTATCATGCCTGACTACCCGAGTTTGGGTTTAGGAAAGTCAAACGAACATTCACATCTGATATGCTTTTCTAATGTGCTTTTGGGGAAGACTCAGCTACCAATAACTGACATTAACACGATTCAGTTAGTGCAAATCTGGGTTGAATTTATAATTGAAGTTCAGTATTATGAGCATTAGCAAACCGATGTGACTATTCCCACTCCTGGTATTCCTTGCAGGCAAGTGATACCCTACCTTAACAGTTAACATTCCATGAACAAGAAAAATTTTTTAATCAGTCTCCGAAGAATTTAAACCTGACAGATTATTTGTGAATGCCTTCTGTGACCTTATAGAACATCTCTAAAATATTCAACAGCTTATCCCTCAAGTCACCTGTGCTTCTATTTCAACCAGATTTTCATAGCTTTTGAATCAATTTCAGGCAATGGATATGTAAACATAAGTGAACAGTAGTCACAGAGTTGGGCATTTGCCTTATTTCGTCTTCAGTTACTTTAAGAAACAAGAAGAATATAGTATATTAGAAACTGTTAACTTCTGTCTATATAATGGAAATTAGAACATTCTATAGAACGGTCAAATTACCTTAGATATCAGCCTCTGGATTTTCCGGTAAGATATTCATAAGTTATTCTAAAGCAAGACAGAAAATATATTAAATAGATAGTATCATGGACTATTATGATATAGGACTTTAATTCTAGCTTTTGACAGAATTAGATAGGGGGATCTGGAGTTCAAGGTCATCATTGGATAAATAACTAATTCAAATTTAAGGCACTTCTAGGCTGCATAAAATTATGTTATAAGATAAACAAAACACCCAACTTTAAATACACAAACAAAACAATATTTATTTATTTTAGAATAAATTGTAATTCAAGGTTTAGAAAATAAAATACAATTAAACCAGTATTATACATATTTCTATCTGACTTAATATGTATTTGTGTATGGTTTTTGTTATGCTATTATGATGAGTGGTTTAAAATATATTATCAGAATAAATCATTCCTTCCCAGTTGTGTGTCAGGAATAGTCCGCAAATATCATAATGTGGTTTGTTTGGAGGAAACTTATAGGAAGAGATTCAGAGATGTAGGTGCATGTTTCTTAATTTTCTTTTATATAGAGCGAAATCTTTCAGAGATATGCATCTGCAAAAACTAAGGCAGCAGAGGAGAAGAGAGCTACTCCTGGAGGAAGAAAGAATATTTAAGGCTTCAAAGAGCTTCCATGATCAGAAGTGCTACAGCTCAGAAAAGTGGAGATTCTGGCTGCTTGAGATTTGGGTGGACTTCAGGGACAATCATGGAGAAGCTTCACTGAAAACAAATAATTGTTCATGATCTTTCCAGACATGTTCGAGAATCTTAGTAGTTTCTAACAGTACTCCTAAATATCTGATGTGTCAAGTTGAGAGCCAGAGTGTACCTTGCCTGGCTTCTGCTATGCCTGTATACCAACACCATCTCTTAGTCTATATTTTTATTAAATGTGAACTTTTAAGAGTATCTTCTGATTAGTTTAAACTAAAACTTCATTAATGTGAAGCATCATTTTGAAGTTCTAAAGACATATGCACAATGCTATTTACTTTTATGTTTGATGAGTTTACAGGAAGTATCAAGTGCATTACGTACTAGCAAAAATCCAACAAAAGTAGATATTTCATCATAAACTCGTTATATGTAACATATGCCTTGAAAACCATTAGCATTGATAAAGTGCTTTTCAAAGATTTATTTAAAAGCATCAGGTTAAATTTAAAGGCTTTGTCTTTGCTTTTTATATAAAATCATGAATCGGTTGTACTTTTGCCCTTATGGTTTTTACGATCCCATACCTAAATATACATGTGAAGATATATTAAGAATATAGATATTATTTTAATTAAAGAGTCACCATTTACTAATTCAGTTAATAATGAAATGAACCAGAGTTATTTAGTTCTTGCAACATTGAGCCAAGATGAACTCATTTGCAGAGCTATGTTTCATTCTCCTGGAGCTATTCTCAACAAGCCATGCAGTGGAGAGATTTAAAACTGTAATAAAGAGATTTTTGATTTGGGGATTTAAACAAAGAGTTTGGTGTTCATGAATTTTTATTTAGAACTATATGATTGGATGTTCCTTAAGCATAGGATGAAACTGGATAACTCACCATCTGTCAATAGTAAGGGGATTTTAGTCTGAAAAGGGATAAAGCTCTCGGACCGTATGCTGATCCCTTGGATAAGAAGCTTTGTGTCTGGGAAGTATACAGTTTGTGACACAGATCTGACATCTTGCAAACAGCTAAAGTTTCCAGCTACCCCGATGATAAAATGTGATTTGAATTTTCATGCTATAATCTATTTCTATTTTGTTTATTCCCTTGTATCTTATTTTATCCAAGGCTATACTTCATAATGTGATATCTTTAAAAATCTAGGAACAAAATTTGACTTCATTTTCTCCTTAATGAAACAGAAAGAAACACAATGTTCTACTAACTATCTAAGCTTTTTCATGTGTTATATTTCAGTAGAATTCTCAACAGAACCCAAGTCCCCAGTGTGCTAACATACATTCAGTATCCTAAATCCTACAATTTTGATAGACTCTTCATTCTTAAAAGTTTGGGTGCTTGGAGGAGAGTCAGTTTTCTTGAATAAGGTTGTCTCTGTTAGTCAACCATGTTCAAGTGGAAGGACATATATCCAAGAATATTTAGGGGCTAAATGAGTTGGTTTCAATGAAACACATACACAGACACAACACAACACATATACACACACTGGGCACAAAGTTGAATAAATGAAAAGGTTTGTGAATCTTGGAAGAATTGGGGGGATAGATAAGTATGATCAAAATATATTGTGAGGGATTATCAAATTACTAGTAAATATGTAAAAATATTTACCCAGGTGTGTTTATTCTTCAATTGTATATTTAGTCCTAAATATATGAGGACTTTATGTAGCATAATATATAAAGCAAAACTATTATTTGCTAAAACTATTTCAGAAGGATTAACAGGTTATATGAGTTTAATATTTACCATAGTCCTTCCAAAATTGACAACTGAAAATAACTATATACAATGTTTCAAATACATTTAAAATCTGTGGGCTTTTTTTTTCTAAAGGAGAGAATGTATTATTGCACACAATACCTAGATTGAAATTGCTGTAATTCAGTTAAATATATTTGTGTGCTTTTAGTTTTACATTTGAAAAAACAATTTTCTAATGAATGGAATGATTAGATCTAGCAGATTCTTTTGAATGATATTGAGCTCTGGCTTGGAAGTCTCCATTCCTTTAAACCTTTATGGTAATGGTCTGTGTAATGTCTCAAATATTGTATCCTAAAGTGTTTTTCATACATGCACAATCCTCCATATCTATCTCAGAGCTAGGGTCCCTAAGGTCCATCCAGGTGAATTCCCTTTAATTCAGGACATATACATTTCAAATTAACAGATATTTTATGACAAGGGAAGGGCATACTAATTTTTTAAAAGAATGTATATATGCATGCATGTATGTTTGAGCAGGAATGGGCTGGTTCTGGAGTTGTAGGAGTAGAGGTATAAATATGCAAATGTGGTACTTATGCATAAGATTCTCAAAAGAAGCATTTAAGTAAAAAAAAACCTGGAAGACTGATTTTTTGCTAAAATTTGAAGAAAAAATAATCTTCAGACTGTGTTGTTGGAGGCCGTTTGTTTGTTCCTGGCTGCTCAAACCTGAAATAACCACACAGAAACTATATTATTTAAATCACTGCTTGGCCCATTAGTTCTATCTTTTTATTCGTTATCTCTTACAATTTAATTTAACCCATGTCCATTAATCTCTGCATCACGACGAGGTTGTGGCCTACTAGCAAAATCTTAGCACATCTGTCTCCAGCAGCGGCTCCATGGCTTCTAGTAACTCTTCCTTCTTCTCAGCATTCAGTTTAGTTTTCCTCGCCCAGCTCTACACTTTTTTAAATTTTTTTTCATTTATCCATTCAATTATTTACACTTCCTTCCCTCTTCCCAATCCCCTCCAGCTCCCCCACACCCCTTCCTCCCTCTCCTACCCTGCTTGAGAGAGGACAGGGAACCCTGCCCTGTGTGAAGTCCAAGGCCCTCCCCCCTACATCCAGGACTAGGGAGCTGTGCATCCATATAGACTAGGGTTCCAAAAAGCTAGAACATGCCATAAAAACAAGTCCCAGTGCTTTTATCAATAGCTTCTCAGTCAGCCCCCATTGTCAGCCACAATCACAGAGTCCGGTTTGATCACTTTCTCATTCTGACCCAGTCCAGTTGGATTTGGTGAGCTCCCACCATAACAGACACACTGCCTCAGTTGGTGGACCAACCCCTCGCGGTCCTGACTTCATTGCTTGTCTTTTCCCTCCTTTTGCCTTTCAACTGGACCTTGAGGGCTCAGTCCGTTGCTCTGATGAGGGTCTCTGTCTCTATCTCCATCCATCCCAGGACGAAGATTCTATGGTGATATTCGAGATAATCATCAGCATGATAGTGGGGCAAGGACAGTTCAGGCACCCTCTCTCTGCTAAGGACCTAGCTGGGGACATCCCCATGGACACCTGGGATCCCCTCTCGAGCCAAGTCTCTTGCCAACCCTAACACGGATCCCTTAATGTAGGTATCTTCTTCCCTACTCCTATATTGGCTCTTCCTCCATCTCCACCCTCCTACTCCCCCAAGCTCTTGCTAGTCATTCCCTTCTCCCTTCCCTCTCCCCCTCTCCCTTTCCCCCAACCTCACCTCACCCCTGCCCCCACCCCCATGCTCATAACTTTTGCCCTGCAATCTTGTTTGCTTTCAATTTCCAGGAGATTCTATATATGTTTTTCTTTGTGTTCACCTAGTTATTTGGCTTCTCTGGGCTTGTGAACTATAGGCTTAATGACCTTGATTTATGGCTAGAGTCCACAAATGAGTGACATACCATACTCATCTTTTTGAGTAAAGAAAGTTAGGTTGAAAACTATTATACCTATATTATCATGTCAGAAATGGAATCAAAGCAGAATTAGGGAGAAATAGAAAAATTGATGAACATGAAATAAGTGTATGAATCTCAGGATAACAATGGGGAATTGTGAACAGCACACAAGTGACATGTAGGATATCAAGAGGGTCAAACTATGTCTATGAGAGTTCAAGAGAAGAAAAAAAGGAGCAGATAAAGATATGGAAAGAAAAATATATGAATAAATCATGGTGAAAAAATTCACAATCTCAATTAAATGCAAGGATATAAATCGCATAGAAGTTCAGAGGATTCTTTTTTTTTTTTTTTTTTTTTTGGTTTTTCGAGACAGGGTTTCTCTGTGGTTTTGGAGCCTGTCCTGGAACTAGCTCTTGTAGACCAGGCTGGTCTCGAACTCACAGAGATCCGCCTGCCTCTGCCTCCCAAGTGCTGGGATTAAAGGCGTGCGCCACCACAGCCCGGCATAATCCATGTTTTGAGGCAAAGGGAAAATTAACATCTTAAAATTAACTGAATAGAAAAAAAAATCATCATATTCTAGGGCAAGAGTGTACAACATCACGAGAAGGATTTCTGATCAGAAACCTTGACAGGTAGAACACATTGAGATGATGTGCTCGTACTGATAAAAGGAAAATCAGCCAACTGAAAAATACTCAACCAGCAAGAGTGGTCTTCAAATGTGTGTAAGAAACTAAGACCTTAACCCACAACATTTAAGAGAAAGAAAGAGGTGATTTGTTCCTGTTTGATCTGTCCTGAAATAGGTGATATGATATAGGAATTTCTTCAGCCAGTAGACTTTAAGATACAAGGCCACTTGGGCATGGCCTCTTATATTTTAAATGCCAATGTAAAGCATTTGTTTACTCTCTGCCCAGGCTTCTGTATTCCGTCCCTACTTCCTGTTCATGAAGAGGAAGGTGATCTGTGAGCCTACCCCTGAATAATAACCATTTATTATGCTCAATTGGGAACTAGTATGGGATTATTTTAAAACTTCCATTTTCAGTGATGGAAAAATCTTTCCAATTCAGATATAAACATACAAGCACTCATTTGAAGTCAGGTGAAAAAAAAAAGAAAAAAAACACCACAGGTGAGTGGTTGGACTGTCAAAAATATCTAGTGTAATTTAAGTAATGGTTTACAACTCCACCTCTTTTTTCTTAAAGGTTAAATTTAGGTTTATATATGTATATGTCATTCTCTGTGTGTATGTGCACATAAAAGCAGTTGGCAAGCTATCCTATAGCAATACTGACGAATATCTTGCATATCACCATAGAACCTTCATCTGGTGATGGATGGAGATAGAGACAGAGACTCACACTGGAGCACTGGACTGAGCTCCCAAGGTCCCAATGAGAAGCAGAAGGAGGGAGAACATGAGCAAGGAAGTCAGGACCACGAGGGGTGCACCCACCCACTGAGACAGTGGGGCTGATCTATTGGGAGCTCACCAAGGCCACCAAGGCCAGTTGGACTGTGACTGAAAAAGCAGGGGATAAAACCGGACTCTCTGAACATGGCGAACAATGAGGGCTGATGAGAAGCCAAGGACAATGGCACGGGGTTTAGATCCTACTTAATGTTCTGGCTTTGTGGGAGCCTAGCCAGTTTGGATGTTCACCTTCCTAGATATGGACGGAGGGGGGAGGACCATGGACTTTCCACAGGGCAGGGAACCCTGACTGTTCTTTGGACTGGAGAGGGAGGGGGAGAGAAGTGGGGGGGATGGGGAGAAGGGTGGGAGGAGGGGGAGGGAAATGGGAGGCTGGGAGGAGGCAGAAACTTTTTTTTCCTTTTCTCAATGAAAAAAAAAAAAAAAACAGTTGGCAGAGGAGGCCAGAAGAGGAGTCAGATCCTCTGGAGGAGCTACAAAGGCTTGTGAGTGGCCTGACATGAATGTTAGAAACCAAACTCTGGTGTTCATGAGGAGCAGGTAGTACACCTCTGAGACATTTCTATAGTACCTCACTTCATAATTTATATAATCTAAGGGGATGGTTAATTTTCCAAAAGATTGCTTTCTGTTTTAGGAAAGTGAAAAATCAAATGGAGTTGTGTTATATTGATAAATGAAGTTCAGAGGAAGACCTGTGTACATGATCTTGGAATTCAGACTATTCTAGCACCAGTTTCTAAAGACACCAGAGGTATTACATCAACTTTGCATATTTATGGTGAATAGAAATACTGATTTTTTTTTCATAATGTAAAATGGGAAAAAAAATAGATCATCTTGTATCTATCCAAATCATCAAAAAACTCATGAAATGAGCAAGAAAGACATGCAGAAAAATTATAGAAAAAATTAATCTGTTCTTGACCAGTCAGTTTTAAAAATGAAATAATATCTGAAAGCCTACCATGTAAATGGACTGTGTTACACATGTATAAATATTTAGGCCAAATTAAATAAGCTATTCATGGAAAGGCATATATTGTATAATTTTACATATATGGTTTTGCTTATGTCATTAAAATTGTATAGAAACAGAGTAAAGTAATAAGTATAGGGCTTAAAGCAGGAGTGAATAAATTTCTACAAAATGATTATAGAGTGTCAATAGTATAAAGTTTAAGGATTCTGGGTAAATCAGGGTAGTAGATGTGATATAACAATAATGTACATACTGCAACTATACCATACATTTAAACCTGAGTATAAGAGCAAATCGCATGTTATATATATTTTATTATAACAAAATAATCATAGTAAAACTAACCAAAACAAGTCAAAAAACTATATCAACAGTAAACAGTAACAAAAAAAATCACAAAGTCATTTCTTCAGTATTAAGGTATTATAAAATAAGCCAAACCACTAATATAAAGTATCATTCATCTAGAACATTGATTTTTAGAAAAGAAACTTTGTAATGTTTCCCTTCACTGGCTAAGGTCATTCAAACTGATACAACACAAATGGTGATTGGTTGTTTTAATGATATATTTTATTGATAACCAGTTAACAAATACTTAGAATTGAGCGTTACCTCCTGCATAAGAGTACACTGAGAAAGATATTTTTTGTGGAATGGGATGGAATTATTAACTATCATTGACTACTTTATCCAAGTCTTATGAACTGTTACAAAGTAAACTTCAGGGGACCTAAAGCCACTAAACACTGATAATGTAAGGGGAGATGGCAAATATACTGCATAATAAAGAAAAATGTGAAGATCACTGTAGCCTTTAAAGAGATGTTCCTCATTAATGTGAATAATTTCAAATGATTTCATTATGTACAGCTTTATTTTTGTCAGAATTTGAGCAACCTTCCATCGTTGTGCTCCTTAGATAGGAAAATAAACTTCATATCTCTCTACTCTTTTCTTTTTCATATAATTACATATTTATATTTGAGAAGAGAAACGGTTGGGCTACTTGTTATTGTTCCTTTGTTTTGGTAAAAGATAGCCTAAATCCACAAGGAAATATCCATTCCCTTTCTTCCTACTTGAGCCAGTTTTATATTAAGCAGACCAAAATATTATTACACCTGGTTATAGCCCTGCTTATGGTAAAGACTCTCTGAGAGACACAGGAACTGAAGACATACATGCTTCCTGACATAGGAGCTGATTTTAGGGTATCTGATCTCTTCAATTCCGTCACTTTTTCTTTTTTTTATATTTTAAAATGATGTTTATATTAAAATGGCTATGAATGATAAATGGAGAGTAAAGGTTTGTTTGGATATAGAAGATGTGGTAGATACATATTTAACAGAAAGGGAATCTTATCATTCAACTATGACTTAATGTACCTGCATTAGTGCCTGACCTTTAAAACAAACATTATGTAAGTTAGCATTATATTGAATTTTATTTAGCAATGACTGAACATATGTATTCATGTCTCAAATGTTCCTGAGAATCTCAGGCAGGAAGATGAATTACTACTAAGAGCAGGAATTTAAAAAACACAATGACATCTTGATTTGAGCTAATCTGGATCCTATAATCACTTTCCGTAATTTCTGGAAAACTTTATAACTGGGGATCTCCAGGATGGTGGCCTTTGAATCAGGACTTGAAAAGAGTGATCTCCATGATAGCATCTAAAATAGTATACACGTGCCCATCTGTGAATAACTTATTAATATTGACTTTTTTTGACAATTCTAAACCGGCAAGCTTGTGTTTTGTTGCTGTTTATTTATTTATTTATTTATTTATTTATTTATTTATTTGAAAAAAATTCTGCCTCCTCCCCGCCTCCCATTTCCCTCCCCCTCTCCCCACTCTTTTCCCCCTCTCCCCACTCCTTTGCCGCTCTCCCCACTCCTCTCTCCCTTCCCCCATTCCTTTCCCCCTCCCTCTCCAGTCCAAAGAGCCCTCAAGGTTCCCTGCCCTGTGAGAAGTTCAAGGTTCCCTGCCCTGTGAGAAGTCCAAGGTCCGCCCTCCTCCATCCAGGTCTAGGAAGGTAAGCATCCAAACAGCCTAGGTTCCCACAAAGACAGTTCATGCAGTAGGATCAAAACCCAGTGTCATTGTCTTTGGCTTCTCATCAGTCCTCATTGTTCGCCATGTTCAGAGAGTCCGGTTTTATCCCATGCTTTTTCAGTCCCAGTCCAGCTGGCCTGGGTGAGCTCTCAGTAGATCAGCCCCACTATCTCAGTGGGTGGGTGCACCCCATCATGGTCCTGACATCCTTGCTCATGTTCTCCCTCCTTCTGCTCCTCATTTGGACCTTAAGAGCTCAGTTTGGTGCTCCAATGTGGGTGTCTGTCTCTATCCCCATCCATCGCCAGATGAAGATTCTATGGTGCTATGCAAGATATTCATCAGTACTGCTATAGGATAGGGCCATTTCAGGTTCCCTCTCCTCAGCTGTCCAAGGAACTAACTGGGGACATCTCCCTGGACACCTGTGAGCCCCTCTAGAGTCAAGTCTCTTGCCAACCCTAAGATGGCTCCCTTAATTAGGATATATGCTTTCCTGCTCCCATATCCATCCTTCCTTTATCCCAGAACTCAAGAAAGCTTGTGCTTTTAATAAACACCTAATGATATGTCAGAATTAGTGCTTAAAAATGGTGTGTCTTTTTTTTTTTTTTTTTTTTTTTTTTTTAGCACAGGCTCCAAAGCCACAGAGAAACCCTGTCTCGAAAAAACAAAAAAAAAACAAAAAAAAAAAAAAAAACAAAAAAAAAATGGTGTGTCCTCACTTCTTTTTACCACAGTGCTCATATCCTAGATTCTATAGTTCGTTAGAAACAAGATTTGACATAATGCAAGCTGGCCTCGAATTTGCTATTCATATGAGGATGATCTTCAACTGTTGCTCCACTCCCAACCTCCTGACTATAGTTTTTACATATATGTACTGCCAAACTTGATGGGTTTTGAATGATAAAATAGGGATTCCTTTACATATGCTAGACAAGCAGTCTACCAAATTAGTTTCAGGCCCAGCTCATCACTATTACTTTCTCGTGGAAACCTGTTCCAAGTCAGTCTCATCCTTGCATTTGCAATGGTGTATTCCATCAGCTCAATCAAGGGGCTGTAATATATGTCGTGTGTGTGTGTGTGTGTGTGTGTGTGTGTTTGTGTGTGTATGTGTTATATGCAGTGCAATAGTGAAAGATGGGAAAGTTAGGATGTTTTTTGTCAGAAATAAAATGATGTGGGAATCCTCACCATATCTGACATCCTTTCTTAGCCATTGTGGATTCTCACATGTATGAGCATGCCCAAAAAGTTTGTACAGGGAAGTGTTCAAGCACTCGTGTGTACACAAACACACACACAAACGCACACAAATACACACACACACACACACACTCACAAACTCACGAATACTGACTTTTTCAAGTCTACCTAGTAAGCTTCCCTCTTATTCCTGTCCATTGTGAGGAAGGCAAAGCTGTTAGAGCATAAGGTGCTAGCTCACATCTAGATGAATCAGAAAGCAGAGAAATGAATGTGGCATTCAACAAACTTTCTTTTTTTTTAATCCCCTCCTTTTTTATTTTTGTTTTTTATCTAATACAGAACCCCAGACTATTAAATGCTATGATTTGCAAGCAAGGTAATCTTCCTTGATAATTTATCATCTCTGGAAAGACTCTCATATAACCTTTCAAAAATGTGGCATAAGACCCTAATAATTATTTTGATATTATATTCCATTAATTAATTACTTGATTTTCAAGACATGGTGTTTCTATGTACCTCTGGCTGGTCTGGAACTAGCTCTGTAGATTCAGTGATCTGTTCATGTCTCCTTCCCAAATCCTGGGATTAAAAGCACTTTCTTGATATTATTAATCTAATCAAGTTGACCAGGAGAGCAATTACAGACTAATCATTCAGGACAATGTTCTAATCTCTGTGGCAAATGAAAAATGATGGGCCACCCAAAAATAAATAAATGAATAAAAACAATAATATATAAATTCTGTATATTCAAAATAAGAAGAGCTTTGAAAAATCAAATATGTGGTTAATATAGAAAAATAAAAATGTTAAAGTACAAAATAAAAATAGTATGATAGGTGAATATAATATTCTTTTTTAAGCTTCCAAGATGAATATTGTTTTATTCTTTTTTTTAAAGATTATTTTTCTCTTGTGTATTTTAGTTCAACCACTTCCTCTCCTCCTGGCAGTGTTTCCCCCTTCCCCACACCTCCCTTCTCCCCCAGACGCACCTACTTCTGCCTACCCTCAAAAAGGACAGGCCTCCCAGGGTCATCAACTAAACACTGTATTACAATAGACCAAGCCCATACAATCACATCAAGGTTAGAGGAGGCAACCCATTAGTAAGAACATGATCCCACAAGTGGACAAAACAGTCAGAGAAGTCCCCAATACCATTGCTAGGAATTTCACAAAAACACCAAGCTATTCAGTTGAAATATACATGTGTTTCACCTTTAGAAACCAAAGAGAACTAAGCATATTAGATCTACTAAGTAGACACAGGGGATAGGTAAATTGAAACAACTTGACTTCTGATAACTATTTCAATAATGCTAAGTTAATAATGTTGCAGTTAATGTATTTATAACAGTCCTTTTCATTTTTGTGAAACATATTTGTTTGGGCAGAGTTTGTTTCATCCTTTTAAGTTAATCCCTTATTGGTTGAGGTTTTCCTAACATTTTATTAATATAGTTCTCAATTTATGGAATGATTTCTCTATGTCACTTCCTTGATGTCTGTAAACAATGCTGTGTAAAAACAACTAGACCAAGATTTAATGGGTGGTATGAGAGAATTGTCTGTATTCTGTCAATCATGTTTTAAGAAAACACTGATTGGCCAGGCAGGAAGTATAGGTGGGGAAACCAGATAGGAAATAGAAATGATGCAATGAGAAAAGGCGAATTCTGGGAAGGAAGAAGTTGATTCCTCCCAGTCCTGTGCAGACCACCGAGGAACTAGGATGTGACCTTCCAGCTGAAAAAGGTACCGAGCCATATGGTAAAAATGGATCAGAATAATGGGTTAATATAAGTCATAAGAGCTAATAAGAAGCCTGAGCTAATGGGTCAATCAGCTTATAACTTATGGAGACGTCTGTGAGATTTTCTTCGGGGCTAAGCAGCTGTGGGAACCGGGCAGGACAGAAACCCCCAACAAGCAGGCTCCTTCATGTTACAAATGGGTAGGGAATAAAAATGATTAATAATTTGCAAACATGATAACTTCATTTTGTAGATGAAATCTATTAGTTTATTATACTTTGTGCATTTCCTTTTTTAAATTCAATAATATTTAAGGAAATATGTCACACCTTTTGTAAAAGCCCAACTTATAATGTACTTGAGATTGTGTTAAAGATTTTCCAGTCACTGTACAGGAGGGGAAATCATATGACACAGGTGAAGTGGATTTTCAGTTTTTCTCAGCCCATATCTTTCTCTCATTTGTACCACCAGCCATGTAATGCACTGTTCATAGAGTCTAGTCACTCACTCTACCATTCTGAAGGGGAGTTTTGGTCAAAAGGGTGGTTAATAGAAGGCATCTCTGTGGGCACACATTTGTCGCTTAGCAACAGACTGAAATCAGCCCGCATGTCCAGTGTCCAGTTATCTCAAATTCACTCACTAAACCCTTTCACATGTATATGACCTTTCTATTCATTTTATTTATAAATTTTAAACAAAACATTTCTTTAAAATTGCATGTTTATTATCAAAACAGCATAGCACTTCATTTTCAAATGCAGAATATATGATAAAATATCAATGCCTAATTTTCAACTAGTAATGTTTGCTTTGGAAGTATTAAATTTTACTGAACCAGTGATGTAATCACTGTCCATGGTAACATGGATGATAACCAATACAAGTCAGACAACATCAAGTTTGTTTCTGTTTCAACTGAGTTTCCAAGATATTTTCCTGAGATATTTTCTAAATATAAAATCTTTTGTTTTGCTTAAGGATGAATCAACTTGGTATTTTGCAGTTTTTTTTAAGTTCTTGCTTGTTTTTATATTTATTTAACCATTTTAATCTTTTTTATCTTATCCCTCCTAAAGAAATGAGGCATTCTCCCAAAGGAGAAAATCATTTAAAAGATACTGAATTGATGCTGGGCATTTGCAATTCTGGGTAGCAGTTAACTGTCAAACCCTTATCAAACAGCTAAGTCATTCAATGGAATAGACAGGTAAGATTGTGTACAACCTATGCATGTTCCATATTCAAGAAGAATTCTGTTGTCGAATCCTAATAGAGAGGACCACAGAAAAATATAAATGGAATGTTCGGTACTCACTATGCTGATATATTTTAATGTTGGTATAGGGATATGTATTTAGTTTACTTTTAATTGGCATGGGTAGTTGAAGTATATCTTCAGAGTCTTATTAAAACTGACAAAACAGAATTCTTCACAAGGCACTTAAAATAAAAACAATAAAAAATGGAAAGGCTGAATTCTAGATATCTTTTAAATGACATGAAAACTATACACCTTCTGTATATATTGTATACAGGTCAATTTTCTACCCAAATTTGCCTTCTAAGATTATCATTTACATATGATGTGATAAGTGATGTAACTATCCACTATGAACTGTGCAGTACTAAAGAATGAAGGTCTGGTCAGATCATTTTGTGAAAAGTGTTGCTATATGCCTGTGTGGTATACTACTGCTCTGTGTACTGCACTACATGTAACTCCGATGTAGCTGTCAAGGAGTGTGGGCAAAATGACATAGATATAAAGTTATTTCCTTATATATTTTCCATCCCCCCAAATTAAGCACTACAATAAATATTCATTGCACACATTATTTTTTATCTTTTCTATTTAACCGTACAACAACTTTTGTCGATGAATACATTTTAAATGCTACTATTGCTGTAAAGGATGTTTCTTATCCCATTCCATGAAAATTTTCAGTGCCAATACTGAGACTTCCATGACACTAAAACATGAGAAACACACAGTCCTGAAGCTTTTGTATATCTTGTGAACCTGATTTTAGAAGTGGAAGAGATTATGAAGGAATAGAATTTTAAAGAGAAGTATATTTTGAGTCAGGATTTCTTGTATAGATTTTCTAATACAAGAGTATTAAAGATTACAGTACCTTATTTTGGATAGAAAGTTTCATATATACATTTGGATGTATTAAAGAAGATATGCAGAAAATGGGCATTAAATATTTTGAAATTCTAAAGTTCTAGGCAATCAGATATGTAATAACTTAGAATGTTTGATTAAACCAAATCACATAATGAGAGTAGATATTCATGCTCTCTGTGTAAAAGAAATAGGATTGAAATTCATAAAGTCAGTGATTCAGATTCCAAGATTATGGCAAAAATTATCTAAAATCTTTTGTGTTGACAGTGAATATCTGAACTCTTGAGGGTCTATGGCTGAGGTTTCTGACAGAGAAACAGAGTATCATGTACAAAGAAGTGTCTTCTTCAAAATGTAATTTGAAAATCTAACTTAACTATATGTAATATGTTCTGAAAAAGTAAAGATATTGATGAGGAAGCAGTATGATTCTGAAAAGTAAAATTAGACCATGCATCTGATTCTGATACCCTTCTATCCTAGAGACACTGGGGACATCCAGCATAGATTTGCTGAGACATCATTACCAGAAGGAAAAAAATTGTTATATATATATATATACCTGAAGAGTAAAATCTGTTTTGACTAAAAATAATGTAATGCCCATCCATGATCATTTTGAATGTTGCTGGTTCTCTTCAGTATCTACTTAACACTACTCAGTAGTGTTTCCTGACTTCAGTTCTGAATCAATTGCACACAGACACTGAACATTAAAATAGTATCATTCACATGAAAAATGTACTCAATATGAAAATAATTCTATCGCACCAAAAATTGTTGGTTAATGAAAGTGAGCAATACAAAGAAACATGAACACTAAAAGTGTGACTTAATGATGAGGGATATTTTTCTGATTCTGTACCCTACTATAGCTGCCCACACAGCTGTTTTCTATCTCCTATCAATAGCTTAGTCATTAGGATAAATTGCATTTAATTATACAGACTCAAAATCTGAATTGATTTTGACTTTGAAGTTCACCTTTTTATGTGATCACAGGCAAACTAATTTATTTAAACATAGTTCTCATGTTGTACAGAGTGATTATGTTTTATTTAACTGTTGTTAAGACTGAATAAAATATTAATGCATTTAGGCTTCTAATTTTCAAAAATCTATGTCTCATACATATATATGTGAATGATACACATACGCACATATATATAACTCATTTATAACCACATATAACTCATTTATTTATTTTTAACTTGGATTAATGGAATAAAATTTAGAATTTAAAAGTGATGAATAATCATGTTTGAAGATTAATATCTGGAACTATATTATTTTATTCTAGTGGGAGCAGTTATGAGTAGCTGAAGTGGATGGTTACAATTGTGTAGCTTGGTCTTCTAGTGGGATTCCTAACAGTGGGAGCATGGGTTGTCTCTGACTCTGTTACCTGCTGTTGGGACCCTTTCCAAATCCAGTCTTAGTAGAAGAGGAAATGCCTAGTCTTTCTACAGTTTGATATTCCGCGACTGACCGATATACATAGGAGGCCTTTCCACTTCTGAAGAGAAAGTAGGAGTGGAAACAGGAGTAGTGGAGGTGAGGAGGGGAGAATGGAAGGACAGGAGAGAGGGAGAGAAAACTATGATTGTGCCTGTATAATAAATTAATTAAGTTTTAAAAAAGAAACTTTAAATAATGGGTTAGCTACAAAGTAAAAAGGAAAATATAAACAAGATCAAAAACACAAAATCTTGTTCAAACATTTAAACCAAGCATGTGTAATTTATGAAAATAATAAAATTTTCTATCTTGAAGATCAACTAATTTATTAGTAAGAAATATCCATTTTAGCAACAGAAAGATGAAATATAACCTATTTATATACATCAAGAAAAAAAAGATAGTTAACTAATGCAATTTTATCACTCAGCTCTCATGAAAATTAAGGTTTATAAGAGGTAAAAAATGTTTCTCAAAGAACCTCATGAGTGGGTTCTATTTTAATAAATTGAACTTCATTACAATTTCCAGTGTCATAGTTATCAATCCATGTAAAATTAAAATATAGACAGAGCAATTACATCATGGAACTTCATTTGTATTCTAATTATATTTCATCCTTGGCTATTAGATCATTTATTACAGTTAGACTCAGACATAAAATGAGGTAACATGTTTTCATATTTAGCAGGATTTAACTTTAATTTGTTCTTTTTTTTCTTTTTTTTTTAGTATTTTTTTTTATTGAGAAAAAAATTTCCGCCTCCTCCCATCCTTCCACTCCTCCCCCACGCCCCCCACTCTTCTTCCCCTCCCCCCACTCCTCTCCCCCTCCCCCCACTTCTCTCCCCCTCCCTCTGCAGTCTGAAGAGCAGCCAGGGTTCCCTGCCCTGTGGAAAGTCCAAAGTCCTTACCCCTTCATTCTGGTCTAGGAAGGTGAACATCCAAACTGGCTAGGCACCCTCAAAGCCAGAACATTATGCAGGATCAAAACCCAGTGCCATTGTCCCTGGCTTCTCAGCAGCCCTCATTGTCCGCCATATTCAGAGAGTCCGGTTTTGTCCTCTGCTTTTTCAGTCACAGTCCAGCTGGCCTTGGTGATCTCTCAATAGAGCCCCACTGTCTCCGTGGGTGGGTGGACACCTTGTGGTCCTGACTTCTTTGCTCATGTTCACCCTCCTTCTGTTCCTCATTGGGACTTTGGGAGTTCAGTCCAGTGCTCCAGTGTGGGTTTCTGTCTCCATCTCCATCCATCGCCAGATGAAGGTTCTATGGTGATATGCAAGATATTCATCAGTATGGCTATAGGATAGGATCATTTCAGGTTCCCTATCCTCAACTGCCCCAGGAACTAACTGGGGACCTCGCCTTGGACATCTAGAAGCACCTCTAGGTCCAAGTCTCTTGCCAACCCTAAGATGGCTCCCTTAATTAAGGTATGTGCTTCCCTGCTCCCCTATCCAAACTTCCTTTATCCCAATCATCCCATTTCCCCAAGTTCTCCCCATCCTACCCTTCTCACTTTTCTCTCCCCATCTCCCCTTACCCCCTCCCACCACACCCCCAAGATCCCGATTTTTGCCTGGCAATCTTATCTACTTCCCAGACCCAGGAGGATAGCTATATGTTTTTCTTTGGGTTCACCTTCTTATCTAGCTTCTTTAGGATAACAAATTATAGACTCACTGACCTTTATTTATGGCTAGAACCCAATTATGAGTGAGTACATCCCTTGGGGTAACTCTAACCAAGGAAGTGAAAGATCTATTTGACAAGAACTTTAAGGAATTGAAGAAAGAAATTGAAGAGGATACCAGAAAGTGGAAGGATCTCCCTTGCTCTTGGATTGGGAGGATCAACATAGTAAAAATGGCAATTCTACCAAAGGCAATTTATAGATTCAATGCAATCCCCATCAAGGTCCCATCAAAATTCTTCACAGATCTTGAGAGGACAATAATCAACTTTAGATGGAAAAACAAAAAACCCAGGATAGCCAAAACAGTCTTATATAATAAAGGAACTTCTGGAGGCATTACCATTCCTGATTTCAAACTCTATTACAGAGCCACAGTAATGAAAACAGTGTGGTATTGGCATAATTTGTTCTTACCTACTGGAAAAATATAAAAAAAATTATCATCACTTCTGAATAGAATGGAACCAAGTAAAGACTTCACTCATATCTTACATTCATCTCCTTTGACAAGTATATTCTGCTGCTATTTTTTCAATTATAGAGTCAATCATTTAAATATGATATGAGGTTGGAAGAGATTTTAGCCAGTGTAGTTGTTCTAATTTTTTCTGTTTTTGAGCGTGCTATATGAATAATATCAATACCATACTCACAAATCATAGAGCAGAGGAAAAATAAATACCTGTGCTTTCAAATTATAGGCCAGAAAATATGAGTATCATTCATATATGAATGCAAAATAATTGTATTATACAGAATAATTTGATAATGTATATTAACAGATTTAGGTCAGTAGTCATAATGTTGGATTTTAAGGATAATATTTTAACTGAATTAATTTTATTACTACTCTTCATTTTCCATATATTAGTAACTATTCACTTCACTATTATCATTAATGTATATTATTCTGAATACTATTACTATAAGATAAAATTTCTACTATGGAAACAATTTTAATGGAAGATTTTTAAGAGACAAGAGTCTGATTCATAGACAAATGGTGTCCATAAGTGTTTCAGATTCCTTCAGCTGCTTCCTGCCAGTGGCTATCACTGTTTCAAATGACATAATCCTTTCTAATTTGTTACATTGTTAACAGATTATTACCATATACATAATTTTCTTTTGTTAATATAGGAAATACTATATGACATTTAAACTCAGAAGACTTTATAATTGTATTGATCATCTATTTATCAGCTAATTCAGGAGTGTTTCTATCATGAATTGTGTCATAATATTTTTTCATATTTTGTATAATACAAATAATTTTACCCTATATGTACAATATTTCCAGTAACATGAGATCTTTATTTACTAACTCAGCCCTCACTGTTGTTTTATTATTATTCTATTTTTATTCTATAATGAATATGGCCACAAAACAAATATATCAACACTGTACTAGGAAAATTTCAACCATTTCAGCTTCAAAGTTCCTTTCTGTAGGTCCCATCTATTTCTTTCCATGGTGTTTTATTTATGATGATGCTTTCTGTTTGTTTTGTTGTTCTCTCAAGCAGGCCTAATCTATAGCACAGGTTGGTCTAGAACTCACTATATACCCTAGACTTGGCTCAGACTTGTATTAATCCTCTACTCTCACAACCAGGGACAAAGGTATGAGACTCTTACATTTTGAATGACTCAAAATAGCAATATCAGCAAAATTGTTCTTTTTCTGTCATTATTCCTATGCTTACACTTGCTTTTGCAACCAAATTTTTTCTGAAGTCAATAGTGAATTCAGTATATAAAATCAGATTATTTTTTCTAGTTATTTCACTTCCTTTTATCACAAAAATTAATGCAAGTATTTGGATTACTATTTAGTCTGACTGAATTCATACTATTAAACATATCAAGATAAAACTCAGCTCTACCTATCATCACTAGTGAATTTGGATCTGCCCTAAATTCTTACATACTAACAATACTTCTCTTTACATATGTACTCACTGACTGGAATTCTGATATCATATTTAACTTTTGATAGATATTAGATTTTTCACATTGAATTAAAAACAAAGGTCCTAGTTTATAAAATAAATAAATATTTTAAAGTGAATGGACATTATTGCAACTAACTCACATGGGCATTTATTCCTATATAATTTCCTTCCACATCTCATCTGAATTTCTAATATTCTGCAATACTGAAAGCTTCCTAACTATAGCTTATTCTTATTCATCCTAAAAATATATAATATTCATAAAATAACCATCTCTTTCTCAATTTTCTCAGATATTTAATATTTCCTTTGCTTCTCACTCTCAAAAATGTGACTCAGGTCATTGTAAGAATAATGCTTATTTTCTCTTTTTGTCAATCAGTGATAAAAATCACTAACACTACAATCTCGAAATATAAAACTTGGTTTTATACAATTTATATTTCTAACTGTGTATTGACGTTTGAATATGTGAGTATGGTTTCTAGTATACTCAACAATATTATTTCTGCATATACAATAATATTGTTTAGTTGATTTTGCTTGCAATAATTAGTGCTAGCATGGTAGTTCCTATGTATTTATCAGCATTTTTTCTTTATATCTTCTCAATATTTATTTTTCCAATGCATTTTACTAAACAATTTAAAAGGAAAACATGAAAATCATGATGATAGCTTTTCCAAATATATTTTGTGTTGAATTAGGTGCAGCAGGGCTGCATCCCCAGCACCCCGGCCGCCTGCACGGCTAGCTTATGCTCCGAAATAATTACACGGAAACTGTATTCTTTTAAACACTGCTTGGCCTCTTATATATCGATCTAACCCATTTCTATTAATCTGTGTAGCTCCACGAGCTCGCTTACCAGGAAGGATCTTAACCTGCGTCTACCTGGAATGGGAGAATCATGGCGACTCCTTTACTCAGCTTTCTTTCTCCCAGCATTCTGCTCTGTTTTCTCCGCCTACCTAAATTCTACCCAACAGAGAGCCAAGCAGTTTTCTTTATTACTTAACCAATGAAATCAACAGATTGATATATGACACTCCCACATCAATTTTGATAGCAAGTATAACATATTTGAGCACTGAAAAATGGTCTAAGAAATCATAGAAATTTGTTTTGTAACTTATATAGAAAAAACATGTGATAAAATTTCATGTTCATAAACTAAGAAGATGGCTTATTATTATAATTCACAACTTGGGAGGTAGAGGCAGAAGGATCAGTAGTTCAAGACCAGCATGTGTTTTATAAAATTCCATTTCAAAACAATAAAAATTGAATCATACGTGTATATTGTTTCTGCAGTCCCAAGATACTTAAGAATCCTTCTTTAATAAAATCTATTGGAAGTCTGTTGCCTGCAAAACAACTAATTTTATCACCTTAACATTGATTAATCTTTAATTAAGATTAAACACACAGTCTTCTCTCTCTCTCTCTCTCTCTCTCTCTCTCTCTCTCTCTCCTCTTGAGTATGTGCATTTTCCACCCCAATTACTCAACTTCTCATGTTTCTCCATTTAAAAGTTCCTCATAGTTATTTTTCACCTAGACCACGTCAAAACAAAATGGCTATGACAAGAATATACAGCTTGCCTTCCAACTTTCAGTAGGTTTTTGAAAACTTATATACAAAATCTCATTTTCTTCTTTCCATAATTATTCATAGAACTCTCTGAAGGTCCTCTTGTTGATGAAAAAGTAAAGAAAATCTTGGACTCAAGACATATAACGGTAGTGCGAAAAAACATAATGAAGGTGATATAGTAACTATATAATAAAATGATAACTTTTGGTAGATAAGAAATTTTATTTTTTAAAATTTTATTTGATTTTAAAAGATTAAGTATCATTTGCTTGTTAATGATACTTGATTTTGAGTTTTAAGAAGGGTGTTTCCTTAATTTCTTGTTTTTTATTTACTCTGTAGAGTTAGAGTTTGAAATACTGCATTCCATATCACTTGAACTATCTTTCCACTACTAAACTTTGAGGTAAGTACCCACACATAAGAACACAATAAGAATAACTGAGTTGCTTTATAATAAATGTTATATGTAAGTATTTTACATTTAAATATTTCTTTGTACTTATGAAACCACTTATGATGCCAACAGTTTAAGACTGGCAAGATGCAGAAAGAAGACTAAAAAAGTGGGATGAATCTGCACCTCCCAATATTTACTGGACTTCTGGAAAAATATTTTCTGGTGTGTTATCACAGTGTTGCTCATCCTGTTGTATATTCTGAAATACACTGGTGAGGTTTTTGTTGCTGTTTTCCTAAAATTATTCGAGCTAACATTTCAATTTGGAAGATATTTGTTGTAATATGTTGTAGCTAAATTTTATGTTGTAATTATTTGATGCTTTTATAGACCTGATAATAAAGATTTGCCATAAAATGAATCAAATGTACTATCTCACTGCAGCTATTTTACTTCAATCATAAAATGTACAAACATCAAATTACCATAAATTAAACATAACATTATCAGTGTTGTGTTTTAGTTAGTTTTCTGTTTCTGAGAGTAACTCTGTACTGCTGTCATAACACTGACAGCAGAAGCTCTGTCTCTGAGACACCATGGTTATCCAAAGATGTTTATGCATCAGAGCACTTAGGCATTATAGCTGCAATAAAAAAAAGATGCTACAAAATTTTCAGGATCATATTTATGCAAGGTAATGATAGTTGCAAAGGAATGATGCTTTAAGAATGGCAATTTTGGTTCATTTCCTATCCACATTTTATGATTTCAGGTGTACATATCCCTCCACCATGTAGTGGGTAGAAAGTAAATGCTTCTCTTCATATAATACCTATTATTGTCTGTGTTGTCTTAATTTGGCCCATCATTTTTTTACTAGTAGATGCCTAATCACACTGGTGACTTCAGTTATTATCAAAGTATGCATCACAATGAAGTACAAAATAATTTTAATAATCTCCTATACTGACAATGTGATATTTTGTTTTCTGAAAACCTAAAGTCTGTAACAGATTTATAATAAGAAATTTAATATTTTTCTTCAATACTTTTGTCATTTTATAGCATTACTTGTAAACATTGAAAGAATACAAATGGGCTGTCATCTTTAATTTGGTTTTAACAATGACAACTGCTTCTTTCCTTAGTTTTTATCTAAGAAGAACATAAAGATAACATGCTTAGAAATTATTTTAAAAGAAACACAGCACACAGATAAAGAGATATCAATAACTAATCTCTATCAAAACTTACATTGGTACATTTGTGATAAAAATAGATCATCGGTTATTCTTATTTGATTTCATAAATATCCTACACGCTATCAATAAAACATATTGCAAAGTCACAATCTCAGGTCAATAGTGGGATAAACAAAGGAAACAGAAGGCAGCAGAAATGAGGAGCATGACAGGGATAAGAGATTCAAGGGTAAGTGAAAAAAGGTCATTGAATTCCTATGTGCTATTTTCAAATATTATCCTCCAAGCACAACACAATATTTTTCGTGCTTGATTCCAGATGTATTCCAGAAATCTGAAGAATAATATAGTGTAATTTACTACACTAAAAAGTAAGGATGTATTAATTCCATCCCTACACAAACAGTTCTGAAGGCACAGAGCCTCATAAATGATTCATTATAATCAACTGAAAGAATTTCTTGCTTCCGCAGTTGCAATAATGTAAGTAATAAAGCAGGTAGTTAATTTCACGATTATAATAGAATATACAAATATTAGTATTTGCAAACTTAGTAATATAAACCTGTGCTTGAAAAGATATGTGGGAAAATACAAAAATGCCCCCAATTTCCAGCTTAATTTTAAATTTTATTAAGGAACTGGACCATAATTTCCAAACTCTAATTTATCCAGTGATCGTTCCCTAAAGAAGACAATGCAAATGGGTATGAATAAATATACAAAGAAGGAAGACAAGACTTTATTAAGTTATTTAATGTCAATGTATGAGTTTATAAGTTAAAAAAATAAATATAATTTGAAACGGTGATTACTTAGAATCCATGTCAAATATGCCATTATGACTACAAAAGTTTTATCCTAATACTTAGCTTTGGCACTTGCATAGCAGTAACTGGGCACTGTTGCACAGGATACATTAATAAGTACTACATAGGAAAATTAGGCAAAGCACCTGGAGAACATTCAATGTTGGAAAACAGTGTTAATTCCATCTAAAAATTTTCTACTAAATCTTTAATAATGATTGTTATGAAATAACACTATTTTCCTTGTTAAAACTTACATATTAATATTAATATGCATCTTAATATTATGTTTAATCATGAGGTTATATTCCATTCCCAGAACCAACATAACAACTCACAATTATCTGTAACTCCTGTCTCAGCTATCACATGCTCTGATCTGGCCTCGGTAGGAACTGCACTAATCTGGTACACAAACATATGAGTAGAAAATCACAAAGACTCACAAAATAAAAACAAACTTGAAGAATTTTAAAATAAGTAAAATATTGTCTAAAAACTTATTTTTAGAAAATATTTGGCAATACATGTATGTACATATAATCATTTCTATACACTTTCTAAACTTTTTTTCAATTTAACTGTGAATTTGTGTCTTTGTTTATGTGCATTCATGTGCATGTGTGCGTGGGCATGCATTTATGTGT
This sequence comes from Microtus californicus, assembly GCA_028537955.1. Classification (NCBI taxonomy): domain Eukaryota; kingdom Metazoa; phylum Chordata; class Mammalia; order Rodentia; family Cricetidae; genus Microtus; species Microtus californicus. The sequence continues at coordinate 122,916,049 of JAQJZF010000001.1, forward strand.
GTGTGTGTGTGCATGTGTGTTTGTACACATGAGTGCAGTTGCCCATAGAAAGTGTAAGAGGGCAGAACAATGGAGTACTACACAGCAGAAAAAATAACAACATCTTGAATTTTGCAGGACATTGGATGGAGCTAGAAAATATTAGCGTGAGGTAACCCAGACACAGAAAGACAATTATCACATGTATTTACTCATAAGTGGTTTTTAAACATAAAGAAAAGAAAACCAGCCTACAAACCACAATTCCAGAGAATTTAAACAACAATGAGGACACTAAGAAAGACTTTCATAGATCTAATTTACATTGGATGTAGAAAAAGACAAGATCTCCTGAGTAAATTGAGTGCATGGGGACCTTGGGGGAGGGTTAAAGGGAGAAGGGGAGAGGCAGGGAGGGGAACAGAGATAAATGTAGCGCTCAAGAAAAATCAATTTTAAAAAGTAGATTCAATAAAAAAAAAGAGGACAGAAGATTTCCTGGAGCTGGGATTGGAGGCAGTCATGAGCTGCCCAACAAGACTTCTTAGATACTGTCAATAAAATCAAAGGCTCTGGAAGAATAGGGAACATTCTTATCACTAAGTCATCTCTTTTAAGTCTTAATCCTACATTATTGTACTTCCTTTCTTCAATAACATATGTTCATCTTTTGTAACTAATATTCTAACCAAGTTTTTAATGAGAACACATCTTCTATCCTCAAAGAAAACTGGGAAAACAGGTTTAGCATCAGTCTTAAAACTGGTTCACACTCTTGGAGGTGATATCAATTACTGCTACTTATATAGATTTGCATTTCTTATAATCATTGACATGAAAGTTTATTTCTATATAACCTTTGACAATTAATATATTTTGTAATCCTAGAAATGAATAGTGAGCATTTAGTGGATGCATGAACTATGAATAAACATGATTGCTAATTGTTGCATAATTCTGCATATTTTTGCATAACTGTTCCTACTACATTTGCACTGTCATCTATTTAACTAGTCATTGACAATTATGTTTTTAATGCAAATATTATAAATTCTATTAAAATATGCAATTGAATATATTTGAATGAGTTATAAATGTTTTTCTTTTAAAATTTTTTAAAATTTATATAGCTACATGAAAAAGCTAGTAATATTTTACTATCTATTTTATTTTTAAAATTTCTAGTTCTGCTTAGGAGTCTTCAAATCCTATTATTAAAATTCCCTTCTTTATATTTATTTTTATTTTTAAAAAGAATATTTGATGTGTGTGAGTGTGGGTACATAAAGGATATTGTGTGTTTGTCGGTCAGAGGACAACATTTGAGTATCTGTTCTGCCTTCTACTGTATTGAAAAGGAATTTTTTCTGATTTCTGTGATGTTCACTGTACACTGTATGCTAGTTTTATGGAGGCAATTATCCTCTCTCCACATTCCATCTAATTATAGGAGTGTCACAACTATATTATGCAATTTTTAATTTTATTTTAAATTTGTGTATGTGTAACTCTGTGTGTGTTTGTGTACTCATGTATGTACCATGACATATGTGTAGAAGCCAGAAGACAACTTGCATGAGTGGTTGTTCTACTTCTATTATGTGCATTTCTGGGATCAAACGCAGGGTTTTAAGTTTGATGGAGTTGCCTTTACACATCAACTCATCTTTCTGTCCACAATATTTGAACTCTTGTGTGTTTCATTGATCATAGTTGGGTCACTAGCCCTGAGTGAGTAGTGCCTTTACCCATTGTACTATCTCTCCAGTTTCTGTCCTTCTTTAAATGTAGTTTTATACAAGTTTTAAAGATATCTTTAATATTATCATTAACATTTTACTGCCACAAAGCTTTCTGTATATAAGCATGACACACTGAAGATGAATATGAAACATTAAGGCATGATGAGTGAGGGGTGATATATCCCTTATATTCATTATATTTGTTTTCCAATGCCCATTTTTCAGGATGTTATTACAAAATACTATGAACTATGTGGCAGAAAACAAACACCCTAGGTTTCTTACAGTTCTGAAGATGTAAATGGCCAATATCAAGGGAGACTATGATTTGCTTTCTTGAGAGGATTAGTTTCTTAGAGAGTATTTTATTGTGTTCTACAGGATATGGTCTAAGCCTTGACTGTTAGAGAGGAAGAGGAGAGGGTGGTAAAGTCTGTTTTCTCCTGTTACCTTATGCATATTCAAATAAAACTCAGGTTTCCAGGCTTATGAGCATGTATTTTACCCACTCAAAAATCTTGGCCTTGGCAAAGACTCTAAAGAGTCAGTTTATATCTTGGAATTAGGATTATTTACCAACATGTTTCTTTGTACCATTACGTTGAATGGATTTTTACCAACCTAATTTTTTTCTCAGCTTCTATATTTAATTTATAATTATGTATTCAACCCTTTTATATTTATCTACTTTTTTATATGACATTATGAACTCTTAGAATGGCTAACTACAACCAGTTATATGGATAGACTTGTTATATGAACACGATATTACAAGTTTTCTATGCTTGTATATTTTTACACACTTCTAGATTTCAAAGACGCTGTGATACTTAATTATCTGTGTACATGGTTGGTTCAATATAACAAATAAAGCAGTTTAAATCGACCATAGCTTCATAGTCCTGATTCTTCTCTCTTACACACTCCACTCTGTTATCCTTGGAAACTAGAGACCGAAGTAAGCAATAACCAGTATATTCAGGGCAACCAAATATGGCTAAACCCAATCTTTCAATGAGCTTATAATTTCTTCTAAATGTTAAGATTGTGCAAAAGAGTAATCATAAGAACAAATTTATCAGGCTTGGTGTGGAGGAGCATGTCTTTAATCCCAGTACCTGGAAAGCAGATCAAAATAGATCTCCGTGGGTTCAAGGATATTATGGTATATACAGTGAGTTGCAGGACAACACAAACTACATACTGAGACCATCTCTCAAAGAAAAAAAGAGATCTCATGAATAAATCAATTTGCACCCACTGTTTGCTTTATTAGTGTGAAATATTAAATTGAAATATACAATATTTATGATTATAATAATTACAATGACCTTAGAATAAAGAGAGAGAAAAAATGGTTGAGAGTATTTATTTTATATGGACTTTTGCCTTCTTCCTCTTGTAGGTAGTCTGTGACTACCTTGATTAGAAAATGGTACACATTTCTTTGTCCTCTATAAAGCATTAGCTTCTCAAAGCAAGCACAATCTCACACCAGGTAGAGCCTTCAGGAAAGAAGGAGGAAGATTAATAACTGTAGATTGTTTTAAGTGTAATTAAGGGCATGAGAAATTTCAAAATCCGATAGAACAACTGCTGTGTTCCCCACAGGGCTCTGTGACAAATGCATCCATTTGGGCACGTGGATAACTTGCATGGAGAGATAATGAGGAAGTCAATAGTCCATGGTGATCAGTGTAGTAGGTGACAAATTACTTTCCCTTGTTCTTTCGCTTGTGGTCCCTGAGGGCCGGTCTCATAAATAGATAGATGTAGAGCTTCAGGTTTAGTGAGCACTGAGAAGCAAGAGGAATTTATCCCTATCCCAAATGAGATCCTTTCCCTTGGATTTAGCAGCAGAAAAATTAAGAGAACCTGCTTGCTAAAGGTGTCTCCAAAGTCATCCATTTTAACTTGGAAATGGCTTTCTTCATCTTGATTTTTTTCATGCTTAATTGGCTCCTATATTTAAATTGATTGATTGTTTTCACATTGGGCATGTGTCCCTTCAGTTTTTTCCTCTTCCTGTAGTCTCTATAGTAGAAAATTTTGGTTGCTAGGTGTAGTAATAGGCCACCAGTCACATATACATACCATTTATCTACTAAGATGCTTATCTTCTAAAAACTGAGAGATATCATTCACAGCAATCAAAACCAAGTCATTCTGAAATGTCTGAGAAATACTGCCCTCATATTATAAAACATAAATTTAGTTTATAAGTTTGTACTATTGTCTATATTTCATTCTCAAATCTTTAAATTAGAGTGCCTCTTGGTATGTTGAGTGGAAACATTGAATATCCTCTGTTTACACAAGACATCAAAAAATTATAACAAAGTAATCAAATATTTCAGATATTGTCCCTATGCAGATTATAATTTAATAGAAAATAAAATATATATTTGTTAGTTCCTTGTATTTCTAAGTGACAGGTAATATGACTTATGTTTTATTTATTTTAATAAATTTTAAGTGCATCTATTTGTATGTATATTTGCATTTTATGTATGCATGTCCACAAAATCTAAAAGAGGGTATTGAATCTACTGGAATGGGAATTATAAATGGTTGAGAACCACCCAACTTGGAAACAAGGAATAGACCTCATATTTTCTAGAAGAGTAGAAAACACACTTATAATCTCCAAGTCACTTTGCTGTGGGATAATGCTCCTATACACTATAAAAATTTGTCACTCACATTAGTTTAATATAATGCTGACTGGCCAGTAACCAGACAGGAGGTATAGACAGGGTGATGAGAGTAAGAGAATTCTTTGAGTAAGTCACCAACAAGATCCAGAAGAAGAGGTACCAAGATACGTGACTAAACATAGACAAGACTTATGGGTTAGTTTAAGTTTTAAGAACTAGTTAATAATAAGCTTGAGCTAATAGGCCAAACAATTTATAATTAATCTAAGCCACTGTGTGTTTTTTCGAGACTGAATGACTGTGCAACTGGATGTGACAGATCTTCCATCAATAAACACATCTCTTGCCATGAGATGAGATTTTATAAAAACAGTTCAGGTAGAAAGAAGTTTTCTAAAATTTCTTTTTTTGTTGTTTTTTTTTTTATTGATTTTTATTGAGCTTTACATTTTTCTCTGCTCCCCTCCCTGCCTCTCCCTTACTCTCAACTTTCTCCCAAGGTCCCCATGCTCCCAATTTACTTGGGAGATCTTGTCTTTTTCTACAAAAATTCTAGGCAAGTTTTATTGAAAAGCATTTTGAGCCTACCAACAAAGTAACCCCAGTGTACCTATGCAAATGAGGTGTGCATGACATCAGGTACCATCTGAAGACCCGTAAAAGAAAAAAAAAAACAAGATATGCATTAAATAGCTCTTTGAAATTGGATTGAGAAGGATTTACAGGTTAGGTTGTAAATATACACATAATGACACTGGTTAGGACATCGATCAAGTGAAGACTTTTAAGAGGGATGTGTTGGTACTATCAAAGAAATATGCAATAAAACTAGAAATGGAAAAATGAAATTATTACAATTAAAATAAGGATAAAATTGAAACCACCTCAAGGTATTAGAAAAAGATTAATGAGTAAATATCAAAATACATATAAGAAAAGATTAATAAAAATCAGACCTCAAAGTATTGAAATGAAAACAAATGATCATAGAGTCAAATAATAAAATATTTGTTTTTTTTTAAATAATGAATGACTCACATCAATAGCATGGTATATGTTTAAAGAGAACATTTCAAAAGAAACCTTTAAAATCTCTAGGACAATTGGGTAATATTTCAAAACTTTTGCTCCATAACAAAATCTAGGAGAAACTGGTGACATTGTAATAATCTTATGAAATCATATTTACTATTATTATTATGACAAATATTTGTGTGTGTGTGTGTGTGTGTGTGTGTGTGTGTTTGCCTTTGGGTGGGTATGCATACTTATATATGGTTACCTGGGGAGGCAGGAAAGAGCACTGGGTACCCTGAAGACGGTCAAAGGAGTTGTGAATTTGACCTTTTTCTCTAGTGTGTGGTTCTAATAACCAAATTCTAATTCTTTGGAAGATCAACCAACACTCTAAACTATGTAGTTCTGTCATAAAGCCACAAAGAAATGATGCTAAATTTTTAACTGATACTAAATTCAGAAATGCTGGAGTGACAAATATTTCTTCAAAGTAATTTAAGACTACTTAAAAACATTTTTACAAACTAACAAACCAACTCCAAAATAAAAGACAAATAAAACTAAGATGACCTATGGGGGGAAAAACACGCTGAGTACTAATTTGAACATAAGATCCTTAGGATGACATTATGCAGCTTAAGTAAGAAATTCATACATTTCTGGTAGGGCTGGTTATACATATCTACTAATAAGCAAGTAGATAACTTTGCCACTACTATGAACTTTAAAGTAGTTTTAAAGATACAGTTTGCCGAGGATTGCAACCCATAGGTTGAGAACCCCTGTTCTAGAGGAAGAGCATTGTCGACAGTTCCCATTCACAACTTCGTCAGTTGAGAGACATAGAAGCTTCTTGACTTTTTATCTAGAAACACAGTAGAAACAGGATGAGTTAGACTTTGAGATAATTAATCTTTGTCCTTTGAGCTATAATAAAGACTGTGAAATTGCAATACACTGAAGGCGACGACTTAAGTCACAAACAATCCCACACCAGTTTGGAATTATGATTAATAGAATGGTTATTTATTTAAAGGGGAAAAAACTTACAGATCACCGTCGCAGACAACAGCCCTCTGTGCAATCAGGAAGGGAGTCTAGTTACCAGTAGCAGAGCAGGAAGTAAGAGAGAGGAGAGGGAAGTGGCTGCTTTTTTAAAGGGAGAGAGACCACACCCCGATGGGCTGGTATTGGCTGAAGGAGTGGAAGGAGCTCCTGCAACAATACACAGTTAACCAGCAACAATAATTGTCTATAAGATGTTCTATTGTTCATTTATGAGGAAGTTCATAGGTCTTCATGTCTTCATGTCAGGTTTCCACATCTGTCAACCTTCAGTATTACTTTATTCAGCAAAGCACTTCTTGATCTCAAATTCATATCTATCACTTTTAAGGGTGTCACAGTGATTAGAAAGATTTACTTCAGAGATTAGTCATCATAGAATTAATTTTTCTTTTTATAGGGATTAATTATTTAAATAATGATTTTATTTAGATATTTTCATTCACATATGTAATCTACTTTAATCACATTGAGTGTCCCCATTAATTACCCTTTATTTTCCTCTCTTTCTTTCCAATTAACCTCCTTCCTCTACAAACAATCTCTTTTGCAAATATCTGTTTTGTTTTTAAAGCCAGAGTCTGATACAGAGGAAAATTGCCACAATTATCTTCTCCTTTGTGCTTATTTTGGTCAGTATAGTGATCTCCATTTGCATTCATTTCCCTGTAGTTGTCTTTCTTTTATTTAAACAGTGAAATGGAAGAAGAATCATCTATCTAAATTTTCCTTTGTCTTGCAATTTCCTATGACCACTTAAGACATCTGATAACAAAACAACAACAACCAAACCACCACCACTACCACCACCACCACCACCACCAACAACAACAACAACAAGAGTGAAAAGAAAATTGCAAAGTTGGAAAATGGATTATCTGGTGTCGTAGCAAAGCCTTAACTGTCAGTTTAAGACATAACTTAGAGTCATGCCTCCTCTGAGGGATTTCCCAGATCTATTTGGTCTGTGGATATGTCTATGGATTGCTTGGATTGTTAATCAATGTAGGAAACTCAGCAAATTATGTTTGTCATTATTCCCTGAATTTGTGGCCCTCAACATATAAGAAAACTAAGCAAAAGCCAGAGAGTGGGGAAGCACGCAGTATAATCCATAGTTTCTCTTCCAATTTTTTTCCCTTCTGTCAGAGACCTGCAAGTCAAATCTCTTCCACCATTATTCTCTTCTGGTCAGAATGTTCTATCACAGCACCAGAAAGGAAACAAGAACATTTGGAATATGAGAACATGAATGGAGGCCAGATGTGGAGCGTAGGGCAGCAAATTTTACCAGGTACAAATGAAATTTTCCTCTAGTTCTCTAAACATACTTCTGTGGTCATCCTCAGGAACATGGCTTGAGGAGCATCGTTTGTGATGCCTAGTCTTCTGTACTAGTATCCCAGTATCTCAGATGCTTTTATTCACACCTTTTCACAGATTCCATCAGAATGTTCCATCATCATGAAATGTTCTGATGATGAAAAAAAGTAATGCTTGTAAGAGTGCCACTGAGGGAGAGGAATCCCAGAAAAACATTCCTGCACAGCTTCCTTTGGCTGTAAGCAAGGCATGTTTTCTCCTATCTACCTGGAGGTTTCTTGTAGAACTAAAACTCAGTTTTGTACTGGTAACTTCTAAACATTAACTTTTGATTCACTTTATATTTTCTACTTGTTCCCTCCTGTTTGATGTTCACATGAGTTTCCTATAATTATGTCCCTTCTGAGCCACTTGCACCCATTTTCTTGTCTCATCATATTTTGAAAAATATGTATGGTAAGCATAACTAACTACTTAAGGAAAAAAAAACTTACAAATCTTGATGCAAAATTTCAAAAAGAAATTATACTAATGAAGACTAAGCAAATGCAGGTGTTTCTTTGAAGAATCTGAGTCGGCAATTTTGTCTATCATACACTGCAACATAATTGTATTCAGTTGTTTAAAGTGTTACATCTTAACCACAGTTTTATTTTTTCAGACTGTGTATGTGTGGTTGGAATTGGCTAAATGTTGGTTTTGTACAGGAAAAAAAAATAAGCATATGCAATGATTCGATTAATGATTTTATTATAGATAAGGCCTTGACAAAGCAGAATCTTCATCCCTGGCTTTGGTAATCAGAGATCAGAAATGTAATCAGAAATTTAAGAACAAGATTGTTCTTACATACATGGAATTTCCAATTGGCAATAGTACAATGAAGAAATAACAATCTGGCGATCCAAATCACTGCTTCTCACCCTCTAACATTACTATTAATGAAATGTGCTTACATTTACCTCATATCTGTGCAACGTAAGCTAACAATGCATTAAAAAACAATTATGGAATCAAAGAGGCTGAGCACTCTATGTGTTTTAGCATCATCTGTTCAACTAGCTCTTAGGCAGCATTAATTTACATGCTTTAAACATACTTCAGGCATGATATAAAATTGCAATGCTAGATAATATGCATGTATAGATCATATCTAGATATATATTTATATGTTTTATTCTGTAGCTTCAACTTCAATATTCACAAATTCTCAAATATATGTTGATGAACAATATATACCACTAATTCTGTATTTTAACATCTAAAATGATTTCATTCAAATACTGTGAAGATTGCTCCTGATTTTTTTCTTAGACAATTTGTATTTAAAAATTTGCTTAAACATTTAATTAACTGAGTTTTCACATAGTGCGAGATATGGCCAACTTTATTCTGAAAAACACTGGAATTTAACAAGAACTGCTCTGATAACAATATATTGGAACTTAGTGATCGGTTTGGTTGTATGTTTGTTTGTTTGTTACACTTCTTCTGGATAGATTTTTGGAATGACCTTAGAGCAAGAGAGAACCTTGGCAAGCAGGTAAAAACAAATCAGCTGAGGAAGCACATTAATAAGTACCTTAAGAACTATTTTCCAATAATGAAAATGATTATCTGGAGGCATCTCACTACATATGCTGAAATTGTCAGACTAATTAATCAATTTATTTGCATTTCATACAATCAAAAACACTATAATTTTAAACATCAATTCTGTTAAAAATACTGTCAATTAGATTTTAAATGGTGGGATATGTTTCTATATAAGGTTTTGAGCGCACATACAGAAAACAAATTACATTTATTACAGGATCATAATTCAAACATTTCTTCTATGAGAACCTTGAGCTTTGATGGACAGTTTTTGAGATTTTGTATATCACTCTAAACTATTGTTTTCATTCATTTGGACATAGCTATGAACAATTCTCTGCCACTTCTGTCTTGATTCATCTTTAAGATACACTACCTCTCCTTTATGTAGTATCATCTGGGGCTTAGCAGAACACCCACACTTCTTGTCAACATGAAAAGTTTGTGCTCAAATTATATGTGCCTATTAATTGTCTAGATTTCTCTGACTATCAAAGTTCTAAGCATCCTACATATCATGTCTTGTTTGTCAGTGAGCTCTGTGTTCAAAAGGGAAATATAATGCCCTCTGTACAGCACTGACTCAACTCTAAAACAAGGATAACACGATGGCGTTATCCTGCCAATATTTGTGACAAAGGCTTTAAGAGTTTCCCAAGGTCTGACACTTTGCTTTAGCTTCCTTTGAAACAGATTTCTGAGTCTCTCAATCTGGAATGTAAATAAGTCTAGCTAGTTGTAAAGACTTCAGCAATTCTCAAAGAATCAATACTACCCCAAACTGGGTCTAGAAAAGGTGCATGTCTGAAGATGAATGTTCTGTTTTTTTCCATGAACAATGTTTATTAAGAGGTTTTCTTGAGTTCAATATACAAGGAAAAAAATACTTCTAAAATATTAAAAGCCTCAAATTATCCAGAAGAAGTGAATTTATCTCACAGCTATGATCTAGTTTTCATATTTAATTCTTCTCTAGTTTTATTTTGGATTGAACTCATGTTATTTATACAAAACATTCCAGTAAATATGCAGATATAAACAAAACTAGGGTGATAAATTGAAAGAGATTTAAAAGCAAAACAATGTCATAAAGGAAAACCCTCATAAATATAATGAATGTCTTGCAAATATCATAAGGGTATTGACTTCTTCAGGCACATATCTCATATATATATTCCAAGTGCTGAAATGAGAGTTAAATGTGTCTGTAATTATGCAATAACATATATATATACATATATATTTACATCACAAATACATGAATGTAACTAGTTTTATAGGAGGTTTCCAACTTCTACATATCTATATTTTCACCCTAATTTCATACTTACAAAATGATGATAAATAAATATCCGTTCCTACCAAGTTGAATGGTCTTTGATGATATGTCATAGTCATTCTGTTTAAAAAAAATTAACAATATATTATTAAAGGTTTACTAGTTACTTTAACCTCACTCTAAATTCATTTGTATTTCATGTTTAATGAGTGCTTCTAAAATCTTAGGATATTTTCTCTAAAAAACTGAATATGATCAAATTACATTATGTGAAAATTTAAATTAAAATTAATTATAAAAATAATATATATTTAGATGGATATATAGCATTAGGTTCATACAGGGTATAAAAATTAAAATTAACAAGCAAAATAACTCAAGTGAAATTATTAATCATAAGAAGTTTTCCTTAAATCTCCCTTTTTCTCCAAGAATTTAGTTTTCTAGAAAACTGCTGCATCGTGTATTGGGAATACAGGGGTCCATCATCACGATTTGCTGTTCCATGTTTCCTCAAGATCATAGAACTCGTTCCTTAACTTTTTTAATACTATACTTTAAATTCCCATATTAGAGATACTGTGAACAACCAGTAATTTACACTGAAATTAGTGATCAAAATATTCCATATAGTATGCCTGATAGCATGAATTCTAAAATGTATAAGTCATGCTGTGTCCATGTTATTGCATAATTACAGACACATTTAACTCTCATTTCAGCACTTGGAATACAATTATTTTAATTTTTCTGTCCATGACACATACCCCATGCAAATTTGGACAAGGATGCAGAAAAGTACCTAGAAGAATAGCAGTATTTTCAACAAAAGATGCTTAGAAAACTGGATTTCTACACACAGATGGTTGAGATTCAATCAGCATCTCTTGTACTAAGTCAACTCTAAATCAGCTAAGAACCTCAAAAAAATCTGGGACTCTGAATCTGTCAGAGTAAAGGTGAATACAAACTTTGTAAAGAGACATGTATAGGGGATGCAAGAATAGGACTCCTGAGCCTAATGAAATAAAGTGAACAATTCACAAATGAAACTTAGCTAAATGTACAACATGTGAAAAAGCTGCTAAAAGAATAGAGGAAAAACTGCCCGATATACATCCAACAGAAGATTCAAATCTAGTCTATAAAAAGAACTGAAAGAGAAATAAACAACTAAAAATTGGTTGTATTATGAAGGAATTAATGAGTGGGAAAATGGTAAGGGGTGTATGTAAGTAGGAAGGAAACAGGGAAAGCAATACATAAGGAAAGAGAGGAATGATTAATAACACTAAGGATGTTTGAAAAAGTCATCATGACACATTCTGATTAATTAAAACTATAAACAGTGTATTTGCAAGCATGGATATGCATATGTGTCTATACAGACACTCACATTTGAATGAACTAAACAGCGTTAGGTGATAATAATCCCCACAAAAACCACAAGCATAATCAACAACAACAGTCAAAAAAAAAAAAAACCTTCTACTCTCCATGGGAAATCTCTTTTGGTCAGAGAGTGAAAGAGACTCCCAACCTAGGATAGGCTACTCCTGTTGCCCTTGGTTGCCTTTCAGAACTTGAAGATAAGATCTTATTTCTGAAAACAGCACACATTTTGGATGCACATCTTGGAAGTTGTCAGTTCGAACTCATATGCAAGTCACCTTCCTGAGAACTAGCTTTCCTAGTATCTGAAGTTGATATGCAAGCTGCCAATAGAGACAATCAATCATTAGACAAAGCCATATTGCTTACAAATGAAAATCATTTTGTTCCAGCATAGCAATGTATCCCCAGTGGTGTAACAGTGACACTTGTACATTGAAGATAGTAGACAGCTTTCTTATTGAACTTAAGCCCTGATCTATATGAGAAAATTTATGACTGGGGGGATAAATCTAACAAACTGCCTATAACTGGTGAGGCCAGAGAACAGATTTCATAATCTACTTTCACTTTCCCAATCCAGTTAATCTCTAATTGAATTTTTAATACTTATCCTTAATCTCACAGATAAACATAGTTCTACACAGGGGTCAAAACATTTCTTTTTAAGCTGATGGAGACTATTGCCAGCAGCTGGTCAAAATGGAAAGAAAAACTGATCATTTTCACCCCGCCTGTGCTTACACCTACAACATAACCCCTACAACTCAGGGTCAGAGAATACCACAGAAGAGGGGATGGAAAGACCGTAAGAACCAGCAGACAAGTGACAGAATAGACAGGAAATCCCAACAATATGTTGCCTAAACAAAATCACATAATCACACACCAATTGATATGCCAATCAGCAAGGAGAAAATCTCAGAAAGTCCTACTCATAAGTGAAGACATTCAAGCAATTTAAGATAGCCGAGAGAGGGAGAAGTTTGCTTCTCAGGGAGTAGTCTCCTGATAGGATATTCAATTCCAAGAAGTCAGTTCTAAACAAATACAAATATAAAGAACACTAAATGAATGCAAGTATGTGTATGTGTGTGTGCGCACACATATGTGTATGTGTAACAACAATGAAGGAAAAGAAGTTAAGACTCTGCAGCAGGTCTCAGGTTTTGAATAAAGAGAGAGAAGGATGGAAATAATGTTAAATGTTAGTATTCATACAGGAAATTGTCAAAATTTAAGTAAAGTAAAAATCTTTGGGGTGGAAGTGACATATGGAATTAAATAGAAAGTACTCAAAAGAAGAAACGATATCGTTAAATAGATAATGTGTACAAGTTCATTTGAGTGACTAGAATTAGATGGCATTAAGGAAAAAATATTCTGCAATGATTCCAAACTACAGAAGTTGAGTTTGGAGCAATATATCTATATAGCCCAATGAGCCTTATAGTCTAATTCATAAAAATAAATTATATACATTTCATTTGTGTAATTTGATATTATTGACAAATGCATATATTTGTGTAACCAACACCACAATGCAGAATACAGTGCTGCTGTGAGACTCCATGCCAAATGACTAGAAATGGATTCCTGAGATCTATATGAAGAGAAGAAGATAGCATAACATCTCAGGTATTCAGATTTCAAATCCACGCTTATCATTGTAAGTCTAATAGGTTTTCACTACACTGCTCAAGTAGTTTCTTCAAAAAGGAAAATAAACTTCCACAAGATCCAGGCCCTGTAAGATATTTATTTGTTGATGATGAATACTTATAAACATATATTTTATAAGAAATAAATGCTCATAAAAGCATATTTTATTTTACAAATTATGAATATGTGTTTATGGTATTTGGTTTTGTATCTGTGTATGTGAGGATCCTGTTCTATTACAGAGATAAGAGGACAATTTCAGGTTTTGCTTCCTGTTTTCAACATTATTTGATGTAGGCTGTCTTTCACTTTTTTTGTTTTCCATTGTGCTAAATATGCCAGGATATCAGGTCCATGACCTTTTAGCAATTGTATTGTCTTGACTCCCAGTATCATTGTACAATGGCTGGCATCATTGACAGTCTACTCTGCCCACTTTCCATAAGTTATAGGGATTCATACTCATGGCCTCATGCTTATAAAACAAGTGCCTCTCCTAACTCAGTTTTTCAGTCCCTAGATTGACTTTTAATACTCCAAATATGGTACAGACACAGGAATTCCATTAGAGCTGGCAGTAGATAAAGTCCTGGTAAACCTATAAACTACTACACAATTCAAAGGAATATTTTGAATAAAAGAAATGGTAATTAAGGGTATACACTTCTCTTGAAGAGAATCTGGCTTAAGCTCCTACCATGTATGTTAGTGACTTCCAACAACTTGTAACCCCAATCCCTGGGAACCCAATATCTCTGGCTTTCAGGGCACTGCATTCACATGCACATTCCCACAAATAGGCACACATACACACATGGGGGGGCATACAGACAAATGTGGCTTCAATATAAGTCTTTCAAAAAAGAACAAATTGTGATATCACACAACTTGAATAAGCAGCAAAGTTAATTATAGTCTAAATCCAAGGTAAGACACTATAATTAGATTTTTCCCTTTTGTTGTTTACTTTGAGGCTTAGAGAAATTACTACAAAGATTTATCTTTCCTTTTCATTTTTAAAAATGAGGGAAAACTTGGTTGACAGGAAGTTTTTGAAATCTATTTATTTTTGTTTCTTTACTTTTTATTTATTCTTCATGCATGCCATACCTCCAGACCTCTGTGGCCTTCCCTCTTTCCAAGATTCTCTGCTCCTCCATTTTCTTTCAGAAAAGAGCAGGCCTCCCAGGGATATCTACTGAAAAGTTCATATCAAAATGCAATTAGACGAGTCACAAACCCTCATATCAAGATCAGACAGACAATCCAGTAGGAAAAAAGGGTACCAAGTATAGGCAACACAATGGGAGATACTCTACTACTACTAATAGGAAACCCACAAAACCCCAAGCTAAACAACGATAACATTCATCCTGAGGATCTAACCGAGACCTATTTAGATTCTGTGATTGCGGCTTCAGACTCTGAGCGCTAATGAGCCATGCTTAGTTGATTCTTTGGGCCACGTTGTCCTGTTTTTTTTTTTTTTTTTAACCTTCTGCCTCCTACAATCCTTCCTCTTCTTCTGCCACATCTCCTAAGCTATGGCTAATTTGGTGTAGGTCTCTGTGTCTGTTCCCATCATTTACTGGAATAAACCTCTCTGATAGCAATTCGGCTAGGTTCTGATCAATGAATACAGCAAAATCCCTCCTTAGGAATCACTATATTGATTATTATTGGCCAGTTGTGTTTAGTTCTATTTTAGTCATGCAGCTTTGAATTCCTGGCCATCCAGCCAGTACCAGGTATGGGCTCTCTCTCAGGACATGAGTCTCAAGTTAGATGAGTCATTGGTTGACCCTCTCACTAGCTCTGAACTATCACTGTCCCAGCACATCTTGCAGGCAGGACAGGTCAAAGGTTTTATGCCTGGGTTGGTGTCCCAGTTCCACCACTGAATGCTTTGCTTGATTACAGATGTCCAGTTCACGTTTCATATTCTTCACTACTAAAAGTCCTAGCTAGGGCGACCTGAATAAATTCCAGGAAGTTTCCACTACACTAGATTTCACAAGGACCTCTGAATGACCCTCATTTCTAGTATTCTCTCCCAGTACTCTCTCTCTCCACCCTGATTCTTTCCCAGTACTCACTCCCTCAACCAGCCTGATTCCTCTTGTGCTATCCTTACCCACCCCCAGTATGCCTGAATAATCTATTCTATTCCTCCTTCCCAGGGAGATCCATTTGTCTCACCTCTCAAGAGCCCTCTAGGCAATCTAGACCCAGAAATACAAAAATGATATGTACTAATTTATAAGTGGATATTAGCCCTTATGTAAAATATCATTGTGCTACAAACCAATGACCCAGAGAGGTTAAGTAAATAAAATGTTTTTAGAACTTCTAATTAAAGGTAAGGAAAAGGTTCTGAATTTGTAAGTGACTGCAGTGGAAACAGACCGAAACAAGAACTAGAAAATGTAGCTCGATACATAGTTAAGAAACCAGTTTCATTTGTGTATTTATTCTCCTAATTAGGGTATTCTGTGCTCTGACTAAAAATGTGTATAACTGTTTTTGTTTTATAGCATGAAACAGAAAAAAAAACTGAATTAAAGGGAACTCTTCATTGAAACAGAAACACATGGAGGAAAGCTCATTTTATGATCTTCTACCCAAGGGGAAAATAATGAGGAATTTGACACTGATGTAGTTACAAGTTTATATCAAAATGTTAAGCGAGTCACAGTAGTCATGCTTCACTTTAGCAATTCTGTGGAAAATAATAAAGTATATACAGAGAAAATGGATGAACTGTGCCAAGTTCATGAGTTGTTGGGATGTCCTCAGCCCTCATTTTTATATGTGTACAACCAACTTTCAAAACTAGATATGCAGAGGTGAGCATGATGGTGCAACCTTTTAATCTGGGAAGGAGGACGGAAGCAGTCAGATTTCTGTGAGTTCAAGGTCAACATGCTCTTAATACTGGTTCCAGGATAGCCAGGACTCTATAGAGAAATCCTATCTCCAAATAACAAACAAATACAAACAAGTAAGCAAACAGGTGAGTAAAACAGCAAATAAACCCCAATTATCCATTTTGGTAGAATGACACATGCCTATTAAAAATTGAATAATGTTTAAAGCAAAATGTAGAAACAAAGTATAGTATTATGTATATGCATAATACTGAGATTGAAAAATTACTAGATTTAAATGATGCCTTTCTTCTTCATTGAATTACATTGTAATATTAACTTACCTATAAATGCAAAATAAGCTAAAATTTAAGTGTTTTTAGTCAATAGAAGCATGTTTCAATTGAAGACAGTGTTTACATGTTTTAAATAAGGAAACATGAACAAAGAAATAGGAGCACAATTATCCTTTGTGTTTTACTCTTTCAAATCCCATGTACCATGCATGTATAGTAGTCTTCATCCTGGTCACCATCATCCCTTTTTTCATTTAAGGAACACCTCATTACCTTCTTTTTCTCTTTATTGAGTTTCCTTGGTTGACTGAATTTCATCATTTCTTTTGTAAAGGGCAAGTAGACTCTGTTTTATCTGCATTGAATGCCAGATGCAAGATCAATTCTATTTTTACAAAACTATGGTATGGTAAAAAAAATGAAGAGAGATACCTTACATATTTATGTGTTTTTTGTAGTCTCTATAACTTGGTGACTGTTTCTTGAAAATATCCTTGCTTTATTGACACATGTCTCAAAATATAATTAATAGCTTGCCCATCTGTCTTCAGAGAAGCTTCCTCCTACAGTAGATCAGTAATAAATACCGAAATCCATAACCAGATATCATGCAGAGAATGAGAGACCTCGAAACACACATAAATGGGATGTCTCCATCCAATCCCTCCCTTAAGGGCTCAGGTAACCGAAGGAAGAGAAGGCAGAAAGAGTGTAAGAGAGAGTGGGGTTGGAGCACACCAAGAAGGTCCTTCAAATCAGTTTGAGAACACACATTGAAATTACAGAGAATAAGGTAGAATGAACAAGGCCTCCATTGGTAGCAGAAAAGGAATGATACAATCAAGAGGAAGACAATTATTCTAATAATATTGGTTGAGGAAATGAACAGGAATTAGAATTTGAAACTAGGTTGCTGGGCACAATCACTAATGTGAAAGGCATATGGATTATTTTAGAAGCTGGAAGACTAAGACTATTGTAAAAGAGCAGAGTAGTCCAGCAGTTACCAGACTGGGTGCTTAGATACTGGAATCTAAGCAGATAGTGGAATTGAGTTTTAATGTCACAGTTTGATTGATTTAAACAAAGACAACAGATTAAAAAAATAAAACAACAAACAGCAGTGATGGGAACAAATGGTAAAGATGTTCACCACAATGAGTGCTAAGAAGTAATTATGGTTTTTGAGGTCAAGATAATTTAAACAATTTAAAAGAGGTGTTATATGAAAAGTATGTCATTTCTGAGACTCCCATAAATTGTTTATGCCATTTCAAATTAAGTGTATATGTACCCTTATTTTACATCTTTTACATTGTTCCATGTAAACCTGACCTTTCATGAGCTTTAACTTTAAAACGTGTTTTTATGTAAATAAAGATATTTAAATTTTAAAAAGAAAAAAAACCCTTGTTTTTGACTTCTAGCTCAAATTATGCAAATAAACTACTATATGATTATATAACATAAGTTTTCATGAGAAAATTAAAAATATACACATAAATAATAAAGTTTTAGTACATATATGTTAAAACACATATAGCTACTTTATAAAACTCATATAAAAATAATAAAACCTTGGCAAGAATGTTATTTATTTGTTTACAAAGTATAATACAAATTTTTCAATAATAAATAAATAAATAAAAACAAAGTATAATACAAAACTTCTTTTGAATCTCAATACCAAGACTGAATCCAATTAAAATATAATTCTGCTGCATTATTAATATAAAATTATTTAAATAATATTGTGGGCATGCATAAATAATTCATTTTTTATTAATTAGCAGCTCCTGAGTGTCCTTTTCAATGTCTGTTTCACAAGTGTCTCCGGAACTTCATAAAGATGGAAACAGTAGATGTAGTTAAAGGAGAGCAAGGATAATCAATTATGGAGATTTGTCTTAGTAACTACTCAACGTTCTTGAAATAAATCTTATTTGACGGAATAAAAAATTATTTTATGTCAGTTATAAGAGTAATATGCAAATTGCATTAAATTTATCATTCCCTTTTTATTCCCATTGAGACCAATCATATACTCAAAGGATCTATGAGTTCCTGTCAGGAATATTGTCAGTTAATAAATTATAATATTACATATTTCTATTTGTTTAGTTAAAATAAAGAAATACATCCAGAAATGATTTAACTTTTAACTCTTTTCATAACAAAAATACTGGTAACACTGTGCTGAGATGGCTTAACAAGAAATGGTGTATGCCAACAAATTCAACAACTTGAGTTCAATCCCCAGGACCAACATGGTAGATGGCGAAAACCAACCAGCCTAAGTTGTACTATGGCTTCCCCATGTATACTGTGGCATCCAAAAGTCCCTTCCTCTGTTTGACCACATATTCATTCATTCATACATACCTACATACACACACATATACATACTTACATATTTATGTGCATACACTAACATAGACATATATGTGTGTGCATACATATACAAATACATAAAAGGAAAATTAACTTATTTATATTGGCCATTCTGAAAATGTATAAGATATCAGCTTTTATGGGTTCATAATTTGCTGTTTTTTCTTGGAACAAATAATCAGCTCACTATGGATTGAAAATTAAATACCAGTTACAATGGAGATAGAATTTTAAAGAAATTATTAGAACTCTGAAGAGAAACAGAATGAGTAGATGTTTCAAGGTAGATATAATGTGGGTAGAGATATAGCTGGATGTAGGTAGGTAGATGATAAATATTATAGATTAGATAGATAATAGATACATAGAAATGAGTGGATAGCTAGTAGATCATTCATAGATAATGGGTATAGATGTCAGTGATGGTAGAGACACAAGTAAGATAGATATGATAGATTACAAATAGATATATGACAAGTAGATAACTTTGTAAATAGATAAAAACTAATAGATCTGTAGATGATGAAAAATAGATAATAGAAAAAATGATTGATGGATAGATAGATAAATAGATAGATAGTAGAATGAGTGATGTTAAACCTAAAAATTTGATAAATGTATTAGAGATTTATTTATAAGTGATAGATAATAAATACATTATATGGTATATACATAGAATATATGATAGATTAGATAAATTAGACAGTAGACAGAATGATTGATAACAAATATATAGTTATTTGTTAATATATCTATAGATAATAGATAAATCAACAATAAAAAAACAGATTAATAATTAATAACAGAAACTTAGCAGCACCACACAAAATAAAGAAAGAATGAAAGAAAGAAAGAAAAGAAAGGAAAGAAGGAAGGAAGGAAGGAAAAGGCATGCTAGTAAAGACCAGGGTCTGCCCCTTATGTTTTGTATGGAACTCGAACAGATTCAATATTGCCCATTCATATTGAGTGAGAATACTCTCTAAATTTAAACAACCACACAAAATTTCCTCTAGACACATTATCAAGAATACATAAAGGTGATGTTTGTTCTATCCTCCAGATATATTTCTTAATCTAGTGAAGCAGACACCTAAGATTAACCATCACAGGAGGAAATATGATGCATTTTCTGTCTTTTAAAAAGAAAATAAAGAAGTTTTCACTGAATATTTATTTCCACATGGACTCTTTTCCTTTTCTCTCTTTTCCCCATGAACTTCTTGAAGATTGCCTAGACCCATTCTCTTTCTTCTTCCTTTAAATTTTATTAACTAGTTTTTCACTGCTGTTGCTGCAAAAAAAAAAAAATGCTTTTTCCAAGAACAGAACTTACATTTAAAGTTAATGCTATGATGGGTTTCAGATTATGCCATCTTTCAACTATAAGCAGAGATCCTGGTTGACCATTCCTTCCGCATCCTGAACAGAAGTTTTTTTCAACAGATTGTCAGGATGTCATGATATGTCACCCTATCCTATCATATGGAAAAGTTTTAGCACCCTGATAAACCTCTCCACCAACACAATAATCTAAAACAGATCATTTCAAACAAATTAGAAAAAAACTAGGTTTAGTGGATGTCAATTTTACTGGATGATTTTTCAACCCCCAAGAGAAAAGACTGGGAAAGAAGACCAGAAAACCATGTGTTTGTTCTCTGTGATACTCTTTAAATATCCTATGGAAGTGGTCTTTAACATCACTGGGGAGTGGTCATTGTTTAGCAGTCTTTCTTAGGTATGCAGTCTGAACTAGGACAACTTCCAGGGGTGTGGTCTTTGGATGGAACATTGATTCACACATTCCAGACTGTTTGGAGATGTGGATGTCAGGGGCTGAGGTGAGGCCTGAACACAAACATTCCAGACTCTTTGGGTATATGAATGCCAGGGGCGTGGGAGAGACTTCAATACAAACATCCCAGATGTTTTGGGTATATGGATGCCAGGGACTGGGATGAGGCTTCCATCCAAACATCCCAGAATCTTTGAGTGCACTTGCTCAAGTCTAGCTACTTCCTCTGGGCATGGGGTAATGTGGGGGAGGGGAGAGTTGGGGGTTGGTGGACTCAAGCTCAGTGGGAGGGTAGCTGGAGAGGCATCCAGTTACCTGTCATCCTGGAGACTTCAGGCATCTATTCCTTGAAGGAGATGAGAAGGTAGGTTGTTAGGAGAAAAATACATTGGTATTACCCACCCTGTGAATGGGGCTAGTCATTGGAAAGGTGATTAAGTGCCAGAAAGAATGGGATAAAGAACTGCCTTGGTTGCACAAAAGAGTGAAGGGCGAAGGAGCAAAATGAGAACAGATATGCTCTTTAAAAACAGATTTAGTTGTTGGCTAGGTACACATTTGAGCCTGGGGAGGTGGTACTAATGATGAAGTGTCAGGAACTGGTGTGCTGGTGTATGTGCGAGTGTTATCTGGAGAACCCCTACAGATTGCTCTTGGCCCAGGCAAGAAGAATGACCTGTAAAATATGCTTGAAAGTGTGTGGCATCAAAATAGGCTCTGGAGACTGTTAGTTTTCACCAGACCAGATTTCTTGATACAGCTCCAGAACTTTTCCCAGAAATCTTCAGTTATCTGTAAGACAGCTGGACAGATTTACATCATGACATAATTTCTATTATTTTATTTATTTATTTATTAAAATTTCCACCTATTCTCCTCCTCCCATTTCCCTCCTCCTCTCTCCTCTTCCTTCCCCTCCATCTCCAATCCTAAGAGAGGTTAGGGTGTTCTGCCCTGTGGGAAGTCCAAGGCCCTCCCCCCTCCATCCAGGTCTAGAAAGGTGTGCATCCAAACAGACTAGCTCCCCAAAAAGACAATATATGAAGTAGAATCAAAACCCAATGCCATTATCATTGGCTTCTCAGTCAGCTCCCATTGTCAGCCACATTCAGAGAGTCTGGTTTGATCACATGCTCGTTCAGTCCCAGTCCAGCTGGTCTTGGTGAGCTCCCATTACATTAGTCACACCATCTCAATGGGTGGATGCACCCCTTGTGGTCCTGACTTCCTTGCTCATGTTCTCCCCGCTTCTACTCTTCATCTGGACCTTGGGAGCTCAGTCCAGTGCTCCAATGTGGGTCTCTGTCTCTATCTCCATCCATTGCCAGATGATGGTAGGTTCTATGGTGATATGCAAGATATTCATCAGTGTGGCTATTTGTAATAGCCAGAACCTGGAAACAACATAGGTACACCTCAGTGGAAGAATGGATAAAGAAGGTATGGTACCTATACACATTAGAGTTCTACTCAGCAGTAAAAAACAATGACATCTTGAATTTTGCATGCAAATGGATGGAAAAAGAAAACACTTTACTGAGTAAGATAACCCACACCCAAAAAAACATGAATATGGTATGCATTCAACTCATTTGTGGATTCTATTCATAAAAAAAGAACATTGATCCTATAGTTTGTGATCCTAGAGAAGCTAAATAATAAGGTGAATCCAAAGAAAAACATAAATTTATCCTCCTGGAAATTGGAAATCAATAAGATTGACAAGCAAAAGTTGGGAGCACAGGGTTGGGGGTGAGGTGGGAGAAAGGAGAGATGGGGGAAAAGAAGAGAGAAAGGGAGGATTGGGGAGAGTTTGGGGGAGTGGGATGGTTGAAATTGAGAAGGGTGGATATGGGAGCAGGGAAGAAGATATCATAATTAAGGGAGCCATTTTAGGGCTGGCAAGAGACTTGGCTCTAGAGGTGTTCCTGGGTGTCCAAGGGGGTGTCCCCAGTTAGGTCCTTGGGCAAGAGAGGAGAGGGTTCCCTGAATTGATGTCATTTATAAAGGCTATGGCTTAAGATTAAAAGTCATGAACATTTTAGAAGACAATGAAATGAAATTGGAAACTCTGAACCTCTGAAGATGCATCTGAAACCTGTCAATTTTGGACCATGAAACATGTGAAAGAGGCATACCTGTCTGTACTTTTAGCAGGAAACTCAACAAATGAAATAATGAGCTACCAGTAACTTAAGTCATCAAATGCCATCAGACAGATATAAGAGGGATTAAAAAATGATCAGAAGTGAGACAGCTTTTAACAGCTACACAGACAATTCCAAGTCTCTTTGTGGTCTTTGGCAAATACCAGTCTGAGAAGTAGTACTTGACTTTAGCTGCTGAGCCAAGGAGGCCTGGCAGATTTTCCTTTATGGGTAGGGTTCAGTCTAGCTGTCTTGGAAGGATGAGATGATCGATTCCTTGGTGTAGTGTCCAGGAAGCTGATGAGGTGGGAGGCAGCTTTTTGCTGTGTGGGTAGTTTTGCCATATCCAAAGACAAGCCTCCAGGTAGAAGGTCTTTTGAAATCATGCATCTTCTTGGAGGAGCAAGAATGCTGTAGGAGCTGGCATGACTCTGTCATAAGATGCTCTTTTGCTAAGTGCCATACTCTCAGGTCTGTAAAGGCACTTGAGAATCAGAGTACCACTACCTGCTGTCAGGTATATCCAAATTAGACATAAAAGTTAAATATGGACATACAGCTTATTCAATCAGTTAAAACTTACCAAAGTCAGTAAAAGGAAGAAGATTAGAAGGAAAATTAGTAAGCCAAAGTATACTAGAGGCAGAATATCTACTTGACATACCATCACACATGGATTTTCTTACCAAAGACAGCACTGAGGTTTTCATTTGACTTCAAACAAAAATAGTGGCCATCCGTGTGTTTGCATTTTTTCAGAGTTATTGTCATCTGGAGTTATAAATTTTACAGATTTTAAAACAAGCACACATACACACAGAGAAACATAAAACAAGCATATTGTGGCAACATTACTTACACACATATATTAACAGACAAAACTTTTTTCCAGGAAACTATCAACTTACAAATTTAAAAATTCTGAAGTAGATTGCAAAAGCCAGATGAGTTCACAGGTGATCCCACTCAGGGACAGATCAGTAGGAACATAAGGATGGAACACCTATGGAGGCTAGGGGAACCATTGTAGGTAGAATTCCAGTTCGACCAGATCACATGCAAACAAATAGCAAACAGAGAAACAGGGTGGGAGTGGGGAGGAGGAGCAGGGCACAGCATCCATAAACCATGGGCATATTGGGGTTTGTTTAGTTGTTACCATATTGCCAAAAAATTTTAGGCATCAAGGAACATATGGGATCAGATAGCCCCAATTTTACAAGATTTTGTAAAACGCTGGTCAAGGGCATTTGGGGAGTAAGCTTCAAATTAGAGGTATTCATTTAGCAAGTCTATGCCGAGACCCATAGCCTAGTGCAACACGTCCACTGTAGTAGACTTTGAGTGAAAAAAAAAAAAAAAACAGGGGATATGAGAAATACATTGAACAAGACGTCTCTTGACAAAGGAATCCTACAGGGACAAGGTATGCCCTTGCACCTCTGCACAAGTCAGGTCCTTTTCCAGTTCTGGTTGGGTGCCATGTCTTCTGCAGAACAACCCAAAAATCCTTTGAAGCCCTGGGCCTCTAAAAGCAATCTTAGCCTGGCTGAGAGCAGGTACAAAGGAGGGTGTTTTCCCACCTGGTGGTCTTTAGCCAGTGAGAAAAACAGCACCCTCTGTTGTAACTCCAGATGAAAGTTTTGCACCCCAGTAAACCACTCCACTGACACAGTAATCCAATTCAGATCAAATCAACCAAAGTAGAAAAAGTCCATGTTTAATGGACACCAATGCTCCTAGATGGCTTTTCAACCCTCCAGAGAGAAAATAGGGAAGGAAGACCAGAAAATTGTGTGCTTATTCTCTGTGATGCTGTTTAAATACCCTATGGGAGTAGGCTTGAGCATCTCTGGAGAGGGGTCATTGTTTTGCCTACTTTCTTGAGAGTGGAGTCTGAACTGAGGCAACTCCCAGTGGAGAAGAGTTGGGCTGGAGCCTCCACCCAATAAATGATGATAGCTGTTTCCTATCCCTTCTTTGTATTTTTCTGTCATCTCCTCACTCTAGTCATATTATAAAAAGAGTAATGCACCAACTTTCATCAACCTGTCTCCATCCCACCATGATAGATGGTGTCTACTTCTTAATGAGATGTCATATGATGTTAAGTGTTCAAAGGTTACAATGAAGGCATCATCCTTGTGCCTCTTTGTTTAGTCTGTATTAACTCTTTATCCTTACCTAAGATCTTGTGTTGACTTCTTCAAGGCATTATTTTATGAATAGGACAGCCTTCATTCACTGTTCCTCATTAGATCCGCACCTCTTCTGTCATGTTTCTTCGTAGATTCTTTTTCAATTGAGTTGCAACTGTCCTCTGTTTATCTTCAAAATTCATAGCTGAATGAACCACAGAGATATGGTCTGTATGTAATTCTTATTTTAATAGCTCATGTGTTTGTATTTTGAGCTTTATAAAAATATGATTTTTATTGGTTTTATTGAGTTATACATTTTTCTCTGCACCCCTCCCTGCCTCTCCTCTCCCCTTCAACCCTGACAACAAAGAGGACCCTAGGAGAGACATACATGGATCTAATCTACATGGGCAATAGTAAAAGACAAGATCTCCTGAGTAAATTGGGAGCATGGAGACCATGGGAAAAAATATTCTTTTAAATAGGAACTCTGATACTTGTATTGAAGTTCATTCTGTTATAAGAATGACTTACTTTACCTTTTTCAATGACTTAACTCTTATTATTATCCACTATATATAATATAGTTAAATATCTTTTCAATTATCTGTTCTCTCAAGGAGAATGTAAGACCCTAGATGTTGGATTGTGGTTTCTGGTATTCCAAATACTATTTTGCAGTGAAAAGAGATCATTGCCAATAATAAGGTGATAGGAAATATCTAGTCACTGTCCCCTATTCACTGGGTGAAGACATGCCAGTAAATATACTGTGAATCATAATCATTACAAAGCTTAGACTCAAGCCCTTAATTCATCAGCCTAACTCTCCATACATCCATCCCTTTTGGAATGTGATATCATTCTGTGAAATTATGAAGCAAAGAACAGTTTTATAAGATGTGTTATATAGTTTTATATATACATATATATTCACACAGAGACTCATACTCATGCTATATTCATGTATGTACACACATTTTTATACTTCATTTAATAAAACACCTCAGCAGTACAATGCAAGTACTTTATTTTTCATTTTCATTCTTAAGAAAACATTGTTGATTTGGAGAAACTGTTAGATTTGAAGGTGATTCTACTTCTTCTGTTATTTTTTGTGGGGGTGGGGCAGGATGTGAGTGTAGCAAAGCACAGATAAAAAGGCCAATGGTAGTCAAAGAACAACCAAACATTCATCCTCATCTTCTACATTGTTTGAACCAGATCCTCTTGTTCCTCCTGCAACATTCTTGTGTCAACACTGAGGTAAGCACTCTAGAGCCCTGCCTAGCTTTATTTTGTTTCTGATTATTGGAATGAAAATCTTCATGTTTGTTTAGCAAATCCTCTACCCAACCCTGTTCTAGATTTGTAAATGCAGAAAATCATAAATGATTTCAAGCCACAAATATCTCTGCTATGATATGGAAACTCACTTCAATGAAGTGGAAAACAAACAGCTTTGGGAGTCTCCATGAGAATAGTTATTCTCAGAAAAAGCTATGTCTTCTTCCAGAAGAGTTACATTAGCCAGTCATGTGTCAATCCTTCCACCCACTAATAAAACCAGTATGCTATCATCACTCTAAATATTGTAGATTTTGTGTATATAAAAGGTCAATGGTCTTATATATTTTTTATATTTGAAGTTTTTTCTTTCATTTTATATAACAATCACATTTTCCCCCCTCTCCCTTTGTCCTCTTTCCCAACCTTCCCCACACCCAACTCCCAATTCACTCCTCAGAAAGGGTAAGGCCTCTCCTGGGAAGAGGCAGAGAGGGGAGCAGAGAAAAATAGAGCTCAATAAAAATTAATAAATAACAAAAGGGTTAGGCCCTCCATGGGAAATGAACAAAGTCTGGCATACCAAGTTAAAGCAGGACCAATCCCATCCCACCTATATCTAGGCTGAGCAATAAGTAATGGGCTTCAAAATACCAGTTCATGTATTAGGGATAAATATTGGTCCCCCTGTGGCTCTACAGACTGCCCAAGTCACAGAACTGTCACCCTGACCCACCTTCAGAGTGCCTAGTGTGGTCCTGTGCAGGCTCCCCAACTGTCAATTCAGAGTCGATGAGCTCCCACTACCTTGGGTCAGCTGTCTCTGTGGGTTTTCTCCTTATTATTCTGACCCTCAGTACTTAGCTGTACATCCTTACCTCTGTTTTTATCAGATACTGGATGAAAGTTTTGTGATGACAATTAGGATGGAGATGTGGCTCAGTGATTGAAAGCATATACTGCTTCTGCAGAGTACTTGCATCCACTTCCCAGGACACACAGCAGTCAACTCACAATTACCTGTAAACTCAATGCCCCTGAGTTGGTTCCTCAGGCATTGGTGGCATTATATTTTAGGTTGCATTTAGATGTTGATTGTTTCTGTCTAAATTCATGAATATTTAAATTTTAATTATATTCTTTTATATTACTTAGATCTTTAATGGAATATCTTAAAAACCATAATGATTGATAAATTTTAATATAACTCATAAAACAATAGATACATAATATCTTATAAATAGATTACTGTAACCATACAGATACATGTACTATACATATTTGCACAAAATTACATAAATCTAATCTCTGTCACTAGTGAAAATTTATGCTTTATGCTATAATGTAATATTTGAGAAAAAAGTAAAGGGTAAGAAATCAGCAGAAGTTTTTTGAGAGTGTGTATATCACCAATGCATGTGTTTGTTAAGTAGGAATTGAAAGTTAAATGTTTCTGAATCAGTTTCTGAATTGAAGGTTAAATGCTCTTTGAATCGGTGTTGCAGTGATGCAAAATGTCAATGAAAAAATTATCTTTTGATACTTTATTTAATACTACTATCTCAGCGGGGCAGCAGACTTTTTGTAATTCTTATGTTCATAGTTCAGGAAACATTTCTGATATGAAGAGATTGTAAGATCTGCAATGACTTTCTTCTGATAAGTCCTAAATACGTAGATATCACAGCAAAATATAGAATGTGGGTTTGTGCAACTTTTCAGTTTTATCCACAAATAGTTTTCTATAAATTTTTACTGACAATGTTTTTGGATTGATACACTATATTAACAATATATTTAGATCATGATTTTTCTACATAAAATCCTCCTATATGATTCCTGTGTTCTCACTCATCCAATTCAATGTTGTTTTTCTTTCCTTTAGAATGCAAATAAGAAAAAGAAACAATCAACCAAGAGACAAAAAACAGAGTTAAAAAATAAGAAAAAAATATTAGAAGCACGCTGATAAATGTCATAAAACAAAATACGAAACCATACCATACTAACAAAAGACCAGTATGGTATAGGAAGTCCTTCTGTTTTGTATTGCTTTCATTGGTCAATGAATAAAGACTGTCTTGGCCTAGTTGATAGGGCAGAACTTAGGTAGGTGGGGAAGACAGAACTGAATGCTGTGAAGAAGAGAGGTGGAATAGGGGAAAGACACCATGGATCTCTCAGAGCCAGACACTGGGAATTTTACCCTGAAAGCCACTGCCATGTGGCAATACACAGATTAATAGAAATGGGTAAAATTAATATAAAAATTAGCCAATACGAAGTTAAAGCTAATGGGCCAAGAAGTGATTTAAGTAATACAGTTTCTGTGTGGTTATTTTGTTTCTGGGCAGTTGGGACAAACAAGTGGCTCTCCTCCTACATCAGTGGGACAAAATTGGCCAAAAAAATGCAATATGAGTAAAAAAAATTTAAATAAATACCATTGAGTTTATTTATGCTGGCCATTTACTGCTGCATATGAAGCTTGCCCTTAAGTATACTTAATATATCCATGATTCTTCACTGAAAAAAAAATATTTTTTTTTTGCATTGCATGCAAGTATAAATTGAAATTAGCTTTTAGGTTAGGGATGGGAGCCTGTGTCTTTTCACCCTTTTCTGTGCTAGAACCGTATTAGCATTCACCTGGGCAGGCCCTCTTCATGCTACCAACATTTCTGTGAGCTTTATATGTGCATTCATCCTGTGGTTTCTAAAAGACACTATTTTTTGGAGGCATACATTTTTTTATAGTACCTACAAGTATTTCTTTAAAACATAAATGATTTTGGTTTTTAAAACAAGTGATTCAAGTATGTATTGATATACTTTCTTCTATCACCTGGAATTTCTCACAATAACCTCACTGTGAAGATGAGTGAGAGCAGAGTATGATAAGATAACATAATATAAATTATTATTATTTCCTATATTGTATCAATTATTTGCTAACCATCATTAATATCTTTATTTTTGAAAACCAGATGCATGTTATTAACATCTAGATTATTGATAGCTTTCAAACATCCAAGCCTGTACTTTAGTAGTTATTCACCCTATTTAGCAGGCTCTTTTAGTATTTGCCTGAGATCATTATTGCTACATTTTGCATATTTGAGACATAGTGAGTCCTAGTATGTTGTAAGCAACCACTTAATATTATTATTTTTAAAAGTTCAGAGACATACTCACAATAACATTTAGGAAATGCATTTTGTCACAAGACTTTCTTAGTTGAATATTTTTTCTTTCCAAAGAAATGATTAAATCAAACACTTTGACCTGGGTCATTTGTGGACTGTTCTTTAGAATCTAAAAATCTCTAAGGAGGGAACAATTTATTTTGTGCCCCAGTGTCCTGGGCGCATGCTTCTAAACTATTTATCATTCTGGAGCCTATGCAGAAGAGTTTTACTAGATTGTAATGTCGACAAAACAGCTATATCTCAGAATATCTTGATACTAATATATGCCCTTGAATGAAAATAATACCCAAGGGAAAAATGGGATCATAAGGCAAGAGACAAAATAAAAACAACAACAACAAAAAAGAGCAAGCATACTTGAATAAGAAAATGGTTTCAGGTCACATAGTGTCTAATAAGCATAGGTAGAGTGAAAGGAAATATTGAGGTTAAAAAGAAATCTCAAAATGAGAGGTGTGTACACATTGTTATATTTGGTAATCTGAAAATACCAGAGCTTAAAATTTTATGATATGCTATTGTCTTCAGAATTTTAACAGTAACACTCTTTTATGTTTTAATCTCATTTGGATTTGCTTGATGAAAACATGTATATTAAATTTCCTTCATGTTCTTTTTCATTAAGACAATAAGCTGCATAAGGTATTCATATTTTTGGTAATGCTTCATTTTGAATTGATAGAATAATTTGGACATTAATAAAGTTTTATACAGGACCAAATATTTTATGCATGTGTTATTGTTCATCCAAATTCACAGTAAATCAATTCTTTGGTATAAATCTTCTTTCACTGTATTTCAGCACCTAGAATTTACTGGTACAATGATAAACTTCACTTGTACACTCTTCTAGAGGCTAAGGCTTTAGCATCTTCTTTATATATCATTTCAGGATTCAATCACTCCCAGGATCCAATATGTTATTATTATCCATTTATAATGATTTCCAAGATAAGAATTTTTAGCATCCACCAACATAGAAAAAATAGCAGATGGTCACTTTAAATATAATTTGCTAGTAACTGCATAAAGGAGCAATTTATTTCAACTTTCAAACCACTAAAAAGAGTTTAAAATTGTGTTATCATGTCAAATTAATTTTCCATCATGATTCATTTATAATAGTAGGGTATCTTATTTATTTATTTTTATTTTATGTTCATTGGTGTTTTGTCTACATGAATATCTGTGTGAGTTTCTTGTATCCCCCTGGAACTGTTACAGAGAGTTGAGAACTGTCATGTGGGTACTGGGTCTTCAACAGTCAGTCATCTAGGGGCTGGAGAAATGACGCACCTTTCCAGTCCATAATATGGTATCTCAGTCTCAAATATTCAGGGAATCTATTAAGAGTCATTATTCCCTTATCCCCCCCACTCTCTATCTCTTTTCTTTCTCTCTAACTCTATCTCCTTCCCTCTCTTTCTTTCTCTCTGTCTGTCTGTCTGTCTGTCTGTCTCTCTCTCTCTCTCTCTCTATATATATATATATATATACATATATATATACACATATATAGATATTTGTGTGTGTATATGTGTTTGTGTTCATGTGTTTGGCTTAAAACCTTGCTGTTTTACCTTAATATGGTTTGGTAATATCACCAATCTTTTACTTATCTGCTTCATATACTTGTGCATTTTCAGTAAAATTGTTTAATGAGCATAAATTTTCATTATTAAACAAATATAATATTTTAATATATAGAAGAGTATTTTTATAAAATCATTTGATAGTATGTTTCATGTTTTATAAATAAAATTGTTATCTTTTCTTAAAATTGTTCTCCCTTCTTATATTCTGTAACATTTTCAGCATATAAGGAAGTGAATAAAGAAAAATAAGCATGAAAATAGAGAAAAATTAATCTGAAAACTAAACATTAAAGTCCAAAGCCAATAATTGAAGATTTTTAATATTTTAAATGATCAATATAATTTGAATATCAGTCACATACTGATTTGAGAAATAATGTTCTAAATACATATTGTTTAGTTACCAAATTGAGGTTCTACATAAACAGAATACTTATATAATTTTTAAGGTACATTTACAACCCAGTTGCTTTAGGAGCTGTTGTCTCACCAGTTGTTGGGATAACACCTGATCTAATAGTTCATTTAAAAAAAAAACCTTAGATGGTAACAAAGACTTAAATAGTCCCAGAGAATTAACAGCTAAAACAGAAATGTAACTGATTGTTGTTGAAGAAAAATTACAGGAGGCACATGTGGATAGGGTGAATCCAAATCTTAATTGCATTCTAGTCATATAGCCTTCCAGAATTTCACCATATAAATCAAGTAAAAAATTAAAAACTTTGGTGGAAAAAGTGTCTGAATTAATTATAAAATGAAAGTTGAGACTTTGTCAACTAGCAGGTATAGATCAAGCAGAGATTATAGTGCCTTTTACTTTTGATGAAATTAAAAAAAATACAGGAAGACAAGGAACCTTGGCAAAGAGCTCGTGCTAAGTTTTTGGGAGAAATTAATATCAATTATCACAAAAGTGAAAGAATTAGCCTTGTAAAAAGAAGTTCTTGGAATCTTCCGCTCATTGTATGGGACACACCAATAACTGGAGCCCATACATTCTATAATGATGCAAATAAATCAGGAAAAGCAGGATACAAATCAGAAGAATTAATTAAGGTAGAACAAAGCCCTTATACTTCTGTCCAGAAAGCAGATTTATATTCTATTTTAATGGTGCTAAGGGATTTTAAAGAATCTCTTAATATAGTTACTGATTCACAATATGCAGAAAGAGTTATCTTGCATATTGAAACCACAGAATTTATACCAGACGATACAGAATTCACTTCATTATTCATCCAGGTGCAAGACATAATTAGAAATAGCCTTTGTCCTAAATACATAACACACATCCAATCCCATAAGGATCTGCAAGGTCCTCTAGCACAAGGTAATGCAGAAATTGATCAATTATTGATTGGAACTATGTTGCAGTCTCAGAATTTCATAAAAACATCATGTAAATAGCAAAGGTTTAAACAAAAAGTTTTCCATTACATGGCAACAAACTAAGGAGATTATAAAGAGATGTCCTACTTGCTCTTTATATAATCAAACACTGCTACCTGCAGGGACTAACCCAAAAGATACTCAAAGGAATGAAATCTGGCAGATGGATGTGTTCCAGTTTGCAGAATTTGGAAAATTAAAATATGTACACCACAACATCAACACTTATTCGGGTTTTCAGTGGGCAACTGTTTTAATCTCAGAAAAGGCTGATTCAGTAATAATTTATTAGAAGTTATGGACATCATGTTTATAGCTATACAAATAAAGACAAATAATGGTCCAGCATATGTCTCTAAGAAAATGAATCAGTTTTTTGCTTATTATAATATTAAGAACATTACAGGTATACCACATAACCCTATAGGTCAGGTAATTATACAAAGATCAAATCAAACTATAAAGAATATTTTAAACAAACAGAAAGGGGTTGAAAATTCCCCCAGAAATAGATTAGATAATGTTTATTAACCTTGAGTTTTCTTAACAATAATGAGATAGGGACAACAACAACAGAGAGACATTGGATAATAGAAAAGTCTTCTGAATTAAATCAGCCAGTGTATTTCAAGGATGTGTTGACCTCACAATAGAAGCCAGGAGATATGCTACATTGTCTTTATAAATAATGTTTAAGTTTTCCACAATGAACAATGAATTTTCCTGCAGTAATCTTTGAAGTTTCCAGGAAGAAGATGGAGTCCCACAACAACTCCACCTGGTTGCTATGATGTCATGATGTTGATCGCACTACTATAAGACCTGTTTTGTGTACCAGATGCTCAAGATGACTCAAACTTGGTTAGCTGAAATGGTGCACTTTTTTACAACATGACTCCAAATAGTAACCACAGAAAACATAACTCCAAAAACATAACTCAAGAAAACATAACTTCAAAAACAAAACTCCAGAAAACATAACTCAAAATATTAACCTCAGAAAAACCCTACCAAATAGTCAGAGACTATTTGCAATTATACCAGACAGTAATCTTGGAACTTATCCATAATTTTACTTTCACAGGAACCCATAGAAAGAACATCGCCCCATGATAGCTTAAAGTAATTCTAGAAGATGACATACCCTCTCCCAAAAACATTTTTCCTCATGGATAGAGACATCATTTAGGAGTTGATTATCATTGATAAAGGGTTGGAGGTTGGGGAAAAATTACGTAAGCTTGGGGATCACTTTGAAAAAAAGAAAATTTGATGGGATAATAGATTAGTGTGAGCTTACTCACACTAATAATAATAGTGAGTAATAGAGTGAATACTTGTAAGCTATTATTTGTAGGCAATTTACATTGGTATAGATTCCTGTACATTAATATAAACTTAAATTATATTGAATATGTTCCTATTTTCATCTACAATGTTTGTATACCTAGGCAAAATTATTTTATCGTATTGTATGCATTCATGGTTCTACCTCTGCTTAAGACATTTTGTATATTGATACAATTTTAGGATATATTTATCATATTGCAATATACATTTCTACCTCTGATCAAGATACTTACACACTGTTTACATTTTGATGTCATTGTTGCACAGTTGCTTAAAGATTGCTTAATATTCTAATATGGAGTCTTAGTCTTTAAGTTATTTAGGTATTAAGAATTATAGGTCAATAGTCATCCATGTTTGTCATACTTATAGTTAGACTAATTAGGTTCTTCAGATACATAGAGATTGTATTCTGCATAGATAGGTAGTCTTCAACCACGTCAAAGAGCTGTAGATTACAGCATTTAAATAATGTAGGATTCTGTTGGCATGTGACATGATTGCTTCAAACAGCACCAATCAATTCTAGAGAATGTTGAGCACTGAAGATACTCCACTAGGAGCTTGTTTTCTTCTTGGCAAAAGTGGTCTTTGGGCAAGGAACTGCCCATGCACCAAGCACTGACAAAATGCAAGATGTCTAGACAGGACAAACAGGATATAAGAAAAAGAATGTCAAATTTT
Source organism: Microtus californicus (assembly GCA_028537955.1). Classification (NCBI taxonomy): domain Eukaryota; kingdom Metazoa; phylum Chordata; class Mammalia; order Rodentia; family Cricetidae; genus Microtus; species Microtus californicus. The sequence continues at coordinate 122,950,918 of JAQJZF010000001.1, forward strand.
GTCAAGACAGAGTAAGACAGTTTTGAAAATTTTCCTACCTTTGAAAATGGTCTGGCAGTTACTCTAAGCCTTAGCCAAAGTTGGTTGCTCCAATGTTGTAAATGAGACTTTAAGTGATTGCCCAGGTTGTCAGTTGTTTTTGTCATTTGTTCCACAATTTGGAAGTTGCTTGATTGTGCTTCCTGCTTGCTCAAGTAATATTCACTTCTCAGTTCATCAATGGGGCTGAAGGTTAGATATTTGTAGTTACTTTCCTTTCATGAGTTGGCCAATTTATTTATAATACAAGATTTAAACTCCTTCAGATAGGATAATTATTGAAACATTTATCACGTTTCTTGCTTGATATTGTTTATGCTGGCTTTAATTCTAATTTTTATACCTGATATTTATTTTTATTATATATAATTTTGTATTAGGCTTAAAATGTTCTTATTTAAACAAAAGGAGGAAGTGCTGTAGGAATTCCTACAACCTGTAGCCTGTAAGTTACCTGCCCACTTGGGCATGGCCTCTTATACTATATATGCCCATGTAAAACACATGTCTGGCCTCTCTTTTTACTGCAGGATTTGATTGCTATTCTCCATTCAAAGGACTGAAATGTGTGAGTCTATCCCTAAATAAATAACCCTCTATTGTATTCAGTTCTGATCCAGTGTGGTATTTCTTTTAAGCATCCATCTTGACCCACCAATAAAAATTTTAGTTTATAATACTGATAAAGATGCAGAAAATATGCAAAAGACAAAACTATAATAAAAAGTTATCAATGAGTTATATACCCCAGCCATTGGAATTAGGAGAGATAACAGATTGTATAGATTCAGAGCACAGATGAATGACATGTGCATATTCTAGATTAATTTGGGGAATCCCTGTACACTTTCCCACTTACTTCATTGATTGTTGGGTGTTGCTTGGAGAATTTTTAAGTATGGTTAGAAAAAGGTAACTGAAAACTTGTTTGTGATTCTACAATATAATTTACAAAATTAAATCTTTTGTAAAATGTGTACTTTAACAACTTCTTTCATAAAGATTAAGAAAACAAGTTAATCATAACTATTTCCCTGCTTGTTAACATGTAGTAATTTTTATCTTAGTCACAGATAAAGTGTATTTATATTGAAAAGGATTATTGTAGCTCAGTTATGTATGGAAATACATATAAAGTACATGTGATTAAATGAAAGAATACGTCACAAAATTGTTAATAAATCACTTGAAGGAAATAAGAATTCATTTCTATACAAGAATTACAATTTTACTTTTAAAACATTTTGTATTTCTATGTATTTTTATGTGGGTATGTGCAAACCATGTATGTGTAGGTGACCACAGAGGCCTGAAGAGTCTGTTGGCAGTACAAGCTGCATTGAGATAGGTGTTTTAAGCTTAATTCAGATTCTCTGTAATACTAGGAAATGCTCTTAACTGCTGAATTATTTCTGCAGCCACAAGTATGAGTTTTTTTTAAATTATCAGTCAATATTAAATGATGCATAATCTACATTTTCACAGTTGTTTGAAGTCTTAACCATTTTAACTACTAAAATTATAAGCAGTGAAATAAAAAATTTTCTATCAGTTTTCATATTTTGCTTCTTATTAATAATATGTGTTGGATAAAAGAATAACCCTGCTTTCCACTAAATTAATTCCATCTTGATAATCAAAAATACATTCATTCATTTGTTACAATTTTCCTTCAAATCCATTTAAAAGGTTAGAGAAACGATTAAGTATGAAAATAATCTACATTACCAACATCCTATAGTTCCCAGATACAGGAATAGAATCTAAATCTTTTCTTTTACATTGGCATATTCTGACCTCAACACCAGTTTAGCCATTAGCTTTCAGTCATAAAAAAAAAATTTTTGTTTTTCTGAAACATTATCAACTCCACTTGGTCAGATGATGGAATTACAGGTTAAAGGATCTAAAGATAATGATCCTGGAAAGAAGAAACTCTTATTTGGATGACATTTTTACTCATTTATATATTTGGAAGATCACATTTATTTCATTATGTTAGTTTATTAGTATAATTTTTAAAAATAAGTTATCAATATAATGAACTATGGTTGACTTGCAAAGAATAATGTCTCAGTATGTAGTCCTGATTGATTTGAACTCATAAATCTCTTGCTTTGTTTCATCATTGGTGAACTTACAGATATTTACATCATATATGCCCTCAATAATTAAAAATATTTTAATATTTTAAGAAGAATATATTTTTCTTGTGACTCCAGCATTACCTAAGGTTTTTGTGGTCTGTGGTTTCCTCTCTTGATAAAAACAGGCCTTATCCTTTCTGCTTCTCTGTTAAAGAAAATATATGCTCTTTGATAGATATTCTTATTTTATCCTTTTCAAAAGTAAAGGATTGCATTTTCTTTCTTTTTAATAGTATTCTATCTCACTTCATGAAAAAGAGTTTTATTTGAACTATAGATTGTTTGTAACACAAATTCTAATTGGTCTTAAATAATTAAAAACCCATAGTAGATACCAGGGTGAAAGCTGAGAGATCAGAGAAGCAATTCAGCCAGACATTAGAGATCAGAATCCTCAAACTTAAAGGTCAATCCTGTCTCTATGAATCCTCAGACTACATACTCAGACTCATGATGGAGGAGGGTCATCTGTCTATGTGTTACTCTCATTGGTTAATAAAGAAAACTGCCTTGGCTTTTTGATAGGGCAGGATTTAGATAGGTGGAGTAGACAGAACAGAATGGTGGGAGAAAGAAAGCATAGTTGTTCAGATGCCATGGAGCCAGACGCCAGGTCAGACATGCTGAATCTTTCCTGGTAAGCCACCACCTCGTGGTGCTACACAGATTATTAGAAATGGGTTAATTAAGATGTGAGAATTAGCCAATAAGAGGATGAAACTAATGGGCCAGGCAGTGTTTAAATCAATACAATTTGTGTGTTGTTATTTCAGGTGTAAAGCTAGCTGCGGGGGAGCCGGGCGGGATGAAAAGCAGTCCTGCTTGCCTCATCACTACAGGCTCATTCCTCACATTGCATCTTTAGACTGCATGCAAGCTCCTGTCTCTTCCTGCTTTATATTTATTCCTTTCTCTGTCCAGCCATATTAATCTTGTCTCCACCTCCCTAGCACTATAATTAAAGGCTGTGACTCCCAGGTACTGGGATTAAACCTGTGAGCCACCACTGCCGGGCTCTGTTTCTCTTTGACCCTACATCAATCCAGTGTAGCACTGGGTGGCCTGAAACTCACAGAGAGCTCTCTGCCTCTGCCTCCTGAGTGCAGGGATTAAAGGTGTGTGCTACTACTGCCTGACCTCCATGGCTACCTAGTGGTTTAGCTCTGCACTCTGATTTTCAGGCAAGCTTTATTTCTTAGATTTCAAACAAAAATCACTACATGGTGCTATTAATACACATTGGAAAGTTATATTCAGAATTCTTTATGCTTTAGGTTTCAAATAATGACACTTGGGATATTGTTGTATATATTGACCATATATATGTTTTCTGAGGTTGTCAACACACTTGAAAGGAAAAGCTACAGGGATATTTGATTATACCATATATAACAGATATGCTTTTATTCCTTCAAAACTAAGCTGCATCCCTGGGGAATTTTTTCAGCTAAAAACAATTCATTTAAATCAAGAACAAGAATTATTTGATTTGCTATAGGTGCCTAGATAATGACCATGATGAACTACAAATTGTTTCATTTATTTATTTCATGACTGTTAAACAATGAAGTAGTTCATGTAATAAATTTTTTTAAAAAAAGAAAATGTATGATTTAAGCCATAAACTCAAATTGCTATAAGCTAAAGTAAAATTAAATACAATAAATAGTTTACCTAGAGGGGGCACTACTATGAAATGAGATAAAAAATAGTACTGTAAAGTAAGTTTTGATTTAGTATTTGAAATAGTATCGATTGAGTCAAAGCATGAATGTTTAGCCATGTGTGAGTGAGGGAGGCATAAGTATGCATTAACACTGTTGTAACATTGTAGTTATCATGGAAAGAATGAATGAAGTAAGAGATTCTTGTAAATGTTAGAGCAACTGTTCTACCCTTTATTTCTGTGTATTTTACATGATACATAGCAATTAGCAAAATGGTAATTCAGTTTTCAAAGAAAACTCCATCCTGATTTTATATAACTTAATATCTGATATCTACAAGGAAATGATTTAAATGTATTATCTGCAATCACTTCTATTGGATTCCATTCATTGCTTACTGAATAAAATTAAGCTATTTAACATGAAATCAGTCACTCTTGTTCCATTACCCTTGGTTGGAATTTAAAGCCACATACTACATGTATAGCTGGCATGAGTTCTTCAGAATGATATCCTATTTTTATAATCCCATGCTCCATTCAGTGCATATTTCTCTACAGTGAATGTGCACTCACTTCAGTTGATCAGCATTCTCTACAACACATGGAGAGATTCCACAAGGACTTACTCTTGGTTTTTTCCATTAGACCAATTCCATGCCCTTTTATAAATCTGGCTTCTAAATTTGCTTTATGATAATAAAGCTATGCCAACGGTGTTCTCATTTAGTGCTTTGATGATAAAGGTCACTCATCCTCTCCAAGGAGCTCTTAAGGACTCAATATGCTCTAGAAACCCAAAAATATTTCAACCATTAAAATGAAAATAACCCCTTCAATAAAACACTCTTGTTGTAAGAATATTGGGAAGCTTTAAAAAATATCTCTGCTAATTGAGCACATGGTCCCCACTTGAACCCAATTGCCCTCCTTTTATGGTGTTTATATCATTAGAGCTTTTAAAAGAGATAGGTTTAGAAGGGAAAAAAAGTATTTGCAACTAAATCTTATTAAAGTGTGTCTTAATTTGCATTTGTGCATCAGTTAACAGCCTAAAGTCATAATGATAGCAAAATGCAGGTAACAGACCTGGGATTATATTAGGTTTACAGCAGTAGCATGTTTCAGCAAAAGGCCCATGCGCTATGATCAGAAGGTTCCAGTAGTCTGAAACATCCAAGCTCTCTTGATAGGAAATGAGGAGTATAAAAATAATTTTATCACTTCTAATCTTTTAAGTAAAAGAAGAATTTTAACTAATGTGGTAAAATGGAGAGATAAATATTGTATCCAATTTCCCCTTGCCATTTTTTTTTCTTTCTTTTTTTTTAAAGAAGGAGACTTTTTATTAGCGTCGTTACAGCAATGCATTACACGTGAGCTGGTTCTCAGTGTACAACCCACCTATGCCGCAGGACAGGTCAGCAGTGTGAATCTATTATTGTACACAGTGCAGAAACAGGGCCACCCTGAATGCCAACAGAAGACTGGAAATCACTTTACAAAAAGTAAATAAAAATAAGGCCATTTTCTATTTAGAAAAGTGCCAGCACGTGGGTGGCAGAGCACAAAACACAGGTGAATGTCCCCAGCCAGATGCCAGCCCCCCAGGCCAGCAGCCCAACTGAATGTCCAGAGGTTGAGCCTGCATACGCCTCTGCGGCAGGGCTTCCCGCTCGCCCCTTCTGGCATCTGCAGTGTGCAGCCGAACCATCAGCCGCCCTCACCAGGCCCAAGGGTTCAGACCAGAAATTCCCTTTGTAAGGCTAAATCCGAGTAAAAGAATGAAGAAACCAAACACCAAATCTTAAAAAGTCAAATGGGGGAGCCTGTGCGATTCCAAATAACCTTCTTGTTCTCCTTAGAAATCTACTTTGGTAACAATAACATTTAACCAGTTAGCAAAATATTTAACCCAGTTAGCAAAATTAACACCGTCATTTCAATAGTTATTCCTTGTGCATAGTAAATGTTGCAAGATGAACTTCACATTTGATAAAGCAGATTTGAAAACAGTTTGCCAGAAAGTGTGCCTCCCTTCCACACCTATCTAAGCTCGGGACATAAGAACAGACCCCTGTGCGTCTGTGGTGCACCTGCCCACCCACCAGGTTAGATGGTCTGGTAGCCAGCATGACTCCTCTTCCTGCCGATGAGGTAAGCGATGAGGACAATGAGGACCAGCCCTGCCAGGGCACCGCCCACAGCAATGGGGATCAGCATGTTGTTACCATCCTGCACACACTCTTCCACAGACCCAAACGTGCCACTTTCAACTTTGAAAGCCTGGACCTGAATACTGAAGACATTGAGGGAAAAGGTCTGGCTGACGAAGATGTGCTCCTCTGTTTATAATGCATTTCCATTTAAAATTTCAAGGGTTCTACAAGCTTAGATATGACATTGTCATAAGTTCATGTGACATAAAGATCATTAGCTTAACAAATACATTTACTGAGAAAAATCACTAACATGAAACTATATATAGATCTGATAATCCACAAATATAGTGAAACAAAATTTGAATGGACTGGTGAAATATTTCTAGTGACAAGAGCATCTGTTTCTATTGCAGAGTACATGGATTCAGTGCTCAGGACCGACATGGTGACTCCTAACCTTCTGTAACTCTTGTCCAGGAGATTTGATAACTTTTCTGTCCTCAGTGGGCCCCAGGTATGCAAGATATAAATATATGTGAAAACACTCACATTTATAAAAGAAAAATCTAAAATTAAAATACAAAAGAAAGAACATTATAAATATGAAAATTAAAGGCACAAAGGCAAAATTATGATGGGGTCTCTGAAGCATTATTGCCATGAATATAAAATTCTAGAAATAATCTTCAATATCAAATGAATATTGATCAGTCATGAATGTTATTAAGACTTCTTATTCCTGCCACAGTGGCATATGCCTGAGAAAAAGAAGGACCACAATTCCAAGGTAACTGTAATTATTTAGCATAGGTGAGGTTAACCTTGGCTAGAAATCCTGTGAAAAAAGAGAGAGAGAATAAAAAGAAAGTGAAGAGAAGAAAATAAAGGAGGAAACATTTAAATTTTACTCAATATGATTTTTAGCAATTGTTTCTTTTACCACATCTGTATCTCTGGAAGGGTAAGTTGAAAGATGTAAATAAGAGATGCAAAAGCAAAGACAGATTTGGAAAGAAAAATCTGTGCTTTGGTAGCTATGAGCTTGCACCCTGAATTTCTGCAAGTTAAGAATAATAATGAGGAAGACGGATTGGTGTCATTATGTCTATATTGTAACAGACAAAAATAATTCAGTATTTAAAATTAATTTCTCTCATGATATTAGAAGAGTTGTCATAAATGGCTGAATATACCTATGGTGTTCTCTGGCCATACTGTCCTCTAAGAACAGATGTGGACATGTGAAAGGATGTGTTGAGGAAAGGGCAGCTCAAAACAATCTCTTACTTATTTACCTTATATATTTATTTATTTAGTATCTTTATTGAAAAGTAGATTCTTCTCTCAAGGAAGGCATCATGACCACAGTTTCATCTCCCTCCACTTTTCCAACTCTTCCTACATCCCTTGTACCCAGAAAAACTTTCAGTCAATATCTTGATGTGGGAGATCCTTCTGTCATGGTTAATGAATAAACAAACTGCCTTGGCCTGTTAATAGGGCAGAGCTTCGGTAGGCAGGGAAGACAGAATTGAATGCTGGTAGAAGGAAGGGCATAGTAGAAAGGAGACACCATGGATCCACCACCGGAGATAATCATGCTTTGCTGGTAAGCCACTACCATGTGGCGATACACAGATTAATAGAAATGGCTTAAATTAAAATGTAAGACTTATCCAATAGGAAACTATAGCTAATGGGCTAAGCAGTGATTTAATTAACACACTTTCTGTGTGGTTATTTTGGGGCTAAGCTAGCCACATGGTCGGGATGAACAAGCAGGCCAGGCTCCTACAGTCTTCCTTCAAGAAAGTGCAGGCTACCAAGAGAAAAAAAAATACAAATCAAAATATAGAGACAAGGCAAACCCCTCACTGAAGTTTAAGAAGCAAACAAAACAAGAAGGAAAAAATTCAAGAGGAGGCAAAATGGTCAAAGACACACCTGTTTCCACAAGTAGAATTCCCTCACAAATACCAATCTAAAAGCTACAACATATAAACAGAGGATATGCTGCAGACCTTAAAGACAGACCCCATCCTTGTTGCTCAGTCTCTGTCAGCTTTTGTTCTCTTTGTTTAGTTGATCCGGTGGGCCATCCTCTTACAGCATCCTCCGTATACTCTGATGCCTACAATCTTTATGCACCCTATTCCATGGAATTCTCTGATCTCTGAGGATAGGGATCTGACAGAGATCTCTAATTATGACTCTCTCCTCACATGATACCTGGCTGTGGTACTTGGCATTTGGTGTCACCTGCTGCCAGGGAAAGCCTCTTTGATGATGGCTCTACAAGGTATCAATCTATGAGTATATCATAATATCACTAATATCATTAGTAATCATTTCATTGGATTTTTAAAAGACCAGTTGTGTTTAGTTGCATCCTAGATATCTAGGCTATCCAGTCTCCAATTCCTTGCCATGCAAGCAGTGTTTAGCATATGCTCCTCTTTTTGAGCCTCAAGATAAATCAGACATTGACTGGCCCTGATCTCAAATTCTGTACCACCACTGTCCCAGAACGTAAAGCAGGCAGAATAGACTGTAGGCTAAAGGTTTTGCCTGCATTGTTATTCATGTTTCTCTTTCAGTAGCCTGCGAAGTACCTTCTTGCACCAATGAGTTTCACAGGGTCCCAATTACTAATTGTTGATCTTATTTCCTTGCTATTAGTATGCCGCTCAGATCTTCTTCTGGCCCAATGAGTGGAAAGCTACTCCTCCTTTTCTCTTCAATCTCTTACAGTGTATATGGCTTTCTGTTGAAGTCTTTCATCTATTTGATCTTGAGTTTTGTGCAGGGTGATAATAATGGATCCCTGTGGACTTCCGGTTTTCCTAACACAATCTGTTGAACATACTGTCTTTTTCTATAGTTTATACTTATGAGTACATTATCAAAACTCAGATGTTCATAACTGTATTGATTTATGGCCCATCTTTATTTCTATTCCACCAGTGTGTCTTTTTTTTTTTTTTTTTTTTTTTTTGGTTTTTCGAGGCAGGGTTTCTCTGTGGTTTTGGAGCCTGTCCTGGAACTAGCTCTGTAGACCAGGCTGGTCTCGAACTCACAGAGATCCGCCTGCCTCTGCCTCCCGAGTGCTGGGATTAAAGGCGTGCGCCACCACCGCCCGGCCAGTGTGTCTGTTTTTATATGAATATCATGCAGTTTTTTTTACTATAGTTCTATAGTAAAAGTTAAAATCAGAGATGATGAGACCTCCAGTAGTTCTTTTATGGATCTGTATTATTTAGTACTCATGTATTTTTTTTATTTCCATATGATGTTGAGAACTGTCTTTTTGAATTCTGTGAGAATTGCATTAGAATTTTGATGAGAATTGAATTGAATCTGTAGATTGTTTTGAAAGGATGATCACTTTTGCTATGTTAATCCTATCAATGCATGGGCATAGAGATATTTTTATCTTCTGATATCCTCTTCAATTTCTTTCCTCAAAGACATGAGTTTTTTTTTTTTATATCATAAAAGCTTTTCTGTTTCTTGGTTAGATTTTCCCCAAGATATTTTATATTATTTGAGGCAACTGGGAAAGTTGTTGTGTTTCTGATTTCTTTCTTAGTTTGTCATTTATATTTAGAAGCTATTAATTTTTCTTTTCTTTTTGTACTTTTCTTATAGTTAATGTTGTATCTAGCCACTTTGCTGAAATAGTTTATTGGCTATGGGAGCTTTCTCGTGGAATTTTGAGGGTCATATATATATATATACTATCATATCGCTTGTGACTAAAGATTCTTTATCTTCCCTTTCAATATTTGTACCTTGAACTCCTTTAATTGTTTTAATGCTCTAGCTAAGACTTCAAATACTATATTACATAAGTATTGGGAAAGTGGACAGACTCTCTTGTTCTTGATTTTAGTAAAATTAACTTGAATTTCTCTCCATTTAATTTGATGTTGGCTATAGATGTGCTGTATACTATCTTTATTATGTTTAAGTATTCCCCTTATATCCCTAGTTTTTCCAGGACTTTTATCTTCTTATGGAATTTATCAAAGGTCCATCTCTTTGTTTCATTGACTCTTTGTATTCACTTTGATTCTATTTTATGGATTTCAGCTCTCAGATTATTTCTTATTAACTACTACTCTAGGGTGTGATTACTTCTTTTCATTCTAGAACCTTCAGGTGTGCTGTTAAATTGCTGCTATGTGATTGATACAGTTTTGTTTTTAATGTAGGCACTTAATGTTATGAACCTTCCTCTGAACAGTGCTTTCATTCTGGCACATAAATTCAGGTATGATGTATGTTCATTTTTATTAAATTCTAGAAAGTCTTTAATTTCTTTCTTGGCACATTTTTCTTTAGCAAAGACTAAATATGCTCATGTTCCAGAAATGCCGGACAAACAATGGATGTTCCTTTTCCTTTTCTTTATTTTCTTTCTTGCTTTCTTTCTTCCTTCCTTTCTTTCTTTCTATAATTAGTTATTTATTTGAAAAGAAATTGGTTTATTTGGCTTGCAATTACATCATTGAGGAAGCCAGTGCAAAACATCAAGAAAGGAACCTGGAGGCAGGAACTAAAGCAGAATCTTCTAAAATAAATAGCCTAATAGAACAGCACAAGACTCTAGTAAAAAAAGAAACCAAACCCAAAAGCATGAGATTGTAAGAAATAAAGATTAGGTAGAAACTAATGAAACAGAGACTAAAATAAATACAATATAGTTTGTTCTTTGAAAAACAAACGAGATTGATAAACCTAGCCAAACTGAAAAGAAGGACTAAAATTTATAATCAAAGATGAAAAGGGAATCACTATTACAGATTCCATTGAAACCCAAATCACTAGTTAATATTTTTAAAACATACATTTCAAAATTCTGGACAACCTAGAAATGAATTTGCTCTTGCAAAGTAGTTCTCACATCCAGTCTGAAAACAGCTATTTTTCCCTTAATAGTTGTGTCATTTTTAGACCATTAGGCACATCTTGCCTGGGATGTCTATATTAAAACACATATGAACCCATACTTGTTAAGACCACAAGATACCTTTTCTTCCCCAAAGTCTTCATAGTACTTTTGGCACTATGTCAACGAGAAAGGCAGGAGAAAAGTTCTGGGGCAATTTGAACTTGATTTTTCTTGACATTATAGGCAATGTATGAAGTCGCTACAGCAATGGACTCTTATGTAGTTATGAAGGGTTAAATAAGAGAAATGATAATAGCTAGTGATCTCTGCACTTCCCTGACCAAAACATTTTCTGTGGTTCTATGATCTCACTTGCAGGGTTATTCACATATTTTCAAATAAAACATAAAAAAGGAAAACAGTTTAGTGAGATTTTTAAATTTTTACATCTCAAATTTGTACTAAAGTTTATTGACTGTTCCTCTATACAGACTCTATAAAGTTTCTGTATTGGTTTTGTCAACTCTTGGAGTTAGATGACATATTAACATGTTGTACGGGTTATTTATTTATTTTATTTTTGTCTGTCTATAACACAAGCAACAGATATCTGGGAAGATATAACTAAAATGATGAAAATATACAGATAGGCCTGTATGCAAGGCTGTGTGTCATTTTCTTAATTGATGATTTGTGTGAAATGACCCAGGTGCCAATCCTGGGGAGGTGGTCTTGCATTGTTTATAAACAAACCATAGACCAGCAAGCCAGTAAGCAGCATTCCTCTGTGGTTTCTGCTTTCGTTCTGGCCTCCAAACTCCTCTCTTGCTTTACTTTCTTTCTTGGCTTCTATCAACAATGGAGTATGACATGCATCCTCTGGTCTCTAGTTCACTTCTGTTTATTATGTTTTCACGTATTTCCTAACTAGAACACATACATATTTCTTCTTTTTTGGAAAAGAGAAAGCTATTATAAAACTGAAAGATGAAGTCAACTAAAATGGCATCCTTGAAAACAAAAGTCAGAGGAGACATTAATAAAACTCATTGTATACCCCCCTTTACAAAACTGAAGCAATCTTTCCTAGGTAGAAGAGTCTGAAAAGACTCTGGAAGTAGAAGAAATATCATTAGGCTTGGGCAAGCATGAATAGAAGTTGAGTGTATCCAGAAGCCGTTAAAATTCACAGATCCTCATTATCCCTCCCCAAGGTCATAAGGAAAGAAACAATTTCTGGGGAGAGACTGTGGCAGCAAGCGGCTGTAAGTTCTTCAGGGAGCTGCAGAATATGGCTTTTGTGAGTCCTACACATGCTGATTTGGGCTTTTCAATGATGCAGCTACAATTGGGTCATCTGTGCTCCACATATATTCTGGCAGTCACATCAGTAAGTTCAGTGATTCTTCTTTTACCTTGGTACCGTCTCTGTGATACTAGACATCCATGGCACCTGAGAAGGGGAAAAATTCTTCTGCAACCTAAAGCTTACTGTTTTTCAAAAGTATTTCAACTTGTATGTCAACTGTTTTGAAATGTAGAACTTTTAATTCTGTGTCATAAATTAGTGTGATAATGACAGCGTTTGTTTCTGTGGACACAGACGTCCCAAAAAGCTAGAGATTTGCTTACTGCTAAAGAAGCAAATCTATAATTAATGTCCATCATTCAAGGTATATTTACCTAGTCTTTTAATCTTTGAGTACTCAATATTAGACCACTTTTTTCACACATCTGCACATGTGCATATGCATGTGTGCATACGTGCATGTTGGAGGTAGGTTGTTAGGAAATGAAGAACAGTATGCTAACTAGCTATAATATGTATTTTCTTGAAGACACTCAAGACAGTTCAATCATTTGTTAGGTTTGTAAAAGGATAAAACTCAACATTGCAGGACAGACTGAAAATGGAAAATTTTTTTATTCTGTCCTTTATAGGAAATAAAGGGATCAATTATGAGAAATCAAAATATTTTAGTTATTAGATTTATTTTATGCTATTAGAAATGATAAAATCAGTATTGGTGCCTTACTGCCTTCATCAAACATCACACTGAAATAGTTTATCCTATTTCTTGTTCCTATTGTATGAGGCAATGTTCTTATGCACATGATTGTGCTCTCAAGGGATGGATGACCATCCAAGGTTCTGACCTTAAGTAAAAACTTTCAAAATTCATATACTGATTCTAGTATTTTCCTCTCTGCTTTTCCATAGTGAAAAATATTTTTAATTCCATATTCTTCCTTCCTGGTGACCAAGCCAGCTCTGGCTTGATAATTGAATACATTTTCTTATTAGACATCTAAATTGTGTTTTCATTAGACATGGGCCCAATACCATATGACCAATGTTTGATCTGGCACAGAAAACAGACCAGTCTCCATTCCCTGCCACCCTGCCAATTACATGAACTGTTTATTGTTTCCCTTCATCATGACACACATAAAAATAGTAATTTGTTCTAACAAAAAGCCATAATAATACAAGATACCCTTTTTGCCTAAAAATTCTTAACTTTAATCACATTTGAAGTCTTATGGGAACCACATTTTTCAGACATTAGTGATATCCCAGACACATGCTTTTAGGATCATCAGTATGCCCATTCTCATTTCCAAATTCCATATCTGCACAAATTTTAAATCAAACTGATATATCAAAACAAAATCAAGTTCTTTCATAGTGAAATAGTCAATGAATTATAAGTTACCACCATCACTGGTTCATAATTATTGCTCACTATATTTAACAAGAAAAGTGCGTGTGTGTGTGTACTAACTTTCTAAGATCTTCTCATGATAGGAAGTTAATTATCACTATCGTTCTAAATAAAAAGCTTCCATTACCATCTTCATTCTATAGACAACCTAGTAGGCCTGGAGAAGTGCCTGGAATACTTGGCACAACCACTTCAATAAATTATCATATAAATATTAGAAATTTTTATTATATTTTTCCAAGGCATTCACAAAATATCAACAAATCCAACTTACTATTGAGCAGTAGAAAACCAAAGTTCAAGAGGAATTGGTTTTTTGTTTTTTGTTTTTTTCTGACAATGAATCTGAATACATTCCATATACCCTGTTAGCATACTCATCCCTTATTCTTCCTGGGTCTTTTGCTTTTTGAAGGAATGACAAGTTACGTTCATAAATACAGAAATGAGTCTATTTTGATTTTTGTTTGATTATTACTATATAGTTAGGAATCACTATGCAGTGATGGCTTGCCTAGAAAGTGCTATGTAGACCAGACTGGCCTTGAACTCACAAAGACCTACCTGATTTTACATCTTGAGTGCTAGAATTAAAAATGTTGGTCACCATACCTAGTTGCCAATAATTGGTTTTAAGTGAGAGAATTGTTACTAATTAGCTCCAAGGAAGTGTTATACAGTTATCTTTTGTAGCAGTATTTACATAATACACAATAACTCCTTTTTTTAATTTTTTTTTTCAATTTTACATACACTCTCAGTTCCCCTTTCCCTCCCCTCTTTCTGCAGCTCCCAACTTCTCCCCACCCCTGCCATCCACTCCTCAGAGAGGGTAAGGATTCCCATGGGGACGAAATAAAGTCAAGGCTTCCCACCCCCAGTAAAGTATCCCTCCATGGGGAAATGACCAAAAAAAATCAATCAATCAATCAAACAAACAAACAAAAACAGTTCATGCACTAGGGATACATCCTGATCCCATTGCCAGTGGCCCTACAGACTACCAAGTCACACAACTACCACCCACATTCAGAGTGCATGGTTCTGTTCTATGTGGTTCCTCAGCCCTCAGTCTAGAGTCGATAAACTTCCACTGGCTCAGCTCACACAGCTGTTTCTGTGTGTTTCCCCATCATGATCTTGACCCCTTTGCTCATAGTATTGCTCCTCCCTCTCTTCGATTGGTATCTGGGAGCTTAGCCTAGTGCTTCACTGTGGATCGCTGCATTTGCTTCTATCAGTTACTGCATAAAGGTTATTTTTTTTGATGATGACAATTAAGATAGTCATCAATCTGATTATAGGGGAAGGCCAGTTCAAGAACCCTCTCCACTATTGTTTAGGGTCTTAGCTGTGTCATCCTTGTGAATTTCTGGAAATTTCCCTTGTGCTAGGTTTCCCATTCACCCCATAATAGCTCCCTCTATCAAGATCTCCCGTTCTTTGTTCTCCCTCTCTGCCCTTCACCCAACTCGACCACCCCATTCCCTCACATTCTTCTTCTCCCTTTCCTTCTCTCCTCCCTCCTTTTCTTTCACCCTTCCTCTTCTCCTCCAAGCACCCAATTTATGTAGGAGATCTTATCTATTTCCCCTTCCTAGTAGGATTCATTTATATCTCTCTTAGGTCCTTGTTACCTAGCTTATCTGGGATTGTGCACACTTTCATGGGTTGTGTACACTCTTCCAATGTTGGTAGGAGTGTAAACTTTGACACCCACTTTGGAAATCAGTAAGGCAGTTTGTCAGAAAATTGGGAATCAATCCACCTCAAAACCTAGCAATACCATTCTTGGGCATATAGCCGAAGAATGCACACTCAAACCACAAACACACTTACTCAACTATGTTCACAATAGCATTATTCATAATAACCCTAACCTGGGAATGACCAAGATGCCC
Organism: Microtus californicus; assembly: GCA_028537955.1. Classification (NCBI taxonomy): domain Eukaryota; kingdom Metazoa; phylum Chordata; class Mammalia; order Rodentia; family Cricetidae; genus Microtus; species Microtus californicus. Next base: position 122,966,453 of record JAQJZF010000001.1, read on the forward strand.
CTCAACTGAAAAATGGATTAAAAAAAAATGTGGTACATTTATACCATGGAGCACTACTCAGAGGTAAAAAAAACAATGATCTCTTGAAATTTTCAGGCAAATGAATGTAATTAAAAACATACTTCCTGAGTGAGTTAAACCATACCCAGAAAAATAAACATGGTATGTACTCACTCATAAGTGCATATTAGACATAAAGCAGAGGATAACCAGCCTACAATACACAATAAGTTCTTTGTTGTTACTTAAGTCAGGCAGTCTCCATGACAGTTCCTATTGTTAACATGCATTTAAATTCCTGTAAATAAAACTTTAATAATAAATTATTACATCATACAATGTATATAGCCTTAGTTTAAGATAAGTTTTAAACCATTTATTTCATAATCAGCAACTCAACTTAAAAGGACACGTATATTCAATGATTTTTTTTCAAGATCATAATTATTTCTCACAAGTATTGATGCAGAACTATTGAATAATGTGTAGGAAGAAATATAATAACAGGTTTCTGCTTGGGAATTTGTCACTCATAGTGGAATTTCTGCATTAAAGTATGTAATTTTTGAAACTCATAAAGTCTCATAGGCAATGCAATTTTCAGTTGTTTCGTTTATATTTGCTTGAGGGTGACTTGTCATTTTCACTTTTTGGCCCTATTTTGCTGTGTGGCTTCAGTTTCAGCCTTGAAATTAAAAAGCTAATTGCTATAATTTCTGTCCCTATTGAACAAGGGTATGCACAAAGACTCTTGGGTAATGCAGTTGTGATTATATGTAATCATTGCAATAGTTAGCAATATAAATAAGGCCACCATTGGAATTTATTAATACTGAAAGACTCATTTTCAAATGAAATAAGATCTCCAGACAATTTAAATGTGTTAGCCAGGTGTTGGTGGTACAGCTTTTAACTAGTATTTAAGAAACAGAAACGGGTGGATCTCTATGAGTTTTAGGTCAATCTGGTCTATATATATGCTCTAAATCCTGTCAGGCCTACATACTAAGAATCTGTCAGACGAACTATCTAAATGTAATGTAGGTTTAAAACCCATTCATTTAATGAGTTTGCATTATCTATTAAGCAGTTATACTATAGATAGCTTACTATATGAATAAGAATTAATTCTCTAGGAAAACCAGGATACATGGTAAGCTGAGATGTCTATTTGCACATCAAATCAGACTCTGCCAGACCTTCTCCCTCAGTCCCTAATTGTTACAAAATCATGCTGGCTGGTGTACCACCCTCTTCTATAAACTCCATCCAGGGACTGGTTGGACTGGCCTCCTCCAGCACCACATCCCATGGCTTGTCTTCTCTATAAAAGCCAGTCATTTTGGCTACTCTGTTCACTTATTGGCCACTTCTTTTTTCCTTTCCTTTCCTTTTTTTTTCTTTCACAAATGGTCGACTGTTAGCTCAAGCCAATTATTCTCTAACTCTTACAGCTAAATTAATCTATATTTTTACTTATGCTCTACCACATGGTTGTGCCTTTTTTAGTCTAACACATCCATTTCCTGCTTCCTCTGCATCTATCTGGCAACTCCTCTGACTCTGTTTTTTCTTTCCCATCATCCTTAGATTGTTCACCCTGCCTATACTACCTAACTGGCTACTGTCCAGTGTTTTATTGAAACAAGTTGAGTGACAAATCTTTACAGTGTACAAGAGGATTAGTCCACGGAATTTCCCCATTTTTGCCTGATTAAAAAGTAAGGTTTGTGCCAGGTGGTGGTGACACACGTCTTTAATCCCAGCATTTGGGAGGTAGAGGCAGGTGGATCTCTGTGAGTTTGAGAAAAGCCTGGTCTACAAGGGCTAGTTCCAGGAAAGGCACCAAAGCTACAGAGAAACCCTGTCTTGAAAAACCAAGAAAAAAAAGTAAAGTTTGCTTTTAACTTTAACATAATAAGAGTATGCACAACAGAAGCAGTTATCAAGTAAGAATTAAGAAACATTTCATCCTTCTAATGTATTTGATCGAGTAAAAAGCTATAGAAGGAGCTATGGGCAGGCCTGCTTTTCATCCCACCCAACTCCCGCATGGTTAGCTTAGCCCCAAAAATAACAACACACAAATTGTACTCATGTAAACACTGCATGGCCCATTAGCTCTATCCTCTTCTTGGCTAACTCTCATATCTTGCTTAACCCATTTCTAATAATCTGTGTAGCACCATGAAGTGGTGGCTTACCAGGAAAGATTCAGCATGTCTAACCTGGTGGCTGGCTCCATGGCATCTGCCCCAGAGAGGAGAGGCATGGTGAATGCTTCACTTCCCTCTTCCTCCCAGCATTCTGTTATGTCTACTCCACCTACTTAAGGGCTGGCCTATCAAATGGCCAAGGCAGTTTCTTTATTAACCAATGAAGGTAACACATAGACAAATGACCCCCCTCCATCAAAAAACTACTTAATTATAGTCATAGATTTCATTTGATATGATAAAATATAAATTAAGTACAAAACTTTGGACTCATAAAGAGAAGATAAATAATATTTTCTTCAATTTTTCCAAATGTAAGTAGACTAGATATGGCAGCTTTCGCTCTTGGTTCCTGATCCCTTGTCCTCTGATGTGGGATTCCCCTCTATATGCTGTGAATACCATTGGTTAATAAAGAATCTGTCTTGGACCTGGCAGTGCAGAATAGAGGGAGGCAGGGAAAACTAAATTGAATGCTGGGAGAAAGAAGGCAGAGTCAAGAGATGCCATGTAGCGGCTGCCAAAAATAGACATGCTGGGACCTTGCTGTTAAGACACAGCCATGTGGCAATACACAGATTAATAGAAATAGGTTAAATTAAGACGTAAGAGTTAACCAATAAGAAGCTAGAGCTAATGGGCCAAGCAAGAGTTTAGTTAATACAGTTTCTGTGTGGTTATATTGGGACTGAACAGCTGGGAACAAACAAGTAGCCTTCAATAGTCTGCTGCTCCTGTCTCACTTGCCCATTCTTCCCACATACCCTGGTTCAGTATGTTTGCCATTTTCACACTGCACTATTCTGTCTGCCTTTGGCTTCACTAGTCCTAATATCTTTTCCACCATATCTTTTTGTGTCATCTCATCATTTCTTTCTTTCAGATTTTTTTCTAAATATTTTTAAAAATATCAGCTGCTTTTTTATAATTGTTCCTTTTATTTTTGAGGTTGTAATAGAATTGCATAATTTTCCCTTCATTTTCCTCCCTCTAAAAGCTCTCAGTAATCTCCTTCCTGTCTTTCAAATCCATATTTTCTACTTCATTGTTATTTTCTTATAAGTTTATACATATATATTCCTAAAATCATAACTGCAACCTAACCCAACTGTATAATGTTACTTTTATCTATTTTATTCATGGATAAATATTATAAATGTGTACATGCTTCATGTCTTTAAATATGTGTGGAGACACAGAACTGGCTTAGAGTGCAGGCTCCTCCTGGGAAAGATGAGACGAAGTTCGGAAATGGTTGCTTGTCAAATCAAGCATAGATGAAAGCAAACTTTCTCTACCCATTTCTCACACGTTCTGTCAGAATCTGTATGCTGCATAAGGAAGTGGCCTTTGAGCTCAATTCTTCACACTCTACCATTTACAAAGGAGTGGTTTGCTTCTGTATACTTTCTGCCTTGTTTCTGTGTACTTTTTTCATTTTTATTTTGTTATTAATTGTGTTTGAATGCTGAGGAAGGAGCAACAAATGCTAAAAGATATTTGTTTATAAATGCTGCTGAACGAATCCAACATAGATATTTTTAAAATACCTTGACTTCAGAATTTGGATCTAAGGACATCATACTTTGGAAAAGAGATTCTTCTTTCGTTTTCACAGAGGATGAGATCGTGTGGATTGCTTCCATCCCAGTAGGTATGATAGACCACGCCTCCCTGAAAGATTCCTGTGAATACCTTCAGAAAATTACTTCACTCAACTGCTGACTGAGATGAACCTGGCACACAGGTTATACCATGAAAGGCCTAAATAACAGCGGCCCCATTCAGCACGAAGCAGTTTGGAGAGAAAAAACTGTGCCCATGTTCCCAAATATTGTTTATAAATGTTCTTTTACATTTAAAGGGGGGATATGATATAGATATGAATAATTTGCATTAGTATAGATTTTGCTTTATTGATAGAGATTTAAAGTCAATTTTGTTATATGTATATGTATTTCTGATCTTGATTAAGGTATTGTGATTGTGTAATTCACTTAAAAATGTAATATATATAGGTTGTTAATGGATAATCAATAATAGTCAAGCTTGTAGTAATGTTAATTAAGATTTTCTAGATGTACATAGATATATTTTACGTAGGCATTCTTCATATTTTTCAAATATTATAGATTATGGCATTTTAAATGTTTTAATAACTTAGGATAGAAGACCCTGATTTTTAACCCACAAACCTATGAACACCTGATTTTTGATAAAGGAGCTAAAAGTATGCAATGGAAAAAAGAGAGCATCTTCAACAAATTGTGCTGGCAAAACTGGATGTCAATCTGTGGAAGAATGAAAATAGATCCATAACTATCACCATGCACAAAACTCAAGTCCAAATGGATTAAAGACCTCAATATCAGTCCGAACACACTGAACCTGATAGAAGAGAAAGTGGGAAGTACTCTACAACACATGGGCACAGGAGACCACTTCCTAAGTATAACCCCAGCAGCACAGACATTAAGGGCCTCATTGAATAAATGAGACCTCCTGAGACTGAGAAGCTTCTGTAAAGCAAAGGACACTGTCACTAAGACAAAACGGCAACCCAATTACTGGGAGAAGATCTTCACCAACCCCGCAACTGACAAAGGTCTTATCTCCAAAATATATAAAGAACTCAAGAAACTAGACCGTAAAAGACTAATCAACCCAATTAAAAAATGGGGCACTTATCTGAACAGAGAATTCTCAACAGAAGAAGTTCAAATGGCCAAAAGACACTTAAGGTCATGCTCAACTTCCTTGAGATCAGGAAAATGCAAATCAAGACAACTTTAAGATACCATCTTACACCTGTCAGAATGGCTAAAATAAAGAACACCAATGATAGCCTTTGCTGGAGAGGTTGTGGAGAAAGGGGTACACTCATCCATTGCTGGTGGGAATGCAAACTTGTGCAACCATTCTGGAAAGCAGTGTGGCGGTTTCTCAGGAAATTCGGGATCAACCTACCCCTGGATCCAGCAATACCACTCTTGGGAATATACCCAAGAGAGGCCCTATCATACAACAAAAGCATATGCTCAACTATGTTCATAGCAGCATTGTTTGTAATAGCCAGAACCTGGAAACAACCTAGATGCTCTTCAATGGAAGAATGGATGAAGAAAGTATGGAATATATACATATTAGAGTATTACTCAGCAATAAAAAACAAGGAGTTCTTGAATTTTGCATACAAATGGATGGAAATAGAAAACACTATCCTGAGTGAGGTAAGCCAGACCCAAAAAGAGGAACATGGGATGTACTCACTCATATTTGGTTTCTAGCCATAAATAAAGGACATTGAGCTTATAATTCATGGTCCTAGAGAAGTTAAATAAGAAGGTGAATCCAAAGACAAACACATAGGCATCCTCCTGAATATTAACCTTCATCAGTCAATGAAAGGAGACAAAGACAGAGACCCACATTGGAGCACTGGACAGAAATCTCAAGGTCCAAATCAGGAGCAGAAGGAGAGGGAGCACAAGCAAGGAACTCAGGACCGCGAGGGGTGCTCCAACACTCTGAGACAATGGGGATGTTCTATCTGGAACTCACCAAGGCCAGCTGGCCTGGGTCTGAAAAAGCATGTGATAAATCCAGACTAGCTGAACATAGCGGGCAATGAGGAATACTGAGAACTCAAGAACAATGGCAGTGGGTTTTTTACCCTACTGCATGTACTGGCTTTGGGGGAGCCTAGGCAGTTTGGATGCTCACCTTACTAGACCTGGATAGAGGTGGGTGGTCCTTGGGCTTCCCACAGGTCAGGGAACCCTGATTGCTCTTCGAACTGATGAGGGAGGGGGACTTGATCGGGGGAGGGGGAGGGAAATGGGAGGCGTTGGCGGGGAGGAGGCAGAAATCCTTAATAAATAAATAAATATGAAAAAAAATAACTTAGGGCTTTTCATGACAATGAGACACGTCTGCTCCTGGTAGCACCAACCTACTTCAAGAAGAAGATGGGCATCGAAGAGGCAGCTTATGGAGTTTGATAGCCATTTGGGCAAGAAACTGCTCTTGCCTGGACTGTTGCATAAACTGGACACAGAGAACGCCCAGAAATAGGACTGCTAAACTTGCCTAAAGGTGAGATAATCTTTCGGGGTTCCTGATTTATAAAAAGAGTCTGTGAGACATTCTGCAGGGCACAGCATATAATGACTGACTGCCTTTGAAATTTCCTGCTTCATGAAAATGTCTCTGGATACTATGGGCCTATAGGCCGAAGATGGATGCCCCAACAGTACAGAGGAACTTTGGGTGACTGTCCAGGCAGCAAAATGTCTCTGTCATTTCTAGAGTTTTGAAAGTTGCTTATTTCTTGTTCACTTGGGTAATATTGTAACCTTCTAGAGTCTTTGATGCAGTTAAAGAATATATAGATAGTTATAGTTTTCCTTAGTTATTATAAAAGATAAAGTAGATGTAAATATTGTAACTGTAATTCTTGCTTTATAACTGTTTTGTTGTATGTAAATTTTCTATGTTAAAGTTAAAGCCTTCCTCTTTTTTTTAAACAGAAAAAGGGGAAATGATGGAGGAAGGTCATTGGCTAATAAAGAAACTTTCTTGGCCCATTTTATAGGTTAGAACATAGGTGAGTGGAGAGGCAAGAAGAGGCAAGAGTTTCTCATAATCATGTATGCAAGTAAAGGGGGGTTTCAGAGTTGAGGTAACGCTTTTTAGTCTGTATAAAAAAATCATATGAAATAAAGCTTATTATGCAGTTGTTCACACTCTGCATTTCCTGTGTCCTGATTTGCTTGAGACCCTTACCAAGGGACCCCAGTGCACTAGACGTTGAAAAATATGAATTTCTCCATAGTTTAGTACACTTACATGATATAAAACTGTGTCCTTCACTTATCAAGTGAAAAATGAGGTATTTGAAAATCAAAGGCCTTTGATATTCATTATTGTACATTCATGAAAAAAGGAAAAGCTTTCATAATAGTGGTAAGTGATGTGGGGGGTATTATCTATTTAAGGAGAGAAATGAATGTTTTGGAACACTTGATTCCTGAAAGACAAGTCTATGTGTAACATTTTCCTACTCAATTATTTAGAATACTAAAACAAAGGTTTTTTTTTTTTTTTGGACTGAAGTATGAATAGCGGGTCAATCTGAAAATAAAGCAAGAAATTTCCTTGGTATCAAGGAAATCACTCTGTGACTACAAAAGTAGAACTGAGGGAGTGCTATGACCAGCTTACTGGGATCCTGTGGGTCAGTCAATCTTTGCTTGGTGGCAAGAATAAAGGTAGCCATTGCCTTAGGAAACAATGGGTAGCCTAGAATCTGTCTGAAGGAGGCAAAGATGTTGCACTGTGCAGTCAATGCAGAATGGCTAGTCAGCCAACCTTTGAAGAAATGTTTATTTTTATCTTTTCTTTTTTTCCTTTAATTATTATTGTTACATAAGCACTGACACACACACACACACATATGTTAAAACAACCTTCTGAGTTCAGTGTTGAGTTTAGTGTTGCTTATGTATATGTTTTATTGATTTGTTTTGCCTAAACCCTGTACATTCCTGAGATTTGACTATCACAGCATTGTATTATGGAAAGAGTGCCTATCCTTGAATCAATTTTTTTTCTGTTCATTGACTCAGACATATTAAGTAGATTATTTAAGATATGTATTTTACTTCCTGTCTTATAATAACAACATAATATGAGTAATTTGTATGTAAAGTGCTCCTGCACCAAAGCCACTGTACCCTAATCATGGGTTGTTAGATATTGAGGAAATCCCACCTAATCTAAATAATCCTACTCTAGCTGTTGAAGTCACTAAATTTTTATTTGTTATTTCTTCCTAAAACTGTGTACTTTTAAATTATATACTTGAATTATTGGGGCCATAAACTCATCCAAAGTAAAGCACTATTGTCTTTTCATGTTAATTTGTGGGAAAAGATGAAGATGATAACTGTTAACTTAGTTCATTCATATCAATCCTATTAGAGCAGAAAGTAAAAGTTAACATTGCTGGCAGACCTTTGACAATATTCACTCGCTAAATAGCATGGGAACAAAGTATGAGAATTACTTCCTCAGGTTGGGTCTCATTTAGAAGCCTAAAGGAATTCAATGGGCATAATGAGGCTAGATTTTCTTTGCCTGTTAACTTTGCATGATTTGGGAAAACAAGTATATTACCACTGCTGTTAACCCTGAAAGATGTGGCAAGATTTTTCCTTTGAATTATCTTTTGGCAAAAAAAAAAAATTGTTCTAAGGTCCTAACTTATAATTATCTATAATGTGAGTAAATTTTCTGCCTAACTGTTCTCTGGAGGTATGTTTCCCCACTGTCTACCTAAACAGGAAATCAGTATATCACATTGGCTACATGATTCCTACAGAAGTGGCAAATTGATTTGGCAGCTTTAAGTATTATTTGATAATTAAGTAAAAATTAAAATTATTTGTAATTTTCTTATCTTAGAAAATAGCTGGTTTCTTTGATATTTGCTTTCAGGGAAAATATAATTTATTAGAAACCTTGAAGTGAAGTAATTTTTGTGAAGTTTTTACTTGTAAATATTTGCTACTTTCCAATCTTTAGTTCTTCATGTAAATCAAAGAATGGCCAACTGATAATTGTAAAATGGCTCAACAAAACATAAATATAATCTATTCATAAAACAAAACTTACTATTAAAAGGAAAACATAAATTTAACATGCAATTTCCTCTCTCATTCACTAAATTAGTATGATGTATATTTCTGTCTTTGTTACTTTCCCATTCATTTCTTACAGTGCTGAACTTAAGGTGTCTATAATTAAGCCACATTCATGTTTTTGCTTCACTCTAATGACACAGTTTCAACATCACCTCCTTCCTACACAGTCTTTAATCTTGGTGAATATATATTTTGGGTTCTCAGTTGGCAACACTAACGTCAAGCTGAGAATTTAGCAAATTCACACATAATTTTCACTCACATTCATGAAATTAAATCTTCAGTTGTTGACTTCTAAAAGTAATGTTTCTTCAGTACTTGTTGACAAGCTATCATTAATTTGTGTACAAAATTCCATGATGCCTGTGTTTTAAGCATTATTTGCAAATAAGTGATAGATTCTATATCTTACAGGTTATGTACATAAAATAGCTAAAAAGTAACAGCAAAAACACTATAATCTACATAAACCTTACTTTAATTTAATAACTATTGGATTTTAGGATATTTTTAAATGTTTATATGATGGATTCCTACTAAATATTTACTTGCTGGTCTATAGATCCTTTTTTCATGCAATATATTCTGATCTTGCTTTTCCTCTCAAAACTCCTCTTAAGTCATCCCAAAATGCCTGATTACATGCCTTTTCCTATCTCCCACTCTCTTTAGAGAACAAACAAAAACCAAACAAATCAAAATTGAGAAAAATACACAAGAAACATACACACACATACAAAATAAATAAACAAACAAAACCAAAATGACCTAAAAATCAGAAACCATGAAATACTGGAAAAAGACAAAGAAGACCAAAATTTTCTAAACAAAACAGTATGATAAAACAATTTTACAAAAATACCACTGAGTTAAGTTTGTGTTGACCATCTCATGTCATACAGATTGCCCTTAAATCTAGTTTATAAAACCAGTGGGTAATTATACATAGTGCTAAAAACTTTTTTTTTTCTAATCATTGTCAATGGCAGTTGAGTAATGTGTTCCCTTGACTCAAACCAAATTAAACTTATGTTATTTGTGGGTTCATCTTTTTCTTCACCTGTTTCTTTAATATTTTTTTTCTACTGAAATCTGTGGTCCGTCATCTATCATAGACTGGTTTGCTTTATTCTGGAGTATGTTCTAGATCCCTGTGTGTCTTCACTAGATAGTATGTGGTAAATCTTACAGTGCATTTTTCTGCTGTTCCATTGCCCTTCATTTTTACTCTAAGCAATGCTATACTCACTATGTAATTTTTCTTCCAATACATAGTCTGACAGATAACTTACCTTATTTACTCATATATAAATTTAATAACCTAAAGATTATTTTCCCTATTATCATATCAATTTCTGATGTAAGATTTTCTTCCGTATGCTGTGATTACCATTAATGACTAAAGAAACTGCTTTGGATCTATAGCAGGGCAGAACTTAGGTAGGTGGAGAAGACAGAACTGAATGTTGTAAGAAAGAAGGACAAGGTCAGAGAGAAGCCCTGTAACCCTGCCAGAGCCAGAAGGAACTTTATCTGGTAAGCCTCAGCTGTGTAGCATTACACAGATTAATAGAAATAGATTCAATTAAGATGTATGAATTAGCCAATAATAGAAGCTAGAGTAATGGGCCAACTAGTGATTTAAATAATATGGTTTCTGTGTGGTTATTTCGGGGCTCTGAGCAGCCAGGGACAAACAAGCAGCCCTCCCTATAATACAAACTGGCACATCAATGTGGTTAGCTAAATCCACATAAAACTTGAGAAAGCTTATAAATCCAAGTTATATTTAGAAAAGTTGAACTAAGCAGTTTATTTTTATTCTGAAAAGTTTCTGATGATTTCACAATATATAAATGTTTAATCTCCAAATTCTCCACATTACTAAAATATCAGTAAAAATGTCATTTCATCTATTTCCAATAACCATAATCAAAATATTTTAATGTAGGTATAATTAATATTTTCAATCAACTTTGAATATATAAATTTCTTCCATTGTTGATTCTTCTTTGCTCATTAGTATCTCTTAAATTCATTTTCCTTCCTCTCAATCTTTCAGTTCCTTTGTATGTTTCTTTAATGAATAGAAAAAATAGATAAATAGAGACTTTGTTCAAGTGTTACATGCAATGTGTGTCCTTTAACAAGAGGGATGCTTTCTGGAAAAAAAAGTTCGCTGATAGGTGACTTTGTCATTTTGCAAACATTGGAGAATGGTATTAATACAAGCATGATTGAGATTGCTAACTTCACATCTAGATGATGGTATACTGTATTACATTTACAGTACAATAGAAACTCAAATGTAATGTTACTGCACTGAACACTATAGCTACTTTTAGCAAAATGAAGATTTTTTTTAACATTATCAGTCCATGAAAAAATCCAGTAAGGATAGCATATAAGCAATCAATAGTGTTCCACCTTTATTGTGTAGTTACCATTAGTAATCCTAGTAGTATTTAAAACACAAGTGAGGTTAAGGCCACAAATCCGTGGTAGAGTGAATATCTGCCCAGCATGCCTGAAGCCTTAACTTGTACTCTAATATCACCTCCAAATTCACAATGTAGTCAATTCGATTTACTTGAGAAGGCTTAGCACAGTAATATTTTATTAATAATGTTCACTTAATATATTATGTTGTAATAAAATCATTAATACCAAATATTTGCTCTTGGCAATTAATACTAGGGATATTATTTTATTCAGTGTTGTAACAAAGTATTAAGATATTTGTTTTACAATATATATCATTTTACACATGCTCATGCAAGCATGTGTAATTAAACTCAGTGTGTCACACTTAACAAATGAAGATATGAACATAGCAGAAGACTACGAGGAATCAGAATATTTCAGAGTGGGAAAGGTGTTAGGGAACAAGAGTGACTAAAATTATTTTATTTATGTACAAAATAGTCAAAGAATAAAAATAAAGAAAAATAAATCTAAAATTTTTGTAGTTCATAATGCTATAATAATAGGATACAAAATGCATTTATCTGTTCAATTTTTATATCATAATGTATAATACTATTTATTCTTAATTCAATTAATCAATTTCTATAACTTAATACATTTGGATTCTGCATTCTGGGTGTTCTCCGATTTTCTAAAATTTCCTCCAATTTGAATCACTTTTCCATCCCTCATACAAATTCTGTCCCCTACTTACTAATATGGAAAATATTCAGTGTGCTACAGACTTCATCTAACATCATTTGTGACACTGAGTTTAGAATTAACCATCATAGCCTGGAAAACTCACCAGTGGATACAGAACTAAGTTTTTAATCCCTCTTCCTCTAGAATGTGTTGGTTGCCAATAAGTTATTGGTATGTGATAGGGTCCCATGAGTCCTCTCCCCTAATATAGATGAGTAGTAGGAGAGCATGACTTCTGTGGACTCAGTCTCATGCAAAACTGTTGTGAATTCAAAGTTTCCATGTGTATTTCCTTTATAGAAAATTATATTTAGCTCCATCCACAATATTTTTACTGTTAAACTATTTCTTCTTTAAGAATCATTAGTCTTTGTCTCATTGATTCTTTTTATTGTATCCAAAGGATGCTAAATCATACCACAAGGACATGTGCTCAACTATGTTCATAGCAGCTTTGTTTGTCATAACCAGAACCTGGAAACAACCTAAGTGCCCCTCTATCAAAGAATGGATAAAAAAAATGTGGTACATTTACACAATGGAGTACTACACAGCAGAAAATATAACAACTGCTTGAATTTTGGAGGAAAGTCGAAGGAACTAGAAAACATTATTTTGAGTGAGGTAACCCAGACACAGAAAGACAATTATCACATGTACTCACTCATAGGTGGTTTTTAAACATAAAACAAAGAAAGCCAGCCTACAAACCACAATCCCAGAGAACTTAGACAACAATGAGGACACTAAGAGTGACTTACATAAATATAATCTACATGGGAAGTAGAAAGTATAAAAAGACAAGATCTCCTGAGTAAATTGGGAGCATGGGGACCTTGGGGGAGGATTGAAGGGGAAAGTGGAGAAGCAGGGAGGGGAGCAGAGAAAATGTAGAGCTCAATAAATATCATGAAAAAAAAAGAATCATTAGTCATGACAATTCCAAAAGCCCCAAAATCCAGACAGACTTCAGCCATTTATCTTCATTATCTAGAACTAGTTGACATGACCTTGTTGATTCAAATTTGATTCTTTGGTTCTAACTTCACTAGAAATGAAATGAATTTTTGGCGTATTCAGTTAGGAATAAAATTAAATTACTTCTGTCTTATGTATGAGCTAATTATAAGCATTAAAATCTGTTAAGTGCTACCTAATAGAAATAATCATAAAATTTATACAGTTCAAAGTAACATGGAACGTATAATTGACAGTGGTATTTTTACATTCACATTATGATATCTCATTTGACTATCTATCAATAGGCGTTTTTGTTAAAATTTCCATTTACCCTAAATCTTCCAATATTCTTTACTAAATATATTGACAATAAAAGTGTGGCCTATAGTGTCAGAGATAAACACATTAGAAATAAAATATGTATTAGAAAATGAGTCTTGTTCTCAAAAGGGTTGTTATATGGATATTTAAAAATTCATGAACAAAAATTACTTAAAATACTTATTTTATTTAACTTGATAGGAAGGATAAACATGATAGATATACTTTATTTAAGGGCACTGAAAAAGATATTGTAATTACCAGACAATGTGGCACTCTTCTATTAATGCCTGTTAGTCAGTAGTCTGTGGTACCTGTCCACTTGAGCCTTGGAATTCGAGGTCAATCCTGTCTACATAGTGAAATATTGTCTCAAACAAAATAAAATGAACTATTCTAAAATATTATGAGGATTTATTGTTTGATTCTTATTGGTTATATTTTATAGTATTAAATTGTTTTTATAAAATAAAATAGAAACTTGTCCCTTGGGTCAACTCTGGTCAATATTTTTTTTTACTTCAACATGAGAAATAAAGATTGATATATGTTAACTTTCAAGAGGTAGAGACATGCTTTAACATTTTCTATGCTCAATATATCATCCAGTGTGTCAGTGTGTCCTGCGGCTTGTATATTTAGATGCAGCCAGCGCCATGTCTACCTGCATGCCACCATGGTCCTATGATGTTAATGGACTTAACTATTGAAAATGTTAAGTGAACCATGCCAATTAAATATTTTCTTTATGAGCTGCCATAGTTGTTATGTCTCTTTACTGCAATAGAAAACTCTAAGACAAGTAGAAAGGTACTAAAATATAAGACTCTTTTTGGGAAATTTCCATCTAAAACACATACATCAACATCTATTAGAACAGATTAGGTTACACTACAGTATCAAAAATGTACACTAATTATGATAAAATCAGAGTATGCAATAACCATTGAACTTCAATATTATTTGTTACATCATCACTTTTCTGGTAACTTTTAGTTTTCTATAAGCAAAGAGAAAGACAGTTACTAAGTATTGGTAATTCAAAATTACTTTTAATTAAAAGCACATACCATCTTTCCATACACTTTGATTAATTTGATATACTTGCTTTTCTATATCTAACATCATCTAACATCATAGCAGGAAATCACACCCTAATGGTGCACTTTAGTGTAAATGGAAGTGTTAGAACTAGTCCTATGACAACATTTGAATTCAAGCAGAAACAGCTGTTCAGTTGCTTAAGATAGGCTCAGTGGATTCATTCTACACTATCATATTTACTGGAATGGATGAGAATATCCCACATAGGCTCAAATGTTTGAAAGTCTGGCTCAAGGTTGTTGGGTTGTTTAGGAAATATTCAGAGATATAGCTTTGTTGGATGGGGTGTGACAATGGGAGTTGGCTTTTAGGATTCAAGATTGCATTCCAGGCATAGTTTTTGTTTTCTCTCTTTCCATCTTGCAGCTCAGTAGTAAGACTTCAGCTACTCTACAGTACCATGCATAACTGCCTGCTGTATAAGAAACTGATGTACTATGAGAATGTACCCTTTGAATTTTTGTCCACTAAATTATCAAAATATAATCCTGTAAATTGATGTGTGTGCATAATTTTCTTTCATTTTTTGAGAAGAACAACAAAAGATTATATTGATCATTAATATATTTTAAGAAAATACACCTAAATCAAATGAAGTAACAACAACAAAAAAAAAAAACAATTACAGATTGAAGAACATTCATTTTTCCCAGATCTGAGAACTTTTAACTGTGACAATTTTCATTCTCATCTCTAACATCCTTTAATGTGAAAATATTACATGGAAAATTCTATAAATACAGATTCATAACTTTTAAATTGCATGCCATTATTATTATGATAAAATTTCATACTGTCCTATTCTATTCTGGAAAAATGTAGAATCATCGCTTGTCCAATATATCCATGTTTTATATACCACCTAAATTAAGTGTCTTAGAGTCTTTGATTATCAGATAAGCAGTGTTGCTTTGTAGTCATGAAATATTAACAGGCCAACCTAACGCAACATCCTAATGTATCATTCATTATCTCCCTTCTACCCATGACAACTGCACAATCTCACATTATTAAACAAAATTTAGTGAAGTGTGATTTTTTTATTGTAAGATATAAGCAATGTTTATTTATTTCAGATGGGGCAAGAAAGACTACCTAGATAATTTAACTTAACTCTAGCTTGGCTAAAGAATAAATTCATTGTGCTTCCCCATAAGTGTATGAGTGAGGAGCTAGTTAATAGGAACATGGGAGACTGAAAGACAGCTATGTCACTAAGAAACCAAAGCAAGCATAGGTAACAACCTATAAATCTTCATGGCTGGAATTTAAATGCAGTTTGCATAAAGCTCAATGGTCAAAACTTTTTGTATCAAACAATTGTTTACTGTAAGATGACCTTGAGGAAAGATTGCTGTGAGTGTTATAATCTTAATACTTTTCTTTATCCTTATAATTTTTTGCCTCCATGAGTCAATGAGCTCCTTGCCTTTCTCCAAGATGAAATGTTTTAATTCACATGTAATATTCACATAACAGAAGAGCAAAATCTAGTAGCAATCAATATTCTAATTGCACTCAATTTAAAGTCATTTGTATCAAGCCTCTGTAACAGTCAAATATTTACCATTCATATGTGATGTTTAATTTGAATATTTAACAATTATATTTTTTGACAGCATTGTTTTTATGTTTCCATCAGAATTCTATAGTCTGAACTCATCCAATCCTCTAATTTTTATGCCATTTAGTCAATATTTTGTATCTAAATAAATATTTTTCATGGCCTATTATGTGTCAGACACTAGTATAGATTCTTTATTTCTTGAGACATATAAGATAGTTTGCACTCTACAGTTTTGACAAAGACCAGCAATTTGTAGCCCACATGAACAGGTCAATTAAATAAAATCTTTCTCAATCAACTCTAATATGTAGGGCACATTGCGGTATGTTTGTTTCATGCCTTCTTTTTGGAGAATTGAACTCTTGAAAGTAAGAAGTCCTGTCTTTATAACATCTTTAGTAGCATGATCATACACATATACTGGTTGAATTATATTTAGTTGATAGATTTTATTTACTACATGCAAAGACTTCCTAAAAGATAACTAATTTTCTCAGCATAATCTGACACAAGCGTACACACATGTAGACAAACACTCACATCAATTCCATTTTTCCCATAGAAAACTATCTGCAAGTTAAAAGAAATAATTTCCTTCAATTTAGATGAAATAAAATGCATTTGATATTACTATTACAATCTAGGACATAAATTTATGAGGACAGATTCTGAGTGGTAACATGCTCTATTCAAGTTTCATGTAGAAGAGAATGTCAAACTTTAACCTTAGAAAATGCACATGCTTGAAAATCATGTAAATACTAAAACTTTTAATTTAATCCTATATCTATCACAAAATCAAACTATTTGTATTTATAGTAGAATATTTTTGTATGTTGTATAAATAATAATTAGGAAAGTATAGACTAAAATAAGATATTAAAACCTTTGTTAATCATATTTTAAACTTTATGGTATAATACGAATGTATTTGGAGACGATCATCCCATGTTCAAAGTAGATTTCTTTAGTAATTTTCCCTTTTAATGAATACATAATGAAACTGTATTGGAAAATGTAAGTTTATGTATATTCACGAGGGCATCATTACAACAAAACAAAACATAATTAAGTACAAACATAAGATGGTTTTAATTTATCTAAAATTTTATTCCATATAATTTATTATTGTTTGATAAAAATAGGGTAAAGCAAAACATATTAACTACTTGATCTAATGGGCCAAGCAACAGAAATCTATTTTCTTATTTTCTTTCCTCTAATTATTTGAGCTGTGTAGTATTAATGCAATTAAGTTAATGTAATTGCTTCCTGGTAATGCATTTTTTAAAATAATAAGAAAGAGACAATACAACACTGTCAAATCTTGCAAAATAAACTTTTCCCAGTGGCTGATGTTGTGGGGTAAAACACCAGCTCTAGTTGCTCAACAATTGATTTATAAACATATATTCTACAAGTCACTTTATTGTCTGATACTTCATTAGAAGAAGATGATTATCAATGCTCAACTTGTCTTTATCTCAAGGTCATAAGGACTGAGTGGACTTCATACCATCTTATACCTGGGAAAATGCATCACAAGAAGCCATTGTATTTCTAAATTGATTGGAATAGCTAATAGTTAAGACCTAGCTGACCTCTGGTGAGGAGGGGTAGTAATGGAGGCTTTTGCATATTAGACTTTATCTGATTGAGTTGCTAAATGAATCAATGGGCATAATTATCCTAATGGGTGATAACAAAATCTTGAAAATACTACACAAAAATGATGCAAATTTTCTCAAAAAACTTTTTTTTAAACTTAGAGTATCAATGAATAAAACAATGTTCTGTATGATTAAAAAGAAAGTAGTTGAGATTCAAAATCTGCATATAAAAAATCAGGCTCATTGTTTTTATTGTGTTGGTGTCTGTGCTCTTATTTATCAAAAATAAATAAATAAAAAAGAAAGAACTGAATTAAGTAGTTTCAGAGGACTGAGAAAATTCATTGTAGACTATAGTAATTGAAATAGGTTTTATAAATTTATATATGCTTAATGTTTTGAAAAGTTGAATATAGTCTTGTTAAAGACTGAATGATAAATGTTAGACAGAGGCTAATACTGTAAAAATATGATTTTCAGTATTTGGCACATTGAGAAGGAAACTTTAGAAGAAGGCATGATAGAAACCATGTCACTAGAGAGACTATAAATTACCCAGTCTCTTCTTCCATTCACGTTGGTTCAAAGCAGCCATGAAGGAAACAGCTCTCTCCACCCAGAAATCACCATCCTCTCATCTTGCCTTACACTGACTCAAAAGGATCAGCACTGATTGATTATAAATGGAAACTTCCACATAGAAATTAAAATCTTTTTCTTTTTCAGCTGTTTAACTTGTCTGTTCCATACACTTAAACCCTGAAGCTCAAATCATAGTGGAACAAGATATCTGTACTAAACATAAAGGTTGGTGTAACATTAACTTACATTTTTATGTAGGACTTTCCACACACTTATAGTGGACATGCTGAAGAGTTTTGTAAAAAATAATAATTTTATGTAATTTTTATGACAAAGGATAAATTCTAGTATGCATAAGGAATGCAAGCTATTAAATATTAAACATGGAAATATAAATAATCTAATTAAAAAAGAGAGCTATGTGAATTGATATTTATCTAAAGAAGTTAAGTACATGACAAACATAAATGTAAAAATATAAAAAATAAAGGCACTTGCTTTTATTTTCAGGACCCACATGGCAGTAGAAGGCCAACAATTCATAAACTTACCATCTAAACTCTATAGACATATGAACTATGCAATACACACACACACACAAATGCACATACATACTAAATAAAAATAATTCACAAATGATACTCATTGCAAATTGTTGATGGGGTTTAAATTGCCTCAACCATTATGAAATGCAGTAAGTAGTAAAGCTTATTCATTAAATGACCATATAGTAGTGTAACATCAATATTGAGTACATAATTAAAAGAATCAAATGCACAACAAATGGAAACATAGCTCAGATTGACTAAGTTAATAGAATTAGTTAATTATTGTTAAATATTCATGGTGTCTATTCTGATACTTGTAGTTAATGCAATCTAACCCATATCAATAAGTCAGTGGTACATTTAAAATACTGAGGAACCAAACCAAACAAAAAACAATACTAAAATTCATGTCGACCTTAAAACATACTCCTAGTAAACAAAGTGACTTTGAAAGAAGCGAACCTGGTGGTTTTATTGTATTCTACAGGAAATGATGAGACTAAACCACAGTCTCATCTCAAAGAAGTTATGAGTTCAACTGCATGAGTAAGAGAAAGGTTTCATATGGATATGTGAGTATGGTTGGGAAAACAGGTATATCTTGAGCCTAATGAAATTCTTCAGTATGACTATGGTTACATGAAGGTCTCTGAGTAACAGAATAAATAAAATCTGTAGACGTTTAGTGTTTTGAACATGGGTCAAAGCTGACTTCATTGCATTCTATGCGTTTAGGTATGTTGTATTTTCGTTTTCATCACTTTTAAAAAGGTTTTATTTTAATCCTAATTTCTATATTGTAAAAAGTTTATCTATTAGTGAGTTGTTTATTTTATTGCCTGACAGTAGATGTTCAACACAAAATGAACTCAATAACATTACTGTAGATAGTTTTTGCCTCATTTATTTGTGTGGACATTTTTTATCCATATATATATATATATATATATATATATATATATAATGCTTTCTGATTTTTTTATTATGATTTTCATTTACTTGTTTTCCTTGTGATTTTTATTTTTGTTTCTTGTATTTTTATTCTTAATGTTTCTGTTTCTTTTCTAAAGACATATAGAAAATTAAGGTGTGTAATGACTGTGATATTGTGGAGATCATGGAGGATCGGGTGGAGGGAAACTCATTCGAATATATGTGTGATGTGAAAAGATATTTCCAATTCAATGTCATTCTAAGAGAGATGAATTTATGTCAGGCTTCACACCCTGAATAAATAAAACACCTTGATGTCACTTAAGAGTATTATCCTACTGTATAATCAGCCTGTTTGTTCAACCCACCTTTTTATTTATTTATTTATTTATTTATTTATTTATTTATTTATTTATTGAGAAAAGGAAAAAAAACAAGTTTCCGCCTCCTCCCAGCCTCCCATTTCCCTCCCCCTCCTCCCACCCTTCTCCCCCTCCTCCCACCCTTCTCCCCCTCCTCCCACCCTTCTCCCCCTCCTCCCACCCTTCTCCCCCTCCTCCCACCCTTCTCCCCCTCCTCCCACCCTTCTCCCCCTCCTCCTACTCCTCTCCCCCTCCCCCGACTCCTCTACCCCTCCCTCTCCAGTCCAAAGAGCAGTCAGGGTTCCCTGCCCTGTGGAAAGTCCAAGGTCCTCCCCCCTCCGTCCATATCTAGGAAGGTGAACATCCAATCTGGCTAGGCTCCCACAAAGCCCGCACATAAAGTAGGATCAAAACCCCGTGCCAGTGTCCTTGGCTTCTCATCAGCCCTCATTGTTCGCCATGTTCAGAGAGTCCGGTTTTATCCCATGCTTTTTCAGTCCCGGTCCAGCTGGCCTTGGTGAGCTCCCAATAGATCAGCCCCACTGTCTCAGTGGGTGGGTGCACCCCTCGTGGTCCCGACTTCTTTGCTCATGTTCTCCCTCCTTCTTTTCCTCATTGGGACCTTGGGAGCTCAGTCCAGTGCTCCAGTGTGGGTCTCTGTCTCTATCTCCATCCATAGGTTCTATGGTGATATGCAAGATATTCGTCAGTATTGCTATAGGATAGGGTCATTTCAGGTTCCCTATCCTCAGCTGCCCAAATAAGTAACTGGGGGACATCGCCTTGGGCTCCTGGGAGCCACTCTAGGTTCAAGTCTCTTGCCAACCCTAAGGTGGCTCCCTTAACTAAGAATTGTGCTTCCGTGCTCCCCTATCCAAACTTCCTTTATCCCAATCATCCTTTTTCCCCAAGTTCCCCCATCCTCACCTTCTCCCTTTTCTCTCCCTGAGCAAAATCACAATAAACCTTAATTGCCTTGGATTTCCCATATGTAATCAACTTTTATAACCTTAAGTAACACATAGCTGTAATCTTATCTACTTTTTTATGCCTCTGACCCAAGTGTAATGTAGGTGTATTATGGCAATCAGTTGGTAGAAACAGAAAATAGGCTGAAAGTGACTTTATAAATGAACAGCTACTATAAATGCTGAAGGCAACACACAAGTATCATTTAATAAACAATGATGTTTCTACTTCTGTTTATTATCTGTGTCAATTATAGTTAGATAGAATCAGTGATTTAATCCCTTATAAAACTCTGCTAAAGGTTTCTGGAAAGTATTATCCCTTTCCATTCAGTGACAAAGAGATGGAAGCCTTCTGTTAGGGACAGTCGCAACAGACAGACACACCCAGACACTGGACAAACAACTCTAACAAAGGTAAGGACAGAGACAGATTCACAAGACAGCCTTGAGAAAGGAAAGATTCTGACCAATACAACAGATAGAAAGGGAGAATCAAAGACAAAGGGAGAGAGAGATAAACAGAGAGGGAGCAGTTATAGAATTCAAAGCTATGTTTACTTTTGGTTAAATTATGCCAAGAAATAGTGCTTTGATTTCTTTCTTTAATGCTATTCTGATGTATTATGAATGACTCTGGGTTTATTATTAATAAGCCCAAACCAACCTCAAAATGACTATTCTTAGAGCCACATATAGCCCAAGATCATTATAATTTTATTCCAGAGAAATTCCAGCCTTCTGGAATAAGTCAGTCGACATTGGAGAATGATTAATGCCGGTGTTGCCCTTTTGTGAGTAATTTAGTACACTAACTAGAGTAACTAAAAATGTATTACAGAGATATGAGAAGTTATTGTATGGATTTTTCATCTCTTCTTTCACAGTTAACAGAAATAAACTTAGAGATGGTGTCTCAGTTTTGTTCAGTGTTACCCAGCTTGTAACTGAAAACCTGTGAAGGAAAACATATGAAGAGCAAACAAAGCAAATGTCTCAAAGGTACTTTACACTACCTTGTGTAAACTATGAAGTAAATATGGCTCTTGATACTTAAGGATGATAGATGATGGTTAGACTCTAAAACCAGAAAACAGGAGTGATCATTTCTCCTGAGAAAACCTCTGGTTCACTGAAAACAAAATTCTCAACTTTACACTCTTTAGTTTCATCATTGATAACATCAGCACCAGTATTGACCATCTCACAAGATGAAGGGAAGGAACAAGATAAATGATGGATGGTACAAAGATCTCATCAGATGATCCATCCCCAGTGCATGCTAAAATTTATTGATGGCTATTTTAAGAAGGAAGTTTACATTATCCCGTTAAAAGAATGAGTTGTCTCTGACCTCCTCAAGTTAATCTTACCAGGTTTCTACTTCCTTCTTCTGTGACTCCTGTATTTTTAACATGCTCTTAAAAAGCTTAAAATTTCACAGAAATACCTCAAGAGATAGATCACATGTTGTTTTCTTTTCTTTGTATTTTGGTACACATATTTTTCTTCAAGCATCTCTATAAAATTCAATTTAAGGGACAGCTCTCTGACCTCTTCTGTCCCAATTGTCTGTCAGCCTTTTATCCATGTGCCCCAAGAGAGCTGTAACTCACAAGCAAACAGATTATCTATGAGTTAGGAATTTTAGCAAAGGATAGTTGAAATGCAGATACAGTGAATGAATGAGATTAAAGGTGGAGAAGTAGCCCCTGCTTTTCAAGGTATTAATGATATGTGTGGCTACTTCTTCTTTGAAAGAATAAAATAGGTGGGACTTGACTTATTGGTTTGTGATTTTAAGAAACCTGCTTTGAGAAATTGTTTGCTCACTCTATAAGGTAAACATTACACTTACAGTTTTGAACTTTATTTTCAGATTCACGATTTATGCACCAGACGTCTATTTGCTTTCATGCTAAGTGAATTTTTCAAAAGCAAAAGCTGCTACCCTTCTAGCACTGGTGGAATTATACTGTGTAAATCTCTTGACAAGAAAAAATATTCTAACACATAGGGATACTTTTATATTGAACATTTTCTAAAAATAAAAAATTGCATGGTTTATCATTAAAGCAGAAAAGTTCACAGTGAATATCTTTGTGTACAAATGATTAACACAGTATATTATAGACTCCTAGACCAATATGGCTGTAAACAATTGGATATTTGCTTTCTTCACAAGTTTGGGTTCATAAATAGTCCTTGTTTGTTTTCTGTTGTGATAAACTCTATGACCCAAAGTCAGTTGAAGAGGAAAAGATCTATTTCCTCTTACAATATAAAGCCATCCAGTGAAACCAGGATTGCAAGACAGTAACTGAAATATAGAGCATGGAGAAGAGTTATTTATTGGCTTAATTGCAGGTTCATGTTCAGGTACATCATCTGCCTAGAAATGGTAATACTTACAGTGGCCTGGACCCTATTATATAACTTAGTTATCAAGAAAATGTCACACAGACACTGTCAAAGGCCAGTTTTATCTAGCCAATTCTTCATTTGAGATTAATTTCTCCTGGGTGTGCTCAGTTGTTCACTGTAGTCAAGTATCACACACACACACACACACACACACACACACGCACGCACACACACATACACACATCTAGTAATAACTTTATTAGTTTTTAAATCTATACAAGGAAAAATGTGTTTTCTCAAAAAAAGAATTTCCTTGTAAATTACTGAAACATGACTAATATTCTTTTACAATACCCTCTATAGAAAAAGGAAAACAGTGTGGCGGTTTCTCAGGAAATTCGGGATCAACCTACCCCTGGACCCAGCAATACCACTCCTGGGAATATACCCAAGAGATGCCCTATCATACAACAAAAGTATATGCTCAACTATGTTCATAGCAGCATTGTTTGTAATAGCCAGAACCTGGAAACAACCTAGATGCCCTTCAACGGAAAAATGGATGAAGAAAGTATGGAATATATATATATATATATATATATATATATATATATATATATATATATATTAGAGTACTACTCAGCAGTAAAAAAACAATGACTTCTTGAATTTTGCATGCAAATGGAGGTAAATAGGAAACACTACCTGAGTGAGGTAAGCCACACCCCAAAAGAGGAACATGTTATGTACTCACTCATATTTGGTTTCTAGCTATAAATAAAGGACATTGAGCCTATAATTTGTGATCCTAGAGAAGCTAAATAAGAAGGTGAACCCAAAGAAAGACATATAGTCATCCTCCTGGAGATTAATTTTCATCGGGCGATGAAAGCAGACAGAGACAGAGACCCAAATTGGAACACTGGACTCAAATCCCAAGGTCCAAAAAAAGAACAGAAGGAGACAGAGCATGAGCAAGGAACTTAGGACCGCGAGGGGTGCACCCACACACTGAGACGTTGGGGATGGTCTATCGGGAACTCAACAAGGCCAGCTGGACTGGGTCTGAAAAAGCATGGGATAAAACCGGACTCGCAGAACATAACGGACAATGAGGACTGCTGAAAAGTGAAGAACAATGGCACTGGGTTTTGATTCTACTGCACGTACTGGCTTTGTAGGAGCCTAGGCAGTTTGGATGCTCACCTTACTAGACCTGGAAACAGGTGGGAGGTTCTTGGACTTCACACAAGGCAGGGAACCCAGACTGCTCTTCAGGATGATGAAGGAGGGGGACTTGATTGGGGGAGGGGGAGGGATATGGGGGCGGTGGAGGGGAGGAGGCAGAAATCTTAAATAAATAAATAAATAAATAAATAAATAAATAAATGAAAAGCATAATCCTCAGGACCCACTATCACCAAAGACATAACAAGTGACAAGTGGGATGTCTTTTAATTATAGTTGATGCATGAATATGAAATGTGTGGTGGGTATTGAAAATTTGCTTTTTCACCACAGAGTTATACATTTTGTAGTTCATTGCCCTACATGCACAAATCCCAACCTCCCCAGTTGAATCATAGGATTATACAAAGTTGCTAATTATCATATTTGCAAGAAAAAAAGCAAGGGCAGTTAAAAAAGGGAAGGAATGATGGAGTATGCAATCTGTAAAGCTGACATTTTCACATGTAAAGAAAAATGTTACATCTTTTTATATTCATATTGCTACAGTATATATATGAGAAGCTTTAATTCATATACTATAGCAATCAAGTACAGGCATTCACCATTGAGTTACTATTTTATCACTACTTAAGTCAGTTCTATCCAGTGTTACAGTAGTCATGTTCCATGAGAAAACTCTCAAGTCATTTGATATAAGAAGGTAAATCCTCATGTAACCATATATTGGTGAGAACATTTTCTTACAGATAATATCTAAGCATAGCATGAATCAGAATCAAATTTGGAGTGCCAATGGAAAGAGATCACTCATCTGTGACTCGAGGTAAGACAAACTCAATAAAGAAATGACATCTGAATAATGACAGTTATTAGAGTCAGCCAGCTTGTTACATGAGGATTTTCCTTCTTATATCAAATGACTTGAGAGTTTTCTCATGGAACATGGACTACTGTAACACTGGATAGAACTGACTTAAGTAGTGATAAAATAGTAACTCAATGGTGAATACCTGTACTTGATTGATGACTTTCTGGGTTTATTTATTTCTGTAGGGCATAGAATATAAATGGCAGGCAATGTAGACATTATGACTCAGAATAAAAAAAACCCAAGTGCACAGTAGACATCTGTATGGGCCCATTAGCTGGAAATATTTTTGAAACAAAATAAAATTAAATAATAAATGATAATTTGAAAATGTGTATCACCATAATACAAAGAGAGTTTCTGCCAAGCTTTTCATTAATATATTACTGAATTTAAGGAAATATTCTGTGATCTTGGAATAAAACTAATGGAAATACATGCAATAGATAGATCCTGATTTGAGGACTTGATAATAAATTGGTTAAAGCACATTAAATTCTCCTAAAATGCAGGCTCCATGGGGACTATTTAATTTTTCAATTAATATATGGATTTTTCTTAGACTTGGCTAAGTGACTGATACACAATAATATCTTAATAGATTGTTGTTGAGTTATGTAATATGGCAAAAGGAAAATAGTAAGAGACATGACTGTAATGCTTCCAAAGAATACCATCGAAATGGAATAAAGAATTCTGGTGAAAATTATGAGAAAAATGAGATCTAAGCATTAAAATGCAGTAAAATGGAGATTGAGATCCTTAGTAATCCATCATCTGTGGCAATGTCAACAGCACATATGTTTATGGGTGATATAGTCATTCTGAAGTGAAGAATTCTGTTAAAAGGTAAGTAGAAAGCAATGTCTTGCCATGAATTTGAGGTGAACAAGACTAGTTATTATTATCAGAATATGTTATCTAGTCTCTGGACAATCAGAAACCTCAAAACACCTTGCAATGAAAACCCAGCGAAATAAGGAATGTCAAGATCATGTGCTGATGCTAACTGGCTTGCTGACTCCACTCCAACCCACTAATAGAAGCCAGTTTCTGGAGACTGGGATACATGGATGAGTATCTTGATGTCATTTTAAAAGTCTACATCAATTTGGTTTGAGAAGCTTCAGAAATCAGTGTATTTCACAATTAAATCAAGGGTGTTGCTCTGCTAATTCTGGAAGCAGGCGAATATCAAGTTGAAGTGGTGGCAGCTAATTGTTATCGATTGGTTTGTAACAGCATTAGTGAATTCCAGAGGGTCTGGCTATTAGTGGGGTATAAAATGAGCCAGTGACAACTGCAATTGGTTTTAGATAAAAAGGAATAAAAATGCAGAGGCAGTTGAAGAGATTTAAGATGCTTAAGAGAGCTGAAGCTCTTCCTGTGATTAAGTTTAACTACTCCCGGAGAAGGGAGATGGATGAATCCATCTGAAGGGAAATGTGATGAAAGCTTGATAAGGGTCCAAGTTATCCTCTGAGTTCTTGCTTCGAAGTGATAAAGATAGTCTGCAACTAAGGTGTTGTAATAAGGGCAGTGGGGCTATGTTCCTGGCACCCAGCCGCCTGCACAGCTAGCTTTACCCGAAATAATTACACGGAAACTGTATTCTTTTAAACACCGCTTGGCCCATTATATCTAGCCTTTTCTCTGCTAACTCTCGCACCTGGACTAGCCCATTTTTAATAATGTGTGTAGCCCACGAGGTGGCTTACCAGAGAAGATCTTAACCTGCGTCTATCTGGAGTGGGATAATCATGGCGAATCACTGACTCAGCTTTCTTTCTCCCAGCATTCTGATCTGTTTACTCCACCTATCTAAATTCTACCCTATCAGAGAGCCAAGCAGTTTTCTTTATTACTTAACCAATGAAAGCAACAGATAAGATACAACACCCACCTCCATCACTAAGGCCTATACAATTGTGACCGTACCCTTGGTATTCATTTAAATGTGGTTCGTAGAGTGAAGAAGCAATATACAGCCTGGTTTTAGCCTGAATTAATCAAATGTATAGTATCTATTACCTGTTGTACAGTCATGTCAAACTACTTAGCCAAGAAACACAACACTAAAATGTTTCCCATTGATCGGTGTATTAATGAGAAAAATGTAGGCTGTAAACTGATGAGCTAAAATATTAATAAATGGTCTACTTCCCATAACCTGGTGGATAGCTATGTGTTTTTTTTGGGTTCACCTTCTTATTTGGCTTCTTTAGGATATCAAATTATAGACTCACTGACCTTTATTTATGGCTAGAACCCAATTATGAGTGAGTACATCCCATGTTCATCTTTTTGGGTGTGGGTTACCTCACTCAGAATAGTATTTTCTATTTCCATCCATTTGCGTGCAAATTCGAGAAGTCATTGTTTTTTACCGCTGAGTAGTACTCTAATGTGTATCTATTCCACACTTTCTTCATCCATTCTTCCACTGAAGGACATCTAGGTTGTTTACAGGTTCTGGCTATTACAAATAATGCTGCTATGAACATAGCTGAACAAATGCCCTTGTCATATGATCGGGCATCTCTTGGGTATATTCCTAAGAGTGGCATTGCTGGGTCCAGGGGTAGGTTGATCCGAATTTCCTGAGAAACTGCCACACTGCTTTCCAAAGTGGTTGCACAAGTTTGCATTCCCACCAGCAATGGATGAGGGTACCCCTTCCTCCACAACCTGTCCAGCAAAGGCTATCATTGGTGTTTTTGATTTTAGCCATTCTGATAGGTTTAAGATGATATCTCAAAGTCGTTTTGATTTGCATTTCCCTGATCACTAAGGAGGTTGAGCATGACCTTAAGTGTCTTTTGGCCATTTGAAATTCTTCTGTTGAGAATTCTCTGTTCAGATCAGTGCCCCATTTTTAATTGGGTTAATTAGCATTTTAAAGTCTAGTTTCTTGTGTTCTTTATATATTTTGGAGAGCAGACCTTTGTCTGTTGCGATGTTGGTGAAGATCTTCTCCCAGTCAGTGGGTTGCCTTTTTTGATCTTGGGGGTGGCGTGGGAGGGGGTAAGGGGAGATGGGGAGAGAAAAGTGAGAAGGGGAGGATGGGGGGAACTTGGGGAAACGGGATGATTGGGATAAAGTAAGGTTGGATAGGGGAGCAGGGAAGCACATATCTTAATTAAGGGAGCCATCTTAAAGTTGGCAAGAGACTTGGACCTAGATGGTCTCCCAGGTGCCCAGGGCGATGTCCCCAGTTAGTTCCTTGGGCAGCTGAGGACAGGGAACCTGAAATGACCCTATCCTATAGCCATACTAATGAATATCTTGCATATCACCATAGAACCTTTATCTGGCGATGGATGGAGATAGAGACAGAGACCCACACTGGAGCACTGGACTGAGCTCCCAATGTCCCAATGAGGAAAAGAAGGAGGGAGAACATGAGCAAAGAAGTCAGGACCACAAGGGGTGCACCCACCCACGGAGACAGTGGGGCTGATCTATTGGGAGCTCACCAAGGCCAGCTGGACTGTGACTGAAAAAGCAGGGGATAAAACCGGACTCTCTGAATATGGCGGACAATGAGGGCTGCTGAGAAGCCAGGGACAATGGCACTGGGTTTTGATCCTACTTCATGTTCTGGCTTTGTGGGAGCCTAGCCAGTTTGGATGTTCACCTTCCTAGACCAGGATGGACGGGGGAGGACTTTGTTTTTTTTTGTTTTTTTTTTTTTTTTTTGGTTTTTTCGAGACAGGGTTTCTCTGTGGTTTTGGAGCCTGTCCTGGAACTAGCTCTGTAGACCAGGGTGGTCTCGAACTCAAAGAGATCCGCCTGCCTCTGCCTCCCGAGTGCTGGGATTGAAGGCGTGCGCCACCACCGCCCGGCTCCGGGGAGGACTTTGGACTTTCCACAGGACAGGGAACCTTGACTGCTCTTCAGACTGGAGAGGGAGGGGGAGAGGAGTAGGAGGAGGGGGAGAGGAGTGGGAGGACGGAGAAGGAAATGGGAGGCTGGGAGAAGGTGGAAATTTTTTTTCAATAAAAAAATAAAATAAAATAAAAAATAAATGGTCATAATATTAAAATAAAAAGCATTGAGTTTTTAAAAATATATTTTTATTTTATATGTGTTATCAGGTGTGTAAATGAAATATGTGCATACAGTGCCCACAGAGAGCTATAGATGTCCTGGAACTAGAGTATAGGTGCTTATGAACTGTCATAGGGATGCTAGGAACAGAAGCAGATCTTCTACAGAAACAATAAGAGCTTTGAAGTGATGAGCCATCTCCCTAGCTTCTCTCCTATTATTGGCAATTGAGAACAAAACTTATATCTATTGATTATGATAAATTCATCACATCAGTTTAACCGTGGAACCTATACCAAAGGGAATTCTGTCTTAAATGTTGTTAGTTGTCCTTACAGGAAAAAGGGACTCTTGTTCTCTGGTCACTAGGATTTCTCAGTATGACTGGCACATACCACTTTTACTCACATCTATTTTTCCCACATTATAAGCTTGCACACAGACAAAAACACAAAACAATACTTTTTTTTCTCCCCTTAGATAATTATATGGCAACTCCAGAGTTACACAGAACAAAACTATGTATAGTCTTACTCAGACAACCACAAAATCTGGTGAGCAGCCACCTACTTCATTACATTTGACTACAAGGAATGGTATATTTGTTAAACTGACTAATAGTTTTTTCTTTTGTATTCACTTAGTCCTGACTGAAGAAAAGAGTAAACTTGTAGACTGTGACTACAGATGAAACAGGGAGGCATGCTAGAAGTACTGTTATCACTCTTCAGCAGTTCTGAACTTGATTGTGTCTATTTCTTACATTTTGTTTTGTTTGCTGCTTGTTTTGTTTTGTTCTGTTTGACATGAGTATTAGCTCAGAAAGAGCCCTCAATACTCAAGGAGAAATAGCTGAGGTTTACATATTTTTGCATAACAAAGCCAATGTACCAACCAAAAAAAAAACATATGCTATATGTAGACATTTCAATCACTACGTGTATTGTGATGGTAATGAATAATTAATTGCTTATGGATGTTGTGTCTGCCTTAATTTATGTTAGTGCTTTATGAGATATTTTAGATATGGCAAATGGCTTTCAACCATTTTAGATTCCTCTGTTGAGAGTTCTCTGTTTAGGTCCACACTCCATTTTATTTTTATTGTATTTTTTGTTCTTTTGATGACCAATTTCTTGAGTTCTTTGTATATTTTGGAGATCAGATCTAGTCTGATGCAGGGTTGTTGAAGATCTTTTCCCATTCTGCAGGCTGCTCTTTTGTCTTGTTGACCATGTCCTTTGCTTTACAGAAGCTTTTCAGTTTTAGGAAGTCTCATTTATTAATTTGTTTCTCTCAGTTTCTGTGCTTCTGGGTTTATATTTAGATGTGCTCTCTTGTGTCAATGCATTCAAGTGTACTTCCCACTTTCTTTTCTATAAGGTTCTGTGTGACTGCCTTTATGTTTAAGTCTTTGATCATTTGACTTGAGTTTTGTGCATGGTGAGATATATGGATCTATTTTAATTCTTCTACAAGTTGATATCGAGTTATGCCAACACCAATTGTTAAATATGCTTTCTTTTCCCATTATATATTTTTTGCTTCTTTGTCAAAAATCAGGTGTTCATAGATGTGTGAAAGACACTTAAGGAAATGCTCAACATCCTTAGTCATTACATCTTACACCTATAAGAACAGCCAAGATAAAAAATGTTAATGACAACTAATGCTGGAGAAGTTGTGGGGTAAAGGGAACATTCCTGCATTGCTGGTGGAAATGCAAGCTGGTTCACCCTGTTTGGATAACTGTATGGTGATTTCTCAGAAAATTAGGAAACCACATTCCTCAAGACCCAGTAATACCACTTTTGGGTATATATTCAAAGGATGCGCCGTGATACCACAAGAACATGTATGTGCTCAACTATGTTTATAGCAGCATTATTTGTCAGAGCCAGAACCTGGAAACAACCTAAATGCCCCTTGACCAAAGAATGTATAAGGAAAATGTGGTACATTTACACAATGGAGTACTACAAAACAGATAAAAATAATGGCATTTTGAAATTTGTAGACAAATGGATGGATCTAGAAAACATAATATTGGGTGTAATCCAGACCCAGAAAGACGATTATCACATATACTCACGCACAAGTTGTTTTTAAACATAAAGTAAAGAAAACCAGCCTTCACATCACAATTTGGAAGAGGGTTGAAGAGGAGGGGAGAAGCAGGGAGTGAAGCAGAGAAAAATGTATAGCTCAATAAAATCAATAAAAAAAGAAATGGCAAATGGCAAAGTGTTTTGAATATTTTATTCAGATAATAGTTTTATAATCTGAGTGTGTTCCATGCATATAAGGAAGCAGACAAATCCTTGTTGACAGTGCACAGATACCTTTGAACTTGTTCTATTCGTATTTCAGCATAAGTATCTTTTAGGGAAATTGAAGGATTCATTCATTCCTACATTCCTTTATTTACCCCCTGGGCACTGGAGAACTTAATTAATTAAGTAATGATAAAAACTGCCTAAATGATGCAAGATGTATCATTAATATAAGAAATATTGTTCTGTCGTGATGGCTCAGTTGTTCAGTGGGTGAAGTAATTTTGCATCACATCTGATGATCTGACTAGAATCACTACATGCCACATGGGCAAAAAGAAGAGTCCACTTTAGAAAGTTGCCCACTGACCTCCATATGCTCACTGTGACATGTAGGCTTACACACACACACAGGCACACATGACACCCACAAACATTCACACATAGAAAGAGAGAGAGCTTGAGGGAAGGAAGTAGAAAGGAGGGAAAATAAATATAAATAGCTGGAGATAAAAAAATTTCTATGATGCAAATAAATGTACTTTATTTTTATGAATAACGTATCCTTGTTTGAAGCCAAAGACTCCAGCAATTTTCAAAATAGATGGTAATAATTCCAAAAAAGGCAACAATCTTACCTCAAAACAATTTTATTTATCTAGTGACTTATCTAGTAATTACTTTAAAGATACATTAATTTATTTTATTTCACTTGGATCTTTGTAATAATCAATGATCTTTTTAGGCCACAAATATTGCCCATGTAAGTGAATATTATATATTACTTACAATCACACTTAAATCACAGATGACACTAAATCACACTTAAAATCACAAATATTACATGTGTGAATGCATCAACTAATCTCTGTTTCAATATTTTTACAAATGCAATCATGCTATGGTCCTTGCTTTCTAGCATCCCTGGAATAACAAATATTATAATCTACAGTCATAGCTTCTGCATGATCTTGTTAAAGATCTTACCTGTTCCCCTGTCCTATATCTACTGATTGTGTTAGGCTGGAGCTCTGTGCTATCCTTTGAGCTTATACTAGTCCAGTGAGGTTTGTAGGTTTCTATTTGATTTACTACTTTCAGGAAGTTTTCCCAAATGTATAATCATTAGTAAGATATTATGTTTTAAATAACTTAAAGAAGAGATATATGTGTCCCCAAATCAATGTATGAAACAGATTAAAAGCAGGATTTATTGGTGAAAGCATACTTATTCTTATAGTTATGATTTAGTAATTATATCCTGTGATACTAATATGAAGTCAATGAATAAGCACAAGTACTTTACTACAAGGTCAATGGACCTGTGTGCACAGATATAATGACAGACACAATTAACATAACTGATAGGGTTCAGCTTATAATATTCTTTATTGGGATCAGAATTTGTTTTGCAAAACAGTTCAGATTAAAAAACAAATTACTCCCCTGATATTGAACTAAATTACAAATCATGTGCCTATTTTATTTTTGCTGCCTAGTTTGGGTGATAATTTAATACTCATAGTAGTACCTAGCTCTTTAATGGTACACGTGTCTGTCCCTAAGAATAAAGGAAGGTCAGCAGAATAATTCTTCATTGTGTAAATGCACATTTTCTCTATTTATTTTGTGGTTTGAGAGGTATCTAGTTTGTTTCCAGGTTCTGGCTATTATAAATAATGCTGCTATGAATACAGCTGAGCAAGTGCCCTTGTGGTATGATTGGGCATCCTTTGAATAGATGCCTGAGTTGTGTCACTAAGTCTGGAGGTAGACTAATGTCCAACTTTGTGAGAAACAGCCATATTTATTTCCAAAAGTGGCTGGACAGGGTTGCATTCCCACTAGCACTGGAGTTCCTTTTATGCCATATCCTCTCCTACATAAGTTATCATCAGTGTTTTTGTACAGGTACAAGATGGTATCTCAGAATCTTTTTGATTTGCATTTCCCTGATGACTAAGGATGTTGAACAATTACTTAAATGTGTTTTGGACATTTGAGATTCTTCTGTTGAGAATTCTCTCTTTAGAGCTGTACCTCATTTTATATTGGATATATATTATGCCTAGTGTGTGGAACTAGAAAAAGTCATTCTGAGTGAGGTAACCCAGATCCAGAAAGACAAACTCAATATGTATTCACTCATAAGTGGATACTAGATATAAAGCGAAGATATCCAGACTATAATCCATAGCTCCAGTGAAGCTCAGCAACAAGGAGGACCTTAAGAGGGACTCAAGGATATCCCTTGGAAGGGGAAATAGATAATATCTCCTGGATAAACTGGTGGGGCAGTAGAGGAGAAAGGGTGGGTATGAAAACATGAGGGAATGGGATGGGCTAGTTAGGGGAGAAACAGAGTGGGGGAGCAATGAAAGAGAGATCTTGATAGAGAGAGCCACTATGGGAGAAACTTTTACTAGGGAAATTCCCAGGAATCCACAAGGATGACCCTTGCTAAGACTCCTAGCAATAGTGGAAAGGGTGCTGGAATGGACCCTATCCTATAAGCAGATTGATGAATAGCTTAATATAATGTCATTATAGAACCATCATCCAGTAACTGATGGAAGCAGATACAATATTCACAGTCAAGACTGTGCTCCTGGAGTCCAATTGAAGAGAGGGAGGAGAGATTATGTGAGCAAGGGGATGAGTAAAGATCCTAACAGGAAAATCCACAGAGACAGCTGACCTGAGCTCATGGGAGGGACTCTGGACAGGCAGCTGGGGAGCCTGCATGGGACTGATCTAGGACGTTAAGAGAGGGCATTTAGCAAAAATGTTCTTAGTCCATGATTCACATCTTCCCAGGAGAATACTTGTTTTCTGTACATTTGAATAACTTTTCCAGATTCTTTCCATATTTTTTTTTATCTCAAGCGAAACACATTAGACGCCTTCAAAACAATTTTAGTATTTTTTTTACACCCCACCAGGGAAACACCTACCCAAGCTTCATTTGCAAACATACACACACAATTCTCATATGTGGTTAGGAAAATCAAATTAAATTAGCTACTCTGACCTAAGATCAGCTCATCTGATTTTCATTCATATGTTCATATGTGAAAGCTTTTCTCTCTCAGTAAGTCCTTTGATAATATATTTTAGATTCATCTGCTATTTGTCCACATTCACTGCTACTGCCATTCTTCATACCTGGCTCTTACATCGAAAGAACTTACCAAGAGCCTCTCTGCTTGAGTTAAACAACAGAATGAGAGTGACCATGATGTAGAGATAACAATCTGAAATATATTTGGTGGCATTTCTCCCTTAATGTTACCAAATGACTTCATTGTCTGGAACATGAAGATCACAATCCTTATCTAGAGATTGGTCCCTCATAATTTTTGCCAATACTTTCAGTTTGAATTTGCATGATTTATTTCTACTAGGTTGCAAACATTGTGAGTAATTCATTACCTTTGGAATAAACAGCTAGCATATACAATTATGCTTCAATTATGTTAACCTTTTATTTTCACAACCATATAAGGATATTGTTCATTTATAAAACTGAAATAATCTTCATCTTGAGTATTTTTAGTATTTATTTCAGTCAACTACAGCTGCTTTGCATTTCTCCATTGCTCTCAGGACAATTAATCTTTATGATCATGTTGACTAGTTTTCCAGTTCCATAAAAGATATAGCTCTTGTCTGCCTATGAGAATATTCTCAGAAGTTTCACTGATGAGGAAAGACACAACCAAGATGTGGACAGCGTCATCCTATGGGCTGGGTTTAAAGACTGAATAAAATAGAAAAATGGAAGAAACAAAGTGAACCAGCAGTTTTTGTTTCTTGCTACATAAAATTGGACAGTGTGATGAACTGCCTCCTGTTCCTGCTGCCATAGGTAACTGCTCATAACTACGCTAACTTTCCCACCCAGTGCATGCTAGTCTCAGACATTATGCTAAAATAATCACTGCATTCATTAAATGACTTTTGTCAGATATTATTTTACAGCAATAGGAACTCTAACAAATACATCTTTCAGGAAACTTCACAAAGACAGCAGATATCTATTTTTATGTTCAAAGCAACAATATTTAGTCATGGTAAAATAGAAAGTTATTTTGCCCCCTATAAAACACAGTAATGAAATGATACAAGGGTTTATGATGTATATTTTATATTTGAAAACCCAAGATGAATTAAAATAATGTAAATCCCTAACATGAATATTGAAATGATAGGTGTACAGATGTGAAGACCTTTTACTCGATATGATAACCAGTACTTCAAAATGATCCCTGGTTTGGGCCGTGATGGCACATACCTTTAATTCCAGAACTTGTGGGGCAGATGCAGGTGAAACTACATAAAAGATTATTAGTAACAATTGCAGAAATAAAACATGAATATTCATGAAGTCTTACCTGCTAAAAGAAAATGAATATTACTCATAACATTGAAGTTGTAAAATGATAAAAGGATACATTTCACTGAAATACAAAACAAAATTTCTATAGAGCAGGTTAAGCATCAGAGTCCATGTACACAGCTACTATAGTGACCATTGGTACAGATGCAATTTACTACTTTGGACATATTTCTAAAACCATTTCTGGATTCTTTTCGGAATTTCTTCAAGTGCATTACCTCATCACACAAACATATTAGGTAATTTATTATTTAGAAAAAAATGTTTATTATTCATAAATTAACTGAATCAGAGTTGTTTCTACTATACTCTTATAGCAAATTACTGGAAAAAAATCATACTATGCAAAATTAAACACTAAAAATTTTAGAACTTATGAGACTAACACTAGAAATAGGATAAGAAGATTAATCAACATTAAAACTGTTGTTAATATAGTAACCTTAAAAATAACACAAATTCAAAATAGTATGACATATAAATATTACACTATCAGAGCACAGAATTTTATTAAAATAAAAGTGTTATATCCAAATGAGTTGTTGGCCAAAGCAGTCCCATAGAAAACCCCCAAACAGCACAGGCTATTTCCAAGACCATAGTTGTTCTCCACAAACTGTCAGCGAATCCCCATTGCTGAAGACAATACCCTCACAACTCATTGAACATGGAGAAGTTGAGCTGGTGCTTAGTTAAATCCTTCATACTCACATTATAGTGTTTTTGGTAAGAGAAGGTATTCTGCAGGTTATCAAAAGAGAAACCTAAACACTAATCTAGACACAAAACCTCTGATCTTTAATCTATCTGTTTTGCCTACAAAATATACTAAGGCAATGGGGTACAAAGCTTGTAGGCGTAAAGAACCAATGTCAGATTTGACTTAAAGCACACTCCATGAGATGAAACTTTTATCAAATCAAGGAACAGAGAGACTAGGTTGTTGTGGGATAATCTTTTTATATATTGAGAAGACGTGTCTCTTCCAAGGACCTCCTGATTTTTTTAAATAAAGAACTGAATGTCCAAAGGTAAGCAACAGAAGATATGCAGGAGTTCTCGGGAGAGATCAGAACTCTGGGAAGAATTTGAGAGGTGGAGATTTCATCAGTCAGATAGGGAGGAAGTGGAATTTCAGTGAGCAGAGGTAACAATCAATGCAGAAGGACATAGCTTAATATAAAGGCATTAATTTAAGCTATGAGTTAGTTGGGAACAAACCTTAACTGAGGTCAAGCATTGATAATTATGCATGCCATTATTTGGGACTGATGATCCAAAGAAAGTCCGCCTATACTAGATAGTCCAGAATCCTAGGGTAAAATTAGACACTATTGGTCTAAATAAAAAAAAATAACAAAAGAAGCAGTAATGAAATTACTCCTAGTGGCAGTCTGCTATACTCATTATTCAATATTTTATTCAGCCATAGTCAGAGAAGCTTTCTCCTGTAGCAGATGGGAACCAAGTTCCATAGGCAAATATTACACAGAGAGACATTGGAACACACTTATCTAAAAGGGGTGTCTCCATTAAATCCTTCACCTCAGAGCTAAGAAGACGAGACAAAAAGAACATAAGAGCCATAGATGATGAAGGACACCAGGAAAACAAGTACCTCTAAATTAACTGAACAAAACCATTAGGAAGTCACAGAGAATGAAGCTGTAAGCACTGAGGTGACAGAATCTAAGCTTTGTACTTTGCATATGTTTATAACTTTTAGTTTAGTATTTTTTATGGAACTCCTGAAGATGTGAATGAAGGTATCTCTGATTCTTTTGCCTGTTTTTGGAACTCTTTTCCTTTTGTTGGTTTGCCTTACCAAGCTTTGGTGTGATATTTTTTATCTTATTATATTTCCCATTGTTAAAAATTAAGATAAATTTTATTACAAAAACAAAATTGTAATGAAAACATTTTGAAGCTACTAAGCAGTAAAGATAACATTGAACAATAACCACATAAAGACAATAAGATCATCTTTGTACTTATATAAAGCTAAGCAAGAGGCAGATAGACAAGGTAGTTTGGGGTAAATGCTCTACTGTGTACAACACTAATCAGTGGGTTGATGGAGGTGGGTGTTGTATCTTATCTGTTGCTTTCAATGGATCTGAGGCTGGAGCAGCTGCTCCATGCTGAACTGTGCTGACCTCAGGCAGAAACTACCATAATTACCATAATAACAGCGCAGTTAAGGTTTTTAGACTTGGCAGTAAACAGGCAGTACCGTATTACCTGTACATGGTGCAACTTAAGTTTTTAAGAACTGCTTAACATTTTAAAAAATGCTCCTGGATAGTAAAAAAAAAATGTTACAGATTCACAATAAAACAGTTTCAGACATAAAAGACCACACTGTTGGGTGAATGTATGTAGGCTTGAGAGAGAGAAGAAAAAGAATATAGAGAATAAAGTTAATGGTTTTTTTAAAAAAAAGGTAAAGTCTTTAAAGAGACAGCGTACAGATAGTTATAGAATAAGAAAAATAAAGTAAAAATAAGCCACGTAAAAATGGAAAATTCACAGAGAGTCTGGATTATGTACATTGTGTTTTCTTTAAAATTTTTGACTGTGAAGGAGCTAAGTACAGAGAGACATTTCATTACATGGGCTGCCAAGCTAAACCAGAATGGATATAAGGGTATTACAATTTCAAAATTTGGGTCTAAGGATATGATGCTTTGGAGAGGGTCTTCTTTTGTTTTCACAGAGGATGAGACCCTGTTCATTTCTTCTATTCCGATATGGTATGATGGACCACGCCCTCCTGAAGGGTTGTTGTGAACATCTTCAGAAAATTGCTTCACTCAACTGCCAACTGAGATAAACCTGGCACACAGGTTACACACTAAATGATCTGATTAACGACGCCCCCATTCAGCAGGAAGCAGTTTGGAGAGAAAAAACTGCGCCCATGTTCCCAAAATATTGTTTATAAATGTTCTTTTACATTTAAAGGGGGAAATGATATAGGTATGAATAATTTGCATTGGTGTGGATTTTAAGGTCAATTTTGCTATATGTATATGTATTTCTGATCTTGATTAAGGTATTGTGATTGTGTAGTTCATTTTTAAAATGTAATGTATAATTAGAAAATATAGGTTGTTAATGGATAATCATCAATAATAGTAAAGCTTGTAGTCATGTTAGTTAGATTTTCTAGATATATAGAGATGTATTTCAGTTAGATAGACATTCTTCATATCTCTCAAAGGCTGCAGAATATGGCATTTTAAATGTTTTAATAACTTAGGGCTTTTCATGACAATGAGACACATCTGCTCCTGGCAGCACCAATCTACTTCGAGAGGAAGATGGACATTGAAGAGGATCCTTATGGAGTTTGAAAGCCATTTGGGCAAGAAACTGCTCTTGCCTGGACTGTTGCATGAACTGGACACAAAGAACCCACAGAGAAAGGACTGCTGAACTTGCCTAAAGGTGAGATGGTCTTTCGGGGTTCCTGACTCATGAAAGAGTCTGCGAGACATTCTGCAGGACACAGCAGAAAGTGACTGAACTGTCTTTGGAATTTCCTGCTTGATGAAAATGTCTTCTGGACACTATGGGCCTGAAGGTTGAAGATGGATGCCCCAAGGGTGCAGAGGAACTTTGGGTGACTGTCCAGGCAGCGAGATGTCTTTGTCATTTCTAGAGTTTAAAGTTTCTTAATTCTTGTTTACTTAGGTAGTATTATATCCTTCTGGAGTCTTTGATGGAGTTGAAGAATGGATAGGTAGTTATAGTTTTCCATTGTTATGATAAAAGATAAAATAGATATAAATATTGTAACTTTAATTCTTGCTTTATAACTGTTTTGCTATATGTAATTTTACTATGTTAAAATGAAAGCCTTCTTTTTTGTTTAAACAGTAAAAGGGGAAATGATGGAGGTGGGTGTTGTATCTTATCTGTTGCTTTCATTGGTTAAGTAATAAAGAAAAACTGCTTGGCTCTCTGATAGGATAAAATTTAGGTAGGCGGAGTAAACAGAACAGAATTCTGGGA
Source organism: Microtus californicus (assembly GCA_028537955.1). Taxonomy (NCBI): domain Eukaryota; kingdom Metazoa; phylum Chordata; class Mammalia; order Rodentia; family Cricetidae; genus Microtus; species Microtus californicus. The sequence continues at coordinate 123,006,661 of JAQJZF010000001.1, forward strand.
GAAAGAAAGCTGAGTCAAGGAGTCGCCATGTTTCTCCCATTCCAGGCAGACGCAGGTTAAGATCCTTCATGGTAAGCGAGCTCATGGAGCTACACAGATTAATAGAAATGGGTTATATCGATATGTAAGAGCTAGCCAGTAAGAGGCCAAGCAGTGTTTAAAAGAATAGTTTCCATGTAATTATTTCGGGGCATAAGCTAGCCATGCAGGCGGCCGGGGTGCTGGGGACGCAGCCCCGCCACTCCTTGTTACAACAGTGAGTGTATTTGGCTCCTTGCACTTCCAGTTCAGATGCTGTTATATATATCAACTTTTAACAGAGAAAACTAACACACAAGGAGTGTGGGTATTTATATCCTTTGACATTTTCTATCTGTTTGATATCATTCATTTTTTTGCTTATTATACATGAGAAGCAAGCAATCAGAAAAAATATGTAGTAGTGTTTAGCATATTCAAATAATCAAATTCTGTTTTAGATAGTTTACCATGTTCTGAAAAAGAGGTGGGTACTTTCTGGCAACAATATTTTCTTGAAATATATTGATGTATTTATTGCTCTCTATATTGTTTCTCTATAGAGTTACATTCATATCTATTTACTATCTGATTTTTTTTCTTTTTATATTTTTAAAAAGGTAACTTACACTTACTTTTGATAGTGTCATACTCTTGGTCTCAAAAATTCCTGGGAGATTTTATAAAGAATTTATGTGTGTTTGTTTGTTTGTGTGTGTGTGTGTGTGTGTATGTGTGTGTGAAGTAAGTTAGCCAAGAGAACATTCATGATTATAATACAAAACAAACTAGTAGAACATACATAGTTTTTATCTGTGAAAGTCTAGGTAAATATTTTATATAATGCAATATTCTCAATATAATTTCCATGAAACCTTTACTTTTGTAGCTGTTGCCAATGGAACAAGAGGAGCATCATAAAAGTTTATATCATTCTAATTACTTTGGCAAGAAAAAAAAAAGAATGGTGTCCTGGTGTTCTTAAACTAGCATAGTGAAGGGATAAAAAAGTTATACATAACTGAATGATGACAATAGATTAAAACTTATTTCTACATTTATTTGTCTTTTCATTAGAAGGTTAGTGGAAGTTGTCCTGTTAAATTTTTGGATGTCACAAAAGGAAGTTATGTTTGAAACTGAAAAGTAAAAATACATTTTCCTCAAAGGAAACCTTATTTTTAGTTAATTGATGATGAAATGGGAATCTCCAAATTTTCTTTTTCCAAGCAGAGTAGGGAGTTGGACTGAGTAGTCGATGGGCTTCACTGAAACACACAGTGATGGTCACCTCACAGTATGAACCTTGCTGTTATAGGCCACTCTAGTGCTCAGACAGCATATGGGAAAAATGGAGTTAGGGACCAGTAAATTTGCCTGTGTTGGGTTTCCATGTAAAGAAGGGTTTTGATGCTATGGTCAGATTTGTAGATGCTAACATATTTCCGTGTGAGGCGCATCACCACTGTCAGTTATTATGAATATGTACATTTTAGCACTAACTGCCCAGACTTTACTGGGAAGTCTTAGTGACATATCTTGTGAGGGTTGAGAAAATGGCTCTAACCACTGTGCAACGCCTGCTTAAAATCAGTTACTAAGCATTCTGAAAGAGAGGAGGGAAGGAAAGGAGGGAGGGAAAGAAGGATCAAGGGAGGGAAGGTAGGAAAGAGAGAGCTTATTTAAATGTCACAGGTGATGAATCCTGGTACAAAGGATACACACACGTGTATGTTTGTATGTATATACATATATATGATATGCACACATAACTCTGTGAGTGCCTCTTTCAACATTAAGATTAAAAGAAATCAAGCCAGCCTGGTTCCTGGGAACTCAATTGTTTCCCTTAATTACTAACCTGAATTGCGATCTATGCAGCTCTTTAGATGAAACTCACAGTGTGACATTTCATTGTATATAATTTCAATCACCAAACCTCTACAGAAACTAAATTGTTGCTATCAATTAGACAGTACAGTTTAAGAAAAATAATCGTCATACTAATCTACAGGTAAAAGTGCCCAGTAGAATGGAATATTTCCTTGAGATAAACACACTACATTACAGGCAGTGGGATCTCCCCACACCCATTCACACCATGCCAGATATCAGAGAAAAATGACAGGAACAAACATGTAAAGGTACAGCAAAAGCAAAAGCCATCTGGAGTCTCTTGTCTCAGAACATTTTCTATCCAAGATTCATTCATCATGGATTTACCTCCTGGTGGGCTGACATTTCAGTTTCAGTTGCCAACTGCTTCTCCTTTGACATGGCCACATGCAACTAGTTTTAAAGTTGTAGCATCCAGTGACTTTCTTAAAGAGCTGCCAGTGTTGGTGAAGTATAATATAAAATTTCAAGGAATGAATTGTTATACTCTCATTTTAATCTAAAATTTAATTTACTTAGAAAAAAACATATTTGGAAATAAGGCTTCTCTTGCCAAGTGTTTAGTTTCTTTTCCATACAGAACCAAGAAATATTACCAACTTATTTATAAGTGAATATTGACTATCTTTGGGCATTATATATGTTTCTTTGTCCACAGTGGTTAAAGAGCATGTATGTACACATGCACACATAAAAGTATATATATATGTCAAATGTAATCTCAAGGGCTAATCTTTCAACTGATTCTGCAGCTCACTTCTTTCATAAATGTTAAATTTTCAATAATTCTCATTTTTTAATTCCTAGTCTAAAAGCAACAATCTTTTTGAGAGTGTAAATTATTAAGCTGACAATGCTGTATAAATTTCATATTGATCTTGCCCAGGAATTCCAAACAATACAGATTTTCCAGGTAGTACACTACTATTTCTTGAAAGTTAAACTGTAACTGGGGTGCTAAGCCATTGGCCAAAGCAGCTTTATTCATTATTCAATAAACCAGCCCACACATATATAGAAGGACATCTCACATCATTAAAATCTCAGAATATATACTTAAAAATTAGTATCTTTAGTACAAAAGAAAAAATCCCATTAAGATTTGTTGAATGAATTTGAACTGATGTTTGTGGACTCAGTTGCTCAAACCTTTCATGTTGAAATGGTAGCATATTTTTATGCTACTGAAAGGGACTAGATGATAGGTAAGCATTATTTCTTTGGGAATATTGTAGATAGCCTGCTTCGTACTTATGCTCAACTTCTTGCTCTCCTAGCTCCTGGATTTTTCCAGATGCAATCTAAAAGACATTTTTCCCCTAATCTTTGCAATGTTGTCCATATCTCTTAAGGATGCCACCTCTATTACTATCTAAATGAAGATGTATTTTTATGGATAGAATATTTTACATTGCTTTCTTTTTAAAATTTTATTTTACTTAACATTTTTAAAATTTATTTTACATAGCAACACAGTTTTCCCTCCCTTGTTCCCTCCTCTGCTTCTTATCTACCTCCTCCCCACCAACTCCTCAAGTTGAGGTAGGACCTAACACCTCCCCTAAAATCATACAATAGAAAAAAGAAAGCATACTCAACAAATGGTGCTGGCATAACTTGATATCAATAACAACATGTAGAAGAAGGAAAATGGACCCATATCTATCACATGCACAAAACTCAAATACAAACAGATCAAAGATCTCAAAATAAAACCAATCCCACTGAACCTAATAGAAGAGAAAATGGAAAGTACACTTGAATGCATTGGCACAGAAGACTATTTCCTAAATATAGCTCCAGTAGCACACATACTGAGAAAAACAAGTAATAAATGAGAGCTCCTGAAACTGAGAAGCTTCTGTAAACCAAAGGACACAGTCAACAAGACAAAACAGCAGGCTACAGAATGGGAAAAGATCTTCACTAACCCTACATCAGACAGAGATCTGATCTCCAAAATATACAAAAAACTCAAGAAATTGGACATCAAAAAACAATTAATCCAATAAAAAAATTAAGTACATAACAAAACTGAGAACTCTCAACAGATGAATCTCAAATGGCTGAACGACAATTAAGGAAATGCTCAACATCTTAGCCATCAAAGAATTGCAAATCAAAACAACTCTAAAATGCCATCTTAAACCTGTCGGAATGGCCAACATCAAAAGCACTGATAATGGCTTTTGCCGGAGATGATATAGGGTAACGGTAACATTCTTCCATTGCTGCTGGGAGTGCATACTGGTAAAGTCAATTGGATATCAGTATGACAATTTCTCAGAAAATTAGGAAACAATCTACCTCAAGTCCCAGCAACACCACTTTTGGTTATATTCCCAAAGGATGCTCAATCACATCATAAAGACATGTGCTCAGAAGAATTAATTGTCATAGCCAGAACCTGGAAACAACCTAAATGCCCCATTGACTTAAGAATGGATAAGGAAAATGTGGTGCATTTATACAATGGAGTACTACACAGTGGGAAAAAATGACAACTTAAAATCTACTGGCAAATGGATGGATCTAGAAAACATCATATTGAGTGAAGCAACCCAGACCCAGAAAGACAAATATCATGTACTCACTCATAAACTGTGTTTCTTTTATTCATCATAATTTGTCCTGTTTTCATATCCATTTTGTTAGCCTGTATTTTTTTATTGCTGAACCAAATCCATTGATATTAAGTGTGCTAATGGCCAGTGATTGTTAATTCTACTACTTTTTAGTTTTGGTGGTGATGGTTATATTTGTGTATGTGTGTGTGTGTGCCTTCTTTGAGCTTTGCTGGTGTTACATTACCTGTTACCTTTGTTTTCATGGGTTCAGCTAACTTCCTTTAATTAGAGTTTTCCTTCTATTACTTTTTGTAGGTCAGGATTTGTGGATTTAAATTTGATTTTGTCATGAAACTTCTTGTTTTCTCCATTTATGGTGAGTGAAAATTTGCTGAGTATGGTAGTCCAGTCTGGCATCTGTGGTTTCTACGTGTCTACAAAATATCTGTCCAGGACCTTCTCCCTTTTAGAAAAGTTAGGTTTAGTTTTGATAGGCATACATTTTTTAAGTTACTTTGTTTTCTTTATTTTGTATGCATAGTGCTTTGATTATTATGTGGCCAGAGGGCTTTTGGTCCAGTTTACTTGTTACTCTGTAACCTTCTTGTACCTTCATAGGTACATCATTTCTTAAGTTTGGAAAGTTTCCTTCTATAATTTTGTTGAGTTTATTTTCTGTGTCTTTTAGTTGGAATTCTTCTTATATACTTATTATTCTTTTGTTTGGTGTTTTCATAGTGTCCTATGTGTTAAGAATTCGTTGGATTTATTTATTTTTTGATCCAATGAGTCTATTTCCTCTATTGTACTTCCCAGATTTTCCATTTCCAGACTTTCATTGGTTTGTGTTTTCTTTATGTCCTCTATTTAAATTTTCAAGTCTTGAGCTGTTTGCTTCACCTGTTTTTTTTTTGTTTGTTTTATTTGGATCTCTTTAGGTGATTTATTGATTTCTTGAAATTTTGTATTTGTCTTTTCCTCCATTTCTTTAAGGGAATTTGTAATTTTAAGAGTATTTATCATCTTCTAAAAACTGTTTACTATTTTTAAGGTCATTTTCTTCTGCTTCTGTGATGGGATGTTCAGATCTTGATTTTATAGGACCACTGTGTTCTGGTGGTACCTCATTGTTCTTTACATTGTTGAATGTATTCTTACACTGGCATTTATCCATCTGTTCTTCTAACTGGTATAGTTGGTTCTTGTGCCTATAGGGGCTGCTGTACTTCCAACTAGTATGGGGGATGCTTATACCTATATTGTCTGCTGATGTTGCTAGAGAGGGCTGTCCTTAGGGAGGATGCTGGGGTAGGCATAGTTGGGAGTTGAAGAGGGACTTATGGGAACAGAATCGAGTTGGTTGCAGTGGTGATGGTTTGCCATGCAAGCAGGTCTCTCACCTTCTTGCTACCTGCTATGGACTGCACTAGAACAATGAAAATCCTCCAGAGCTGGGGGAAAGGCCCAAGTGACTTGCTAGAGCTGAGATGGGTGTGGTAAGGATACAGGATGCGCTTTGGTGCTTAGGGCCTAGAGATTGGAGCAGTTTAGCTGGTAATAATCACTCTTCTTTTCTTCTAACTGGAATAAATGCTGCTCTTGCCTTCAGGTAGCTCACCTGCTGACCGACTGCTGGGGTCTGCCTGAAAATATTCTTGAAACACTAATTTTGAGAAAAACAAATTTCCATCTTATAGGATAGTTTTAATAAATTCTGATTAATAATTTTAACACTCACCATAAGGCACATATTGATTAATCATACCGGAGTATGTTATACTCTTAAATTTAGAATATTTAAGTATCAATAGTTTTACATAGAATTTTGAATAGAACTATGAATGTAAAATCTCTGAGGTACATAAAGCAGAATAACAATATAGGCATTGCTGTCTAAAATTACACAGTTTATTAATTTGTATGATTATATATTTTATATGTAATTATAGTAGGAACAATGTTATAAATTATGTTTAACTTTAAATGATATACCAGAATTAAAACGTATAAGAATGAACCCAATATTTAAAAGGTTTATTTATATTATTTTACATGTTATTCTTTTTGTTTTTATGTATGCAAATGCACCACATTCTTGGTAACTGCACAGACTAAAAAAGATATCAGATGCTCTGAGACTGGAGATAGAGATGCTTGTGAGCGCCTATTTGGGCACTGGAAAGCAGACTAGGTTCTCTGCAGAAGCAAGACATGCTTTTAGCTTCTAAGCCAGACTCATAGACCTATTGTTAGAACTGTTCTTTTTATTTTGTTCTATCACATATATGCATTATATTACATGTACAGAAATTCAGATAGAAGCAAAATTTAAATGGTTTTCTCATTCTTGTTACCATGAAAGATAAACACAAGAACACACACTTCCTAGAAACTCAAAGTGGTATAGCTTGGCAGTCATACAGATAAAAAAAAATAGTGGGTTCTTTCTTTCTAGAACTTACCAAGTTCCACATTCTTTCTTGAGCAAATGAGGTGGTGAGGTGAGCTTTACTACTTAAAAACATTACCACATATAGAACTTAGAAATTAGTCTGAGAATGCAGAACAAGAGAAGGGTAGGCATGGGAAGCCTCAGTAAGTCATGTATAAACATGGAAGCATTTAAATAACATTTTATTATTAATTAATGATAATTTATCCTATGTTTGTAAATTTTATGTATATTTATATTAATGTATGTTTTTAATAGCCTCAAAAAATCAGCAAAACATTTAGTTCTTTCAGTGAATGCTGTGAAGCATGCTGTCCTAGAATTCTTAAAGAAATTGAAGATGATGTGATGGACATTAAAAATGAAAGTCCTATGAAAATACAGTAAATATTTTGAAATTATTGTGAAGATTTCAAAGCAACAATAAAACTGACATGGTAGAAAATCCTTGGCAGGAAAGAAGGGGAGGAGGGACAAGCTCTACATGAAAATGAGGCATTATACAGGAAGAACAAAGAATCGAACAGAAAAAAAGAAAAAAAGGAATATCTCAAGAGTATTTCAAAGCAACATGTGAGAGTTTTAAGGAAGTATAGTATTCTAGATACCGAAAGAGTTGGAAGAGTTTAAAAGCCACTGTGTCACCACATGAAAAAAAAAAAAAAGGATCAATGATGTGATGAGCATGGGTATTGTGTATACACCTGTTATCACACCTCTGGAGAAGCAGATGTGCGAGGCTGAAGATGGAGTCCAAGGCCATTCTGGGGATATATAATGAGTCAGTGTTACAATGAAAAAGAAAATAAAAGATGTGGTTGTCATTATAGACAGAGAACAGCTCGTTTCTTTGGAACTAGTTAATCTTTAGACCTCATTGAAGATGAAGTGCCAATATAAAAGACCTGACCACTTCCTACTTTAAGTACATCTTGTTCTACAAAATGAATTAAGCAGCTCAACTCTTGACAAAGTTGTGGTGAGGATCAGTCAACCTAGACATATAAAAATGTTAAATCGGTTCTATGGGATTACTACTCTGAAAGACATAGCCTGTTTGAAACTTCTGTGTCTGCTAGGCTTTGAAGTTCATGCACAGAGAACAGCTTATTTTCACCCAGGTGGTATGATTTCACTTTAAGTTCAATAGATTCTTTGGTTTCACTCCGGCAGTTCATAACTAAACCTAAAGTAAATGGCAAGAAAAGAAATCACAGTGTGTTGCTCATGATAAAAGTTAATATTGATCGTGTAGGAGAATTCTTCTCCCACAAAGTTCTCATTACACAAACGAAGTAGCAGCATCACATTTAGGGATAAGTAAATGTTATCAGCAAAAGTATATTGGGAAGTGACTTTTTTTTGTCAAGCAAGTTAAGTTTGTAGCATAGGTGCAGGTGAGGCAGTTGAGAAGAATATTTTCATGTATTTCTTTATAATTCCACTTGGAGACTTAACTTGGGTTTTAGCACAGTGACAGAAGTGTGTAGCGTCAGGATACTTCTCAGGTATTCTTTTCAAAATTCAAATATCTATGTATTCTTGTTTTGACATTTACTGTTTCACTTCATGTAAATTTCTATGAAATTTTAGCTTTAGAATAATTCAGAGAGCACTAAGAAAAATTACTTATTTCCTGATAAAAACAAAAATAATAAAGGGCAAAGAAATTTCAAGACTCTGGAAACCTGGAGCATTGGTGAAATAAATTTACTCTAATTGTTCTATTTTCTTCATAATATTTAAAGTTTAAGGAGTGTAAAACATGCAAAAAAGTTTTGCAAACTTACATATTAAGAATGTGAAGGCATGGGGAACTTGAGGAAGTTGGTTCTCCCTTTCCACATTATGAGCACATGAATTGAATTAGGGCTTCAGTCTTACAACAGAAACCTTTACTTCCTGTGCCATCCAGATGGTAATTAATTAATTATTAATTGTATCAAAATATAAAATATAATTAAACCACTGATTGATTGAGAAAGTTTTGACCAAAATAGAATGGAGAATAGCTAACATGGAGCTATATATATTTTCTTTTCCTCTTCTGAATTCTATATCTAAATTAGAAGACAGAAAACATCATATAATAAAGAGAAAGTCTATCACTTAACAATGTACAAAGAGATCACAGGAGTACAATCATGAATATTAAAAATGCAAAGCCTTGTATAAAATCACAATGTAAATTGCAAACATTATTATCTTTGATGATCATTTCATATATATGTAGCAAGGGAAAGAGAAGGAAAGAAGGAAGAAGAAGGAGGGGATAGTGATCATTACATAACACTGAAAATTCAAAACAACATTTTCCCAGACTCATTGTGAAAACCTTATGTTTTTCATCATATGTATTTTGAAGTATATTGCATAACATGTTTCATCAAAAAGTAAAATGTTGGATGCTTTCTGTTTAGGTTAAATGAACTTGTGATTTTTAAATTTTAATCTTTTATACATGCAGTAACAATCTTGATAAATACCATGAATTTTACAGGAGTTTTGTCTCTTGGAAATAGCACACCTCTTTCTGGACAGTTACATACTATTTTTACTATGCGTTTTTCACATTAACTTTACTATAGTAATTTGACACTTGGGGTCCTGCCTATTTCTAGCCATGCTTTCAACAGAGAATCCAAAGATATTATTAGAAAGAAAGAAATGGAGATGAGAAAAAGGCAGAGAACTTTTTTAGAAACTTTTTCTCCCTGTGCATTTCACTGCCAAACAGAATCCCAGTAGTACCTTTCCATTTCAGACTACCTCTAAAACTCAGATGCATAGACACTTTCATCTGTGGGATGTTTTTACCACAGCAGACAGATGGTTGGAGAAACCCAAACAGGCTCTTTCTTTCCCTCACAAAAGACCCATCACCTGCCCATGGTCCTGCCAGATCAAGGCAAGCAAGCACTTTGATTTAATGTTACATAAAACATTCTCTATGGAGAAGACTCTTTCTCAGGAAAATTAAAGAATAAATAGAGTTTGGAAAGCTTCCTATGAGGAAACTTCTCATCAAATATTTACTAAGCATTTTCTAAATTCCAACACTATTTTATAGTCTGGGGATAAAATGTACAGAAAAAAATTCTAATTTCTATAAGAAATCTGATGTTTTGATATAAAAATGCCTGTATTATAAAAAACAATCACAAGTTTCTGAGGGATGGAAATAGATTTAGCAAAGAGAATTTCTACCTATTCAAAGCTACAACTTCTCAAATTCTAAGAAAAATAGTCAAATTAAAAAGTACTTCACACAGCCGGGCGGTGGTGGCGCACGCCTTTAATCCCAGCACTCAGGAGGCTGAGATAGGCGGATCTCTGTGAGTTCGAGGCCAGCCTGATCTACAAGAGCTAGTTCAATGACAGGAATCAAAACGCTACGGAGAAACCCTGTCTCGAAAAATCCAAAAAAAAAAAAAAAAAAAAAAAAAAAAAAAAAAAAAAAAAAAAAAAAAAAAGTACTTCACAGTATATTTTTCTGTTCTCCATTTCCAAATCCTCATTCTCACCCTGAACCCTATGGCAGATCACTTGCAGAGCACTGCTCTCATTCTCTGTCTCCATTCACAGTGGACTCCTCCATGGCACATCCAGCTCTTTTTACCCAGTGGACCTTTTCCTCCATGCTCCATCTAGTACATCCTTATTCTTCCATGTCAGTCCCTCCAAACCTCGGAAGGGCTTCTATCTTGAAACTTTGGTAGCCATAAGTAGCAAGGACTCAGAAATACTTCCTACAAGACAATCAACAGCCATTATACTTTTCTAAGATACAGAGATGATAGCAGAAAGAAAGGAAGAGAACAACATCCTTTTAAGAGAAGACTAGATATCAACACCAAACGTTAAAATTATCTTAGACTTAGATTAACCAAACACCAATATAAAACACAATCATTAATACATAAGACAATATATCTCCACCAGAACTCAGCAAGTCTAGGACACTGGATCCTGAGAAAAACAGTGTAGCTGAGGCACAAGACAATGATTTCAAAATAATTGTTATGAATATGTTCAGATATTAAAAGAATACAAATAAACCTGTAAAAGATGTTTTTGTGAAAACAAACATTGAATGCAGAAGGGAAAATAATTTAAGACATGAAGCAGAAATGGCATAACTAAAGAAACTCAATTTGACATAAAACTAGAAAAGTAAAATCTTGAAACTGAATCAAGTCAAAGGTAAGGCTTACAAAAGCATACACAAGATTGAATAGGGAATCTTAGACTGTGTGTGTGTGTGTGTGTGTGTGTGTGTGTTCTTCTGTGTGTACTAGATACTTTCATATCTCTATGAGACCACAGATGACAGATCAGACTACTTTCAGTAACACTATGGGGAGAAATAGTATTTAATTGAAGAAAAATATTTCTATAAATCTAGGTCTAGATAAGATATTAGAAGGAAAATTTTAAGCTTAAGAAGCTACTTATACTGAAGAAAAATAAGAAATAAACAATACCAGGTTAGTAAATCAAAACAAGGCTAACAAAAATCAACACCATAAAAAAATTACAGGAATTAAAAAAAAAAACACTGCTCTTTGCAAACTCACAGCATCAATGCTTCTGCCCCACCCAGTCCCACAGTCATTAAGTCCCAAGCAAACACACAGATGGTTATATTAATTATAAACTGTTTGGCCTATTAGCTCATGCTTATTATTAACTAGATCTTACAACTTGACCCATAATTCTTGTCTATGTCTAGCTATGTGTCTTTGTACATTTTCTTACTGAGGTATTCTCATTTTGCTTCCTCTGCATCTGGCTGGTGACTGTGTCTCCTCTGCCTTTCCTCTTCCAAGAACTCTCTTAGTCTGGTAGTCCTGCCTATACTTCCTGCCGGCTACTACCAATAAGATTTAATTAAACCAATATGAGTGACAAATCTTTACAGTGTTCAAAACATTATCCCACAGCACTACAAAAATTAAGGAAACTGAAACAAATTATTAATGATTAAAAAGTGTGTAAAGAAAGAAATTTATAAAGTATTTAGAATTGCATTATATAAATATAACATACCCAAACCTATGAGAAAGAGTGAGTGCAGTTCTGGGGAAAGTTCTAAACACTAAGTGATTACATGATATAAACCACATATTAATAACTTAGCAGTATGTCTGAAAAGCTCTAGAATAGTGATTCTCAACTACTCTAATGTTACACATTATGGTGACCCCCCACCATAAAATTATTTGTTGCTACATTATAAATGTGATTTTGCTACTGTTAAGAGCAAATACCTGTTATTCGGGTTACCTGAAATGAAGCTTGTGTGAAAGGCATCACAGCCCACAGTTTGAGAATGGCTACATTAAAGCAAAAAAGAAAGATCACCTGAAGAAGCTGATGAAAAAAAAATAGTCAAGCTCATGTCTTAAATCAATTAAACAAAAATAGACAACAAGCAAACAAACTAAAAGATAATACAAATAATCAATAAAATGGAAAGTTGGTTCTTTAAGAAAATCAATGGTTTGTTAAACGCTTAGCCAAATTAATGAAAAAATGGAGAGAGAAAATCAAAATTAATAACATTACAGAGGCCATTACAATAGACACCAAGGAAACCCAATAAATTACACAGATATAATTTAAAAATTGGTGTTTCATCAAATTGGGAACCCAATAAATGAATAAATTTCTTGATAGGTATTACCGACCAAAATCAAGATGGGACAATCAAATAGACATATAATATCTACTGAAATAAATGTAATAGTTAAAAGTACCCTTCAAAAAAAGTCAGATGAATTCTTCCCAGAATGTTGTTTCCAAAACAGAATTAACATCACTATTATTCAATTTATTCCATAAAGTAGAAACAATAAATATTGCTTTAATTATTTTATTAGACACAGTTACTTAATATCTAGACCACATAAAGACTGAATAAAGAAAGAAAATTACAAACAAATTTTTATTTTGAAAATAGGTGTAAATATTCTCAATAAATACTAGCAACTGATTGCCAGAACATGCCAAAAGGATCATCCACACTGATCAAGCAGGTTATATCCCAGAGATACAGGCATGGTTCAACATATATAAATTGGAAATGTAATCAACCCAACCTACATATTGAAAGATAAATCTACATGATTATTCATTAGATGTAGGAAAGGCCTTTGACAAAATATTACACTGTCTTGCCTGGGAGCAACTAGGGGTACAAGGGACATACCTCAACATAATAAAGGCAATTTATAACATGCTCACAGACTTACATGGAGAGAAATATGTGTGTACTCCTCTAAATCAGGAACAAGACATGGCTGTCTACTCTCTCACTATATTCTATATATACTTCGAGTTTCTGACCAATAAGACAACTGAAAACATAAAAGGGATTCATTAAAAAGAAGAAGTTAAACTGTCTTTATTTGAAGATTATATAAGTAAATGATCCTGAAAATTCCACCAGGAAACTCTTATACTTGATAAAGCTTTCAGCAAACTAGCTGGATACAAAATTAGCACAGAAAAATTAGTAATTTCCTAAATTGACAGGCTAAAAGGAGTGAGAAAGAAATGACAGAAACAATACATTTAACATATAGCCTCAGGAAAAAAATGTCTTGGGGTAATTCTAACTGAACAAGAAAAAGAAATATTTATGATAAAAATATTTTTAAGGTTAGTAAGAAAAAAACGTAGGGTGGAAATATCTCTCATGGTCATAGATCATCAGTATGATCAATGTAGGGAAATGGTCATGTCTATCAAAGGCTATCTATCGAGTAAAGAAAAACCCCATGAGCATTCCAACAAAATACTTCACAAATCTTGAAAAGACAATCAATGTGTTTGATTAAATAAAATTAACCTGCACACAAGTAGCTAACAGGAAGTGGTGAGCAGGAACCGTGAACAGACTCCCCTTAGGCTCTGACTCTTATAGTCGAAGCTGTTGCTTAAGAGGCAGTCAGTGTAGATAATAAAATACTTACAACTACAATTTTGTGACATCTTCCTAAACAAACTCGAATGGCCATGATCAGTAAATCGTATGACAACTCATAATAACAAGAATTTGGACATGGGGAACACTCATCAGGTATTGCTGATAATACAAATTTGTATAGCCACTATGGAAATCAGTGTGTGGTGGTTCTTTAAGATACTGGGAATGTATCTACCTCATAATCCAGCTATGACACTCTTAGGCATATACCCAAAGGACTCTATAGATATCCAAAATTTCTAAAGAGACATTTGTACATACCTGTTTGTTGCTGCTATAATCATATTAGCCAGACTAGTCTCAACTATACATCTTACATGACCAAAAAAAACCTCAAGTATATGAAATGGGTTAAAACTAATTGAATTGTGGCCAAGAGAGTCCTTTGAAAGCTCCCAAACAGCCAAGTTTGTTGCCAAAATTATTAGATGTTCTCCACTAACTGATCGCAAAGCTACATTGTTAAAGACATCACCTTCTTGACTGTTTAATCATGGAGAAGTTGAGCTGGTACATACTCTACATGCTACTTGAAGAGAAAGGTAACACTAAGCAAGTAATAACCGCTTTGACCTACAATGGTAACCTGGCTACAAGATATGTTGGTTCAATACTGGCACAAAACGTGGAGTAACCAAGCACCAACTGATTTGATTTAAGGCTCAGTTAGGGAGACAGAGACCATTAATGACACTGCTTGGGTGAGCAAGAACCCGAGACTTGATAGATCATGGACCTAGGTAAAAACTAAATATCATTGTTCTATAGTACAAAATGACTCCTAGAGGCTTTCTGGTATAGTCTTAGATCAGTGTAAAAGCCAGTAGGGAAGGAGGACACCAATAAAACAAGAAAATCTAAATCCCAAAGCTTTAACATACATATGAACTCATAGAGACTATGGTAGCATGTACAAGACTTATAGAACTCAGGAAGATGTGTCTTCTGTGATAAAAAAGTAGACACAAGTTCTCATTCCTAACTCAAGAAGCTATCTTCAACTGATTAGTCTTCATATAAAGAAAATTTATTTTTTAATGTCATCCCTTTGGCACATAAATAACAATTAAGTAAGGGCATGGACTATGCCCAGCAGTAGATGGTCAACAAGAAAATTATCTCAATTATATTTTTGAAGTTTTCTTTATATAATATTTTGTCTGGGAATTTGTGTTTTTTTTTAATTTTACAGGCATTATGTCTGTATGTTTCACTTCCAATTGTGCATTTTATGGGATATTTGTGTGTATCTATGTGTCTGTAAGTATTTCTTGTGCTTTATCTCATTTTTACTGTTTGTTATTTTGCCTATTCTAGTTTGTTTTTATCTCATATAATTTTATTTACTTATTTTATATTTCTGTTTGTTTTTAATTAAATATTTAAGAAAGGCTGTTAATTTGTGTGTGGGGGAACTGAGAGGGATTTGAGAGTAGCTATATGTAGAAACATCATAATCAGAATATATTGTATAGAAAAAAATCTATTTTCAATAAGAAAAACTTTAATAATAAGTCTCAGTGTTTTCCAGTGATTTTAGACAAACAGTTTTTGGCAATAGTTTTTCTATTACCATATTTTTGTTTTTTGTTTAGTTATGTTACTTTTTGCCATTGTTATTCTTACCACATTTTCAATGTTTTTGCATATTTTCAAGAACATAGCAATGATACTGTGCAAGCCAATTTTATGTCAACAAAGCTACAGTCATTTTGGAAAAGGAAACCTCTATGGATAAAATGTCCCTGCAAATTGGCCTGTAGCAGATCTATGGAGCCATTTTTTAATTAATGATTGATGTTGGAGGAATAAGTCAATTCACCTGGATGTTCACCTCTGGGCTAATAGTCATGGGTGTTATAAGAATTCAACTGAGAAAGCCACTCTGAACAGGCCAGTAAACATCATGCAACTATGACCTCTGCATCAACTCCTCATTCAAGATTCTTAACCTAAGTTTCTTCTTTAGCCTCCTTTATGTATTGTGGCCCAGGATATATAAGTCAAATAAATAATATTTTCTCCTAACTTACTCTTAGTTATGGTATTTCATCATAACAATAAAACTCAAGCTGATTCAGACAAATTTTCCTGTCACTTTCTGGGAAAATGATCATGTGACTTCTATTGTTACTGAAGATGGCTAAGTTTTAATACTTGAGGATTCTTGAGACAACTTCAACATATACAATAATGATCACTTCACATTTATCAAATAATGGTGTATTACTCCAGACCCTATCATTTGTTAGCATTACAGAGATGGCTCGTCTTTAAAATATTTTCATACATTATGATTTATGAATTTTCAAGTACATTTTAACCTTTAATTGACTAAATATTTTCTATTGTTGAAATGCTGAATACTTTAGTAACAACAAATATTATATACTTGGAAACAAGAAGGTAGGCAGTGGTAGCACGTGACTTTAATACCAGAATTTGAGAGGGAGAGAAATGAAGATCTCTGTGAGCTGGAGGCCATACTGGTTTTCAGAGCATGTAACAGGATGGCCAGGGCTATACACAGAAACCATATAAAAAGTTATATATCTTTATAAAAAAGAATATTGAAAAGACATATTATTTTTGCACCTCTGTCTTATAATAGTTGTATAAAATATCTGAAGAAAAGATAGATTGTAATAAAATAAACAGGCATTTTGATTTGTCTTTTATTTTCTACCTTTTTTTTTTCTTCACTAGCTGTGTTGCAAAGGCCTAATGAAATTTAAAACACCTGAGCCAAATTTTCTTAGAAAACTAACCAGGCACCTTTCATCTTAGCTTGAGTTATCACTGTAAAATTCTTGCAGATTTTGTGTAGTGATCTTTGTCTGTTGGAAAGAGAAGTTTGCTTACTTCACAGGGAGTCAGAAATATACTTATCTATGAGTATAAACACATATATTTAAAATGAAGTAATGGATTGTGCCAGTTTAGTAAATTAGTAACTCTAGATTCTCTTCCGAGGTGGTTAAGTTTCTAGTACCAGACATGATCTTCCTCTTGTTGACTCTATGTTAAGTCCAATTAAGAGAGCTGTTACTTATTCAGCGACCAATGGCTATCCAAATGATAAGCTCTAAAAACATGCCGACAAAATATATTATATAGACTGAACAAGTTGTATTTAGGAATATATATATATATATATATATATATATATCAAAACCCACAAATACATATATGTACATGTGTGTATATACATTTATGTATGCATTTAACAACAATCAAAGACGAGGTAATGAATTTGAAAGAGAGTAAGCAGAGGCATATAGATTTGGAGACAGGAAAGAGAAGTAAAAAAAATGATGTAAATAAAAGAAGTAATTTAAAAATTATTGCAGGATACCACATGGCCCAAGCTAAGTAAAGTGCATTCTCTCACAACTAAACATTTGCTAAAGAGGCAATCTTGTGTTTATGTGCGTGTATCTCCGCAGGTTGTATGTTTCAGTACAAATAGAGAAAAAGCTATTTACCATGAGTTTCTTCAGGATTTTCTCTAAAAAAAATATAATATAGAAGGCTTCATGTGCCAAGTAATAAGAAATATATATATATATATATATATATATATATATATATATATATATATATATACACAAATATACAAACATGTCTTAGGGGTAAGAAGTACTTGTTGTTCATGCAAAGGACCAGGACTCAGTTTCAAGCATCCACGTGGTGTTTTACTACCGTCTGTAATTCCAATACAAAGGTATCCAAAGCTATCTTCTGCCCTCCGTGGTCACCAATGAAGTTCATGGACATACATGCATGCAGATAACACAGTTGTATATATAAAAAGTACTCATGAATAAAATTTTTAAAAATGACTAATAAAAATAGATTTTATATGCATCACATGAGTAAAACTGTTGTAGTATAATTAATTATATATTTCCCTTAATAGTGCACATTTAAAGTGGATCGTTAAGATAATAGGTCTTTAACTTAATTATTCTCATTTTTGAAATAGTGAGTATTCTTGCATATATATGAACTTCAGGGAGAACAAGGGGTTCGAGGAAGGAAAGGGAAGGATGGATGTGATATAATAATGTAATTGTAAAATTTAAAAATCATTATAAAATTATTTTTATGTTAAAGCAAAAAGATAAAATAATGGTTAGGGTTTGGAGAGATGGCACAGTGGTTCAGAGCACTGGCTGCTCTTGCTCAGACTCAAGATTCAGTTTCCAGAACCCACATGGTGACTCACAATCACCTGTAGCATTGTTTTCACAGGATCTGCTCCTCTCCTTTGAGCTCTGTTGGTATCAAATGGGTATCTGTTATACATACATACATGCAGGCAAAATACACATCTACACACACACACACACACACACACACACACAAAACATTACCCAAGATGTTCACTTTCATAAAATAAAAATTATATTAAAATTAATATTAATGCATTAAAAATTCTTTAATATCTTTTGCACAATATTTTGGCAAACTTCATTAAGTGCAAGTCAAAGTAGCTTCTGAATAGTAAAGATGAAATCTAGTTGAATTTGATTATATTGATAAAAGTACAACAAAATGGGTTCTATATAACTTAGTATTCTATTTTGTTCAACAATAGTATTAAGTAATAAAATTATGATACAATTGTATACAATGAATACAACAGCAAAACGTAAATAATCATAATTAATATAGTTCAGAGTCTTACCTGGTTTGGGCATCTGGTTATAATTTAAATTCACAAATTCAACTACTAGTTAAAATATATTACAGAGAAATTAGCTATAAATAGCTATTGCTTTGCCATAGTATTTTATATCTAAAATTATTGTGGTCATAGATCCGTATAGTTATGACTGAATAAAACAAAAATGCATCATTGCTCAGGTACTGCTACTTTGTATAAAATTTTATGTTCTATGAAGTTTTAAACACAGCTTTCCAAACAGAACATGGCAATCTGAAATATGACATGCACAGAGGATTAAAATGGCAAAAAGCAAGATTGATTAGAATCATGAATCAATGGCAGAACAATGGAGAAGAAGAACAACCTTTACAATATTATGCTAAGCTGACAGGAGATGAAAATTACGTCCCAGTTTAGAGCAGAGGGGTTTACACATTTTAAAACTCATTTCTTACTTATTGGAGATTTCATATATGAGCATTGAATTTATATCATTTCCTCTCCCCTTACTGCCTTTTAATTCCTCCCATGTCACCATCTCTCCCTCTAAATCCACTGGCCCTTATTTTGCACACAGGCACACATTTGCACAGATACACTCTCACTTTTTACTCTTTCTTTTTCACACACTCACTCACACACACACACACACATCACACACACACATACACACCAAGACGGGATGGTTGCAACCAAGATGTGGTGCTAGGATCTGAACCTGGGTCATCTGCAGGAGCAGCCAATCTTCTTCCCTGCTGCACTATCTCTCAAGTCACAAATTGTTGTCAGAGGGTGTTAGTTAGCTTCCAAACAGCCATGACTCGAAATAATCACAGAGGAACTATATATTTTGCAATACTGTTTGGCCAATAGCTTAAGCGTATTTCTGTTTAACTCTTATATCTTAAATTAAGCCATTTCTATTAATCTGTGTATTGCCACGCAGCTGTGGCTTACTGGCATGGTTTCAGTGTATCTGTCTCCTGTGAGCAGCTGCATGGCTTCGCACTGACCCCACCTACTCACTCTATATATCATTTCCAGCCTGGCTATATTCTATTAAGCCATTTGCCAAAACGAGTTTTTTTTTATTAACCAATGGCAATAAAACATATTCATAGCATACTGAGGGGAATCCCACATCAACAAATCTGAGAAAATAAATTCCTTTGTGACAAAAGGAAAATATTGGCTAATAGATTAATACTAAATAACAATTATAATTTGGATATTTGAAAGATAGCCAAAACTCAGCATGGCTTAAAATGGTGACAAAATTAATATTCTAAATGGAGAGTGTCTTCCATGAAATTCCACAAGGTACTAGTATTCATGATTTGTGAAACATCGTGCAGGTGTGGGCACATTCAGATTCCTTGAACTGAAATGTTATGCTATGTGCAAAAAAAAGTCTTACTTACAAACTTCATTCAGATAGGAGAATAACGTTCACTACTTTTCCAAAAGAAAACATAATTTAATATCTTTTTTGTGTTTATTATGTCTTTTAGTGCTTTGTTTTCATGTATGTTTATGAAGTACATGCATTTCTGGTTCTCACAGACACCAGATAAGGGATTGGATCCCTTGGAAATTGAATTGTCAATAATTGCAAGCCACCATGTATGTGCTGCAAATCAAATCTGAAACCTCCAATATATCAAAATCTGCTCTTAATCAAGGAGTCATCTCTCTAAGATAAATATCATATCTTTAATCAATCAATCGTGGTAAGAGATAACTAATTTAAATAGGAAAAGTAAAGGGCGATTCAGCAATATTAGAAATGTAAGTGTCTTAATACCATCATTTGTGGAGTTAAAGAGGTGGCTCGGTGGTTAAGAGCACTTGCTATTCTTTTAGGGGGGCTGAGTTAGACTCTGAGCATCCATACTGGGCAGCTCACAAGCATTTGAAACTCCAGACAAAGGAAATCTGATACTGTCTCCTGACATCTGTGAGAACCTGCACTTGTATTCACAAAGACACACATAAGCACGCACACATACCCATAATTGAAATTAAAACCATAACATTTTTTTACTTTTTTATTGATTTTATTTTATTTTTTTCATATTTATTTATTTATTAAAGATTTCTGCCTCCTCCCCGCCACCGCCTCCCATTTCCCTCCCCCTCCCCCGATCAAGTCCCCCTCCCTCATCAGCTCCAAGAGCAATCAGGGTTCCCTGACATGTGGGAAGCCCAAGGACCGCCCACCTCTATCCAGGTCTAGTAAGGTGAGCATCCAAACTGCCTAGGCTCCCCCAAAGCCAGTACATAACTTTATATAAGAAGTGCTGGCATTGAAAGTTTAAAGAACTATTAAACCAAATAACAATGCAAAATAAAATGAAATGTTAGTATTTACTATTTAGAACACTTTTCCTAATGGATTTTTAGATTTTGTGTTTTTATGTATGATTATCAATGAATGAGTCCCATTAGATTTTGTTTTAAATTTTTGTGAATTTCTTTTTTTTTCAGATGGTCATTTTTTTTTTATTGAGAAAAGGAAAAAAAAAAGTATCCGCCTCCTCCCAGCCTCCCATTTCCCTCCCCCAATTCTTTGTGAATTTCTTTAAATGCCATTGTTTAAATAATTGCCTCGTCAATGTTTGGAAAAAATGGGGAAATAATGACAAAACAAGCTTTATATAGGCTCTCCAGGCTCAAGACACATAGAGGGCAATACCAAGATCTTGTTTGGAATATCAATTAGACAACCATATATTATTGCTTTTGAGATGTCTGTCTTTTTAAATTTATTTGGCTTCTTTGTTGCTGGATTTCTTTTACTAAGATTACATAAACTGGATATCTAGTACTAAATGGTCAGCCTTGACAGTATACACAAGTAGCATGGTACAGTCTGTGCACGTTGTACACACATGTATATTCACTCATATCGCATACACACACACACATAAGGTCAAGAAAACTTGTAAGTTATCTTCATTTATGTGCACATTTGTCATGTGCATATAACCAGAACTGGTAGTTGTCATTTGTATTTCCTGAAACTGGATTTTCTTCTAAAAGTTTCTTTTGTCTTTTGTTCCATACACAGACAAGTTAGTTAGTTTTACTAATAAAATTTAAATAAATACACAAACAAATTATACATACATACATATATATGTGTGTGGGGGTTACAACTATTAATGGAAAAGAGGCTATTGGTTTGGAAGAAAAGAGCAGAGAGCAAGGAGGAGTATATGGAAAGTTTGGAGCAAGGTAAAATAATTGGGGATGATATATTTATCTCAAAAAAATAAAAGAAATAATTTTTAAAAATAGTCAGCATTTAATGGTCTGGTGAGTATATTACAAACATTATATTTCTGCGTGTGGGTCTTCTCTCTGTAAGCATGAATGAGCTTTGAATATCTTGTTAATCTATTTTGGTGAAAGAAATTTTGCAAATAAGTAAACAGTGTTCCCAAGGTAATGTAATAATGAAAAACATATTAGATACAAACTGCTTAATTTTTTTTCAAAATGAAAAACTGCTTACTTATGAAAAATCTTTTTTGTAAGAGATCAAATGAACAATGTGCACAAAAAGCATAAAGATGAATAATAAGTTCCCGAGTCTCCATCCAGGATTACAGAATTGTTTACTCCTCTGGGCCATCATTGAATCTTTTCTTTTATAAAGACTTTTATAAGAGAGGGCTTGGGCTGCTCTTCTAGAGGACCAATCTTAGTTCCTGTAACCCACTTCAGGCAGCTCACAACCACATGTAACTCCAGCTCTAGTGGACCCTACCTTCTTTTCTAGCCTTTCCAGATGTGTGTTAACTTCACTCACTAAGATAAACATATGAATAAAAATATTTTAAAAGGGTATAATAAGAGGAGATTATGCTATTTTATTCCTCCTCTTCCATAATCCCAGTATTCTGAAGCTTAGATAAGAGTTTTTTGAGTACATGACTATTCTAGGTTACATGAAGGGACTCTGTCAGAGAAAAAAAAAAAAGGAAAGGTATCCATTCCTTTTGTTTTCTGTTTGTTTAAAAACTCTGCTTGCTAGCTTCTTTAATGCTAGAAAGTACATGATACCTAAGAAGAAAAGGAATCAGCAGTATTAACCAATGTCAGATATTACTTGCTACAATGTTGGCCTGTTAGGTATGATGCCAACTGGTGCAATAATAGCAAGACAGTTTATTATGATAACCATGATTCTTTTGATCAGATGTGAAACCTGCTCCACAGGGAGTAATTAATGGCTCATACTTCATGCCTGGTGAAAATCCATGATTAAAAATCATGGCTTCTAGGAGGAATCTTACTGATTTTGCTTTTCTAAATGGCCAAGTTGTCAAACCATGATCTTAATATTTATTAAGTTTATTTCTATAGATTTGTGTTGCTTTCAACTTGGTAAGTAACTTTTTTTCAATAAGGAGTTGTTAATGTAGACACAGATTACTGTTCCTGTGGTGAGAATCAGCAATTTCACATGCTCATATGCATATGGAGCATCATATGAAACCCTATAGACTCACCAAAGTCCAGTGAGCATCACAGATGAAGGGGTGGAAAGGATGCAAGAACTGGAATACAAGAAGAAAAACAGAGAAATTCTGACTTGTCAATATGATTAGCCTGTTTCACACAGGACAGACAGTAGCTGTGATTACCTGCCCGCAATGGCAGAAGATCAAAACCATCATAAATTCAGTTATGGAGATGAGAGAAGTTCCTTAGAGCACACTCCTAGCTAAAGCAGTAGAGAAAACAGGTGGCAGTTGAGAAAATAAGTCACTGTTTCATGAATATGACAACTGGTAGGCTTTCTGTGTCTATTTAAAGACTTCGTACCCATGTGCTTAAAGGCAGCAGAAACTGGTGAAAGTGGATGAAAGAAATAATGACAAAATCAAAAGTATAGGATGGCTTTGATAAGTCACCACTGTTCAGAACTACTCTAGCAAATTTTAAATCAAATCTATGTTTTTTTTTTTAGATTTTCACTTATGTTTTTTCTCTAACAAAATGTGTTTTCTAAAAACTGTGGCTCCATCTTAATCATTCATAATTTGCCATATGGCATTCAGAAAACTAAACTATAGTAAACACTGTGAGTTTGGGATCTTTGGCTTAATCTGATTGAAACACTACAAGTGCCTGAAATGATTGATTGTACCAATTGAAGTAAAATCATTAACATAATATATTGTGGAGATTCACGAATGCGAGCCTATTTCCACATTGACCAATGGTCAGAGAGTGGGAACTTACCTCCAGTTACTTCAAGGTTACTGTGCTTCTATTGCCAATAAGGGTTCTACCTAGGTGTTGACTAGAGAGTTCTGGTCTCTAAAAGTTATTTCAACAGGTGTGGCTAATAGCCAAACCTTGTACTCCAGGAATAGAGAAGTAGATCTCTTTCTACCTCAAACAGGAATCTATGCCTACAACTAAATTCCAGTTCCCCTTATGGAAAGAACTTAGGATTCCACCCAGGGAGTGGTTTGTCTATAGAATGTTTTGGTCTAGTTGTGAGTGTGACTTTTTCTGTTCTAGCAACAGATTGTTTAACTATGAATGTAGCCCACAACCTTCAATTGATATGTTCAATTCCTTGTACCATGTTATTGTAGTTTTTTGTCTTTCTCCTACTTTTGGGGTCAGGGGATTTTAGATAGCTGGAAATTAAACAAGGACAAATTTTCAGTATACACTGGAATTCCCTCCCAATACTATCCTATATGTTTCTTTGTTTTATTATTTTCATTTGTTTCTTCATATTTTTTACTAATATTTTCTAAATCCCCATGCCTCTATCCTGGCAAGAAGTACTTTTGTTGAGGCTTGTCCCCAACATTATATTAGTGACTTAAGACTTCAGTAAAGATTTCAGGAATATCATGCTTGATCTCTAGTGTCAAGTTGGCTGAATTTAGAATAACCATGGAAGCACAGCTCCAGGTGTGTCTGTGAGACTATTTCTAGAAGGCTTTATAACACAAAGGAAATCAATTAGGAATGTGAGTGACACCAACTCCTGGGGTACAGTCACTGATTAAGTAAACGGATAAAGCTATCTGAACATCAGTTTTAACATTCCTCTGTTTCCCAATTTAAGATTTATGTGACAGTTGCCTCAAGTTCTGTGCATTATGAAGGAAGTTTATGCTCAAACTGTGAGACATAACTATCCCTATTGATTACTGTGAGGCACACCTATCTCCACATCATTATATTGATTACTATGAGACATACCTATTTTTATAATTTTTTAAAAAATGCTGCAAGATTCCCGGTGGCAGTAGGCAGCAAAAATGCTGTAGGTCCTAAATGGTGGTGGCAGCAGGCCATGTGGCAGCAAAGAGCGGGCCCTGGAAGCAGCCAGTCCCAGACAAAGAAGGCTGCCAATCCCCGAGCAGTGGCTGGTCCCAGGCAGGGAGACACATGTTGGGCGGGCAGGAGACAGAGGCATGAATAGACATGACATCCAGAGTGAGGTTGAATATTTATTCAGGAGGTTATGGAGTGGGAAAGGTGAAGGGAGGCAGAGAGAGAGAGAGAGAGAGAGAGAGAGAGAGAGAGAGAGAAAGAAGGGGAAAGAGATAGAAAGGGGAGGCAGAAAAGTGGGGAGAGAGGCAGAAGCAATGCTGCCTCTTCGAGAAGAAGATGGAAAAAGAGAGCTAGCTCAGGCTGGAAGCTGAAGATCAGCCTGCCTCAGCAGATGAGAGAGGGAGTCAGAGTGACTTGTCTCTTAAAGAGACAGAACATCCATTACACCTATCCCTATCACCTTACTGTGAGTTTTTTATCACAATGCAAGTTAAGAGAGTTGTAATAATGAAGCCAAGAGTGAGCTGGCTGATGCTTTTTCTTCACAGTTAGATATTCTACTAATTTTTTTCTTCCTTTTTGCATAGCATTTGGAGTCCACTCTTATTTCCCCCCATTAACCAGTTCACTGAATTGTGTGTGTTCTCTAAAACCATGTTAATATTTAAATGACAGACAGAGACATTTAAGTTCACTTGTGGTGTCTCCATAATCAAGCCTTAAGCCTCCTATCTGTATGTTAAAGAATCATAGATAGTAAGCTAAAATCTCTAATATTTTGAAATTTTGAAGGGTATATAGATCAGTAATATATACCAATTTTTAATTTTCATGTGTGTCTGTGTCCAAGAGAGGCCAGAAGAAGAGTTAAAACCATGGAATTGGAGTCACAGGTGGTTGTGAGCTGGATGACATAAGTACTGGGAACTGAACTTGAGTTCTCTGAAAAGCAGCATTTTTTTTAAAATGATGGGCCATTTCCCCTGCCTCTAATCATGGTATATATATATATATATATGCCTCTAATCATGGTATATATATATATATATATATATATATATATATATAACTTCAAATATATTTAAATATCTTGGAAGATTCAGAAATAAAGGTGTTTTGTTTTTAATGAAATTAACATATCAATACATATAATTCAATTGCTACAAATTTTTAACATTATGCATTTAAAAATGGATTTATATTTATCTTTTAATTGTTTTTAATGAGATATTCATTTTTTTCCTGTCTCCTCCCTTCCTCCACTCTCCACTTCTGCTCTTTCCTGTGAACCCCCTCCCCACATTCTCCCAATTTTCTCAGGAGGTCTTTTTCTCCCTTCTGTGTAGATTTATGTATGCTTCTCTTAGGGTCCTCTTTGTTCTCTGTGTTTGCTGGAGTTGTGGACTATATGCTGTTTTTCCTTAGCTTTAGCTCTAAGAGCCACTTATGAGTTATTATATATTATATTTTTCTTTCTGGGTCTGCATTACCTTACTTATCAGAGTTTTTGCTAGATCAATCCATTTGTCTGCAAATTTCAAGATGTCATTATTTTTTACTGATATGTAGCACTCCACTGTGTAAATGTACCACTTTTCTTTATCCATTTTTCTGTTATAGGTATGTAGGCTGTTTCCAGGTTCTACCTATTATGGATAATGCTGTTATGAACATAACAGAGAACAGGTCTGTGTAGTATGATTGAGCATTCTTTGAGTATATACCCAAAAGTGGTATCGCTGGGTCTTGAGGTAGATGGTTTCTAAATATTCTGAGAAATTGCAGCACTGATTCCAAAGGATCTAAGCAATTTTGTACTCCCACAAGTAACAGAAGAGTGTGCCCCTTTCCTCCACATCCTTTTCAGCCTAAGCTAACATCACTCTTTTTTATCTTGGCCATTCTGAAAGTTGTAAAATGAAATCTTTCTTTAAAGGTTAAGGGAGTTAAGCATTTCCTTAAGTGCCTTTCAGCCCTTTGCAATTCATCTGTTGAGAATTCTATTTTTAGGTCTACACCTCCATTTGGGGGGAGATTATTTGTTCTTTGTACATCAATTCTTGAGTTCTTTGTATATTTTGCAGATTAGCCTTGTGTCTGATGTGGGGTTGGAGAAACTTTTTTCCCATTCTGAAGGCTGCCATTTTGTCTTGCTGACCATATCTTTTGCATTCTAGAAGCTCCTCAGTTTCAGGAGGTCCTATTTATTAATTGTTGCTTTAAGTGTCTGTGCTACTGGAGTTATATTTATGGAGTGGTCCCCTGAGCCAGTGTGTTAAAGTGTACATCCCACTTTCTCTTCAATGAGGTTCGGTGTGGTTGGCTTTATTTTGAGGTCTTTGACTCATTTGGGTTTAAGTTTTATGCATGGACCCTAAGCAATAGTGGAGAGGGCACCTAAAATGGCCTTCCCCTGTAATCAGATTGATGACTACCCAAATTCTCATCATAGAAACTTCATCCAGTATCTGATCAAAGCAGATAGGGAGATCTACCCTTAACACTGCCCTAATCTCCCCATGTCCAGTCAAAGAGAGGGAGGAGCTATGATATGAGCAAAGGGATCAAGACTATGATGGAGATACCCACAGAAATGGCTGACCTGAAGTAGTGGGAGCTTACTGATATGTTATTGACAGTGGAGAAAACTGTATAGGGCCAAAAGAGGCCCTTAAAAAATTTGTGACAGTTGTGTAAATGGGGCAGTCTGTTGAACCACTAACAGTAAAACAGAGATTTATCCCTAGTGCTTGAACTGGGGTTTTGGAGCCTATTCTATTTGGAAGGATACCTTATCCAGCCTAGATATAGGGGGCAGCACCTTGGTTCTGCTTCAAAGTGATGTGCTAGACTTTGTTGACAATCCATGGGACATCTTACCATCTCTAAGGAGTAAATGGGTAGTAGGGTGGTTGGTAGGTGGGGGGCAGCAGGAGGAATGGAGTGAGAAGCAACTCAGATTGGTATGTAAAATGAGAAGAAATTGTTACAAAAGAAATGAGGTAGGTGGTCAATTTGATGGGTTTTGATGTTTTGACTGTTTGGTGGGTAAGTTGCAATTTGTTATTGGTCATTGTAAGGGAGGAAACTCAATGAAGAGGTTTAGACTAAAGAATTTCTTTCTCTTATTTCTTTATTCTTTCCTCTAGGTTTCTGTCTCTGCTGTTTAGGGATAAATAAGAGTGGAGGGTATAGAAATGATAGAATTAAGCATAGATTTGAATTTATTTTTTGAATCTATTGAATCTATTTTTAAACTAAAATGTAACTACTAGTAAAAAGTATTTTCCATTGGTATGGATCTTATATAGTGATAAAAATTTAAGGTTATTTTTCCTCATTATAATATTATATATAATATTGTATTATATAATAAAACATGTTGATATATTAATTATATATTTTATTGACATATGCAGCACAAATCTTCAAAGAAGATGATAGACATCAAAAACCTTCATATACAATTTATTTCAATGTGACAAAATAAGGCAATGGAAAGAAACGTTGCCTCAAAAGTTGACAGTATGACATCTAGACTGAATAAGCATAACAAAAAGGAAGTTAACTTCTGTACTTTTCCAAGAGAAGGTAGGCCAGTCCTTCAAAGTTCCTGCTTCATGGAAAATTCTGTCACAAATTCTAGCACTAAAATACAAAGATGGATGCTCCAACTTTGCAGAGGATTCTCACAGGACTGTCCTGGCTTCCAGAAGATTATATTACCATAGATGTGGCAGTTGCTTGCTCTGTACTTCTTTTGGGTAATATTTTATCCTTCTCAGGTCTCTGAAGGGGTTAAAGACTACATAGATACAGTTTTACAGTTTTCTTTGTTATCTAATTCAAAATTGAACCTCACAAAAGAAATACAAAGTTTATAAAGTTTGAAAAACATAAAAGGCTTAAGTTGTTTATCTAAGTATGTATTTTCAGATAAAAAAGATATATTTCAGGTTGGTAATACAAGTTATAATAAAAAAAAAGTTTAGGTATAAAAATTTGCACTCACCAAGATAGGAAAGATAGTAGAGTTCTTTCTCTGAATTTTCCAAATACAAATGGAGTGAACATTGTGTATGTATTTCTTACCTGAAATTTTTTTCTTATTGCATATAGTTTTCTATGTTAGTGATAGAAAGTTTCTTTTTATTTAGGCAAAAAGAAGGAATGTTTTGGGATATTTGATGACATGGTATGAAATCATGACTCTTTTCTTATTTGCCTACCTAAGGCATCTTCTGATTAGATTAATGATGAGCTGAATTGCCAATAACATGGAAGGAGAAGGTAGGCAAGACCTCATGGCAGAGATAGGAGCTCTGGGAAAGAATCAGGGAGGCAGGAATTCATCAGCAAGAAGAAGAAAATTCAGACCTATTATATGGAGGAGAGCAGAATGTAGATTTATGTAATTTTGTTAATTTTTGTTGTAAGAGATAATTGGGAAAATACTAAGCTAAGACAGTTTTCATAATCAATAATAAATCTCCATGTCATTATTTGGGAGCTGGCAGTTTAAAAATGTCCTGCTACACAGTTTTCTGTTAATTTGTAACACATTTTAAAAAGATATAATATACTGTAAAACATTATTAAAGATTGAGAAATAAAATAACTATAAATTTTCTGTGTTGTATTCATGGGATGAGATAATATATGATTTTCTCCTAAGTGATGTTTATGTCAATTTGACATAAGTTAGAATTATCTGAGAGGAGGGAACCTCAATTTAGTAAACACCTCTATAAGATTAGACTATAAGTAAACCTAAAGGGTGATTTCATAATTAGTGATTAATTGGGGAGAGACCAGCTCACTGTGGGTGGTGTCATCCCTGAGCTGGTGATCCTGTGTTCTATAAGAAAGCAGGATGATAACTATATGTTTTTATCCTTTTGGCTATGGGAAGTAGACAAAAGTGCCGGGGAGAAAATTGGGATCCTGGGGTTGGGGTGGGATGGGGGTAAGGGGAGATGGGGAGAGAAAAGGGAGAAGGGGAGAACAGGGGGAACTTGGGGAAAAAGGATGATTGGGATAAAGGAAGGTTGGATAGGGAGCACGGAAGCACAATTCTTAGTTAAGGGAGCCACCTTAGGGTTGGCAAGAGACTTGAACCTAGAGTGGCTCCCAGAAGCCCAAGGCAATGTCCCCAGTTAGTTCTCTGGGCAGCTGAGGATAGGGAACCTGAAATGACCCTATCCTATAATAATACTGACGAATATCTTGCATATCACCATAGAACCTTCATCTGGTGATGGATGGAGATAGAGACAGAGACCCACACTGGAGCACTGGACTGAGCTTCCAAGGTCCCAATGAGGAGCAGAAGGAGGGAGAAGATGAGCAAGGAAGTCAGGACCACGAGGGGTGAACCCACCCACTGAGACAGTGGGGCTGATCTATTGGGAGCTCACCAAGGCCAGCTGGACTGTGACTGAGAAAGCATGGGATAAAACCAGAATCTCTGAACATGGCAAACAATGAGGGCTGATGAGAAGCCAAGGACGATGGCATGGGGTTTTGATCCTACTTAATGTTCTGGCTCTGTGGGAGCCTAGCCAGTTTGGAAGTTCACCTTACTAGATATGGACGGAGTGGGGAGGACCTTGGACTTTCCACAGGGCAGGGAACCCTGATTGCTCTTGGGACTGGAGAGGGAGTGGGAGAGGAGTGGGGGGAGGGGGAGAAGGGTGGGAGGAGGGGGAGGGGATTGGGAGGCTGGGAGGAGGCCGAAACTTTTTTTTTCCTTTTTTTCAATAAAAAAAAAGAAAAAAGAAAAAAAAAAAAGAAAAGAAAGCAGGATGAACTGGGCAGTCATGTAGCATACCTTTAATCCCAGCACTCAGGTGGCAGAGACGGGAGGATATCTTTGAGTTTGAGGCCAGTCTGGACTATAAAAGCTTCTTTTAGGAGAACTAGGACTGCAACACAGAGAAATCTTGTCTCAGAAAGAAGAAAAAAAATGGATGAGAAAGACAGAGAGAGCAAGCTATTAAGCAGTATTTCTTCAGAGCCTCTACATCAGTTCCTGCCTCCAGGTTTGAGTTCCTATCCTGATTTCTTTCAGCAATCTCTGACTCTTGTTATTTAAGCCAAATAAACTTTTCCATAACCATTCTGCCTCTGGACATCGTGTTTCATCACAGTAGTAGTAACTCTAAGACAATTACCTTTGGTACATTTCTACAAATGCAAGAAAATGTGTCATCAGTTGTATTATAATGCAAATTTCACACCTGTCATTTCCAGAAAGGAATGAGTTTTTATGACATCACACGAATTAAAATACTATCAAATAAAGGTGTTTAATAGTTTATTTTTATTTTACTTGAAAAGAATAGCATCCTCAATTATGTGGTCTCAGTTAAAGAATATTTCAGGTAAGTTAGCCTTATAATCACTGATTCAGTCAAGGATACATTAACTTACATAAATTTCACAATATTTAAAATAAAGTTTCTAATGGTTTTATTAGCTTGCATTGGTTATATACCATAGTGAGTTATATTATGATACTTCCATACATTTATATAATTTGATCATATTCACCCCCATCACTGTTTACATCTCCCTTTTACTCCTCCTGACCCTTTTCTTCTTCACAGTGAACCACGTTTTACTTTCAGGTCATGGTCATGTTCTCTGTAGATGTTTGACTCAGTATGCGTTGGGGAATTGTTCACTAGAAAACAAACACCTTATTAGCTGAATTAAAAAGTCTCTCTTCCTAGAGATCATTAACTGTGTATAGATCTTGAGGGAGGGTGAAATCTCATGGTTTTTCCTAACAAGTTTCAAGGTAGTCTTTCAGTGTGGGCTTTTTAGATGTATGTATAAAAATTGGATTTGATTTGTAGATATGTTGGTTTTGCAAATAAGACAAAGAAATTTGAGAACCCTTCCATACACACACACACATACACACACACACACACACACAAAGCTTTTGAACTGAAGTTTCTCCTCCTAATCATCTTCCCAGAGGAAACATCAGGGCAGAGTGGAAAGTAAATATAATTTACCTACATTCTCAACTTGTGTAGCACTGAATTGTAATCAGATGTTGGAGTCTACTGTTTAGTCCCACTTGTAAGATTGCAAACCTTTGAAAAGCATATGCTTATTAGCCCAAATAGCATATTTGGCAGAAGAATGTCATTTAATATTAACTACAGTGATAATTTTAATGATGATTTAACTGAGATTTTATGTTATTTCTGAAGTTATTTCACATGTTGTAAGGAGGCGGCTTATTTGTTTCCCTGCTGAACAGACTTCTGAAATAAAAACACAAAAAACTATATTATTTAAATCACTGCTCAGCCCATTAGCTCTACCTTCTTGTTGGCTAACTCTTACATATTAATTTAACCGATCTCTAGTAATCTGTGTATTACCAGGTGGCTGTGGCTTCCCTGGTAAAATTCCAACTGGCTCCAGCGGAGGCTATGACTTCTCTCTGACTCTGCTTTCTTTTTCCCCAGCATTCAGTCTAGCTTTCCCTGCCTAGCTAAGTTCTTCCCCGCTATAGGTCCAAAGCAGTTTCTTTATTTATTAATAATAATCACAGCATGCAGAGGAAACTCCCACATCATTCAAATACTGAAGACATTTATGATATTCACAACATTTAAAGGAGGGTCCTTGAGTAGAAGAATTAATATCTTAACATAGGGGAAAAAAAGCTCTTCTATGGTATATTACAATAGGATTTTATTCCTATATGGGTGCTTTCCTCAGTCCTGATGTCCTGATACTTGATACTCACACTTTTGTTAAATTTTGCCTCTTTTTCTTATACATAAGCCCCAAAACTCTATAAATCTTAAAATGGCTATTTGCAAATGTAATTTTCAATAAATCATCTTCCCTGAACTAAAGTTAAATGGACCAACGCTTTTGATATTAAAAACTAGACCCGATAGGCTACACTCTATGATGCAGGGATAAGGACCCAAATAAGAATGGGAATAGTTTAGACTTAATGACACATGGCAACAAAGTTCCTACAATAAAGCTGGCTTTTCCGTTAAATACCTGTGATTTCAGTTCTGGGGTTGACTTTCATTGACCAGAGCTTAGTGAGGTGTTGCCACTCTTTGATATTTTTCATATTCTTTGGTCACCAAGCAAGTTGCTTCATATTTGCTGTCATAAAAATGGCTTTAGGTTTCAAATGCCTGCTGAATCAAAGAATTTATGTACCCTACTCTGGCTTTACAAAGAGACTTTAGATAACCTGCAGAGATATAGATATTTAAGAATCTCAAAAAGTAGAAAATATCAGAAATGATAGCATTCTACCTCCTCTCTCTCTCTCTCTCTCTCTCTCTCTCTCTCTCTCTCTCTCTCTCTCGTGTGTGTATATGCGTGCTTATAGTGTGTGTGTGTGTGTTTGTATGTGTGTGTGTGCAAGTGCACACCACACATGTGCCCATGAATCTCTAGAGGCCAGAAGTCAATGTAGAGTGTCTTACTTCACTTTCAATTTTATTTTTTTGACACAGGATATCTCCTTGAAACTTGATCTCATTAATTCAGGTAGAATGGCTAGCCTCAGGGACCTGCCTATCCATCTCTACCTCCCCAACACTAGGATGCTTATGTTCTTTATGCCATGAATTTCTTTTTACATCTGAGGGTTTACCAGCTCCACAGCCACTAAATATTCTAATTTGTTTTCTTGAAATCACTAACTTTTCTGTCATAATAAACCTATTTTAAAGCCTGAACTTAATGATTACTGAAAATCTTCAGTCTATTGACACAACATAGGAGCTAAGGAGTATTCTTTTGATCTAATGTTACACTTTCAAAAGGAAAAAAAAAACAGATATGATTATCACATTGATGTGATTCACACAGATGCCAACAGATCCTCTGGTAAGGAGAATTACTAAGATCAGGCTGTGAAAAAGCTTTTAGGACATTTTCTTAATTAGAGTTTGACGTGGCAGAGACCAGTTGATTGTGGGTTGTACTATCTCTGGGCTGAATGTTCTGGGTTCAATAAGAAAGCCAGGCTTAGCAAGTCAGTAAGAAGCAGTCTTCCATGGTCTATAAGTCAGCTACTGCATCCAGATTCCTACCGTTTGAGTTTCTGGATTTGTTTTAGACTTAACACATTAAAGGTGAATTAAAAATTAAAGCGCTATAGGGAATATCAACCTAGCAAAGAACAGTGGAGTAGACAAGATCTTTACCCATTCTCTTCACTCTGGTCCTGTAATACAGGAAAGTAGAGACCCGAAAAGCACAAGTTTCCTCAGATTTCCAGGAAATGGAGCACCACACCATTTCATTTAAAAATGTAATGTATAATTAAGAAATATAGGTTAATAAAGAATCATTTATAATTGTCAGGTTTGTAGTCAAGTTAATTAGGTTTTCTATATAGAGAGATATTTCAGTTAGATTCTTCAAATCTTTCAAAGACCTTCAAAATATGGCATTTAAAATGTTTTAATAATTTAGGACTTTTCATGTCAATGAAACATATCTGCTCCTGGCAGCACCAATTACTTCAAGAGAAATATGGACATTGAAGAGGCTCCTTATGGAGTTGGTTAGCCATTTGGACAAAAACTGCTCTTGCCTGGACTGACTGTTTGATGAAATATATATACATGACCCACAGAGAAATGACTGCTGAATTTGCCTGACGTTTAGATGATCCTTTGGGATTCCTGCTTTATGAAAGTGTCTGCTAGACATTCTGTAGGACACAGAAGAAAGTGTGACAAACTGCCAATATAGGTGGAACTGTCTTTGAAATTTCTTGCTTCATAGAAAAGCTATTATTCCAATATGTTGGATATTCAGAAAGACTGAGTTTGCAAACTTGTATAAAATAAAGGCTCTTTGCTTTTAGAATAGAAGTAGATGGGGAAAACTAAGCTGAAAACTAAGGAGTCAGAGTAAGGAAGAAGCCATGAAGT
Source organism: Microtus californicus (assembly GCA_028537955.1). NCBI lineage: Eukaryota > Metazoa > Chordata > Mammalia > Rodentia > Cricetidae > Microtus > Microtus californicus. The sequence continues at coordinate 123,041,510 of JAQJZF010000001.1, forward strand.
TGCAGCAGCAGACAGGCACACCAGAACATTGCCGCTAGGCCACGAACTTGTGGTAAAATATTAAATAATGGAAATGGGTTAAATTAAGGTGTAAAAGATAGCCAATAATAAGTTAGAACTAATAGACCAAGCAGTGATTTAATTAATACAGTTTCTGTGTGACAATTTTGGAAGTCTGGGTGGCTTCTACTACAAGGTTCGTTGTGATCCTTAAAGTCATTGCTGTCTTCATTCCAGACAGGCTTCCATTTCCTTCCTTTTCCGTATGATACTTGGTTCTGTCTTTTATTGTCCAGACAGCATTTTGTTTTGTCCCCGTGCTTCAGAATATTTGAAGATTGTTTTCTATAAATTCTTGTTGTTTTATTGAATAATTGGTTGATTTAAGAAGATTTTTGAGTAAGTGGTATTTCATAAAGTAAAACTCCATTTAAAGCAAAAGTTTACCCAAGAAGAGTAGCACAATTTTGTGTTCCATTTACTAGAGAGAGTCTGCAGTGGTGCCCTTTAGATGTTTATCTGGCTCACTATTCCACTACATAAAAGGAAGCTTCAAGTTCTTAATTACTGTTCACCTTATGGTAAAGAGGTAACTAGCATACTACCATACAAGTTGACTTTTAGGACTTTGATATCTCTTAGCTGCTTCCAAACAGGTAAAGTGAATTATTTCCATTAAAATTTAGACAAATAAGTATCATTCTCTGCAAAGATATTTTCATATAGTCACAATATTAACTTTGATACTACTTGACATTACTCCCCACCTATAGTTATGGATGAATTCTTATGGATCATCCCATAAGCCTATTTGGGTCTATCCTTCAGTCTGACACAAGGTGTGTAATCTATAGCCAGTTACTTAACCTTTCCACTGTAGGGTCCTTCACTGAAGGGTGTTAAAGGCATAATACCAAAAATAGAGGACTAAATTCCTTTCAACAAGAACTTGCTAAATATTTAGTGCATTATTTTTCATTACAGGACAGGGAAATATGCCCTCCACAGATAATTACCCCTTAATATTGTTTCTTTCTCCCTTATTTTGAGCATCATCAGAAATCTTTACATATTTATATATACTAACGACTAGTTTGCATGTAAGCCTTTTTACCACAGTGTCATTCCACTATCATCGACATGAAAGAAATTTCAAGAATTCTGAATATTCTTTATACCAAGCCAAAAGGATGTTCATCTCCATCTCTCTCTTCCTTCTTCACTAGTCTCTCTCTATATACTATAGCATTCAAACTTTAGCATATGGCACCTTGTAAAATATCCATAGAGTATTTCAAAAACTAATCACAGAATAAGCAGAACTTCTTGAAACTAAAATGCTGTCGAACTGTAAGGACTTCCCAAGGATTTCAAATTCTTTTTAAAGAAAATAATTTGCAGTCCAGTGCTCGAGTGTGGGTCTCTGTCTCTATCTCCATCCATCACCAGATGAAGGTTCTATGGTGATATGCAAGATATTCGTCAGTATTGCTATAGGATACGGTCGTTTCAGTTTCCCTATCCTCAGCTGCCCAAGGGACTAACTGGGGACATCACCATGGGCTCCTGGGAGCCACTCTAGTTTCAAGTCTCTTGCCAACCCTAAGGTGACTCCCTTAACTACGAATTGTGCTTCCTTGCTCCCCTATCCAACCTTCCTTTATCCCAATCATCCTTTTTCCCCAAGTTCCCCCCATCCTCCCCTTCTCACTTTTCTCTCCTCATCTGCCCTTACCCCCATCCCACCCCACCCCCAAGATCCCAATTTTCTCCCCGGCAATTTTGTCTACTTCCCTTAGCCAAGAAGATAACTATATGTTTTTCCTTGGGTTCACCTTCTTATTTAGCTTCTTTAGGTTCATCAATTGTAGGGTTGCTCCCACCCACTGAGACAATGGGGCTGATCTATTGGGAGTGCACCAAGGCCAGCTGGACTGTGACTGAAAAATCATGGGATAAAACCGGACTCTCTGAACAAGGCGAACAATGAGGGCTGATGAGAAGCCAAGGACAATGGCACGGGGTTTTGATCCTACTTCATGTTCTGGCTTTGTGGGAGCCTAGCCAGTTTGGATGTTCACCTTCCTAGACATGGACGGAGGGGGGCGGACCTTGGACTTTCCACAGTGCTGGGAACCCGGACTGCTCTTTGGCCTGGAGAGGGAGGGGGAGAGGAGTGGGGTGGAAGGGGAGAAGGGAGGGAGGAGGGGGAGGGAAATGGGAGGCTGGGAGGAGGCAGATACATTTTTTTTTCCTTTTCTCAATAAAAAAAAGAAAAAAAAGAAAATAATTTGCAGAGAAATACCTTCACAGACAGCTCTTTCACTGACCAGGTGTCACCTTCTGTACCATGATGGGTAATGCTAGGATAGGATACAGGTACCTTCTCTTCATAGTATCTAAACTTTAATAAGCAGTCTATCCAGTTCTTTTCTCTCAAAACTGAGAGTGACTGTAGAGTTCTTTCATATACTCTAAGCTTTATTTACTACTGAGTTCTATGTCTTGAGTAAAAACCTCAGAAAATTATCAGAATATATGTAAAGAACTACCATTAGTTCATACTCTCATATAATTCTCGGGTATAAGATTGCATTGATTTTGCTGAACTCACGTAGGACCACCCAAAGAAGTTCTTTATTGCCAACCATTATCTCCTGCTAGAACAGGACTCATTCATCAATAACTTTAATGGAGAACTGAGTCTCGGTAGTTTACCTTGAAGCAATATCTGGTCTCAGGAAGAACCACAAACTGAGCTTACCTGAGCACCATCAAGATCAGTCCACCCAAAGGAAATGCTTAACATCCCAACTGTTGTAGATAAGATCTCCTGCCAGCACACTCAGCAGGACACTTACCCCTAGACAAATGTCAGCCAATATAGGGTCCTGAGCCTTAGAAATCCCTCACTTCCACCTTTACTACTATAAAAACCCAATTCTAAATAAGCTTCGGGCTCTCCGAGTATTCCAACATGTTGGTTATTCAGAGACAGAGTTTGCAAACTTTTATAAAATAAAGGTTCCGTGCTCCCATATCCACCCTTCCTTTATCCCAAGGGACCCATTTTAGGGTTGGCAAGAGTTTTGACTCTAGAGAGGTTCCAAGGGGTCCAGAGAGATGTCCCCAGCTAGGTCCTGGGGCAGCTGAGAGAGAGCCTAAAATGGCCTGATCCTATAGCCATACTAATGAATATTTTGCATATCACCATAGAACCTTCATCTGGTGATCAATGGAGATAGAGAGAGAGACCCACATTGGAGAAATGGACTGAGCTCCCAAGGTCCAAATGAGGAACAGAAGGAAGGAGAACATGAGCAAAGAAGTCAGGACTGCAAGGGGTGTACCCACCCACTAAGATGGTGGGGCTGATCTAATGGGAGATCACCAAGGCCAGCTGGACTGGGACTGAAAAAGCATGGAATAAAATTGGACTCTCTGAACAAGGTGGACAATGAGGGCTGATGAGAAGCCAAGGACAATGGCACTGGGTTTTGATCCTACTGCATGTACTGACTTTGTGGGAGCCTAATCTGTTTGGATGCTCACCTTCCTAGACCTGGATGGAGAGGGGGAGGACCTTTGACTGCCAGCAGGGTTCTTTGGACTGGAGAGGGAGGGGGAAGGGAGTGGGGGGAGGGGGGAGAAAAGGGGGGCAGGGAGGAGGAGGAAATTTTAATTAAAAAAAAAATTAAATACAGGTTCCTTGCTTTTACATATGGGATTTGGACTCCTCTTTGGTTTTGGGGGACTTCATGGATCTGGGCATAACAAGGACCACATAACTTATTTTGGTTATTTTGTGACACATATTGAGTGATACAACTGTGGAATAAACCCAATCATTAGTAGTGGAAACACCACAGGGCTTTCTATTTTTCTCCATGGCTTTATCTATGGCACTGTTCTCACCATCTGCTCTATTGGTATGCAATAATAACAGACATGGTTGATTTGCAAACCTACAATAGGCAAGAAAGATAAATTCTTTGTTTTACAGGTATTTGAGACACTGGACTATACTTCCTTGAAGCAATCATATCCTGTCCCACCTGATACAATCTGGACTTTTCCTTTTCATTTGAACCAATCTTGGCAAGCTGTATTAAGACTGTCAAGACATCAGACTTCCACTTGACTTCTTATCTGACAGCATCATCTCCATGCAGCGTGTTTTATTTAACCTTTTCAGCATCTTAAAACAATCTCTTTATTTTGGACGTAAACTTTGATTTTCTTTTAAAGATTCATATCAACTAAATTGTCTGCAGACTGTCATGCAACTTTGTAATATTACTTCTCCAAGACACTGAAGAAATCTGTATTATTTTACTAAGTAATACAAAATATCTTCTCTAACTTGTTGAAACGTGCACAGACTTTTATGTGCCTCTAAAATAATTTTACATAAACTATGATGTTTGTGACCAATGACATTTTAAAGCATTTACAAAATACTTAAGCACTGGCTTTCATGCATTTCACTTTGTTTTCCATACACTTGTTGGATCATGTTTCAAATTAGTCTTGTCAAAGAAGTAACAATGTATCATGTATAATGGTCAATGACTTTGCAATGATGATTCTGATATTAAGATCTGAAATTTGGTCATATTAAAGATTTGCGACATTTGATTCAAATCATGATCAATCCAAAGGTTGTGATAATTTTGGAGTCATAAACTAAGGGACATAGATATAACCCAAATCACATTGAGTTGAAAAATTAAAAATAAGCTATTTTTTTATTAAAAATTTTTAATAAAAAATTTTCTGCCCCCTCCCTGCCTCTCTTTTACCTCCCTCCACTCCCCACTCCCCTACCCCTCCCTCTCCAGTTCAAAGAGCAGTCAGGGTTCCCTGCCCTGCGGGCAGTCCAAGGTCCTCCCCCCCCCTTCCAGGTCTAGGAAGGTGAGCATCCAAACAGACTAGGCTCCCACAAAGCCAGTACATGCAGAAGGGTCAAAACTCAGTGCTATTGTCCTTGGCTTCTCAGCAGCCCTCATTGTCCACCATATTCAGAGAGTCCGGTTTTATCCCATGCATTTTCAGTCCCAGTCCAGCTGGCCTTGGTGATCTCCCAATAGATCAGCCCCACCATCTCAGTGGGTAGATGCTCCCCTCGCGATCTTGACTTCCTTGCTCATGTTCTCCTTCCGTCTGTTCCTCATTGGGACCTAGGGAGCTCAGTCCATTGCTCCAATGTAGGTCTCTGTCTCTATCTCCATCTATCGCCAGATGAAGGTTCTATGGTGATATGCAAAATATTCATTAGTATGGCTATAGGATCAGGCCATTTCAGGTTCTCTCTCCTCGGCTGCCCAAGGACCTAGTTGGGTACATCTCTGTGGACCCCTGGGAACCCCTCTAGAGTCAATACTTTTGCCAACCCTAAAATGGCTCCCTTAATTAAGATATATACTTCCCTGCTCCCATATCCATCCTTCCATTATCAAAACCATCCCATTCCCCCAAGCTCTCCCTATTCTCCCCTTCTCACTTGTCTCTCCCCATCTCCCCTTTCCCCCATCCCACCCCCCCCAGTTCCCAATTTTTGCCCAGAAATCTTGTCTACTTCCAATATCCAGGAGAATAACTGTATGTTTTTCTTTGGGTTTACCTTCAAAAATAAGCTATTTTTAGAGGCTGATTGGTGTTAAGAGTGTGAAGAAGTGACCAATTGCACTGAAAAGGGTACATCAAATTGCTTGACTAGAGGTGAGTCCAACAGATGTAACTGTGAGATAATCTACTGCATCCCGTTTCCCCTCATTACCCTTCATATTTCAAGGAATTATTTCTTCAAGACAAGGTTTTACTGTCTAGCCCTGGCTGACCATGAACTTCCTACTAGAGAAGGCTGACCTCAAACTCTCAGAAATTCTTCTGACTTTTATATTCTAAGTTTAAAGGCCTATGTCATCATGCCCAAAATATACAAAGTTCTACATTATATTAAATACAGCATGCCGTCATCTTACAAAAAAAGGATTCTGTGTGAGAGAGAGTGAATATGTGCATGTTGTTAAGAGAGCACTTGTTTTTATATATGATTAGGCATTATCAATATGAGGAATATAGGCAGAATTATAAAAATATTAGGTAGAATTATTGAAAGTGTCACATTAATTTGAAAATTTGTCTGATAATAAGGAGAATAAGGATGATTATTCTTTGTATCTATAGGTCTAGAATATAAAACTATGACATTAAATTTGTGATTTATTTTAAACCCAGTTATAGAAAAAGCCTCTTTTATGGTATCTCAAACATGCCAAAATAGTCTGTCTACCTGTACCTCTCTTTAAATAGGTCAGCTACTTTAGTCTTAAAAGTTCAATGTCATCTGGGCAATGGCAGCACATGCCTTTAAACCCAGCACTTGGGTGGCAGAGGAAGGTGGATCTCAGTCAATTTGAGGCTAGCCTTGTCTAGTTCTAGGATATCCAGGACTGTTACACAGAGAAAACCTGTCTCAAGTAAGAAAGAAAGAAAGAAAGAAAGAAAGAAAGAAAGAAAGAAAGAAAGAAAGAAGAAAGAAAGAAAGAAAAAAAAGAAGTAAAAGAAAAAAAGTTAAATGTCAGTAATTCATTGCACTTCCTGTTCTTCATTTCGGGAATTAGTTTATTCATTTTGAAACCATGAAATGTATACCAAAGGACTCTGTGTGTGTGTGTGTGTGTGTGTGCGCGCGCACACACACACACACACACATATATTTCTGTTGACTTCCTTAGGTTTCCATTGTTATAATTGTTATACCTAGTTGGCGGAGACCCCAAAAGATCACCAGGGACAGACTCACCAAATCCAAAAGCAAGGTGTATTATCATGCACGTAATTACAAACTGGCAGGGACCTTGTCAGCACAGCAGTGAGAGGAGGTACCCTACCTTCTAGAGGGCATCATTTAAAGGCAAAAATCAGGAAAATTATATTAGTAGGGCTTGGGGTGATGGGTTCAATCCTCATTGCCTTATGTCTGGGGACTTTTCACAAAGTTTTATTTTCGAACCCTTTGCTTTTCAAGTTTTCTTATCAGTTGATTTTTGGGTGGGGATATTCTATGGTTATCTATAATTTGCAGATGGCTACCATGTTACTTTTGCTCCCAGCAATTTCTGAGGATTAGAATGTTTTATGGGAAATAGCTTACACAAGATACAAGGTGGAGGCAGAGCGCAAAGTGGAGGAACATGGGTTCTTCAGTAATTAAACATCATGACCAAGGCAATTTAGGGAGAAAAGGATTTATTTCTATCTAGATTTACAAATAACAGTCCATCACTAAAGGAACTCAAGGCAAGAATTTAAGCAGGGCACAAACCCGGAGAAGGGAAATGAAGCACCGGCTATGGAAGGGTACTAATTAATTGCTTGTTTCCTGTAACTTTCTCAGCCTCTTGTATTATAGAACCCATGACTGCCAGCTAAGTAATGGCATCACCCAATTGGACTGGTCTCTTTCCTATCAGTTGCTAATTATGACAATGCCCTACAGATTTGCATAGAGCCCATTCTTATAGAGGCATTTGCTTAGTTTAGGTTTCTCCCCCCCCCCCAGATGGCCTCAACCTGTGTCAAGTTGTTGTAAAACTCTTCAGCAATCTGTCATAACCCAAACCATTATACAATAACCACAAACTCTGAATGATTAAAGTTTCTTTTTCCCCTCTTATTAAAAATGTTTTTTTATTTACTCATTTTGTATGTATTTGTGTTCTTGTGTGATGATTTGTGCAAATGAGTATAGGTTCCTTTGGGCTTCAGAAGAGGGAGTAGGATTTCTTACAGCTAAAGTCAAAGATAATTGGCAGCTCTATGACAAGTGTGCTTAGAATGAGACTCTGGTCCTTTGCAAGAGCAGTTAGTGCTCCTCAGTATTGAGGTGCCTTATATACACTGATTATTTGCTAACTCAAACAAACTAAAAGTGCTATGTCTAATACACATAACTTGGAAAATATTTCTATGATATTCCCAATTGCATTGTTCAATCAGGGAATGCTGTGGGACAATGGTCTCATACCCTGTCACTTATATGGTTTTAATAAAACAGTGATTGGCCTGTATCCCAAGCAAGTATATGTGAGGCGATCAGGCAAGAAGTAGAGGCCAGGTGACAAGAACAGGGGAATTCTGGGAAGTGGAAAGACTCAGTCTGCTGTCATCACCCAGACACAGAGGAAGGAAGATAAGACTGTCTTGCTGATAAAAGGTACCAAACCATGTGGCTAACACAGAAAAGAATTATGGTTTAAGATGTAAGTATTAATTAATAAAAAGGCTTCACTAATAGGCCAACCATTTTACAATTAATGTAGTCCTCTGTGTGTTTCTTTGGGGCAAGAGAGAAATCTCAGTCAACAAGGAAGTGAAACTCTTCCTTGATACAAAGGTTTCTCATGGAAACATCACAGATTTTTCTAGTGTTTTGTGTGTTTCCAAAGCCAAAGGAAATATTAATTTATGATCTTTCTCCTGCCATATCTATAAGCAGATTCACCAGCTTCATTGCCAAGTTAAAATCAGTAAGACACTGCAGATATGTAAAATGTAGTTGTGGCTAGTGCTTGACTATATGTTTATAATTCTCATACTACAAACTTATAGATTTATTAGCCATTCTCTAAAAATTTTGACATTAGTTAAAATATCATGTTAGCGATTAAGTCATGAGTGTCAGTTTACGTCTGTACTGTGTTTGATACACAGCGATTAAAGATCATATTGTCTAATGAATGGAGTATAGATCTCTCTGTCTCATTTTACTTGGTCCTCAGTCTTTTTTCAGACATTTTACAGTAGATGGGTGTGTGTGTGTCTGTGTGTGTGTGTGTGTGTGCTCTATGTGTTCCCATGTGCGTACCTGTACTTGGATTGTCTTCATCATCTGGGTGCTGCTGTCTTCCTTTCGAGAATATAGGAAAGAAATTCATGCACAAGCTCAGGCTTTGAAGCTGAACCTATCTCTTTTTTTCTTATCACTTGATGTAGGGAGTTAATTAATTGAGAAGAAGCATCTTAGCACGTTTCTTTTATAGCATCTCCTTGGCAGCTTACCAGTGATGAATGGCAGTATTGGTGAGCCTATGACAGTGTCTTCAGTTTTCCTTTTTCCTTCTCTCCATTTTCTCCCTTCACAAAATTGCTACTCACTACACAAAATAAAATAAAAAATCATGTTGATGAATCAAAAGTGGGCTTATCTTTAATAATTTACTATGTAATTTCATGGCAAGCCTTTTAACGATGCTTAATTTTCCTAATGCTTTTAATCCTCTGTAAGAAAAATGTTGATAATGCTACACATTATTGTGTTTGAGGGAGGGATATGCTCTTGCAAGTAATTGCTTAATTACTTTAGTGGATTGTGCACTGACGGCCTGATGCACTGCTCCATCTGTTTCCTTTAATTTATTGAATCAATGCCATTTGACAAAAGAGCAAATGGAAGTCACAGGAGAGGGAGAGGATGACAGGTCATTGGCCTGAGGCTCTGGAGAGGAAGATAGGTCACAGGCCTGAGGCATTTGGGGATGTATGGCACACCAGAAACTTAAGTCAGAAGCCTGATGTGTAAATTCCTAATCTTCAATGCTGTGTTCTGATGTTTTAATTCTTCCTCAGTTATTCTCAAGAGTGTTTAGAAAGCCATAGCCTTCTCAATTATAAAGTGGAACTTACATAAACTAGACATTTGCAGTTACAACATAGTATTCATTAGGTAGGGAGTTGGAAATGAGAGATCTTGAATTAAAATAATTAATTAAACATGATTTTAAAGGTTTTTTATTACTTGTGTTTATATGTGTTAATCTGTGCATGTCACGTGTGTGTGGGTGCACTGAGAGCCATAAGAGCTTGTTAAATGTCTGGGAGCTGTGGTTAGAAGGGTTGTGGCATGCTCAAAGTGGGTATTGAAAACTAACCTTAGGTTCCTTGAATGAACATTAAAAACTCTTAACATCTCATTAGTTACTGAAAAAGTCTTTGACAAAATCCAGCACCACTTCATCATAAAAGTTCTGGAGAGAACAGAGATACAAGGAACAAACCTAAACATAATAATGGCAATATACAGCAAGCTGATAGCCAACATCTCATTAAACGAGGAGAAACTCAAAGTGATTTCACTAATATCAGGGAGAAGGCAAGGTTGTCCACTTTTTACATATCTATTCAATATAGTGCTTGAAGATCTAGCTAGAGCAATATAAAGCAACAAAAGGAAAGCAAGGTGATACAAATTGGAAAGAAAGGAATAAAACCTTCACTATTTGCAGATGATATGATTGTATATCATATTCTACCAAGAAACTACTACAACTGATAAACACCTTCAGTAACTTGACTAGATACAAAATTAACTAAAAAAAATAGCCTTCCTATATGCAAATAACAAATGGGCTGAGGAAAAAAAAGGCAGAGAAACAATACCCTTTACAGTAGCCACAAATAATATAAGCTATCTTGAAATAATTCTAACCACACAAGTGAAAATCTTATATAATAAGGATTTTAAGACTTTGCAGAAAGAAATTGGGGGAAGATATCAGAAAATGGAAAGATCTTCTATTCATGAATCAGTATGACTAACATTAAAAATGGCCATCTTATCAAAAGCAATTTACAGATTCAATGCAATCTCCATCCAAATCGTAACACATTCTTCACAGACCTTGAAAGAACAACAATCAACTTCATATGGAAAAACAAAAAACCCAGGATAGCTTAAAAAAACTGTAAAATAAAAGAACTTCTGGAGGAATTACCACCCCTGATTTCAAGCACAACTATAGATCTATAGTAATAAAAAAGTTTTATTGGCATAAAAACAAACACATCAATGAAATCAAATTGAAGACCCTGACATAAATCCATACACCTACAAAAACCTGATATTTGACAAAGAAACCAAGATTATACAATTGAAAAAGAGAAAGCATCATCAACAAATGCAGTGGGCATAACTAGATGACATCATGTAGAAGAATGCAAACAGATCCATATCCATCCCCACACATAAAACTTAAGGCCAAGTGGATCATAGACCTCAACATAAATCCAGTTACATTGAAGCTGACAGAAGAGAAAGTGGGAAGTATTTTTGAATGTACATGCACAGGCGCCTATTTCTTGAATATAACACCAGTAACACAGACTCTGATATCGGCAATTAATAAATGGGACCTCCTGAAACTGAAAATCTTCTGTAAGGGAAAGGACACTGTCAGTATGACAAAATGTCACCCTTCAAAGATTTTCACCAGTCCCACATCTGCCAGAGGACTGATATCCAAAATATTTAAAGAAATCAAGAAAATAAACATCTAAATACCAAATAATCCCAATAAAAATGGGGTACATATTTAAACAAAGAATTTCAATAGAATAATCTCAAATGGTCAAGATACATATAAAGAAATGTTCAACATTCTTAGCCATCAAGGAAATGAAAATAAAAATGACTCTGAAATTTCATATTAGATCTATCAGAATGGCCAAGATCAAAAGTGTTATTCACAGCTTATGTTGGGGAAGATATGGAGTAAGGGGAACACTTCTCCAGTGCTAGTGGGAATGCAAACTTGCATGACCACGTTGAAAATCAGTTTGGCAGTTTCTTAGAAAGTTGGGAATCCATCTTTCTCAAGACCCATTGATACCATTCTCGTGCATATACCCAAAGGATTCTCAATCATACCCCAAGGGCACTTGCTCAATTATATTCATAGCAGTATTATTTGTAAAGAATCTGGAAATAACCTAGATGCCCCTGAACCACAGAATAGATAAATAAAAGTGTGGTATATATACATAATGGAGTATTTCACAGTAAGACAAAACAGTGATATGAAATTTGTAGGCAAGTAGAGGGAACTAGAAAATAATTATTCTGAGTGAGGTAACCAAAATCCAGAAAGACCAGTATATACACTCTGATAAGTGGATATTAGATGTAAAGCATTGGATTGCCTGACTATAATTTTCAGTCCTAGAGAAACTAGGTATCAAGGAGGACCTTAAGAGAGATGCATAGATCTCCCTGGAAAGAAGTAATAGATATAATTGATTCAGGGTAAACTGAGGACAGGAGGGGAGAAGATAGGGGAGATGGAGGATCAGTACGTGAGGGATCAGGGGGGTTGATTAGGGGGTAGAACAGAGCAGAAGAGAAAAGAGAGAGAGAGATCTTGATAGAGTGATCCATTGTGGGGTTAGGGGAAAACCTGGTGCCAGGGAAACTCTTAGAAACCCACAAAAATAAACCCAGCTAAGACTCCTAGAAATGGTGGAGAAGATCTCTAAACTAACCTTCCCCTAAAATCAGATTGGTGACTACCCTAATTGTCATCATAGGGCCTTCATGCAGTATCTGATGGAAACATATGCAGAGACTCACAACCAGGCACTGGGCCGAGCTTTGGGAGTCCAGTTGAGGAGATATTGTAGGGATTATCTGAGCAGGGGAGAGGATTCATGGGGTCAAGATCATGACAAGAAAACCCAATTTAGTGAAAGTTCGTGGACTCTGACTCTGGACAGACAACTAGGAAGCCAGCATGGGACTGACTCATACCCTCTGCTTCTGGATGACAGTTGTGCAGCTTGGTCTTTTGGAGGGTACCTAGCAATGAGACCAGAACCTGTCCTGATACATGAGGTGCCTTTTAGAAATGAACCTATTCCCTATTGAGGAAGGCCTTATTCAGCCTCGATGCAGGGAAGAGGAGCTTGGTCCTGCCTCAACTTGATTATCTTTTCATTATTGATTCCTAAAGGAGGCCTTACTACATTTGAATGGAGAAAAGAGGGGAATTCATGGAGCATGCAGACTGGAGATATGAGGAGGTACCGGGAGGATAGGAGGGAGGAGATTGGTATGTAAAATAAAATAAAAAAATCTAAAGACTTCCAGTACCATGAAAATGCTAGTCAGTATTCACGGAGAGTCTAATTGGGAACCAGCTTAATTTCTCCATGTCCAGTACCCAAGTAGACAGTATCTTCAACAATAGGGATTTGCCTTCAAGTTGTAACCAATGGTCTTAATAATAGCTTCTGAAATCTGGTGAGTAGGAGGTTACAAAACCCTTTATCTAACAATCTAACAGGATGTGAATCTTTCTTTGCATTGGAGGTTTTATTTGGTTTCATAAAATGTCTCATAGATGAATTTTTACCATTGTAAAGTGCTTCCATTTATGGTCCTTTCATGAATACATGCATTTAGGAAGCTTCTAAATCAAAAGATATTCATCAATATTAAATGTGCCTTTCCATATTCTCATCTTCACCCTGCTTTTACATCCCTCTATTAATAAAAGTACTTCTAATGACATGTTGTTATACCCATAGATTAATGCAACATGTGAAATTTATCTGGGAAGTTTCTTATTGTAGTGGATGACAATTAACATAGGACATCACAATAGGGAAAATTTGTAGAGAATGAAAGACTTTATAGCACTAAGCCCTAAATGTGAATTCTTCTTCAAGTCCCTTTCCCCAAAGTTCAGGTATCTGTTTGAAAGAGGAGACAGAACGATTGTAAGAGCCAGAGGGAATGAATGACAACAAGAGGACAGCATCATTCAGAAGCAATAGTACCAATGCACTGAACTCAAAAATACTGTGGCAGAAAACAAAGGGCCTGCACGAGTTCAAAGAAATCAACATCCTAGCATGGAGAATGTGTAGTAGATACAAAATCCTACCACTGACAATGAAACTATACCTAACCAATATTTTCTGAGAAAGGGAAGATCAGTTTACTCCAATGGAATGTCACTAAGTTTATCAACCACACTCCAGGGCAGGGCCCAGGCCCAGGTGGAGATGGTCAACACAATACACTCTAAATTTTTTTGTGGGGGGTCCACTTGTTATTTTTGATATTTGTGTCATATTGTATTTTGTTGTTGCTGTTACGGTTTGCTTTGATTTCTGTGTTTGGTAGGTAGGAAGTAAAGTAGGATATGGGAGGATTTGGAAAATAAAAGAATGGAAATATATTGTATGTAAAATTATTCTTATTTACAAATATTTTTACAAGTTTTAGTTTTGTTTCATAAATATCACATAAAAGGAATTTTTATCAAGCTGTGTGTGGCACATGCTAAAGTTTCACCTCTTGGTAGTTGAGGCAATAAGAAAGAGGTCCTTTCCCACAAAGGAAGGTGATACAGAAAGATATAAAGGAAGATGAGGACAGAGAGAACGATGATGGGGATGTAGTTCAGTGGTACAGAAATTTTCTAGCATTCAAATCTAAGAAGGTCAGTTCTAGTCACTTCAAAGATTGGCATTCATCATGAAAATCAAGTTCCTGCTAAGTACTGAGGAAGCAAATGATATTTGATATAGCAAAATAGTTTATAGGAATAATATCAATATAAATTATTAAACATTTTATATCAGCTTTAAAATGACACAAAGTAGAGAATGTGAGCAAGCGATGTGAACAAATTATTTCATAGGAAGACACCTAAATATTTCAATGCATTCCACCCATACTTGATCAATAATGATTTGAATGATGACTTTTAAAAATATCTTCATTAAACAATTAACTTATTACAAAATTATCTATAAGAATCAGATCGTACGGAAAGCTAGTCTTATTTCCCACTTATTATAAAATAACAATTATAATAAGAAAAACAAAATAAAAATTAAATTTTTTTGGCGCTGTCGGGCAGGGGCGACGTTCGGGCCGGTTGTGCCCTTGCGAGACTGCGACTAGGTGTCGCTTCGGCGGGTCCAGGTGTTCAACAGCAACCCTCTCTTCCAAGACGACAAAAACAAACAAATCAAAGTCTGGGTCTTGCTCTTCTCGCTCAAGATCAAACAATGACTTCTCGAATTTTGCATGCAAATGGATGGAAATAGAAAATAGTATCCTGAGTGAGGTAACCTAGACCCAAAAAGATGAACAAGGGATGTACTCACTCATAATTGAGTTCTAGCCATAAATAAAGGTCAGGGAGTCTATAATTTGTTATCCTAAAGAAGCTAGATAAGAAGGTGAACCCAAAGAAAAACATATAGCTATCCTCCTGGGTATGGGAGTAGACAAGATTGCCTGGCAAAAAATCGGGATCTTGGGGGTGGGGTGGGAGGGGGTAAGGGGAGATGGGGAGAGAAAAGTGAGAAGGGTAGGATGGGGAGAACTTGGGGAAATGGGATGATTGGGATAAAGGAAGTTTGGATAGGGGAGTAGGGAAGCACATATCTTAATTAAGGGAGCCATCTTAGGGTTGGCAAGAGACTTGGACCTAGAGGTGCTTCCAGATGTCCAAGGCGAGGTCCCCAGTTAGTTCCTGGGGCAGCTGAGGATAGGGAACCTGAAATGACCCTATCCTATAGCCATACTGATGAATATCTTGCATATCACCATAGAACCCTCCTCTGGCAATGGATGGAGATAGAGACAGAGACCCGCACTGGAGCACTGGACTGAACTCCCAAAGTCCCAATGAGGAACAGAAGGAGGGTGAACATGAGCAAAGAAGTCAGGACCACAAGGGGTGCACCCACCCACAGAGACAGTGGGGCTGATCTATTGCGAGCTCACCAAGGCCAGCTGGACTGTGACTGAAAAAGCAGAGGATAAAACCGGACTCTCTGAATATGGCGGACAATGAGGGCTGCTGAGAAGCCAGGGACAATGGCACTGGGTTTTGATCCTGCATCATGTTCTGGCTTTGAGGGTGCCTAGCCAGTTTGGATGTTCACCTTCCTCGACCAGGATGGAGGGGCAAGGACTTTGGACTTTCCACAGGGCAGGGAACCCTGGCTGCTCTTCAGACTGCAGAGGGAGGGGGAGAGGAGTGGGGAGAGGGGGAGTGGGGTGGGGGGAGGGGGGAGGAGTGGGAGGATGGGATGAGGCAGAAATTTTTTCCTCAATAAATAAATAAATAAATAAATAAAATAATAAAAAAATTTAACTGGAAAAAAAAAAAAAGATCTGCATCCAGATCTCAGTCTCGATCGTTTACCAAGTCTCGGTCCAGAAGCCGATCTCCCATTCAAGGAAACGCAGGCTGAGTTCTAGGTCTCGTTGCAGATCATATTCTACAGCTCGTAAAAGAGAAAGGAATCACCCCCGAGTGTATCAGAATCGAGATTTCAGAGGCCACAACAGAGGCTATCGGAGGCCCTATTATTTCTGTGGACGAAACCGAGGCTTTTATCCGTGAGACCAGTATAACCCAGGTGGCTATGGAAACTACCGGTCCAATTGGCAGAACTACCGGCAAGCATACAGTCCTCGTCGAGGCCGGTCCCAGTCCTGGTCCCCAAAGAGAAGGTCCCCTTCACCACGGTCCAGGAGCCATTCTAGGAACTCTGATAAATCATCCTCTGACAGGTCAAGGCGCTCCTCATCCACCCGGTCATCCTCCAACCACAGCAGGGTTGAATTGTCTAAGCGCAAGTCTACAAAAGAGAAGAAGCCCTCTTCTAAGGATAGCAGGCCATCTTAGGCAGCTGGTGATAACCAGGGAGATGAGGCCAAGGAGCAGACATTTTCTGGAGGTGCATCTCAAGATATAAAAGGGTCTGAGAGCTCAAAGCCATGGCCTTTGCCACTACCTATAGCACTGGTTATGCCTCATGGGCCTCGGCTTCTGATCTGAGTCCCCAGAGAGAAGCTCAGCTCTCAAAAGCCCCCTCCAGTCTGTGGTGGTTAGGCGAAGGTAACCGCACCCTAGTCCTGTGCCCAAACCTAGTCTTCCACTTTCTAATACATCCCAGATGGGCTCATCTATGTCAGGTGGTGCTGGATATCAGTCTGAAACACACCAAGGTCTCGACCATGGCTCTGGATCTTTGAGTCCATCTAAAAAGAGCCCTGTGGGTCAGAGTCCTCCGGCCACTGGCTCTGCATATGGTTCATCTCAGAAAGACGAGAGTGCTGCTTCGGGAGGAGCAGTATACACAAAAAGGTACCTGGAAGACCAGAAAACAAAGAATGGGAAAGATAAAGAACAGAAACAAACAAATACTGATAAAAAAAGAAGCTGAAAGAGAAAGGGAGCTTCTCTGATGCTGATGTAAAAATGAAATCTGATCCATATGCTTCCAAGACTGACACTGAGAAGTCCTTCCGAGGCAGGCAGTTACCCAAAAGGTATAAGTTTCATTATGACTTTGAGAAAAAGATGGCTGACTTCCACAAGGAGGAGATGGATGAACAAGATAAGGACAAAATTAAGGGAGGGAGGAACCTCAGTTTGATGGTGAGCCCAAATTTATGTCTAAAGTTATAGCCAGTGCAAGCAAAAACCAGGAGGAAGAGAAGTCAGGCAAGTGGGAGAGCCTGGTGCATACAGGAAAGGAAAATCTGAGGAAGGCAGAGGAGCTGGAGGAGGAGCCTTTCACAGAGAGATCCAGAAAGGAGGAGCATGGAGGGGCCATGAGGAACGAAAGTGGACACAGGGGTTTTGTGCCAGAAAAGAATTTCCGAGTGACTGCATACAAGGCGGTCCAGGAGAAAAATTCGCCACCTCCCCCATGTGATAGAGGTGGGTGTTGTATCTTATCTGTTGCTTTTATTGGTTAAGTAATAAAGAAAACTGCTTGGCTCTCTGATAGGGTAAAATTTAGATAGGCGGAGTAAACAGAACAGAATGCTGGGAGAAAGAAAGCTGAGTCAGTGAGTCGCCATGATTCTCCTAAGGTGAGATGGTCTTTCGGGGTTCCTGCTTCATAAAAGAATTCACAGACATTCTGCAGGACACAGCAGATAGTGATTAAACTGTCTTTGAAATTTCCTGCTTCATGGAAATGTCTGCTGGATACTATGGGCCTGAAGGCTTAAAATGGATGCCCCAACGGTACAGAGGAACTTTGGGTGACTGTCCAGACAGCGAGATGTCTCTGTCATTTCTAGAGTTTTGGACTTCATGTTTGCTTAGGTAATATTATATCCTTCTGGAGTCTTTGATGGAGTTAAAGAATGATTAGTTATAATTATAGTTTTTCTTAGTTATGATAAAAGATAAAATAGATATATATATTGTAACTGTAATTCTTGCTTTATAACTGTTTTGCTATATGTAATTGTACTATGTTAAAATGAAAGTCTTCTTTTTTGTTTAAACAGAAAAAGGGGAAATGATGGAGGTGGGTGTTGTATCTTATCTGTTGCTTTCATTGGTTAAGTAATAAAAAAACTGCTTGGCTCTCTGATAGGGTAAAATTTAGATAGGCTGAGTAAACAGAACAGAATGCTAAAAGAAAGAAAGCTGAGTCAGTGAGTCGCCATGATTCTCCCACTCAAGATAGATGCAGGTTAAGATCTTCTCTGGTAAGCCACCTCGTGGGCTACACACATTATTAAAAATGGGCTAGTCCAGGTGAGAGAGTTAGCCGATAAAAGGCTAGATATAATGGGCCAAGCGGTGTTTAAAAGAATACAGTTTCCTTGTAATTATTTCCGGTAAAGCTAGCCATGCGGGCGGCCGGGTGCCAGGAACATAGCCCTGCTGCCCTTATTACAACACCCACGGAAGACCTCTGAGAGCCGAGACAAGCTGGGAAACAAAGAAGACTTTTCCTCAGGGAAGTCTTCCTTTTCTATTACTCGGGAGGCCCAGGTCAATGTCCTGATGGACTCCTTTGATGAGGACCTTGCACGACCCAGTGGCTTATTGGCTCAGGAAAGAAAGCTTTGTCGGGATCTAGTCCATAGCAATAAAAAGGAACAGGAATTTCGTTCCATCTTCCAGCACATACAGTCAGCTCAGTCTCAGCGTAGCCCCTCAGAATTGTTTGCTCAGCACATAGTGACGACTGTTCATCATGTTAAAGAACATCACTTTGGATCCTCTGGAATGACATTACATGAACGCTTTACTAAATACCTAAAAAGAGGAAGTGAACAAGAAGCAGCTAAAAATAAGAAAAGCCCAGAGATACACAGGAGGATACACATTTCCCCCAGTACATTCAGAAAACATGGTTTGACTCACAAGGAAATGAAAAGTCCCCGGGAACCTGGCTATAAGGCTGAAGGCAAATACAAAGATGATCCTGTTGATCTTCGCCTTAATACTGAGCGTCATAAAAAACATAAGGATCTTAAGTGAGGTAAATCAAGAGAGTCGGTGGATCCCGAGACTCTAGCCACTGAAGGGAAAGATCAGCTGAGAAAACTCACAAAGGATCGAAGAAGCAGAAGAAGCACCGCAGAGGAAGAGACCAGTCTAGGTCCTCCTCTTCCTCTTCCCAGTGGTCTCACTCCTACAAAGCAGAGGAGGAGCCCGAGGAAGCAGAGGAAAGGGAGGAGAGCACCACAGGTTTTGACAAATCCAGACTGGGGACCAAAGACTTCGTGAGTCCAAATGAAAGAGGCGTCAGAGCACGGGGAACCTTTCAAATTCGAGCAAGAGGGAGAGGTTGGGGCAGAGGAAACTATTCCAGTAACAATAACAACAGCAACAATGATTTTCAAAAGAGAAACCAGGAAGAGGAATGGGATCCAGAGTACATACCCAAAAGCAAGAAGTATTACTTGCATGATGACCGGGAAGGTGAAGGCAGTGACAAGTGGATGAGCCGTGGCCGAGGAGCCTTCCCCCAGGGTCGGGGCAGGTTCATGTTCTGGAAATCCAGTACCAGCCCCAAGTGGGCCCACGATAAGTTCAGTGGCGAGGAAGGAGAGATTGAAGACTATGAGAGTGGGGCAGAGAACCGGGAAGACAAAGACCGTATGTAGCCCACAGGCTGAGTAGGGTCGCTCTTAATGGAGCCTTGGCCCAGGGAGAGAGGCTCTCGGAGAGGCTGGTGTAGCTAAACAGGGAACCTCAAGAAGATCCTGCAAATCCCACCCCACAACCCAACAGCCACACAGAACCTACAACAGTAGAGTACACATCCCTGGTGCTGTCCCACTGGACAGAGGACACTGGCCCCAGAGCCTGGGATCAGGCCCATGTTTTGAGTAGCCCACAACACACTGGGCTCCCGCTGTTTCTTGTTTGTTGTTGGTGTGTGGGGTGGGGGCAGGGTAGGGAGAATTATGCTGATGTTGGGTTTTTTGTTTGTTTGATTTTGTTTTCCTTTCCCTATTAGAAACCCAAGTTTCCTTAATTTCGTTTGGAACTAAGAGGATGAACTTGGTTTTCAGTCTTTTTCTGTCCTGATTTTTTTTTTTTTTTTTTTTTTTGGTTTTTCGAGGGTTTCTCTGACTGTCCTGATTTTTAAAAGGCCCTTATATTTCTCTTTTTTTTCTTTCTTTTCTTTTTACAGGATATGTAGTATATTAGCAGAAAGATTTAATTTGGGCAACTTTGATTCTTACAGCATGTGAATAAACATTGACGTGTTCGCCTCAGTTTGGGACCAAACTGCTTGGATCTTTGTAAAAACCGGTTTTGTATATCACGGAGGAGTTTAAGGCCTTTCTGACCACCTTGTGTTCCCCTTTCTGCACAGCCATGTGTCAAGTGTAGTTGCTCTCAGCCTCCCCATGCATCCTACTCTTGTCTGATTTCTCCTGGGCTGGGTTTCCCATTTTCCACCAGCAGCTCCAGTATCCTAAACTTTGTAGTCCTGCTGGTCCTCAGCAAAAGGAGTGGAAACTGGAGGGCAGTTTCTGGGCTGTTTTCTAAGAAACTTCTGAATTCTATTATCTTTACAAATATAAGATGAGAAAATATTTTTTCAATATTTTTTATTGATCTTTTTATAAAATGAAAAGAAACTCCTATGATCGATTAAAGATGGTGGTTATGGCTGGGTGGTTTGTGGGGTTTGTGTGTTTTGGTTTTGTTCTTTTTTTTTTCTTTTTAACCTTAAGTTTTGGGTTGAAACATTTTCCAATGTTGGGGGGGGCATCCTCATAAAAGGGTCCTTGTGCTTGCCTTCTGGGGAGGTGGTCCCGAGCAGGTAAATCACAGCTGTGCATATGTTCTATGCCGACTGCACCCTCCTCTTCCCCCAGCCTTTGCTCTTGGGTTATTGCTACTTCCCCTTACTTTGCTAATTTCTATAGTTAAGTTGGTTTTACTTGAATGATTCATGTTTGGGGGAGAAAGAAAAACACCTGTAAGTTTTTGTTTCAACTCCTCCTGCAAATAAAAACAATAAACGAAGTGAAAAAATTAAATTTTTTTCAATAATTTGAACTCTTGAACAAACCCCTTTGAGCTAAACCCGCAATACAGAGAAAGATAACTTACTAAAAACTGTAGTGCTTCACAAAGGACAAACATCATAATCAGTCAGTAAAGAACTAAAGTGTAAAATCCACATATATAAAGGCAAAATCTTTTGTTTTACTTAGATTATAAAATAATTATATCTTTTTCTTCAGTCACTTTTCTCGGTGCAAACTATTCCACATACTTCTTCTTGCTCTTTTGCAAATTCATGGCCTTTTTATTCCAGTAATTTTTGTAGCACATATATGTGTATCTATATATGTATATGTGCATTCCTAAATAGATAAATAAAACCCCTAATCAGTCTGCATTAAGGGATTTGTATGTTTGTATTCAGGGGTGAGCATTTGCTCTTGGACTGCTGGTTGGTGTAATCCTTCCTGTGGATGACTGTTTCTCCCACTCTCAGCACTCCTTAGATTGTCTGTACATCTTTTTGTAGAGTGGAAGTTTTAGCAGATTTGCTCCTTTCACTTTAGTATGTGTATTGCAATATTTCTGTTTATATGTAGACAGTCATGTTGGTGAGATATGAATGTAACTTCTGGCATTCATGGGATAAACAATCTCTCGAATATGTTATTCTTAACTACCCAAAGAAACTGCTTTTTGCAACAGACACCATTACAGAAAACCACAATCAGTTAAAAGGCAAAGAATCGGAGCCCAGCTCTGAGGGGTACATCTTCAATATAACCTTTGAATCTAAGACTCGGAGATCATTGAAAAAGAAGAAAAGAACCGAAAGATGAGAGATTGCTGTGAGATTGAAAAAATGGTTTTTTTTCAAACTTAAAATTACTAAATTATATAATAAAGAAGAAGGAATTGAACACACTGTATTCGAACATTGAAAACACTTAAGTAACAAATGAAAACCTAAATAATCAAAATGGTAGTAGAGAAACTATTATTGATGAATACATTGTCAACTGATACCTAGAAAGGGTTGTCTAAAGACAAGCTGAGACAACACAATATTGTACTTTCCAGAGTCCTACCGTGAATTGTTGGGAAGACTCAAAGTAGCCACTACAAAGAGCTTGATACAGTCATATCTGCTATGGGACATGAAGATTAGGAGAATACACACACACATACACAACAAAACAAAGCAACCTAGTTATATTTGGTCAAGTTGTTCATAATCCAAAACACTCAACTTTTCTTCTAAAATAAGTCATGTTCCTGTTTGAACTTTCTCTTAAATATTTGAAATCATATTTAAATTATATAAACAATCTACCTTTAAGCATTATGCTTTTCAATATAAATACAGAGCAAGAGAGATGTCTCAGCAGTTCACAGTGCTTATAGCTTTCATGAGGGACAGAGTTATATTCTCAACACCCGTATGAGGTACAAGATCAAACTGTCACTCTATTCTAGGAAAGTCAGAACTCTCTTAAGGTCTCTGTGGGCACATAAATGTACATGATACACATATACTCACAGACAGAAAAATAGTAAAAGAAAGAAAAACAGGGAAAGAAATGTATGTAACTACATGTAAAGTTGCTTAACTTAGCTTCACTCTTCCTCTCTCCTTCCCAGCCATTTTCAGTGTTAGGGATTGAAACCAGGCTTTTATGTATGCAAAAAAGTGTCCTATCAATGAGGCATATCCTTGCCCTTTTAACTGTATTTTCATTCAAGAAATTATGAAAATAATGGAAAATGTTTCGATGAATCATGAATGAAAAGATAATATTCATCAGTGACAGAATACCGAACCTGTAGAAAAGATAAACACAACCATGGTCAATGGATATTTTTGAAAAAGTAAACACCTTAAAATAATAAATACAATAAAGCTTTTTACTTGGTACTTAAGAAAAACTAAAGAAAAGTAGACATATTTGAAATTTTGCAGTCAAGTTTTGCAACGATGTTAAAATTTACTCTAGGCTTCAAGCAGAAATATGTGATTGTCACAATGAAGTGAATACTTTTCTAGAAATGCAATGTGTTCTGAACACTCACACAACTCATTGACCATGGAGAGGTTGAGCTGGAACCTTCACCCTGTATTCTAGTCTCATGAATACTCAGGCCATGAGAAAAGAAAGTAAAAGATGAAACCAAGGTAAGAATAGAACTCTAGTTGAAAAGTGGAAAACCCATTGAGAGAAGGGGAGAAGATCAAGTTCAGTCACCAACTGGTGATTATGGAAACCGTGAAGCCAAAGAATTAAGATTCTGAAAAATAATTTACTATTAGCCTACCACCTTATAAAATGTATTTATATCAAACCTAAAGAAGTATGGGCTAATGAATTTATGTTGTTTATACTACTAAAGTTTCAAGAAGCTGTTATGATATAAATATAAAATTAATATAATTTCTAGGTTTATTTTAAAATGATTGCAAATTTTTTAATAATGCTCACAATGTTTGCTTCTCAAACATTGACTTGCTATATTGCCCTCATTTCCTACTATAACCAACTTACACTAAATCCGTGAGAGCCTGTTTAGTATTTTTATTTTGTTTTTTTTTTTTGTAGTTTGAAAATCAATCAATAAATGCAAAAGAGCTTATAAAAATAAAGTACAATTTACATAACTCATCTGTTGGCACTGGCAGCTTCTTTGCTAGAAGCAAACACTTAAGTGTTAAGAGATTGCCTGGTGTTTATCCCATAAATAGAAATAGCACACTCATGCTAAGACTCTTAATCATCACTTTATCATTAACCTTCCCTTGCTGAAAGATGGTATTTCAGTCTATCCCTCACCTTTCCTGAAAGTTGCTCATGTTTTACTATTTGGACATTTTATAGCTTTTAGCTTTAATTTATATAAACTTCTATTCTTAGCCCCCTTCATTAGAGACACTACTCATGAGTCCTAAAATATAATTAGAAATTATGGCACCCTATTCTTTTTTCAGGTTCTAATCGTTTATAAAACATGCATATCTTTATACCTATATAAGTGTTTTAACTGTTCATTGCTCCACATTTTGTTTAATTTGTCCATTTGTTCCAACTTTTCAAACCTTTTTAAAATTGTATTGTTTTGAGCCAGGGTCTGACAGTATAGTTGAGGCTGGCCTTGGACACACTATCTTGATACTGTAGAGCTACCCTTCACACCAAGCCCTCAGGCTGGAATTAAGCTGCACCCAATTTTGTTTGTACATTGTGCTGGGGGCCTGATAGCAAGATTTCCTTCTACACAGCATGTTCTCTTTCCCACTGCGTCATCTCCCTGTACCAGGATTACCACTTTTGTTCCCCAGCATTTCTCGTTTGAATTTAAGTAATTCTTTCAGCCATCGTGACTATCGTTTCTTCTTAGATTACTGTGTATTGATCTGCAATATTTTCAGTTAGATTATGCAATCCTTAATTTTCTATGTTCTTTTGCTGTGATGCATATTTCTGTCTGTATCATATCCTCACTGATTTGCATCTGCTCATGTTTTGTGTTTTAACACTTTTATTGTCATTTAGAGTAAAAGTACTTCACTTTTTTGTGATTTCCATTATTACCACAGGTATGGGGAAGTTCTGTATTATTATTATGTCTCTTATGCCTTGAATATTAATATTTGCATATTGCTTAATCATATTTACCAGTGGGTTTGCTCTAAATCTCTCAATCCATACCCATAGATATCTAGGTATCTAAATTTATATAATTAGTCATATATTTCTGTATAAACACATAACACAACTCTGTTCATATGTATCTCTTTTGTTTAATATTGAGAAGACACTATTTATTAGACACTGTAGATTAGTGTTATTGAGAAAAATGTTTACAGTGCCTACAATGACAGCTATTTGACTAGATATTTCAAGAAAAAGTTCCAAAAGAATTATAGTTAAATATAGATCCTGTAAATTCATTTTAACTTAATAATTTATCATTGTAATTCTTCACTCCATAATAATCATGATATTTATATCAACTTTTGTCTACATTTCGCAAATGGAGATTAGCAATTTTAAATGCGGTAAATCTTGAGTTACTTCAATTAATGCTTTTTTTTCAACTAATTAAGTTACATGCTATCTAAAACTGTGAATAGATCTTGCATATAAAAGATTTTATTGTTTGGTGTAAATTTTCATAACTTTGATTTTAGGGTTTATAGGCATTTTACATAAACGACTAGGTAATCAATTATTTGGGCTTGGAAAATAATTGACTACCTAGTCATTTATGTTTTGCTAATAAATATATTAATTTCATTTCACATCTGAAACAATATATAAAGTTAAAAAAAAAAACCTGAACATCAGCATTCCGGCCTTTCTCTGTATAAGAATCTCAATGGTGCCATCTAAGATTTGTAAAAGCTGAAATTGTCCTAAAAATAGGTTAAACATAGGTTAAAACATAGGTGGGTGGAGTAAACAGAACAGAAGGCTGGGAGAAAGAAGCTGAGTCAAGGAGTAGCCATGATTCTCCCATTCCAGGCAGACTCAGGTTAAGATCCTTCTTGGTAAGCGAGCTCGTGGAGCTACACAGATTAATAGAAATGGGTGAGATCGATATGTAAGAGGTAGCCGATAAGAGGCCAGGCAGTGTTTAAAAGAATACAGTTTCTGTGTAATTATTTCAGGTAAAGCTAGCCTTGCAGGCGGCTGGGTGCCAGGGACGCAGCCCCGCTGCTCTTATTTCAACAGAGTGGCACCCAACGTGCTAATGAACTTCATGTAAAACCTGAGAGGGCTTAAAAAGGACAGAGCGAGAATTTAAGACAGCTTTTTGCTGTTTCTGGGTGGCTTGCCGCAAAGAAATTGTCCTGACTCAGCAGCAGGAAAAAACTGGCTGTTTTAAAATGCTGGCTTTCTAGGCTGTGCCGCCATTGCAGTCTCTGTCTGGCTCCTGTGGGAGAAAGAACTTTTTTTTTTCTTTCTTTTTTTTATGGTTTATTTAACTTTATTTTATGTGCATTGGTGTGAATGTGTCAGATCCCTTGCAACTGGATCTTCAGACAGTTGTGAGCTGCCATGTGGGTGCTGGGAATTGAACCTGGGTCCTCCGGAAGAGCAGTCAGTACTCTTAACCACTGAGCCATCACTCCAGCCCGAGAAAGAACTTTTGAATGGAGTATTTGGAGAAAAGTGCGATGGCTTGCTTGATGGCAATGTGGACTGCTGTAGGCCTGGAACTGTGTGTGGCTCAGGGGCACCAAATGGCTCTGAGGCAGGAGCAGCTCGGCTCAGCTCCTGCTGAGCTCCATGCTGAACTGTGCTGGTCTCAGGCAGGAACTACCGTAATTACTGTGATAACAGCGCATTTAAACTTTAGACTGTGCAGGATACAGGCAGTACCGTATTAACTGTACAAGGTGCAACTTAAGTTTTTAAAAACTGCTTAACAAATGCTCCTAGATAGTAAAAAAATTACAGATTCACAATAAAATAGATTCAGACACTGTTGGATGAATGTACGTAGGCTTGAAAGAGAGAAGAAAAAGAATATGAAGAATAAAGTTAATGTCTTAAAAAAAGGTAAAGTCTTTAAAGAGAGAATACAGATAGTTATAGATTAAGAGAAATAAAGTAAAAATAAGCCATGTAAAAATGGAAAATTCACAGAGAGTCTGGATTATGTACATTGTGTTTTCTTTAAAATTTTTGACTGTGAAGGAGCTAAGTACAGTGATACATTTCATTACATGGGCTGCCAAGCTAAAGCAGAATGGATGGATATAAGGGTATTACAATTTCAAAATTTGGGTCTAAGGATATGATGCTTTGGAGAGGGTCTTCTTTTGTTTTCACAGAGGACCAGACCCTGTGGATTTCTTCTATTCCCATTTGGTATGATAGACCTCGCCCTCCTGAAAGGTTGCTGTGATCACCCTCAAAAAATTACTTCACTCAACTGCCAACTGAGATGACACTGGCACACAGGTTACACCCTAAATGATCTGATTAACAGCGCCCCCATTCAGCAGGAAGAAATTTGGAGAGAAAAAACTGCGCCCATGTTTCCAAAATATTGTTTATAAATGTTCTTTTACATTTAAAGGAGGAAATGATATAGGTATGAATAATTTGCATTGGTATGGATTTTAAGGTCAATTTGTTATATGTATATGTATTTCTTGATCTTGATTGTGATTGTGTAGTTCATTTAAAAATGTATTGTATAATTAAGAAATATAGGTTGTTAATGGATAATCATTGATAATAGTAAAGCTTGTAGTCATGTTAGATTTTCTAGATATATAGAGATATATTTCAGATAGGCATTCTTCATATCTCTCAAAGGCTGCAGAATATGGCATTTAAAATATTTTAATAACTTAGGGTTTTCCATGACAATGAGACATGTCTGCTCCTGGCAGCACCAATCTACTTTGAGAAGAAGATGGGCATCGAAGAGTATCCTTATGGAATTTGATAGCCATTTGGGCAAGAAACTGCTCTTGCCTGGACTATTGCATAAACTGGACACAAAGAACCCGCAGAGAGAGGACTGCTGAACTTGCCTAAAGGTGAGATGGTCTTTCGGGGTTCCTGACTCATGAAAGAGTCTGCGAGACATTCTGCAGGACACAGCAGAAAGTGACTGAACTGTCTTTGGAATTTCCTGCTTGATGAAAATGTCTGCTGGAAACTATGGGCCTGAAGGCTGAAGACGGATGCCCCAACGGTGCAGAGGAACTTTGGGTGACTGTCCAGGCAGTGAAATGTCTTTTCATTTCTAGAGTTTGGATTTCTTGTTTGCTTAGGTAATATTATATCCTTCTGGAGTCTTTGATGGAGTTGAAGAATGGTTAGTTATAGTTATAGTTTTCCATTGTTATGATAAAAGATAAAATAGATATAAGTATTGTAACTGTAATTCTTGCTTTATAACTGTTTTGCTATATGTAATTGTACTATGTTAAAATGAAAGTCTTCTTTTTCATTTAAACAGAAAAAGGGGAAGTGATGTGGGAGTGTCATATATCAATCTGTTGATTACATTGTTTAAGTAATAAAGAAACCGCTTGGCCCTCATAGGTTAAAACATAGGTGGGTGGAGTAAACAGAACAGAAGGCTGGGAGAAAGAAAGCTGAGTCAAGGAGTAGCCATGATTCTCCCATTCCAGGCAGACTCAGGTTAAGATCCTTCTTGGTAAGCGAGCTCGTGGAGCTACACAGATTAATAGAAATGGGTGAGATCGATATGTAAGAGGTAGCCAATAAGAGGCCAGGCAGTGTTTAAAAGAATACAGTTTCTGTGTAATTATTTCAGGTAAAGCTAGCCTTGCAGGCGGCTGGGTGCCAGGGACGCAGCCCCGCCGCTCTTGTTACAACAAGTTCCCAGCAAGTGTTTCAAGACTGCAACCCCAATTACAGGGGACCTAACACCTCTGAACACTGCAGACACCTGCACTCATGTTTATATAAATACACACACACACACACACACACACACACACACACACACACACATATATATATAAAATGACTCTTTAAAATTACATAGATATCTAACACTAAAATATGAATTTCTCATGGAAAATGAGGCTGTAGTATTAGATCCAACTTTAAGCTATGATATTAAGTCAGTAACGATATTAAACATGAGAGGTCAATTGCAAATGACTATATGACTACAGGCTCAAGGAAAGTGTAAAGATAAAAACACATTGTTCCTCCTTTGGGACCAAAATATCTTGAACAAATTTATCATAGACCATGTATCTAGAAATTACTTTATACAGAAAAATAAGCTAGAAAGTTAAATCTTGGAATTTTTGATATCATCTATTGTTTTCGTGTATCTCACATATATCACCTTTATTTCAAATATCTACTTACATGTTTTGTTTCATTTTTATTTTGATGCTAATTAAATAATTGGTTTGTTGTTGTAGGAGAGGGCCCGCTTATTCATCCCGCCCAGCTTTCTAGCTTAGCCCTGGAATAACTACACAGAAACTGTATTCATTAAATCACTGCTTGGCCCATTAGTTCTATCTTCTTATTGACTAACTCATATTAATTTAACCCATTTCTATTGATCTGTATATGGCCATGTGGCTGGCTTGCCAGCAAAGATTCAGCATGTCTGACCCTGGTGGCAGCTCCATAGAGTCTCCCTGACTCCACCCTTCTTTCTCCCAGCATTCAATTCTGTCTTTCCTGGCTACCTAAATTCTGCCCTATTAACAGGCCAAGGCGATTTCTTTATTCATTTATAATAATTACTGCACACAGGGGGGACTCCCACATCAGTTTATGACCATTGAGTTGGTTTGTTTTCTCCTGTAATATTTGATGACAATGTCTCTGGGATTAAGGCCCAAACTGTAATCTTAACAACAGAGCAAATTTCACATTGTATGTATAATGTGTCTTGTAGAATCTTTTTATTTTTTTGTTTGTTTGCTTTTGTTTTGTATACATTGTGTATATGGTTATGAAAATAATCTACTGAAAATCTTCATCAATAGATTAGATTTAATGTATTTGCTACATTTCTATCTGGTGGATTTCTGTTGATCAATTTTAAATTTTGGATTGTAGTAACAGACTTCAGGATGTTGACTAGCTGCTGAAGAAGTTTAGGTCCATGCAGATCTTCACATATTTTCTGCTCATTCTACTATATCTGACACCTATTTATGGACTATCACACAGCTGGATTTGATCTCAAAAATGTTTGTTTATATTATTGGTTGATTTTCTGTTCTATTTGTACTTTAGATATTTTTAGTATTTTAACTCCTTATTTTTTTATTGGTTTTTATTGAGCTCTACATTTTTTCTCTGTTCTCCTCTCTGCTTCTCTCCTCTCACCTTCAATCCTCCCCCAAGGTCCCTATGCTCCCTATTTACTCAGGAGATCTTGCATTTTCTACTTCCCATGTAGACTAGATCCATGTGAGTATCTCTTAGTGTCCCATTGTTGTCTAAGTTTTCTGGGATTGTGGTTTGAAGGCTGGTTTTCTTTGCTTTATGTTTAAAATTCACCTATGAGCAAGTACATGTTATTCTTGTCTTTCTGTGTCTGGGATACCTCACTCAAAATGTTTCCTAGCTCCACCTAGCAAAATTCAAGATGTCATTTTTTTCTGCTGTGGAGCACTCCATTTTGCAAATATATCACATTTTCCTTATCCATTCTTCGGCTGAGGGGCAATTAAGTTGTTTCCAGGTATTGGCTATGACAATCAAAGCTGCTATGAACATAGGTGAGCATATGTTCTTGTGATACAACTGAACATCCTTTGGATATATACCCAAAAGTGATATTACTGATTCTTGTGGAAGGTTGTTTCCTAATTTTCTGAGAAATTGCCACACTGACACACAAAGGGGCTGTACCAGCTTGCATTCCCACCAACAATGCAGAAGCGTTCCCTTTTCCCCACAACCTCTCCAGCATAAGTTGTCATCACTGTTTTTGATCTTGGCCATTCTTACAGGTGTACGATAGAATCTCAGAGTTGTTTTGATTTGCATTTCTCTGATGACGACGGATGTTGAACATTTCCTTAAGTGTGTTTCAGCCATTTTAGATTCCTCTGTTGAAAATTCTTTGTTTAGGTCTGTATTCCTTTTTTTTTTTAAAATTGGATTATGTGCTTTTTTGATGACCAATTTCTTTAGTTCTTTGTATATTTTGGAGATCAGACCTCTATCTAATGTAAGGTTAGCGAAGATCTTTTCCCATTCTGTAGGCTGCTGTTTTGTCTTGTTGACAGTGTCTTTTGCCTTACAGAAGCTTTTCAGTTTCAGGAGGTCCCATTTATTAATTTTTTCTCTCAGTGTCTGTGCTGCTGGAGTTATATTTAGGAAGTGGTTCCCTGTGTCAATGTGTTCAAGTGTACTTCCCACATTCTCCTTTATAAGGTTCAGTGTGGCTGGCTTTATTGAGGTCTTGATCCATTTGGACTAGAGTTTTATGCATGGTGATAGATATGGTTCTATTTTCATTCTTCTGCATGTTGATATCCAGTTATGCCAGCACCAGTTGTTAAATATGCTTTCCTTTTTCTATTTGATATTTTTTGTTTCTTTGTCAAAAATCAGGTGTTTAAAAGAGTGTGAATTAATATCCAGGTCTTCTATTCAGTTCCATTGATCCTCCTATCTGTTCTTATGCCAATACCAGGATGTTTTCAGTACTGTAGTTCTGTAGTAGATTAACTTTTTATTTTTTTGCATTGGCACACTTATCTGTTTCTGAGAGGATATTTTCAATTTGTTAATTTATTCTTTTGTCTGTGAAAACTTCACTAACATAAGCATTATGTCTCCTTTTAATTGCATTCTTTTGTATGTGATATCCATGTGCACATGCATGGCATGGTTGCCTTTGTTGTTATTGTTTTTCTATTAGTTTTAAATATTTGCATTTTGTATATAACTTTAGAAATCATTGGGTTAAATTTTTACATGAAATAAAATATGATGCTATATCCACTGTTCTTAAGTAAATATGGCATCAATAATTAGCAAATTAAATATCTCTTCTGTCATTGTGCATTTATACTTTTCTTCTTAAAGATCACTTAATCAGGTATGTATAAATTTATTCCTGGATTTTCTATTCTGTTCTTCTGTTTGGATGTCAAAACTGGGTGTCTTCAATTACTTTATTTTCACCCTTATTTTGAAGTCAGAGAATGTGATACTATACTCTGACATTATTCTTCTTGCTCAAGATTACTTTGGTTTATTAACTATATTGTAACTTTTATATGAATGAACTTTTGTTTTTGTTTCTGTAGGTAATTTTGAGTTTGCATAAGAAAATCTCAAACTTTATTCAATCTCAAAGTAATTTTGATTACTGTGAACATTTTAACAGTGTTGATATACCCAATCCTGACCACAGTGTGAGCATTTTAACAGTATTGATTTCCCCAATCCCGACCACACTGTGAGCATTTTAACAGTGCTGATTTCCCCAATTCTGACCACACTGTGAGCATTTTAACAATGTTGATTTTCCCAATCCCAACCACACTGCGAGCATTTTAACAGTGTTGATTTTATCAATTCCGATCACATTGTGGATATTTTAATTGTGTTGATTTTCTCAATCATAACACTGTGAACATTTTAGCACAATCACAATCACAGGATACATTTTCATTTTCCTGAGTCTTCTTAAATTTCATCAGCAGTGTTACCTTTTAATACAACTTTCTACCTTATGACAAGGTTTATTTTGGAAAACTTGGTTATTACTAATACTATTAATGATTGCTGTAACTGCCATTTCCTGGATAAATATGTTGCTGATCACTAGTGTGAGTCCAGAATATTCTGATTATTACCTTCTCTAATTGCTTTCCCTTTAAATTTTTAAGAAATTACTTTTGCATCATGATGTAATTGTTTTGTTGATCTATGCAACATTGATAATGTACACTCTATTATTGAATAATTTATAACAAATATGAATCTGATCCTTTTGATTATGGTAGAATTCATTTCAGTTTTTTGTTACATGAATTTTGCATACTAGATTTACATGTTACTAAAGAACATATATAGAATTCTCTAGCAATAAAATTGTTGTTTGCTTCTCCTTGCTATTCTATGAGGCTTCTCTGCATGTTGCTTGATACTCAGGCATTTGGAGTATACAAGCTGAACACATTTTATGTCTTACTGGAGAAATAAGCATTATGCCTATATTCTGATGACTTACATTGCTATCACATATATTCCATATGCAAGTAAAATATTATGTCTTGGTTTGGGCTGACTCTTACTTTTCTGTTGAAAAATGCAAGATATGTCTGTATAGTTATATATGTCTTATTTTTTTAAATTTATTTATTTATTAAAGATTTCTGTCTCTTCCCCGCCACCGCCTCCCATTTACCTCCCCCTCCCCCAATCAAGTTCCCCTCCCTCTTCAGGTTCCCTGCCCTGTGGGAAGTCCAAGAAACCCCCACCTCCATCCAGGTCTAGTAAGGTGAGCATCCAAACTGCCTAGGCTCCCACAAAGCCAGTACGTGCAGTAGGATCAGAAACCCATTGCCATTGTTCTTGAGTTCTCAGTAGTCCTCATTGTCTGCTATGTTCAGCGAGTCCGGTTTTATCCCAGGCTTTTTCATACCCAGGCCAGCTGGCCTTGGTGAGTTCCCAATAGAACATCCCCATTGTCTCAGTGTGTGGGTGCACCCCTTGCAGTCCTGAGTTCCTTGCTCGTGCTCTCTCTCCTTCTGCTCCTGATTTGGACCTTGAGATTTCTGTCTGGTGCTCCAATGTGGGTCTCTGTCTCTGTCTCCTTTCATTGCCTGATGAAGGTTAATATTCACGAGGATGCCTATATGTTTTTCTTTGGGTTCTCCTTATTTAGCTTCTCTAGGATTACTAATTATAGGTTCAATGTCCTTTATTTATGGCTAGAAACCAAATATGAGTTAGTGCATCCCATGTTCCTCTTTGTGGGTCTGGCTTACCTCACTCAGGATAGTGTTTTCTATTTTCATCCATTTGCATGCAAAATTAAACATTAGGTGAGATCCTCATTTTGTTCCTTCATTTTTGATTGGTTTCTCATTCTCTCTAGAGCTATTGGTATTTCACTGGATGTGAATTTTTGTGCACCTATCC
Source organism: Microtus californicus (assembly GCA_028537955.1). Classification (NCBI taxonomy): domain Eukaryota; kingdom Metazoa; phylum Chordata; class Mammalia; order Rodentia; family Cricetidae; genus Microtus; species Microtus californicus. The sequence continues at coordinate 123,075,225 of JAQJZF010000001.1, forward strand.
TGTGCATCTCCCCTCATCATAAAGTGATGCGAATTCTGTGGGAGCAGAGTATGCTGATGTGCTGTGCAATCTATCATTTGGTGAGCCTGCATTAGCTGAATCTGATCTTCATAACCCCCTTTTGAAATTTTATCTAGTTTCATGGTGTTGTCTGGCTGAAGAGGAATGGAATTGTTCAATTGTCGATTTGTAGTGGGAAGAATGTTTTAATTTGGGCTACTTTGGCTTCATTTTAGAATGAAATTTGAATTCATTTTTTTTCAACTTTTGTTACTTAAAACAATAGGAGATTTCCTTGGCTCCATAGGGTGAGAACACACTGGCCTTCTGAAAATAAATTCATGAACTGATGGTCCTTATGTATGTGACTCACAAAAGTCTCTTGAGATCAAGCTAGACTACAGCCAGTCACAGCTTTGCATCTTCACAGCAAGATCCCAACAGAACAAGGTGTCTTCTATCCCAGCTCAATTAGCAGCAATATCCCAGTAGAGCATGCTGTCTGCAGTTCCAGTTTCATAGAGAACAATATCCAATAGAAGCATGTAGTACACAGTTCCTGCTTCATATAAACATTTTAGGTACTTTAAGAATTTTCTGAATTTTCACATTTTCCTTTGTTTTTGACAATAGATTCTTTTATTTATTTACTAATTTTTTTGTTTTTTCAAAACATGGTTTCTCTGTAGCTTTTGGAGTCTGCCCTGAAACTAGCTCTTCTAGACCAGGTTGGCCTCAAACTCACAGAGATCCACCACCTGCCCCTGCCTCCCGAGTGCTGGGATTAAAGGTGTGCACCACCACAACCCGGCTTAGAATTTTTTTATATCATAATATATCCTAATTACATTTTCCTCTCCCTTTAACAATTTTCTTGAATAAAGCATCAATGAACATGGTTGAGCAAGTGTCTTTGTGTTAGCATTAGGTGTCTTTTGTGTATATGGATCTTGAGTTAATTTGATTCCTTTCTTCCTGAGGAACTGCCACACTGATTTCCAAAATGTCTGTACATGAACCACCAATGGATGCACATGCTTGCCAGCATGAGCTGTCATATGTTTTATTGATCTTAGATATTCTGAGAGGTATAAGATTAAATCTTTAAGTAATTTAGATTCACATTTTCCTAATGATTAAAATTGTTGAGTTTATTTAATTGTTTTCAGCCATTTAATTTTCTATTTTGAGAATTCTATGCTTATATATGTACCCTGCTTTAAAATTGGGTTGTTTTCTTGATAACCAAGTTTTTGAGTTCTTCACATATTTTGAATATTAGCCCTGTGCCATGTGTATAGCTGATAAAAAGCTTTCCCCATTTTGTAAATTGTAACTTTGTACAAATGACAGCGTCCTTTGCTATGTGGAAGCTTCTCAGTTTATTTGACTATATTGGACCATCCTGCAAATCTGGAATGAAGTTGATTTGATCATAGTGGACAATCTTTGTTGAATGTGTTATTAGATTTTGTTTGCAAACATTTTATTGTATGCTTTTGCATCTATCTTCATAAGGGATATTGGTCTGTTTATCTCTTTCTTTGTTAGATTTTTATGTGGTTTGGGTATCAGGGTAGCTTTGACCTCATAAAATGAAGTAGACACTGTTCACCCTGTTTCTATTATGTGGAATAATTTGAGGAGTATTGTCTTTAACTCTTTGAACATCTGGTAAAATTCTGCACTGAAACTATTTGGTCCTCAGCCTTGTTGGTTGGAACATATTTAATAACTGGTTCTATTTCTCTAGAGATTATAGGTCTTTTAAAATTTCAATATGAATTTGAGTTAACTATACTTAGTGGCATGTATTGTGAAAATTATTCATTTTTTAAGATTTGTCCTTTTATGAAACTATTGGTTTTTAAATTTTTTAATGATTCTCTGGATTTCCTTGTTCTATGTCCTTTACATTTCTAATTTTGTTTATTTGGGTTTCTCTTTTCTGTTTACTCTATCTGGACATGGGCCCTTCAATCTTACTGATTTTTCCAAAGAATCATCTTTTTTTTTCACTGTACTTTTTGTGTATTTGTTTTTATTTTATTGTTTTCAACTGTGATTTTGAGTATTTATTGAGATATACTTGTTGTGTGTGATTTCTTCTTTATGTTCTTATGTGTGTGTATGCTGTGTGCTTTCTGATATTCTGTTAAATTACTCATATGAGATATCTTCAATATATTTTGGAGACAAGTTGTGTTATAAAGTTGTCTGTTTGAAACTACATTATTTATGTCTCATAGACTAGTGAATGTTTTATATTCATTTTAATTCATTTTCAGAAAGTCTTTATTTCTTAATTTCTTTCTCAACCAACTTTTCATTATGAGAGTGTGCTCATGATCTTTGCCTCTTGTAACAAATGCTTTGGTTTTACTTTTTCCTATTTTTTCTCCTTTCATAAAATAGTAATGTCTGCCATTATGTTCTGTCTATGTCATAGCTAAAGTTAAGATTGTCAATTTCCTCACTATTTTGCTTTTTAATGTAGTAGGGAGCTGCAGGCCTGCTTTTCGTCCCACCCAGCTCCCGCATGGCTAGCTTTACACCAGCAATAACAACACACAAACTGTGTTCTTTTAAATACTGCTTTGCCCATTATATCTAGCTTCTTCTCGGCTAACTCTCGCACCTGGACTAGCCCATTTCTAATAATGTGTGTAGCACCCCAAGGTGCGCTTACCAGGAAGATTCTAGCCTACGTCCATCCTGGGTCGGAGCTAAATCCCGTCTGCCCTGGAGAGGGGAGCATGGCCTCTGAGCTCACTTCCTCTTCCTCCCAGCATTCTGTTCTGTTTACTCCTCCCACCTATGTTTTAACCTATCAGGGCCAAGCAGTTTCTTTATTGCTTAACCAATGAAATAAACAGATTGATATATGACACTCCCACATCATTTTAAAGTATTTGTTTTCTTAATTTTAAAATTATTGTATGTTTATGCCTATGTATGGTTATGTATACATGAGTTCAGCTCCTAAGGAGGAGAAAAAAAGAAGCTTTGGATTCCCCTGAACTTGGAGTTACATTTGGTATGTGCTGCAAGAAGTGAGTACCATGTTAAAATAATAATGAAAGAAGAATTACAGCAGTAAAATATAAGTCAAACAAGAGAAAGTTTTCATGGTATTCAGAAATCATTGTGGTTTTCCTTCAAGAGAATAGGAACAAAATGAAAATGTTACTTTCTGTTGTTTAATTTTCATAGCTCCAATTCAATTTATTCATCATATGAAGAAATTTTAGATTTCTCCTTCATGATCTTATTCTTACTTGCTCATGAGTTTTAATCACAGGCCTAAGAAAGTTTCTTTATTAACCAATGGTATTCATAGCATACACAGGGGAATCCCACATCAGAACTTCCCATACACTTCACAAACATCTTGAGATTGTTGAGAACAACAAATTAATATATATGGAGGTAAGGAAAACTATATTCAAGAACTTTAATTAGGAAAATAAGGTAAGATAATGTGTAAGTGCAAAATCTAAAATCTGACACTACAATCCTGTCATAAGACTAAGAAAAGAGATCCAAATTCCCCTTTAGAGGAACTTGCTAAATGCTTGCTAAACATGTTGCTAAACATTTGATCAAAACAATTATATTAAGACTAACTTCATTTACAGAATATGTACTAAGTGGGCTCCTGGTTGCTATTCAATAAATAAAGTATGACATGGGCAAAAATGATAGAGAACACTGATAATACCATCAGGGATTAGGGTGTGGCTCAGTGAGCAAAGTCTAACTATGAGGACCTGAGTTTAATTCACAGACCTAATATTTAAAAATTTTCAGTGTCATTCATATGCAATGACAGCAAAGGGAGAGAAATAACAGTTGATTTGCTGGGACTCACTTGCCAGCCAACCTTCTCTTAGGAGTATCTTATCTCAAAATCAACGTGATAATGAATGCAGAATACTCACAGTGTTGATCTCTGCCCTCCACACACATGTGCCTGCCCATGGACACACAAACAAATATGACATGCACATATATGGACATCACACACACACAAATTCACTCAAATTAAGGTTGGAATGTCAATGTAAGGCTTAAAGGGAGTATCCATATGAAGGTCCATGTGCAGAAAGCAGTCTGGAGAGAAAGTCTGTTAATGGACTGTATGATGGCTATTGCATGTTCAGAGTACAATCGGCTATGTACAGCAAAATCATAAATTATTACCCAAATTTTCTGAAAATAATTTAATGAAAGAACCCTTTCCAAATTAAACATTTCCAGACAGCCTAGTAGAAAACATACCAGATGGGATTTTGCATTACTCTGAATGTCAAAACTAGATGATATTCTAAATTCCATGATTATATTGGCATAGTTAACTTAACTTGTAGGGAAAAATGGCATTCATTAGATAAAGTATCATAAAACATTCTCATATTTGGATAATGTACATAGACTCCAATAACATGCAAATATTTTCATTGCTTTCTCTTTACCAATATCTTTCATCTTTATCTCGCATTGTTTTTCAACATTTTAAAATGCATATGTACATTTAAATACATCAGAAGTAAACTTCAAATCCTTACATTTCCTATGATATAAGTCATATGTTCAAACAATAATAGTACATAGATTATGTAGTAACATAATATAGCATAATAAGATAAAATGAGAAGGGAACAATAAAGAAATTAAGGCAGGGGAGCTGGCTTTGCCCTTTGATGGCCACATTATGACAACAGCTAGAGTGGTATATGGGTTTGGCAGAAGCCTGGGATGACAAACTCAGCTACCACCAGGCCCAGATCAGGATTTGAGTTGGCCCACCCCGACAACTACTCCATTTTTGAGTCTTAGAGCACATGAAGGGGCTGGTCCTGAGAAACATAGCCACAATATCTCTATGAATCTGGGAAACAGCAGAATATCTGAGAGAAGTCTCTTTCAAGCTCTGGTATTGATGCTGTAGCAGTGTCTAGAGGCCTTGAAACAGACCAATGAGTCATTTTAATAAACATTTAGATCTAAATTGTTAGGGTGAAAGGGTATACTGTGTGACACACTGTAGCTTCCAACAGCACTACAAAGTGGGAGGAATGGAGGAGCAGAGTGGTGCATGCCACACAGGAGACATGATATGACAGGCGCAAAAGAATGCTATAGTTGATAGACATGTTATCAACTGTGCTTGGCTGTGGTGTGCAACAACCTGGAGCTTGTACAGACTCAGTTACCCAATGAGCTGCCAAGACGCAAGATAGACTTGACTCATGCACAGCAACAAGATGTTTGAGATGAACAATGGTACATTTGTCAGATTATATCCCCTTGAATGACCTACTTGGTCCATGCTTCCCCCTAGGCAGAGGCCATATTGGTCAATGATGAGTGTTTCTGTAGAGGACCATGTCAATATCTGTGGACAGTACTACCAAGGGTCAGATAGAAATCATTAACACTAACTGATGATGGACACCAGTGACTGTTTGGGGCTTCTGCTTTTATCAGAAACCATGTGGAAGCCTAGGACCAATCTTACTGCTGACTGTGAAGACAAAGAAGATATACTTGCAGTGATGTCAATGACTACAGATTTACAGCTGAGAAAAAAGAACATAAAAGGTCTCTTTGACAGCACAAACCTCCCTCCCAAACTTCTCCCACTCCCAAAATGTGACAGCCCACATATGAAGCTTCAAGCAGAGCTAAAAATAGTTGTGATGGGAATGATGAGGTATAGCTCTCTGAAGGCAAAGGCGTAAGTCAAAAACAATCCCACACCAGTTTAGAATTACGATTAATAGAATGGTTATTTATTTAAAGGGGAAAAAACTTACAGATCATCGTCCCAGACAACAGCCCTCTGTGAAATCAGGAACGGAGTGTAGCCTATGGAAGCGGAACAGGAAGTAAGAGAGAGCGAGAAGGGAAGTGGCCGCTTTTTTAAAGGGAGAGAGACCACGCCCCAATGGGTTGGTATCTTTAGCAGCTATTGGCTGGAGGAGGGGAAGGACCTCCCGCAACAGCTCTCCACAGTTGATGGCTCCTGGGAGGGGTACAAGTGGAGAAAGACTCAGTTTCCCTTGGGGGCCAGGGCACTAGAAGTTTGACCATACTTCAGTGAGTATAAGGACAAAATAAACTTTTTCCTTTTTTTCTTTTTATTTCTTCTTTGTTTGGGGAGGGAGGTCACAGGGAAGGGAGGCAGACATAAAACAGCTTGCATGGTGTGAGATTCCCAAATAATCAACAAATAAAAATATTATGTTTAAAAAGCTAATTAACCAAAGTGAATGTAGTGACCTACTGGAAAATATTGAGCTCCAGAAACTAAATTAGTTAACTTCTAGCAGGAGTAGTAGTAGAAATGCCTATTGAATTTTAAAGAGTGAACTAAAAAAATGTTAGATCTGGTAGGATTTGTTAGAGAAGGTGACAGTGAGGGATGAACTGAGGGCCTCAGGGAAAAGTGAACCTTTACTGAAGAATAGTCTCCCTCATCACAGCCTGTTGGCATGTCTGTGGTATATTTTCTTGGTTTACGTTTGATGTAGAATAGGCCAAAGAAATATTAATTGATAAGAATATTATAATCATCTTATTTGTCTTACTATCATTAGAAAAATCTCACCTTACCTCAAACTCATTTTTCTCCCCAAAGTTCTGCATGTATCCTTGTTTTCTTCTTGTAGAAATGCCTTCTGATGCCTCTTTCATGTATCTGCATTTGGTTAGTAAGCAACAACATATTCGACACTTTTCATTGATGAAGAACTAAATTCAAGAAAGATACTCAGAGATGTATGTTTTTTTAATGCCTTTGTTCTCTCAAAGGATGTGATTTTAGCACATCAGAAATCTTGAGCAACTGGCTACAATGTAAAAATATAGGACAAATTACTTATGAATATGTAATATGAGATATGGGCTCTATTATCCACAGAAAAGCTAGATACTGCCTGGAGTAACTGAGAGAATTTCTGCCAGGTGCCTTGAGCTCTGGAAGTTCTTGCCAGTATTCTACCTGAATGTTGTTTTCTATGCATTATATTAAAATATCAGCACGTAATATCTGTGATGGATATTTTATGCATAGACAAAAATGGTTTTTCTCCTCCCCTTTTTTATATGGAGTCCTTCTTTCTCATGACACCAGAAAACAACCATTCTAGCAGAACATACCAATAATTATCTTTTGTTACCTGAAATACAGCATCTGCAATCTAACTTTATTCCTTTTCTATGAATAATAACAATTTTCAAACAAAAAAAACCATAATTTTCTTTTTTTTAAACTGGAGTCCATGTTTCACTACACAAAGACCTAAGTCCTGAATTTTTACCTTTTCCCTCCATCGTCATTAATTTTGTAATGGTCTTTTAGTTGATTTCCAATTCTTTTAAATTATTTGTTAAGAATATGTCACATTCAATTCATTGTATTGTTTTATAATCAATATAAATAATATGTAGATATAGAGATACGTGCTCAAACTACAAAAAGTGTGTGGTATGTGTGTCTGTTCCTGTGTGCAATCACGGGTGCAAAAGTACAGTAGCCCATGGAGACCAGAAGAAAGCAGAAAAGCCCCTGAATCTGAAGTTTCAATGATTCTGAATTTACTAGTATGGGAAATATACACTAAACTCACGTCCTCTGCAAGATCTTCAACTATTCTTAGAACTGAGCCATCTCTTTAGCACTTTTGCTATGCATTTGGTCATCATGATCACAGGCCATTATAGCCATACCATCTATCATGTTGACTATCATAAATTCCCTTTCTGTCTGTTGTCTTTCTCCACCAGATTATGAACTTCACAAAGACAAAGCTCTGGTTTATTGATGATTATATATTTTATATTAGGAAAATGCAGTAGAAAACTGCATTAAAATAATCACTTAATAAATGGAGTCACATGAAACTGGAAAGCTTCTATAAGGCAAAGTATGCCGTCATTCAGACTAAGCAGAGAGCAGAATGGGAAAATATTTTTGTCAGCTCCACATCTGATAGATGACTAATATCTAAATTATATAAAGAGCTCAAGAAACAATATATCAGGAAAGCAAAAAAATAAAAATAAAAATTGGGTACAGATCTAAATAAAGAATTCTCAAAAGAAGAAATTCTAATTGCTGAGAAATATTAAAAGAACTGGAAGCTTATAACTGTCTGAAGGTCGATTTCCAGGAGATCAAATGCCCTTTTCAAGCATCTATAATCACTGAAAACATGTAGTGTACAAACAAATCAGGGGAACACAAACAAAAATGACCCTGAGATTCCACCTTACATCAGTCAGAATGGCTAAGATTAAAAACACAAGGGCCAGCTCAGCATAGTGAGCAATTGGAGCAACAGGACCAATCCTCCATTGTTGGTGAGAGTGTCAAATTGTACAGCTGCTATGGAAATCAATATAAAGGTTTCTTAGAGAGCTGGTAATTGAGTTATTTCTAGATCCAACTCTACCACTCTTGGGCATATTCCAAAGGATGCTTCATCCTAACTGAGGACAGTTAATCAAGTCATTGCAGCTCAATTCATAATAGCTAAAATTTGGAAACAACCTAGATATTCCTTAACGAAAGAATGGATATAGAGAATATGGTATATTTATACAATGCAGCATTAATCAGCTGTTAAAAATGACATAATACAATTAAAGGCAAATAAATGGAAGTAGAAAAATCATGAAGAAGATAACCCAGAATCAGAAAGATAAATATGGTATGTATATATTCATTTATATATGGTAATTAGCCATTAACTAAATTATTATTAAGCAAGAATTCATAGACCCAGAGAATGGGATTGGAACTGGGGGAAAATATGAATAAATAAAAGGATTAAAAATAGAATAGATAAAATTATACAAAAAATGTCAAGGGGTGCTGTATTCCCCAAAACATAAAAAAATAACACTTTTACACCAGCTTTGATTTTAGTATAAAAATTTGATCCAGCCTCTGAAGAGATAATTTTACAGATAAGAAAGATCACTATTATTGCAAAGGACCTGTGTTCAGTTCCCACAGCCTCATCTAGATGTTCACAATTAATTGGAGATCCAGCTCTAGATCTGATGCCCTAGACTTCAATGGGAATAGTCACATATGTGCATATACCCCACCTCCTCAAATCCACACAAGCAAATAAGAAGAATTTGCTTTATTTTGGGGTATAATATGCTCTACTTCTAGGATCCTGTCATTCTGAGCATTGTTTACCTCTAATTCTCAGAGGAGTTTTTATTTTTCATTTTCTGTAATATTGGTAGCAAATGACAAATAAAAGGTAAGAGACTGGAAAATAGATCTTTGTTCCAATTTCTGGATCAAGCCTTTGGGTTTATAACTAAACCACAGAAGTCTAAACAGCATTTACTTAAAATTAGTTGAGACTTCACTAACTAGAACAGGCGATATGATATGATGCAAAGTGTGTATGTGTGTGTGTTGTTTTCCTATAAATGTTATTAGCTGTATTTTTCTGTCTCTTGATCTAACATATTATACAGACACATTAGAAAGAGAGAGAGAGAGAGAGAGAGAGAGAGAGAGAGAGAGAGAGAGACTGAGAGAAATATTATTACATGTTACATGCTGAAAATAAATGGCTAGGTAAAACTTTATTCTTTTCTCCAAATGGTAAAAGTGTTAAATCACAATCACATTCATTTGCAACTTTCTTGACAGTGTTATGTATTGACTATTCAGTCAACTAATGTAAAAATATTTATGAGCTAAACAGAAGGCAGGAACTTAAATCCAAACTGAGAAATAAATAGTTTTCTGAAAAAAAGATTAACTGATTTTCTTCCTTCCCTGGAGTTTTGGAAGAAGTAAATAACTTAAAATGCTTTTCTTTTTCTTCCTTGCCTAAAGATTTACCACTGAGCAGAATGGATTATGGAAGTGGCTATTTAGCTTAACACTGACAATTTCAAAATTGCTATTGCTACATTCTTTTCCTCCCTTTTATTGGAAATTATTTTTGTCACATAATATATCCTTATTATGGCTTGTCCTCCCTCTACACCTCTCAAGTCCTCCCTTTCTCCACTCCCATCCAAAGGTACTCTCTTTACTCTCTTTTGCTAGAAAACAGTCTACCAAAGGATAATAATAAAATATAATATGACATGTTATATGATATGATTATTATGATATATTAAAACCAAAATGAACATATCAGAATATGATGTGTTAAGGAATAGAGCCCAAGAAAAGGCACAAGAATCAGAAACCTACTCATTCACACACTCAGGAATTCCATAAAGACATTAAACTGGAAATCATATCAGTGCAGAGGACCTGATACAGACCTATGTCAGTATTGTGCTTGATGCTTGAGTCTGTGTGAGTTCTATGGAGTTTACTTAATTGATGTATAGGAACTTCTTTCCTTCTTGTCCCATTTCCTCCGGCTTTTTTGGACTTCTGTTTAGAAAAGGTTGCCTGAGCCCTGATGAGAGAAATTTGATGGAGACAGACCGCCATTCAGGGATGAATGGTCCTAGGTCTCTTACTCTCAACATAATGCCTGGTTGTTGGTATGTATATTTGTTCCCACTTAGGTACCACAGTTAAGGAGGACCAGGAGAACCCACAATAAAAGGCAACAAGTGTTTTGGGGGAACACTCACAATAAGAAAACAGCTTCATTCTTCTGCACTGTGGATGCTGGGAGCTGTGAACCAATCTTTGACTACCAAACAAGCAAAAGGAAAAAAATAGGGATGAGCACACTTCCTGTCTGGGCTTATAGTACCACAGACTGCACCCTAATGGGATAGTATCTAAAATGGCTATTGACTGAATGAAATCCCACAACACACCTTCTGTTCTATCAGGAAGCATCTCTGATGATGGCTGAGCATACCACATACCAGTCCTAAAAGTTATCACTTCCTCTCTCAAATACACAACAAATATACACTAATAACGTTAAACATGCAATATCAATTATTTTTAATCAAGATCTATGAATATATATTTTCAATCTTAAAGCACTTAAAAATTTATTTAATATGTGTATGCCTGTGTGTGGGTTTGTGCGTGAGTAAAGTGCTGTGGAGGCCAGAAGAGGATGTTAGATACCCAGCACTTGAGTTATTGAAGTTCTTTTTTTTTAATTTAATTTATTTATTTATTTTTAGTTGCTGCAAAAAAAAAAATTCCGCCTCCTCCCCGTTTCCCATTCCCCTCCCCCTCCTCACACACATTGCCCCCTCCCCCCTCATTCCATTCCCCCTCCCTCTGGAGAATGAAGAGCAGTCCAGATTCTCTGCCCTGCGGGAAGTCCAAGGTCCTCCCACTTCTATACAGGACCAGGAAGGTGAGCATCCAAACAGGCTAGGCCAAAGCCAGTTCATGTATTAGGATCGAAACCTAGTGCCATTGTCCATGGCTTCTCATCAGTCTTCAATGTCCGCCACGTTCAGAAAGTTCGGTTTCATCCTATGCTTATTTGAACAACCTAATGTGGGTGCTGAAACTGAAGTTGGGCCTCCTGGAGAGACAGTACACACTCTGAACAGCTGAGCCCTCTTTCCAACCTATATATTTTTTCACATTATAAAATAAAAATGAATAATAAAGATAGGTACACAAATAATTTTAATTACATGTGAGAATGCAATAATGGAAACGTCATGGATTAAAAACAAGCAAGTTGTAAACTCTAAGATTATTTATAATGTGGGAATGTGCACTTAAACTCATGTCTTCATGCTTTCCAAATTGTGGTATTTCTACACACTTGACTTTCTGAAATAATTTTCTGTCTTTTAAGAACTACTAACTTTAAATTCTCTTATTTTTAATTATATTGGTGGTTGTGATTACTATAAATTTGAGAATATAATAAATACTTATAATTTGATATATAAATGCCAGATAATAAATATGTATATATAACATGACAATTTCAATATTATCAATATATATAAAACAAAATCAACACTTGATTAATTTATACATGTTCAAATATATATGCACAAATATATATGTCTGTATACAAATTAACAAAATAATGTTTTTATATATGTATATATGTTAAAAACATTGATTTTGATATTTTCTCAATTACCTATACCTCTTATTTAACATTGATATAAAGTTTTGGAAATTTGAATTTTTTTTTTAAGAACCAAACTTTTATTGTAGCCCACACTTTCGAGTTACAGCCTATCACAAGTAGGGAAATCCCAGCAACAGTAGTGTGAGATACCTTGTCATATTACACCCAGTCAGAAGAAGAGATCAATAAAATTATGCTTGTCCTCATCTCATATGCTCTATTCTTTTTGTTCTTTTTTTAAATTGTTTTTATTGTGCTACACATTTTTCTCCACTCCAATCCATTTCTCCTCTCTCCCCTTCTACACACTCCTGTGACCCCCATGATTCCAATTTACTCAGGAGATCTTGGATTTTTCTCCTTCTTATGTAGATCCATGTATGCCTTTCTTCAGGTTCTCTTTGTTGTCTAGGTTCTCTGGGGTTGGTGATAATAGGTTGATTTTTTATTTGCTTTTTGCATAAAAGTCAATTATGAGTGAGTACATACTATATTCGACTTTCTGGGTCTGGGTTACCTCACTCAATTTTTTTTCTAGACCTACCAATTTACTTGCAAATTCCAAGATCCATTTTTTTTAATACTGAGTATTACTTCATTATGTAAATATCCCACTTTTTCTTTATCCATTCTTTGGTTGAGGAGCATCTAAGTTGTTTCCAGGTTCTTTTTCTTTTTAATGAATAATGCTGCTATGAACATAGTTGAGCACTTGTTCTTGTGGTATGATTAAGCTACGTTTAGGTATATACACAAAAGTAGTATTACTGGGTCTTGAGTTAGGTTGTCTCCTAATTTTCTGAGAAATCGTCATACTAATTTACAAAGTGACTATACCAGTTTGCACTCCCACCAGCAATGAGGGAGGGCTTCCTTTACCCCACATTCTCTCCAGCATAAGCTGTCATCAGTGTTTTAGATCTTGGCCATTCTGACAGGTGTTTAAGAATTTTATTTGAATTTCCAACTTTGATATATCATCTTACACCTGTCAGATTGGCTAAAATCAAAAACACCAATGATAGCCTCTGCTGGAGAGGTTGTGGAGGAAGGGGTACCCTCATCCATTGCTGGTGGGAATGCAAACTTGTGCAACCACTTTGGAAAGCAGTGTTTCGGTTTCTCAGGAAATTCGGGATCAACCAACCCCTGGACCCAGCAATGCCACTCTTGGGAATATACCCAAGAGATGCCCGATCATATGACAAGGACATGTGTTCAACTATGTTCATAGCAGCATTGTTTGTAATAGCCAGAACCTGGAAACAACCTAGATGTCCGTCAATGGAAGAATGGATGAAGAAAGTGTGGAATATATACACATTAGAGTACTACTCAGCGGTAAAATCAATGACTTCTCGAATTTTGCATGCAAATGGATGGAAATAGAAAATAGTATCCTGAGTGAGGTAACCCAGACCCAAAAAGATGAACAAGGTATGTACTCACTCATAATTGGGTTCTAGCCATAAACAAAGGTCAGTGAGTATAATTTGTTATCCTAAAGAAGCTAGATAAGAAGGTGAACCCAAAGAAAAACATATAGCTATCCTCCTGGGTTTGGGAAGTAGCCAGATTGACAGGCAAAAAACCGGGATCTTGGGGGTGGGGTGGGAGGGCGGTAAGGGAAGATGGGGAGAGAAAAGTGAGAAGGGTAGGATGGGGAGAACTTGGGGAGACGGGATGATTATGATAAAGGAAGGTTGGATGGGTAGCAGGGAAGCACATATCTTAATTAAGGGAGCCATCTTAGGGTTGGCAAGAGACTTGGACCTAGAGGGGCTCCCAGGTGCACAAGGCGAGGTCCCGTTAGTTCCTGGGGCAGCTGAGGATAGGGAACATGAAATGATCCTATCCTTTAGCCATACTGATGAATATCTTGCATATCAGCATAGAACCTTCATCTGGCGATGGATGGAGATAGAGACAGAGACCCACACTGGAGCACTGGACTGAGCTCCCAAAGTCCCAATGAGGAGCAGAAGGAGGGAGAACATGAGCAAAGAAGTCAGGACCACAAGGGGTGCACTCACCCACGGAGACAGTGGGGTGGATCTATTGGGAGCTCACTCAGGCCAGCTGGACTGTGACTGAAAAAGCATGGGATAAGACCAGACTCTCTGAATATGGTGGAAAATGAGGGCTGCTGAGAAACCAAGGACAATGGCATGGGGTTTTGATCCTACTTCATGTTCTGGCTTTGTGGGAGCCTAGCCAGTATGGAGGTTCACCTTCCTAGACCAGGATGGAGGGTGGAGGACTTTGGACTCTCCACAGGGCTGGGAACCCTGACTGCTCTTCAGACAGGAGAGGGAGGGGGAGAGGAGTGGGGGTAGGGGGAGAGGAATGGGGGGAGGGGGACAGGAGTGGGGGGAGGGGGAGAAGAGTGGAGGGAGGGGGGAGGCTGGGAGGAGGCAGAATTTTTTTTTCAATAAAAAAAAGAAAAAAAAAGAAAAAAAAAGAAAGAAATTAAGATGGGAAAGTTTCTAAGTAATGACTATAGATCTAGTACTAATGTATTCCCTTTAAATATATGCTCTGTATTATCATTATGTAAATTAATTTAATTCAGATTTAATATAGTGAATATTTTGACACTATTCATAAATAAAAATACATTTGTGGTATGAGAAGTCCTTCTGTCTATGTGTTGCTTTTACTAATGAATAAAGAAACTGCCTTGGCCTGTTAATAGGGCAGAACTTAGGTAGGTGGGGGAAGATGGAACTGAATTCTGGTAGAAAGAAAGAAGAGTCAGAGAGATGCCATGGAGCCACCAGAGATAGATGCTGGGAATTTTACCCAGTAAGCCACTGCCACATGACGATATATAGATTAATGGAAATGGGTTAAAATAATTTAAGAGTTAGCCAATAAGAGTTTAGAGCTAATGGACCAAGCATTGTTTTAATCAATACAATTTCCGTGTGGTCATTTCAGGGCTAAGTTAGCTGGGCACCTGGGATGAAGAAGCAATTTCTTTCTCCTACATATTTGTGTGTATATCTGTTAAATGTTTATTTTAAAGGAAAATTAATGCATATATTGTAGTAATTAGCTTTGTGTTAAAAAAGTAAATGAGATGATCATAAAAATGTTTAATTTGGTTTACAATTTCTTAATTTCCTTTTGTCTTCATTATTTGTGTTTGTGCTTGTGTGTTTGTCTTTGTGTGCACATGACATGACTTGCTTATGGAAGTCAAGGAAACACTTATGAAAGTCAGTTTTCTACTTTTTACCATGTGAGACCCAGGGATTCTATACAGATAACGAGGCTTGGAGAAAGAGCTGTAAACAGTCTTTTTTTTTTTTTTTCACTCATAAGTGGTTTTTAATAAAGCAAAGAAAAGAAATCACAATCCCAGAAAATCTAGGTAACAATGAGGACACTAAGAGAGACTTACATAGATCTAATCTACATGGGAAGTATAAAAAGACAAGATCTCCTGACAGTCTTAATTGTGCAACCTAGGAAAGACCATTGTAACCACATAACCTCCTCACAACTGCAAGTAACTCCAGCTTCAAGGGATCCTATAGCCATTTCTCTTCTACCTATGTATATCATTTACATACAGGCACACACAAATACCCATAAGTAACAAATTAAAGAAATTGTTAATGTAAAGAAAACAAGAATTGTCCTTTCCATTATCTTGTTTACAGAAGCTCTTCCTTTCACTGGACCTTCAATATCTAAGGTTTGGAGTTCTGTGTTTCCTTCTCTGTTCTCTCCTTGATACTACTTCTCACTTATGATTTCACTTAATCTCATTGTCTAAATTTATCTCCACTTTAATGTGTGAAAGATTAATAAAATGTTACTCACAATGAAAAGCTTCTGTAGTTCCTATTTTCATCATTCTAGAATATCTCTCCATCAATATCTGTTGGTACCAAATCCATCCTTCCAAAAATTTAGGCTGAAGGCCATGACTATCTTTTGTAAATTCCGATGCCATCAGAATATGTATTTGTGATCAGTTCTTATTTATTTCATTTGCTTTGCTGAATGGAGTAACCTATATACCCAATCAAGTTTTTGGCATATAAAATTGACTAATATTGTGTAGATAAAAAAATAATAGGTAGACAAAGAGCAGAAAGCAGTTATTAAAATAAACTGTGAAATACATAAGATTAACAGATGAATTTTAATAACCATTGTAGGTACTGGATAAAGGTTTTACAGGTAGGAAACAAAAGGTAAATCTAAATGAAAGAGAAATGCAAACCTATACTGTAAATTCCTAACTCTAATTGGGAATCTCAGTATTATTCTGTAAAAATTATTTCAAAAATCCCTTTGTATTTGCAAGAAATACTATGAAGTAAATGAAATTAAACTACAACAAAATGTCTAGCTAAAATATTGATTTACTATAAAATAAACTTGCTTATCAAAAGGGAGACTTTAAACCTTAGTAAATTTGAAAAATCATGCTTATATAATTCTTTTTTTTAATATTTTTTTTATTAAATTTTTTTAATTAAAAATTTCCTCTTCCTCCCCGCCTCTCTTTTCCCTCCCTCTCCCCCCACTCCCCATGCCCCACTCTTCTCACCCTCCCTCTCCAGTCCAAAGAGCAGTCAAGGTTCCCTGCCCTGTGGGCAGTCCAAGGTCCTCCCCCCTCCATCCAGGTCTAGGAAGGTGAGCATCCAAACAGGCTAGGCTCCCACAAAGCCAGTACATGCAGTAGGATCAAAACTCAGTGCCATTGGCTTCTCAGCAGCCCTCATTGTCCACCACATTCCGTGAGTCCGGTTTTATGCTATGCATTTTCAGTCCCAGTCCAGCTGGCCTTTGTGATCTCTTAATAGATCAGTCCCACCATCTCAGTGGGTGGGTGCCCCCCTAGCGGTCTTGACTTCCTTACTCATGTTCTCCCTCCTTCTGTTCCTCATTTGGGCCTTGGGAGCTCAGTCCATTGCTCCAATGTGGGTCTCTGTCTCTATCTCCATCCATCGCCAGATGAAGGTTCCCAGTGCCATTGTCTTCTCATCAGTCCTCATTGTTCAGAGAGTCTGGTTTTATCCCATGCTTTTTCAGTTCCAGTCCAGCTGCACCAAGGCCAGCTGGGCTTATTATAATTCTTAAGCTTTCAGATAGCTCTTAAATTATTTCAATTAGAGACAATGACAATTACTTAAATGTGCTTCATAGTCATTCAAATTAAAACATGTCCAATATTATGTTAAAAGAAAGTCTATCTTGGCTTGTGCAAGAGATTTCAATGGGGGAAAATGCTATAGATTTTTGTATTAAGAAATTAAAACATTAAACAAGCTCCTTAGGATCCTATATGAATACACAAAAATACAAACACACAAGTTCAGGTACTGTGCCTTTATACATTTCTTCATTATCAGCAATACAGCTCTGATGTGGGAGTGTCATATATCAATCTGTTGATTTCATTGGTTAAGCAATAAAGAAACTGCTTGGCCCTGTGGGTGGAGTAAACAGAACAGAATGCTGGGAGGAAGAGGAAGTGAGCTCAGACTCGACAGTTCTGCTCTGGAGCAGAGACATCATGCTCCCAGCTCCCTGGTAGATGGACGCCAGTCAGCTCCGACCCAGGATAGACGTAGGCTAGAATCTTCCTGGTAAGCGCACCTTGGGGTACAACACAGATGATTAGAAATGGGCTAGTCCAGGTGTGAGAGTTAGCCTAGAAGAGGCTAGATAGAAATGGGCCAAGCAGTGTTTAAAAGAATACATTGTCCATGTAATTATTTGCGGTAAAGCTAGCCGAGCAGGCGGCCGGGATGCTGGGGATGTAGCACCGCCGCTCCTATTACTACACAGCTCTAATAACATATTATTCCTACTATGTGAATTATAAACAAGCCTTTTGTTTGCATGTTTTTATCACTTATTGAATAAAAAGTTGTTATAGAATGCTCACATCTTAAAAAGAGTCCATCACAAGACAGTGCATGACTTCTTGAATGTATAGAAAAAATTCAAAATATGTAATATACTTTGGAAAATATGTAGCAATTTAAAAATAAATAATAACAACAATCTATAATAATTTTTACAATTCTACTGCAGAAGGACATTGTTTTTATTTAAGTAATAAACAATATATTTGTGAACTTATCAAATTCACACAACAGACCACTGAAACTCAGACCTCTGTTCCTTTTTGTATAAATATATATTTATATATATATATGATATTTAAAATTAAAATTATAGTTTCAAATACACAGGTTCTATCTTTCCATGACATAGTGTTTTGTTGACAGAGGTTTCTGCAGCCATTCAGTCCCAAAGAAACACACGGGGGCTTACATTAATTATAAACTAGTTGGCCTATTCGCTCAAGCTTCTTATTAACCAATTCTTATTTCTTATAGTAGCCCATAATTCTTATCTGTGTTAGCCACATGGCTTGGTACCTTTATCAGTGAGGCAGTCTTATCTTTCTTCCTCTGTATCTGGGTGAGGATTGCAGACTGAGCCTTTTTCCTTCCCAGAATTCTACTGTTCTTGTTGCCCTGCCTATACTTCCTGACTGGCTACTGGCAATCAGCATTTTATTAAACCAATACAACTGACAAATCTTTACAGGGTACAAGACCATTGTCCCATAGCAGTGTTCAATCATCCTGGTAAAGCAGTATCTGAGAAATATCTAAATCCAATTGGTAAATAAGTTATTATGTCATTTATCTTTTACTGTTCAATTTGAGTAATATTTAGACATTACTGTATTATATGTAAAGTACAAGTCACAAACTTTTGAATAAATTATTTTCTAATCGTTTTCATTTTCAAGATCAAAACACACTAACATTAGGAAGCACTGTAAATAAGAACTATGCTGTATATTCTGAATAATAATTTATGTTGCTCACATCTTGATAGTAACACATATTGAAAAAGAATACTTTGAAATTGAAATAAATTGCTTCATTTCTTTCTTAGTTTCATAATTGATAGAGGACATTGAACAGGTAATATCCCCTGCTAAGTATTAAGTAAAGACTAGAAAAAATGAAATTTTGATTCTAAATATTCTTAACAAGTCTTTGCTTGACCACAATTTTTTGATGATTGTTTCATTTTTATCTGCTGCTTTTCCATCTGCCTACATTTCATTTAGATTTGCTTGTTAAGTTATTCAGTCTACAAGTATATATGCTTATAAATTATTCATATATAAAATATGATTTATGCTCAATTGTATGCAAGTGTATGTTAACCTGATATTCTTGGATAAATTTCAAAGCTTGTGTTTGTGTGTGTGTGTGTGTGTGTGTGTGTGTGTGTGAGAGAGAGAGAGAGAGAGAGAGAGAGAGAAAGAGAGAGATTATTGCTACACAATGACTCTAAGAGTTCTGACTCACTGCCCTTTTTCCTTGGAAGCCTTTGATAAACATAGCCCTTCTCGTATCTCTTTCCATACTGTAGTATAAGTATATGTCTAATTAATTAAGAAAGTCTTTGTACAGCTATCATGAATGAGCTGTGCTACTCTTCTTTACTCTCAACTCAGTGTTACCCCTGTATCTTGAATACCAGCAAGAGGGATTTTAAAGCAAGCAAAACTTTAATCATTGCCAGGATACTCTGTTAATTCACCTGTGAATTCAGAAGGAGGGTTTGATCTTCATTTTAGCTGGATCAGACCTCTTTTAGCTTCCCATGGGTCTTTGACACTTTCTGAATGGTGATCTTTAAATTATAGCTTCATCTAGGCTGCTGTGAGTGCAGTACATGCCCTAAAATTACAAGTCTATTTTTGCTGGTTGGCAAGTACATTTATTAGCATTAATGTATCAATTATTTTTAATTAGTTCTTGGAACTTCCCTTTCACCGATAGCAAAGTCATTAGCTGCAGTTTGCAAATGAAAACGATCACACTGCTTCCTATGTCCCCATATACTCGTTCCTTTCAGTATCTACCCTAGAAAACCACTTATTATGTCCTGCTATGTCTGTATTTCTTGACTCTTTACTTGCTTGTCATACAACCTGCAAAAATCTTACCAGTGTGGGAAAAATTATGTTAATTATGATCATTAATTTCCCACTGACCTCAGGATGAATCTGAATCGCTCTACTCTTTTTCTGTGCTCGTGAACATGCAAACAGAGCAAATATACACACTACACTACATAAACACAACCCTACATTTAAAGTAACTTTTTAATGCACAACAGTTTAAATATTGAGGCCAGAGAAGAACAATTTTAAACTCCAACCACAAAGCATTTCAACTTAGGTATGATTATAATTTTTCCATTTAAGTATATCTGAATGCGTGTGATTAGTTAAATTTCCCTTTAATGTTCTAAAAAGACAGCAATAAATCCTATAAACCATCTTAAGAAGATAAACACTTACTTTTGAAGCAGAAGGTAACATCACTGGTGCTTGAAGAAAATACTAAACTTATAAATAAAGTAATTGCTTGTTCTCTTTTCAGGTCTCAGATGAACTTGTGATTCAAGTTGATTTAAAAATGGGTATCCTAAACTGAATTTCAAACCATACAAAGACTTGCTTTTTAATGTTTATTTATTACTTTATGAGAATGATACATTTTCCTGTTTATGTCCATGTATGTATGCATATTATAGATGTGTCAGATGTATACTGAGTCCAGAATACATTGTATACACCGAAATTGGAACTATATATGGTTGTAAGCTGACATGTGAGTTCAAACTCAGCTCTTCTTCAAAAAAAAAGCAAGAGCTTTTAATCAGTGAATCATGTCCCCATTTCCAGAACATATTTTTAAACTTTTACTAAGAGCTGTTTAAATTAAGCCACACAAGATAAGGCTTTGTTGAGTTCTTAAACTCAAGTGTTGGCTGAGTTATACTTCTTGACTGAAGTCCAGAAAAGTCAGAAAGTTATGTGAGGCAGTATAGATTTCTTTTTTAATAATAAAATTATATATATATATAAATCAAAATAAAATAAGACAAAATAAAAACTAACAGAATTTTATTGGACAAAACAACAGAAAATAGAGAGCCCAAGAGAAGGCTCAAGATCTACATGGAAAGTAGAATAAAACAAGATCTCTTGAGGAAAGAGGCAGGGAGGGGAGCAGAGAAAAATGTAGAGCTCAATAAAATCAATTTAAAAAAATTAAAAAGAAAGAAACAGAGAGATAAGCATTCAAACCTTCAGGAATCCCTTAGAAATGTAAAACTGTAGTCATAATGTATACAAGGGACCCATTATTGACCTCTACAAGTCCTGCGCATGCCACCTCACTCACTGAGGTTTCATATTAGCTTTGATCATGCTGAGTTAGTTGATTTTGTTCTCTTGGCTACCTCACCTCTGGCTGTTACACTGCTTTGCTTCCAATTCCCTGAAGTACTCTGAGGCCCGAGGTAGGGACTGTATGGATACATCTTCTTTAGGACTGAATGTTCCAAGGTTCCTCACTCAAGGCAGAATGCTTTGTTATGGTTCTCTATATATTTTTCTCTCTATTGAACAAGGAAGCTTCTCTCATAATCTATGGGTATAGAAGAATGTCATTAGGGGTCATTTTATTGCTGCTTCTTTTAGATCAGTAGTATTTGGTTTTACCCTAGATCTTTGGGCTATCGAGTCTTTGGTTCTTGGACACCCAAGCAGTGTTGGGTATAGGTTCTATCTCAAGATATAGGCCTTAAATCAAAAAAGATATTGATTGGTTACTTGCATGAAATTTGTGCTACCTTTGCACTAGCATATCTTGAAACCAGGACTCCTTTTTTTATCAAAGGCTTTTGGGGTGGGTTGAAGTTTGCATTGTTCTACTGGTAACATGCTCAGTACATTCCTGTACCGACGATGCTAGAATGTCTGGGTAAAAGCTGTTTGTTGGCAGCAACTCAACCTTGTTTTAATGAGGGAGCGGCAGGCTGTGTCTCAGCTGCCCAGCTAGCTTAACCCTCAAAATAATCACAGAGAGATCATTATTAACTAAACGGCTGCCTGGCCCATTATCTCTAGCCTCTGATTGTCTAACTCTCACATCTTGATTCAATCCATTTCTAATAATCTGTATGTCACCATGAGGCCGTGGCTTACCGGGGAAGATTCAGCATGTCTGACCTGGCAGCTTCATGGTGGGCGGCTCTCTGCCTCTGCCTCCTTTCTCCCAGCAATCTGTTCTGTCTACTCTGCCTATCTAAGGTGCTGTCCTATCAAAAAGCCAAGGCAGTCTCTTTATTTAACCAATGAAAGCAACACATAGAAAGGAGACCCTTTTACACCTTAACCTCTCCATGAAAATAAATTGTGTACTTGTCTTCAGCGTTGGGCTTTTCCATCAGTTTGTAAACAGTAACCTACATACTTAGCAATGGCCTGGATTATTTGTCCAAAAACTCAATTAGATGTCACCAAGTCCAATTCTGGAAGTTTCATTTGGTGACAAGATATGATCTACCGAGTCTTTTTCAAATGGTTTCCATGCTACTTGTGTCACAATTTGGTAGTAGATATAGGTTATAACTAGTCTCTCAGAAAAAGTTGGACATAAATGTTATGAATAAACCAGGTTTGTCATAGGTAAGAAAAAGTATATATGTAAATACTTTATCCCTTCTCTCTATATATGCTCTGTCATAAAAAATAAGATTTTAAATATGTACACACACAAATACACCCACACACCCACACACACACACACACACGGGAGGCAGAGAAGAGTTTCATCAATTTTAGTATGTCATGGCAGTGTGCATTTAAAATACAGTTCATTAAATATTTAAGAGGCTTACTTTAGGTCAAGAGTTAGTTAATTGAAAATATATGACCAGAATCAAATTCTTCTGATTCTGATTTATTTTAGAAGTAAAATGGTTTTATTTCCATTTTAATGTTGTGATTAAAATAGGATGTCAAAAAAAAATTAGTAAAAAGCCGGGCGATGGTGGCGCACGCCTTTAATCCTAGCACTCGGGAGGCAGAGACAGGAGGATCTCTGTGAGTTCGAGACCAGCCTGGTCTACAAGAGCTAGTTCCAGGACAGGCTCCAAAGCCACAGAGAAACCCTGTCTCGAAAAACCAAAAAAAAAATAAAATAAAATAAAATAAAATAGGATGTCAGCTCAATCAAATGAGATGCCACCACTAATTTAATGATTACACATATGAAATGACCTCTTTGAAAACTAACTTGAAGTATATGGCAGTGAGAAAACTTTGCCATTCGTTGAATATAGCAAGCTACAACAATTGTGAAAAAGTAGGAAAATCAGGCAGGATCAGGAGAGGTTTGGTCCAATTAAGAGGGATAAAGAATCAGACAAGAGCTAAGAAAACAAGACAGAACATGTACATGGACTTCTGTTTTCTAACATAGTTCATGCTGTTCTTTTTATATGTTCTATCTCTTTTTCAGCAGGATCTGTAGTTAGAGTAACAAATTAAGAAACAGGCTGATACAGTTTAGAAAAAGCTTAGAGAATCCCAGTACATGGAAGAAACCGACTTGATGTGTTATTGCCTATATTTTATAGCAATGGTTATACTCTTAACGTTTAGGAAGATGATCAGCAGTAAAGAACCTGTACTGCTCTGGGAGATGAGAGTAGATTTGTTTCCAGAATCCATGTGGATGTCTCATCACTGCCTGACACCCCAGTTTTAAGGAACTTGACACCTGCGGTTTTCATCATCACTTGTAATCAATTATACCTAAAACACCTAGACAAAAAAATCTACACAGAAATATGTATTGTGAAAAACAATACCTTTAGAATGAAAATGTCATATTCTGAAATTCACTTAAAAGCAAACCTTTTTAAGTATATCATAGACATTCCTTAAATTTAATCATTTATCTTAAGAAAAAATTAAGCATCTGATATGTATTATTTCACAACTTTGATTTTACCCTAGCAATTTATACATAAAGATTTAACAGAACCCTACTATATAAGTAGGTCTTGCTCTTCACAATAATCTTTGATAATAACAAATATAATTTCCTGAAATCTAGTATGATATTTTATTATCATTATATTCCACACACAATGAAGGTTACATGCCAAAGTTTGTAAACTCATTCCCAATATATTACAAAATCATTTTTGCTGGTCTACTGGCTACATACAATTCTCTAGATTGACACTGTATAAAAGTTAGACATGTTTAGAAGCAGAAATAATGATATGAGGTTAGATAACTCTAGATAGACCAGGGAGCTCTTAGGACAAAAAGAAAGAGAAAATGGACTTGTTGTTTGACATTTACCAATGTGGTTCAACTGTTCTTGGGTCAGAACAAACGGAGCAGAAGAGTCCTGGGGATCTTATCTGTAAGAACAGTATAATCTTTACATATTTCAGTGCATTTGTATTCTTTTTATTTCTTTTTTATGGAAATGGTTTAATTTTGTATATGAGTCTGATTCTGGTTCCATATTTAACCCCTCATTAGATCAAGATAGTATTTTGTCACAAAGAATTCTGGGATGAAAAGACAAATGTCCAAAGGAGATATCAGGGAAGGTTTGAGGTTCTCCAGCTTAAGCAAGCAACAGGACATAGATTCCTGAGAGTGATCTGCTAGGTTTGACTAGCATGAGGTTGTCTTCTTCCTCCATCACCTGTACCAGCATACCTACTCAGAACTTCTATGCTGGGGCTTTAAAAGACAAACTTTACTACTAGAAGAGAATGATTGTGAATCTAAGGCTACACAAGTCTCTACATGTGGTGATAGAAACTCAAATCAAATTATCAAAATTATAGTAAGATTTATATCTTTCTTTGTTCTGTTAATATAAATATTCCTGTATTTGGGAAACCTAGATATGTTGTCCTTGGCCGTGGTCACCCCATTGTGGCTTGAGAATGATCTAGTTCATAAAACCTCTAGGTGAGAGCTGTCAATCATAATTTAAAATAGAAGAGGTCATGCACAATAAGTAATCCCTTATATTGGGCAGGTATCATATTATATCATAGTATTCTTTATTTGTATGTGCTATTTGTGTGTTTTTTTATGTTATACACTTCTTAAGTTCAGAAAAGAATAGGAACATAATTATCTGTGGATTTTGTAACTCCAAGGTACAGTATGACACTTAACATATGAAACACTTAATATATGTTACATTCTATAGTGTACAAATTTACTTGGTTTTCATATCAATACCTGAAGTCATACAATTCACTTTATCCCTCCTCCAAATGAGAAAATGAGAACCAAAAAAATCGCACAAGGAAGTTATCTCTCTCCATGGAATTTCAAAATATGGTCTCCTAAACAAGACCTGAATAATAATAATATCAGTTGAAACATCAATGCAGCAGATAGGCCCCATCCCTGGAGGCAAACATTTAATAGCATATATTTGTGTCTGTATACAAATGAACTCATGTTTCTGTGTAATTGTAAATGCAATAATAACTATTAAAAAGAGTTTAGGAGTAAAAGAGTAAGTTGGAGGAGTGAGTGAGAATGGTATAAATGAAAAGAGTAAGCTTGTAGGAAATGCTTTTATAGCATATAGGTTATATGTGTGTGTGTGTCTTAAAT
Source organism: Microtus californicus (assembly GCA_028537955.1). Lineage (NCBI taxonomy): Eukaryota > Metazoa > Chordata > Mammalia > Rodentia > Cricetidae > Microtus > Microtus californicus. Next base: position 123,100,815 of record JAQJZF010000001.1, read on the forward strand.
ATAATGAAGAATGAATGAAAAGGATAATTGTCTCAAACATAAAGTCTTGAATTTTTCCATTACAATTAGGACCCAATATTTGTGGTCTTGAGTGATGACTACATTTTTAAATTTGTTGAAAAATTGATAAGTACATTGTACATGAAAGTGAAAATTATCTACTGTAATTATCACATAACGATAGAAAATATAAGTTTATATTAAATTTGCAATAATTTAGTAATTATATCTCAATTAAAACTGTAATATCATAAATTCTTTTCAATGTGGTTCAGATTTACAAGTACAATGTTTTGGTGTATATTGTCAAAGTCTAATCCTAAACAACACGAATGCATACTTAAACTTTTAGCTAAAACACAAATGCATGCATTCTACACTGGGACAACTAGAGATTGAAATATTTGTTTTTATTCTCTCTCTCTTTCTCTGTGTATGTGTGTGTGTGCTATGCCCATTGTAGTGAGTTCAAGTAATGGACAAGACACAAATAAAATCAAACCTTTGAAACTTAAGAATTAGTATTGATGAATCACTTAGAAAAATGTTATTTATGTGAAAGAAATAAATTGGAAACATTTGAAGAAACTGCCTTATTTATAGAAAGGCAAAATGGTCAATAGTGACAATAAGAACAATTTCTCTAAGTGTAAGTCCTACAGCAGAAACAGTAACAGCTGACTAGCCTTTAAAACAACAAAAACACATAAGAGCTCAGAAAGGACAAACTAAAAAGAAAGTAAGAATGGGGGCAGAATAAAAAAGAAAAGAGGTAAATTTAGAAAATGCACAGAAATCATCCAGTAAGTTAGTATCTTGTTTTTGAGGAAGGCTGAGCCCAGTGGTGGTGGCTGCAGAGCACTTCTTTAATCCCTGCATTCATGCAGAATCTCAAAAGATTCTGCATAATCAAAACAATCCTCTACAAAAATAACAATGAAGGATAACAATTCCATACCTTCAGATCTGTTACAAACACGTGGCAATAAAAATATTATGTTAATGGAACAGAAACAGGCTTGGAAACTATAATTCAGTTGCTGTTATTGCAGGAACCCTAACCCTATTTCTATTCTCTATTATATTTTATCTACTATATTTTCACTTTATTTTACTTACTCTTTTGTCAGAATAATACTTTAATCAAATATTTTCTGCATACCTATCACATTTGAATAAGTCCAAAGTCAATAAATATATGCTTCATTTTTTTCTCAGTCATTTCTTTCTGATGTTTTCCTGTTTATGACCATCCCAAACCTACCTATTCACAACAAAGATCTTGTTAGTTACACTTCTATCCATTTACTTTGCCAGATCATGCCATGTCTTGCCTATTAATAAAGAACATAATCTGAGTCTCATCATCTGAATTTCCTTTCTAATATGCTTGCTGTTTAATTGGTTGTTAAAAGTTCAATAATTATACATATTTCAGTTCATGTTCTTTGGATGTAACAAAATAAACAAGCCTGGGAAACTCATAAAGAAAAGATAATCCCATATTATTAATTTTGAAAACTCAAGAGTAAGAAACTGATATTTTATTGACTAGTAGAGACTATCTTGTGGTCGTTCATCTTAAATAGTAGTGTTTGTGCATGTGTGTATGTGTGTGTAAAAAAAGAGACTATAAAAAAGCTAACCTACTTCAGAATGATACAATATTTAAAAACTATTGAAAGCAGTTTTAAAATCTATTGTGTGCGTGTAAATGTGGAGGGGACATACTTGTTTATAAATGCATATGAACGTCAAAGTTGAAAATAAGTTGATGAAAGCTCTTCTTTCAGAGATATTTCTGTCCAAGGACCATATGCAGCTCATCATGTTTGACTTCAAGTACATTTACCCAGTTAGTCATCTTGTCTAGCCCATAACAATTTTGTCTTAGGAGATATAATTCACTTCCACAGCGAAAAAGAAAGACCACTGATCCTTACTGACAAACCACATCACTTCTGCCTCATACCACTTACCACTCTAATCTTACAGAATAGCTTTTTGTGGAAATCAAACATGAAAACATAGGAATATATAATGAGGAAGCAATTAGATATGTGCTTGATTGTAAGTAAATCAATAGGTGGGTAGACATTAGTAATAATAGATAATATATGATACAATTAAAATAAGCAAAGTGCAGATATGATGGTGTATATGTATGAAATGTCAGAATGAGACACACTGTTTCGTGTGACCACTAACTAGAGTAACACACAATTTCACTCAAAGAGGAAAGAAAAGTGAGACCCTGTAATCCTAGCATATGGGTAAGACACTGATCCTTACAGGAACAGACTTTAGAAATGCATCAGTTTGCAGGGAGCATCACATGAGTACTACCATTTAAATTCCAATGTGTCTCAGCCGTCTACATGAAGATGGTTATTTGCAGGGAGCATCACATGAGTACTACCATTCAAATTCCAACGTGCCTCAACCCTCTACATGAAGATGGTTATTTGAAATTGTGATCATACCTCAAAACTAGACCATGGGTGCTTATTCCTGCAGGAATAGCCTGTCTAGATATGCAAAATAATTTTATCTTTGGCAAGTAAGTAGCCATATAACAATGATTTCATCCATTCAGGAAACAGGAAAAATTAAAAAAAAAGGATTGTAAAAACGAAAAGGACGTAACCAGAGTCTGTATAAATCAGAAAAGAATCAGGATCTTGGAGACAATGAAAATTTTCCACAAATTCCAAAGCAATGAAACTGCATCATCTTTTCCTTTGAAAACTTGAAATAGGCCATTTCAAAGCAAATAATAAAGGGCTTCACTGTACTTTGAAAGTCACTTTGTGGAAATTATTATCCAGATAAATAATGAGTGGGGAAAAAATGAGTGGATATAGTGAGAATAACCTACTCTTTCATGAGTGTTGGAAGGGTTTTCTGGATAAAGAGCTTCCTCGATCCTATCTTTTTTTTTTTGTTTGTTTCTTTCCTGCTCCTTATCTCTTTGTTCTATATTAAACTTCTGTATTAGATGCATTGCAATAACTACTAATTATTAATACTCCTGTTGAATTAAAACCACTTCAGCTTAAAACAGAGTGATAATGTGACTCAAAGGAAAACAGGCTTTGATGGAAAATGAGAAAGACTGTAAAGTAGCTTAGGGTTTAATATACTCCCCAAATACACAAGAATACTGGGCTAAAATGAACAATGATAATGAGTCTCTTATACTTATTCATTTTGTGTGCCTGAAAAAAATCTTACTCTGACTGCAAAAGTGTAAAAAGAAGAAAATTATCACAATTTTATTATGTAAAATAAAAATGTAGGATAAATTTATACTATCCATTTGCTAATGTGCATACTCAGAGGAAGCACATGCTAAATGGACATTGTGTTGATTCTAACAAGTATAAAACTTGTAATTTTCATAATTTTATGCTCTACAAGGAGAAAAAAATTAAGGTAGATCCGTATTTCATATGCCAATTGTGTTTGGGTTTTTGTTAATGACAGGGGTGACATGTTCTCTTTCACTAATTGTGAGATTCTGTAGTTTGTTAATATGAAGTCACACAGCACTCAGAAAATCACCACAAAGTATTTACATAGGAAATAGAAAGAGCTAAACATTTGCATTGATTCTAATCCAAATATAATTGGCCATGATTCACTAACTTGGAAAATAATCAGATCATTCAAAGCTCCAAAGCTCTCAATACATAAAGTCACATTGTTATTATAATTCTCAGCTTGAAAATACTTTACATGTTTTACCTAATTCAGAAGTCAGATCTTCTATTCTTTACTCCCCATACAAAATTCTAAGAATTTTGTAAGTGGACCCCAGACAATAGTACACTTGATATAAAGATGAAAGTACCATTCAGCATGTAGGCAGCACTTTCTATTAAAACAAGAACAAAGACCTAATCCATCAAAGTCCATAACTTTGGGAAATCTCCTAAATACATCAACCTTACTTTTAGCTTCTGTAATTCCAAATATGGATAAATTTTTCTTCTGACTGAGGTATGGATTTTGTGCTTTAAAAAATGTGATAAACTCTTCAGACTGTACTGGTGACCTGAATACCCAGTATAATCATCAACTGGCTAATAAAAACTTTCTTTTGACTTGAACCTGTGTTCAATTAATCTTCTCTAATGGATTCCTAACAAAAATTTCATAGGGATATACCAATTTCTAAGTGGATAATAAACTAAAATGTATGCTACTAATACCTTGAAATAAACAGTGTTTTTAAGAACAAATTAATCTCAAAACATTAGTGAAAATATTTAGAAGAGCATAGAGTGAATCAAAATAAATTATTCAAGAGAAACTATTGGCCCCTGAGATGTTACTATCATGTCTGTTAGTAAAGGGAATGACAGTTTACTTTGACAACTGTGCTATACTTGTATATAATCTTTGTTGCAAACTGATAGTGGGACCAACATAGATATACTAACTGTGACAGATCTAGATTGACCACTGCTTTTGTCCTAGCTATAACTACATGGAGGAGAATATTAATTACCTATAGGCTTCAAGTATTGTTGACAAGAGAGTATATTGGATATATGAAGACAAAACATTCCTTTACTACTATGAACTTACAGTAGAAATAAATTATAATGGTGAATTGCCCTTGCACAGCAAACCATAGGACTTTTTCTTTTTTTTAGAATGGTTTCATAACTTTTTCCTGGTAATAGTTGCTCCTCTCAATTTCCCCTTCATCTACTCCTCCAAGCTGCCCCCGCCCACTTCCCCTCTCTCATATATCTATTCTTGTTCTGTTTCCCTACAGAGAATTCACAGGCTTCCAACAGACAACCATCAAACATGACCAAAGATACAATAAGACAAAACAAAAGCCCTCACATCAAGGAAAACATGACTCAATGGGAGGAAGAATCCCAAGAGCAGGCAAAAGAATCAGAGGCACACATGCTCCCACTGTGAGGAGTACCACAAAAAAAAGAAGGTAATGGCTATTATTTATGTGTGTATATATACACATATATACAAATGCACACACATACATAGACACACATACATATGTGCACACACACATATTCAAAGGACCTGGTATAGATCTTTGAAGGCCCTGCACTTACCACTTCAGTCTCTGTGAACCCATAGAAACCCTGTTTAGTTAATGCAGTGTGTCATTTCCTCCTGATGTCCTCTGTTTCCTCTGACTTGGAGACAAGTTCTGTGCCACCATTGCCCCAGCATATTGTGTAAATAGGGCTTATAGCAGATTGAGATTTGTTGCTGGGATTGTGTTCACATTTTCCTTTTCTCAGCCTGCAAAGTACATTTCTGCACCAAAGGTACTAGAAGGTAGGGGGTCAAGGATCCATACAGGCACCAGTTCAATCTCCCTATGTTCAATAAAATATGTGGATATTGTTCCCAGCAATGTGTTCTATCTGTCAGTTTTCAGAAAACAACTCTTTTTAGGACAACTGTCTTAGGGACTTAAATCCCACAGAAGCTAATTCAGCATCTGCATGTGATAAATTACACAGAGAGCACAAATAGTGCCAGAGTCCATGGATGTGGCTTCATTCTACTTTGAACAAAGGTCAGAGAGATCAAGCCTATTCTTGCTTCTTCACGCTTATGACAGGAGATTTGAGGCAGAGTGCGACTGTCTACAACATGGTTGTCCTAACATCTGGACACTGCATGTCTTGCCTAATACTTAATTTAATATATAGTTACTTGATGTTTCAGGTATTGAAAAGATACTGATGTTTGTTCTTTGCATCATGGTAAAACAGGCTTTTGTATTCTCCTCCTTCCTCTTGCATTGGGGGTATATAAAGCATATGGGAATTAAAGTGAGCAAATTCAGTATTCACTGGGTTGCCCTCCAGACTCTATTCCATGTCTCTGTCTCTATTTCATCTATTTCATCTGCCTAACATTTCCCATCCACACACCCCTACCCTGGAGAACAGGAGCTCATCAAAGTTGGACCCTGTCATGTGTTGCCCCAACATGAGACCCGGAGGTGAGACAGATGCCATTCCAATGTGAGGTCATGACAACATAGTCTGTAATTTTTCTGAACAAATCATTTCCTTCACTATGTCCCATAGAATAGGGAAGCCTTCTTCCTCCATCTGTATGAATGTCCTATAATTCAAGATTTAAAGGTGGTGTTTAAGCTGTAGTAACTACATTTTAATTCTTGCTCTATTATTTGAGACCTTCTACATTCTTGCAGCCTAGGCTGCTTTTCAAACAAATCTCGTGTTATTGTGCTTATTGCTGTTGTTTTCCTATTTTCTCCCCTCAGAAAATTCCTTTACCACTCACTTTCACACACAGGGTTTGGAGAAGACAGTGGCACTGCAGGTTAAAATTAAAATGGGGTTCTAAGACTTTCTGGAGTTCACAAACTCAACTTCCAACTACCCTGTTAAAAACTAGCTGACTAGTCCAAGGAAATAATCTTGCAAATAATCAACTCCTTCGGTCCCTACAATATTTCAAACTCTCGATATTGTTTTCCTTGGAAACTCCTTAAGTGCATGGACTGAGTAGATTGCACCCAAGTGTCAGTGGTCCCTTCTATTGTAATTGCAGTGATCTTCCTCTTTTGCCTTTTGTCATCTTCCAATCAAGGATCCAAACATAGGAATTTATTTTCAAGTTCTTTACAGAGAGACTTAGTCACTAGATCACAGGTTTAAGTTAAGTCTATTTGAATAATATTCATATTTAAATTGTTCTTAATTTAATTTATTACTATTTGAATAATATTCATATTTAAATTGTTGTTAATTTAATTTATTTCATTAATCCTGGTATAGAACAAGTATGCAAAAGGAGTGAAGACTTAGGTGTGGGTTCCATTGAGGACCTTGGTGATGTACTTGCTGTCAAAACATTGAATGTATTTTATAATATTAACAATTACAAACATATATATTCTATTTGCTGTCTCATATTCTGATAAGCACTAATCAAAAGTATCTTAGTGGAGAAAAGGGTTTATTTTGGTTTCTAATTCATCATACAGGAATCCAAAGCCAAAACCTACAGACAGAAACTAAAGCAAGGATAAGCTTTCTTTCCATAACTTATTCAGATATTTTAAAACCTAGAACCACCTGTCCAAAATGGGCAATGCCCTCAGACATTATGCATTAAGCAAGAACTCTTTCACAGACTTGTTTACAAGCCAATCAGGTGGAAGAATATTTTTGCTGAGATTGCTTCTTCATAGGTTATACTAATTTTATTCATAGTGACAACAACAATAATAACAATAACGAGCACACACACACACACACTATCTTATTCTAGTCTGTAAATTAATTTTCAAAGTATCTTTCCTGATTACCATAAAGGTAATTTCATGAACAAGAGATGGATTTTATTCAACATTTTGAACTATAGTATTCTCTAGAGTATATTTTAACCAGCACTGCACTGAAGATAACTTTTCAAACCAAATAATTCTCTCAAAGGGTCAATTTTTAGTAATATACACATTTGTCATTACACTTCCTTCTTCTACAGCCTTTGAGACCTTAGAGAGACTCATCAATACCCATAAGTCATCCATCCAAACAGTCTGTCAACCTAAAATCTTACACAGTAAATATGTTTTAGCAGATCTGGGCAAATAGCACAGGAAAGAAGTTTTAGAAATTTTGAGGGATTGGTATCTGCAAATGAAATATTATGATAGATTCAGAGTGGTTATGAAAAAGACCATGAAAGTGTATAATGGAATCTTTTACAAAGTAGCTAGTTGATAGATCATAGAGACCTGATAAAACCAGCTCTGGAATGTAAAATATGATTTCTTTATTGTTGTTAACTTCTGACAATTATATATGGAGTTGACATTGATGAAGTTCATTTAAGTTATAAGAAATTCAATTCTGCTACTCCTTAAAATTTTAGAAATCATGATGTATCTACATTTTACTGTGTGTTTACATTAGTGTGTTAGCATAGGTAATTACATTAATTACAATATATATTATATCTTGCAAATATAATTATATTTTGTGTTGTCAAAGAACAGTCATTTGTTCCTGGCTGTACAGACCCAAAATAATCACTAAAATTTATATTATTTACAACACTGCTTAGTTAAATACTCTAGCATATTTAGCAAGCTCTTAGATCTTAAATTAACCCATTTTTATTATTTTATATTTTACCACGAGGCTCATGGTGTACTGGCAAGGTTCCAGCTAGTGGCTTGCATCTTTATCCTCTGGAGGCTACATGTCTTCTCACGGACTCTGCCTACTCTATGTATATATCTTTACCAGCCTCATTATATTCTGTTAAGCCATTGGTCAAAAGCAGCTTCTTTATTAACCAATGGTATACAGAGGGGAATCCCTCATCACCTCCCTTTTTCTGTCTATATAAAAAGGAAGGTTGAACTTTAACATAATAAAATTACTATAACAAAATAGACCTCTAACAAGAATTACAGTTACAATATTTATATCTATTTTTTCTTTTATCATAACTAAGGAAAATTATAATTATCTATTCTCCAACTCCATCAAAGATCTCAGAAGGATAGAATATTACTTAAGTAAACAGGAAGTGCATTGCAAGCAACTTCCAAAACTCTAGAATTGAGAAAGGCATCTCACTGCCTGGGCAGTCACCCAAAGATCTTCTGTAACATTGGGCCATCTAATCATCAGCCTACAGGCTCATAATATCCAACAGGCTTTTCCACGAAGCAGAAAATTTCAAAGACAACTTCACCTATATAGGCAATTTGTCCATTACTTTCTTCTGTGCCCTGCAGAATGTCTTGCAGACTATTTCATGAAGCAGGAACCCCAAAGAACCATCTTAACTTCTTCTTTTTTTAAAAAATATTTATTTATTTATTATGTATACAATATTCTGTGTGTATGCCTGAAGGCCAGAAGAGGGCGCCAGACCTCTTTACAGATGGTTGTGAGCCACCATGTGGTTGCTGGGAATTGAACTCAGGACCTTTGGAAGAGCAGGCAATGCTCTTAACCACTGAGCCATCTCTCCAGCCCCCCCATCTTACCTTCTTTAGGCAGCTTCAGTAGTCATTTTACGTAGGTCCTGAAAGTCCAGTTTATACAACATAGCAGAATGTCTTGTAGATTTTTCTTTTTTATTGAGCTCTACATTTTTCTCTGCTCCCCTCTCTGTTTCTCCTCTCCCTTTCAACCCTCTCCCAAGGTCCCCATGCTGCCAATTTACTCAGGAGATCTTGTCTTTTCTTACTTCTCATGTAGATTGGATCTATTTATGTCTCTCTTAGGGTCCTCATTGTTAGCTAGGTTCTCTGGGATTGTGATTTGGGGGCTGATTTACTTTGCTTTATATTTTGCAAACTCTTCATGAAGCAGGAACCCCAAAGAACCATCTCACCTTCTTTTTTTTTTTTTTTTTTTTTTGGTTTTTTTGAGACAGGGTTTCTCTGTGGTTTTGGAGCCTGTCATGGAACTAGCTCTGTAGACCAGGCTGGTCTCGAACTCACAAAGATCCGCCTGCCTCTGCCTCCCGAGTGCTGGGATTAAAGGCGTGTGCCACCACCGCCCGGCTCCATCTCACCTTCTTTAGGCAGCTTCAGCACTCATTTTTATGTGGGTCCTGCAAGTCCAGTTTATAAAACATAGGATCAAACAGTCCAGGCAAGAGCAATTTCTTGTCCAAATGATAGCAAATTCCATGAGGAGCCTCTTCAATGCCTATCATCTCCTTGAAATAAATTGGGGCTGCCAGGAGAAACTGTGTCTCATTGTAAAAAAATGTCCTAAGTTCTTAAAACATTTTACCATATTCTGTAGTTCTTTGAAAAGTTTAAAGATTGTCTATCTAACTAAGATATGTTTCTGTACATCTAGAAAACCTAACTAACATAACTACAAGTTTGATTATTACAGATGGCTATCTGTTAACCTATATTTCTTTATTACACATTATATTTTTAAATTTGTTGAACAAAGACAATACCTTAATAAAGAGCAGAAATATACATATAACAAAAGTTACCTTATTTTTTATTAATAAATCAACATCCATACTAGTAAAAAGTATTCATCTCTATAGCATATCCAACTTTAAATGGAAACAGATATTTGTAAACAATTATTTAGGGAAATTGGGTGTCATTATCTCCAAACTGCTTCCTGCTGATTCGTGGCACTGTTATTCAGGTCTGTCTTTGGGCATCCTGTGTGGTAGATCCATCTCAGCCAACAGTTCTGAAGCTGACATGGATGTTGGAACATCTGGGCCATTGTTTCCAAGCATCTTGTTTGATGAAACCACATTAATCCAGAAGGAATACACAGCTTCTCATCCTATGTAGAAACAAAAGTAGAACCTCTTTTCCAAAGTAACATATCCTGAGATCCAAATTTTGATGTCAAGATACCTTTAAGGTATATATGTTGGTTTAGCTTAGCAGCCATAAAATGAAATGTCTCTCTGTAATTGACTCCTTCACAGTCAAAAAAATTCTAAGAAAGCAAAATAATATACATAACTCAGACTCTCTGTAAGTATTCCATCTTTACTTGACTTATTTTTCTTACACTATTAATTTTTCTACAACTTTATTCTTTTTTTATTGAAAAAAGGGAAAAAAAAGTTTCTGCCTCCTCCCAGCCTCCCAATCCCCTCCCCCTCCTCCCACAATTATCCCCCTCCCCCCACTCCTCTCCCTCTCCAGTCCCAAGAGCAGTCAGGGTTCCCTGCCCTGTGGAAAGTCCAAGGTCCTCCTCCCTCCGTCCATATCTAGTAAGGTGAACATCCAAACTGGCTAGGCTCCCACAGAGCCAGAACATTAAGTAGGATCAAAACCCCATGCCATCGTCCTTGGCTTCTCATCAGCCTTCATTGTTTGCCATGTTCAGAGATTCCGGTTTTATCCCATGCTTTTTCAGTCACAGTCCAGCTGGCCTTGGTGAGCTCCCAATAGATCAGCCCCACTGTCTCAGTGGGTGGGTTCACCCCTCGTGGTCCTGACTTCCTTGCTCATCTTCTCCCTCCTTCTGCTCCTCATTGGGACCTTGGAAGCTCAGTCCAGTGCTCCAGTGTGGGTCTCTGTCTCTATCTCCATCCTTCACCAGATGAAGGTTCTATGGTGATATGTAAGATATTCGTCAGTATTATTATAGGATAGGGTCATTTCAGGTTACCTATCCTCAGCTGCCCAGGGAACTAACTGGGGACATCGCCTTGGGCTTCTGGGAGCCACTCTAGGTTCACTTCTTTTGCCAACCCTAAGGTGGCTCCCTTAACTAAAAATTGTGCTTCCGTGCTCCCCTATCCAACCTTCCTTTATCCCAATCATCCTTTTTCCCCAAGTTCCCCCTGTCCTCCCCTTCTCCCTTTTCTCTCCCCATCTCCCCTTATCCCCATCCCACCCCACCCCCAAGATCCCAATTTTCTCCCCGGCAATTTTGTCTACTTCCCATAGCCAAGAAGATAACTATATGTTTTTCCTTGGGTTCATCTTCTTAATTAGCTTCTCTAGGTTCACCAATTGTAGACTCCATGACCCTTGGGAGGATCAACATAGTAAAAATGGCAATTCTACCAAAGGCAATTTCTAGATTCAGTGCAATCCCCATCAAGGTCCCATCAAAATTCTTCACAGATATTGAGTGGACAATAATCAACTTTATATGGAAAAACAAAAAACCCAGGGTAGCCAAAACAATCCTATACAATAAAGGATCTTCTGGAGGCATTACCATCCCTGATTTCATACTCTATTACAGAGCTACAGTGATGAAAACAGTGTGGTACTGGCATAAAAACAGAGAAATCGACCAATGGAATCGTATAGAAGACCCGAATTTTAACCCACAAACCTATGATCACCTCATTTTTGATAAAGGAGATAAAAGTATACAATTGAAGAAAGAAAGCATCTTCAACAAATGGTGCTGGCACAACTGGATGCCAACTTGTAGAAGAATGAAAACAGACCCCTATCTATCACCATGCACAAAAATCAAGTCCAAATCGATTAAAGACTTCAATATCAGTTCAAACACACTGAACCTGATAGAAGAGAAAGTGGGAAGTACCCTACAACACATGGGCACAGGAGACCACTTCCTATGTATAACCCCTGCAACTTTATTCTTATATATTACTTTTATTGTCACTTTACTCGTTTTCCTTTTTCTTTCAAGCCTACATATATTTATCCAACACTGTGATCCATTCAGAGGTTCTTTTCATCTGTATATTTCTTTATTATGTTCATTTCTCTAATTATTTTCTGACCTGGAACACTTTTTTTTTAAATGCTATATGGGCGTGTCTAGGATCAACTCTGCATTCCTTCCTGTTAGCTCTTCCCAGTCCAACATGGCAGAGGCATGTTCACTGCCTCTGAGAGTCATGCACATTGCCCCACTTTCAGGAACACAGTGGGTCTATGTTGGCATTTAGCCACTTGTACCACTCTGCTCACAAACCTCATTTAAAGGCTCGGTAGCTTGACCTCCCAAAAGAGTCAGAGTTTATAGACATATATAGAGAATAGGCATAACCCGCAAGAAGCCATATAGCTTCCCAAGGAAACAAACACCTCAGTCGAAGCCCACCAGAAACTTGCCAGTAAGCCACAGCCACATAGTGATACACAGATTAATAGAAATGGGTTAATTTAAGATATAAGAGTTAGCCAGAGATATGCTAAAGTTATTGGCCAACAGAACTACAATTAATATAGATTTATGTGTGATTATTTGGGGAGTTTGGGTGGCCAGGAAATGAACAAGCAGTCAATGAAAATAATCTTGTATGTATAATATTAAAATATACATATACAATATACATGTATTATATGAAATACCTAATATAATATAATACAACATAATTATGATATGTATTATATCTTGTACACACATTAATTATGATTTAAGTTATGATGAGCTACATTTTACCATGTGTTTACTTTAGTGTGTTAACATAAATAATTATATTAATTATAATATATACTATATCTTATACATATAGTATAATATGATATGCATTGCATATAAGACATAACACATAATCACATGCACTAGTGTGCTTAGCTCATGGCAAAGACTTGGGGAGTATAATTCAAATGAAGGAAAACTACAATATAGTTGTTCTAAAAATGTTTTATAAAAAAATTAGTTGATCCAAATGAGAATTTGGAAGAACTTAAAATTAATATTTAAAATTAAGGATGGGATCAATTAAAAATATTAAATTGTCATCTCTAGTAGCATGGAACTCTCACTATCATTATTTACCATTAGCTTAGTACTACTCAATGAGATAAAAAAGAAAAATAAATAAATTCTAAGTTTTGAACAGCTCTATTGGAAAATACTTGTCATTTAGTATAGCCTGCCTGCAGCTATATCCCTGTTGCTTAAAAATGTTGCCTAATTATTCTGGTTTTTGAGTATTTTTTCTCCATCTACATCAATCAAGTTGGTGTAGACAGTACAAGCAACATTGACTCAAAGTTCAAAGTTGCTTAGAGACTGTCGTGAATGCTTCATTGTTGCTTCATAGATTTTGACATATACTTTAATCTTCCTAAGACTGTTTTCTTCTGTAAGTGCATAGAGTAAAGACTTCCTTATGGGAAATGATGTGTTTCATAATGAGATATTTGAATCTCATTGTGTTTTATTGTCTTAGAGGCTCATTATAAATGAAGGTACTTTCTTTTATTTATTAATTCTTTTATTTAAAACTGCAATGTTAAAGCTGATATAATGCCTCTTATATGGATGCAGTGTCATAAAAAACTTATATCTATAAAAAAGATGGTGAAGATATATATACAGTCTGACAGTTTGACTTCCTCTTGGGAATGAATGCATGTGCTCCACGATTAGCCTGAGGATTAGAGGTAACCCAGAAAAGGTGCAACAATATGACATAGCAGCAGTGCCCTCTTTCCTCCAGACCAAACAAATTTTTTGAAGCAGTTTCAAAACCACAAAATAAGGAAAAGCATAGAGCCAAAGTTGATTCTAATCTTCATGATCTAAAAATTGCAATATTTTTAATCTACAAAAAAATGGGATAAAACTGGACTCTCTGAACATGGAGGACAATAAGGACTGATGAGAAGCCAATGACAATGGCACTGGGTTTTGATCCTACTGCATGTACTGTGTGAATGCTCACCTTTCTAGACCTGGATGGAGTGTGGAAGACCTTGGACTTCCCACAGGGCAGGGAACAGTGACTGCTTTTTGGACTGGAGAGGGAGGGGGAGAAAAGGGGGAGGAGTGGGAGGGAAATGGGAGGCTTGGAGGAGGTGGAAATTTTTAATAAAAATAAATAAATATATATATATATATAACTTAAAATATATCACTTCAACTAAAGGTGTCATTTTTCAAATTCTGTCTCGTATTGTTATGATTAGTTTCAGTTGTCTGTTTCTTCAATATAGAATCACATGGAAGAATTGAATGACCAAAGTTTGATTACGGCAATGATTAGAAGAATATTCTTAACTGGGTAAATAGAAATAGGGTGTCCCATCTCCATGTAGGAACTAAGGTGTCATGGCCTGGGATCTGGACTCAATGGAAAGGAAAGAGTGAGCTGAGCACTAGCATAAATTCATTGACTCATCACTCTTTGTTCAGAACTGAGGATGTAATCTGACAGGATTCCTCAAGCTCCTGCAATGATGGACTGTACCTTAAAATTGGGAGACAAATGAACCCTTTCTCACTTAAGTTCTTTGCCAGGGTATTTTATCAAGTCAACAGTAAAGAAATGTATAATAGCTACCAATAAAGCACTTAATTTATCGAATTAAATGCACATGCAGCTATAGAAGGTTTTAAAAATGTTTTCTTTAAATGTTAAGCATTCTTTTTTTTTTTATTTTCAAGACAGCGTTTCTCTGTGGCTTTGGAGCCTGTCCTGGAACTAGCTCTTGTAGACCAGGCTGGTCTCGAACTCACAGAGATCCACCTGCCTCTACCTCCCAAGTGCTGGGATTAAAGGCGTGTGCCACCACCACCCAGCAATATTAAGCATTCTTAAAGCACATTATTCTCTTTTCTCATAGTCTTGCTCATTCATAATTCATGAAGTCAAGAGTAATTCTTTATTTGCAGGAGACAGATAAAATACAATCTTATATATGTCTTACATTTTGGAACTATTAATGTAAAGATGCAGTTTGGGAACAGGCACTAACATACAAGTTCAATATGATCTATAACTTAATTTGACAACAAATCAGATGAAGAATTGGGCATGTGGATTTCCTCATTCTTAATCTTACATTTTTGTTATTTTTAAAATTCCTAAATGACCAAAAAGGGCAGGGCTTTCATCTGGACCTTTAAAATGGATTCTGAAGAAACTTTGTATGTGAGAATGGTGTACTCATCTAATAAACTTTGAAATATTCAAAATTTCTAGTCTATCACCAGATATATCATCCTAGCTAACAAAGATAAATTTCTCTCTGTATTCATAAGTGTTTCTAGTACTTTTCTTTCTTTCTTTCTTTCTTTCTTTCTTTCTTTCTTTCTTTCTTTCTTTCTTTCTTTCTGCCTGTTTGTTTTCTAAAGAAAGAGAGAAAGAAGGCATGGGTGGGTAGATGGTAAGTGGAAAGAATGTGGGAGGTGTTGAGGGAGAGGAAACAATAATCAGAATACATTGGGAAAAAATGGACTCAACTAAAAAACAAAATAATTTTGAAGAACACATCTTAGACAGATTATTGAGTACTGTATTTTCACTTTAAGAGCGCTTATACAACAGATACATTATATTCTATATGTGTACAAGTTGAATATTACATTATTTTATTGTCTCAGTGTTTCTCATGAGAGGATGCAAAATTCACTAGAATCATGGTCCTATGAAAATGATCACTCTAGATAATACTCACAATGCCAAAGTATTTGTAATTCATGTTAACAGTCATAATTGCAATATGTAAAACATACAAGATTAAGTATCTCTACTTATTATGTGTCTTTTGTTTGTCTCTAAAGGCTAAGCTTAAATTAATTCAGACCATTGTTAGAATCTTATTTTGTTTTTGTATGCCACACAGACACTTAGACACACACACACACACACACACACACACACTTTTAAATAATGTTAGAAGTCAATCAAGAATCAAAAGTCTGATATCTTAGAGGAGCAGGAATATTATAAAAAATTAGTTTGTAATATGAAAACTTGAAAATCTCATTGGTCCTAAACTTGTTCATTCCTTTGAATGTGAAACACAATAAGTGTTTTGCTTCTAACAAACAGAAGGCTAAGGAAATATTCTCTTGCTCTATTTCTCTCTCTTTCTCATGTTTAACCTGAGTCAGCAATATATCTTAAATGAAAGAAGCTACAAGTGACATGGGGATGACATCACCATCTTGCCAGATTTAGGCCTTAATCCTGGTAAACTATTCGGGGAAGAATGCACATGAAGCCATCTTCTGAGTTAGTGAACTAGGAAGTGGATATGCCCTCAGTAAACCTTCACGAAAGACCTCCCCTGTGATATCTTGATCTCAAGCTTGTAGCAAACTTCAGGACAGAGAAACTAGATGTGTCCTACCCTACCATAATACCTGACCTCAAACAGCTGTAAACTTACTAATATTTTGATGAACTCAATATACTCCAAAGCAATTGAAAACTTAAGTGTCCTTTACAGGACATCATGTGATATTGGTAAGGTGAGGCTGTGCTACTGTTTTGTACATTACACAATGAACATGCTTGCTTACTTTGAAGATCCAGTCATAAAACATTGACTCTGGCCTTATTTGAGGATATATTTTCATACATGCACTTATCCCTTACAGAGCTCTTTGCACATAATCTATGAAATATCTACTGAATCAAAATGTAATTTTTTATTTTAATTTGAAGTTCCAAATGTCTGTGATATTTCTTTTTGTACTGCCAACGCAACAAAGCAAATTATAGTTCTGAAGGAGAATAAAAGCCAAAACCACTCTTCAGTCAGCGTTTATAAACATTGCTCAAGTGGTCCTGTCAAATGGAAAGAATAGTTTTTATATTCAGTCTCACACTATGTAGAATGCTGCCTCAGCTAAGGCTAACCAGAAATCCTTCTGTCTTGTAAGTATATTGCTGCTATCATTTCCATTTTTTCCAGTTGTTTGTTTTTATTGCATTAAAAAGTGGCAACTCTCTGAAGGTCTCATAATTGAATTATCCATTAAAAACTGCTGGAAATAATTACCATTGATTGGGGAAGAAGGTTGATAGTGTTTAAATGATTCAAGCCAAGTAATGAATGTGATAAGATGTGGGGATCAGACTAAGTGGAAGTGACTTCACAGTGTGTCTGATATTGGCAAATGTTTCTGTAGATTATTTATAGATGCTAAATATGAGGTTTCTGGGATGGATGGGGATTCTTCCAATTAGAGCATTCTGAAAGGTCAGCTCTAGAATTTGGAGTCAGCATCTTTGTCTTTTAAACTAATGATAGCTAGTGGAATGTCATGTTGTGATTTTAGTTTTAGTGAATGTACTAAATTAGCAGTTGCCCCAGGATGTAATTATGGTTGGGGAACTGCAACTTGGGAATACTTCCTGTCAAAGGGTTAAAAATGAGACCAACCAAGAAATATAAACAAATAAATTCTGAACTGTTCAACTTGAAGGAAGGGTGATGTTCATTCATGACAACATCTCTGTTCATCTATAAAGTGCTGGTCTCTTACTGAACATTATGGAAAGCAGGCATTATACAGTCAATGCATGTAAAAGAATATTTGTAATGCCAAACTGTCATATAATACTAAGAACCCATGGTTAAATTCAATATATTAACACCTTCAAGTAGAAGAGAACTCAAAGGAAATGAAGAACACTGGTATGCTATGGATAACTGTTTGGAAATTAGAAACATGCTCTTTTAGCAAAGTAACAGTGTGAATTATGAAGGCATTGGAAGGAATTTCTAAATAAACAACATTGTAGAATGCAATTTACAAACATGGGAAAACTTTTACATGGAATCACAGACTCCTCAATGGCGTATATACTTCAGACTATGGATAATAACAGCATGAGGGAAAGAAGATGAAAGAAAACAAATCTATAATGATCTGAATAGAAAAGAAGACACATGGGGTTGGAGAGACAGTTTAGAGAACTGGAGTTAAGTTCACAATGGGTATCCCTCAACAAGCTGCAATTTGACCTCTAGGGGATTGAATACCCTCTTTAGATTTCTGAAGACACCTTCACACTCATGGCATATACTCATACAAATACACATACACACACATACACACACACACACTCACACAAATAGTATGTTTAAAAGAGAGGAAACATCAGAGATGTTGTAATACTTACTGAAGATAAAGCAACAAAAAATGAAGCACTTTTATTACCATAGACTTTTATAATCATGTCATCTGAACCTACTTTCACCTACTTTAATTTAAATTCTTTTTTAATTGACTATGTTGCAAACACAATGTACATTTTTTGTGCCTATGTATTTATATCTACATTTGTATTTCCAAATTTTTGTTGGAAATTTAAAGTAACCTTTTTCTGGGGAAGGCTTATTTCTATTATTGACCTTTGTGAAGAGTATAAAGACCCTTGCTCATGTTAATATTTCTCACATAAAAATATGTAAGTAACTACCTGGGTAACTGTATAAGTAATAGCTTTGTTTCCCTCAATCATTGCAATCCTCACTGAAAAATCATGTGGAAAAAATATGGTTTATATACGTAGAAAACTCCCCATTTCATTCTCTAAAGATAGTTATAATTTGGGAGTTTATTTTTGGTTATATGTTAGGTTTTTGGTTTTGTTTTTGTTTAGCTCCAAGAAAGTTAATGTATTCATGTTAGAGGAATTAATAGCATCATAGAATGGAAGAGTGTACTTAAAGTGAATGTATTTTGTTAAATTTTATTGTAAGTGCTTTTTACAGGGACTGTGGAAAAGCCTGTGTCATTCAACATGAGGACTTGCCTTGAATTTCTCAATCAATGTAAAAACTGCTCAAGCTGAATATCATTAATTCCAGCATTACAGATGTAAGAGACACTGATCACCCTGGGCATCAATGCCTATTCAGTAAAGCAAAAAGGGGGGGGGTGAACTAGATGTTCACAGAAAGATCCAGTTTGAAAAAATGTAGTGGAGTGAAACAGAAGAAAATATTTGTCAGCATGCAGCATTCTCAGAGTCAACGCACATGAACAAGACAGTACACATATATGGGTATTCTTAATATTAACCTCTATTAGCTTAACACACACACACACACACACATTTCAGGTTCATGCCATTCTTCTCTATAATAGTAGAAAACATTTTGGAATTTTAATTTTTTCATTCTGCAAGAATCATTTAGGTTTAAGTTAAAATACAATTTTCCCAGTAAAGTGTTTTCCATGACCTTAAATGTCCCTCTGGTGTTTCTTTCCTTAATAATTCAGTCTCCTGCTTCAGTTTCTCCCCTAACCCAATGAAGCCTTTATCAAATAATAATTATTTGCAAAGCAAATTTCATGCACATTTTAAGAACAACCATTTGTATGGTAAATTCCACAGTAATAATAGACATTATGTAGCATTACATCCATTTACAGGCAAAACTTTTATACAGGCCTGTGGTGGTGCAGGATAATTGTCTGTATTTTGTCAATCATGTTTTAAATAAATGTTGATTGGCCAGTCAGGAAGTATAGGCGGGAAAATCAGACAGGAAGTAGAAATGATGCAATGAGAACAGGAGAATTCTGGGAAGGAGGAAGTTGATTCCTTCCACTCCTGCCCAGACCACCAAAGCAGCAGAATGTGATCTGCACCACTGAAAAAGGTACTGAGCCACATGGCTAACATAGATCAGAATAATAGGTTAATATAAGCTACAAGAGCTAATAAGTAGCCTGACCTAATGGGCCAGTCAGCTTTATAACTTATAGAGATCTCTGTGTGATTTTCTTTGGGGCTTGCCGTCTGTGGGGAACCGGGCAGGACAGAAACCCAACAAGCAGGTCCCAACCAGGTTACACGTGGGATGACTCAGAGGGTAAAGTTTCTTTCCACCATGACTGACCAACTGATTTCTATGTCTGGAAACATTAATGAGGAGTAGCAGGCAAAGAAAGAGTCCTGCTTGTTGTCTCTGGCCTCCATTCATGAGCTGTGATCCACATATGTTCCAATGCACAGACAGGCACACAAAATCATGCACACACAAAAGCCAATTATAAATTAAAAGTAAATGAAATTTAAAACACTTGTAGAGTTTTAATAACTTCAAGACAATGGAGTAGGGGAGGGACTGCCAGACTAGAACCAGAGTGTAGTTGAATATGAGCTTGAGTTAAGTTACCTAACAACTCATATTTCTTTCCTGAATACATTTCAAACTTTAAATGGAAGGATATGGGTTGTGCTGACTTCTGAATTTCTATTATCTTGATGAACATTAGAATATTTAAAGACAATAAAGCTAATTTGATGAAAAGTAACATGTTTGACAGGTGTTATATTTTCTATGATAAATAAATAAGGGGGATTGACTTGAATGATGGGTGTATTTGTATATAATATTCACATCTTTGGGAGATGTTTTTTTTTTCTCTTTTGGATTATCCAAGAAAACTATGTGCAAAATAGTGATGCACTGTGGACATAAATAACCTGAAAACAGTCTTTTTTATTCACTTCTCAGACAGAGGGGCAGGAGTCATTATGATTCTTTAATGGAAGAAAAGAGATGTATGTCTCTCTACCAAGAGCCTCTTTTCAGAATGTTGCAGGTGAAACCCCTAGGAAAGAGGACATGTGTATCTCTGAGTGAACTCAACAGCATTATGCCAGTTCTTCTGAAGGAAAAGGAACAGAAGGCACAAGGACTAATCCTGTGCTAAACAAATCATTAGATAGCTTGACTACATTTTGAAACAGACATGGCACTTCTCCACTTTTGCATGCATATTAAGGTAGCACGTTTTATTTAGACTCATTTTAAAGGACATATTCAAATAAATAAATAAATATTTTTATTGAAAAAAGAAAAAGGTTCTGCAATAATATAATTTCATCATTTTTATTGTACAATTGCTAAATAATTACATTTGTGTAGCCTTGCAAATCATTACTATAAACATCATGTGGAGAGTGAACTATAACATGGCCACACAAGAGGTCTCAAGAAACATTACTGTTTAATTTATTTAATGCATTGTGTATCATGTTCTCTGGGTGACCTAAATTTTTTTATCCTGTTAAAAGCATCATTAAAGAACACAAATTGGGTAATGAGGGAGAGTTACCTTGTAATATTAATAAAGCCCATGAGGGGCTATATTTTAAGAATAAATGAAATTAGGCTCAGACTAATCGTAAACACTGCACAAATAAGCAATCTTATCTGGGCTAAGTAAGGTATTGAGAGACAGGATGTAGTGCAAAAGAAAAAGAAATAGCAGTTAAGAAAAAAAAGAAATTAATTTACCTAATGGTGTTCTTGAAAATTTAGAAGTAGAAAAAACCTTGAAGTTGATACTGCCCTTAATTCATAGTCACTGGAGCACAGGAACCAAGAGCTAATGTAGCTTCACAAATACTTAGGATTTTGGCCGGCTGTGCTCAATACTAATTAAAGTTCTCACAATGACAGGGTCACAGTGGTAAAAGCACCTTTGTTTCTCACAGAACGAGAGTAAGGAATAGACATTTCATGCGAAGAACTGTAAGACTGGGCTTATAGATTTGTGCGAACATTGTCATTGTCAAATACGTGAATAAAAATCTCAGCTCTCTGGTATCTTTTCTGTTTCTAATGGTTTCCTACTCTTAGCCCTGTCTAAGTTAGGGTTGAAATATGGAGAATTTAGAAGATTTTAATAATAATTAAGCAATATAATCCAACAATAATAAATATACTCAATTATAAAATTCTGAGTTTTACTTTTTTTTTTTTTAACGGATAATCTAGGTTGGAGACAAGTTCAGAACTGAGGGCTGAAGATAGTTTCCTCAGCCAAATTTTCTTGATCTTGAAAACGAAACTGACCTCTACTTTCTTTATGATATACTTTAGTTACCAAAGAAAGAATAAAGAGACATTGACTGCTGAGAACCAGAAGTAGTACCAGTTGGCAATAGTGATGGTTAACATTGCTTACCAAATTGACATCACCTAAGCTGACCAACCCCGAACCCTCCTATGTAGCAATTTTTAGTCGGGTAAAGATGGCAGTAAGAAGCATTCTAGCTGTGGATAGAAAAATCCCAAGTGAAGAGCTCTGGGTGCCAGAATGCCTAGCTCTCCAGTTTCTGACTACAAGCACAATATGATCAGTTGTCTCACACTCCACCCACCTACCTTCCTCTTCAAGCATATTTTTATACCACTGAGAAAATTAATTAATGCAGGAATTATTATTTAGAACAAATTTGTCTGGTGCTCAGAATAAGTCCTTTCAAAATGATGTTTACAAACACAAAAGGTATTTAAAAATTAAACACGAAGCCGGGCAGTGGTGGCGCACACCTTTAATCCCAGCACTCGGGAGGCAGAGGCAGGCGGATCTCTGTGAGTTCGAGGCCAGCCTGGTCTACAAGAGCTAGTTCCAGGACAGGAACCAAAAGCTACGGAGAAACCCTGTCTCGAAAAATCAAAAAAAAAAAAAAAATTAAACACGATTGCTAGTAAAGTAAATGGGAGGAGGGGAGGGAGTGGGAATTTGGATTGATTGATATTTTTTAAAAAATATCTAATAAATTAAAAAAAAGCTCAATACTATTTTTATAGTTTTGAGTGCTTCAGCTTATATATGGAAGACCTGAAGATAAAAATGCCTTTAGGATAATAAATTGATATATATTTCCATTTATCTTTAAGCTATTTATGGACACAAACTAGAACCATCTGGGCAAAGTGCAATTATTCCAAATGACAGAACTCAGATGGTGGAAGATATATTTTGTCAAAAGTTTTCTTTAACTAGGGTTTTTTTCATGTGTATGGTATGCTTTGTTTTATTTTGAGAGTCTTCTCCACAAATAAATTGCAGTTTTTTAATGTCATTGTGTAGGTGTGATGCTTCACAATAAATTTAAAAAGAAATGCAGAGTTACAGAAAAAAACAAATATGTGTGTAACTAAATATAACTATTCAGTCTGTGCAATACCATTTGTATGTTTGTTTTAAAGACTCGCCATTGGACACTGGACAACCAAGAGGTATGCTCTTCCCTGGGGAACAACACCTCTTTTCCAGCCTTCCTCATGTGCCTGTACTGATTCGTGAAGGACTGTGGCCTCAAGGGCATCTCTCAACCCCGTTTGTCGTGTTCAATGGCACCATTCCTTTTCAGTTCATATGTGGCAGTCATGCTGATAAGACTTTGTGTATGTAGCTTCAGACCATACTAGAAGACACAATTTCACAACAAACTCCCTGATCTTCTAGCTGTTTCTTTCTGCTCCCACTTCCTCAGTATTCCCTGAGCCTTAGGAATGGGAGTGCAAAACATGTTTCCTAGAAATTGGGAAGATAAAGTAGGAGAGTGGTGAAGAGGTAACTGTTTTACCAAGCATGGAACATTTGAAACCAAGATAGTGATTTGGAAGAAATGATTACACCAGATCACAACTGTAGTATGTTAAATAAACTTCCTGCTTATCTTTGATGCTTCTCAGAACCTACAGAAAAGCATATAAAATTATATATATATATTCCCCTGAAGACCACAATTGACTATAATTCTTGGGTGTCATTCAGTCCGAACATAGGGAAGTTCATAATGTTCATTATATTTCTTACCCATTGTGTCCATCCTTCTTGGTTGGCCATGTGGAAGCCATTAAAACCTGCTCATCCATTTGGAAAAGCCAGTCTAATATACTTGCAATCACTTGATCAACTATTCAAAAGCACTCATATTATTGTGCAACGAAAGGAGAAACTGCCTCAAGAGTAACCCAGGAGCACATTAACAGCAAAAGACAGCAAGTCATTTATCACCAGGACATTTTTTTTTTTAAAGCAGAACATGAGTACTAACAGGCTGCCGTATGCAACCATACAGACTTAGGAGAGGTGAGGTGTTACATGAATGTGCTGTAAGTGTTCTCCCATGAAGGTACAACATTTTCTGCTGTACCTTTTTTAAAATTAATTTTTTTCCATTAAAAAATTTACACTTCCTCCCCTTCCCCCATTCCCTTCATGCTCCCCCACTACCCCTCCTCCGTTCTCCTCCCTCCTTAAGTGAGGTCAGGGAATCCTGTCCTGTGGGAAAGTCCAAGGCCCTCCCCCCTACATCCAGGCCTAGGAAGTTTTGCATCCAAATAGACTAGGGTCCCAAAAAGCCAGTACATGCAGTGGAAACTAGTCCCAGTGCCTTTATCAATGGCTTCTCAGTCAGCCCTCATTGTTAGCCACATTCAGTGTCTGGTTTGATCGTTCATTCCCGGTCTAGCTGGCTTTGGTAAGCTCCCATTAGAACAGGCAACTGTCTGAGTGGGTGGATCAACCCCTCCCAGTCCTGACTTCCTTGCTCATCTTCAACCTCCTTCTGCTCTTCAACTGGACTTTGGGAGCTCAGTCCGTTGCTCTGATGAGGGTCTCTGTCTTTATCTCCATCCGTCGCCAGACGAAGTTTCTATGGTGATATTTGAGATATTCATCAGTGTGATAGTGGGGCAAGGGCAGTTCAGGCACCCTCTCCTCTGCCTATCCCAGGTGTCCACTGGGATGTCCTTAGCTAGGTCCTTGGGCAGCAGAGGAGAGGGCGCCTGAACTGGTTTTGCTGTACCTTTGATTATGCTCACTAGCCTCTTTCTGCCTTAGGAATATCATTCTTTCCTTAATAAACTGCCTAAAATAGCATGGTACTGCCAGCACCCAATATTTTTCTTTAGTGACCTTTGTCTGTTTTGATACACTGGCCAGAAGCCCAAGCATAATCTACTTGGCACTCTACACTTCCTCACCAACTATCTGATCCCTTCCCAAACTTAAAATGTATCCCGGGATGCACACACACACATATAAGCATTTGCCATGAGGGCTGCTGAGGCTCTACCTGCGGCCATCTTAAGTTCGGGGAGGAGGGATATATATAAATGTGTGTGTGTGTGTGTGTGTGTGTGTGTGTGTATACTAGCTCCCAGAGTCACACAAACCTACCCATACACGCTCTCATACACACAAACCCCTCCTACCCCTGGCAGCTGATAAACTTTCCTTCTGTCTGTCATGCTATTGTCCCTCAAATCAAAAAAAAAAAATAGTTCTCAAGCTTACTTTTAAATCAATTTTTCATTTCTTTTATTTAACAAAATGAAAACTCCATAAAAATGGATTTGAATTAGCTCATTAACAGCTAATTTATTCCACTTAAAATGTACGCTAATTCACACAAAGTTGTATTCTAAGTATACATAACCATTATATTAAATTTTAAATAACAATATATTTTGTATTAAACTATACAATGAATATTATTTTTTGTATTTTTACATAAGTATAAATGTTAACTTATCCTGCCTTGCTACCTTCTTTTCACAGTGGTTTTGGTTATTATGCATTAATTTTACATATTAATGGGAATCCATATAACATCACCACACTCATATATACCATGTGCTAATCAAACTGGTGCAACCCACACTTTTAGGTTGTCTTTTTTACATCTTTATTGGACCTGTCCTTTCTTCCTTCTCCATTCCTTATTATTTTAACACCCATTGGATTTATAGATCATTATTCTATACTACCTAAGGATGGTATTTTATCTCATTCACTTTAATATGTGACTATATTTATGATAAAAGCAACTGGCTCTATTTCTCTAGAAGAAAAATGAAATGAATCTCAATTAAAATTTAGAAGAAATATTTGACAAGTTTTATATAATTAGTTATGAAAGAGACTTATATTCTGTACTTCTCTAATAGTAAAGAAAGGTTTTTAAACTTGTTATGACAGAGGAAGCAATCATAAGATCTGCCACCTCACATTCATTAGATTTATGATACATTATGGTAAGGAAAGTCAAGCTTTCTCTGATGTGGGTTATAAGTAACTGTTCCTTTCTCTGATCTTTAAGTAGCACCTGCCTTTTCTGTATTTAGTGCTTCTCATACCCTCCAGACAACATATAAGCTAATTTTCATAGAGAAAGAAGGACATGTGGCCTAGGTTTACAAAATTAAAGTGCTGTAACACAGAGCAAGGAGGCACTGGGGCAAATTTAAAGTTACTCACTCTGCAGTGCCTTTAAAGTGCTGCAGCCTGGGTCCGAAAGGTTTCTTAGAGATCCACTGTGATTTGGTTCTTAAGGCAGCAGTGCTGGTTGGTGGGAAGCCTGTAAGAGGGGGAGCAGTCCTTTGGCCAATAGCATTTAAGATACCAGCCCACTTGGGCATGGTCTCTTATACAATAAATGCAGCTGTAATGCATGCCGTTGCTCTCTTGTTTCTGGCTCTCATTCGGGATGCTAGACTCTGTTCCTGTTCCCTATTTGTGCAGAGGGCTGTGATCTAGGAAAGTGATCTGTGAGTGTCCTCTATATAAATAACCTTTTATTATATGTAAAAAAAAAGGTGGAGCAGTGGATCCTCAGGTCACTGAGTACATAAAAAGGCCTAAGGTATCTTCCTTGTTTTCTCTTTTGCTTTCTGCATTGAGATGCATATGTGCTGATCTCCAAATAACATACAGTGAAAAGCTGACTTGCCATGGGATCACTATCACAAACCAGATTATCAAAAATGGTAAGTCAAAATAAAACATTTCTCTTTATATGTGTTAAGTCTGGTATTTTGTGATAGTGAAGAAATGTGTATCTCACATGCACTGGTCTTAGTGAGTAAGTAAAGGATGCCTTAAATTCTGGTGAAAAGCACAAATTTATAAGACCAGAGTAGCTGATGTAAAATCAGAACTCGAATCTCCTCATTTTACAAGTATATTGATATAAAAACATCTGTAGGAGATATTATAAAGTTGACTATAATTCCATTGTATAAGCCACTAGTTCACGTTATGAAATTTTAGGCATGATGGTGTAACACCTGTTATCCCACTATTCAAGATGTAGAGGCAGGAGAATGGTGAGTTTGAACCAAGCCTGCTGCAGAAGAAGGGCCTTAGTCAAACAATTACAAAAGGGGCTTCTGTATGAATAGTGTTCATGTTAACAAAAACAACAAAGGCACAACAAAGCCAAGTAGAAAATAAATTCAAGCATTCACCCATAGAAAAGACAAGTCTATTGTGTGAATGACATCCACAGTGAAATGCTCCAGAAAAATAAAAATGAGCAAACCAGACCACTTATAAAACATGGCTTAATTCAATATGCATAATGTTCCGCAAAAGCAGCAAAATACAAGGGAGGCTACTAACTTAAATCTGGTTTATATAACGTTTACAGGCACAGGACATGATCTAGGCAGTTACAAGCTGTAATGACTGATTTTTTCAGGGAACAGTACTTACTGGATGGAATAAGTATCTGCTGTGTTTATAATATTTTGTGTTTGATTTTATTCAACAGCATTCTTTAAATATCTATTTATTTTGGAAATTACTTTAAAATAACACATTTATAATTGAATCCATTTTTTGGTATAAATGCATGAATTTCTTTTCTGTGACTGGGACAAAATATTAAGACCAGAAGCAAGTTAATGAAGAAAGGGTTAATTTTGGCTTATAGTTCCAGAGAGTTCATATCCACAAAAACAAGTTTGACAGCATATAGGGCTGTCTGATGTCATGAACTGCAAAGAGAGAAAGGCTGCAGACTCTCAAAGCCTCGGGCCATTGCCATTGCCTTCCTTCTCCTTCAGGGATCCCTCTCCTAAAGGGTCTGTTACCTCCCTATGAGTGAGTAGTCACCACTTGGAGACCAAGAGTTCAAGTACCTGAATTTATTTTGAAGTGAAATTATCAATAATGACATTTTCAGAACATTTATGTAGTCATGGTAATTTGACTATAATTTCATTGACTGGTTTTCCTTTTACTTAATAATTCTTTAAATTCAGTAGTAGGAAATAATATTAATATAATAATATAGTTATATTAGCTTATCTATGCTTGTTTGTATGTGTGCATTCATGAAGATGTGTGTGCTTCATGCATATATAGAGATTAAAAAAAGAATGTCAAGTGTTACTGTCTATCATTATCTACAGTATTCTCATAAAACAGAGTCTGTCACAGAGACAGCATCTAGGCTCTCTTGACAATAGAAAGTATGTGACCTTCTATCTGCTTCCAATCACAAGCCTGGGCTGCAGTTACAAAAAAACACACACGGATATCAGTGTTAGAGCTGGGAATTTGAACTTACATACAGCTGTTCAGCAATCTCCATTACACACTGATCCAGCTGCCCAACCTTAGGCAACAGTTTTATCCTTAATGTTCTTAAACAATACAGACAAAATCCAGGTGGTAAAACAATCTATGTCAGTTCTTGCCTTTAAAAGTGTACGGTTATTTGTGCATATTTTAATTCTTTTCTTTATTTTTGTACTGGAACCTTGAGCTTCTCATTGTTTTAGACAATTTACATATATTTAATTATCTATATATTTAGCACACTGTGATTTGCCTTTTCTCTTTATATATAGATGCCTTTTCTCTTTGAAGAAAGTGCAAATATTCTTCAAAATATATCAGCCTGTGGTGTGGCACACCATCTCTTTATATGGCATTGGTTTTGAAAGATGACTGTGCTGGTTACAGTGAACCCACTGACAGTCATTGCTCCATAGCATATTGTCCTTGTCATACTTCTGTCTTACAGCATTCACTGTAACAGGAAGAAATCATCCATCAAATGTTACCCCTCGAAGCTATGCTTTCATTCCTGGCATCTCATAACATCTGTACTTTATCTTTGGTGTTCTTTATTGTTCCTCTGATGTAGATTCCATCTTTTACTCTGCCTGTGATTCTTGTGCATATTGGAGATTTATAAAACATCTCATGTTCTTTCCTTAGTTTCTAAGTTGTCTCAGAAGTTGCCTTCAGATAGTTTCTTTGGTTATATTTTTCTATTTCCCAGAACTTCAGTCAGTGAAATGTACTGATCTAAGAAAGTACCTCAAGGTCTTGGAGAAAATACAGCTTTTTCACTTATTAAACAACCTGCATTTGTGCTTGATTTGGCATTTAAAGAATGGCATTAAAATCTGAGTAAATAAAGAGGCAAAAATCCTTTAACTTTATTACTTTGTTTTTGCCTCTGTGGTATCTAGAGAAGACATTAGGTAATTATTTATAACAATCTATAATGAAAGGTTAAAAGATTATAGATTAAATATCTTGCTAGCTTTCTGTGCTATTTGTATCCATGGGTCAGTTTCCTAATAAAGTTAGTATTTCTTCCAAAATGCCAAAGCTATTTTAGTTTAATAACATATGGAGAATAAAATTATGATCAAAATGTATTATGTGTCTTCAAAGTGGCCAGATGCTTTTGTAACATGTATGAGATCTACTCCTCATTTGATCTCCAGAACTACAAACAAAAAACAAAACCAAACAAATGTTGTATCAAGAGCAGTGGGGCTGCGTCCCCACCACCCCTCTAGCTTTATACCCGAAGTAATTACACAGAAACTGTATTCTTTTAAACACCGCTTGGCTCATTATATCTAGCCTTTTCTTGGCTAACTCTCGCACCTGGACTAGCCCATTTCTAATAATCTTTGTAGCCCACGAGGTGCTCTTACCAGGAAAGATCTTAACCTGCATCTGTCTGGAGTAGGAGAACCATGGCGACTCCTTGACTCAGCTTTTTTTCTCCCAGAATTCTGTGTAGCTCCACAAGCTCGTTTACCAGGAAGGATCTTAACCTGCGTCTGCCTGAAATGGGAGAATCATAGCGACTCCTTGACTCAGCTTCTTTCTCCCAGCACTCTGTTCTGTTTACTCCACCCACCTAAGGGTTGGCCGATCTAAATTCTACCCTATCAGAGAGCCAAGCAGTTTCTTTATTACTTAACCAATGAAATCAACAGATTGATATATGACACTCCCACATCACTTCCCCTTTTTCTGTTTAAACAAAAAAGGAAGGCTTTCATTTTAACATAGTATAATTACATATAGCAAAACAGTTATAAAGCAAGAATTACAGTTACAATATTTATATCTACTTTATCTTTTATCATAACTAAGAAAAACTATAACTAACCATTCTTCAACTCCATCAAAGACTCCAGAAGGATATAATACTACTTAAGTAAACAAGAACTAAGAAACTTCAAACTCTAGAAATGACAAAGACATCTCACTGCCTGGACAGTAGCCCAAAGTTCCTCTGTACCGTTGGGGCATCCATCTTCAGCCTTTAGGCCCATAGTTTCCAGCAGACATTTTCATCAAGCAGGAAATTCCAAAGACAGTTCAGTCACTTTCTGCTGTGTCCTGCAGAATGTCTCGCAGACTCTTTCATGAGTCAGGAACCCCGAAAGACCATCTCACCTTTAGGCAAGTTCAGCAGTCCTCTCTCTGCGGGTTCTTTGTGTCCAGTTCATGCAACAATCCAGGCAAGAGCAGTTTCTTGCCCAAATGGGTTTCAAACTCCATAACGATCGTCTTCGATGCCCATCTTACTCTCGAAGTAGATTGGTGCTGCCAGGAGCAGACGTGTCTCATTGTCATGAAAAGTCCTAAGTTATTAAAATATTTTAAATGCCATATTCTGCAGCCTTTGAGAGATATGAAGAATGCCTATCTGAAATATATCTCTATATATCTAGAAAATCTAACTAACATGACTACAAACTTTACTATTATCGATAATTATCCATTAACAACCTATATTTCTTAATTATACAGTACATTTTTAAATGAACTACACAATCACAATACCTTAATCAAGATCAAGAAATACATATACATATAACAAAATTCACCTTAAATTTCACACCAATGCAAATTATTCATACCTATATCATTTCCCACTTTAAATGTAAAAGAACATTTGTAAACAATATTTTGGGAACATGGGCACAGTTTTTTCTCTCCAAACTGCTTCCTGCTGAATGGGGGCATCGTTAATTAGGTCTTTCATGGTATAACCTGTGTGCCAGAGTCATCTTAGTTGGCAGTTGAGCAAAGCAATTTTCTGAGGATGTTCGCAGCAACTTTTCGGGAGGTCGTGGTCTATCATACCAAATTGGGATAGAAGAAATACACACGGTCTGGTCCTTTGTGAAAACAAAAGAAGACAGTCTCCAAAGCATCATATCCTTAGACCCAAATTTTGAAATCGTAATACCTTTATATCCATTCTGGTTTAGCTTGGCAGCCCATGTAATGAAATGTCTCTCTGTACTTAGCTCCTTCACAGTCAAAAATTTCAAAGAAAACACAATGTACATAATCCAGACTCTCTGTGAATTTTCCATTTTTACGTGTCTTATTTTTACTTTATTTCTTTTAATCTCTTAACTATCTGTAGTCTGTCTCTTTAAAGACTTTACCCTTTTTCTTTAAGACATTAACTTTATTCTCTATATTCTTTTTCTTCTCTCTCTCAAGCCTACGTACATTCATCAAACAGTGTGGTCTTTTATGTCTGAATCTGTTTTATTGTGAATCTGTAACTTTTTTTTTTACTATCCAGGAACATTTTTTTTAAAATGTTAAGCAGTTCTTAAAAGCTTAAGTTGCACCTTGTACAGTTAATACAGTACCGCCTGTATCCTGCCCAGTCTAAAGTTTAACTGCACTGTTATCACAGTAATTACGGTAGTTCCTGCTTAAGATAGGCCAACCCTTAGGTGGGTGGAGTAAACAGAACAGAGTGCTGGGAGAAAGAAGCTGAGTCAAGGAGTCACCATGATTCTCCCAT
Organism: Microtus californicus; assembly: GCA_028537955.1. Taxonomy (NCBI): domain Eukaryota; kingdom Metazoa; phylum Chordata; class Mammalia; order Rodentia; family Cricetidae; genus Microtus; species Microtus californicus. The sequence goes on from JAQJZF010000001.1 coordinate 123,132,681, forward strand.
TCCAGGCAGACTCAAGTAAAGATCCTTCCTGGTAAGTGAGCTTGTGGAGCTACACAGAATTCTGGGAGAAAAAAAGCTGAGTCAAGGAGTCACCTTGGTTCTCCTACTCCAGACAGATGCAGGTTAAGATCTTTCCTGGTAAGAGCACCTCGTGGGCTACAAAGATTATTAGCAATGGGTTAGATCGATATGTAAGAGCTAGCCAATAAGAGGCCAAGCAGTGTTTAAAAGAATACAGTTTCCTTGTAATTATTTTGGGGCATAAAGCTAGCCATGTAGGTGGCCGGGGTGGTGGGGATGCAGCCCCGCCGCTCTTGTTACAACAAACAAATAATACCTAAGCAACAATAATAGCTAAAATGGCCTCATCAATGAAATGATAATGAAAACTAGTATCAAAATGGAGCAACCATCCATAACTATACAGATATGTTTTTGGCACAGAGAGTGGAAGACAGTGAAGCTTTTGGGCTTTTAACATGCGTTCAATAAGACATTCAATCATGGTCATAGTTATTGAGCTGTTATCATCTAGAGACACAGGAAGACTATAAGATACTTAAAGATCATGCCCTTGTTTGTGCTTGAACAAAGTAAAATGTGAGACAGTTGCCTCTGGTAACTGTCTCCCCTAGAGAACAACTTAACTCTTGTAAATATTTCAAATAAACTATAGAAACAAGGAAAAGCAAATAATCATTTGTTAGAAAATAGGTGTAAAACTTGATGGAGGTGGGTGTTGTATCTTATCTGTTGCTTTCATTGGTTAAGTAATAAAGAAAACTGCTTGGCTCCCTGATAGTGTAGAATTTAGGTAGGCGGAGAAAACAGAGCAGAATTCTGGGAGAAAGAAAGCTGAGTCAAGGAGTCGCCATGATTCTCCCATTCCAGGCAGACGCAGGTTAAGATCCTTCCTGGTAAGCGAGCTCGTGGAGCTACACAGATTAATAGAAATGGGTTAGATCGATATGTAAGAGCTAGCCAGTAAGAGGCCAAGTAGTGTTTAAAAGAATACAGTTTCTGTGTAATTATTTTGGGGCATAAGCTAGCCGTGCAGGCGGTCGGGGTGCTGGGGATGCAGCCCCGCTGCTCATAATTCAACAAAAACTGATGTTAATTTCATAAGAAAACATTTCCCTTGTGAATCCATATTGGTTAAACATTATATTTTCTTACTTTTATATAGTTGTTTTTGAGAAGATAATCAAATAGTTTTTTATTATTTGCACTTCATCTATAGAAAAAGATGTAATAGACATACAATTTATTAACACATGTATTGATTAGACTGCTTATTGTAGGGTTAAGCCAGCCCCTTTAGGGGGCAGGTTTGCCTCGGGCGAATGTATACAGTTAAATCGGGCACGCAGGAGGTGGCTCAGCCCCCTTTTTTTTTTTTGCCTCCTGTGCTACGTGGGAACCTCGGTTCTGTAAGTTTATTTAATCATTAAAGTTGTGATTAGGAGTATATTAAAAAAAAGGGGGGAATTATCTGGTTTGATGGGATGATTGGTATTTGTGACTTACTGTTTTTAGAAAATTATATTGGTACTGTTTCTTGTATATTGATATATTGAATATTGAATGTGAGTGTTCCTACCTCTATTTTTGTATAAGAGACTGCTTATATTGTATTGATACATCTACCATATCACAATGTACATTTCTACCTCTAATACTATTTATGTAATAACATTGTTTACATTTGATATGTAATGACATTGTTTACAGGTGAAGATCATTGTCTTCATATATTGCACAGTGTTTATTTTCTTAGTTTTCAAATTAGATAGGTATTGAGAATTATGTGTTTGTCATATTTATTTTTAGATTAACCAGGTCTTTTAGATACATAGAGATTATATTTAGTATAGATAATATAATCTTCAGCCTCTTAGAAGAGCTGTAGAAAATGGCCTTTAATCTAACCTAGAATTCTGTGCCAATGAGACACAATTACTCCTGGCAACACCACTCTACTCCCGAGAGAACATTGAGCACCAAAGACACTCCACTGGGAGCTTGTCTTCTTGACAGAACTGGCCTTTGGGTTAAGAAAAGCCCATACCTCAACTACTGACTAAGATATGAAACAGGATTGTCTTATCTTGCCAAGACAGGGTAGGATAATTCTAAGAAAGTTCCTTACATTTGATAATGGTATGTCAGTTATGTTAGGCCTTAGCTAAAGTTGGTTGACTCAACATTGCAAACGAGACTTTGGGTGACTGCCCAGGTAGTCAGTTGTCTCTGTCATTTGTTGCACATTTTGGATATCTCTCATTTGTTAAGTAATATTTATTCCCTTCTCAGATCTTTGATGGAGTTGAAGATTATTTAATTGTAGTTACTCTCTACATTATTTAGACTCCTTGAGATAAAATATCTAGCAAAATTTTTGTTCTCAATATTGTTTGTTATATTTATCATTTGTTATTATTGTTTATAGTTATATTTGGTTTAGTTCTGTCTTATTTAGACAAAAGGAGGAGATGTAGGGTTAAGCCAGCCCCTTTAGGGGGCGGGTTTGCCTCGGGCGAATGCATACAGTTAAATTGGGCGAGCAGGAGGTGGGTCGGCCCTTTTTCTTTCCTGCCTCCTGTGCTACGCGGGAACCTTGGTTCTGTAAGTTTATTTAATCATTAAAGTTGTATATATTCTTTAATATTTGCCTGCATTTATTCACACCGGTACAGCTTATTTTTTATATTTGTAATTATTTGAACTGTCTACATTTTAGACTATAATTTTCTGTTGGAAAGTTTTTAAAGTGACATATACACAATGAAATAATTTTTCACTCAGTTTGTGCTGAATATGCAATATATATATCAGATTATCCTTGAATTATGGAGTTCCACAAAATTTGGTTTTGAAGTTGTGCCACCATACCCAGATTGACAGTCAGTATTTTACTTATCAAAACAGCAAAAACAAAGAAAAACTTTCAATATTGAGACTGATTTTGTGTTTCTTTTGTTGTTTATAGAATTAAATCAAAATTTAAAATAATTTGCAAAATGGAAGGTTTTGGATAACTGTCGTCAAGCTAAAGGTAACTGTTTTACTTAGGTTTCTACTGTGATGAAACAACATGATCAAGAGCAACTTAGGAAGCAAAAGATTCCTTGAAGCTCACAATTGTGTGGTTATACTCCATCACTGAGGAAAGTTGGGGAAGAACCTCAAGAAAGGAATCTAGAGGCAAGAGCTGATGCAGAGGTCATGAACATACTTATTTGCTCCTCAAGACTTGCTTAGCCTGCTCTCTTCTCCATGCTGAGATCCCTGCTCATGGATAACATTGCCCACAAAGAGTTGGGATGCCCAAGACAATTGCTAATGAAGGAAATTCCTCACAGGATTGGATACCTCTCATCTCATGTAGGCAGTTTCTCAACTGGAGTTTTCTCTTTATACATGAAGCTAGCTTGTATTAAGTTGACAAAAATCTACCAAGCACAGTATCACATGCTGTTAGCTATAAGAACATTGTTTAGTAAGATTGCAATGGAATCATGTGGGAAAGTAGATAATGAATTGCTCAATGGCAATTTTCTCTTATCTAATTTTCATTTGTACTTTCTGAGATCATTTTTAAGTATTTTTTGAAGACTGACTCTGGAGAAGGGAACAGTGCTTATGATTTTTGGAGGTGAATTCTACTTAGAATTTGAAATGAATTTAAACCACAATAGTTTCTACAAGATTTTGAATTTATATAATGCTTTATATAAAAGTTTAAAAATTAGAACACAGGGTGGGACTTTCCTTAGTGTTTTTTTTTTTTGTTTTTTTTTTTTTTTTTTTTTTTTTTTTTTTGAGACAGGGAGGGTTTCTCTATAGCTTTTTGGTTCCTGTCCTGGAACTAGCTCTTCTAGACCTAGATTTTTTTAATTAATAAGCAAATCAGACAGTTTTTTTCCAAAGTTGATGTAATTTACCTGTTTACAAACATAATTTGCTTTTGCTTTACCTTATTCCCAGTAAAAATATACTTTAGACTCTCCAGGTTCCCACAGGCTATTCCTGCCAGGAAAGCAGGAAGACAAAGTGCAGATCCTCACCTTCTTTCTAGTCCTCCTAATTCTGTTCCCCAGTCCCATCTTCACCTCTGCAACTGAACACCTACAGCACCTGTACAAATCTTATCTCTAGAGGAATCCATAGGTCTTCATCTCCAACTCTTTGCTTTATCTCATTTCCCAACTCTGACAGACACTCCCTGGGAACCCAAAGACAACTCCTGGAAAGGAAAGTTGGTAGACTAAATCCTCATCTCTCCTTCCATTTCTACAAGTTCAATTCACCTGTCCCATGTTTAGCTCTGTAGAAGATTTTGTGTTGTGCCTTCATTTCAATCTGAATCCCCATTATCAGTGAATGAAATAAGCAGATACTAGTAGACAACATAGATTTTCTCCCCCTCCCCAATATAAAGCCTGACCAATAGCCCAAGACCATCCACATATCAAAATCTAGGTTCCAATACACAGAAACACATTTTACCTGGTACTCACAGTGGCCACATTTATCAAGACCTCATCACACCTGCATAGGAAACAGAGAGGAAGCAGAAACCAAGGAACAAACATTCATCCAATGAAAATAATAGCAGACTTCAGTGCTTCGAATTTTAATCTACATAATCCCAGATGCACAGATGCCACTGTAAAAGGCAATTACAACAACCAAGACAATATATCTCCAAGAGAGGCAAGCCCAACAACTGCCATAGCAAGTCATTAGTATTCTAACCTATTTGAAAATCAAAGAATGACCTTATAACAGCCTGCATGAGGATGATAAATATCCTTTAAAAAGGCTTTAAATTTATGAAAAAAATAAAGAATAACAAGAAATAAATAAAAGAGTGCAAGACTGTTAGTGAAATAGAATAAGTAAAGACAACTCAAACTGAGTAAAATTTGGACATGAAAATTTTAAGAACTTTAACAAGAACTGCAAAGAAAAGCCTAACCAAAAAAAAAATTACAAGAGAAAGAAGAGAGAATCTCAGACATTGAAGAAGCAATAAAAGAATTATATGCGTTGGTTAACAAAATGATATGTTAAAAAACAAACCTCTAGCTAAAAATATCCAGGAAGCCTTGGACACTATAAAATACTACATCTACAAATAACAGAAATAGAGGAAGTAAAATTAAACTAGGTCAAAGGCCCAGAAAATATTTTCAACAAAATCATACAAGAAAATAATCCCTCACTTAAAGAACAAGATTCTTTTAAAACTACAAGAAGCATACAGAACACCAAATAGACTGGACTAGAAAAGAAAGACCTCTCAACACATAATAATGAAAGCAATATATATACAGAACGAAGAAAGAACATTAATAGATGCAAGGGAAAAGAACAAGTAACAAATAAAGACAGTCATATCAGAATCGCAGATGACTTTTCAATGGAAACTCCAAAAGCCAGAATGTCCTGGACAGATGTTTTACAGACTCTAATAGACCACATATGCTATTGTAAACTCTATACCAAGCAAAAATCTCAGTCACCATAGATGGAGAAATTATGACATTCCATGATAGGCAAAATTTAAGCAGTATCTATCTGCAAATTCACCCCCAAAAAAGATGTTACAAGGAAAACCCAAATTAAAAGAGATTAATTACACACAAAAGTAATCTCAAATGTGTAAATGAAGACTGCTTGCTTGCTTTCCAGCAAAAAGGGCATGTACACTTTTTGTTCTTTCAGTACATGGAACCATGTAGTGATGAGGCAAGCAGGCCTGCTTTTCATTCTGCCTGGCTCCCGCGTGGTTAGCTTTACACCCAAAATAACAACACACAAATTGTATTTATTTAAACACTGCCTGGCCCATTAGTTTCAGCCTCTTACTGGCTAACTCTCACATTTTGATCAACCCATTTTTCTTAATGTGTGTAGTACCACAGGTCGTGGCTTACCAGGAAAGATCCTAACCTACACCCGTATTGGGTCGGACAATCATGGCGACTGCCTGACTCTGCTTTCTTTCTCTCAGAATTCTGTTCTGTCTACTCCACCCACCTAAGGGCTGGACTATCAAAAGGCCAAGGCAATTTCTTTATTAACCAATGAAAGTGACACATAGACAGAAGACTTACCTACATCAGAACCATGCCAAAATTGGGCCAGTATCTTAAAGGCTATTAAGTTAAGGAGTTCCCACAACACAGATGAGCAAATCAAAAAGAAGGAAGCATATACACATACACACACACAAACCACCACCACCTCCTCCAACAACAACAGAAAAAAAGGACTGAATAATTGATGTCTCTCAATACTAATGGTTTCAATTCCCAATTAAAAAGTCAGAGACTAATAGAAATAATGTGAAAACAGAATTCATTCTTCTTCTGCAACTAAGAAACACATCTTAACATCAAGAGCAAGTTCCAGGACAGGCTCCAAGGCTACAGAGAAACCCTGTCTTGAAACAAACAAACAAACAAAAAGGCCTAAACTTGGGCAAAAGTGTGGAAGAAAATATTTCAAGCAACTGGAACAGAGAAACAAGGTGGTGTAGCCATTTTAATATCTAACAAAATAAACTTTAAACCAAAAATAATCAAAAGAGAAGCATCTCTCTTTTAAAAGGACATTGCATACTAATCAAAGAAAAATCAGTCAAGAGGATGTTTCAGTTCTTAGCATCTATGCCCCAAACATTAGTGCAGACAGATATTTTACAAGAAACATGGCTACAGCTAAAATTATGGATTAATCATCACAGACTGAGAGTATATGACATTAATGCCTTACTGTTGCCAGTAGACAGGCCTCCCAAACAAAAAATAAACAGAGAAATGCAGGAGCTAATTGCAGTTGTAAATCAGATGGATCCAAGAGATATTGACAAAACATTTCACTCAATCACACACAAAATATAAACCTTCTAATAACCTCATGGAACTTTCTCCAAATTGACCACATACTTAGAAATGAAGCAAGTCTCAGCAGATACAAGAAAATTTAAATAACTCCTTGCATTCTATCAGGCTACTGTGTATTAAAGCTGGATGTCAACAATAAAAGAAAAAACAGAAAGCTTAGAAAACCTTGGAAACTGAATGGCTCTCTATCAAATGGAATGCATCAAGACAGAAATTAAAAAGAAATTGTTTAGTGTCTAGAATTGAATAAAAATGAAATACACAAGATATAAAAACTTAATGGGACACAGTAAAGGTGATTCTATGAGACAAATTCATACATAGCACTAAGTGTGTACACAGAGCCATCACCCCTATGTTCTAACACTGTTATTACAGGAAGGTACACAGCACACTTTAAAAAGTGAAATATACAAAACAAACCAGCCACAACACTTTTATCTATAATGTTGTGCTAAGCAAATAATATGCTAGAGACACTGGAGCACAAAACTTTCAGATGTTAGCAACTTACCCCATTTTACCTATTAATAGAATGAAAAATTTGAGTAGTCTTTTATAAACATTCTCACAGCGAATTTATCAATACTATAAACGTTCCCATAATAAATTTCTCCCCAATACTATAAACAAACAAATTATTTCAATAAATTTCATTTTACATAGCTGGAATTATATTCAAATTGCCTCTTCTATACAGAAACAGGTTCATGAATGGATGAAATATTTTGCTATATGAATATTTATAAATGTATTTACATTTTTGCCACATGTTTTCCATTTATACAGCATAGAGTTGATGCATATGTTAATACTTTCAGCTCTTCTGTATATAAAAGTGAAAAATAAACTTTTTTTCAGATTAATCGTTTTATATTGGCTGTGCTAAAAATAATTACACTTCTAATTGCTTATAAAATATTCAATCAAATGCCCAGATTAAAGAATTTGTTATGGCACAGACTAATGAATGTGTTAAGCTGAATTTTGGCTTTGGTGTAAAGCTCTGGTCAAGAAGTGCTACAATCTGAAGAAGAAAAGTGTTGAATTGTATGAATGTTGCTTGTTCTCCTGTTCTTTTCCCGGCTGCCCAGACTCCTGAAATAACCACACAGAAATTGTATTAATTAATACACTGCTTGGACCATTAGCTCTAACTTCTTATTGGCTAACTCTTACATCTTAATTTAACCCATTTCTAGTAATCTGTGTACTGCCCCAAACCTGTGGTTAACGGGCAAAGTTTCAGCATGTCTATCTCTAGCAACAGCTAAAAGGCTTCTCTTTGACTCTGTCGCCTTTCTTCCCGAATTCAGTTTAGTGTGCCCCCCTTTCCCCGCCCCCAGCTCTACACTGCCCTATCACAGGCCTAAGACAGTTTCTTTATTAATCAATGGCTTTCACAGCATACAATGGGGAATCTCACATAAGTAAGAATTAAACATAGTTAATGCTCCCAAAGTAAGAACGGATTTTGCATGTATGTCTCTACTAAGAGTTTAAGTAAAGAATCCAAGTATTCTAGATTTTGTTATTCAATAATTTTAAATTACTTATCTGACAGAGTTATGGTAGTTTAGAAAAAGGTTGAATGCCTACTCAATTGTTAAAATGTCTTCTATCTTCTGCCTATTTATGTAAGAAAAATTTTCCTCAGAAAAATTAAAATGAGCCCAGCAGTGGTGATGCACTTCTGGGAACCTCTGTGAGTTTGAGGCCAGTCTAAATCATAGAATGAGTTTCAGGACAGTCAGGCTGCAAAGAGAGATTCTGTCTCCAAAAAAAAATAAATAAATAAATAAAATACATGCAAATAATAACAAAGTAACAAACAAATAATAAAATCAAAGTATCAAAGTAAACAAAGCACCTAAGTGAATAATTCATTTTATTCATTCTAGAAGAATGTATGTTCATCCATAATTTTCATCCAATAATAAATCATTAGAAACTACATTAAATATATGCTGTTCTTTACATTTAAATATTGCTTTCAGAAGGTACAATATTTGAGATGAGTATAACTAAATATAAGTGTTTATTAACAAAATTTCCTGCAACTGAAGGCTTATTTGTTATTGGAAAGAACATATAATTATATTTATACATAATCTGTATTTTATTTTACAATGTTTACTAGTTAGAATATAATATATGTATATACATAAATTCACACACAAGCATATTTTGTTTCTAAATATTGCAATTAATATATTTAAAAACATTGTAATGAGTTGGTATGCTATATTTGTGCAAAGTCTTCTCTTATGACTCAGTAGAAGATAAATTGCCTAGCATGGGTGAAATCCCATGACCATAAAACAATTTAAATCATAGTGGGTAGGAAATAAAAATGTAAAAATGTGTAGAAGAGATATCTCAGCATATAAAGGCACATTTTGCACAGACTGTTGTCCTCTGAATTTAACACATACAAAACACACACAGAGACATACACACACAAATAAATAAAATTTCATAAATAAATAAAATATAAACAAGGTGAATATTAGACATTAATATTCACTTGTAAGTGTCAATAAGAATTTTAAGACATTAAGATATTAAGATTCATTGAGTTTAAAATTTTATTGTAAAATATCACTAATGTGTCAGAATTTAAATTATTGAAATCACAAATTTGATAAAAGAACTAGCATAATTTTTCAACACAGTAAGTATATTGATTCAAAATTAATTTTAATAACATTGCAATAAAGTTTACACAACACAATGTTTTTCTTTTTAAACTGTTGCTTATCTTTCAAGCGCTGTGTTAAGCAGAAGTAATATTTCAGTTTTTCTCATTCTTTTAAAATGCATTAATACTATAATTAACTGAAAATATTGGTAGCATTATTTTTAATTAAATAAATCATTAATTAGATTTCCCAGTACAATCACAGTTTCCCCTCCCTTCCTGATCTCTTCCCAGTCCCTTCCTCCAACTTAAACCTATCTACTCCTTCTCCTTTGCCGTTAGAATAGTGCAGTCTTCCCATGTAGATTAGAAATATCAAATTGGTATTTCTATTGTTATTTCCTTTCAGAGATTTATAATTAGTGTACATTTATTCATCTTTGTAGTTCAATGTATTTCTGTGTTTTTTCTTTTAAGTGTTCTTATGTACTTTAAAATACACACACACACACACACATGCACACAAACACACACTGTATTTACAACCTTTCCTTTTTTTCCCTACAATCCTAGTGTGTATTGCCTGCTTTCTTTCATATCATTGAAAAGATTCTGCACCCTGGTAAGCCTCTCTGCTAACACAATAATCCAAATCAGACCAAATAAACTGAATTAGAAAAGGCCCAGGATTAATAGATATCAACACTCTCTAATGGATTTCAGGCCCCCAGAGTGGAGCCGGGGAAGGAAGATTGGAAAACTATGTGTTATTTCTCTGGGTGCTGGGTGTTCTTTGGGTGCTGTTTAAATACCCCGTGGGAGAGACCTTGAGCATCTCTGGAGGGAGGTCATCTTTTGGCAGGCTTTCTCAGGTGTGGAGTCTAGACTTAGGCAATTCCCAAGGTAGGGAGCTTGGAATGGAACTTCCACCTGAACAATCATGACATCCTTTTCTGTAACTATTTTTATTATACACTAACATGTAATCATACATAAATATGGAATATTATTTATAAAATATATAACACATAAAATATCATATAAAATTTTCTATATTATATGTTTTATTTTTTTTCCTGAGTATATTTATATGATTTTAGAGTTCACCACTTGGTAATTGACAACTAATCAGGGATTTCATCTGTTGGGTAAATTGATCTTCCTCTTAGCAGTCATTAATTACCGATGGCTTTTCACCCAGAGTTGTACTTGTGCAAGTTTCCCAACCTATGTTAAGTCAACCAGTGTTGTCATTATTCAGGTCTTACTTAGGTTGTCATAGTGTTTTCTTCTCTTTTTCTTTGTCATTTGAGGTCAAACACAGCAAATAAGTCACTTGGTCATGCAAGTATGATTTACAAAATGAATTATTGTGTTTTAATTATTTGTGTTTAGGAAGCATTTTTCTTTCATTTCATTAGAAATTTAAAAACATTTTACATTTTCAGTTTATTTCTAGGCTATAAAAAGATATCATAGTTCAAAAAGACATTTTAAAATTGTATACATTTGAATCTATTTAATATCTAGTCTCATGTAGTCAACAATATATTATACTTTTTAAAAGTTTTGTTTGTCTCATTTTTATACAGTGGCTACAGATTATAAAATAAAACAAAGTGTTTTGGGTTTTGTTGTGTCTTGTTGTTAATAGAAGTTCTTTTATTCTTTATCTTATATTTTTCTTTGAGATTACTGTGTTTCCTTACCAGATGAGTGTGTGTGTGTGTGTCTGTGTGTGTGTGTGTGTATCAAACCCTTTCAAATTGTGTGCACAACAAAATTATATCATGAAAGTTTTACTTGGATATAGAATTTGGACTATCAATCCAGATTCCTAATTAATACACAAACATACACAGAAATATTTTCCATGAGATTTTTGTTTTTCAGAAACATTTCCTACATAATTCACCATGCAATACAGAAAGGCAATATGCTTTTTATTTCATTGTGAATATATACATACTTGTTTTTAATTAAAAGCAAACTTCTATTGAAATAATTATAAAAATAAACACATTTTCCCTCCTCCCTTGCACTTTAAATTAAAGTGATACAATTTAAAATCAACCACAGCTTTCTTGAATCTCTGCTGCATGAAAGATTATCCTATCAACTTGTTTTAAATTTTAGGGATTAAAAATTCAACAAAAGGAGGCAAGCCAATTTTCTTTACTACAGTAAAGTTCACCAAAAGTTTAATTACTTAAAAATTATTTTCTCCAAGGTTTTGAAGAACTTAGATTTGGAAGTCAATGCATCTAGATATGTTTCAGGCAGAAACATTTTTTCAATTATCTTTTATCAGAGGTTTTATGAAAATTTTTAAACAAAGTGTTCTTGTGTAGATTTGTAAGATTTTATTGTTGCCAACTCATTTAATTCATAATTTTCTTCTGCTTCAAGTACAACATTTACCTGTTAACTTTTTATTTTCAAAGTAAACAACATCAGCAGGTGTAATATCTTTCTGCATAGTTTCGCTTGTTTGTTGTAATTTTTCTGTAACTGAAAATTGGAGAACTTTCCACTGGATTTTCCTATTGTAGTTTATCTTCAAATGCATTTGCTAATTTATCATATAACTCATAATAATGATGGAATATGCTTTGTAATTATTTGAGAAATGAGTGACAAAATAAATGCTCTCTTCCACAAGCAATAAATTGCAGGCACTTGTGTAATAAGTGCTGATTACCACACATGTATAGAGGGGGGAAAAGATACTCGCTGGTGATCATTTCCCTCATCTTTCATGTGAAAGAATCTCTCATAGCAGCATTGCAGCAAGCATCTGTGTGGACCTTCTGTGATAAGCATTGCTGGCCATTCACTCATAAGTAAGGAAAACACTTGTTATTGATCACATTCCTTTATTTCATGTGATTTTCTCAGGCTTGTATTGTAGTATGACTATATGTATCTGTAGTAAAAGACTTATTTCCCTGCTGTCTAGACCTGAAATAATCACACAGAAACTATACTGCAACATGTTGGGCCAATGACTCTAGTGTATTCCAAGCTAGATTTTTTTTTTTTTTTTTTGGTTTTTCGAGACAGGGTTTCTCTGTGGCTTTGGAGCCTGTCCTGGAACTAGCTCTGTAGACCAGGCTGGTCCAAGCTAGATTTTTGCATCATAAATCAGCCCATTTTTATTATTCTGTTCATCACCACAAGGTTGTGGCTAAACAAGTGAAGTTCCAGCATCTATCTCCTTCAGCAGCTACATGGCATCTCTCTGGCTCCTCCTTCTTTTCTTCTCTATCTCTGCTTAGATTTTATACCTTGCTCTATTATACCCTGTCATAGGCCCAAACAGCTTCTTTATTTATTAACCAACAAAAGCAACACATATAAATAAGAACTTCCTAAACCATTTTCCCCTTTCTGTCTAAATAAAAAAAAAAGGTTTTTAATTTAAATTAGTAAAATTACATATAAGAAAATAGGTATTCAGCAAGAATTACTCTTACAATATTTATATCTATTTTATCTTTTATCTTAACTAAGAAAAACTATAATCATAACTATCTATTTTCCAAATTCATCCAAGACCCCAGAAGGATATAATATTACCTAAGTTAACACAAAGTGCATTGCAAGCAACTTCAGAACTCTAGAATTGACAGAGACATCTTGTTACCTGGACAGTCTTTCATGAGGCATGAACCCTGAAGGACTGTCTCACCTTTAGGCAATCTCAGCAGTTATTTTGTGAGAGTCCTGCATGTCCAATATATACAACATACCATCAAGAGGTTCAGGCAAGAGCAGTTTCTTGCCCAAATGGAAAATTAAAATATGTATACCACATCATTGGCACTTAATCAGGTTTTCAATGGGCAACTGTTTTGAGCTCAGAAAAGGCTGGTTCAGTGATCACGCATTTATTGGAAGTTATGGCCATTATGAGTATACCTGCACAAATAATGACAGATAATGTCTCTAATAAAATGGAACAGTTTTTTTTTTCTTATCATATATCAACATATTGCAGGTATATCAAACAATACTACAGGTCAGACAGTTAAAGAAAGATCAAATTGAACTATAAAAGATGTGTTAAACAAACAGAAAGGGATGGGAAAACCTCCAGGGAAAGATTTTATTATTCTTTATTAATCTTGAACTTTCATAATTCTAATGATTAAGGAACAACAGCAGCAGAGAGACATAGGATAATAGAAAAAACTCTGAATTAAATCAGTAGATGTATTTCAAGGATGTATTGACCTCAGAATGAAAACCAGGAGATGTGCTACATTGGGCAAGGTGTTTTCCTCTTGTTTACAAGGAGAATAAAAGTTAACGTTATCATCAAAATTAATAAAGATTCAGTTTGAAAAAGAGAAACCTTTTGAGACAGAGAGATAATAGCTAATCCACAGAGATGATGATCATAAAGGTGGTAAGGAAACCTCATAAGGGTTGTGGCGGGGTTCTGTTCCAACACCAAGAGAGAGAATACAGTTTTGAAAAATTTCCCCCCTCTGAAATGGTCTGTCAGTTACTCTAGGCCATAGCCAAAATTGGGTGTTCCAACATTGCAAATGAGACTTCAAGTGATTGCCCAGGTGGCAAGTTGTATCTGTTTTTTATTGCATAATTTGTAAGCTATTTGATTGCACTTCATATCTATTCAAGCAATATTATTTTCTTCTCAGGTCTTCAATGTGGTTGAAGACTACATATTCATAGTTACTTTTTTTTTTCTCATGACTTAGCTAAGTCATTTTTAATACAAGACTTAGATTCCTTAGGATAGAATAACTGTTGAAGCATTTAGCATTTCTTGTTTGATATTGTTTATGCTGGTTATAATTCTAGTTATAATACTTGATGTTTGTTTTTATTGTATATAGATTTTTATTGGGTTTGGAACTCTCCTATTTTGAACAAAAGGAGGAGGTGCTGTGGGAACTCCTTCAGCCAATAACCTTTAAGATACCAGCCCACTTGGGCATGGTCTCTTGTACTATAAATGCAGACATAAAGCTTGCATCATTCTCTTATGGTTGCTTCATTCAGTTCCTGTTTTCTGTTGGTGAAGGAGATTGTTGATCTGTGAGTCTACCCAACAATGAAGGAACCTTTATTATACTTCTTTCTGAGCTAGTATGGTACTACTTTATTGAAATCATCTATATGTATCCAAACTTTACAAATGAAGATAAAGATAAGATGTTAAAATAAATTTAATGATTAAATTTTAAAAACCTACTCAAGTTGAGTGATTAAATTAAAGCAATTCAAATATCCAGCAACATCCAAGTAATTCCTAGATTTTTTTTTAGGGTCAGAAGCAAGTTAAAGAAGCATGGATAGACTGTCATGTAATCAACAATGTTTCTAAAGTCATGCATGCTTGTAGTATAAGCATGATCAAGGTAATCATAGAACTAATTATCACCTAGGAGACAAATGACTTGATACCTTCTTATCCTTGTTATCATTGGCAAATAGAGGCACATTATTTCAGAGACTTTATAAGTCCTGGCTTGAATCCTCTGGTTTTACATTATTTACTCAGAGACATCCTGTTATATGAAAAAGAAAAAGATAAGCCATAGCCCACTCAAAATAATTTACTGACAGAAAATCATGTTTATGTTTCTATATTAACCAGCACGTGAAATGTCAACCTCTTAAACTACCTTTGTACTTTAAGGAAAAGAAAAGGAGCAGCAAAACACATGTGGATATGCAGCACTGTCAGTTGTTTATTAGGAAACATCTGATGGAGCCAAACACAGCTGCACAAATTCTCCCAGTTATAAATGACTCTCCTCAAAAACAGCAAATAGCTCCTCACACTAAGAGCCTACTGATGATAACACCATCCCTTGAGGAAACAGTGTTGTTCATGCATAGCATTTTTAAATGAAAAGGCACTATAAAGTTCATGTACAAGCTAAAATGCAGGGATGAAAATACGGTTACCAAAATATTTTAATATCTAGAATGTGTCTTAACTGTTAATACAAAGAGGAAACTTATATTGGGGTAAATAAGAAATGAGTTGGATGAGCTTTGATCAGATTGATAGAAGGATGCAGAAAAATTTATAAGGCATTACAACTACAAAAAATGTGAGTGTTCTCATTCTATTTAAAATTAATATTGATAAAATTTTTTTAAATGGCTTTTCATTTGGATAAATTTATTTATGATTTTTGTTTTTTGTTTGTTTGTTTTTGTTTTATCAAGACAGGGTTTCTTTGTAGTTTTAGAACCTGTCCTGGAACTAGCTCTTGTAGACCAGGCTGGTCTTGAACTCACAGAGATCCACATGCCTCTGCCTCCAAAGTGCTGGGATTAAAGTTGTGCACCACCATCACCCACTTGGATAAATTTATTTATCACCATCCACCTGGAAATACAAAGAGAAGTAAACATTTCAATTAAAATAATTACATCTCAGATCTCAGTACTGAAACATTATTTGTGTCTGCTTTCCTTCACCTGAAACATGGTTGTCAGCACTGTTTTTTTTTTTTTTTTCTTTTTCGAGACAGGGTTTCTCTGTGGCTTTGGAGCCTGTCCTGCCTCTGCCTCCCGAGTGCTGGGATTAAAATTTTTGAATTTTCTTTTTTTTTTCTTTTTTTTTCAGCACTGTTAACATACAGCCTAATATGCAAACTAAAATACCATAAAATATCCAGAGCAAAGAACAAGTACAGAAATAAAGATTTCTTTAGCATTTCTCTTGTTTACTTATATATCAGTTTTATTATCCTTATGTATGTTCTCTACTTAAGTAATTATGCCATGAGGTTAAAATAATTTATTAGAAAATTGTCAGTTTCTCATTTATCTGTATAATATTTTCAGAAAGTATAGGCTGGAGAGATGACTTAGTGGTTGTAACACACTATGGTCCTATCACCACAATGGGCAGCTAACAACTACCTACATATGAGTCTGGCTGCAGGGAAGTATAAGTTGTTTTAGATGTGTAAAAGATTTTAAAAAGTAATATTTTATTCTAAAAGGGAAGTAATACACATACTACTCACTATTTGTCAGGGACAATGTACAGAAGAAAATCCAGGTTCTGTATCATCAGCAAGAGAAGTTGAAGGTCCTACCAAAGGTGGACCAGGAAACCATGGTATAAGAGTTCACAACATTTACAAACTTTAAAGAAGTTTGGTCTTTTTAGAGAGAAGTATTAATCTGATATATGTAGCAACAATATTAATGAACCCCGTTCTTCTACGCTGTGTGTAAGAGAACGGGGTTCATTAATACTATTGAGAGGAAAACTACTGTTTGATACAGAATTATCCAGTACCTGATAACAATTGACTTGAATAACAAACACAAGAATTGGAGCTGAATTTAATTTTAATGAATTATTTTTATATTTATCTAGAATAATAACCATATCCTAGTACCTCCAGTTTAGAGTTCCTGATGTTGTATGAATGGAGTTCAAAAGTTTTTACTAACATTCCGATTTCTTTTTGGTTTGATATCATTATGTTAAAACAGTTCGTTTCTTCTCATTTACTAACATTGTGGATAAATTCTCTAAACACAGCCTACTTTATAAGCAGCCTGCTAAGTCATACTGAGAGAATTATCTAGACCAGTAAATGCAAACATCAAAATAAAAAAAATCAAGACATATTAAAAACCAGGAAATGTGACTCCTCCAAAAGACAGTAACTCATCAACCATGACTAAATTTAAGTATAGTGAAATATCTTTTTCCATTTTCTAGGCTGCCATTTTATCTTATTTACCATGTTCTTTGCCTTACATCAATCTTTCAGTTTCAGGAGGACCCATTTAATAATTGTTACTTTTAGTGTCTGTGCTACTGATGTTATATTTAGGAATCAGTCTCCTGTGCCAATGTGTTCAAAGCTATTCAAGGCTACTGTCCACTTTCTCTTCTATGAGGTTCAAAGTCACTAGATTTATGTTGTTGCCT
This sequence comes from Microtus californicus, assembly GCA_028537955.1. Taxonomy (NCBI): domain Eukaryota; kingdom Metazoa; phylum Chordata; class Mammalia; order Rodentia; family Cricetidae; genus Microtus; species Microtus californicus. The sequence goes on from JAQJZF010000001.1 coordinate 123,150,178, forward strand.
TTAATCCATGTGAAATTGAGTACTGTGCATGGGCTTAGATATGGATCTATTTGTATTCTTCTATGTGTCAACATCCAGTCGTGCCAAGCACCATTTGTTGAAAATGCTTTTTTTATTCTGATGTAAAATTTTGACTTATTTATCAAAAATTTGGTCTTTATATTTGTGTGGATTAATGAGTGTCAGGGACTTCAATTCTATTACATATATCCACATGTCTCTTTTTAGGGCAATACTATGCTGTTATTATTGCTATAGCTCTATAGTAGAGCTTGAAGTCAGGAATGGTCATGCCTCCAGAAGTTCCTTTATTGAACAAGATTGTTTTAGATATCATGACTTTTTAAATTTTTCCATATGAATTATTTATTTATTATTGCTTTATAAATAATACCATTCAAAATTTCCACTTTCTCCCCTCTTCCCTTTCCCCTTCTGCTCCTCCACTCACCCTTCCCCTTTCCCTCCAGTCCTAAGAGAGAGCAGGGTACCCTGCCCAGCATGAAGTCTAACGCCCTTACCCTCCAGCCAGGCTTAGGAACATATGCATCTAAATAGACTAGGATCCCAAAAAGTCAGTACATGCTGTAGAGACAAATTCCCGTGCCATTATCATTGGCTTCTCAGTCTGCTCCAATTGTCAGTCACATTCAGAGGATCCAGTTAGATCCCATGCTTGTTCATTCCCAGTCCAGCTGGCTTTGGTGAGTTCCCATTAGCTCAGGCACACTGTCTCAGTGGGTGGACCAACCCCTAATTTCTTTTGAGGTCTGTGTAGAATTGTGTTGGGATATTGACGGTCATTGCATTGAATCTGTAGACTGCTTTTGATAAAATGGCCATTTTAACTATTTTAATCCTACCTCTCTAAAAGCATGGGAGATATTTCCCTTTTCTAATATCTTCTACAATTTTTTCCAAAATTTAAAGTTCTTTTCATACAGGTCTTTACTTGTATGTGTATATATATATATATATATATATATATATATATATATATATATATATATATATATCCCATATATATCCCACATATATATATATAATTAATTCCAAGATATGTCATATTATTTATGGGTATTTTAAAGGGTGATGTTTCTCTGATTTCTTTCTCTACCCATTTGTCATTTTTACATAAAAGCACTGCTGATCCTCTTTACTTAATCTTGTATCACACATTACTGAAGATATTTATCAGCTGTAGGAGTTTCCTTGTAGAATATTTGGGGTCACTTGTGTATACTATCATATCATCTGCAAATAGTGAAAACTTGACTTTTTCTTTTCCAACTTGTATCTCCTTGATTGCCTTGATTGTCTTATTGCTCTATCTAGAACTTCAAGTACTATATTGAATAGATGTGGAGAGAATTGGCAACCTTGTCTTGTTTCTGGTTTTACTGGAATCACATTTTGAATTTATCTCCTTTTATTTTCATATTGGCTGTTGTCTTTTGCATATTGCCTTTTTATGTTTAGATATTATCCTTGTATCCCTGTTCTCTCAAAGACTTTTAACATGCAGGGGTGTTGCATTTTGTCAAAGGCTTTTTTAGCATCTAATGAGATGAGCATGTGGGTTTTTATTTTTTCCTTCATTTTGTTTATATGGTGGATTACAATAACAGATTTTTTTAATTTTGAAGCATCCATGCAGCTCTGGGATGAAGACAACTTGATTATGGTGGATAATTTTTGATGTGTTTTTGAATTCAATTTGCCAGTATTTTATTGAGTATTTCTACATGGATGTCCATGAGGGAGATTGTTCTGTAACTCTCTTTCTTTGTTTCATCTTTGTGTAGTTTTGGGTATCAGGGTAACTGGAGCCTTATAAAAAGAGTTTTGCAGCGTTCCTTCTGTTTCTATTGTGTGAAACATTTTGTACACTATTGGTATTAGCTCTTTATTGAAATTCTGGTAGAATTCTGCACTGAAACCATCTGAATCTGAGGGTTTTTTTTTCTTTTTTTAGAGACTTTTAACTGTTTCTATTTCTTTGGAGTCAATAGATCTTTTAAATATTTTATCTGATCTTGATTTATTATTTCTATTTTGTATCTATCCAGAAAGCTGTCCATTTCTTTTAAATTTTCCAATTTTATGGAGTACAGGCTTTTGAATTATGTCTAATGATTCTCTGGATTTTCTCAGTGTCTGTTGTTATGCTCCCCTTTCCATTTCTGATTTTTTAAATTTGAATATTCTCTCTCTCTTTTGGTTAAACCTTCAACTAAAGAATGGATAAAAAATATGGTACATTTACACAATACTCAGCAATAAAAATGAATGACATTATGAAATTTGTAGAGAACTGTAGGGAAATGGAAAAAAATATTTCTGAGTGAGAAAACACAGACCCAGAAAAACAAACACAGTATGTATTCACATGTAAGTGAACATCATATGTAAAGCAGATGATCAATCAAGAGACCCAGAGAAGCTAGGTAACATGGAGAATCCTAAGAGGTACTCATGGATAGCCCTAGGAAGGGGAAATCTATGAGATTTCCTGGGGAAATGGAGGGGTAATGGGATATTGTGGGGCAAAGAGAAGAGAATAGAAAATACGAGCATGGGGGAACTGAATGTTCAGTTTAGAAGAAGGATGGAGAGGAAGAGCATTGAAAAAGTTATGTTGATAGAGGGAGACATTATGATTATGGAAATTCCAGAACACATAAGAATGACTCCAGCTAAAACTCCTAGCTAGAGTGTAGACTGTGGCAGAACTGCCCGTTCCCTGTAATTTGATTGGTAACTACCCTAATGGTATTAAAGAACCTGCATCCAGTAACTGATGGAAGCAGAAGAAGAGATCCAGAGCCAAGAACTGGGCCAAGCTCTGAGAGATCAGGTGAAGAGAGAGAGAAAGGATTGTATGAGCAAGGGGGATCAAAATCCTGATGGGAAAACCCACAGAAACAGCTAGTCTGAGGTTGGGGCAGCTCTTGGATTCTAGACTGACAGCTAGGGAGCCTGCCTAGACCCTCTGCATCTGGGTTACAGTTGTGTAGCTTGGCCTTTTGTGGGGCTCCTAGAAGTGGGACCAGGACCTGTCCCTGATGTATGAGCTGACTCTTTGAAACCTATTCTCTATGGTGGGATGCAAGTGGGAGGGGTGTGTCCTAACTCAACTTCATGAGCCAGGCATTCTTGAGTACCCAAACCCTTTCTGAAGAGTGGGTGGGGGAATGGACTGAGGGAAGGTGGGGGAAAGCAGGAAGGGGGAGGGTTAACTGTGGTTGGTATGTATAATCAGTAAAAAATTTTGAAATAGTATTGGAATAATTAAAGCACTAAATTAAAAAGAAAATAATAGTCAAAATTATCAAAGGTGTCAAACAAGACATAGTCATATGAACTTAATACAAACACTGGAGAAGAAAAGTAGCAATGTGGAGAAAAGTAAGTTAATGCAAAGGATAAGAAAAAATGCAATATACATGACTGAAAAGAGAATAACACAGAAGAAAGATCAAGCAAGAGAAATGTAATATTTTTAAAAAGGAAATATTAGAAATTTTAAACTAAAAAGCAAATAAAAACTTAATAGAAGCATGCCTAATAGAATTTATCAGACAGAGAATAATTTAACAAGAATAGAAGAAAATGTCAGGAAAATACTAATATCAAATATCAATAAGGTAAAAGAATAATATGGACAAATTATTCAAAAATTCTAGGATAATATGAAGAGTCTGAACCATTTAGAATCCACAATTCAAAGGAAAGAAAGGAGATACAGACTTAATAAAAATAATCTATTCTGAGAAGAAAAGCAGAAAACTTTCCAGATAAAGAAGAAAAGTATATTCAAATAAAAGTAAAATTTAAAATCACAGTAGTTATGATCAGAGGGAAATAGCTCTAAAACACAGGGGTTTTTTTTAGCATGGAAAAATAAAAAAAAACTAAGAAGTAATATTAATAGCAATATAAGAGATTCATCCTCATCTTAATGCCATAAACTGCAGCTTTAGTCACCCTAAAATCAAAGAAATCTTGGAATGATATATTTTAAGCACTAGAAACAAATAATTGTTAAGAGGACTGCTATCATACACACACATATATTTATGGGTGTGACCATATACATACATACATACATATATATATATATATATATATATATATATATATATATATATGTAGAGAGAGAGAGAGAGAGAGAGAGAATTTTAATTTGTGTCTGTGTCTACATAAGTACGCCATTTACAGAGTCCAGAAGATGTCATCAAATACCCTAGAGTACTTTCCGAGTTATAAGATACATGAATACCAGTCTAAACTAGAAAATTTCATTTTAACCAAGCTGGAGTAGTAGATGCTATTTTACAAATAATAAAAAACAGAGGAGAAAGATAATCTCCCTCATGCGAACACAAAAAAGAAAAAAATTCAGAATCTGGAGATCATGGAGTGGAAGGATATCAAGCAATGGAAAGTCAGATCCAAAACTCTACATAGGTATTATATGAGAAGGAAGATCTCAAACCAAAACCAATCAGAAGAGGTAAGGAAGACCACTACATATTGATTGATAAGAGAATATTCATGAATAAGAAATGAATATTAGATGACTTAAATGGATCTTTTCCTAGAAATGATGTGATACAGACCATTACAAACCATACTACAAGACCAGTATTGCCCCAATAACAAAATTGTATTAGTACAAAACAAATAAAAAAACTAAAATCCAATTTCCCAATGAACATCATGCAATAATCCCTTTTGGATTTTAATATACTGAGACAAAATTATTCCACTCCCATTTTCTTTATTGATTTTATTTAATGATAAAGGGAAACCGAATTTTGCCCAGTAAATTTTTTTTGGCATCAATTGGTAGACTCATTTGGTTTCTATTCTAAAATCTGTTTATATGTTTTATTACATTTATCAGTTTTAACACGTTGTACCAAATTTGAATCCCCTGGGCAAAATCATCTTAATCACAATAACAATCTTGTTAATTTATTCTTGAATAAAATTCCCAAGAGCTTTATCGAGCATTTTATAATTTATGTTAATTATTCACTGTTTTCTTTGTTTAATTAATGAAAAAAATGAAAATTAAGCCATCGTTAGTGCTGTATTCCACCCAATTTAGAATGATTGTCAACAAGTTCAGTACTTTCTTAGAAGAAAAGAACTGTGGATGAATTTGATCAAAACCTGTGCATGTATGAAATTCTCAAATGTTAAATAATATAAAACTAGAAGTTCAACAATACATATTGGTGCAATGATGAGAATATTTATGAACATTTTGTGGTAATTTAAATTTATTTTATGACTGTAGATGTCAGTTTAGAGGTTTCTCCAACCACCAAAAGTTGAATACTGACTGTGTGATCTATCTGTATAATCCTAGCTATACACCAAATCGTCTCTAGATCAGCATAACAGAGAGAAACTTGTATATGTACGTTTGATATTAGATTTTTCATAATTCTTAAGAAATCAAAACTAGTCCAGATATCTATCAACAGATGGATGAATAATGTATACATTGAAATGAAATTTATCTAGCTACAAATGAAAACGTAATTGTGAAATTTTTAGGAAAGTGAATATAACTGGATACATTTATGCAAAATATGTCAGATTCATCATAAAAACAAATGCCACATGCTATGTTTTCCTTTATAACTACTTTATACTTACTCACATCCCTGTATACATATATGAATAAAACTAGATTTTAAAAATAGAAACTTGACCATGAAAGCAAAGAGAACCTAAGGGAGTTTGGAGAAAAATACATGATAGATGATAATATAATATATAGGTAGATAGAGAGATAGATGAGAGCTAACTAGCTAGCTAGATGATAGAGGACAGAGGGATATTTGAAACATATTATCAGGAGGAGGATTATTTTGGGAGGATGAAAGAGCCACAAAGGGAGAGAGGGATGGATACAGTAGGCAAAGGGATGAGAAATGAATTATAATGAAATATATGCGGAAGTACAGTAATGAAAGCCACAATGTTATTACAGATGCTAACTTAAGATAACAGGAAATGTACCAAAATGCACCTAAGTGGTAGATTTTCCTTCCAGTTAGTAAGCAAATGTTGTATGCTAACACTTTATGACATGGATTACTGGAAATTTTGTTTATTGCTGAATACAACTGCAACCTTGTATATCATTGAAAGAATGAAAATTTTTTCACATACATATTTATTCAATACTAATAAAGGTCCATTTCTCTATCTTTATGCTATAACAACATATATTTATATTATAATCTTTATGGTCAAAAACAACATTAAAACCTTTTATGAAACTATTTGAAATATCTCACCAGTATTAACATGTGCAATTTAATTGACACATGGAATTTAAATATATAGCATGACTTTGTAGATTATTAGCTTTTTATTTTGTCATTTTTAATACTTTTTTTATTTTCTTTACTTATTTCGGGGGATATTCTTTGTCTGTTAAGCTCATGGTATTTCTTAGTGTTTGAAATTTTTAAGGGAAACAATGGAAAATAAGAGATGAAGCATCCTCATCTGTAGAATCAGTTAGATGGCTTGCCCTCTTGAGTTCATCACCTGCTGTGCAGCAGTTTCCTCTGCGATTGAAACAGCCATCCTGCAAGGAAGATCTTTAAGCAGAAAGATAAACAGCTCAAAACAGCCTTAGGAAGCCCCTTTAACCGACCATATTCACTAGGCTCCTTTCTGCCAGAGTAAGGAATAAAAAGTGGGAGTTCCTCTGAGACACAGCAAAACCAAGGTGCAGAAAAGACTCTGGGATAAGACCAACTGCCTGAAAGAAGCAGGAAACAGCAGAGTTTCTTACATGATGTTTTAGACAATGGAATCACTTGGAAAGGATATTCTCAGTGAAGCAGCACAGGGTCTACACATGTCTGTCCCAGGTCTTCTGCATATGTGTTATAGTATTTTTAAGGGACTCCTGGATGTGTGAATGAGTGGTCTCTGGTTCTTCTGTCCTGTGTTAGGTCTTTTTTTTTTCCTTCTGTTGGTTTGCCATGTATAAATAGATGTGAAAATACACACGTGGTCTTCCCCCTTCCTCTTCGGTGGTCCTGTTGACAGTTTTCCATTTCCCCTAGGGCCACCCAGGAGCATAAACATCCAATTAAACCTGGATATTTTTTAATCTGGTCTGATTGGGATTAATTGTATCAGCAAAGAGCTTATTTTAGGAAATATACCTAACATTTTGGAGGTCCCATGGAGGGACTGTTTTTCCCCATAGGCTCAAGACCATGTATTGGAAACATCCCTACACTCTCTGCCGAGCTAAATCAGCTTCCAGGCTGGAATGGCTTTGTCTCAGTGAGTTCCTGTTATTTGGCTCTATGGTGATAGGGTTTTTGGGTCCATTTGCGTTTACTTTTGTTGATTTTTGGGCTTTCCACTAAAGTCGCCATCGCCATGAATGTCCATTCGAAGCGGCTGAGCCAGGCTTAGCTGAGGTGAAAATTACATGGTCAGAGACGCCTGCTATTCAATTTTCACAACCCTATTTTGGCTCAAGGGTTGTGCTAGTTGACTCACTGTGATAGACTGGAGCTCCATAGTTAGACATAGACTTTTAAAATGGACGCTTGCAATCGAAGCCAGATCTGTTATCACCCCTGGGCTGCCTCCTACAAAATCTTTATAAATTGGGACTATCTGACGCCATCTGTCAAAGGCTAATTTCTCAATGCACTAAGATTTGGCCTTAATACGACTGTCACAATGGGACATGGTGTCCACCAGAGGTAACTCTTGAGTTTACCACCCTCTGAGACCTAGAAAATTTTGTTGCCATGGGGATAAATGGACAGAACTCTCATACGTCTGGGCACTGAGCTTTCGCCCCTTCCTCAGTGGCCAGTGTCTTACAGCACTGGTTTTGGTGGCGAGGGTCATGGCTCAAGAGTCCCTGCCATCTGGGAATTGGGATCCTGATAGTTCCACCTGACCATGCATCCAAAGGCACTGGCTCCTCCCCCAACTCCGTCAAGCCCCGGTTACTGAACAGGCTCCTGTGGAACAACATTCTCCACATTCCTCCCCTTACCCACCTCTACCTACTCCTCCCCAGCCAAACCAGAAAATCAAGATCAGCTTCCTCTCTAACCACCTTCCTTCCCTGCCCTCCCCACCACCATATCTCCCTACCCCCCTACACCTCAACTTACTTCTTGGACTCCCTCTACACACTGGCCTAACTCCTCCTAATCTCTCCCATCTCCTCTCATACAAGATCTCACCATAACCCAGCCCTTCTCGGCCCTCTCTGGGAAATGCCGGGAACCTATGACATTATTAAGGTTTGTTATGTTCACTTTTCTCTTCCTGATCGCTCTTAGATAGAAAGGCAGCTGGGTTCCTCCTTCTCTGCTAATCCTTCTGTTTATATTGAGGAGTTTTACTATCTGTCCCAGGCCTATGATCAAATCTAGCATGATTTCTACATCATCCAGGCTTCCGCTCTCACTCTTGAAGAGCTAAGTAGAATTCAGGAAGCAGCTAGACAGTACACTGATCAAGCTCACCTATTAGTACAGTACCTGTGGGGAAAGTGGCCGTGCCAGCCACAGAACCTTACTGGGATATTCAACCTGGCCAGAGCAACTGACAGAGGTGGGTTATCATGGTTTGTTGTCTGCTTCAGGTTATGGAGATGGTCTCAGAAAAAGTAGTTGTTAATTTTGACAAACTTCAAGAGATCACACAACTAGCTGATGAAAACCCAGCCATTTTTTTTACACCGATTACAAGAGACCATGGTCTCTTATATGCTAGACTGGACCTAGCCTCCCCAGCATGAGCCACAGTCCTGGTAACCCATTTTATTTCTCAGTCAGCATTATATATTAGATAACAGTTTTTTAAAAAAAAGCCGAGGAAGGTTCCCAAACCTCCATACAGGAATTGGTGAAAATGGCCTTTAAAATTTTTAATGCCTGAGAAGAAACAACTTTATCTTCCCAACAGACAAGGCTGCAATAGGCAACAAAGTTCCAGACCCAAGCCTTAGCAGCTGCCCTGAGGCCACCAGGACCACCAGAAGGGGGACAAGGGAGGTCAACCACATGACTCCATCCTGCCAGAGCTCAGCCTAAGTCAACCTCGCCAGCAGGCTGTTTCAAATGTGGTAAATGGCCATTTGGCACAATATTGCCCTGAGCCTCCATTGTCTAGGAGGACATGCCTTATCTACCAGCAACCTGGGCACTGGTAATCACAATGCCCCCATCCGGGCTCATCCTCTATGCCATGACATGGTGGTTCAGCAGCACCAACATCGGCAAGTGAGATGGTGCTAGCCTTTGAACTTCTCTGCCTTTCAGAGGATTGATGCAGCCCAGATTTAGTGACTCTCTGAATGTAGGGTAATGCCGCAGGTAGCGGCTAAGTCCATCACTTTTCTTTTGGACATGAGTACTACCTACTCTGTTTTAACATCTCACTCAGGCCTTATGTTCCCCTCACCATTTCAATCATGCGGGTAGATGGGACCTGCTCCTTCCCACTTAAAACTTTGACACTACCCTGCATCCTTGCAAGGCAATTTTTCTCTCATTCTTTCCTAGTTATACCTGTTTGCCCTGCACCTCTACTGGGTTAGGATATTCTCAGCTGTTTTGGGGCCACACTCACTTTGGCCCCCACACAATCTCCTGAGTCACACTTTATTCTCACTTTAATAGCCTCACAGGTTTCTAGCCCAGATTATTCTGTCCCTACTCTCCCTGATCCACTAGATCCCCAAGTATGGCACACTTCTACTCCTGTGGTTGCTACTAACAACCATCCATTCCTAGTTTGCCCCACAGACCCTTCATCCTTCCCTTCCAGACCCCAGTTTCCTATTTCTGAAACCCACTATTGAGGCCTTAAGTCTATTATCACTCATCTTCTATCTCATGGACTTTTCATTCCTATCCACTCACCCTGCAGCACTCCCATCCTTCCCGTGTGTAAGCCCTTTGGTGCTTACCACTTGGTTCAAGACCTCCCCCTCATTTCTGAGGCAGTTTTTCCAGTTCACCCACTGGTTAACAACCCATATAATCTCCTGTCTATCATCTCTCCTACCAGCTCCTTCTTTACTGTTCTGGACCGAAAAGATGCTTTCTTTACGGTCCTTTTACACACTGACTCATACTTCCTCTTTGCCTTCACCTGGGAGGACCCTGATTCCTGGTCCCCCAGACAAGTTTATGGCAGGGTCCTTCTCCTTGCCTATCACCTTCCAGCCCAAACTCCTCCACTGGTGGGGTATCTACACTTCCTTTTCCTTCTGAGGTCCCTTCTCCATTCACATGCTGACAGGTGTCTCCGTGACTCTATACTAATGGACTCTAATGCCCCTAAACCTGCCCTGCACTCCCTAGGGGTCAGAGTACTCCTAAAACAGCTGGCTTCTAGATCTCTTGAACCTCAATGGACAGGACCTCACACAGTAATCCTCAACACCCCTTTGGCTGTCACAATCCTGAGATATCCCTGCTGGTACCATCTCTCCAGGCTCAAGAGGGCACCTACTCACCTACTTGGTCTGTCCAGCAGTTAAGACCTTCTACCCTCCTGTTTTCCAAGATATCACAATAAAGGGTCTATCTGCTCATCATCCTGGTGTATTTGGTTTTTTTTTTTTTTTTTTGGTGATACAAACAAGATGGGTAATAACAATATTTTTTCTCCTAGTCACTTGCCCTCTCATCTTCAAGAAACAGATGCCTGACATCTCCGGGATGACAGTAAACAGGATGCCTCTCCAGCCACACCTCTCCCCTAGTGTGAACCCAGCTCTCCCCTTCCCCACTTTATCCCATGCCCACAGGAAGTAGCCAGACTTGAATCTATGCTCCTTTATCCAAAGAGAGTCTAAAATGTTAGTCATAAGTATCACCTTAGCTTTCTGTCACCCCTTATACAAAGAGTCTGAATGCAATCCCAGCCAAACCTTGTCACCTCCCTAGGGGAGGGTCAAAGTAGCCTGTCAAACCTTGATCCCTCCCCAGGAAAGGTCAAGACCACTCCCACAGCCTATTTAAATTGCACCCCAGAAAATTAACACATGGTCTTCCCTCTTCCCCTTTGGTGGTCCTGTGGGTAGCTTTCATTCCTTGCTTGGACTACCTGGGAGTGCAGGAGTCCAATTAAACCTGGATATCTTTTTTGTTGTTGTTGTTTTAATTGACTTTTATTAAACTCTACAGTTTTCTCTGCTTCCATCCCTCCCTCTTTTTCTGCCATTCATGCCCCCACAAAGTCCCTATGCTCCCAATTTACTCAAGGGATCTTGTCTTTTTCTACTTTTCTTGTAGAGATATATGTATGTATCTTTAGGGTCCTCATTGTTGTAAACCTGGATATCTTTTAATTTGGTTTGATTTGGTCTGATTGGGATTAATTACATTGTACTTGAAATAATTCCAGCTTCTGAATTATATGGACTGGTTTTAAACCCCAGCTCAAACTTTTCTTTACTGCACACACTAATACATTAGCATTAAGATGAGAGACAGAGCATACCAGCATTGGACCAATGTTCTGATTCTCACAATAAATAGCCTTATTTCTTTTTCAAAATAAAATACTTGCTACAGAATCAATTTCATATAGTTTACCTGGAACTCTCCCCGCCTCCACTGCCCCATTGGGAGATTAAATTCTTTATTTAAATATTTTCAATTGTTTGCAAATATTTAACACAAGGGGTAAACAGAAACTGCCCTACTCCATCACTCCCCACCCCCAATTTATAGGGCAAAAACAACCTAGAGGAAAGATGTCTGGAGACCAAGGCAGGTAGTGGTTAAATGGCATTGCCTCAATCAGTCCAGGCTAGCTTGGCGTTAGAGAGCCCCTTGTCCAGGTGCTAGCATTACAGGTGTTTACCACATTTATCCTGGCTCATACCTGGGTCAGAGATATCTTTGTAACCTGGTAACTGGTTATCCGGCATCTCTTAAGGCTGACTTCTGACATCTTGGACCTGTCCGAAGCCTGCTAGATCCTAGTCTCATGGACTTCCACTGAAGAACTCTGGGTCTCCCCTCATGAACAACTTCAGAAAATTTCTGGGATGGACCAAAGGAATTTGTTTTATAGTTAAATTCTTAAATTTACCCATACTATTCATAATTCATGAGTACAGTAAAAACTAAATGTGGTTTTCTGTCTGAATACTCCATTGCTCACAGATACTTCTGAATTGACTTGTTTTGCCCTGTCTGTGCCATTGTCATTCTGCTTAGGACACTTCATTTGTCTGGTCCAAGTTCAGCATTTGGAACAGAAAGGAATTAGATATGTGGAAAGATTAACTCTGAGTAGAGTGGATTCAGAGAAGGAAAGAAATGTCATTGATCCAAAATTATCCATTCTGACTTTCCAATAACTTAGTATAATATGAAATTCCCTTCAAATATAAATATATAGAGAGAACCAAAGATAAACTCTTTTAGGTATATAAGGAAGGGTGGTCTTCCAGATGGAAATATATTCTCTCTCTCTCTCTCTCTCTCTCTCTCTCTCTCTCTCTCTCTCTGTGTGTGTGTGTGTGTGTGTGTGTGTGTGTGCTTATGTGTGTGGTGTTGTAGTAATTAACATTGCATTTAGATTTACTGTGCTTAAGAGACAAAAAAAGCTTTTAACGTGTAAGCCTCTGACTTGTACAGACTTGTAGCCTACTTTCCTTTCTTTTCCCCAAATGTTAAAGACTCTTCTTAAGTTGACTTATTTTGTAAAAATTTGCTGTTAAGAAAGATAATAAGTCATAAGACTTACTGCTGTTTTGTTTTTTATTGAGAAAAGGAAAAAAAAAGTATCCGCCTCCCCCCAGCCTCCCACTTCCCTCCCCCTCCTCCCTCCCCTCTCCCCCTCTCCCCCACTCCTCTCCCCCTCCATCTCCAGTCCAAAGAGCAGTCCGGGTTCCCTGCCCTGTGGAAAGTCCAAGGTCCGCCCCCCTCCGTCCATGTCTAGGAAGGTGAACATCCAAACTGGCTAGGCTCCCACAAAGCCAGAGCATGAAGTAGGATCAAAGCCCCGTGCCATTGTCCTTGGCTTCTCATCAGCCCTCATTGTTTGCCTTGTTCAGAGAGTTCGGTTTTATCCCATGCTTTTTCAGTCACAGTTCAGCTGGCCTTGGTGAGCTCCCAATAGATCAGCCCCATTGTCTCAGTGGGTGGGTGCACCCCTCATGGTCCTGACTTCCTTGCTCATCCTCTCTCTCCTTCTGCTCCTCACTGGGACCCTGGGAGCTCAGTCCAGCGCTCCAGTGTGGGTCTCTGTCTCTATCTCCATCCATCACCAGATGAAGGTTTTGTTTTTGCAATCAAACTTGTTTACTCTGCACAATGACTAGAACAACTGCAAGACAGAGCCTAGAAACTGAGGTATTTTCTTTCACTGAAATTTGTCTTATTCTATGATACAAGTTTCCTTACTGAAACTGGAGTTTCTTGAGAGTTTGGATTGGCAGGCCAGCAAGCCTTAGGGTTCCTCCTATCCCCATCTTTCCAATTCAACTATTACAGCCACACACCTGACTTTTGAGGTGGGTGCTGTACTTTGAACTAAAGTCCTCACTCTTATGCAACAGCACATTACTGAACAAACTATCTTCTCAGTCACCTTATTTCATGTTTTTAAAATATACAGATAATAGCAGATTAACCTATTTTAAAAATTTGTTCTATAAAATTTCAGCTGGTTTCCATGGGAGATTGTGAGGCCACCACCAAATAGGCTCCCATACAAGTCCATGAGGCTTCCACCAAGCAGTGTTCTATAGATGTCTCTGATGCTCCAACCCAACAACCCAACAAATCATGACAAATATATCACTATAAGTATTCCATCATTGTATTGGGAAAATGTTTCATCAATGGAAAGAGCTTGTTATGGAATCATAGGACAGAGCCCAAATACCCAGAACTCACACTACACAAAGATCTTTCACAAGCATATAGAGTGAGGAAATGTGGAGATAAGAGGATCTCTGGGGCTTGGGGGACACAAACATTGCTACAGATTCAATGATAGTTTCTGTCTTGGGAAAATATGGTAGAGAGTGATAGAGTAAGAAACCAGGTTTCTTCTTTTGGTCTCTCAACACACATGCAGTCATGTACCCAATGCATGCACACGTACATACATCACATAGGCGATGCATGTATGCACAAAGGGGAGACAAATAAAATATTTTCTGCCACCATGGGTATTAATTAAAGAAAGCTTGAAATATTTGGTTTCAAAGTACTTCTTTGTACAGCATAACAGCTACAATAGACTTTAATAAGATGTAGCACCATGATCTGAGGTGTGTAGAATCCGATTACTTAACGGTAATACTTCACAAATGAAAGATGAAACCACAGAGGGACTGGCAAAGAATTCGCAATAACACAGAGTTTCAATTTAGAGATTATATTGGAAAACAGTGAAATTTGCAACTAGTTGGCACTCTTCTCATCTTCAATAAGGCAAGTAGTGTTTTAGTAATTGTCAGATGACTGATGCAATATAAACATATGTGTTTATGTAGTTCTGTATTTTTCATGTAAACTGTGAGAGCAAAATCTTTTGAATACTTTCCTTATAGGTACATAGAAGAAAATGAAAATTTATATTAAAATTTGTAGCTTTATTTTATCATTATATAGCTATTATATATTGTTTAAATAAGAAAAGTAAAGGAGGATGCAAGTTCAGAATTTCTAACTTTTTTTGTTTGTTTTTTTTTGTATTTTTTGTTTTATTTTGTTTTTGTTTTTGAGACAGAATTTCTCTGTAGCTTTGGAGCCTGTCCTGGAATTCACTCTGTATACCAGGCTGGCCTGAAATTCACAGAGATACACCTGCCTCTGCCTCCCAAGTGCTGGAATTAAAGGCATGCCCCACTGTCACCCAGCTCTAACTTCTTTTCTAGTTTATGTATTTTTACATACATAACTTACACATTTTTTTCCATTTAGGGGAATACATTATGTCAAATATAACAGAGATAAATATTGTATCACCCAACAAACAACATAATTTAAAAGGCAAAATCATGGAAACAGTGAAAAGTCTAGTATTGGCCATGGAAAGGAATAAAGTGTGATGTTATTTTCTGTCCTTTTTAAATCTTATAACAACCAATGGCTATTGTAGAAAGTAGTCACAATGTGGAGAACAACTGAGCCTGCCTGATTCTGGGGCAATATGAAAAATCTCCAACCATTGTTTTTGTTTTTCTTTGAACCTAAAACTGTGTGGGAAAAATTAAGTATCTTTCAGATTGTTTTATGTTCATATGTATCTGGTAATGCACATACAAACACATACATACATAAACATGCACATTTAATTAATAATAATAATAAAATAGACTACTTGATAGTATAGGGGCATGGGAGTGGGTTGAGAGAGGATAGCTGAAAATTGATCAAGAGCAGAAAGAAGGAAAAAGGGAACAGAAAGTGATGTAATTCTTTTCAGTTTAAAAACAAATTTAAAAACTTTAAAATGATGTAAATATCTACAATCAAAAATTCAAATAAATGTATACAAGTATGTTGTATAGGGTTGTTTCTAAATAGGACTTCTATACTTATTTGGTACTCACATCATGTACAATAACATTTTATGACATGGATTATTTAGGATTTCTTTCATCTCCCTCCTAATCCTTCCTAAACAGTTCACCAACCAGGAACCAAACATTTAAATAGATGAACTTATTGGGGCCATTCTCATCTTAACCATCATAGTTTGTGTTCTGAAAGTAGTTAGAAGTCCTTCGTACTCTTGTCTTTTCTTTATGTTGTGCCAGCATGGAACAATCAATTACTAGATTGATTTCACTATAATAGTTATCATTAAATTATATTGCTTTTTAATCTGATGAAAACTTCCTAGAGTAAATTTGAAAATAAGGTAGATACTTCATTATTTTTCTTCTGGAAAAAAGAGAACTTGACATATGGTAAAGATATTCTTTTTCTTTACTTTGTTAAGGTTCTCAATTTTTACATGAATACTTAGATTTTTATTATAAAATAATTTTGGATGTCATGAGCTATTTTATTCTTATCGTTTTTCTTTTTCCCTGATTTGATTGAAAAGCAAAAAGCTACACATTCAAATATAAACAACTTGATATTTTGGTGATATGCCCATTCCTATCAAGGACCTATGCCACAAATATAAGCATCATCTATAAAATCCTTAACATTTAGAAGGATAAAAGATTAGATAAAAAAAACCTGTATACTAGACTTAAAGTGAGTGATCATTCTTATAGAATTGAGAATTCTCAAAGATTTGATCCCAAAATTTAGTTTGCAAACTGATGAGTGATCCATGCGCTATACTTATGAAATGTTCAAGAAAAATACTAAGTATTTGAATAAATAGTAGAAAGTCAAGTGAGATAATGTAGAACAGGAATTTAAAAATATGTGCCTTGGTTATGTTAAAATGGGTGAAGAGGTTAAAGCTGAAGTAGTATATTTCTGCCTACTGTGGTTTGTACATCTTTGTATGTGTGTATGTATATGTGTGTGTGTCTATAAATACATACACTGTGATTATATATACCCTGTGATATATATCCTGTGATTTTTGTGTTATATATATATTGTACACACATACATACACACACATATATACACACAACCAGTGTTCTGTGGTTTTGGTCCTTTTATGTCTGAAATTTTAGTGATAGGGCTGTGATTACTGAATTGTCTGAGTGCTTTGAAGGAGCTCATGCTAGGTACCAGCAGCGTTTGTAAATTTAAATTTGTGATAACAGAATTTGCTAATTCAGTTGAATGCTTATCAGATCTGAACAGTCTTTAAAATCCAAAAGTATAATCTGAGATGCAGGAAGGGGTTTCCAAAAACTTTATATAAGTTCATGAAGATATGGCAATTTACTCCTTGGATATAAAATTACAACCATTAAAATATCTATGCAATAACTGTATTGAAAAAAGCCAAAAAATTTGAAGAAGAGTAGGGAGAAATATATGGGAAGGTTTAAAGGAGAAGGGGAGGAGAAAAGGTTTTCATTAAATTATAATCTCATAAATTAAAAATAAATGATTAAATAAACAAATAAAGGAGAAAAATAGAGCAAATAAGCTTAATTGAACTTTGAACCCCAGGTAAAGTTTCATTGTTTTCTGAGAACCCTTCCTTCCCACCAAATTCCCTTCTTCCTTCTCCTGATGTCCTCCAAAACCACCTCAAAGAAATTACAGGATGTATTTTTTCAGTTTACTTTTTATCTTGGTTGGTAAGCCTAGCATTAAGAAACAAGTTCTGCAGGCATAAGAATTCTGTGATCTTTGCACTATATGCCAAAGTAGCTAAACACCGACCGAGCTCATACCTGCAAGAAACAAACTTCCCAATCAATTGTTACTGGGAAAAAGTTTAGAAAATATCATCACACATTCTCATTTGTGTTTAACAGCAACCTTCTATGTTGCAGAGTTTTAGCCAATTTCAGTAATAAACAGAAAAGAAATAAAAATTAGTTTAAACTGGTAAGGCACTCTAAAGATTAAAAGAAAAAAATTTTCTCCTTTCCTTATGGACACTGTGTGTGTCTTAAGGTTCTTGTTGCTGTGATAAACACTATTACTAAAAGCAAGTTGGGGATGAAAGGGCTCATTTCAATATACACTTCTAGGTCACATGTGTGTAAATTACTCATTTGTAATTTGTGTTCATTTTGGCATTGTAACAAAAAATAAGATAAGGTAGTTAAAGTTAGAGAGTATTCTATGATTTATTTCTCAAAATCTTAGATGCTGCTGCCACTGCTCCATCTTTTTTTAATGATTAATCTTTTATTGCTTTTATTGTGGGATGATCACAAACTCAGAAAAGCTGTCAGACTTCTCTGATCCTGGTTCTCTTTATCTGTATGTGTGTCCAAGTTATAATTCTAAATATATTACATTCTCATTCTTTCTCCGTGTGTGTGGGGGGGGGGTGGTAGGATGGGTGTGTGCTTTATAATTCCATGCATTACATTCAGTATCATATTAGTTTTTAACATCTATAGATTTGATAGAGTCCTTTGGCTATACTGAGTCTCTGATCACAGTTTTTGAAGAACATAGTACAGTTATTTTGCAGGATTGCATTTATTTTCAATCATTGTGGAATCTTCATACCTGACTTTAACACACCAATGTTCTGTGAAAATAATTCAGACACTATAAAACGGATGTGTGTGCCTGTGTGTGTTTGTGTTGTGTAATTGTTTTCTTTTCTTTTTGGAGACAGAGGAAGGCTGTTAAGGTAATTGAAACTGACAAGGAATTCAAGACAATGAAGAGCCTCTTCTTCTGAGGTTACAGAAGTGGTAACCCACTGCTAGGAATGGGAATACTTTGACCTACCCAAACTTTGTGCAGCTAATTATAGTGATGTAGGTTTGTAAGTCATGATCTCTGTTGTGGTGGGATTTTCATTAACAGAGGTGCCCTCATCACTCATGATCCTATAAGTAGCCCCAATAAACTCACTTGTTCAACAGCCAAGACTTGAATATAACCTTTCTTCTTAATCTCTCTGCATCATTTCTTTTCAGGATGAATAGAAATTTACTGCTTAGACAATGCCAAGCAACATTCATCATTGTACCCTATGTGGAGTCACATGACACAGTCATTGCATTATTGGAAACTTTGTGATCACAAGATTAGGGTCATAGCTCCCACAACATCCACTTTAAGGCTTTGTTCTCTTTTATAATTGGTGAATCCTGAGGAGATATTTTAAAGGTGAGTAGTGACCCCACTTGTCATGTGTCTAATAACTTATATCAGTGTTTTTGAGTGACTCCTTTCTTTACTGATGCTATAGCAGTTACAGTAAAGATATTGTTTCATTTATTTATTTATTCATTAAAAATTTCCACCTCCTCCCCTCCTTCCATTTCCCTCCCACTCCCCCCACTTCCTCTCCCTCACCCTCTCCAGTCCGAAGAGCAGTCAGGCTTTCCCGCCCTGTGGGAAGTCCAAGATCTTCCCCACTCCATCCAGGTCTAGAAAGGTGAGCATCCAAACAGACTAGCTTCCCACAAGGCCAGTCCATGCAGTAGAGTCAAAACCCAGTGCCATTGTCCTTGGCTTCTCAGGCAGCACTCATTGTCAGCCACATTCAGAGAGTCCAGTTTGATAACATGCTCTATAAGTCCCAGTCCAGCTGGCCTTGGTGAGCTCCCATTAGATCAGTCCCATTGTCTCAGTGGGTGATGCACTCCTGACTTCCTTGCTCATGTTCTCTGTCCTTCTTCTCCTCATTCGGACCTTGGGAGCTCAGTCCAGTGCTCCAGTGTGGGTCTCTGTCTCTATCTCCATCCATCGCCGGATGAAGGTTCTATGGTGATATGCAAGATATTCATCAGTGTGGCTATAGGATATGGCCAGTACAGGCACCCTCTCCTCTGCTGCCCAAAACATCATCTATTCCAAGGATGACCTTTTATGCTGTTCCAATCTTGAATCACAAAAGTTTGGTCCAATGTGAATTAAAAATACACCTATATATGTCTTAACATTCCTCATTATCTGACAGCAAGTTATGGCCCATATTATTCTGATACTTTCTCTACTACTTACTTTTGAAAAATCAACATCTCTAGAAATTTCTATTTTTTTTAATATATAAGAACATTAATTTAGAAAGCAAAATCTGGGTACAGTAAGGTGTCATGAATCTAAATCCAGATTTTCTGTTAAACTTTAAAGCCTGAGAGGTTGGTTCCTAGGGCACACATGGAAAAAGATAAAAATCTGCAACTTATCTTCTGAGTTCAATATGTACCCCACGGCATATGCAAGAAAACATATATACACACACATAAATAAATGTAATAAAAAGGAAAAAGAACCTAAAATCTGGAGTATTATTGGTAGTATAATCTTTACATAAATTCCTAGAATTCAGTGGTTGCTTTCAGCATGAAGGGAAGAACAGTAGTAAACTCTTTAAAGAAGAAGTCATGAATGTAAGCAAAAATTAACCTAAATAATGAAATAAAGAGTAAATCTAATAAAAAGATAGATTTTTATATCATAGAGACAGATGGGGTGACTAAATTCCACCCAGCCTCTTTATTCACCATTTTATAAACTTTCTCCATCTGGATAAGGCCATGGATTGTTTCTCTAGCTTTGCCTAGTTTATAGTTCCCTTACTATAAAGTTGTCTCTTGAATTCACTCTATTCAAATTTTAATATATGTGGTCATTCATCATGCAGCTTCATCATATGTTGTGATTTTTTTTCAGTAACTTGTTATTAATTTACTGTTTTGTTAATATTATTAAGGAACACAGGGAGTGCCAAAGAATTTTAAGTAGATTTGATTAGCAATGATTACACACTTGTATAAATTTCTAATACACATATGTACACACACACGCACCCTTGGGATTACAACTAAAACATGAACTTTGGAGGGAGGGAGGGACAACAAAGCTCATGAAATGTTTAAGTCTGTCCTTATCTTGTCTTTCTGATATCTCCAGAGTTATAGAAATTTAATGCATATGCTTGATATTAATTATCTTTATAACTGAAGTCCACCGTGGTATTGCCAAGCCTCTTTCTATGGCAGGATCAGAATGAAGAGCATAATCCCGACAAAATGAACCAACAAATCTTTGTTTTTGCATTAATATATACAGAATTTTCTGATTTCTTGCAGAAAAAGCCAGCTTGGCACATCATATCCACATGCTGTTACCCTCATTGAAAATTTTGATCCAAGAAGGTTTAAATTAAATCTCCAATTTCTTTTATAACTTAGAATTAATCTTTTAAAATTGTAGTGTGTACATTAATTTTTAAATAAAATTAAGAATGACTTTATATTTGAACTTGGAACAAATAAGAGAAAATCCATGTTTAATTCAAAGTATGATATCTAGCTTTATAGATAAAGAGAGTAATTTCAGAGTAAAATTAAAAATTCACATTTTCGTCTGTGCTGCTTTTGTCCTCAATTCAATAAGGCATGGCTTTTAGTCTAACTATCAAGAGAAAAGTAGTTTTTTTTTTTTACCTTCAAATTGTATTGCTGTTCTAATGCATCTACTTAAAAGAAGATATAATACACAAAAAACTTTTGATATGATCTGCTATCTCAGTCTCATTTGGTTTATCTTGTGTTTTACATATAGGGAAGTTCAGTAAATATTGATTGGGGAAAATATGATTTGACTGTTCATTTGAACATTTGCAGGCAATGAAATTAATTTAGAAGCTAAAATCCCTCAAGAGAAGTAGATAAAAAGACTATCATATAAATGTTGCAATATCACAAATTATTATCACTCTCATTCAATATATTTTCAACTTAAAGAAGACAAATAACTTTACATCAGTGCCTATGAATGTTTGGATTGGAGAGTAAAATGGCAATTCTGGGAAATATAAATACAAAAATGAAGAACTAAAACAGCTTTAAGATGAAATTTTTAAAAGTGTTTGTCTACTGTGCAATAACACTAATGAAGTTATGGCGTTGAAGAGACAGCTGTGTGGTTAAGAACATTGTTGTTCTTACAGAAGACCTGAGTTCAGTTCCTACAAGACACATTAGGTGATTCACAGCTACCTGCAATTCCAGTTCACTGGGTATCTAATATTTTCTTCAGTCTCTGCAGGCACTTGCTTGTTTGTGAAACACACTCATACTGAGACATATAAATGAAAATAAAAATCTCCAGATAAAAGTTTACCATACACAAAATGTACTGCAATTGTCTCATGCTCTTTTTTCTGAGCTGTCACTCGGGTTGGCCATTTTATACAGGTTTTACACATGTATCTGTTAGTATATACTCATCATTATAAATGCATTTGAGTGTTCCTGTCCATCTTCTGCCCGAATGCTTGAACTTTGGTAGATACAAGATTCAAATATTTTCAGAGGGCTATACACTGAGATTCAAAGGCAAGCTATTAGTTCTTTGGGAAAGACTGAAAGACTTTTAAAACTGAAATTTTGCTGAGGACAGGCTGGTGAAGACTGAGAAATTGTGAGAAAGATTATTGAAGAAGTGAAAGAGATACAAGAAGCAAAGGAATTGGTAAGATTTTCTGGGTATTCTATTTTTCACTATGTGTGTGTGTGGGGGGGGTCATGAACATGTCGGCTTACTTGCCCTAAGGAGTCCTCATCACAGTGGGTTTGTTCTTATCAACTGAGTCATTATCAACTGAGTCATCCTTCCATTCCCTCAGTTTCTAATATTTTGGTTTTTATTTATTTATTTATTTATTTATTTATTTATTTATTTATTTATTTATTTTTGGTTTTTTGAGACAGGGTTTCTCTGTGGTTTTGGAGCCTGTCCTGGAACTAGCTCTTGTAGACCAGGCTGGTCTCGAACTCACAAAGATCCGCCTGCCTCTGCCTCCCAAGTGCTGGGATTAAAGGCGTGCGCCATCACCGCCCGGCACTTTCTAATATTTTGAAAGATTTTTATTCCATGTTTTCTCTTTTCCACACTTGTGACTTACTTTCCTTCACCTTATTAGCTAAATCAGACGCCTTCTGTAATAGGCATATGCAAGAAAAATCTTGGGTGAGATGGCTGATATTGAAAGATGCAAAATCTTAGTTTACTGTGTGGTTTCTTTCATTAATCCAATGTCAATACAAATCAAATATAATCTAGTTGAATCAAAATACACTAATAGAGCCAAATAACAGAATTTTAAGGTAAAATGAAGAATGTTGTCAACTTTCCTCTTTCCAAGTCAGATAAATTCACTCTGAGAATACCAATATAGACTTAATAACTTAATTTCCTGTATTAATGTCAGCTCGACCACAAACTATATGATGTGCTTTTGAAATTTGTTTAATAAATTTTCAGTGAGATGTTTCTGTTTTGTAGCATCTAACAAGAGGTTTGTTTTTTTTTTTTTTGAAACTAAGAAAATCTTGGCTCTGATTTACAAGTTTTGTATAGATTGCTGTCTATCAAGCCCTCAATAAAGATCAGGAAAACCACCCTACTCAATTTAAAAAATTGGTAATATGAGCAAATGTTGAGCCACATCTTTGAAGGGGGTTTGGGCAAGGATATTTTCAATGATTTTAATTACTGACACAGCATCTAGGGACTGTGAAGGAGGTGCCCAAGCTCTCAAATAATCAGAAATATTGAAAATAGAAGAATGGGGAGAGAAATCAGTTCTTTCTGCAAGCCTCAATGTTTACTGTACTAAGCTTTTGCATAGGTAAATAACTGAAATTGTCAAAAACTCTACCAAGTTTGTTCAGGCTATGAAAGTTACGGCAACTAAAGAAAAGAGAAAAGAATCCACATGTGATACTTTGTGGATGCTGGGAAAATGTGCTGTGCCTGTGTAAGAGATACTCCAGGGACCCTGGCAGACAGCTGTGGAAAGGCTGAGGGGCAGTCGGGTGGGAGGATAACTGACAGGAAAAAGAAGAGCTCTGAGATTCCAAACCAAAAATAAATTCTTCAAACCCTCTGTTGAATAACCAGCAGAGGTGAGGCTAGAATCACTTTTTGCTTGAAGGAAAAGCTCGTACAACCCAGAATTTATACTGATCATGTTTCCAGGGCACCTTTTTATGTAATGAAAGTTTGTATAAATTTCAGAATAAGAAGTTTGCTTTACAATATAAACATGATGACATCAAGCAGTAATGCTGGAAATAGTTTATTTTGCAATTCACTATTGAGTATATCTCTTTAACTTAGATTTTCAGAAACTTTATTTATAACATTTTTTTTTTATTTTTTCCAAGAAAATACAAATTTAACGTGTTTTATGAATCATGGGATCAGAAAAGCCAAGCTTTTTAAAGTTTTGAAAAAAATCTTTTTCTGATGTTAACAAAAAATGCTATTTGATGAAAGAATCTACTTTCATCAAAGTAGATTTTTATTAAGTACCATCTCCTTAAATTCTCATCTTAGTTTATAAATTTTGAAATAAATTTCTGAATAAATAATTTAAGTTTTAGATTCAGTGACAGTATTATGTATTCAACAGAAAAAATATTTTCTAACAGATTTTGTAGTAATTTTAATTATTGCAATTCACTAAATTTTGAAAAGAAAATAACTGATAATTAAGAAGTTACTTTATAAAGTTTTTATTTTCCATTTGACATTTATTTTTTAAGTATTCCATTGCCCCTTTCATTATTGGAAGCCCCCAGCTTCGTCATAAAACTAGAATGTATTCACAGGTTCCCTATGGCTACTATGGAACTGAGCAACAAGACAGAGGACAGATGAACATGCACCATTTGATGTCAGATAAAGAAAAAAATATGTGCAAAGAAGAGTTTAATGATGCAGCTTATCAACTATCAGTAATAAGCAATGTCATGTTTTTCTAAGATAAACAATTGTGACTTTCTTTTATGTGATACAACCTTAGTTTCTGACCAATAGGAGAAAAATGAACAGAAACTATAATCCTGACCTATCTAAGCTGTTGTTTATTTGCTGATGACACCCTGGAATAGCCATGGTCTCACCCAAAACAAACTTACCTAAGACAGCATGAGGTTTCTCTATTTGTTTATGTGTTTGTTTTGTGAATCACTTCTCTAGTTCTTAAACATTAACTATGTACATGCCAACCTGGGTCATGGTGAAAAAGTTGTCAGGGACTGAACAAGTTAAATGGCATTCTTAATGAAAATTAAATAATTCAAATAGTTTTATAATCACCCTCAAATTATTCCTCTCAAAATTTAAAAGCCACATTGAATGAAGAATAAGCCTAGATATATTTTTTACTCTGGGACACAAGAATTTTGAGACTAGTAGGAGAGCGTAGGGCAGTGTGGACAGAGGAGTGAGCTAGATAGAAGGATGACTGGGTGCATATAAATGCCACTGAAGTTCTGCAGCTCAATCCTGGTGAATGAATAAACATAAAAAATTTACCAAATGATTAGGAAGATCAAATAAAAATAAGAAAATAAACAAGGAAAAGAAAGATAACAATACCAGAATATAAGAAGGTGGGTGTGTTAGTTTTCTATTGTCATAATTAATAATAAAGATACAGTAAGTATAATGTTAAAGGAGATTGTATTGTCTCACTGCTTTAGGGGATGCATTCCATAAGCTATAGTGTTCATTGCACTGGATATTTGGGAAGGAAGCTCATCTTGGTGGATGTGATGGAGAAATCCATTTTACAGTCAAGTATAAAAAGGAGACAGGAAAAAACAGTGACTCAGTATTCCATTTGAGGACACATTCATACTCACCTAAAATCTCCCCTAAACATTACCTTTTCCATGTATCACAGGCCCCTAATAGAACCACGGGTTCTGCAACCAAGCACCTGAATTGTGAACCTCTGTACAACATCCAAAATCCAGTATTTACTTGACTACACTATATTTGACTTTACCTCATATATTATATACATTATACTATATATGCTACTTGTATCATGTATCATATATTGTATATGTGTGTATGTATACCCATAATGTTTATGATAAGTATGCATTAATATATATATCAGATGTCATATTTTAAAATTTAAAAATGTACAATAAAAAGGAACAGAAAGAATATATCTCAGAAGTCAAACATTGCTAAATCTAGTTTGTGTTTCTATGGTTAAAAATATACATTTGACCAAGTATTCAATATATAAAGTGTACAGGAAGTGCCTCCATAGTGTGGAAAAATTAACCTTAGACTAATGACTGAAATTTGGATGAAATTAAGACCCAGAAATGTCAAACTGTTTTAAATGATTTATTTATGTTCCTAATCAAAGTTCAGAAATATTGTTAGAATGCACAAATATATGAGAAAAATGTCAAAATTTTAATTTATGTGGCCATAATTTAATGCATAAGAAGAAAAAAGCATGATTTATTGTAATATAAATTCACAAGCCCAGAGATAGAGATTTTGAAATCATTAATAAACATAAACAGTACAAACTGTACTGAAAACTGTTCTTCACATGTTTTCCTAGACTCTGGTGTGTGTGTTAAGGCAGGAATAATGCTTAACATTCATATCAAACATACATAACAGTAAAAGAAATTACCTAAATACCCTGAATGAAACCAGTGTTAGACAGATACTACATAATATGGGTTAGAATTGGCAATAGCAACTGCCCAAATTAAAATATATAGAGAAATAAAGAAATAAAGGAAGTGTTTTTATGTCAAATGATTTCCAAATACTTTTACAAGAAGTTGAAAAAAAATTCAGTTACTGATTTAAGCACATATTATACACCAACTGGTCTGATGGCTATGTTTTTATAAAACAAAGAATCAATTGCATGAAGTTGTTTTTGTTAGGCACTGAGGGATACATCTTTGTGAATTAAGTCCTTCCTAACACAAGATGCTTTCCCAAAGAGCACATCAAAGGCATTGCCACTTATTCATTTAACAGACTGCCCGGAGCACAACACTGTGTATATGGGTTCCAGAGAAAATGTCCAGTGATGACAGAGAACATTAAGCGAACACACCCTCTCAGGGACTCACCATCAGCTCACGAAAGCACCTTTAACAGTAGGTGCAGTGGGGTGTAACTGCTAAGTCTTAGACAGTTATTAATGTCGTGGGACTTTGAGATGAAAGTGAGTATACAAAGCTGTAAGTTAACAAGTTGGATGGGGTTAGGGAGATAACTCGGTGGGTAACAGTTATATATATAGTGTATATGTGCCTAAAGGATAATTGTAGTAATAAAATTACAGCTTTCAGACTTCTATTTAACAGTCCTATTTAGGCAATTAGATAATTGATATTCATGTTTCTCAAAATTTGCAAGCTATGAATCAAAAATAATAAACATTTTTCTATAAATTATGTCTCAGAACACTTTCAACTGTTAAAATAAGAAAATAAATGTTATATTTTTGTTATTATCATGGATACTGTGTTATTTCTTTTCTGGCTATAGTTCATTTCTATTAACTTCATATTATTACTGAAATCTGCATTCTGATATTTTATAAAAGTGTCTCCAGCATCATTTATCCTAACATCATGATATACATATTCAGAGTGAATGCATAGACATGTGCTGCCATTTACAAACCTATAACACATGATGGTTTTTAAAAAGTACCTGTTCAGGTTAATCTAACTGATAGTTTTATTACTATTTCCAATCTATGTGCCCTTAATGGTATTAACTCCATGGGTTATTTATTTTAATATAGAAATAATATATATCTTAATATCCATCTTCATTATTTATTTGTAATTTAATAAGTATGTAGAAATTGTAAACTATTTGAAGCATTTATAGAATTTGAACTTAAAATTTCTGTATTTAGGAACTGTTTATGTTTGGACTGTGTATGGATGTTTGCTATGGTGTGTGCGTCTGTGTGTGTGTGTGTGTGTGTGTGTGTGTGTGTGTGTGTGTGTGTAGAGGTCAGAGGACAATTTGTAGGAGTAAGTTCTCTCATTCCACTGTGTGGATCTCTGAGATAAAACTCTGGTTGTTAATATTGACAGCAAGTTCCCTGAACAAGTTAGCTATCTCACTGGTCCTTAAACTATAGTATATATGATTATTATAATATAATGTTTTATGTATAATAAATAATTAATTTGTTATATTATAATTTATGTTCATATTTATTTTTGTCCTAAAGTTCTTAACACAAGAATATTCTTAGAAGGCATTTTCAGCTGAGTTATTCCACAACTGTCAGACACTGCTATTTGAGAGTTTCAGCAAAAGGATCATTTCTCCTATAGTCAGCATATTGGCTACCCTTCAAATTAGGATATGACAATTTGTGTGCAGATTTGGCAGATATATGAGATATTAAATAGTGGCAGCAGGATATACTGATTTTCTAGTCCCTCAAGTTAAGAACTGCTATATTTAAAACTACTATTTTTTGAGCATTACACTCACCTTCCATCCTTTGTGCTTCCTCTTCATGTCAAAATGACTCCAACTTTTCCATACACTGAGAGTGCTTATGTATCTGACTGAAGGAACAGTTTCCTGTATGGATGGAATATAGACATTAAGTCCACTTTTAGTTATCCCAATCAAATTCCTTTCATAAATTGTAATGAAAAGAACAATGTCAGAGAGTTTACCATTTCAAGTCTGAAGCTTCAATACAGAGTCACAATGATAAAGTAAAAAATGCTATTAGTACAATCATGTAGACCAATGGAACAAAGTTAAAGATCCAAACATAAATAAACTTAACTTCAGTCATTTGATATTTGAAAACAATGCTGAAAAAATACACGGTGTGATAACAAAACATCTTCAATAAATGGTGCTGCAAAAACTGGATGTCTACATACAGAAGGAAAATGGACCTGTGTCTTTCCCCTTGCTTCAACCTAACTCTATATAGATTGAAGACCTAATTATGGAATCTGAAACAAATGACTAGAAGAAAACTAATTACTCATTATTTAAAAGAATTCATTTTTACCTTTCCAGTTGACAGGTAGTGCATACCTTTAATGTCAGGCTTCTTTTTTTTTTCTCTCAGAATTTTTCAGTTTTATTAGTCAAAGATAAGTAGGAAAAATAAAATGTAGCTTTTAGAGCCAAGTGTGGTGGTACATGCCTTTAACCCCAGCATTTGGGAGACAGAAACAGGTAGATATCTGTGAGTTTAAGGCCAGCCTGATGTACAAAGTGAGTTCCTTGGCAGTCAATGCCATTACACAAAGAAACCCTGCATCAAAAACAAAATAAAACAATATACTATATAATATATAATATGCATTATATATCATATGCATAACATTTTTTTACTTTTTTTATTGAGAAAAAATTTCTGCCTCCTCCTATCCTCCAACTCCTCCCCCACTCCCCCCACTCTTTCTCCCTCCCCCCCACTCCACTCCCCCTATCCCCACTCGTCTCCCCCTCCCCTCACTTCTCTCCCACTCCCTCTGCAGTCTGAAGAGCAGCCAGGGTTCCCTGCCCTGTGGAAAGTCCAAAAGTCCTTTCCCCTCCATCCTGGTCTAGGAAGGTGAACATCCAAACTGGCTAGGCACCCTCAAAGTCGGACCATTATGCAGGATCAAAACCCAGTGCCATTGTCCCTGGCTTCTCAGCAGCCCTCATTGTCCGCCATATTCAGAGAGTCCAGTTTGATCCTCTGCTTTTTCAGTCACAGTCCAGCTGGCCTTGGTGAGCTCTCAATAGATCAGCCCCACTGTCTCCGTGGGCGGGTGCACCCCTTGTGGTCCTGACTTCTTTGCTCATGTTCACCCTCCTTCTGTTCCTCTTTGGGACTTTGGGAGTTCAGTCCAGTGCTCCAGTGTGTCTCTGTCTCTATCTCCATCCATCGCCAGATGAAGGTTCTATGGTGACAAGCAAGATATTCATCAGTATGGCTATAAGATAGGATCATTTCAGGTTCCCTATCCTCAACTGCCCCAGGAACTAACTGGGGACCTCGCCTTGGGCATCTGGAAGCACCTCTAGGTCCAAGTCTCTTGCCAACCCTAGGATGGCTCCCTTAATTAAGATATGTGCTTCCCTGCTCCCCTATCCAATCTTCCTTTATCCCAATCATCCCATTTCCCCAAGTTCTCCCCAACCTACCCTTCTCACTTTTCTCTCCCCATTTCCCCTTACCCCTCCCACCCCACCCCCAAGATCTCGATTTTTTGCCCGGCAGTCTTGTCTACTTACCATACCCAGGAGGATAGCTATATGTTTTCCTTTGGGTTCACTTTCTTATCTAGCTTCTTTAGGTTAACAAATTAGAGACTCACTGACATTTATTTATGGCTAGAACCCAATTATGAGTGAGTACATCCCTTGTTCATCTTTTTGGGTCTGGCTTACCTCACTCAGGATAGTATTTTCTATTTCCATCCATTTGCATGCAAAATTTGAGAAGTCATTGTTTTTTACCGCTGAGTAGTACTCTAATGTGTATATATTCCACACTTTCTTCATCCATTCTTCCATTGATGGACATCTAGGTTGTTTCCAGGTTCTGGCTATTACAAACCTCATTTTCGATAAAGAAGCTAAAAGTATACAATGGAAGAAAGAAAGCATCTTCAACAAATGGTGCTGGCACAACTGGATGTCAACCTGTAGAAGAATGAAAATTGACCCATATCTATCACCATGCACAAAACTCAAGTCCAAATGGATCAAAGACCTCAATATCAATCCGAACACGCTGAACCTGATAGAAGAGAAATTGGGAAGTACCCTACAACAGATGGGCACAGGCGATCGCTTCCTATGTATAACCCCAGCAGCACAGACATTAAGGGCAATATTGAATAAATGGGACCTACTGAAACTGAGAAGCTACTGTAAAGCAAAAGACACTGTCACTAAGACACAAAGGCAACCCACTGACTGGGAGAAGATCTTCACCAACCCCACAACAGACAAAGGTCTGATCTCCAAAATATATAAAGAACTCAAGAAACTAGACCGTAAAAGGCTAATCAACCCAATTAAAAAATGGGGCACTGATCTGAACAGAGAATTCACAACAGAAGAAGTTCAAATGGCCAAAAGACAATTAAGGTCATGCTCAACCTCCTTAGCGATCAGGGAAATGCAAATCAAAACAACTTTGAGATATCATCTTACACCTGTCAGATTGGCTAAAATCAAAAACACCAATGATAGCCTCTGCTGGAGAGGTTGTGGAGGAAGGGGTACCCTCATCCATTGTTGGTGGGAATGCAAACTTGTGCAACCACTTTGGAAAGCAGTGTTTCGGTTCCTCAGGAAATTCGGAATCAACCTACCCCTGGACCCAGCAATGCCACTCTTGGGAATATACCCAAGAGATGCCCGATCATACGACAAGGGCATTTGTTCAACTATGTTCATAATGTCAGGCTTCTAAAGGTAGAACCAGGAAGTTGTCTATAAGTTCCAGGTCAGCCTGTTCTGTACAGCAAGTTCTAAGCTAGCCAGAACTGTGAAGGGAGACTCTGTCTCACATTAAAAATAAATAATAAAGAAAAATAAACGTTTTCACTTTAGTGAGTTGATAAATTTCAGGTCATTCGAGCTCCTAAATTCATCCTTCTCAGTAACAAACCATAAACCAAATCAAGATGCACCACAGTCTTAACTGTTGAATATTTAACTGTGACCAATAGATGGCAGCTGATATTATCTCACACATTGTCTTCCCATGGTCACATATGTTGTAACATAGAAGAGAGACCTACATAAACATAAACAAAATCCTTACCACATAAAGACATTTTCTTTTATGGTGGATCCAATGATCTATTGACCAGCTTTTTCATGGAGAAATAAAAATAAATGAACAAAAATTTGAGGTAAATTAAATTAGAAAAAAAATGATTATGAGTGCTTCTAAGAAAGCATGAAGATCTTAGGGATGAACTAATTCCCATGAAAAGTCTTGCATGTCCACACTGGTGGCTAAAACGCTAGTGGTATGGAGAATGGGGATGGGAGGATTGCTGGGACCGGACCTACTATCCCCAATCCTAGTCATTGTTTCAGTAAGAAACCTCATCTCAAGGGAATAAAGCAAGCAGAGAGAGACAGTCAGTTTCTGGCTTCTGCTCCTATGTAAAGACACACAAAACTACACATGCAAGCAACATGTCACACACAGGTAGATCATATGCACACAAACACGCAAATTAATATTTTATGATCATACTTTTGGCAACTTTTAGCTTGATTCCTAGAGCTTCAGCTATTACATCTGGTTGAGACTCATTTGTTTGTGTATAATGATATATTTCTATATTTAACTTATAATTTGTTTACGTGTCAATTTTTCATGAAATTCAGTAAGTGAAAATTTTGCCTTAGCTCAGACTTTATTATCAGTTAACAAAGCAATCAGTTTAAACTTATCTATTTATCACTGAGAAATGTTTCAATTGGAGACCGTGTCTCAAGTTTTGTCATAAATACTGATTTTGATTTATCTTCCAAGGTTGAAATTGGAGAATCTACACAGTATATTTTCATGTAGCAAAAAAGAAAGCCTAGCTTCAAGTTCAGACCTGCATGTACTTTCTTGAACAATTACTATGGGAAAATGCCTAATGAATAACTGGGATAATGTCAGGGGAAGCCTGATTTAATTTTAATTATGAACCACATAAAAGGTATTTAAATTAAAAAAAGAAAGAAAATCTTAATTTATCTTGCATATTTGTACCAGTCAATGTCATAGAGAAGTCTGCAATTATAGCAAGGAGAGGAATAGCCTGCCTCAGTGAGTCCTGCATTATAATAATTGAAATCTGTCATAGTGGTAACAGAACTAATACAATTAATGAATTGTTAAAAATCAGTTGAGTGATGGTTTTATACTATCTGTGTTGGATTAAAACAATCACCAATGTTCTTATAAAGGAAAAGGGATGTCAAAAGCAAAAGTCAAAGTACTGTAATGCGTAAATGGTTTTACTTTCTATAACTGACTTTGGAAAAGGAAACAGGAGATCTGAGACTGTGAAAGTTACCATCTTTAGAATTTGGAAAAGACAAGATCTTCTGACTAAATTGGGAGCATGGGGACTTTGAGGGAAGGTTGAAGAGAAGGGGAGAGTCAGGGAGGGGAGCAAAAAAAGTGTAGAGTTCAATAAAAATTAAAATAAAACATATACAGTTCAATCCACCCAATTTATGCAGCACCCATTTCAAACCCTGGCCAGAGGAGATATACTTCACCCAGTGATGCAGGAAATTAAAAGATGTGATTCGTGCAACAAAGACAATTCTATAATTGGCTTTGATTCACATTTTCATTTTGGTCAAGATCAGGCACATAGTCTGGCTCATTTTGTAAGCCATCTGTGAGATAACCTGTTTTGACTCTGCCGTGTTCCCAAGTGTTGTTGGCATTAGGCATAGTAAGAGACTTCTCTTTAGTGACCTTATATTAAAGTTGCTTTTGATCTTTGTCATTAGTAGAATTAGGGACATGACAGTGGCAGTGATCATAACAGTGAAGACCAAATTGGTAGTAGCAATAGTGACACAAATAGCAGTAGATTCAGTGAATTCCTTGTATTTCTTCCTGAAGATGTAAAATGTGATGTAAAAAAAAAAATCTGTAAAAATCATGACAAACTTTACCTAGTAAGATGTGTATGTGTGTATGTATGTATGTGTAAATAACCTAAAATCATGTATATTTTACATAGCTGTGTTATATAAAAGTAGTCAAGGTCAGTAACAGTAACTAAGCACCTATTAATTGTAAAGAGTTGTGGTCATAAGAAAGGACACAAGAAAATAACAGCCTGATAAAAATTTACGGAAATCATTGGGTAAGAGAAGTAGCAACCTTCAAAACAAAGTTTTTCTCACCTAATGGTGCTAATGAGCAGCTATTATGATCACTCCCACAATAGGCACACAGGTACATAAACACAGAAACACATAGATAGACATGAATACACAGTCATGTGGAAAACTTTCCACAGCTAGTGCTTTTATTCAACACTGTGGCAAGAATCTGGTATTCTGATAAAATGGATAATATGTTTTAAAGAAAGCTACAATATAAAGCAATTTACTAGAATTGTAATTCAATAAAATTCCCTGAATATTAAAGCGCCGCTGAATATAATTTCATCTCCTCTATTTCAGAAAGCAATTTAAAAATCTTGCAGGGCATTAGAAATGTTTCTTATATTTGCAGCCTATTAAATTTTATTAGGTACTTCCATGTACATTGTCATTTGATTCTCACAGCGACCTCATGAAAGACACAGCATTATTATGCTCCATTAGCACAACTCATGACATATAATAGGCAGTTATTAATAAATATTTATTGTTAGAATGGATGAATGGATTCCTGGATCAGTTATGAGGAAGGCTCAATTAAAATAGTTTTGTTGAAGGAGACAAATCTTTGTAAAGATTTCAGCTTTCTCAGGAAACCTTCTTTGTCCCAGTGAGCATGACCTTCCTCTAAAGGTGAAATCACCTTGAGTAAATGGTACAGGGAAATAGAAGAATGTAAATAATTTATTGAAGTATAAATTGGTCACAGTAGAATCTCAAAAGATTGTTTTTAAATAAAACCAAAGCTTCAGTAAAGTAGGTCATTTGCCTTAGTATGTAATAGAGATAAATCTATTAATATAAACACAGCATATATATTTAAAAATTGTAGAATGCCATTTTTGTGTTATAAATAGGTAGGACTGTAGGACACAGCCAGTGATGTCCATTTCTCATAACAAAGATGTTTGAAAGTAAGTCCAGTCTGTCATCCTCATCCAAGGACAATATTATAAACAGACATGCACACATGTGTGTGTGTGTGCTCATGCATGCATATGCACACACACACAGACAGATTGCATGTGGGACTACAAAGGAAAGTGATGACATTTTTTTCATGATGGGTCTGCCTATGTTGAAAATCCTTTTATATATAGTGAAATTATAGTGACAGTCATTGCAACTATTGCTCATTATTTCTCATATTTCAGTATGATATGCTTTATATTAGAAGAAACAAAAGAGTAACCAACCATTACATAAAAATATATTTATTTAAAAAGACAAAAGGTGAGCATTTAAATTTCAATTTGAATAATAACATGCATGATATGTATCACTACTATCTTATAAGTATTGATATACATTTTAGGCACTTTTCTATTGCTCTGAAGAGACAGCATGACTAAATCAAATTTTAAAAGGAATTATTTAATTGGATACCTGCTTACTGATTCAAAGGGATAGTCCATGGCCATCATCATGAAAAGCATAGCATCTAGTCAGGTAGGTATTGTTGTTGTGGAATAATGATTTTTTTTACAATGTGAAGATGTATCTTTGCAAGGAATCTTTTGATTGGTTTAATAAGGAGCTAAATGGCCAATAGATAGGCAGGAGGTATTGACAAGAATTGCAGGTACAGAAAATGCTCTGAGAGGAAAAGAGGCAGAGAAACTAGTCTTTTGTGGAATGATTTAGACACACAGACTGGTACAGAGAGGTAAAAGCCACATGGGAGAACATATATTGGAAAAATATGGGTTAATTTAATTTATAAGAGCTAGTTAGAAGTAAGCCTAAGCTATAGGCTGAGCTTTCATAATTAAGAAGTCTCTGTGTCATTATTTGGGAGCTGGCTGCCAAGGCAGATAAAGACTCATTACACATAATGCTGAAGCAGTAGCTGAAAGCTTACATATTCCAAAATCCAAGAGGCAGATAGTACTTGACCTGGTAGAGCTACATATCGTTATCTCTCATAAAGAGGCCACATACTTCCTAATCAGTCCATCAATTGTAAGCCAAACATGGAAATATATAAACCTTTGAGGCCATGCTCATTCAAACTGCTACAATATGCCAATAATAAAAATCTTATTTTATAAGTAAGCTTTGAGTTGTGATTGTGTTAGGTTTTGAAAATACCTTTGACCACCAAGGCCAGCTGGACTGTGACTGAAAAAGCATGGGATAAAACCGGACTCTCTGAACATGGCGAACAATGAGGGCTGATGAGAAGCCAAGGACAATGGCACAGGGTTTTGATCCTACTTCATGTTCTGGCTATGTGGGAGCCTAGCCAGTTTGGATGTTCACCTTCCTAGACATGGACGGAGGGGGGAGGACCTTGGACTTTCCACAGGGCAGGGAACCCTGACTGCTCTTTGGACTGGAGAGGGAGGGGGAGAAGGGTGGGAGGAGGGGGAGGGAAATGGGAGGAGGGGAGGGAGTGGAAATTTTTAATTAAATAATAATAATAAAAAAATAAAATAAAATTTCCTTGTTTCTTATCTTCAGCTAGTAAAGTTGTTCAAAATGAAGCCTTAGTCACAATCTGGATACTTTAAGGTACTTCTTAAGCTCTTTATTTTCAGTTTTTTATTCTTTAGATTTTAGTACCAAACTTCATACTGTAGTGAAGTTCTGAATTTTTTTATAATTTATTGTTTAGTCTATAAAAGTATATCTTGTGTTTTATAAATTACATAAATTGTAATATTACTTACTTGTCATGTATTAATACATTTCTCCTTCCTATCCAGGACTAGAAAGGTGAGCATCCAAACAGACTAGGATCCTACAAAGTCATTACATGCAATAGGATCAAAAACCAGTACCACTGTCCTTGACTTCCCAGTCAGCCCTCCTTGTCAGCCATGTTCAGGGAGTCTGGTTTGATCACATGCTCCATCATCCAGTTGGCTTTTGTGAGCTCCCATTAGATCAGCCCCACTGTCTCAGTGGGTGGGTGCACCCCTCGCGGTCCTAACTTCCTTGCTCATGTTCTCCCTCCTTCTGCTCCTCATTTGTACCTTAGGAGCTCAGTCCAGTGTTCCAATGTGGATCTCTGTCTCTAGATTCATTCATCACCAGATGAAGTTTCTATGGTGATATGCAAGGTATTCATCAGTATGGCTATAAGATATGGTCATTTCAGGCTCCCTCTCCTCAGCTACCCAAGGATCTAGCTGGGGACATCTCCATGGACACCTGGGAACACCTCTAGAGTCAGTCTCTTGCCAACCCTAAAATGGCTCCCTTAATTAAGATATATACTTCCCTACTCTCATATCCGCCCTTCCTCCATCCCAACTGTCAAATTCCCCCAAGCTCTCCCCATCTTTTCCTTCTCACTTTTTTCTCCCCATTTCCCCTTACCTCTACCCCATCCTTACCTGCAAGTTTCCAATTTTTGCCTGGCAATCTTGTCTCCTTCCAATATCAGGAGGATAACCAAATGTTTTTCTTTGGACTCTCCTTATTTAGCTTCTCTAGGATCTCATATTATAGGCTCAATGTCCTTTATTTATGGCTAGAATCCACTTATGAGTGAGTAAATACATATTCTTTTTTTTGTGGTATTTTTTTTTATTGAGGAAAAAAATTTCCGCCTCATCCCATCCTCCTACTCCTCCCCCCTCCCCCCACTCCTCTCCCCCTCTCCCACTCCTCTCCCCTTCCCCCCACTTCTCTCCCCCTCACCCCACTTCTCTCCCCCTCCCTCTGCAGTCTGAAGAGCAGCCAGGGTTCCCTGCCCTGTAGAAAGTCCAAAGTCCTTGCCCCTCCATCCTGGTCTAGGAAGGTGAACATCCAAACTGGCTAGGCACCCTCAAAGCCAGAACATGATGCAAGATCAAAACCCAGTGCCATTGTCCTTGCCTTCTCAGCAGCCCTCATTGTCCGCCATATTCAGAGTCCGGTTTTATCCCCTGCTTTTTCAGTCACAGTCCAGCTGGCCTTGGTGAGCTCGCAATAGTTCAGCCCCACTGTCTCTGTGGGTGGGTGCACCCCTTGTGATCCTGACTTCTTTGCTCATGTTCACCCTCCTTCTGTTCCTCATTGGGACTTTGGGAGTTCAGTCCAGTGCTCCAGTGTGGGTCTCTGTCTCCATCTCCATCCATCGCCAATGAGGGTTCTATGGTGATATGCAAGATATTCATCAGTATGGCTATAGGATAGAGTTATTTCAGGTTCCCTATCCTCAACTGCCCCAGGAACTAACTGGGAACCTCGCCTTGGACATCTGGAAGCTCCTCTAGGTCCAAGTCTCTTGCCAACCCTAAGATGGCTCCCTTAATTAGGATATATGCTTCCCTGCTCCCCTATCCAAACTTCCTTTATCCCAATCATCCCATTTCCCCAAGTTCTCCCCAACCTACCCTTCTCACATTTCTCTCCCCATCTCCCCTTATGCCCTCCCACCACACCCCCAAGGTCCCGATTTTTTGCTCGGCAATCTTGTCTAATTCCCATACCCAGGAGGATAGCTATATGTTTTTCTTTGGGTTCAGCAGAATGTTGGATCCTGTTTTCGTATCCAATCTTTTAGCCTGTGCCTTTTTATAGGTGAGTTGAGTCCATTGACACTAAGTGAAATTAATGACCAGTGGTTGTTAACTCCGGTCACTTTTTTAGACATAGAGTTTGTGTGTTTCCCTTCTTTGAGTTGTGCTGGTGAAGGGTCTCTAGATGTTTAAGTTATTGTGGTCATTGTTGGACTCCTTGGTTTGTGATTTTCCTTCTATTATTTTCTGTAAGGCTGGATTTGTTGCTACGTATTGTTTAAATTTGTTTTTATCCTGGAAAATTTTGCTTTCTCCATTTATAGTGAATGAAAGCTTGGCTGGGTATAGCAGTCTGGGCTTGCATCCATAGTCTCTTAGTTTCTGAAGTACATCTATCCGGGACCTTCTGGCTTTCATGGTTTCCATAGAGAAGTCAGGTGTAAGTCTGATAGGTTTACCTTTATAAGTAACTTGACCCTTTTCCTTTGCAGCTCTTAATATTCTTTCTTTATTCTGTATGTTTTGTGTTTTGATTATTATATGGCGAGGAGAGGTTCTTTTTTGGTCCAGTCGATTCGGTGTTCTGTACGCTTCTTGAGCCTTCAAAGGCATATCTTTCTTTAGGTTGGGAAAGTTTTCTTCTATAATTTTATTAAATATATTTTCTGGACCGTTGAGCTGTACTTCTTCTCCTTCTTCTATCCCAATTATTCTTAGGTTTGGTCTTTTTATTGTGTCCCAGATTTCCTGAATGTTTTGTGATGACAATTTGTTGGTTTTGCTATTTTCTTTGATCAGTGTGTTTATTTTCTCTATGGTATCTTCAGTGTCTGACATTCTTTCTTCTATCTCTTGTAATCTGTTGTTAGTACTTGTCGCTGTAGTTCTTGTTCTTTTACCCAGATTTTCCATCTCCATCCTTCCCTCGGTTTGTGTTTTCTTCATTGCTTCCATTTCATTCTTCAAGTCTTGAACTCCTTCCCTTACCTGTCTGATTGCTTTTTCTTGTTTCTCTTGGTTTTCTTGGGTGTCTTTGAGCGATTTATTCATTTCCTCTACCTTTTTGTTTGTAATCTCTAATTGTTTATGGCAGTTTTTCAGCTCCTGTTTAAGGTCTTCTATTAATTTCATATAGTTCACTTTTGAGTCGATTTCTTCTAATTCTTCTGGAGTAGGGTGTACAATTCTTCTTATTTCGGGATCCCTGGATTCTGGTGATGTCATGTTGCCTTTCAGGTTGTTGGGGGGAATTCTTGCATTGGCGCCTTCCCATCTTTTCCTTCCAATGTAGCCCGGAGAGGCCTGGTGTCTTGGTCCAGTCTTTGCTGTGATTGACTTTCTGGGTGTATCTTTTCAGTGTAGAAGGAGGAACTGTTCCCATCCTGATGGAACTCCTCAGCACCAAAGCATGGACTCCTGGTAGTCCAATGACCCAAGGACACAGGGGGGAACTTGGGGGGCAGGGTGGGGATGAGTAGAACACAGGACACCCTGCCGCAAAAGCTGAAGGTACAAGTGCACTCTTTCCGGGGGTCCTTGAGATCTGCCCCGTAGGTAGGCTCTCACCGCTCTGGGTGGGTAGCCTTAGTGTAGGAGCAGAAAACTGTTCCTGAGCGAAGGACCTTGCAGAATACACAGGCTTGGGGGGGGGGGGTTCGTGTATAAGAAAGACAGCCCTGCAGAAGGAGCTGGGGGAGGGGGGTTTGTGCTCTCTTCCGGGACAGTCCGCCCCTGGATAGCACACACTCACCCGTCCAAATGGGATTCCTCAGCAACTAAACAGGGCCACCTGGTAGCCCAATGATCCGGGGACGAAAGGGTGAAGGGCACAGGGATGGGTGGTATCCAGAAGACAAGAGGAGCGGCTGGTGCACAGGCTGAAGGTGCCGGGCTCCCTTACAGGGGACCCTGAGGCCTGCCCGGTAGGCAGGTCCTCACCGCTCTGGGTGGGTAACCTTAGTGCAGGAGCTTAAAACTGATCCTCAATACATATTCTTTTTGGGTCTGGGTTACCTCACTCAGGAAGGATAGTGTTTTCTATTTCCATCCATTTGCATGCAAAATTCAAGATGCTATTGTTTTTTTAACGCTGAGTAGTACTCTAATGCATACATATTCCACACTTTCTTTATCCATTCTTCTGTTGAGGGGGATCTAGGTTGCTGTAGTAGGAGTGGTGAGCTGTGTTCCGTCCACCCCGGCTCCCGCATGGCTAGCTTATGCCCCGAAATAATTACACAGAAACTGTATTCTTTTAAACACTGCCTAGACCATTAGTTATAACCTCTTATTGGCCTGCTCTTACATATTGATCTAACCCATTTCTAATAATCTGTGTAGCACCAAGAGGTGGCTTAACAGGAAAGGTCTTTACCTGCATCTGTGTCGGGTGGGAGAATCATGACAACTGCCTGACTCAGCTTCTTTCTCCCAGCATTCTGTTCTGTCTACTCTGCCTATCTAAACTGCTGTCTTATCAAAACAGCCAACACAGTTTTCTTTATTAACCAATAGACATATGACCCTCCTCCATCAGGTTGCTTCCAGGTTCTGGCTATTACAAATAATGCTGCTATGAACATAGTTGAACAAATGCTTTTGTCGTATGATAGAGCATCTCTTGGCTATATTCCCAAGAGTGGTATTTGAAAGGAATTGTCCTGAGAGAGAAGAAAGGAAGAGAGAGAGAAAAATGTAAAACATTTCATGTTTTTTTTTTTAAACTACCTGCTTACAAGATATGCTAAAGTAATAGTGGCACACAGCTTGTGGGAGTAACCAACCAATATCTGATTTTACTGAAGACCCACTAATCAAGATGGAACCTATACCTAATACATATTGGTTGACTAAGAACCTAAGACTAGGTAACCCAGGGACCTTGTGTAAAAAAAAAAATGTTACTATTCTAAGTAAGTAAATATAAGATAAAATGATATCCTCAAAGTGCTATATTCATAGATTATTGCATTACTCATCCAGCAGCAGAAAAGTATTCTCCTGTAACAGATGGGAATGAATACAGAGACCCTTAGGTAGACATTGTGAAGAGAGTGAGAGACTTTGTAACACTCAAGCCCAAATAGGATCTCTCCATCAAATACCATTTTCTTATAGATTAGGAAAATCTGAAGAAGAGGAGACAGAAAGAGTGTGATGGATGGTATGGAGGATACCAAAATTCCCAGGCCCTCTAAATTACCATGATCAATGAACATATAAAGGCAGAGACTAAGGCAGCATGCACAACACATCCTGCATCAGTTGGGATCGTAGAGCTTAAAGGATGAGTGGAACCAAGTCTCCAGCTCTAAGCCAGAAGCAATTTCCAATTGATAACTACTTGTAAATGAAATTTTAGTTTCTTCCAAAAGGAGTCTCACTGGGCAAACAACCTACTAAGACGCAGTTTTTATGCCTGATAGTTAAATCAGAGACACTTTTAGAGGTACCTGTCTCACAATGTCATGTTAGAGCTCTTCCTTTTTTAAATCTTACCTTATTATTTTCAGTCATATTTTATGACGTAGTTTTACTTCTCTCTTCATATTGTACAGGTTCATTATGTATACATTATCGGTTCCAGTATAGTACTTTTATGGTACTCCTGAGCATGTGAATGAAAGAGTGGTTCTCTGTTTCTTTTGCCTTCTCTTTAATTCTTTTTCATTTTGTATGATTTATACAGTTCTGATATGTTAGGTTTTGTGTTATCTTATATTTTCTTTTATTGTAACCCCATAGAAGCCTGTTTGTTTCCTAATGAGAGAAAGAAGGGAATTCGATCCCCCTTTCAGAAGATGAGAAGGGAGGTGAGGAGGAACTGGGTGAAATAGAGAGAGGATGCCATATTTAGGATATAGTATATGAGTAAAAAACTACTTTCAATAAAATGAAAATAAAAAAAATAGAAATAGCTTTGTCACAGCATTAAGTCAATTAATGTTAATACTTATAAAGTTAGACATAAGTTCAATATTCAAAAATACCGCTATTATAATTTTCCTCAGGTAATCCCTGCAAGCAAACAATGCTACTTTTGAACATTTTTTAGAAAAAAATATATGTCTGTGGAAGAATAGCCTTGAAGGACAGAATACTGGAATTCTTAATTATTGACAAGCTTAGTGCAAACCTGTGACTTTCATTCCAATCAACTTAAGCCCTAAAGGAGAATTTATTAATTGAATTAAAGCTACCTAATATAATTTGAGACTTCACATGGTCTTCAGCTATATCTAAAGTCTTATCCTTTGCCATATAAAGAATCCTCATTTTCAGGGTGGTAGTGGCACACACATTTAATTCCAGCACCACTTATGATGCAGAGGCAGGTGAATATCTGTGGTTTCTAGGTCAGTCTGATTTATAGAGCATGTTCCAGGATAACCATGGATACACAGAGAAAGCCTGTCTCAAACACAACAACAAAAACAAAACAGTAGCAGCAAAATAAAAACATCTTCATTGTAACTAGCAAGCAATTGGAGACTTAACAGTGGAGGTATGTTCATCAAATCCTTTTTGTAAAGTAAACCACATTCATCATTAACACTATTTATATGATAGACATAAAAAATGGTATTTTCATATCACTAGGATTACTCTGTGTTCTAAATCAAAAGCTCATACCTAATTTTATCAAAGTCTAAATACAAAATGTATGAGTCACATAAAATACATGCTTAAAATTAGATATGGTAATACATATACATGTATATACTTGGTTTTGCTTATTTGCATATAAATAGATTTATTACATAATATTTGTAATATTTACCTTTAAATCTTTCAAATGTGTACACATGTAGCTACAAATATTATACATTTTACTGGGCCCCTGGGACTGGTTTCTCTCTACCCATTGGGTCCTGCTCACTGGCTCCTGCAGCCACTTATGAAATAACCATTCTGAGGCTTAATATTAATTACATACTCTTTGGCCTATTAGCACAGACTTCATATTAATTAACCAATTTCTTAAATTAACCAATTTCTATTATTTTATATTTTACCACGAGGCTTGTGATTTGTTACCTCTTGCTTCTTGGGCGGCTACTTGGCATCTCTCTGACTCTCTTTTCTTTCTCCTTGCATTCAATTTAGTTTTTTCTGCCTAGCGCTATTCTGCCCTGCCATAGGCCTACACAACTGTGATGTAGGATTCCCCTCTGCATGCTGTGAATATGCTTTATTATCATTGGTTAAAAAACAAGCCACTTTGACCCTATTGCAGCAGAGAAAAGTGCAAGGTAGGAATTCCAAGCAGAGATAGAGGTAAAAAGAAGACAAAGTCTGGAAGAAGCCATATAGCCACCAAAGAAGACAGATGTCTGGGAAACTTACTGGTAAACCACAAGCCTCATGGTAAAATACAAAATAATATAAATAGGTTAATTTAAGATGAAAGAATTGTTAATAAGGAACTAGTAGGTCAATCAGTGTTTTAGTCAATGTAATTTCTATGTGATTATTTCAGGTCTGGACAGCTGGGAAAAAAAAACAAACAGCCTCTGCCTACAAATCTTCTTTATTAACCAATAACAATAAAACATATTCACAGGCTACAGATGGGAATCCCAAATCACCTCCCCTTTTCTAGCTAAATAAAAAGGAAGGTTTTAAATTTAACATAGAAAAATTACATATAGCAAAACAGGTATCAAGCAAGAATTATAGTTACAATATCTCTTTCTGAATCTAAAGTTTCATGTCTAATATTTTTTATCATAATTAAAGAAAGCTATAACAATCAGTCTTCAGCTCCATCAAGCACCCTGGAAGGATATGATATTACTTGTGTAAATAGGAAGTAGATTGTAAGCAACTTCCAAAACTCTAGAATTGACAGAGACATTGCACAGTCACCCGAAGTTATTCTGTAACATTGAAGTATCAATCTTCAGCCCATAGGGTTCTGCAGACTTTTTCATGAAGCAGAAAATTTGAAAGACTAAACTATATTGGCCGTTTGTCAATCACTTTCTTCCATGTCCTGAAGAATGTCTGACAAACTATTTCATGAAGCAGGAACTCTGAAGGACTGTCTCACATTCTTTAGGCAAGTTCAGCAGTCATTTTTCTGTGGGTCCTATATGTTCATTTTATATAATCTGTCATCAAGAAATCCAAACACGAGCCATTTTTTTTGTACAAATGGCTAGCCTAATCCCATTGAAGGAAAATTCCAGGACAAGTTTCTTCAATGCTCATCAATTTCTATGAAGAAACTGGTGCTGACAGAAGCAGACACTCCTTGCTGTTAAAAAATTATATGTTCTTAAAATTTTTTAAATGTCATATTCTGTAGGTCTTTGAAGTGTAGATGATTATCTAACTGAAATATATCTCTGTATATATAGGAAAACTAACTAATGTAATTAAAAGTTTTATTACTAAAGGTGACTATTAATTTGTGGTTTTTTTTTTATAAAAGCAAAGAGCCTTTATTTTATGTAAGTTTGCAAACTTGGTCTCTCCACATGTCCAACATATTGGAATAAATTGAGAGCTCTGAGCTCAGTTAGAGTTGGGTTTTTATAGTAGTTAAAAACTATATTGGGGTGAGGGGTTTCTAAGGTTCAGGACCCTGATTGGCTGACATTTGTCTAGGGGTGTCCTGGTGGGTGTGCTGGCTGGTGATCCTGTCTACAATGGTGGGAGTTGGAATGTTAGGCATTTCCTTTGGGTGGTCTGTTCTTGGGTGGTGCTCAAGTAATCACAGTTTGTGGTTCTTCCTGCAACCAGGTATTGCTTCAGGGTAAACTGTTGAGACTCAGGCCTCCATTAAACTTCCCAATGGCTGAGTCTTAGTGCGGCAGGTGATAACAATTGGGAGTAAAGAACTTCCTTTGGGTGGTCTGTTTCTATTTAGTTTATCATGACTGGCTCCTACAATCTGGTG
This sequence comes from Microtus californicus, assembly GCA_028537955.1. Lineage (NCBI taxonomy): Eukaryota > Metazoa > Chordata > Mammalia > Rodentia > Cricetidae > Microtus > Microtus californicus. The sequence goes on from JAQJZF010000001.1 coordinate 123,194,859, forward strand.
CCCTTCTTAGTTTGTGAGTGGATGATAGGACTCTGTACATTCCAAAGGTCACATATAGAGGTAGACAATAAATGTCCATTTAAGGGTGCTAATGATGGGCCAGATAACTTATAATTAGGCTGTGGACATGCCATATTCTGTTGATGCAATACTACAATTCTCAAAAGATAGCTTATTCTAGAGGCAGCATATGAGTGACCCAGAAACACAGCTTCAGGGTACCTCAAATTCCATACTCCAATGTGGTAACAGTTTTGTGAATTTTTTTATAGTAATAGAAAAAAGAAAATCATAAAATACAAACATCTTAAAATATATTGTGAGAAACACCAGGAAGGCAGGCTGTAGGAAAGGGTGGGAATCTCAACAAGAGCCTCAGATGGTATCTGATGAGATTTTTATACTTGGGATTGGTGGGTGTGGGTGTCTTCAGTATGGGTTGGTACCCATCATTGTTGAGAAAAGACTTTCTTCACTAAATCTCCTGGTTGAAATCCTTGCCAAATTAATGAACAATTAAATATCTACATTCTGATCGAAACACTATTCACATTTTGAAACTGGAAACACTGGATGTTATGTGGATCACATAGAACAAACTACTTCCTCTAAGGCATTTCCGTAAGTCTAGACTACCATTGCTTTGAAACACACTGTCATTAAAGTTATTTCTTCCTCCTTTGAGAAAAATGCTAAAATGTCTATATTACAGTGGCTAAATAAAATCTGTGTAATAATTAATTTTATGTATCAAACTGACAGAACTAAGGGATATCCAGATAGATGGTAAAATAATATTTCTGGATACCTGAGAGTGTTTCTAAAAGAAATTAGCATTTCAACCAGGAGATTTAGTGACTATTAATTTGTATTTCTTAACTACACATTACATTTATAATAGGCTACACAAACACAATACATTAAACAAGAGCAGAAATACATATACATAGTGTAACAAAATTGACCTTACAATTGTATGAACAGACCAAGTTCCATACCATTGCAAAGTATTCTTCTCTATATAATATCCTTTGTTTTTTTAGAAATGGACTGTGAAAATTAATCATTTATAGCCAACCCTTTTGAAATGCAAATAAGCATGCATTAACAATAATTTGCAGAATTTGGGCAAAGATTTCTCTAAACTGCTTTCTGATATTTGTTGTGTGAAGTATTTTTAGGATTCATAAAGACCTTCCAGGTGGTCTTATTCCATCAAATCATATTAGCCTGGAAGGAGTCCACAGGTTTCCATCCTCTAGGAAACCAAAAGCAGAACCTCTTTAAAAAAAAAAGTAATATATTCTTAGACTCAAATTTTGAAATGAAGATGCCTTTCAGATATGTGTTGGCTTAGCTTAGCAGCCCTCAGAATCAAATTTCTCTCTGCAGCCTAGAAAATCAAAAGAAAAACCACAATAACATACATAATCCAGACTCTCTGCGTATTTTCCATCTTTACATGACTTAATATGCATATATTTTATTATGCCATTTCTTCTTAAGCACATTTAAATCATTTTTTCCTATGACTATTTCTAATCTTTTTTTTTCTCTTTTCAAGAGTATGAGCATTTTTCATACACACTGTGACCTGTTAAGAGTTCTTTTATGTCTGACTCTGTCTTATTGTTTATCTGAAAGCCTTTTCTGAAATGGAACACTGTAAAATGATAAACAGTATGGTTGCTGTAACCCTGGATGCTCGTTCTTCCTCTCTCGGCCTTTTTACAAGGTGGAGGTACATTCCCTACAAGGTCTGGGGCCACTGGGTTGGAGCCAGGTTTACCAACTCAACTTTGGAAGCAGCATGCAGTGCATAAACCCTTTTTGTATGAGTAAAAGCTAAATCTGCCATGAAGCACACTGGGCAGTCTGAAAATGTCTCTGTGTATGGCAGTGGGAATCCTCTGCTCTCCTGTGCACGTCTAGCAGACCCAATCCAGCTGGTTGCCCAGGCAGGGTTGATTAACTGCTGGCTTGATCTCAGCTACTATCTTCCTAACCCCAAGCAGGTTGACAAGCACCTAGACTGAAGTGGGCAGCCAACCACCTTGGTTAACCCCAAACCTTGGGAACAAGAAGTAGGTACAAATATTCTCCATTCTTTTGGTCCACGTAGAATGATTTCTCTCCACCCACTGTGTCCTACTCACTACCTCCTGTGGCTGCTTATGAAATAACCATTCTGAGGCTCAATATTAATTATATACTCTTTGATTTATTAGCTGAGGCTTCATATTAACTAACTCTTGCATCTTAAATTAACCCATTTCTATTGTTTTATATTTTACCATGTGGTTCTTGGTTTGTTACCTCTTGCTTCTTGGGCGGATACCTGGTGGCTGTCTGCCTCTGCCTTATTTTTCCCTGCCTTAGTTTGATTCCCCCCCCACCCCAGCTACATCTATTCTGCTCTGCCATAGGCCAAAAGAACTTCTTTATTAACCAATGGTAATAAAACATATCTATATCATACAGAAGGCAATCACACATCACACACACACACACACACACACACACACACACACGCATACACACTCATGCACACTGGAACCCTAAGGTAAAATTCTTATCAGGACCCACTCATCGGTTTCCCAGGCATAGGAGCTCTTTTGCTGTTTAGAATATGTATCTGCCTTATGGTTATAGTTTTCCTAGCACTAGCAAGATAATAATCAAAGTGCCAGTAAATAGTTATTCTCACTGGACATTTTCTAGGTGAAATAGTCCCAATTCAGTCTTTTTCAAGCATATCTTGTTTAACAATGTAACCATTCTGTAAATTATAAATACTTCCTCATATTTATAAAAATTCAAACACACACACACACATGTTCACACACTCACTGTGAATTTTACAAGAGAAAAGAAATCCCATCATTTATTTGCACTATAATTTTGTGCCCAGGAGACAAAAAAATGAAATAATATTCAAGATTACATGTAGTGACTATCAGCAAATCTTTCACAACATACCTGTGGAAGGATTTATAATGATCATCACATCAGTTTTATTTTTCAAGCTAATTAAATTTGACTAAGTTTAAGCATTCATTTCTTATTAACAAAAGCAAAGGAAAAGCTCTGTAATTAAGACATAAATTAATAGGTCCAGTAAACAGACTGAGTTAGACGTTTTCATAGATGGTTCAACTGTCTATTGTTTATAGTTCTTTCTCCTTTGCTAATATCTTTTGGTTTTGTTTTTGTTGTTCCACAGAAACCTGTAACCTATACCAGAAGGAAAGTGGGCATTGGCAGCTTACAGCACCAAAAAGAAAATAAAAAACAATGATGAGACAGCAAGCCCAGTCACATGATAGTTCCATACATATTTATACTGAAAATGAGAGAACAACTGTTATTATAAACTGAATGAAGAGAAAAAAAATTTCACATAAATATACATTTGTTCACGTTTTATATTTTCTAACTAAATTAATCTATTGATGAATAGAAGAACAATGGCTTTGAATTTAAACCTCATGCTGTGTTCACATGTTACTTAGAAAAAATCAAATGTCTAGAGAGTTATAAGCACAGAAGAGAGGATGTTTTAAGATTATATAGATGCATAGATAGGTAGAGATAGATAGATGGATAGATAGATAGATAGATAGATAGATAGATAATAGATAGATAGATAGATGATAGATGAGAGACAGAGACAGAAAAGATAGTGTTCATGTCTATCAGCCAATATATTTTAAATAAAATTGCACATTTATATGCACTGTGTATCTTATTCTCATTTTCTTTGATTTATTCTATTTGAAATTCTCCATTAGCTTCCCAAGAACATAGAGCATTGAAAGCCCCTTTTGACATTAGCAACTTGGGTTGATGTCCTTGTTTTTTGGATAGAAGCTGGAAAATCCCTCCTTGGTATAGTTAGTTCATTTTCTACCTTGTATAAGTAACCATATATTCTCTGTGTCACACTGTAATTTTATCAAAAAGCCTATTGAGCTTCTCCATTCTTAATTAATAGTCTGCTCTCACTGTTAAAGTTATCAACCCTTCAAAGAATACGTTCTTGTAGTTTGTATAAAAGTCAAAAGGTCTAGTGTTAGTAACTAAATATTCCAGTTTAATTGGGGATTTATTGAAGATCATATAAATTTCATTATGAAACCACACTATTCATTAAATTACTAATGCTGTCTTATCTCTGAAATATGCTTTTCTCTAAATTATATTAACATTTAATAAGCATATTGCTATCCCTTTTGTGTATATTCTCAAATTAAAAATCATAGATTTTCTATAAGTATTGTGCTAAAATTTTTAGAGAATGATTCACCATCCAGTACAAGAATGAAATTGAAGACAAATGGCTTGTCATACCATAAATATGAGGAAAAAGATTTGGGGAAATGGCTGCTTTGATCTCCTATAATTTCTTTTGACTAATACTGTCTTAGACTATACTTCTCTAAATTTACATTTTAAGGACATAAAAGTAATAGGTTATATCATCAGGTATCATGCATTTGCCTCTATCTAATCTTATTTTATTCATATTTTCAACTTACGTGTTTCTTTTCTTCTGTATGTGTTTCTCTGGAAATATCTTTATTGGATTTTAGATCAATAGGGACTTTTTTCCCTGTTTTATCTGAAAAATGAACATTTTTTAGCATGGGTGGTTCAGATAAATACCTAAGATTGCTAAAGAGAAACAACATAAATCATCATAATGCATTGCTAATATTATAACACAATATTATAATTGTATATTATTATCATTATTATTATGTCATACAAAGAACTCAATTTACAGCAGGTATTTATTTAATTCTCTTCACTCAACTTATTTTTATAATAGAAAATTTTTTTCATTTTTTAAGGCAGGATTTCTCTGCATAATCATTTTGGCAGTCCTGGAACTCACTCTGTAGACCAGACTGGCCTGCAACTCATAGATATCCACTTGCCTTTGTCTACTGAGAGTGCTGGGATTAAAAACATACACTACCATACCCAATAACATACTTAATGTCTTGATGAATTTACTCAATCATTTTTAGAATTTTTATCTTCTTTCTGGATTCATATCACCTTTACCTTGACTTCATCACTTCCTTTCATATGATAGATAACTTCTATCTGCCCTTTCACCTGGCAGTTCGTCAAGTAAAAATTAAATGACCAAAATTTAAGTTCCAGTTCATTTATAGATGTTACATTTTAAATAAACATCCAATCATTGTCTTATTTGTGATAACTGGGGAAATGTCATGATACATCTACATGCTGACATAACTAAAAGTCATATCACAACCCTGAGTTCAGAATCACAGGGCTATCCAAAGCAGACGCCATTCATTTTGTGAAGGATATTTCTATAAAAATCCTTGCAAGTAAGATATTGAAGTAGAACAGCAACAAGGAAAGTAAACTAAAGGAAAAATGGTGAAGACTTATGGATCAAATTTTAGTGATGTCATGGTAGCTTTGTAAGGAGTAAAAGTATGTTCTATGCAACCCTGTTTTCTATGTCATATTTCAGATTGCATTAATATGTTACCTCAGGTAAATTCCTTATTCATTACTTTTTGATAACCGTTTTAATCTATATGAGAGTAATAAAAACAATACCTACTGTGGTATTTTTGTTTCTGAGGTGTAAAGGGTTTTTATGCCATTCAGATGGAGCCACAAACTTGTGATTAATGGTATCTGTCATGCACACACACCACACACACACACACACACACACATTGTAAATAACAAAGTGCAAATAATTCATACCATGTTATCAATTTAAATTATATAGTATTCATATGACTGTAAGTTTAATATTGTTCAGTGTTTCTCAAAGCGTATTATAGGTAACAGCCTTTCTAATAGGCAACAGTTAAAAGTCCAGGTATGACTCAGTATAGAACCCACAGGTATCATATGAAAGAGAACCTGAAATCGTTTTGATTTTCATCATCACATCACCACACACATACACACACATGACATACACACATGTACACATACATACACACACATACACACACACACACACACACACACACACACACACACTGACCACTAAGGTTTTAGTCTCATGCCCTGGATTTTGAGATCATTATCTAAAAATGGACAGCAAGACTCTTGTTTGTCTTAATATTATACTGATACTTTCTATTGCTGATTTTCATATAATTTCACATATAAATGCACACATATAGGTAAATGTGAAAAGAAGAGGAACACAGAAGAATTCCTCTGTCTTACTGGTCTTGTATTCTAGCTGGAGGAAACTTTCTCTGTTTCCAGAAAGATTGCTATAGGTATTCAATGTGTTTCTGATCTGGAACAATAGCCAATAGCCTTTGGTGCCAGAATGGCTTAATTCCTCCATTGTATTCCTGGGCAGTGATTTTTCTAAATCTTTGGAAACCTTTATCATTCAGTCTTTCAATGAAAAAACAGAAGATTAAATGAAGACACACAGAAATATTTATTGAATTGTTCTCACTGGTCTGAGGAAATAAAAAGAAAATTTGGCCTTTGAAAAATAAATAGTTGACTTCTTTCCCCACTGTAAAATAATGTAGTTAACAAAACAGAGGCCCTTGAATTATTCTTGAGATATTTGCTTTTCAATAGAGTGTCTGAGTCTTGCTAGGTAAGACAAATGGCATTTCATTACATGGAGGTTTGACTAAGCACCAGTGAGGAATCACCTGACAGTGTGATATTCAAGAAGCCAGGCTAGAGCTGTCTGAATATCATATAATAAATTTTCCAAGAAACAAATATTATCAACACATGAAGCACCAACACTGCTGATAGTCATATTTCTTCCAAGCTATTAAAAGTACAGTGGAATGTGCATTTCATTATATTAAAGCATGCAGAGTGTCATCAGGCCAGAACTCCAGATCTTCACTATGTACTGGTAAGAAACCGTAAGTCATGAATGGAGACCAGATTGCACTGGGAGAAACGGAGTTGTATTTGAAAAAGTTGTTTACACAGAGAATTTATTCATTTATCCTAAATTGGTCTAAAAAATGTGCAAGTGATTCAAAAAGTGGTTAAGCTCAAAATATACACATCTGGTTACGTATTATAAATTATATAGGCCTTAAAATGGAGGCAAATTTTCATCTGAGAGATTCTGACCACTGCTGGAATGTAGGGACAAAGTGAGCTCCATTGGCTTCCTATTTAGAAACAAAGAGTACAATTTGATGGAAAAACCTGTTAAGATGATTATTTCATTCGATATTAGTTTCTGTTTCGGGTGAACCATAGCTGTATTTTCTTCTCTGACTACAGCTTCTCATTTTAGTGTATTATTGAGTGATTTTTTTAATTGATTTTTGTTGAGCTCTACATTTTTCTCTGCTCCCCTCCCTGTCTCTCCCCTACCATTCAACCCTCTCCCAAGGTCCCCATGCTCCCAATTTACTCAGGAGATCTTGTCTTTTTCTACTACCTGTTTAGATTAGATCTATGCATGTCTCTCTTAGGGTCCTCATTGTTGTCTAGGTTCTCTGGGGTTGTGATTTGTGGGCTGGTTTTCTTTGCTTCATGCTTAAAAACAACTTTCTATGGTTTTGTCCTTTATCACTTTATTCTGTTATTGCTTAAAACACCTGACTTTCTGAGATAGTTTCAGATGTTTCTAATTACTTTTTCTCCATGTTTATTTGCTTGTCTCCTCTCTCTCTCTCTCTCTCTCTCTCTCTCTCTCTCTCTCTCTCTCTCTCTCTTTCTTATAGACCAGACTTACTTCATTCTCATTATACTGGTAAGTGTGTGTGTGTGTGTGTGTGTTTGGCATTTTTTTGAGATAGCATCTTATCATGACTTGTGTAACTTCATAGATTTTATCATCAATAGTAATTAGATGTGCCCAAAAGAGTGGTCTTTATTTCAAATGGAATAAAAAATAGGATGGAATTAATATTATAGAAAATTCAATATATAATTTCTTTTTCCAAACATATTATTCTTATTGACTATTTGGAAATTTCACTTACAAATCCTTATCATACTTACCAGTTTTCCGAGGTTCACACCCTACTGTTGTGACATACTCCACATTAAAAAGAGAATAAAAAAGATATACCAAGTCAAATTTTTGTTTCCAGTCTACTCACTGGAGCATGGTCAAAATCCCAGTGCCTTGGCCCTTAAAAATTTGAATCCTTCCCCACCAGCATGCCAGTCAGAAACCATCAACTGTGAAGAGTTCAACTTAGTTATCCATATCACAATATTTAAGACTGTCTTCAATGACTTCCTGTCTAATCTTTTCCTTTTTGGGGGAATGGAGGCAGGCATAGAGGGGAGATGTTACAATAGAAGCCTTCTATGACTCTCATTTTCAAATGTGAGTCTGTAGTCATAGAACTTTCCTTGCCCTTTATCAACTACAACATGGATAATGAAATTTCACAGGCCGCCAGTGGTAGCATGAATCACGAATCTTGGCAAGGACTCCAGTGACAATACAGACTAGAACATCAACATAATTCCTGGCCACAACATGGATCGTGGACACCATCAAGGCCCTTGGCAGAAGCATGGGTCATGGACATCAATATGACAATGCAGGTCCCCTCAGCAGGAGCATAGCCCACAGATGACAAGCTAGCTTTGTGTGGCAGTGCAGACCATGGCATCCACGTGATCTTTGATGGTAGCATGAATCAAGGATATCAACATGGCCTCAGACAGAAGAATATACCACATACATTCACAGAGGCTTAGGTGGCAGTGCAGACCACCAAGTTCAACATGGTCTACAGCAATTTTATCATTTTATTATTTTTAATTCTTAATCTGTAGCTTGGAAATTCTCTCTGGTAAAGATGAATACTTAACTGATTTCTGCAAGTACCTGGTCCTTAAATGAATTTATCGTTCTTGTTAGGTGTTGATAATAACTTATTATCATATTACTTACTGGTAATAAGTGAAAATGGGGTCTCTCATATAGTGCATTGTAGAACTTTCTTTAATAACTCTCGCCATACCTCTTCAATATAGTGCTTGAAGTTCTAGCAATAGCAATTAGACAACATAAGAGGAACAAGGGGATTCGAATTGGAAAGGAAGGAGTTAAACTTTTGTTATTCGCAGATGATAAGATAGTGTACATAAGTGACTCCCAAAACTCCACCAAAGAAATTTTACAGCTGATAAACACCTTTAGTAATGTGGCAGGATACAAGATCAACTCCAAAAAAACAGTCGCCCTCTTATACACAAAGGATATGGAAGCATAGAGGGGAATCAGAGAAGCATCACCTTTCACGATAGCCACAAACAGCATAAAATATCTTGGGGTAACTCTAACCAAGGAAGTGAAAGATCTATTTGACAAGAACTTTAAGGCATTGAAGAAAGAAATTGAGGAGGATACCATAAAATGGAAGGATCTCCCTTGCTCTTGGATTGGGAGGATCAACATAGTAAAAATGGCAATTCTACCAAAGGCAATTTATAGATTAAATGCAATCCTCATCAAGGTTCCATCAAAATTCTTCACAGATCTTGAGAGGACAATAATCAACTTTATATGGAAAAACAAAAACCCCAGGATAGCCAAAACAATCCTATACAATAAAGGATCTTCTGGAGGCATTACCATCCCTGACTTCAAACTCTATTACAGAGCTACAGTGATGAAAACAGTGTGGTACTGGCATAAAAACAGAAAAGTCGACGAATGGAATCGTATAGAAGACCCGAATTTTATTTATTTATTTATTTATTTTGGTTTTTCGAGACAGGGTTTCTCTGTGGTTTGGAGCCTGTCCTGGAACTAGCTCTGTAGACCAGGCTGGTCTCGAACTCACAAAGATCCGCATCCGCCTGCCTCTGCCTCCCGAGTGCTGGGATTAAAGGCGTGCGCCACTACCGCCCGGCCAAGACCCGAATTTTAACCCACAAACCTATGATCACCTCATTTTCGATAAAGGAGCTAAAAGTATACAATGGAAGAAAGCATCTTCAACAAATGGTGCTGGCACAACTGGATGTCAACCTGTAGAAGAATGAAAATAGACCCATATCTATCACCATGCACAAAACTCAAGTCCAAATGGATCAAAGACCTCAATATCAGTCTGAACACACTTGTTGTAACAAGAAGCGGCGGGCTGCTTCCCGCCACCCTGCTAGCTTTATACCCGAAATGATTACACACAAACTGTATTCATTTAAACACTGCTTGGCCTCTTACTGGCTAGCTCTTACATATTGATCTAACCCATTTCTATTAATCTGTGTAGCTCCACGAGCTCGCTTACCAGGAAGGATCTTAACCTGCGTCTGCCTGGAATGGGAGAATCATGGCGACTCCTTGACTCAGCTTTCTTTTTCCCAGAATTCTGTTTACTCTGCCTACCTAAATTTTACCCTATCAGAGAACCAAGCAGTTTTTCTTTATTACTTAACCAATGAAAGCAACAGATAAGATACAACACCCACCTCCATCACACACTGAACCTGATAGAGGAGAAAGTGTGAAGTACACTACAACAGATGGGCACAGGAAATCGCTTCCTATGTATAACCCCAGCAGCACAGACATTAAGGGCAACATTGAATAAATGGTACCTACTGAAACTGAGAAGCTTCTGTAAAGCAAAGGACACTGTCACTAAAACAAAAAGGCAACCCACTGACTGGGAGAAGATCTTCACCAACCCCACAACAGACAAAGGTCTGATCTCCAAAATATATAAAGAACTCAAGAAACTAGACTTTAAAATGCAAATTAACCCAATTAAAAAATGGGGCACTGATCTGAACAGAGAATTCTCAACAGAAGAAGTTCAAATGGCCAAAAGACACTTAAGGTCATGCTCAACCTCCTTAGTGATCAGGGAAATGTAAATCAAAACAACTTTGAGATATCATCTTACACCTGTCAGATGGGCTAAAATCAAAAACACCAATGATAGCCTCTGCTGGAGAGGTTGTGGAGGAAGGGGTACCCTCATCCATTGCTGGTGGGAATGCAAACTTGTGCAACCACTTTGGAAAGCAGTGTTTCGGTTTCTCAGGAAATTCGGGATCAACCTACCCCCGGACCCAGCAATGCCACTCTTGGGAATATACCCAAGAGATGCCCGATCATATGACAAAGGCATTTGTTCAACTATGTTCATAGCAGCATTATTTGTAATAGTCAGAACCTGCAAACAACCTAGATGTCCTTCAATGGAAGAATGGATGAAGAAAGTGTGGAATATATACACATTAGAGTACTACTCAGCAGTAAAAAACAATGACTTTTCGAATTTTGCATGCAAATGGATGGAATTAGAGAATACTATCCTGAGTGAGGCAACCCAGACCCAAAAAGATGAACAAGGGATGTACTCACTCATAATTGGGTTCTAGCCATAAATAAAGGTCAGTGAGTCTATAATTTGTTATCCTAAAGAAGCTAGATAAGACGGTGAGCCCAAAGAAAAACATATAGCTATCCTCCTGTGTATGGGAAGTAGACAAGATTCCGGGCAAAAATTCGGGATATTGGGGGTGGGGTGGGAGGGGATAAGGGGAGATGGGGAGAGAAAAGTGAGAAGGATAGGATGGGGAGAACTTCGGGAAACGGGATGATTGGGATAATGGAAATTTGGATAGGGGAGCACGGAAGCACATATCTTTATTAAGGGAGCCATCTTTGGTTTGACAAGAGACTTGGACCTAGAGGCGCTTCCAGATGCCCAAGGCGAGGTCCCCAGTTAGTTCCTGGGGCAGCTGAGGATAGGGAACTTGAAATGATCCTATCCTATAGCCATACTGATGAATATCTTGCATATCACCATAGAACCTTCATCTGGCGATGGATGGAGATAGAGACAAAGACCCACACTGGAGCACTGGACTGAGCTCCCAAGGTCCCAATGAGGAACAGAAGGAGGGAGAACATGAGCAAAGAAGTCAGGACCACAAGGGGTGCACCCACCCACGGAGACAGTGGGGCTGATCTATTGAGAGCTCACCAACGCCAGCTGGACTGTGACTGAAAAAGCATGGGATAAAACCGGACTCTCTGAATATGGAGGACAATGAGGGCTGCTGAGAAGCCAGGGACAATGGCACTGGGTTTTGATCCTGCATCATGTTCTGGCTTTGTGGGTGCCTAGCCAGTTTGGATGTTCACCTTCCTAGACCAGGATGAAGGGGCGAGAACTTTGGACTTTCCACAGGGCGGGGAACCCTGGCTGCTCTTCATACTGCAGAGGGAGGGGGAGAGAAGTGGGGGGAGGGGGAGAGGACTGGGGGAGGGGGAGAGCAGTAGGGAGAGGGGGGAGGAGTGTGAGGCTGGGAGGAGGTGGAAATTTTTTTTTCTCAATAAAAAAAATAAAATAATTCTTTTGAAAGTACTAGGTTTTTTATTCTTTTTCTTAAACCTTCTTGCTACCAAATGTCTATTTGTATATATTTTTTACAAAATGACTGATTACTGTGTTATTTCTATTTTATTTAATCTTTCTTTTCTTGTTTAAGAAGTAAGTAGAATCAATTTTCTATAATATTCTAATCCAGTGATGTGTGCTACATATTTATTCTATTATGTGATTCCATTGAGATTTTTTTCCTCACTTCCTATAGAGTATATTAATGAGTTGAGTATATTAGCTACATTTCATGTGTTATTCATTTCTGCTCTGTTTAAGAATCATATACCTACATCCAGGGTTGCTAGATGCTCTTTCATTTTCTTCTTCTAGAACCATTATTGTGTTATCTTCTTGTCGAAGGGGTCCATAGAAATGGTTCTGGGAGATGGCATGCAAGGGAAATGGTTTTTAAATCTGAGTAGATTTGTTTCCGGACCATCAGATGTTTCCTATAAACTGATCTGTCCTCTTATGTTTCTTGCCCTGACTGATTGAAAACACAAGTCTAATTCAGCCCATTAATAAAAATAAAAATTTTAAATATCTTTTTTCTCTGTATCTATCTGTTACCTTTTCTTGCTAAGGTATAAAGAAACTACATCAACATCTCATAACTGGGATAATCACTTCTAGTAATTCAAACTTTCTGAAGTTACTTTCTGTCAAGAAATATGAATAGCTACTGAAATGCATAGAAAGGCTAGCAGTTGAAAAAGCAGGATAGAAGGAGTTCTGTACCAATAATGAAGACATACATTCAAGGAACACAGACTTTCAGAAGGGAGTACTTCAGAACTTCTCTGGATTCTGTGTAGAGTTTAATTTTACATCGTTGTCTTTTATTCAAGCATGGTGTTACTTTGATATGGTTTGTTAGGTTTATAATCAGACAATTTCTAGTGCTAAAATGGACAGTTATTATTCCCTTCTTTATTGAAAAATTTCCATCTGTTCATTTATTTCCCACTTACACAGCATGCTTTCAACAAATTCTTAATAGTTCCAGTCTAATTTTTTCCTTCTTTAATAGAATTAGCATTACATTAGTCCCTTGTAATTCAAATGTCCAAGCCTTTTAAGCCTGAGCACAACATCTATTTATCTTTCTAGTTAATTCAGTCCCCATAAGTTCCACGAATGTAACCTCTCTGGGACTTTAAATAAGGGTAATATCATAAACATAAGTAAATTGAACTGTCTTTTTTGGCATGATTCTTGTAATGTAAAATTCCCTTTTTCTCCATAAAATTTTCAAGCACTTATTCTTTTGTTAGGGAGTTTCTTACTGATATGTTTTATGGCCTTGAGGCCATTTCATTGTTTCCCAGTAACTGAATGGATCCCCGAATCACATGCTTGTTTGAGAGTAATATTAATTATCTAAATCCTTGGCTTTCAGGCCACAAAATATTTTAACTATGAGCTTATCCTGGTAATGTTGAAATTACAAATTATATGCTGAAGCAATGGATAACATCAAAGCTTGGATATAGAAGACTTTAAATTCCAAGCTAGGTCCACATTGTAAAACTGTTTCTGTCTTTGGATCATTGCTTGTGGATCACATACATGCCAGATTCACATTCATACAATTTAAAAAAACAGCAAAGTCATACCCCTAAGCCACTTATAAGTGAACTATTTTTATGAATTTGGATCTTTAATACAAGAAAATTTTACTGAGATAAGTAACTGACTAGTTAAGTCCCTTGTTCCAAGTTACAAGTCTAGAATTAATAAAGCTGAGATCTGAAACCACGAAATTTCCCTCAAATCTGTATGCTTTTAAAACAGATTCTGTGCTCATTCTCAAAATCATTGGGTGCATCAGTCTCTGTGATTTGATTCTGTGGGTTTTCTTGGGGTGTCCTAGGTCCATCTCTCTCCCGTGTTCCTTCATCCTCTGTCTTCCACAGGATTGCCCGAGGTTATATTGTTTGGCTGTTTGGGACCCTTTCCTGCTCCTAGGTTGCCTAGCCTGAGTAGGAAAGGAGGGACCTCTTTATAGTGCAACTTGATATGCCATGACTAGAGAATAATATGTGGGAGGCTTGCTTTTTTCTGAAGAGAAAGAAGGAAGATTCGATGGTGAGGGAGAAAGAGGAGAGGTTTGGGGAAGGAACTGTGAGGAGAGGAGGAAAAGAGGGTAAAATGTGAAAAACATACTTTCATTTATTTATTGTTTTCTTCTGGCTGTTGTGGTCAAATCTCAATCAATTACTCTTTCTGTTCATAGTGTAAGCAGAGTTTTCCAGTCCAGACAATCTCCTCCCAAATAACTTGCATCCCTTCCCAAATAATTGACATAAAGAATTAATATAAATTATAAATACTTACCCAATTGATACCCTCAGGTTTCTTACTACCTAACTCATACATTTAAATTTTCCCATATTTCTTGTCTATGCTTTGCCACATGTCTCATGACTTGTTACCTCATTTTCTAAACATCCTGCTTACTCAGTGGCTGGCTGGATTCTCCCCTGATTCCACCCTTCCTCTTCTCAACATTCTTCTAGTTTGATTATCCCCCACCTATAATTTCTGCCTGGGTACCAGCCAATCAGTTTTTTATTAAATCAATCTAAGTGACAAATCTTTACAATGTACAAAAGGATTATTCTACAGCATCATAGTACTTTGTTTTTTGGATGCCCTTGGTTTCTTCTTATTGTACTCCAAATACAACACAAATGCCACTTTTTTGGTTTATATCAATTTAATACTGGCTTTGTGTTGCTACTTCCTCTTAGTAATTGATCTATTACTTTCTAGAGTTGTAACTATACCTACATAGTCACTTACCTGGGGATGAAGACCATCAGTTGGTTTCACTTTATTTTAAGCCTTAATACTCTGGGCAATGTTTTAATATTACTCAATATTCACAGTGTGTATCTTATCATTTACTCTCACTTGTACATATTTAAGGACCTATGGATATCTATCTATCTCTCTCTATATATATGTATACGTGATATATTATATAGCTATGTATACATATACATCTAGATGTGTGTAAAATTATATATAGACAAAACATCTTGATACACAATAAGTTAAAGAAAATAGGCCATGAAGATCATAATTCTATTAGGTATGTGCCATGTTTTTGATATGAGATATACATTCATTATTGTTTTTATTTTTTCTGACGTTTATTTTATTTAAACATGTCCAAAAGTATGCTTAATAAAAAACTATAATAATATGTTTAAGATCATACAAATACCTAACAGTAAAATAGAAAGAGCTAAAGAGAACTATATAATGATTGATGTAGGAAACATGGATATAGTTTTGTCATAGTACCTTTATCTAATATATTTAACACCTCAAGATGTAGTCCCAGAACTAAGAATAAATAAATAAATGGCAGATGACATACATGCACAAATGCACATATGCACACACACAGAATACACACACACTCAGTTATATATCTATGGAAAAGTCTGTATTTTTAATGGCATCAAAATGTAACCTAATCATTAATATAATAAACTGATGTGAGATTTACCTCTGTATGCTGTGATTACCATTAATGAATAAAGAAACTGCTTTGAACCTATAGCAGGGCAGAACTTAGGGAGGCAGAGAAAACTAAACTACTGGGAGAATGAAAGGCAGAGTCAGAAAGAAGCTTTGTAGCCTGCTAGAGACAGACACTGGGGACTTTGCTGGTAAGTAACTGCCATGTGGTGATACACAGATTAATGGAGATGGGTTAAATTATTATGTAAGTGTTAGCCAATAAGAAGCTAGCACTCAAGGGCCAAGCCATGATTTAATTAATACAGTTTCTGTGTGATTATTTTGGTTTGGGGTGGTCGGGACGAACCAGCAGCCTGCTACTACAATAAACATCTCTACAAATTCTACCTGTGTGTTGAATGAATATCAACCAATGTCTCTGAAAACACTTAACTACAGCATGAATTTAGGATGGCCTTCTATGGTAGCCATCACTGGCTTAAGGATTGTATTAAAGGGAAAATTGAATTTTTCTGTCTTAAAAATACAATACAGCACATATACAAACAGAATAAATAGATACTTCACATATTGAGCTTTTTTGCCTCTTGATGAAACTTAGAATTCTAGCTTGAGGTAATGGAGAAGCATCACACCAAAATCTAAGAATATCCCCATGTTCATGTCTAATAACAATGAACGACTTTCAAATATTCTTTCAAATCACAACATATGATATCACATACATAGGCAGTATTAATTCAGTTTAACTTAAAGCCCTACTCACTAGTTTTTGTTTTTATTGTCTGCCTTAAAGAAAGCAGGAACAGAAGCAGGTTTTATAAGAACAAAAGTCACAAGCATTTCTTGACAAGTTACAATTACAATTTTAACCAATCATGAACCAAAGATTAGGGACTTTCCTTGTGTGTCCCATCATTGTTAACTAATATACAATGCACGCTTTGTAGTCCAATCAGATCCATATGTTCTTTCTGTTGTTAGGAATAGACATAATGTTAATAGAAAACTAAGGATGCATGAGGACTATTTTTATGGTTTTAGGGAGTAGGTTGGCCAGCCATTAGATAGTTCTCTGCTCTCTAAGGGCTTGAGAATCTGAAGTTTTTACACACTAAAGGTAAAATGGAGTCTGAAGTCAAAATGACAGTACTTAGGCAAAGGTACTTTGGTCTGCTACTTTCAGTAGAATTATTTATCTTACATGTCATAGAGAGAGAAAACTGACACACAGGGAAAATGTTCAAAATTCATCTACTTATGGAAAAAAGATTTGATTTTTTAAAATGTAAATATTCAAGCCAATCTCTTCTTGACATACATAAGAGACCAAGACGTATGGGCTTTTGTCAAGGGTTGTATTTACTTCTGCAGGGCATGACAGGCTAACTCATACTCCATGCTATTTGTAAGTTGTCACTATTTTAACCTTGTAAACATCAAAATTTCAAGAGAGTCTTCGCAAGATAGATAGCTTCCATTCAAAAAGTGAAACCCTGCATTCTGAAGAGCATTTTTCATGTAAGATAATCATTTCACTTTCTGTAGGTGTCGTGGGAACATTAGACAGTCATAGAAAGTTTACAGTAAACAGAATGGTTCAAATATAACAAAACATATCACCCTGGTTTTTCTTTGAATATGGAAGTGTGCTTTGAGTTTTGTGCATAGGACTAAATAGATGAACAAAGGTTTGGCTAATAAATCATGAAGATATACTGATAGAAGAGCATTTTAAAAAGAAAGTAATAAATTAACACCAGAATTTTTTGACTAGTCTCGTTTCTAACACTCTCTACTCAAAGGACATTTATGGATGACTTTAGTATGGAATTATCTTATTTTCTTAGACTCCATTTCACAAGTTTCAAGACTGATTTTTTTTTCCATCCTTGCTCTATTTAGACTTTTCTCCAAGGACTTACACAAACCTTCTCTTAATACACCTGAATTTTCTGTCTGGTCCTTGACTGCATGCAATGTAAAGTCAAGAGTCTAGGGTTGAAAAACAGTCTGGAGAATGAATTTGTAAAATGATTTGCAGCCTGTGTGACCCTGTGTGACTGATCCTGTTAACCTGGACTATAACAATTTCAATTTAATGCTTTTTCAAATAAAAAGGAATAATATGTGAAGTTACTAGAAATAGTGTACTTTACACATGAAAATTTTTATGACCATTGGTTTCTGCTCTAAAATTAATTTTTTATTTATATTTCAAAATTTTCATCTTTATAAACTTCAAGAAGAGCAGATAGCAATTCAAGCTATTAAATTTATTGATGAAATCAGTGTTTATAATTTTAATTTAAGAATTTCATTCCTTCTTATTATGCTACTACTCTTTAATAGGAATGGAACTGTAGGCATCTATGACAGATACCTATAGAGAAATAGTCTGTCATTTGTGTTCGGTGATGTGGTGATCCTCGGATGGCTTTGCAGTTTAAAGAAATCTAATTTCCCAAAAGTCATGGCAGAATTCTAGACGTTGTGCTTCCTTATTCAAAGCGGTTGCCCGTAACCAATGATTTGGAGGAATTATTAAAATGGGCCAATTGTCAGCTCTGTAGCTCTTCCAGCTTCACTTATTTTGTAAAATTTCCAATTAGGTTCTTTGCCACACAGACTGATGTCATTCACAGATATCCTCCTCCTTGTGTTTATTCATCTTCCTTTATGTAACCTAGGTACTGAAGTAATAGATTGGCCTGGAGCACATGAAGCATCCTCTCTCTTTTCCACTCTTTTTCTCCTCCCAATGTATATCACTTTGTAAGTTTTTGTTCACTGTATTCTTTATAGTTTTTCAAAGTTAACTCCACATTACCTAAATGTGCCAAGGAGATATCATGTGATATATCAAGGAAATTATTCTTTTGTTATATACTACTTTTCTCTATAATTTTATATGAAATTTGATCTGTTATTTGTAGTTGCTTTTTTATTTGCTTACTATGTGCTTGGAATTCTGATTATACTGTCTTAGTATCAGAATTATATTCTTCTGCACTTTGATAGTATTCATTTGTTAGTATTGAATAATTCCTTAAGTGAGCTAAGAGCTTTGTACTATCAATATTTACATATTTTATTTAATTTATTTTTGGTGGGATTATTTTATTTTATGTATAAATCTTTTGCCTATATGAATGTATTTACGTACATATGTATGTACATCGTTTTGCCTAAAACTTGCAGAGGTCAGAAAAGAACACTGAATAAACTGCAGCATAAACAGTTTATGTGAGCTACCATGTGAGTATTAGGAGGTGAATTTGGGTCCTCTGAAAGAGCAGCAAGTGCTCTTAACTGCTGAGTTATCTTTCCAGCACGACTTTCAGTATTTTTCCTTTTTAAGATTATAATATAATTACATCATGTTCCCCTTCCTTTTCTTCCCTCTAAAACCTCCCTTATTCCATTCCTTGTTCTATCAAATTTATGACCTCTTTTTTCATTTTTGTTATATACAAATGTGTATATTTATTTACACATATATTCTTAAATACATAAATAGAGGCTGTTCAATCTGTGTGATATTATGGTATGTATGTTTTCAGGGCTGACCATTTGGTACTGTGTAATCAATAAGTTTGTCCTTCCCTACTTATAGTTTCTCCTACTCTCAACATTTCTTAGTTTTCTGCAGTTCCTTGTGTAGGGCTGGTACTTACTGGGCTAACCCAAGCCCTGTCCATTTGAGCATGTTCATGCATTTGTTTAAAATTTAGACATACATAATTTGCTGATCCAAAACTAGCAAGGTAGATAATAATGGGTTGCAAAAATTGTTTGTGGTGCTTATGACCAATAAAGAAATCCACAGACTTTGTGAAATTAGGAAAAAAGGAGAACGCACACACACACACACACACACACACACACACACACACACACACGAGAGAGAGAGAGAGAGAGAGAGAGAGAGAGAGAGAGAGAGAGAGAGAGAGAAACAATACAAATAAGCTGTCACAGAAGTGGGAAGGGGACCATCACTGAAAAGCTCAAATTTTTCTAGAATCCTGGAAATTTCCATTTGAACTAAAAATTAGATCCTAAGCCTTATTGCCAGATGATTGATAATTAAGAACGTGCATAAACCCATTTTTGAATCCATTGTTAGTGTCTCCAATACTACTGAGGATACTTCACCTGTCTTTGAGTTCCCTGACATCTGGGCTAAGGAACAAACCTTTACTTTTGGAAAATGGACTCTTAGAAATAAAAATAAGGAAGTATATATGGTAGTATTGTTGTAGGGCGTGGAAATCAATAAGTAATCAAAATAGTAATGTTTAATAGAGTTATCATTAGGCAAACTGCACTCTGATCAATCATTAATCAATGTAGATCTGTTTAAAGTAAGGGATTTAGAGTTTTCCTAGTCAGTTTAAAATTTCCCAAACTGCGGTTGAGAACAGCAAGCATGCATATTATTTCATAGCTTTAAAATAAATAATGATGAGCTTCCTGTGGTATGTGATGCTTTAATTCCAGGTAAGCGGAGTTGTAAGTATGGATGTTCTGGAGACAAAAAAAGAAGGAAGAAGTATAAAAACAAAACTCAGCATCAGTAAATAAACTGCCTGAAGTAAAACTGCCATGAAACATGATGCTCTCTATGTGATGTTGCATACTTGCCTTTGAAGTTACTCACAGACACAGCCATTAAAAAGTAGTTATCAAAAATGACTTTGATATTTAGTACAGAGGTTCTTTTTTAAGTGAACTTTTATAATTCTCCTTAATCATCTGAACTGCTTTGAATTTTTATAATGATTAACTTATATCATTTATATAATTGGGAAAATCAGCTATTTTAATTTTGCAAAATGTTGACTTCGAAGACAGTATGTTTTTTTTTTTAATTATCTAATGTCTCTGTTGATGATTACTTTGACATAATGTGTTGAGCAATGGGATCCACAGACATAATTGTAAAAAAAATGTAGAAACTTGTTCTCAAACGTTTAGACTCAGATTCACAATAATCTTTTCATTGGTCTGTTTTGTGCTGAGAGAAGATGGTGGGCTCCCCGAATATTTCTTCCATTAAAAAAACTAGTTATTTATGATATGGACGTTTGTTAAGCACAGGTGCTGATGGGGTCACCAATGATGTGATTGTGATAATCACTCCCGTGTGTGCCGAGTCAACACTCTGCACACCTTAAGTATATCCAATGTTTGTCTACTAAGTATTTTATAATAGAATAAACTTTTAAAAATAGCTCAGAGATGGGGGCTTGTCCTGCATGTAAAGCCTTGGGTATAATCCCCATAGCCACAAGAAAAAGGAGAGATATATAATATTACAGGAAACAGAGAAAAAAAAACCACCGTAACTGAAGGACATCAAGACAACCACATTCATGTTTATTTTTCTAAGTGTGTGTGTGTGTGCGCGCACACACACTTGTGTGTTCTTGTGTGTGTAGAGAGAGAGAAAGAGAGAGAGAAAAACAGAGAGAAGTTTACATACATATATACACAGGTTAGAGTTAAATTCTTGTCCTGGGTATATAACTTAGTGATAGAGCATACAAGGCCCTGGTTCAAATTTCCGGTACCACACATGTGTGCACCCACCCACATGCACACACATACATACGCATTATTAGAACTTCCTGAAGGAAATAATATTTTGTCTTCTTTTAAATACATTTTGTTCAGTTAAACTCATAATAACAGGAACAGTCTGAGGTGCCCTAAAGTGTAATTACAAAGGCTGGAAGGCAGAGAAGAGAGATGTGGGGAGTTAGTAAGTTAATAAATTATGGACTGAGAACACAGCAGCTTTCCTATCCTTGAATGTATTTTAACATTACTTCAAATCCTGCCATGGGTTCCCCATCACTGTTCACAACTCAACCGATCCAGAAACAGAAAATGCTCTGAAGAACTGTCCTCCCTTCCTGAACTCCTGTGGCTCCATGCTCACTTCACGTAAGCCCACACAGTCATTTCCCAGCTCACTGCCCCTCAGCTCCTGATAGCCCCCATCCCACTCTCTGACTCTTTGACTTCAGTGATTTTTAGATTCTCCAAGTAAGTGAGATTTTAAAGCATTTACCTGGCATATCTCACTTGCATAGTGTCCTCTACATTGTTTTGTGCTGGTAAAAAACAACGGTATTTCCTTTTTGTGATGGAATCATGTTCCATTGTATACACGCACCTCAGTTTCTCTAGATCTTTATTCACTGATGTCCACCTCAGCTGTGCTTTCTGATAACTGCGAACAGTGCTGCAGGGATCGAAGGTGTTATTCCCATTATTTTGGAAAAGAGATGTACCACACTGCTGTATGGTAAAGTATATGCAATAAATGAAAATTTGAAAATAAAAAAAAAAAACTAGTTATGAGAGTTGTATCATTAGTGATATGAAGCAATGTGTTGGATATAGTCTTGTGCAGCTGTTGTAACAGACTACAGTTTATGTGTGTTTGGCTATCAAGATAAAGACAATATTCATTCTAATTTAGCGTAGGTGATTTAGATCCTTCATCTGAAAGAGGATTCTCTCACTGGATATAGATTGAGTTTTCGTGCAGTTCTTCTACAGCACTACAGAATAGTGTTCTTTTCCAACAACCACAAACAGACTCAGCAGTCCATTTAATAGTACAGAATAATACCATGGCCAAGGAAGTAAGTAGGTGTGGACACTGAAATTCAAACTGTCAAGGCCACAATTGTGGTTGCTCTAATTACACTGTTCCTCGTGAAGTCTAGAGAGATGTTTCAGTGGTTACAAGCACTTACTATCTTGTAGAAGATCTGGGTTAGGTGGCCTATAACCATCTCTAACTCTAGTTCCAGGAGACCTGACTGCGAGGGACTCTGCACACAGTAGTACACAGGCATACACACATACAGATACAAATAATAAAAATAAGTCTTTTAACACTCCTCTTTTCCTAGATATCTAAAGTTATCTTCAACTTAGTTAATAATTTCCTTATATTTTTGTATCATTAGTACCTGATAGTAAGCCAAATATTTATAGACATTAAATCCAAACATACTTTGTAAAATTATCTAACAGAAATGTACTTTTATTTCTCCAAGATGTGCTATTTGCAAAGTGAACACGAGTTTGTGTTTGGTGCTGTTTTTAATAATTTCACTATCTTGCCATCATTGAGTTTGAGTCAATATAGGTAAACATAAGAAAAATATGGAATAAGAAATCATTGCATTATTTGAATGAAGCAGAGAGGTGTGCTGTCATCTCTTCCACCATCATAGAAGGTATACTTGCAATATTGTAATACCCCAACACCGAACATTTTTTGTCTCAGATAATTCAAACAGAAATATGAGCATAAAATGGGAAAAATCATGCTCTCATAATTAAACAAAGCTATGCATTTACTCTCTCATAACCATGTTAGAAAATCTTGTGTCAATATTTTTGTAGACTGAAAATAAAGTCTTGGTTCTGCAAATCAATGGTTATTGTTGTCTTGTTTCATGGAGAAGAATAAACTCCAATACCCGTTTTGGATCAATTCACTTTTAATGAAGAAGTAACCTCTGCATTTATGGGATGCCTACAAAGACCTATTATGCCTCATATTCTGTGACATTTCATCATGGTGATTGATTTACTCATTGACTCTTACACTTAACTGTCACCTGGCAAGCCCTACACCTCTCCTCCACAGCATGCTATATTTTAAGCTCTCCTGAATTAACTTGTAGAAACCGATTTGGTGGTGCATGTTTACTTAAGGCCACACATATAAATTGCTCCAGAATTATTTTCTCTATTAATGTAAATTTCTATTGAATATAACATGGTGGTCATCTGCCAGAAAACCAGTTAGGCTGCCTGCAGGTATTTTCTTTTCCCTATGTATCCCCAGATTCAATCCCCAAGCCTCAAACGCAGTTCTAGAGCAGAACACCTGTGCCAGTCTCCCCTCCTTTCCCTCTTTCTGTTCTCTTTTCCTGTGGACTCCACATACCTTCCACTTCTCATTCACCCTAAACTTCATTTTATTCCAGTCTTCAGCACCAGAAGACACCCTCTGACAACGTAAGAGCCACTCCTGTTAGGGCAATAAGTAGACTGAGTGTAGATCCACAAATATCCTCTGGTCCTCTACTCCCCTCAGGCATATCTGCAGGTCTGTAGTAGACCAAAACCTGGTTTGGTCTCCCTGACCCAATTCCCAACAGACCACAAACATGTTCTCCCTCCCAACCTTCTTTTCTGAAACAGATTCCTTTATCCCAGCCTCCAACACCAGCAGGCAGACAATGGGAACACACCAGCTGAGCAGGATAAAGAAACAGATCTACAGATCCTCCCAGGTAGTACTCAAACACCAAATCTCCTAAATTGCAGGGAGGAAGCAGAAGCCAAAAAACAAACCCTCAATGAACAGAGACAAAGCTTGATTGCCCAGATTCATAGTCATTCCAATCCCAGATACCCTGATGCCAGTATAAAAACACAATCAATAACAGCCAGGACAATATCTCTCTGCTGAAGCACTGAAACCGTACCAGAGTAAGCCGTGGATATTGCAACCAAGCTGCCATCACCAAAAGACCTTAAAATAGCATGTATGAAGGTGTCAGAGAACTAGGAATTTTGAAAAGAAGCTTGAGACACACACATATGTGCTCTCTCAGCCTGTTCTCCAAATGCACTAATTGTTATACTTTTATTAATATTTTAAATCTTGGAATCTTATTGTTTGCCTCTCCAGTAATCAAATCTCTCAAAGTTCAGCTAAGGTCTAAAATATTTACAGTTTTTTTTTTTTGGTCACTCTTTTCTTCTTTAAAAGCCACCTTTATTCATTTTTATTTATTATTGTTTCCAAGTCAGTCTTTTCACTTCATTTGTCTTTGAATTAAAAGGTGGCATAGGTTTATGAGTAATTACTTTTTAAAAAATATTTACTGAATTGCCATGTCTAACTACAGACATGCCTGGGTTCTGTAATGGCAAAATGCTAATTCTGAAATCAGATGATCACAGTCAAATCATGAGGTCATCATCAGTCCTAATCCACAATGCTGAGCTGAAAAAGGTGTTAAGTCCCTCTCTTCCTTGCTGTCATAGTAAAGTTAGTGAACGCAGTCTGTTTGTTCTATAAAGGGCCCACCATTAATGCCAGTTATCTGTTAAGCAGTGTTTGGAACATAATACAGGGAGTCGAAAAGTTACCCATTTTACTAAATATAAAATGTGTTATAATAGTATGATTATAAGTAAAATGGCCACTAATATTTTCCTGAACTGTTAGGGAGTCTATATTACTGCATGGGTAGCACTGAAGACAATGAATTTTTAAAGATATTTTTTGACACCCACATTATGTGTTCTTTAATCTCTATAGCAACTGTCAATACAAAGAAATTACCTTGAAAGCAAAGATCAGACAGATGGCATTATATAAATCATTTCTGTTGATCATTTATCTTCAGAAAAGAAACCTAGGAAGAAATTGAAATGTTTACAAAACTAAGCAGTAGAAAACAAATTCTATCCTTCAGTATGAATCGTCCATGATCCTTTAGGAATAATACTCTATTAAATAGCACCACAGAGAGAGGGCAAAAATGTCAGTTAATAATGCCATAAAATTGGAGTGTTACATTAATTTATATGGTTGCATTGTTTTGCTTATAAGGCAGATCTCCTAAAACAAACATTTCAAAAATAAAATTTTATTAGGTGGAATGATTGAGCTATTATCATTTGCTTTTTCCAGAAATAGTTAAAGAAAGAATAATAATAATAAATTGAGTCAGTTAATTTCCAAGTCTTGATAAGACGGGAGATAAGGAAATAAAGAATCATGCAGCCGCTTCGGGTTTCTGGTTCCCATTCTTTCTCATCTTCAGCAGTTCTTGTGTCCAGGGTCTTTCTTAATGCAATAACAATACTTAAATGAATGAGTGACCTTGGGACCCCTAAACCTTTGCTTAAAGTAGGGAAAACTGAATAAGGAAAATATAAAATATTTGTAGTAGTAAACTTTCAAATAGGTTTTTCTTCATATGTTTAGATATCAAAATTTTAATTGAATAGGGACTGGGGAGGTGGCTCAGTCAGTTTGGTACTTACTTTATAAGCTCAAGGACCCAAATTTCTCCAGGCAGAGTGATAATTGTTTTCCTTCCAGTACTGGGTAGGTAGAAAAAACTTGGTCAGTTTCCTCAATTGACTTGGTGTGCCCAGGTCAAAGAGATCCTCTTTTTAAGATTTGTTTTACTCTTTAAATATATTTTTGTGTGTATTGGTGTGAGTGTACATTTGTGAATGTGCCTATGGAGACTAGAGGTGTTATCCCATGGTGCTAAATTTACAGGTAGTCATGAGACACCTGACACGGGTACTGGGAACTGACAAGGGTTGTCTGTAAGAGCAGTCTCAACTCTTAATGGCTAAGTCATTTCTCCTGCCCCAAGCCATGTTTGAAAGAAAGAAAGGAGGGGAAGGAAGGAAGGAGGGAGGGAGGGAGGGAGGGAGGGAGGGAGGGAGGGAGGGAGGGAGGGAGGGAAAAAGAAAAGAAAGTGTTAATAGCTGATGCACCCGAGGTATAATAATGACAGGAGAGGTAGATATATAAGGAAATAATTGCTTATCACTCATATCAAATTTCAGAGCCAGGAATGATATGATGCCAAGCATCAACAATTGTCCACATTGATGTAGAGGTGATGACCTCTTTGATTTCCTCATGCCCAATGCTTTCAAACATGTTTTCAGTGCACAAAGTTATAAGAATTACTCTGTAAATTACATTGAAGCTATGTATATAAGCTATGTGTGTGTATATATATATATATATATATATATATATATATATGTTGTGTGTGTGTGTGTTTGTACACATATACAGATGGACATGCTTGGGTTCTGTAATGACAAAATGGTTACCAAATACATATATGGTAATGCCATCATATGGGAGGCTAATGAAACATAATTGCTCTCAGCCTTTTGGCCAGCTTAAGATATACAATGAAATCAAGGCCAGCCTGGAATACTTAGAAAGCATTTTTTTCTCAGGAAAATACATAAATAAATCTGAAAAATAATTGAAATCTGAAATACTTTTCGTAACAAGTGTATTGGATAATAGAAATTCAATGCAATATTTAATTTTAATTTAAATTTAAAATGTGGTATTAGATTTAATTATTGGAAAGCTTTTAAGCATCTTAGAAATGATTTGGGAATCTAAATATACCTTTGTAATTATACATTGAATAAAATATAAATATTGGCTCAAGTATTTCCAATTAAAGTTTAGTGTCTGACTTAATATCACCTCCAAGATAAATATCTCATAATTAATATGCATGCTTATTATATGTTATATGATAGCATTTCAGAGCCATTAAATTAACTGTTAACTTATAATCCATTGGTTTGTGTCTTTTTACTTTTCATTGTTTCTATAAGTAAATTTAAACTTATTCATGTAGTTTACATAGTATTTCCAGTAGAAAATTCTACATCGAGTACACTCCAACTTAAAATCAGGGTATATCTGCTTCCTTTTTTATTCCCTTTCATTTTCGTTTTTTGTTCAAGTGTTAAGAAAATCCGTGTCTTTCTCAAACATTTTTATTTTCAGTAAAACTATGTCATGATTTTCATCGAGTGTTTGAAACTGTCAGATAATTTGTTCTTAACAATTCAAGGAAGATATCAGGAATGCCTTCAGTTAATTTACAAACTACATATTCTGAAGAATGATTTTACTGTTCAGCTACAACACCAGGAAAGTGGTAGTACATCTATTTGGGTTCTTCTTTATTCATTATTTTTCTTCTAATTGAAGTTGATCTGCCTACCTGTTTTAGTTACTTTTCTATTGCTCTGTTTAGACACATTGACCAAAGCAACTTCTAAGATAAAGCAGTTATTTGAGAGATGGCTAACAGTTCTGGAGGGCGAGTCCATGACTATAAAGATGGGAAACATGGCAGCAAGCATGAAACACAGTATCAGAGCAGTTACAAAGAGCTTACATCTTGAGATACAAACCCTGTGATGAGAGAGTTATCTGGGATATAACTTGAGAGTTATAACCTCAGAACCCACTTCCAGAGACAAACCTCTGATTACAAGGTCACAACTTTCCTAAAAATGAGGACCAGATATTCTAAGACATGGACCAATGGGTATGTTCTCATTCAAAACATACTCCCTTGGGAATACTTTTCATCCCCAGGTTCTTTCTCAATAAAGACAGTCTACATCACCATATTTTAGCAATTGCTTAAAGTTCAAAATTTCAGGTGTCAATTTTTGAGGTGGGTGATATGATTAAACAGTGGGTTAATTTTTGCATTATTTAAATATTTTTCCTTTATCAGTTCAATCTCACTCTAATTCTTTCCCAATGAGATCTGAAATAGCCATATATTGTTCACAATATAGATAAAAGATGAACTCTGACAAGTTTGCACAGGGAATGGAAAGTCAGGGTAACCCCTCAGGCACTAACTTCTTACATGTCATAAGGTCCCTGGGACACTTTCAAGAGTAAAACATCAACAACAACAAAATACAAAACACATTATTGAAAATTCCTACAATTCAGTAAATAGATATTGTAATAGAATTTCAGTTTACCAATCAGTTCTAGTCAAAGACCATATCAATCTGTCAATTTATTCCAAAATCATCCATAAAACAAAATCATATATAGTTAGTTGCCTCAGAGATTTTTGTGAATAAAATATATTTCATTATTTTGAATGATACAAATTTGTTTAAGAATTTGGTTTATAAAGCCAGGGATTACCATGGGAGCAGGCCTAAGCCAGTAACCTCTTCCAAAGCAGGCTGGAGCCAGCAACTTTCAGAGGAACAGGCCCAAGCCAGACACCTGCACAGGACAAGGCCTGAGCCAGCAACCTCAATAGGAGCAGGCCAAAGCCAGCAACCACCACCAGAGCAGACATGAGCAAGTGACCTCTACAGGAGTAGAAATGAGGAAGCAACTTCCAAGTGAACATACCCAAGCCAGAAACCACTGCAGGACCAGGCACAAGCCAGGGACCTCTGAGGGAGCATGGCTGAACCAGGGACATCTGGGAAAAGACCCAAGACAGCAAACTCTTTAGGAGCTGTCCCAAGTCAGCAACATCTCCAGGAGCAGGTAAGAGGGAGAGATGATTAAGGGAGCAGAGAAAAGCCAGAGACCTCTGCAGGACTGAGCCCAATCTGGGGACCTCTCCAGGAGCAGACCTGAGCCAGAGAAATCTCCATTAACAGGCCAGAGACAGTGACCTCAGTGGGAGTAGTCCCAAGGCAGCCACCTCTACCACAGCAGGCCTGAACAAGCTGCTTCCACAGGAGCAGGTATGAAGGAGCAACTGCCAAGAGAACAGACCCAAGGCAGAGACCACTGCAAGACTGGGCCCAAGCCAGGAACCTCCATGGGAACATGCCAGAGCCAGTAACCTTTACCATTGTAGGCCTGAGCCAGCCTCCAACACAGAAACAGGCCTGAGCTAGAACCTTCACCAGAGCAGACCTGAGCAAATAACCTCCACAGAAAAAGGTAGAAAGGAGCAACCATGAAGGGAGTAGGCTCAAGTCAGAGACCACGGTGGGACCAGGCCCAAGCCAGGGACCTCCATGAAAGAAAGCCTGAGCCAGGGACATGAACAGGAACAAGTGCTAGCAAGGAACTTCTGCTGGAGTAGGTTTAAGACAGCGACCTTCATGGGAGCAGGCCTGAGCCAGCCACTTCCCCAGGACCAGACCCAAGACAGTGACCTCAATGGGAGCAGGTCCAAGAAAGTGACCTCTGTGGGAGCAGAGACCCAAATGACATATGAATTGAAAAGTGACCTACAGGAATACTGAGAAACATCTGGGAATGCTGAGTGACCTCCAGGGTGACTGGAACAGTAGCACCGAATGCACCATGATGAGAAGCCATCTGAGACTTGGATCCACTGGGAACTGGAAGACTGATCACCAGAGACACAACCACAACTACAATAATCAGAGGAAAAGATGGGTAGACAAGGAAGAAAACACTCAATACCACAAAAAGCAACAACGCATCAACAAAATCTCATAACTCTTCAGCAGCAAGACTTGAACACACCAGTATAGATAAAGATAAAGAAAACACAAACAAAGGGAATTCTGAAAACAGAAAATATGGGAAAACAATTAGAACCACAAATGTGAGCATAAACAGCAGAATACAAGAGATGGAAGAGAGAATCTCAAGAACTAAAGATACAATAGAGGAAGTAGACTTATTGGTTAAAAACAAAAACAACTAAATCGAACAAAAGCCTAACACAAAATATCCAGGAAATATGAGACACCATGAAAAGATCAAATTCAATAATAGGTATAGAAGAAGAAGTTAAGTTGAAAAGCTCAGAAAATATATTAAACAAAATCATAAAAGAAAACTTTCCCAACCTACAGAAAAATATGTATATGAAGATACAAGAAGCTTACAGAACACCAAACAGACTGGATCCAAAAAAAGTCCTCTTGTCCCATAATAATAAAAACACTAAACATACAGAATAAAGAAAGAATACTAAGAGCTGCAATGGAAAAAGGCCAAGTGATATATAAAGGAATTACACCGGACTTCTCAATGGAAAAATGAAAGGTCAAACATTATGTAGTCATTAAGAGATCACAGATGCAAACCAATACTACTATACCCAGCAAAATTTTCAATCACTATAGATGGACAAAAAAAAGATATTCCATAACAGAACCTAGCAACAAATGCAGCTATACACAAAGTACTAGAAGGAAAACTCCAACCAACAGAAGTTAATTACATCCACAGAAACACAGACAATAGATGATCTCACAGCATCAAATCACAAAGAAGAAAAAAATGCACACAATAACCCCACCAACAAACACTAAAATGATGGGAACTAGCAACAACTAGTCATTTATATCCCCTAATATAAATGACTCAACTCACCTATAAAAGGACACAGGCTAGGGTCATTTCAGGTTCCCTCTCCTCAGTTGCCCAAGGTACTAGCTGGGGACATCTCCCTGGACACTTGCAAGCCCCTCTAGAGTCAAGTCTCTTGTCAACCCTAAGATGGCTCCCTTAATTAGGATATATTTCCTGCTCCCATATCCACCCTTCCTTTATCCCAAACATCCCATTCCCCCAAGCTCCCCACATCCTCCCCTTCTCACTTTTCTCACCCCATTTCCCCTTACCCCCATCCCACCTCACTCCCCAGTTCCCAGTTTTTGCCCGGCAATCTTGTCTACTTCCCATAACCAGGCAGATGACTATATGTTTCTCTTTAGGTTCACCTTCTTATTTAGCTTCTCTAGGATAACCAATTATAGGCTCAATGTCCTTTATTTATGGCTAGAAACCAATTATAAGTGAGTACATCCCATGTTCATCTTTTTGGGTTTGGGTTACCTCACTCAGGATAGTGTTTTCTATTTCCATCCATTTGCATGCAAAATTCACGATGCTATTGTTTTTTTACGTTGAGTAGTACTCTAATATGTATATATTCCACACTTTCTTCATCCATTCTCATTGAAGGGCATCTTGGTTGTTTCCAGGTTCTGGCTATTACAAATAATGCTGCTATGAACATAGTTGAACATTGGAATACCGGACTGATCTCCCAAGGCCCAAATGAGGAGCAGAAGGAGGGAGAAGATGAGCAAAGAAGTCAGGACCACAAGGGGTGCACCCACCCACTGTGACAGTGGGGCTGATCTATTGGGAGCTCACCAAGGCCAGCTGGACTGGGACTGAATAAGCATGGGATAAAACTGGACTCTCTGAACGTGGTGGACAATGAAGGCTGATGAGAAGCCAAGGACAATGGCACTAGGTTTCGATCCTACTGCATGAACTGGCTTTGTGGGAGCCTAGCCTGTTTGGATGCTCATATTTCTGGACCTGGATGGAGGGGAGAGGACCTTGGTCTTCCCACAGGCAGGGAATCTGGACTGCTCTTCAGACTCGAGAAGGAGGGGGAATGGAGTGGGGGGAGGGGGAGAGGAGTGGGGGAAGGTGAAAGGAGTGGGAGGAGAGGGAGGGAAATGGGAGGGGGGAAGAAATTTATTTCAACAAAATAAATAAATTTAAAAAAATGGACACAGGCTAACAGATTGAATATGAAAACAGAATCTATTCTCTTGCTGCATGCAAGAAACACACCTTAACCCCAAAGCCATACATTGCCTCAGAGTAAAGAGTTGGGAAAAAGTTTTCCAATCAAATGGACCTAAAAAACAAGCTGGTATATCTATCCTAATATTTAACAAAATAGACTTCAAACTAAACTCAATCAAAAGAGACAAAGAAGGACATTTCATTTTAGTCACAAGAAAAATCCATCAAGATAAAATCTCAATACTAAATACCTATGCCCCCAATACAAGAACACATTCATATGTAAAAGAAACACATCTAAAGCTTAAATCACACATAAAACCCCACACACTAATAGTGGGAGACTTCAACACTCCACTCTCACTGCTGGACAGGTCGGTCAGACAAAAAAAAAAATAACAGAGAAATAAGGGAACTAAAAGATGTTATGACTCAAATGGACTTAACATGTACCTATAGACCATTCCATCCAAACATAAAATAATATAACTTCTCAGCCCTTCATGGAACCTTCTCAAAAATTTATCACATAATAGATAACAAAGCAAACCTAAATAGATGCAAAATAAATGGAATAACCCATGTATCTTATTGGATTATCACGGCTTAAAATAAGAATTCAATAGCAACACTAATTTCAGAAGGCCCACCAACACAGAAAATTAAACAATGCTCACCTAAATCATCAATGGGTCAAGGAAGAAATAAAAGAAGAAATTAAGGAGTTCCTAAAATTCAATGAAAATGACCACACAACATACCCAAATTTATGGCATACAATGAAAGCAGTGTTAAGGGGAAAGTTCATAGCACTAAATGCCTGCATAGTGACTTACTGGAACACCTAAAAATTCCAGAACAAAAAGAAACAAGCTCATTCAGGAGGACTAGATAGCAGGGAATAATCAAAGTGAGAGCTGAAATCAACAAAATAGAAACAAATAAAACAATGCAAAGAATCAATGAGAAAAGTTTGTTCTTTGAGAAAATCAACAAAATAGACAAATTGTTATCCAAACTAACCAAGATGAAAAAAGAGAATATCTAAATTAGCAAAATCAGAATTGAAAAGGGGGTCATAACAACAGACAGAGGAAATCCAGAGAATTATCAGGTCATGCTTTGGAAACCTTTATTCCACAAAATTGGAAAACTTAAAGGAAATGTACAATTTTCTGTATAAACATCACTTATCAAAATTAAATCAAGACTATATAAGCAAATTAAGTAGACTCATAACTGCTAAAGAAATAGAAAGAGTCATCAATATCTCCCAACCAAGAAAAGTACAGGTCCAGATATTTCAGCACAGAATTCTGTAAGATTTTCAAAGGAGAATCCCAACATTCCTCAAATTGTTTCACACAATACAAACAGAAGGAACATTACAAAA
The DNA here is from genome assembly GCA_028537955.1 of Microtus californicus. NCBI lineage: Eukaryota > Metazoa > Chordata > Mammalia > Rodentia > Cricetidae > Microtus > Microtus californicus. Next base: position 123,228,265 of record JAQJZF010000001.1, read on the forward strand.
CTCTTTTTATAAGGCAACAATTACCCTGATACCCAAATCACAAGAAGACATTACTAAGAAAGAAAATTACAGACCAATCTCACTCATGAACATTGTTGCAAAAATACTCAAAATAAAATACTGGCAAACTGAGATCGGGAGCACAACAGAAAAATCATCCACCATGACCAAGTAGTCTTCATCCAAAAGATGCATGTATGGTTCAACATATGAGAATCTGTCGATGCAATTCACCAAAAAACACATGATTACCACATTAGATGCTGCAAAAACCTTTGGCAAAGTACAATGCCCCTTCAAGATAATGGTCTTGGAGAAAGAAAGGATCCAAGGAATATAATTAATCATAATAAAAGAAATATAAAGTAAGTCAACAGCCAACATCAAACTAAATGGAGAGAAACTCAACGTGATCCCATGGAAATCAGGAACAAAACAAGTCTGATCTTTTCATATCTAGTCAATATAATATTGGGGTTGTAGTTAGAACAATAAGACAACAAAGGGTGATCAAGATGATACACATCAGAAAACAACAAGTCAAACAATCACTATTTGCTGATGATATGATAGTTTACATAAGTGACCCCAAAAATTCTACCAAGAAACTTATACAACTCATAAACACCTTCAGTAATGTAACAAGATACAAGATTAACAAAAATAAATAAATAAAGTTTCCCTTATACACATGATAAATGGGCTGAGAAAGAAATCAGAGAAACATCACAATTCACAAAAACCACAAATAACATAAAATATCTTGGAGTAACTCTTGGAGTAAAATGTGGAAGACCTGTATGACAAAAACTTTAAATTCTAGAAGAAAAAAATGAAAAAACACCAGAAAATGGAAAGATCTCCCATGTTCTTGGGTAGGCAGAATTAACATAGTAAAAATGCGATCTTACCAAAATCAATCTACAAATTTTAATGCAATGCACAGCTAAATTCTTCACAGACCTTGAAAGAAAAATACTTAATTTTATATGGAAAGGCAAAAAATCCAGGATAGCAAAAACAATCCTTTATCATAAAAGAATTTCTGAAGACATCATAATTCCTGACTTCAAATTCTACTACGGAGCTACTATACTGAAAACCGCCTTGTATTGGCATAAAAACATCAGACAGGAGGAACAATGGAATTGAATCAAGGACCTGAAAAACAATTCACACACACTTTCGAACATCTGATTTTTGACAAAGAAGCAAAATATACCAAATGGAAAAAATAGAGCATATTAAACCAATGGTGCTGTTATAACTGGATATCAACATGTAAAAAAAATGAAGATAGATCCATAGGTATCACATGCACAAAATTCAAGTTCAAACACTGAACCTCATAGAAGAGAAAGTGGTAAGTACAATCGAACACACTGGCACAGGAGACCACTTCCTAAATGTAACTCCAGTAGCATAGCCATTGAGAGAAAAAATTAATAATTGGGGCCTACTGAAACATAGAAGCTTTTATAAAATAAAGGACACAGTCAACAAGGCAAAATTGCAGCCTACAGAATGGGAAAAGACCTTCACCGGCCCCACATCAGACAGAGGTCTGATCTCTAAAATATTGAAATTGGTTATCAAAAACAGCCAATAATCCAATAAAAAATGGGGTACAGACCTAAACAGAGAACTCTCAACAGATGAATGTCAAATGGCTGAAAGACACCTAAGGAAATATTCAATACCCTTAGTCATCAGAGAAATGCAAATCAAAACAACTCTAAGATTCCATCTCACACCTGTAAGAATGTCCAAGGTCAAAAAAATTTATGACAACTTATGATGGAGAGTATGTGGAGTAAAGGAAACACTCCTCCATTGCTGGTGGGAGTGTAAACTTGTACAATCACTTTGAAAATCAGTATGTCAATTTCTCAAAAAATTAGGGAGCAACCTACTTCAAGATCCAGCAATCAAACTTTTGGGTATATACCTGAAGGATGCTCAATTTTACCACAAGGACATGTGCTCAAGTATGTCCATTGCAGCATTATTTGTAATATTCAGAATCTGATAACAACCTAAAACTTCTTGACCAAAGAGTGGATAAAGACGATGTACTACATTTACAAAATGGAGTACTACACAATGGGGAAAATGTGTCTTGAAATTTACAGCCTAATGAATGGATCTAAAAAACATCATATTAAGTGAGGTAACCCAGATCCTGAAAGACATATATAATATGTATTCACACATAAGAGACTTTTAGACATAAAACAAATAAAAAAAACAGGCGACAATTAACAATCCCAGAGAACCTAGATACCAAAGAAGACCATAAGAGAGACATACATGGATCTAGTATACATGGGTATTAAAATAAGACATGATCTTCTAAGAAAATTAAAAGTGTGGGGATCATAGGAGATGTAAGAAGGGGAGCAGAGAAAGGAAAGAGAGCAGAGAAAAATGTATAGTTTAATAAAAAATATTTTAAAATAATTAAAAAACATTAATTATTAAAAAATAAAAAGTATATAGCTCAATTTAAAAGTCAAACACACACACAAATAATTTGGTTTATAATGTCTAATATTAAAGTCAATTTTATGTATATGTCATCATCATGGTTTCTAATGGACATTGTTAGAACATGCTACCTCAACTATAAATGTATCCATGCCAGTTTTTCAGCCTATCATGTACTGAAAAAAATGTATCTGAAACATCACATTGCAATTAAGATGCTACATGAGGTATGTCCCATCTCTGCCTCTACTCCAAGGTCATTTGTTTTGCATACCACGCTAGAAGAACACAGCAAAGCACACGTCTCTGCCTCTGGGTTTCATCTCAAACATTTTCCTTCATCTCTAACACCCTTTCGTGGTATGGGAAGTCCAAAAGAAGGGTAGAGTCAGAGAGAAGCCATGGAGCCACTGGAGAAAGCCTTCTTTTTTGTTTAAACACAGAAGGGGAAATGGTGTGGGAGGTCCTTCTGTGTATGTATTCCATTTATTGGTTAACAAATAAATAACTGCTTTGAGCCTATGGCAGGGAAGAACAGAACTAGGTGGGGAAAAGGTAGGCCGTATATTGAGAGAAAGAAGGGTGGAGTCAGAAAGAAGCCAGAGAGCTGCCGCAGACAGAAGCTGGAAACTTTACCCAGCAAGCCACAGCCACATGTAAGAATTAGCCAATAAGAAACTAGAACTAATGGGCCAAGCAGTGATTTAATTAATACAGATTCTTTGTGATTATTTCAGTTCTGGTTGGCCAGGATGAACAAGAAGCCTGCTACTACACTTTGGTTTTACAAGTATCTGCTACTCTGTTATCAGAATGATGTAGAATAAATTGTTCCATAAAAATACTTTTCTTCAAACAAGTGAAGAAAGCAAACCGATCCAATACTGCCTCACATTTATCTCAGATAAGGCTGATTGATTTTCTAGAATCCCACAAACCTAAGAGAAACCAGTATAAATGATGACATCCGACACAGTGTGATTTTCATCTTCTCTTTATATCCTCCTGCTTGTAGACTGTCATGTGTTTTGGCTCCTTTCAATTCCAAGTGGTCCATTAGGATAATAACAGTTCTGAATCTTAGGATGAAATTAGGCACAGGAACTGTTAACTGCGCTGGCCTTTCTGTGTTCTGATTCCCAGTATCTAAAAGGGATGATTATCTTGGTCTGACTGAGCTAATAGCATCAATACCTGTTGTTTTGAAGAAAAAAATATGTGTTTAGGGGGTGATCCACTGTATACAGAATGAAGAAAGAAAACACTGGTATAAATAATAATGGTATCTTTTACTACCCATTAGTAATGATTTTGTGTATGTGTATATTTGTATATGTGTGTGTCCTCCTGTAACAATTGAAAGCTCCTCTTATGATGAATTCATAGTTACTTCTCTATTTCTGTAACAAAACACCATGGCTAAGGAAATATGAAAAAATATTTTAGTTTGAGTCTTGATTACAATTTCAGAGAGTGAGATCATGATCATCATGAGAGGAACATGACAACAGATAGGCGAGCATGGCACTAGAGCAGTGGTGAAAGCTTGTATTTTGAGACAAAAACCACAAGACAATGACTGAGACAGCTAACTAAGAATAGCATGGGCTCTAAAAATGTTTAAGCCCACCTTGAGAACAGACCAACTCCAACAATGCCATACCTTGATATCCTTCCTAAAGAATTCTACCAACCAGTAAACAGGCATTAAATATATTCGCTTATGGGGGTCATTCTCATTTAAACCACGAATGCTCTCCTCTAATCTCAGATCTGCTCACTACAATCTTGAAATGTATAAGTAGTACTCTTTCATACTTGCAAGCAATATTATTTATTGATACAGAGTTGTATTTAATAAATAACATTATAATAAAAATTAATTACTATATGATCAGAAATGGGCAAAAAAATCCCACTGTTTTGTTTTTTTTTTTTTTATCTTGAAAATAACACACTAAGAAATCCAAACTTCATTTCTAAGTATATAAAACAAGTTTCAGGGAGGTTAGGATCCTCATATTTAGTCAAGAAACAGAACTGATAGTCAATTTTCAATCTGAAATCTCTTCTGTGATGGCTTTATAAGGTAGAATCATTCTGCCGTTGAGGGACATGACCTTGTGACTGTGTCAGTATTTGCTTGAGAAATGACTTATCCACGGAAGTTTAGAAAACAGAAACAGTACTAACCACCCACTTTTCTAAGCAACATTATATATCCATTAAGTCATATAATTTTAAACAAAGAATTTACTTTTCAAAATGACACTGAACTTTTCACATTAATGAATGATGTGTTCTTAGACAATCCTATCATTAGACAGTTTTTATACATTTTTCTCTGGGTTCTCAATTTTTATTGAGCTTTAAAAGTCACTCACACATTAAATATATTATAACTTTCCTTATATGTGGTATTGTTTTACCGGAACAGTTTAATATATGTTTTTAAGGATGTATCTTTTTCATTTATTTTTATGACTATGTGTTGACATATATGTATAGGCACTGTGTACATACAATGCTCTGGGAGACTAAAAGAAGGGGTCAAATCCTCTGGAACTCGAGTTATATTTGACTATGCACTGCAACGTAGATTTTAACAACTGAAGTGCAGTCCTCTGAAAAAACAGCAAGTGTTCAAAAGTCTTGACCTTTCCTTGACTTCATATCACCAATATTCTCTTTTTATTAGTTAGTCTGTTTTCTTGAAATAAAAATTACACAATTTATTCCAAGAAAATATGTCACAGCAGAGAGAATCCTCTGTCAAAATCTTATCTCTTCATCTAATTACTCTAGATTCCTGTTAGCAATTGTGGGTTGAGGATATTCATAGTTATTTTTGGAATAATCAAGTTTAAGGGAGTAGATATATTCAACATCTTAAAAGGGTATTTGGTTAAATGTAAATATTCATACAATGTCATTTTTACCATAAAATTAATTATGAAAATAATGACAGTTAGTGACTGGTGGTGATTATGCAAGTGAACACTAAGACAATAGTACTGACTGTGGTGACAGTGTTCTCTTTCAAAGAGCTTTTAACATTAGACTCCTGTGTGACATATGTATGTGTGTTGTGTGTTTATGCTGTGCACATTCAGGTGGAGATCAATAATGCTGTCCCTCAGGAACAATCCACTTTGTTGTTGATGATGCATCTGCTGAGTTAATGCCTCTCATTGTCATGGAGCTCATTGATTATCCTAGATTTGCTAGCATTGGAACTTTAGAGATTTGCTTATGCTTGCTTTCTCATGGCTGGGGTTACAAGCATACACCATCACACCTAGGGTACTACACAACATGCACACACATATGGTGCATCACACCCAGTGCATCTCAGCTGATGCACACACACACACACACACACACACACACACACACACACACACATACAAATTCTGAAGACAAAACTGAGGTCCTGATGTGGGCACAACAAAGATTTTATGAAGTGATTTAATGCCACAGGTGTTTCAATATCTTTTAACAATGAAAAATTCTTACCTCAGCAATTGTTTGTTTTAATGACATTTCATTTACTTGAGAAAAGTGATCATTCATATGTCATTGAAGATGTCTAGAAACATTATTTCTTTTTCAGATTGTTTTTTTCTTTGAAGGGAAACAAACTTACTGAGAACACTGCGAAAATTAGCAGACTGGGCAGTAACCAAAGAGTGTTGTCTGTCTATTTTGTTGTATATAGAAAGTAATAAACAGGAGAGAAATTAATGAAAAATATTTATTGAGAGTTTATGTACCTATAATTTCTCCAAGTATTTTGTATAGATTAAGTTATTTATTCTTCAAAACATTCAATAGAGAAAATACAATATTTATTTTAGTTTTAGACATCAAAATAACTAAGACTCACTGAGTAATGATTATTTGTTCATGTAATCCCAGCACTGGAAAACATGAGTTAGGAGGATTGAAAAACCGAGTCCTTGGGGTCAATCTCTATGGCTAAACATTAATATCTATATAGTAGCAGAAACCTAACATCCTGCATATTAAAGAAATTAGCATTCTCCTTTGACAAGAGATCTCTATGCGTGAAGAATGCTTAACTGATATTCTCCTGCTTTTTTTTCTTCTATACTCTAGTACTTCATAGGAATGTCTGATATTTGGCCGGCAGACATACACAGACAGAATATTGTATATATAATAAATAAATATTTTAAAAAAATCCTGTCTCCAAAACAAAACAAAGCTCTAAAATTAAAAAAAAAAAAAAACCAACTCTGCCTCTTTGGAAAGCTATACTAGGATTTAAAACTACAAACAGCATTGTGAATTTCTTAAAAGCTTGAGCAAAATGTGTTGTTTAGAAAACCATAACAACATAACTAATTTATTATTGAGGATTCCAGCCACTTTATTATGAAGAAAATATGCTAATTTCTGTATTATTTCTTTTTCTCCCTCAGTCTAAACTGCACTAATCATGCTGCTAATGATTCTTGCCCATAATCTTAGCTTTTCTGTTTTTACCTGATAGAAATTAGTACAGCCAGTGTTTTGTTTGCCCCTTTTTTTGTCTCGCATGACAAAACATGGCATATCAAATTGTTGTTGTAAGGCTAAGAACTATGCCTTGTGTTAAGACTGGTCAAAGCAGGTGGGTGGTAGAGGCATTTGCCTTTAATCCCAGTACTCAGGATGCAGAGGTGGGTGGATCTCTGTGAGTCTAAGGATAGCCTGTTCTATAAAAGCTAGTTCCAGGTGAGATAGCAAAGCTATAGAGAAACCTTATCTCAAAAAACCAGAAAGAAAGAAAGAAAGAAAGAAAGAAAGAAAGAAAGAAAGAAAGAAAGAAAGAAAGAAAGAAAGAAAGAAAGAAGGAAGGAAGGAAGGAAGGAAGGAAGGAAGGAAGGAAAGGAAAGGAAAGGAAAGGAAAGGAAAGGAAAGGAAAGGAAAGGAAAGGAAAGGAAAGGAAAGGAAAGGAAAGGAAAGGAAAAGAAAAAAGACTGATCAAGGCAACCCAGTATGAAGAATAGTCAGACAGTCCCTGCTCCCACTGTGAAAAGTAACATAAGAAGACTAAATTGCACAACTGTCACATATGTGCAGAGGACCTAGACCAATCCCATGCAGAATTCATGGTTATTGGTTCAAATTCTGTGAGATCTTTTGAGCCAAGGTAAGTGGATTATATGGGTATTCTTGTAATTTTTTGACCCCTCTGGCTCTTATAATCCTTCCACATTCTCTTCAGTAGTATCCCCTGAGCTCAGCCTAAAGTTTGACTATGTGTTTGTGCATGTGTTTCCATTAGTTGTTGGATGAATCCTTTATGATGGCTATTGGGTTAGGCACCAATCTTTGAATATGAAAGAATATCCTAAGCATCATTACATTGATTTTTTTTCCCTCCAGTTTTGGTTGGTTCTATCCTAAATCTCATGGCGGTGGTATTCCAGTCAGTGCCAGGGATGATCTCACTCTCATGCCATGGGTGTCAGGCTGAACCAATAATTTATCATTTTGTTTGTTTCCTTGTTTGTTTGACTTTTAATGATTTTTATTTCCATTGCTTGTGATCAAACTTAAAGCCTTATACTTTCTAGGAAAATGTTTTACCACAGGACTACACCCCAAACATGACAAGTGTTTTTAACTCAACATAAGAAAAACTGATTGGTTTTTCGATTGATAAAGTAAAACTTCCAAAAACAAATAGCATTTTGAAAATGTTGCCAATTATGCTATCCTAAACAAATAACATTTGTCCTGTGTGGGTCTGATTTCTTTCTTTTTAATTTTTATTTCTTTATTACTCTTAATTGATTTTTATTGAGCTCTACATTTTTATCCCCTCACCTTCAACTCTCCCAAAGATTTCCATGCTTCCAATTTACTCATGAGATCATGAGCTACTTCCCATGTAGATTAGATCTATGTTAGTCTCTCTTACTGTCCTCATTGTTGTCTACCTTTTCTAGGACTGTGATTTTTAGGCTGATTTTCCTTGCTTCACGTTTGAAAACCGCTTATGAGTGCGTATATGTGACAATTGTATTTCTTTGTCTAGGTAACTTCCCTCAAAATGATGTTTTCTAGTTCCATCCATTTCCTGAAAAATTCAAGATGTCTTTATTTTTTCTGCTGTGTAATACTCCATTATGAAAATAGATCTATATCTATCACCGTGCAAAAAACTCAAGTCCAAGTTGATCAATAACCTCAACATAAAGCCGGCCACACTGAAACTTATAGAAAAGGAAGTAGCAAGTATACTTTAATGCATTGGCACAAGAGACCACTTCCTAAATATAACCCCAGAAGCACAGACAATAAGAGAAACAATTAATAAATGGGACCTCCTGAAACTGAAAAACTTCTGTAAAGCAAGGAACATGGTCAACAAGACAAAACAACAACAGCTTACAAAATGGGAAAAGATCTTCACCAACCCCACATCAGACATAGGTCTGATCTCCAAAATGTATAAAGAACACAAGAAATTGGTCATCAAAAGAACAAATAATCCACTAAAAAATAAAGTACAGACATAAACAAAGAACTCTCAAGAGAGGAATCTAAAATAGTTGAAAGACACTTAAGGAAATGTTCAACATCCTCAGTTATCAGAGAAATGGAAATCAAAACAACTCTGAGATTCATCTTATACCTGTAAGAATGGCCAAAATCAAAAATACTGATGACAATTTATGCCGGAGAGGATATGAGGAAAAGGGAACACTTCTGCATTGCTGGTGGGAATGCAAGCTGGTACAACCCCTTTGGATGTCAGTGTGGCGATTTCTCAGAAAATTAGGAAACATCTTTCCTCCAAACCCAGTGATACCACTTTCGGGTATATATCCAAAGGATGTTCAATCATACCACAAGGACATGTGCTCACCTAGGTTCATAGCAGCATTGTTTGTCATAGCCAGAATCTGAAAGCAACCTAAATGCTCTTTGACCAAAGAATGGATAAGGAAAATATGGTACATTTACACAGTGTATCTGATTACTTATAAACATTCTCATTCTTCTGTGAAGTATGTGTCCCTATGGCTAGCTTTATGCCACACTACTGGAAAAGCTTTGCTTATTTCTTTACTGATCTATTAATCTTTTATATGATTACAGATAATGTTTTATAATTTTTATTAATATATGCATAAATAATAAATGGGTAACTTCCATTGAACATTTAGTTGTCCAAATTTGAATTATTTCCTTTTAAGCCAGTGTTCAATTTCTGTGGAGAAAATCTTATAAAACTATTCCTGAAGACAATAGTAAGTATTCCTAATCAGGGTTACTATTGCTGATCATTCATACTATATCTTGCATAAACTAAACAAGAATAAAATAGAGTGCTTGCTAGTTTCTTCAGATGACTGATGACTATTACTTTTACATGTATATATAAGTTTAATGTATATGTGAGTTTATGACGATGTGTTCAACAATGTGTGCATATCTGCATGCACATTTGTGTGGACAACAGGGATTTATTGGAGATGCCTTCTTGTCTTGTTCTCTAACTTAAGTTTTGAGACACAGTTTCTCAATGTTGCCCAGAATATATTGATTTTCTAGATTGGTTCCCAGGTGAAGTTTGGGGATGCTTCTCTTATGTCTGTGACTCTAGTGAATGTTCTTCCATTTTTATGTCTTTCTGAGGATCTGAAATCAAATCCTTATGTTTATATAGCAGACACTTTATCAACTGAGTCCTTATCTTATCCCCAAACTATATAGCTCTCTCTAAACACACACACACACACACACACACACACCACACACACACACACACACACCACACACACACACCACACACACACACACCACACACACACACACACCACACACACACACACCACACACACACACACACACCACACACACACACACACATACACCACACACACACACAGACACACACACACACACAGACACACACACACACACAGACACACACACACACACACAGAGTTGCTGTCATGACTTTCAAAGTAAGAAGAACAGATGAATTAGGATGCTTGCAAAATTTTCTTGGAAATTATAAAATATTTAATAAAGGAAAAAATAGAGACAAGTGCGTATGTGGGTTATCTGTTTTAAGTAAAACTTCAATAGAAACCTCTGGCAAAAATCAATGCCTCCACTTACTCAAAGTGATGGAGAGGTGAATTCTTTAGTGTACTTTAAATTTCCGTCCTTTTTATCCAAGGGGTACATTGTAAATATTTTATATTTTCTAGTTGACTGCTTTGAGCCAAACATTCCTTTCAAGCCCCAGTTTGGTGAACAATTCACTGTAAGATCTCTTTATTTCGAGTCCCTTCATGACATCACCATCCAAGAGAGTGAAGTGTACACACCACACTGCTGACTATTCTGCACTGGAAGAAGTTTACTTGAACTAAACTGAAAATGCAATGAGAACGAAATGGACACGAATATGTAGTCCCATTTAAATTCTGTATTTAAGTGAACACATTAGTGGAGAATTTAACTTTTATTTTGCTATGTTGTACTTGTTCAAATGAAAGTGGTTCCCATATGCTCTTAGGAAGAGGAGTTATATGAGAGGATTGGAACTCATGGCTCTGTTGGAGTAGATGTAACCTTATTACTTCCAGTGTTTGACTTTCAGAAGCTTGAAGTAGGTGCAGTGGTTCACTCTTTATTCCTGCTGTCTATCAAACTGGATGTAGATATATTTGTTCCTTCTACAGGACCATGTTTGTTTCCATGCTACCATGCTTTCAATAATGATGAGGATGAACCTATACTTCTTAACCTATGACCCAGCCCCAATTAAAAGTTTTCCTTTATAAGAGTTGCTGCAGTCGTGGTGTCTTTTCACAGCAATAGAAACCCTAAGGCATATATGATGAAAAATTTAAAGAAAAATAGGGTAGCTTATGATAACTGATATGTCCACCACAATCTTCCCAGGAGACCATCAGTGATAAAGCCTGCATACTGTTTCAGAATTTTAGCATTACCTCATAAGAGAGATACTGAGAGAATGTGGCATTAGACAGAATTACTGACCAACTTTCCATTGAAATTTTATTAGTAAGTAAATTAAGAATATAAAAATTTGAAAACAGAACTTTGAACTATATAAGGATATACACAGGTCACATGCTTTGCAAAACCAACTTCTGTTGCAGTTCAAGGGTTGTTTATGAACATGGGACCTGACCAATATTAGATATATTTTGTACCGTGGGAAGTTTGGGCTTGTAGAACCAAATAGTCTTGAAGTCTTGGGTTTATTCTGAGTTATTCATTTCTGTTAAGAAGCATTCCCTTGTTAAAGGCCTTGACTTCCTGGATTACAATTACTTTGGATTATCTTCTAATTTTTGCACATTTGTTCAGAGTAGCTTACATAGTAACTGAAATATACTTGATTTTATTTCACATGTGTCTCATTCATTCTGGACTATGCACTCTAATAAGACCAGTGCTAGATTTATTTAACCCAAGTCATATGTCTAGACTGGTCCATACATTTTTCTCTTGTATGCATTCATTCTAAACTATGCATTTTATTAAGAAATAGTCCTATACATAATTAATCCATGACAATTCTGTTTGTCTCAGGAAGAGAAAGTCATGCCCCTTTAGCTCTCAAGAGTCCATTAATTTTCAAATACTTCAAACTGATAATAATGAAGTGTTGTGGTGTGAAATAAAGATTATTATATGTCTTATCACTGTTTGATGGATCATGGGTCAAAGTAGTGTTTGTAATGACAATATTCCCAATACCTGAAACTGTCAGATTCCTTTCTTGGCTTATCTTCTGAGTACTTACTCAGAAAGGAATTCTCCTATATGACTTTAAGCCCCAGAAATTGTAAATGTGATAATTTTAGCAGAGGATAATGCTATAGAAATTCATATAATCATAACATAAATGTGAACACTTTGATACACACATGTATAAATGTATATTATATATATTACAATGATACATGTGCATGCACACACACATGCACAGCACACACACACATATGCACACATACACACACTAGAATTCAACCAGAATCCAAATATGACTTTACTCAAACAAATATCTCAAAATACCTCTAATAAATATCTTGGAAAATGGCTTGCTCAATAAACAAATCGTGCTCTACTGAGCATTGAGTAATCTTCTCCTTTTGAGTAATTTGTTTCTAATCAATAGAATACATCAGCCCTGAAGGGATGTCACTCCCTGATTAGATTACAAGGGATTGTAAATTCTCTTTTGCTAGCAAATTATTTTCCTTTCTGGCTTTGATGAAGTATGCTGCCATATTGTAAGCTAATAAATGTATATTATCTGTTGTGGCTGTGTTTATGGTAATTTGTAAAAAGGCAGTGATGGGTACACAGCCATCTTCAACCCCAAAACCTTACACATGGTAGTACTAAGAAAAACTATATTTCATAATACGAAAGAACAAAGTCTTTAGGGATGTAGGTACAGGAATTTCTTTCTGGCGTATCTGTCTGAACAATACCTTATTGTCTCTAAATTGAGTCAACTTAAAATTGCTATCTGATTTGCACAAATCCCTGATATTTTCTGTGTGAAGGACTGCGTGGTCTTAATTTTCAAAGAATTTAATTTTCTAAATTCTATAAAATAGATGGTAGCATGTATACTGACCATTTTTATTCCAATTATGACATTTTAAAAAAGGCTTGAGCTAGTGAAGGGTTTACAGTCTTTGGAAACTAACATTTCCTGTGTCTAAAACATTCTTTTTAAAGCCTCAAATGAACAGTTTTGCTCTTTTAATTTTTTTTTTTTATTTCCCACTGCACCCTGTCTAACATCCCATTTCCTTCACCATAGTGAAGTTTTATTCACTCATTCACTGTGGTAGTATAGAGATGTGCTTTTCTGCAAGCCAGATAAAGAGTAGTGAGCAAAAATAGAGAATAAGAAAGTATATATATAAAAAAAGAGAAACATTCTTAGGATAAAATCCTATGAGTCTCAAGTAGTAATCAGAGAGATTAGAAAAAAAAAAAAACTAAAATTGCTTGCTTGATTTGAATAAAGACCTCTAAAGAAGAAGCCATGAGCAAGAATTAATTTCAAAAATATTTTTACGTCAGTAGAAATGTATCATATTAGGTCTTTGGATATCTGAAAATTTTAGGCCCACTTTTGAAAATAGCTGTTTAAAAGAACACCTTTTTTCTTATTAGGCTTTCCCTATAACTGTAGTTAGAAACTGCTCTGTATGAAATTTAGCATAAATATTAGTACCAAAAAGTAAAATTTCAACTTGTAAATAATTATGTCATAAGAGTCCAACCTTATTTAAGCACAAATGTGTAGGGATAAATCCCGCCCCATAGGGGGCATGTTCGCCTCGGGCTAATGTTCGCCTATAAATTTGGCCAGCTTGCTCACAGCCTGCTCTTCTTCTGCTTTCCTGGTCTCCGCGGGAACGGTGGTTCTGTAAGTCTATTTCGACATTAAAGCTGTATATATATATATTTACAATCTGTCTGCATTCGTTTACGCCATTACACAAATGGTGACCAACACAAATCTCAGTGAGAAAATAGACCCTTGCTTTGCTGGTTTGCTAGGAGACCCATCCAAAATAGTGTTGGCATAAAACCTCCAATTCTTATTGGAGCAAATGCTTAGGGAGTTATCTGTCTTTTCAACTTTCTCTAGATGAACTTTTCTCATGAACTTTTACAAGAGTGATTCCAAACAAACTTTGACCTATCAAGGTTGTCTGTCTGATAAAAAAATTCTATCCTTTTCCACCCTCAGTTACAGCTCTGAAAAACACTCTCTAGACTGCGGTGTAGTCTTAGATATGAAACATATTTAATATATTTCAAACAAAAGTAAGTAGGACAGAAGTGCAATTAGGGACATGGCTGCTTTCTGCCAAAGATAAGAGTATACAAACATGATATTTAAGTCAAAAACTGGCAAATTTGTTTTTCTTTGAAGGTAAAACAAATGTCATTTAAATGCCCGAGAAAAAGCTGGAGCTCAGACCAGTACACAGTCTTTTTCACTGTCATATGTGAGCATGTGTCTTTGATCAGGGTTCTTCAGGATAGACATGTTACCTCTTCTAAATGCAGAGCTTTGAACTATAGCAGTAAGACTGTTTTGACAGGTTTTGCAAGCAATCCTAAAGATCAACACTGACAAGCAAGAGCTCACCTGGATAACATCGCAGTCTTGTAGACTTAGAAAGCTAAGTTTGTCAAACCTTCCCACATCATGGTAAATCTAAGAGAAAGGAAAATAAAAAATATATATCTATAGCTACCTATCTATCGATACATACATAGAAAGATATATATGTACATAGATACATAGACAGACAGACACACAGACAGATAGATAGATAGTGCAGAGGACCTGGAGCTTGATAGAAAGTTGGGCCAGATGATTAGGAATCGGCAACTTTTATAACATAAGACTGATTTGATGGGAGTAAACAGGACAATAAGAGAAATTATTATAAGGTAGCTGTGTTCTTGGAAATTACTGCACTAACTCAGATGATACTTTTCATTTGTACACATCTTCAAATAAATTAATATGCTCCTTTTATGGTTTCATTTTTTATTTAATTCTGAAAGAGGAAATGGTTCCCTACACAGACTTATTAATATTGATGACATATGTGATATGTTAGTTTCAGCTTATGTGTGCATGGATCTGGTTGTTTTTGTGTTTGTTTTGGTCTTTATGCAACATATATTAGAAGCCTAAAATATTTTAAATATTCTCCTTAGTCTACCTATTTTATATAAAATTAAATAACCATAATCTTACAGATCATATTTTCCTTATAAAGCATTATATACATTTTGAGAATCACAGCATGTCATTTGTAAATACAGAGAATTTTTCCTAGTCTTTATTAAATAATGTCCTAGTGAGCTTTAACTTTATTTAACACAGATTAGAATTATCTGGGAAGAGGATCTCAACTGAGATATTATTTCTATTGTGTTAGCCCATGAGAATGTTTTCTTGATTGTTAATTGATGTAGGCAGGCCCAACTCACGGTGGGCGGCAACGTTACCTAGGCTAATGATCCTACACATATAAGGAAGGTAAACCATTCCTCTACATTTCTTACAATGAGTTGCCTGTGAAAGGAGCTGGATCAGGAAGGAGGTTGATTCTTATCTTCTTGAGAAATCTCCATGCAGATTTCCATTATGACTGTTGAGTTTACATTCCCACTCACAATATATGATTTGAAGAAGGATGGACCTTGATTTTACATCCATTCTATTAACTTGTGTCTTTTATTGGAGAATTGAGGCCACTAATGTTAGAGAAAACAGTATTTTTAAATTACTGCTGTTTTGTTGTGATGATCTTTGTGTGTGTGTGTCTCACTTTTTTGTTTTGCTGCTCTGGTATTATTTATTCATTCTGTTGGTACTGTGGAGGGTAAAACTGACCTCATAAGGTTGGAGCTTCCTTCTAATGCTTTCTGTAGGGCTGGACTTGTTGATAAATATTATTTAAATTTGGTTTTATCATCATGTCTTTTTTTCTCCATCTATTGGGATTAAAAAATTCATCAAAATAGTAGTCTGTACTAACAACGGTGGTCAGAGTTTGTAGAATATCTATGTTCTTCTATTTCTTAGAGTATTCATTGGTAAATCAGTTTTCATTGTAATGGGTCTGACTTTCTATATTTCTTGGTCCTTTTCTTTTTTCAGCTTTTAATATTCTTTGTTTTGTACATTTACTGTTTAAATTATTATGTACTATGAAGAGTTTCTTTTCTCATTCAGTCATTTGGTGTTCTGTATGCTTCTTGTACCTTCATAGGAATCTCATTTTTTAAGTTAGCGAAATTTTCTTCTAAGATTCTGCTGATATTATTTCCAAAACCCTTTCTCCTGAGTTTTGTCTCCTTCCACTATTGTTATTTTTTTATAGATTTAGTCTTTTCATACTATCTGAGATTTCTTGGGTCTTTTTTTTTTTTCAGGAGTTTTTTAGATTTAACATTTCCTTTGAACCGGGTATCAATTTCTGCTATTATGTTTTCAGTGCCTAAGATACTCCTTCATCTCTTACATTCTCTTGGTGAGGCTTGCCTCTCAAGTTCTTGTTTGACTTCTTAAACTGTTCGTTTCCATATTTCCTTCAGTTTGGGTTTTCTCTATTGATTCCATTTCCATATTTTCTTTTTCCTTCCTCTGTTTGTTTATGACTTCACAGATTCCATTAAAGGGTTTATTCATGCCTTCATTAAGGAGCTCTATCATATTCAAAGGTTATTTTAAAATCTTTGTCTTATGTTTCAGCTATGTTGCAGTTCTCTGGATCTACTATGGTAGGATTGTTGGACACTAGTGGAAACATATTGTCCTGGATGTTATTGATTGTGTTTTTATGCTGGCTTCTAGGCATCTGTGTTTGTACATTTTGTAAATCTAGGTGTTTACATCTGTCATTGTCTTTGTTTGAAAGTTGTTCTGTTCCTCAGTTTCTGCTGCCCACACTACTTCTTAGCAGAGGGTAGTGTTTTCTTATTGATTGGTAAGGGATTCTTCTGTGGTTGTGCTAGATGTTACCTTTGGAGTTTCCAGGAAAAATTTATTTTAGGTATTAGGAGGTGGCACTTAGGAATGGAAATGGGCTAGGGGATATATGCGGTCTACAAGAGGGAAGGAAACTCCAGACAGCTGGATAAAGATTTAAGAATACAGTGCCCACATTACTAAGAGATGTAGTTTTTGGTCATTCAATGGGCCATGGATATTTTATATTGTTTGAGGAATTGGCTACAAGTTGTTATTGGTTACAATCAGAAAGAAAGGTGAACAAAGATGATTAGATCCAGAATTCTTGCTTAAAAAATAAAAACAGAGGGAGATATAGATATGATGGGATACAAGAGTAGATTACTGAATCTACTCTGAAAAGAAATATGAGTGACTATATATAGAAATAGGATTAAAAGGTAGATTATTGAGTCTACTTTTAAGCCAGAAAAGCAACAACTAGATTTAAATATGTTATATTCGCTTGGAATTTTTGTATGCTTATACAAAGTTGCGATTGTTTTTGTTATAGCATACTGTACAAACATTTCTAACCTTGTTCAAGGTATGGTAACTATTTAAGTCATCTAATAATGTAATTCATATTTCTAGCCCCTGAAAGGTATAATTACCAACTACTTAAGATAATAATGAAATGTAGGTTAGCAATTAATCACCTATTACAATTTAACTTGTAGGCATATTATGGATGTTTTCAAGATCAAACAGAGATATATTCTAGATAGACAGGTCATTTTCAAACACTTCAGAGATCAATTTAAAATGTTTTAATAGCAGAGGTTCCTTTTTTTATGAGCATGAGACATGTCTGCTTTTGGCAGCACCAATTTATTTCACAGAAGATTATGGCATCAAAGAAATTCCTCATTGAGTTTACTTTCTTTCTGGAAAAGTTTAGCTACTGGGTAAGAAAATATTCTTACCTCAGCTGCTGACAGTACACTGAACAAATTGAACTAGCAAGACACAAAAGAAAGGATTGTCAAATTTTGCCAAGACAAGGTAGAACAGCCCTTCAGAATATCCTACTTCACAGAAAAGTCGGTAAGTTATGCTAGGCCTGTAGGCTAAATATGGATGCTCCAACATTGCAGAGGAAATTTGGGTGACTGCCCAGGCAGTCACCTGTTTCTTTCATTTCTCCCATTTTTTTCAAGTTGCACTTCCTGCTTACTCAGTTAATATTATTTCTTTCTTGGGTCTGTGATGGAAATGAAAACTTTATAGTTATAGCTATAGTTTTTGTTGTCACCAGATACAGAAATAAATTCACTAAAGAAATATAAAATGTATAAATTTGAGAGACATAACAAATAGTTTTAATAAATGAAGTTAGAAAGTGAATTAGGGACAATTTTGTACTCACCAAGATAAACTATATATGAAGCATTTTCTCTGAATTTGTCAACTATGCATGAATTAGACAGTGTTGATGTATATATTGCCTGTATTTATTGTATATAAATAGTTTAGTTATCATATTTTGTTTTTCTAATTTTAGTTATAACTTTTCCTTTTAAAATTTTAGACACAAAAGGAGAATGTGGTAATATCTTGCTTGTACAAATAAAGGCTTACCTGAACATCAGCGGGCAGAGCTAGCCACTAATTAACCATAGAGGTCTGGAGGTTTATACAAACAGACAGGAAGTAATATGCCTGGTGGAGAGAAGAAGTGATGAGGCAGGACCAAACAGAAACTCAGTTTCTTTTCAATTGGGAAGTGGAGAGATAAGGTGACCATGGTTTGTTCCTTCATCTCTCCAAACCCTCAGCATTTTCCCCAAAATCTGACTCCAGGCTTGTATTATTAAGACCTGTTAGAATTCATTCTACAGTCCTGGTACCACATTCTGTCTTACTTAGGGTTTCTATTGCTCTAAAGACACAACATGACCATTGCAACTCTAAAAAAAAAAAAAAAAAAATTAACTGGGTGGTTTGCAGTTTTAGAGATTTGGTCTATTATCATCACAGTGGGATATGAAAGCATGAAGTCAGACATGGTGCTGGAAAATGAGCTGAGCTGAGAATTCTATTTATTTATTTATTTATTTATTGGTCTGCAAGAAACTGGAATTGAACTGTGGCACTGGGCATAGCTTGAGCATAGATAACCTCAAAGCCCATCTCCACAATAACAAATACCTATTCCAACAAAGGCATACCTTCTATTAGTGTCACCCCTTATGGGGGCATTTTCTTTTAAACCTCCACAGTTACTCTTTGACTTGGTGGCTGGCATAAATATATAAGTATGGACAAGTACAATGAGAGGGAATGATTTTTTGATCCACTAGTGATGAAGACATGAGTTAAGAGAAGTCATAGCAGGTAGTCTGCAACAGAGCTGGAAGTGAGACTATGGGGAAATTGGATTTAGTGAAGTGAAGTGACAGGTAAAGATTGATAATTAGCCTACTTGCTTGTCTGACCATAGCCCTGCTCTGATTTGAAAATGTGGCATATCATTGGTGAGACAGCAATGAGTAAGCTTTGTGGTAGTGCAGAGTAGCAGACTTGGCTCGGGGGATATAAGTATTTGCACTCACATGTCAACCTCAGAGACTGAAATTCTCTAACAAAAATAATGAAGTATGAAAAATAATCTTTTGTTTTTCTGTGCATCTTTTAAATTTCAAACCCAAATTTATACCAATGGGGAGAGTAAACAGGAATCAGAAAAGACTGAAAATCCTTAAGTAAGTTCTATTCTAAGTAACAAACTTCCTTCAGTAAGGCTTCATCTCCCAAAGGTTCCACAACCTTCCACATAGAAACATCAGCTAGGAACCCAATAATAATTGGATGTGCTTAAGAGAGGCATTTTAGGTTCAAAACACAGCAATCAGGACCGCGAGGGGTGCACCCACCCACTGAGACGGTGGGGCTGATCTAATAGGAGCTCACCGAGGCCAGCTGGATTGGGACTGAAAAACATGGGATCAAACCGGACTCTCTGAACGTGGTGGTCAATGACGGCTGACTGAGAAGCCAAGGACAATGGCACTGGGTTTTGATCCTACTGCATGTACTGGCTTTTGGGAGCCTAGTCTGTTTGGATGCTCACCTTCCTAGACCTGGAGGACCATGGACTTCCCACAGGTCAGGGAACCCTGACTGCTCTTTGGACTGGAGAGGGAGGGGGAGGGAAGTGGAGGAGGGGAAGGGAAATGGGAGGCGGGGAGGAGGCAGAAATTTTTAATAAAAAAATAAATTAAAAACACAGCAGTCACAGTATATGTTGTTTCTTAGTGAGAATAAGTCTGGAACAGCTTCATCAAATGCAGTGGAATTAAGAGTGTACATTGGAAAGTTGAGCCAGTATTATTCTTCATTTTCTTACTTGATTAATGGCTTCCCTATTTGACAAACAATTCATAAATTTGAAATAGAAGTGTGGTAAGATTCCTTGCTTTGAAGTCCATCAGCAGAATAAACCCTTTAGTTATGGCTAAACAACATAATGATTTTTGAGCTTTCTTAGTCAATGTCATGTAAAATACATAGATTATTCATCCTCTTTACATGGGGAGCTATTAAAGTGTAATGATATTTTAACACACCAACATACTTATGTGCATTTTTGGAGGGATATGTATTTTGAGTTGTTTTACTTAATGTTCAAACATGAAAAGATGGGACTTAATGCATAGGGCATGGAGTTTATTGTACTTGTTGGCAATGCCAAATAAAGAACAGTATATTATTCTTTTGAAAATGTAAAACCTTGACTATTGAATGTTGGACTTCCCTTCTGTCTTCATGATTCATTTATATGTATGCTTTTATGAGTGCCTCCATCTAAACAATAGCTGAATGGTAAAATAAGAAAAAAAATCTGTGAAGTGATTTCTATTCGACAAGAAAACCATCGATCATAATACATTTGAAAGAGTACTTCTAAAATGTTATTGAAAAACAACTTGGTAAAAACATGAGATGATAGTCAAACATTTGGAGTTTCACAAATATGATCTCAGGCAGTGCTTGTTTAAAATGGAGTTTATCTTTATGTTGTTTTATTTGAATCTTTCTGAATAAAAATTGCATCATAATAAAGATGAGCACCTATATTTGTAATTTTTTGCTTGAGTATTATTTTATCTTTTGGTAAAAAAAAATTACTTGCCTAAACTGAGACCAGTGTTTTAATTCTGATCTAAAGGTCACTAGTGAAATAGGCAGTACTTGTGGGTTTTGTTTTATCTATGGTTTCAGTTATTCATATTCAGTACTTTTCAAAAATAGTAAGTGAAAAAGTTCCAATTAATAGTTGTAAGTTATATGTAATTTTTAATAGAATGGTGAAATATGTCACTCACCTGCTCCATCAAGCCTCATATATGAATCTATACTTCCTCTACCAGATTTACCAGCTATATCTTATCCATACTTAGTCTCTTTACAACCATTCTAATTTTCCTATTCCCTGCGATGGTATCATAATGCTGTGTTAGCTATCACTTTGAAATAACACTTAGGACGTAGAGTAACACTACACTACAGTTCCTGAATCATCGAAATAGCCACATTGTCCCATTTGCTGTTCTCTATACATAGTTATCATTCTGGGAGGAAAAGTGGTCAGTTCAGCTAATATTTCTGTTTTGTAAAGAAACATTCACATAATTTTAATTATACTATCTTATTTATTTTTTCAATTTTATTAGTTATCATTGCTTTCTAATTTTACTTAATATACAAATTATATAATTGAATAGTTACAAAAGATTAAGGCAAATGATACAAAGAGTTAGTCTGTACCAATGGTTTTAGAAATTTGAAATGTTCTTGTCACTTTTCTTATGGCTAAAAGGAGATGACTGCGGCAGAATGGGCGACAGAAAATTAAATCATCCAGGAATTAAAGCCTTTTGAAAATAATTTTCTGCTTTCTTCTATTATGAAACAATGAAAGAATAAATTGAAATTCCTAGCTGTAGGGAAAGTAAAGTCACTAAATCAAATAATAAAGATTGAAAACTCCGTAGAACATCTATAGCTCTGCAAAAATATTAAAGGCAGGGACATGTAAGAAAGCATAGGAGGACACTCTCTAGTCTCCCAGCTCTGACTGGTTCCACTGTGAGAGTCCTCACAATGTGTGCCATTAATGTGAGTTCAGTTAATTTCTAAGCTTTTAACTAAGGCTTTGTAGTCTATATTACCTAAACCTTTTAAAAATGTGTGGTGACCCATTATGCCACATTTGGAAGATTGAGAAAGAGGATCAAGAGTTCAAAGATATCCTCAGATATGTGGTCTTAACAAATCAACAAAAATATATAGGGCGCCGGGCGATGGTGGCGCACGCCTTTAATCCCAGCACTCGGGAGGCAGAGGCAGGCGGATCTCTGTGAGTTTGAGACCAGCCTGGTCTACAAGAGCTAGTTCCAGGACAGGCTCCAAAGCCACAGAGAAACCCTGTCTTGAAAACCCAAAAAAAAAAAAATGTATAGGGCTAGTGAATAGAGTCTCCTGGTCTTATTTTCTAGTGGGTCTTAATTATACCAAAATTTCAAGATTGTCAGGCTAGGGAAAAAGAGGTGCTATCCAGGGTTAAATGTACCAGAGAATAGAAAAGAAGGAAGTATAAACCTAAAGCATAAAAAATGAGCAAGAATTCAAGGAGATTTTTTTCACAACCTGAATCAGAGGTTCATTCTTACTACTCTGTTGATCACCTGGAAGGATGCAGGTCAGAAGGTTCCCTTTCCCATGTGAATTCAAGAACTTCCCCTTTTTATTCTGCCCAGGGAAAGGTTCAATTTTTATGATGAGAGCCTGATAAAATGCACTTAAACTTAGACAATTCATTTAGTAGAAGGCAGAAGCTGGCAGCTATAAGAAACCGATGGAGATTGACAGCTCCTTCCCATACCAGACACTGAAGTAAGACCTCATAGATTGGTGAGAATATGACATGACAATATGTTTGTTTTTGCTTGTTTGGGGTACTTGTTTCCCCAAAATTTTAAATTACTATTGGTCATTTGCGTACTTTTGACCCAATGTAGATTTGCAAATTATACCTTGTGCTTTGTAATGACTCACAGAACATATGCAAGATTAGTCTAAAGTTTCTAGCCCCAAAGCACTAACAACTGTGTTTTCTTGCTGTTTTTTCTATCTATCTATCTATCTGTCTGTCTGTCTGTCTGTCTGTCTGTCTGTCTGTCTGTCTGTCTGTCTATCTATCTATCTATCTATCTATCTATCTATCTAATCATCCATCTATTTTTTTTTAATAAAACACTGTCAGCTCCACATTGTGCCCAGGCTCCCAGGCTCATGCAAAAGCAATGCTCATGTAAGTTTAAGTTAATTCCACATTTTTGTTTAGCTGGCATTCTTAGGGAAGGCCCTGTGGGAAACTCTAAGTGAAGGCATCATTTCACTTCTGCATCTCATATTTTTATTGCTCATGTAACTTTCAATAAAATGCAAACTAGAAACTGTTTTAAATGGACCTCATGAATACACAGTGTACAATTTTCCTTAAGTGGCCTGTGAAACCAACACCTTCTATGTAGGAGCTCTTTGGATGAAGAAAACTTCAGTGCTATATAGCAAATGATTAATGAATCAAATGCATCATTCCTGGAAACAGAACTGGAAACACCCCAGAATGTCATAGGGCATGCTAAGCCCTGAGAAACTAATTCAAGCTCCAAAGGGCAGAGCCCAGAGTCTTAAAACAATATTTGCAGAAATGCAAGGGGAAAGTTTAAGATGGATTTAAGCACTTTCAATATGTAAATTTCCTAATTAGATCAACAAAAATAGAACTAATGCCTTCTGAATCCAGAAGACTGTCAGCAGGCAAATATACCAATTAGACTCTCCAGTGTGGAAACTGACATTTCCTATATGAGAAATCTGAAGACTTGGGGGAAGGAAGTGGTCTGTTTTGATGTAAGGGGTACATTTTTGTGCCTAGTCCCTTTACCCTTAACAATCAGAAAAGACTGTTGTGTTCTAAAATTCATACCTGTGTGGCTTCCTTCCTAGTAATTTATAAACCAATCCAAAGTTATTTTCTGCCTTTGTCCTTACAGAATCACGTGCTACCTTTTCAAGTTAAAACATGAAAAATGAATGTAATTGTTTCTTGTAGCATTCTGAGTCCTAAAATTCCACCATATGAACTGCAACCTCCCATGGTGTGTAGGAACCCTTGCTGTTGTCTCAGTCTCCATGGTGATGAGAAAAAAGACAGGATCTCCAAGGTAACTAGAAGCCAAACTAAAATGATTTTTTTCTAGGTTAACATTCTATTAATCAGAACTGACTTACACAGATTGTAGGCAGAAAAGAATGACAGACATTCTACAGTTCAATTACTATACATTTCATGGTGAACTTTTTCTTCTTTGTCATTTTATACTTGTGTTTCTATTATTTTATTCCGGAAGTTTGAAATTCCCCATATGATTCAAAGTCATTATTTGACAGTGTGGGATCACTGAAAACCTATTCCAATCACTGCTTTCCTTTTAACACTAATAATGCTGTTAGATGAATGATCGCTATAAATTAAAGTGCTGAGATAAATAAAATCAATTAAATACAAACTGAAGCAGAAAACAGTCCCCAATGTGATTATTCAATTGAGATGTGTGATACTCAGCAAAAGCATGTACTTTTCCTTTTAGGAATCCAGTAACATTGCATTTTGTTCTAGAAACTTACTTAATTGTTATAGTGCCTGGAAAGGGTTGAATTATCTTGGTGTATGTTATCACAACTTCTATATCATTTGATATATTTAAATGTCACACAAACATCTTGGAATTCTAGTATTCAGGAAGCTGAAGAAGCAGAATTATCTAAGTTCAATGCCATTTGGGATACTTTGTGAGTTCCATGATAGGAAGAGCTAGAGCAAAACCATGTCTACAAAACACAAAGCAAAACCAGAAGAAGTAAATTAAATGAACAACCATAAGCATCTTACTCTTTGATACTTTACTGTGTTATTATAATGGAAAACTATTGTGAAAGGAATACCCGCTCACCCAAACAATCAAAATGATACAACTTATCAGGACTGTTGCAACAACACTAGGCTCAAATGTAAAATACTATGTGCAAAAATTAATATGCATTTCCTTTCCATTTTCCCTTTTAAATAGCACAGACCTTAACATTAGTTTTTGATTACCCATCCTGGTTATGAACATTAGTGTTTGATTACCCAGACCTGGTTGATGGTCTGCTCTGGTTCCCTTAGGAATCGAAGTAACTAGAGAATCAGTGACAGAAATGTCTTAATCATTGCAACTATGCAAAAAATATGTGTCTTACTAATTATTTTCTGGCTATCTAGAGTTCTAAGATGTTCAATTAATTCTGTCTGCTCTGCAGGTAGGGTTATTATCTCAAAGCAATAAAGCCAAATGACTTCGTTTGGAGGAAATTAACCAAGGAAAATGTAAAACAAACAAGAGAGAATCAGATTCAGTTTTATACTAAAGTCACATATTTCCAGTAATATCAATTATTACTAAAGATCACAAAACTATACAAAGAGAGTATGAATTAGTCTTTTAGATAAATCTGAATATGAATGCATTACCAAAACAAAAAACCAAATAAACAAAAAATAGTGGATGGAAATAGGCATGGTTAAAGATCTGATGGTCATTTATAGTGAATAAAGAAGCTTATTGCTATTCACATATATCAAGAAACAGTAGGTTTTTATGCAATTTCCATAATGTTAGGACACTCGAGTATAAATAAATCTAATTATTGGTGCTCAGATTTCCAGGAACTGTTTGGACACCCCTAAGTACCTTCAAGACCAAAAATTATATAATTTCAAAATTATTCAAACAGATCAAAAGTTTATAATTTTGAAAAGAAAATAAGGCACTAAAACAATCTCAAGAAATATACTTATCCACCTACACCAGTCACTTAGACCAATCAAAAGTCTCACATCATGTTCTATTAAGAGCAGTACAAGGATGAAAGAAAGCATACCATTTAAACACAAGGTATCACACTCTGGTTTCATAGGAATATACTTTGAGACTAAAACATAGTCTCTCCAAAATCCTACCAATATAATTTATTTTACCAACTTGATTACTCCCCAAATATTCAAAGGAAAGTTTATGAACACATTTATAGGTTTTCCAAACATTTTTGATATGTGTTTAACCCATTAATATTTTTGAATCTTCTCTACAACTCATTCTTACATTTTATACATTTCTTTATAAATGTATTTAATTTCCCTCACAGGGATCTGGATTTCCTCACAATGTTATGTGGGAGTTTAGAGGTAGCCAATAAGCTACTTTTTTATATTAAGTGATTTCTTTATCAGAACATTTATATATTACATGTTTTCATTTATCATTTATCACACATGGATATGTGTGGTGTGTATGTGTATATATGCTTGTCTGAATACACATGTACAGGTATGCATTTTTGTATTTGTGTATTGTGCTGTGGCAGTTTTCTCAATATGCAATCACTCCATTCATCAACAAAAACTTCCTTTTCCAGAAAGTAAAAATTCAGAGTAGCTTCAGGAAGTAACTGAAACTGACCAGATTCACTGAGCCTTTCCTTTCCCCAGAGTAAGCAGTAAAGACTGCTGAGTCACTGGCAGAAGACCCAAGCTGCAAAAGGTGACTCTCAGAGAAGCCCAACTTGCTTAAAAAAAAAAAAAGAAAGAAAAAAATACCCACAGTCTAGCCAAGCAACCTAAAAATAGTGATAGCCAACTGAAAACCTGAAGGAAGCAAAGCTTCCTGAGCTGCCTGGACAAAGTTTAAACCAACTGGGCCTTCTGGGAGGGATGTTCTCCAACCTGTTTGGATGCCTGCAGGCTGTGTAGTGTGCTGTTACTCAGGCTGTGTGGGGATTTGGTAATGCAGCTGAATTTGAATCATCTCTAATTCTGTAAATAACCTCATCTATATTTCTGTAAGTTACCCCTCAGTTCCCAGCACCCTTACGGCAGTTTGCAACTGTCTGTAACTCCAATTCCAGGGATCTGACAACTTTACACAAATGTATTTGTAGGGAAAACAATTAATGCACACAAAATAAATAATCTTTCCAAAAAAAAAAGGTTCATTGGCTCATCAGCTATGTCTTTGGTAGCATTTGTAGTTTTGTCTGTCCTTGGCTCTCCATTGGGTGAATGGATGTGTGTGTTTTGCATCTCCCAGGAGAAGTCTATCATACAGCGCTTATGCATGTGAGAACCTAAGGTTTAGGCTAAGGAGTTGGGGATCATTCTCAATTGCTCTTCTACCTTCTTCATTAAGATAGATTCTCCTTCAGCTGAATTCAATGCTCACTATTATAACTAGTCTTACTAGTCAGCTTACACTTATGAGTCACATCTCAGCCATCTGGGGCTAAAATCACAAGTAAATCATTCTACCCACCTACAAATTTTATGGCTTTCTGGAGAAGCAAATTCTGATCAGGTACTCTGTTTCCAAAGGCAAGCACTTACCTACTGAGCCATCTCCCTAGGCCAGGATGATAGACATTGTTCACCCGAACAGACACTACATAAAATTAAATATGTGGAAAATACATGAGAACTGTGTTGTATAGTAAAGCTTGATTTTTAATTTGAACACATAAGTAATTTAAAACTAGTTTCCTATTGTTAGCTTTTAATTTACAGGGACTCAGCTTTGTTTCTGCATTTATTTTGTAGCCACTTTGGTATGATATAGAAAACCACGAAATATATATAGATATATATGTATATATACATATATATATATATATATATACTTTGATTCTATCTGTATATATATACAGATAGAATCAAAGTCAACATTTTTAATCAGTCTTAATAGTCTGATTACCAAAACTTATATCTACAAGATACATTAATTTCTGATTACCTCTTTATTACTTGACTTTAAGTCCAACCATGGATGGCTCCTTAGCAGAATCACTGACTTTAAGGCATAGCCCTTAATAGCGCTTTTTAATTTACATTTATTTATTTATTTATTTATTTATTTGCTTACTTGCTTACTTATTTATACCATCAACAAGAAGAAGAAGCTGGAAAGTTTTCTAAGGATTTTTTGAAATCTTTATTTCGTGTTTGATTCTATTACAGGTTTCATTCATTTTAGAAAAAAAGAATATTTTAGGGAAAATATTCCAGATTCTATAAATCACACTGTTTGAATGTTTGTTCCTAGTTGCTTTCTCTGCTCTAGTCTTCAAAATTCTTCCTCTGAGTGAAGAAAATGAATGTGTGGAATTTGCAAGAAATGCCTAATGCTGAGATGAGTTTACATTGGTCTAGCAGAAATAAGCAAGAGGAAGGAGACAGGTTGACATCTAATATGTTGGCAGTAAAAGAGGATCCAAAGGCAACATGTGTTGGGTAAAGGAAAATTATGAATTGTATATATTATTATTATTTTTATTATTACTTCTTTTAAATAAGTTGCAAAAGGAAACTTTATTTTTAATTACACAAAATTGCCTGATTCTTTAATTACAGTTCAAGTCATGACTGAGATCATTAAATACAAGGAATAATAAGTAACTACATTACATAGATCCTTATTGTGTAACAACAGATTTAAATGAATGAAAATTATTTGGCTGCATGGCTTAACTTTTTATTTTCACTTGAAAGTTATGTAAGCTTCAGGCGAAAGAAGATTCAGAGTTGATTCGTATTCCAAAAGCATCCTTTTCCTATTGTGTTTTCAGCCTTAAATTCATTTAAGAGTTGACTGACACATCTTGCTTAGCATCTGATGATATAAATCTATTAGGCAAAGATGATTCTTCATACAATTTAATTGCATTTTAGATTCTTCTCTGCAAATGCCTAAATATCTAATTCAACATGAAAATCAAGCATAAATATTAAATTCAAATTCAATGCTAACTTAACCAGAAAATATTCATAATCAGCTCAGAAAAATTTTCTAGAAAGTATCTTCCATCAATGCCAATCTCTAGGCTTTGAAGTGACTCTGTGTTTATCACCCATATTCAAGCTCTTTCTCATCTAATTGTTATCCTGGCCCCTCAGAAGCAATGATCCTCAGATGTAACGGAATGCATCCAATGTTGGAAAATAATGTAAAATATGCTGTGTAAGAATCAATGGTAATTTACCTCTTCTTCAGAAGTTAGACACAGCTACTCAGAAATATGTATTTAAGAGAGTTATGATGTAGCTAAAACAAAATCTCAGTCCTGTGCCCCAATGTGGGTCTCTGTCTCCTTTCATCACCTGATGAAGGTTAATATTCAGGAGGATGCCTATATGTTTGTCTTTGGATTCACCTTCTTATTTAGCTTCTCTAGGATCGCGAATTATAAGTTCAATGTCCTTTATTTATGGCTAGAAACCAAATATGAGTGAGTACATCCCATGTTCCTCTTTTTGGATCTGACTTACCTCACTCAGGATAGTGTTTTCTATTTCCATCCATTTGTATGCAAATCAGGAGCAGAAGGAGAGGGAGCTCGAGCAAAGAACTCAGGACCTCAAGGGATGCTCCCACACACTGAAACAGGGGATGTTCTATCCGGATCTCACCAAGGCCAGCTGGCCTGGGTCTGAAAAAGCATGGGATAAATCCGGACTAGCTGAACATAGCGGACAATGACGAATACTGAGAGCTCAAGAACAATGGCAGTGGGTTTTTGACCCTACTGCACGTACTGGCTTTGGGGGAGCCTAGGCAGTTTGAATGCTCACCTTACTAGACCTGGATAGAGGTGGGCGGCCCTTGGGCTTCCCACAGGTCAGGGAACCTTGATTGCTCTTCGAGCTAATAAGGGAGGGGGACTTGATGAGGGAGGGGGAGGGAAATGGGAGGCGGTGGCGGGGAGGAGGCAGAAATCCTTAATAAATAAATAAATTAAAAAAAATCTCAGGAACAAAAGAAAGCAAATAGAACTGCTGTAAACAGAGATTTTCTCATTTTGCTATTTTTAAATTGTCTCTTGAGTTAAAGAACCTTACAATGAAGAACAACCAAGAGAGAAGAGGAGTCCAGTCACTCAAGTCACAATTACTCACTAATCAAGACATTTTCCAGTGTTAGAATCATTTCTTTATTTCACACATGATAGAAATAGTCCATAGATGATATCAGGCATGAAAGGACAAGATATGGTCTCCAGTTATATCTCTGGGATCTATCAAGCTGACAGGCCACACAACAAAGATTCAATGTTTTTTTTTTTCTTTTTGCACTTATTAAAGTGCTAGTAAACTTTGTTGTATTCTGTGTACTATATAGTATGCCAATCACTGAATAATGGATTTTGGAAAAATAATTTCTTCATAAGAGGGTCAAGTGTATAGAGACAGAAAGCAAATCTCAAAATCTGCCTCACAGGAAAGAGAGTATAGTACACTTATGTATTAAATTGTTGTAAATCCAAGTGGAAACAAGGGTCTTGGAAAACATCTTAATCAGGATTTCTTGGTTTCTAGTCCAGATCCATAAATCTGCTTTTATTCTTGTTAAAAAGTATAAGGAAGTTTAGCATTGGCTAGTAAGACCAGGCATGGTTTTTAATATTGATGTTATATTTATATAGATTTTTTTGATGAAAAACATAATCATATTAATAAAATCTAGACATTATATAGCTCTTTCCTTAGAAGATTATTCTTTTTGAATTCTGGGATTCAAAGCCTGCATGGCATGCATACTACATGTACTCTATCAAAGAGTTTTACCCACAGCAGGAAGACTAATTTTGGATTTGACCATAATCATAACACAATTATTCTAAGATCTTTCACTGTGGGTTTTTTTGAATCTTAGCTTTCATTTTTGGATGTATAATCAATTTCAAATTGCTTCTTTTAGTCAAGCACAATTTCTATGGGAATCATTGTGAAAATATCAAGAGTCCATTTACTTTAGCATTCCATCTTTCACAAAAATTAATAAAAAAGATTCTTTTGACAAGGACCAAATGGGAGATCTTCTCCTTTCCATAATTTTATATACCACTTATGGATCTAAGAAATAGATCAATGTTAGTGATATTTAATTGCAAACAGAGAAAGCTACACTTAAAGATATGAAAAACTGTATGAAATTGGCCTTTTCTTAAGACTTTTTTATCTCAAGAGTTTCAGCTTTAGATGCTTTTATCTTGTGTTTCTATAAGAGCATAGCAGAAACTAGGAGAGTTACAAAGAGAAAAATGTTTCTCACAATTCTTGATGGTGTAAAGCCTAATATCAAAGTATTGATGATTTGGGATTGATTAATAATTTCTTAGTTCATCGATGGCATCTATTCAAAACTTCTCACACTGGGTATTCAGTTCCATTATATCCATTTTGGAAAGTTACAAATCTTAATATGATAGCGATACTGAATATCAATAAGAAAGAATAAGTGAGAACTTAAGGAGGAAGTTGAAAGAACAAATAATTATGTATTGTATTATGTTACTATTTTATAATATATAACTATATAACATGTAACTACTATGTATCATTTATAATAAGGTTATTTCATGTTTCTATAATGAATGTATGACTTTCACAGTACTTTAACAGAGAGCTGACAATTTGCCATAAAAATAGTTATATAGAGCAGTTATAAAATTGGTTATTGGCTACAAAGTCAGAGATTGCATCCCTTTAGTATTCGAAAGGCCCATGTAGCAAGTGAGTTATCTTGTAAAATGTCATTTATCCAAGTCTTGCCTATAAAGTGCTGATGCGAGCCTGTCAGGTAACACCCTTAGCTTGCTAATTTTCAAACAGTACTCAAAGTAGGTTTCATCTACACAAGCAAATTGTAGTCTCTCCAGATTTTGCTGCAAACTATATCCCTTTATTGGCATGAATTATTTATATTGTTTTATTTTAATCTAATGATGTATAACAGAAAAGAAATGCCTGAGGTACACTTCCAAATGCTAGAGATTTTATAGCATGATTTTCTTTTAAGACACCACAGATCTCTTTCTCTCTCTCTCTCTCTCTCTCTCTCTCTCTCTCTCTCTCTCTCTCTCTCTCATCTATCTGTCTGTCGATCTACCTAAGATACATATAAGTAGATAGATATAGATATAAAGTCTTTGGTTTTTTGAGTCAGGGATTCTCTGTGGGACATTCTTAGATGTCCTTGAACTTTCATGTTGCTCACCTTGAACACACAAATTCCATCTGCCTTGCCCTCCTTTGTGCTTCGATTAAAGGTCTACACCACCACATCCAACTCAAAGATCCAATTAAAAAAAAAGTGGAAGTGAACCATCCATGGTGGCTTTCTTGCCAGGCATCTAGGAAAGAAGGTAGATGATGAGGAAGAAGAGGAGGGGGAGGAGGACGAGGATGAAAAAAGAAAGAGGAGGAAGAGGAGGAGAAAAATAAGGGGAAGGAGAAGGAGGAAGAGGAGGAGGAGAAGGAGAGGAAAAGAAGAAAGAAGACATAATTTATAATTTTGAGCTGCCCAGGCATAGACTGCCTACACACCCAGATTTAAAGCTTTAGTAAACTTGTTCAAGACTTTTCACATCTGTCTCTGTTAGAGTCTCTGAAACAGATACAGCCTGATTAGAATTGGAGAACATGGACATTCCACTAATTGTGGGTGATGTACACCCACATAGCTATCACATCTCAACATTACAGAATGGGAGGAAAGAAAAGAGTCATTACATTGTTAACGTAATGTAAGAACTAGATTACCAATAGAGTATTATTGTCTTCACATATTATACTATGTTCTCCCTTAGTCAACTGCCAAATATCCTATCTTAAAGGGATGGTGTCTGCTTAACATAAAATTCCCATATTATTTCTATGGGATACCACTAATGAGAGAATTATCCAACAAATACCCCTTTGAGTACTTGGATAAAAACACAGTGTTTTGCATGGAAAGTATCATTTGCAGCATTTCAATATATTAAGTATATGATGAGAACATATCTAATATTTTTATTCATATAAATGCTTTTATCTTATAACATTTAGAGACAATTTCTCAAAGTTATGTCAAAAGATGAACATCAGGCAACATACAATCCTTATCTTTGTGTGATTTTTTTTTTTTTTTTTGCTCTTTGATACAGGATCTTGCCATGCAGCCTTTATGCCCTTGAACTCAAGAATCTCCTGAGTAAACTTCCTGAGTCCTAGCATGGCAGTCATGAAAAACCCTGCCCCACTGGAAAGCTTCCCTTTCCTCCAATATACGATTTTCTTTTTCTGTATATGTTTACAATTTTGCCAGAAATGCAGGTGATAGTTGCTGATCTATTGTTACAAGATTTCCATTATTAGTCTCTATCTGTTCTCATTAGATGAGGTCTTTAATTTTTAGTCAACACAGTTTGCCATGTAAGACCCAGCCGGATCCGATCAGCGCAAACCAGCTACTTCTTACATAAGGACCACTATCAACAAGAATGCAAGGACCACCCTGAAAATCATCAGGTACATTATCTGAAAGAACAAGTACCGCCCCATCTGCTATGGCGGCCTCTGCAGGGTCAGTACCATCCTACGAAGCCAGAAGCCTGTGTTAGTGAAGAGGAAATGGACCCATCCAACCAAGAGCTCCTGAGCCCTAAACCCCAGAAACAAGAGTTCACTGACTTTTTCAACCATATATAAGGTGTAGCTCAGGCTGGCCTCGAGCTTGTGATCTGGACTCTTTACTTTGGTTTTAAGTGATTTCTTTATTGTAGAATACAGAGTATATATTACACAAGAGTATCTTCATAGGAACACCAAAGCTTCCATATGAAAATTTAAATTTAAAACTACATAGTTCATTTCATCAAAAAAAAATCAGTCACCAGAGAAATGATCACTTCAACAACTTAATCAGAGAACATTCATCTATTGCCTTAGAAAAGTCTTTCTTCTTCCCTTTTACTTTTATGTGTCCAGTTCCTCTTTTCACTTATAATACCATCTTTTCTTATACATTTTTTTCTATTTCTGTCTCTTGCTTTTCCAGATTCCAAGAAGCACAAATTCTTCCCAACAATTCTTCTCAACCTTCCAAATTCTACTTATTATGAAAATACTGCCCTTCTCATTAGCTTGGTATGTATGCAGCTATTCAATTTAGACAATAGACCTGATATAAAATGAAAACTACAATAAAAATAGTTTCCAGTATGAAAACTACATATTCTGAGATATTCAGCACAGAGAAAAGTTAGAATTCTGGATGGATAAGGCCCATAAACTACATAAGCTATATAAGCTGCTGAAAATAGTTGTCAGAGCTGAAAATTTGGATGGCAAAATAAGACTGAACTGGTTTCCCAAAATTAGTTATCTTTCCTATAGCAAGTTTGAAATTCAAGAAATGGACAATATAATGAATAAAATCTTGCCAAACTCACATTTTTATTTCCAATAAAATGCAGCTGAACCATAATACAATCATAAAATTACAATCCAAAATAAAAGATAAAAGCAACAGAATATTTTATGATGAGGTACAAGATACCTGCTTCAATGAACTTGGCATTAAAGGATATAATGATGTTGAGTATTTGCTAAATCTAACATTGGTAATCTAATTAAAGCATAGAAACTAAATTTTGAAATAGTCCCTTTAACTTAACAATATATCAGCCAGTGCAATATTTAAAAGACTTCAGAATTAAAAAAAAATACAGAACACCAACTATTCTTCCTGGTTGTCCCCTTTTCAACTGATAGCTTATTGACAAGGACAGCAGTAGATTGCATGTGTAGAATTTCTGAAAGTAAAAAGATTTTGAAAGGAAAGATAAAAAATGCTATGTAATTATCTGGAAGTAGTGCAATGATAAAAGATAAAACAGCCATGCCATCACTTCAACAGCCAGGATTGAATATCTCTAAGTACTAATGTCCATTTTCATCAGTTTATGGTTGATGATGGTATTTTCCACTCCCCTTTACATCCTGGCACTTTGTGCAATGCTATCCTTAAAAGAATTCTTTTAAGCAGATTACTGGTATTTAAACTGATCAATATATCAGCACCATATCCTTAAACTCACCTCCTATGCCCTTGATTTTTTTTTTAAAAAAAAAAAAACTATCTACTTGGAAGTACCACAATTTTGAATGTAATAGGGGGAAATTTTTTTTACAAATGAAATTAAAATATTAATATTCATCAGAAAAAATATTTAAGGTTTCAGAAAATTCTTCTGTTCATAACCAAGTTATGTTGTCCTAGATATGATTTTTGTCCTTGTAATTACATTTGATGTGAACCCTGGATAAAAATTTAGGAGCTGTACTTAGCATTCTGTCAGGTAACAACTGATAAACCTTTCAGAGCAAAATCTATGTAAGTTTTCATAACTACTATAGACTTTTTGCCCAAACTTCTTTAACTTTGCTTAAAGACTGAAGAAATGTAGAAAATAAACCTGCTGTTGAAACCCTTAATCAAAGTCTTTTTTCATAAGCTTTACATTATCTATAACATTCTCATACTTTAGTAAAAAGTGAATATAAGAATTAGATTCTGCTATAGACTCCAGAACATAGAAAAAAAATTATCACTGACTTGCTGTTAGTGTCCAAATCAAATAAAATCCTATCATCTATTCTGCCTGAAGGGATTTATTTCAATGTCATGGCTTTACTTTTGTAGTGTACTACCATATCAGAATTGGTTCTAATTTATTCATTCAGAAAGGAAAAGTATGTAGCAGAAAATTTATACCCAGGAAGTTGCCTGTAGCTACTTCTCACCAATTTAGATCCTTAAATGATGTTTAATATACCAACGTGACTCATTTCTGGTTACTGTGTTACATGACCTTCTTCTTTTTCTGTCATAGAATAAAGAAATCTGCATTTTTTCTATTTACTTGCCTACAACACAGACACACACACACACAGACACACACACACACACACAGAGAGAGAGAGAGAGAGAGAGAGAGAGAGAGAGAGAGAGAGAGAGAGAGAGACAGACAGACAGACAGACAGACAGACAGAGACAGAGAGAGATATTCTGTTTTGTCTGGGGTTTTAGGAAAGCATTTAATTGGGGGTTGGCTTACAGTTCAGAGGTTTAACCCATAGTTGTCATAAAGAGAACCCTGACAGAGTACAGCAGACATAATACAAGAGAAGGGTGGAGAGTGCTATATCTAGACCCTCAGGCACCAGGAAGGAAGAGTGAGCTACTGTGCCTAGGTTAAGCTTCTGAAATTTCAAAGCCCACCTCTGGTGACACACAAATTTCTGCCAAAAATGCCACACTTATTCCAACAAGGCCAGAGCTTCTAATAGTGCCACTTTCTATGAGTCATTAAGGGTCATTTTCACTCAAACTGCCACAGAGAGAGGGAGTCCGAGACAGAGAGAATAAGATATATTAAGTACTAAATTACATTCCGAGAGTATGTTATATTATATTTCTTCTTTTCAAAAAAAGTGAAATAATTTCTCCTTGTCAACTAAAATAGGTCAATGTTTTCTTGAGCTTATGTATAAGTTATATTTGAGGAGTTTCTTAAATTTAACTAAATGCTTAACAGAACGCATTTTCCTCCTTGATTATAAATTAGTTTTGTAAAACAACTAAGGAAAATGTGTTCTGTTAAGCATTTAGTTAAATTTAAGTTTTTTCCAAGTTAAAAACTTAAAATTGTTAAATTAGTAAAAGTCACTGTCCTAGTGTAAATCGTACCCAATAGGAAGAGGTAAGGTCCACTTAGAAAGATTTTAGGAAGGAAATATTGGTCCAACTTTGGAAGGTAAACCTTTGATCCTGTTCAGCCCTTCCAGTGAAATGGATGAAGCACCCATTGCATTAAGCAAGCACATCACTCATTTTTGTTTGAAGAAGGCTGCTTGTTTGTTTCCCAGCCGCCCAGCCCAAAATAGTTACACAGAAACTATATTAATTAAATCACTGCTTGGCCTATTAGCTCTAGCTTCTTATTTGCTAACTCTTACATCTTAATTTAACCCATCTCCATTAATCTGACCTAATAGGGTCAGCCTATTAAAAGCTAGATTCACCCATTTGTTATATCAAAAACAAAAAAAATCAAAAATTCATCTCACTGTCAAAGATATTCATAGACTTTTAATCAAAAGAGGGAAAACAATAAGGAAATAGAAGGCAAAACCAAGCTGTGGTAGCTATTTTGATATCCTATAAATCAGACTTCCAACAAGAAAAAAGACAGAAATAATATAGGATGTTACTGCTTCTTAATAAAGGTTTCCCTTTATTGATAGTCCATCAAGAAATATAACAATTGTAAATTTACATGCACCAAAACTGGGGTTCCCAAATTAATAAGAAAGAAGACTAATGGACATAATAGATCATAATGATTCTAGTTATATAACAGTGTATGATTCCTGTATCTCACTCTCATCTTTAGATAGATCATCAGAGATAAAAATTAAGAAGGAAACCTCAGAGTTAAACTACTTTGTAAATAAAAGGAACTAGAGGTATAGAATGCATAGCCTTCATAGGACCTTTGGTGCATACTCTAAAATAGACGAAAGACAAAAGATTCAAAATAATGTCTTATATCTAATCAGATCAGAGCACAATTAAATTAGACTTCAATAGCTGGAAAAACAGCAGTTATTTGTCAAGTTTCCACACAGTATTTTTAGCAAAGAAGAAGAAACCTCAATTAAAAATTGCCTCAATAGAACTGGTCTGTGGGTGCCAAGGGCCATGGCAGAGGGGGACATCAGGTGGTAATTGATATTCAAGTCTTGACCCACCAAGAGGCAACTTTCTGATGGGTGAATCTCATTTAGGCAAGGACACAGGACTTCAGAAATCAGAGTGTCTTTTGCTGTGCCTTTACATTCTTGGTACTGCAATATTCCTCTGGTATCTGGCATGGTGCTAGTGAATGTGTTGGGGAAGAGCTGACAAATAAATTGTGAATGAAAAAATAAGTTTGCATAGCTACTATAAAAGCAAAATTGAGTTTTACTTAAAACAAGGAAAACAAGCTCACCTTTACTTCCAGCACTTGGGAGGCAGAGACAGGCAGATAACTGGGAATTCAAGGCCAGCTTTGCCTACAAGAACTAGTTCCCAGACAGTCTCTAAAGCTACAGGAAATCCTGTCTCAAAAAAAAAAAAAAAAAAAAAAAGAGAAAACTACCATATTACCCATATAGAGCATTCACAGGTGTACAAAGAACTATAAGCCAACATGTATCAGATATTTGTTTATCTATCGTTACTGCTGCATCAGCCACAAAAGTCAGAAAATGGAACAAATTGAATCCTAGAGAAGCTAAATAAGAAGGTGAACCCAAAGAAAAACATATAGTTATCCTCCTGGATATTGGAAGGAGACAAGATTGCCAGGCAAAAATTGGAAACTTGTGGCTGGGGGTGGGGTGGGGGTAAGGGGAGATGGGGAGAAAAATATGAGAAGTGGGGGAATGGGATGGTTGGGATAAAGGAATGGTGGGTATGGGTGCAGGGAAGTATATATATTAGTTAATGGAGCCATTTTAGGGTTGGCAAGAAACTTGACTCTAGAAGTGTACCCAGGTGTCCATGGAGATATCCCCAGCTAGATCCTTGGGCAGCTGAGGAGAGGGAGCCTGAAATAGCCCTATCCTATAGCCATACTGATGAATATCTTGCATATCACCATAGAACCTTCATCTGCCGATGGATGAAGCTAGAGACAGAGACCCACATTGGAGCACTGGACTGAGCTCCCAAGGTCCAAATGAGGAGCAGAAGGAGTTAAAACCTGAGCAAGGAAGTCAGGACCGCATGAGGTGTGCCCACCCACTGAGACGGTGGGGCTGATCTAATCAGAACTCACCAAAGCAAGCTGGACTGGGACTAATGGAGCATATGATGAAACTGGACTCTCTGAACATGGCGGACAAGGAGGGCTGACTGAGAAGTCAAGGACAATGGCACTGGGTTTTGATCCTACTGCATATACTGGCTTTTTGTGAGCCTAGTCTGTTTGGATGGTCACCTTCCTAGAACTGAATGGAGGAGGGAGGACCTTGGACTTCCCACAGGGCAGGGAACCCTGACTGCTCTTTGGACTGGAGAGGGAGGGGGGAGAGGAGGGAGAAGGGAATTGGAGGAGGTGGGAATTTTTAAGTAGAAATTAAAAAACATCAAGAGACAAATGAATAAAGAAAATAAGAGGCACTTAGGTATAAATAAAAGGAAATTATGATATTTACAGAATATAATGTGTGTAATTGGAAATTCTGATATTCAGAAAAGAACAGTAATTAAGGAAAACAATTTATGTTTTCTCTCATGTATGGAACCTAGTTTTAAAACTTTCTCTGTATATATATGGTACTGGTCAGTAATAGACATGTACACCATAGAAACAGAATAGGAGGCCTAGAAATAAACCCAATTTCCTATAACAACCTATACCAGACAGGACCAGAAACTATGCCTTTGTAGAGAAGGTTGTTATATATTTGAGTTGACGTTGACTTTGACTCTTTAGAAATATACAGGGGCCTCCACCCATTGTTGAAAACATCACCAAAAATTGTCACCTCTCAGACAGAAGTAAATCATACATATTACTAAAACTCTTTATAATTTCCCAGAGCTAGTAAGGTCATCTATCTTAGAAAAGAACTTTCTATTGACACTTTACTGAGTTAGGATAATTCCTAACTGCATTCTAAATTATTATCCTTTTATCCACAGATAAATATAGTGCTCAACCATCACTAAAGAAACTATTTTTTTTTGCACCAGATAGAAATCATTGCAAAACACCAAAAAAGGTCAAAGTCTTTGTATAATTGATTGTGGTGTTCCTTGATAAAGTAGATATATCTGCAATGTAATTAGTGCTCCTAAGCCTTAGGAAATATGGAAGAAAAGGAGACAGAAGGATTTTAAGGGCCAGAGGAACAAGAAATTTGCTCTGAGATCCTATCTCTTAAAAGAGTGAGGGAAGTTATGCATCTACCTAAACAATATAACTGCCTTAGAAAAGGCCATAATAATCGCAACATCAACAGACATACTATTCCTGGAATATAGAAAGCTCCTATGTTTCACCTCTAGACAAGACCTACCGAGAACATCATCCCTAGAAAAAAGCTAAGGGTAACTAAGGACTATTAAGACAGAGTATGTAACTGTTCACCATGGATAACTCTCCTAATTGGTTACACAATTTTAAGTGAGCATAATTCCTAAATATATAAATATGATATAAATATGCATACATTTATATATGATATTAGTAATTACATTTAAATACACATATGAACTGAACTGTTCTATTTAAATATCTATACATTTATACATATATGCATCAATAACATAATAAAATAGATTTTGAATTTGAGAATGAGTCTGAGGGAGGAACATGAAAGAAGTAGAAAGAGGGAAAGAATAGAAAAACTTATAAAATTATATTTTAATTAAAAATAAAAATATGCATGTTTTCAAAGGTGCCACATCTTGGAACAGTTTTATATAGCTTTACTTCCTGTGAGGCAGCTATCATTAAAGTTGAAGCTACTTTAAAGATAGACTATAAGCAAGCTAGAAGAAATTGTCCAGGGATTGCTGTGACAAAGAATTTATAATGAAATATTGTGATCTTCTCTAGACACCCAAGAGACAAATAATTATCTGAGGAAATGAGAGGCCACCCTGCAATGTCTGTGCTTAGATCTGGTTGAAAAAGACTGTATTTCATGCCAAGAGCTTGACATTTTTGAAGCAGCTGCTAGGGACATTAAACAATTACAGGCGTATTTTTTAAATTTTTCTGTGAGATTATCTATCTCAGAATAGACAATTTGATTATTTTCATATTTAAAAACTTTCAAAAAGGCATCTGGGAGGAGACTTGATCATATGTTACTAAGAATATAAATCTGAGAATAACACAACTCTAAAGACAAGGAATCTTAAGGGCCTTTTTAGAATGATGATATGAACTTTATTAATATCTAACATATTGTCAGGAATAACAAACTAGAAATAACAGAATATTTTTAATTGAATGAATCTCACTTGATAATAAAGGTCAAGATATTCCTTATATACAACCTGAAAACTACTTAACCTGGAAATTGGCAAGCTGTTATTCATCAGTCACAGTTCAAAGGGATAAAACAGCAAAGTAGGTGTAGTCACTGTTGTTGTCTTAGAGTCCAAAGACCTAAGAATCAGAATTGACATAGATATCCCAATTTGAAACACTTGTAAATGATAATTGCTCCCATAGACTTATACGTTTGAATGCTTAGTAATCTGGGACTAAAAGTGGAAGAATTTTTGGGAAGGATTAGGAGGTTTTGCTTTGTTGTAGTAGATGTGACCTTGTTGTATGAAGTTTGTAGGGAAGACTTTGAAGTTTCAAAAGTCCATCCCAGGCCTACTCTCTCTCTCTCTCTCTCTCTCTCTCTCTCTCTCTCTCTCTCTCTCTCTCTCTCCCCCTCCTCTTTGCCTGTTGCCTGTGGATTGGGGAAAACTTGGATGAACCATAATGATCCCATTCAAACTTCCTAAAAGTGTAAGCAAACCTCCAATTAAAATCTTTCTTTTATAAGAGTTGCCTTGAGAATGTCTGGTGATATGGTTTAGATGTTAAGAGCACTAGCTGCTTTTCCAGAGATCCTGAATTCAATTCTCAGCAACAACATGGTGGCTCATGACAATCTCGAATAAGATTTGGTGCCCCTTTCTTGCCTGTAGGCATATATGCAGGTAGAACACTGTATCAAAAATAACTAAATAAATTCAGAAAAGTATATTTAAAAAGAATTGCTTTGTTAATGCTGTCTCTTCACAGCAATAGAACATTAAGGCAAATGGTAGATGATCTCAAGCCAGTGGGAGCTGACAGACTATGCATTGAAACCTGCATGGAATAGAACTAGTCCCTCTGAGTGTATGTGACAGATATGTGGCTTGATCTGTTGGAGGAGGTCCTGTCAGTGGCATCAAGACCTACCCCAGTTCTATAATCTGACTGTTAGGAACCTATTCCCTATGATGAGATACCTTGATCAACCTTGAAACAGGTGGGCTTGGTCCTGCCTCAATTTGGTATGCCAAACCTTGTTGACTCCCCAAGGAAGTTCTTATTCTCTCTAAAAAGTGCATGGGGGATCAGAATGTTGAAGGTAGTGGAATGGAAGAGGAGGAGAAAGGGGGAAAGTAAAGTTTTTTTTTTTAATAAAAAGAAATGATGGGCATCAAAGGGGCTCCTTGA
Organism: Microtus californicus; assembly: GCA_028537955.1. NCBI lineage: Eukaryota > Metazoa > Chordata > Mammalia > Rodentia > Cricetidae > Microtus > Microtus californicus. Next base: position 123,270,533 of record JAQJZF010000001.1, read on the forward strand.
GGAGTAGGTTAGTCATTTAGGCAAGAAACTGCTTTTTTTCTGGAATGCTTGATGAACTGGAAATGTAGGAACCACAGAGAAATACTACTGAACTTGCCTAAAGGTAAGACAGTCCTTCAGGGTTTCTGTTTCATGCAAGAGTCTGGCAGACATTCTACAAGACACAAGAAACTGACTGACAAACTGCCACTATAGGCAGAACTGTCTTTGAAATTTCCTGCTTCATGGGAAAGTCTGCTTGATACTATGGACCCACAGGCTAAAGATGGATGCCCCAACAGTGCCGAAGAACTTTTGGTGACTATCCATAGTGAGATATTTTTGTCAAGTCTAGAATTTTGAAAGTTGCTTACAATGCACTTCCTGTTTACTTATGTAATATTATATACTTTTAGAATCTTTGATGGAGTTGAAAAATAGTTATAATTCTAGTTTTCCTTAGTTATGATAAGCGATAAAATAGATATAAATATTGTAACTATAATTCATGCTTGATAACTGTTTTGATATATGCAATTTTACTATGTTAAACCTTAAATCTCTTTATTTTTAAACAGAAAAGGGGAAATGGTGTTTGAAGTCCTTCTGTCTATGTGTTGCTTTTGTTGGTTAATGAATAAACTGTTTTGGCCTATAACAAGGCAGAACAGAGCTAGGTGGGGATGATAAAGTTAATACTAATAAAATGGTATAGGAGGTCCTTCTGTCTATGTGTTGATTTTATTGGTTAATGAATCAAAAAACTAGCTTGGCCTATAGCAAGGTAGAACTTAGTTAATCAGGGAGAGCTAGGCTAAATTCTGGGAGAAAGAAGGTGGAGTCAGAGAGAAGCCAAGGAGCCACTACCAGGGACAGACATGCTGAATCTTTTTGCCAGTAAGTCACTGCCATGAGCAATACACAGATTAATGGAGATGGGTTAAATTAATACATAAGAGTTAGCCAATAAGAAGCTAGAGCTAATGGGACAAGCAGTGATTGATTAATACAGTTACTATGTGGTTATTCTGGGACTGAGCAGCTGGGAACCAACAAGTGGCCTCCTTATGACAGGAAGAAGAAGGCGGAGTCAAAAAAGGCCATGTAGCCCTGCCAGAGACAGACACTGGATGGAACCTTGCACGTAAGCTGCAACTACCTGGTGATACACAGATTAATCAAATAGGTTAAATTAAGATGTATGAATTGGCCAATAAGAAACTAGAGCTAATTGGTCAATCAGTAATTTAATTAGCACAGCTTCTATGTGGTAATTTGGGGCCTGAGTGGCTGGGAACAAACAAGTGGCCTCCTAATACAGTTTGTTCCTTATGGTTTGCTCAGCCTACTTTTGTATAGAAACCAGGATCATTGGCCGTGGTAATACATACCACCAAGAAAAGGGTGGGCCTCTACCTCCTCTCACCTCCCCTCCCTTCCTCTCTCCTCCCCCCTCCTCTCCTCCCCTCCCACTTCAATCACTAATTTAAAAATGCTATACATGGCCAGGGTCCAGCCACAGTTCAGGTTCAGTTCTTGATGCCAGGAAAATATACCAATGCAAGTAAAATATTTGACCATGAAATAGAGTGCTCCTAAGTGGCTCCAAATACTCAGGTTGTCTTTATTTACTTAGAGTTCTTTCTTACCATGGTTACATGAACAGATTTTTATTGGTTTCTATTTTTGACCTTGAGAAATATATCACAATAAGGAATACATCATAGTCATTGTGAAAGTCTTTATTGTTCTCCTTTATGCTTCTCCAATGTACCTTTCTACCCCCTGCATAATCTTGTGCTAGACATAGAGTTCAACATTTTTTTTCAGGCTTAACTAATTTCTTACACATGCTACTCTTACATCACTTTTGTCAGGTGGCAGCAAAGTTAAAAGTAATAGATGTAATGTGTTAATAGTAATAGTAACAATGCTTGAAGACAACAAATGCTCAAACTCAGACAACTTTTCATGTCTTCAAGATTTATTTTTATACAGTTCCCTTTTCTATAAGAGGGTTCCACATCTCAATCTCTCTGTTAAAGGCAGAGGTTGACAAAGTACTCTTTTCCATCTTACTATACCTTATTTCTTCTACCAATATAAGCTCCTATGTATGGTAAAGAGGGATCTATCCATTCCATATTTTACATTATGACTATTCCTCTTGGATCATACCAGATCTCACCAATTTTTCCAAACTTGGTGTCCAGGGAATTTACTCTCAACAGTCGATACTGTGTGTATTCCTGAGGCGTTTTTCCGTTTTTTATGTGTGCATGCCCCACTCTTCTTTCAAGAACTGTGACTCATTGCAAATGTTCCAAGTGTTGTCTTTCACATGTACATAACTGTCTCTATTGAGTCATAAAAGATCTGAAGATTATGGGTTGTGGTTAATAATTTCAGATAAGAAATTTAAGGAACATTAACCCCCTGCTGAATCTTGTGGAAATAGATTTGAAAATGAACAAAATTTACAGGGAGAAAAAAAAAAGCTGTTACACGTGTGATTGACAAGGCAAAACTAAAAACTGCCCAAAGAATCATCAGCATAATGAGAGAGAAAAGAGCCTGCAAGCTGCACATATTTTGCATACTCATACTCTCTTCCATGGACCACTGGTTCTTGCCAAGTGAGAGTTCATCTCCTCACTGTTGTCTAGGTGTCTAGGTTCTCAGAGAATTTTAGGCTGCTTTTTTTGTTTGTTTGTTTGTTTGTTTTCTCTTTATGTTTAAAAGCCACTTATGAGTGAGTACACATTATATTTGTCTGTCTGGTTCTAGGTTACCTCACTAAAGTTTCAAGATGTCATTATTTTTTCTGCTGTACAGTACCACATTGTGTACATGTACCACATTTTCATTATCCATTCTTTGTTTGAGGTACATTTAGGTTATTTCCAGGTTCTGGCTATGAAAATCAATGCTTCTGTGAAGATAGCTGAGCACATGTCCTTGTGGTATGATTGGGCAACCATTGGGTATATACCCAAAAGTGATATTGCTGGGTCTTGAGGCAGGTTGTTTCTTAATTTTCTGAGAAATCACCATACTGATATCTAAAAGGGCTGCACAACTTTACACTCCTACCAGCAATGCAGAAGTGTTCCCTTTACACCACATCATCTCTAGCATAAGTTGTCACCAGCATTTTTGATCTTGGCCATTCTTACAGGTGTAATCTCAGAGTTGTTTTGATTTGCATTTTCTGGTGGCTAAGGATGTTGAACATTTCTTTAAGCACATTTTAGATTCCTCTGTTGACAGTTCTCTGTTTAGATCTGTTCCCCATATTTTTATTGGATTATTTGTTCATTTAATGACCCGTTATATTGAGTTCTTTGTACATTTTGAAGATCAGTCCTCTGTTTGACGTTTGGGGTTGGTAAAGAATTTTTTTCCATTCTGTAGGCTGATGTTTTGTCTTGTTGATGATGTCCTTTGATTTACAGAAGCTTCTTAGTTCAGGAGGTCCCATTTATTAATTGTTTATCTCAGTGTCTCTGTTACTGGCAATATATTTAAGAAGTGGTCTCCTGTGCCAATGCATTCAAATGTAATTCCCACTTTCTCTTCTATGAGGTTCAATGTGAATTGTTTTATGTTAAGTTATTTTTGAACTTGAATTTTATGCATGGCAATAGATAAGTTCTATTTTCATTTTGTGACATGTTGATATCCAGTTATGCCAGCACCATTTGTTGAATATGTTTTCTTTTTCCCTTATATATTTTTTGCTTCTTTGTCAAATATCAGATGTGTGGATTGCTGTCTGGGTCTTGTATTTAGTTCCATTGGTCCTCCTGTCTGTTTTTATGCCAATACCAGGCTGTTTTTAGTACTGTAGCTGTGTAGTAGTATTTGAAGTCAAGAATTGTGATGCCCCCAGACGTTCCTTTATTGTACGGGATAGCTGTGGCTATCTTGGGTTTTTGGTTTTCTCATATGAAGTTGAGTATTGTTCTGTGAATAATTTTATTGGGATTTTGATGGGCATTGCATTGAATCCGTAGATTGCTTTTGGTAAGATTGCCATTTGTTTTTACTATGTTAATTCTACATACCCTAAGAGTATATAAAATCTTTCCAATTTCTGGTGTATACTTCAAATTCTTTCTTCAAAGACTTAGAGTTCTAGTCATACAGGTCTTACACTTGATTGGTTTGAGTTACTCCAAGATATTTTATGTTATTTGTGGCTATTGTGAAGGGTGATGTTTCTTTGATATTTTTCTCAGCCCATTTATCATCTGTATAAATGAGGGCTACTGATTTTACAATAGAAATCTTACATTCTCTATATATCCATTATTTAGACCATGCTGAAAGTACATAAAATGTTAAAAGTATAATGAAAAGGCCTAAAGTTTGACCAGTGGGCATTTATAAAAAGTAAAAAAGTCAATGTCAGAATTGCATCTATATTCATTTTAAGGTCCCAGAATAGGAAACAATCTGGGTACCCATCAACTTATAAGTAGATAAAAGAAATGTGGTAATGTATATAATAGAGGCTGAGACAGAATGGAGAGAATTACGGCAATGGGTACTAGATAGATTCATGAAGGAACAACAGAACAACTATCAATAGCAAAAACCCAGATACTAATGATTTGGAGTACCTCAAAAATTATTAGGAAAGAGTATATAAAAGGGAAAAGAAAATAGATAAAAATGGATGGATATAATATCATTTAAGGAAATACTGACAGAGTCTCAGATCTTGGAATCCTTGCATTATCTTATTTTTATTTAAACAAGTTAATAATTACAATCTATATGGAAACTCAAAATAGCATTTAATCTAGAATAGATGAATCTAATGCTACTCACAGCCCTTCACACTGAAGTAAACAGAAATAGCTTAGGCAACATAGAAAATATGATTTGACTCAAAATTTTAAGTCTAAAGACAAAACGAGCTTCGCTAACTCAGTACTTAAGTTAAATTGTTTCTCCTAGAGGTGATGAGTAGCAATTTGGAGAGTGATTTATTTATTTATTAATATTGAGAAAGAAAATCTGCTGTAATGAGAGACCTTTTCACAAATTAGGGCAAAAAACATATAGAGAAGGAAAGGGGATAGGTGAAACTCAAACCTGTTGTATGATGGGTGAGATATCCATAAGAATTCAGTGTTTTCAGCATACAGAAGTTCTACATACAGTGGGGTAATTTTCAAGAAAGCACTTTGTGGGTTAGAAATATATATTCATTAGAAACACTTGTACAAATGTGTGTATATGTGATTTAGTGTACATATGTATGCACTATGCATCTACATGTTTGCACATATGGAATGTATATATATATATATATATGAATGACTATAGATATATAAGCATAGTATAGACGAATACATGTGTACATACTATATTCAAATTAAAGACACTAGGATATTGTAAATAATTATGTCAGGGAAAATATAAAATTACTCCAAATTTCCTTGCTTGGCCACAAAGTAAAATACCTCTGAAAGGAAGGACAAAGGAATCTCAAAGCAACAGAGCACTTGGAATTACACATGGCCAAATTGAGTTATTTGGCAGTAAATAATGAAAATTTAAACTACAGTTCCTAGAGTGAAATAAATACCTATAAATTTATACTGATTAAAAACATTTAATTGAAGAAAAACATTAATGTAAAATAAAGAGAAATTGTTCATTGAGAATCTCCAATTAATAAGCATGTGATAAATAGGGAAATATAACTCCTTAAGCAGAAAAATGACAGTTTATAAATGTCCTTCCGAGACAAGATTTTATTACTTAATAAATGAAAATATAAACTGTGACTATTTGAGGACAGACAAAATATTTTAATGGCCTCTAAGGATTTCCCCACATGTTAATTCACTAAGGGTGCAAAACAAAAATCATAAATGTTATTTTCTAGTGGAGAGAATTGGCAGACACAAACTTAAATGTTCAACGTTATCTCTAGGAATGAAACACTGCAGCTTCAGCTCACTGCTGTGCTGAGCTAAAATGAGCACAATGCTTTTATGGTATTGTTGCCAAAACATTAATAACAGCCAACTCAGTCAGGAAAAATACCTGTCAAAAACAAACTGGGAAGAATATTCCTAAATAATCGGGGAGTACTTCTCAAAGAGCCAAGACAACAAGATAAAATGTTAAAGTGAGAAAGTGGTAAAGGTCTGTGGGGACTTTGGTAACACATTAGCAATTACAGCTATATGGGAACCATGAACATGCTAAGAAAACCAATGGTGAGGATACCTGTTCCAACTCTGGGTTTTATTAGTGCTACACCAAAGTTAATAGCCTCCTTTTGATGGAAAACCTACAGTGATGTGAGCCTGAGTATAAACAAAAGAAATGACAATATTTGTAAATTTTCATAGCCCTAAAATTCTTTAAATATAACTATTTTAAGAAACTATGAAATAACAACAGATGAAAAAAATTAAATCAAATAAAATGTCTGAGTAACAATTATTGAACCCCCAGTGAAACTTGAAGACAAACATTAGGATCATTTGAATATGTCCAAGTAGATATTTAATTAAATTTGATGATTAGATATCTGATAAAAATAATGCTGATTTCTGCTGTGGAATAGCTTCTGTAAAAAACAACAAAGATATTTTCATATTTCAAGAAGATGTTATATACTTCACAAGAATCTAATTTCAATATGGAATTTCACTCATATTGAAATAGCAGAAATGGAATGACTTGTGCAAGAAATAAGAACCAGCAAGAGAGTTGCTGAGGAATCCCATCGGGATGGGTGAGTGTGTGCTATCTAGGGGCGGATTGTCCCAGAAGAGAGCACAAATCCCCCTCCCCCAGCTCCTTCTGCAGGGCTGTCTTTCTTAGGCATGACCCAGCTCCCAGCACTCGTCCCCATCCATGCCCTGCTGTATGCTAGGACCAGTCCTCAAGATCAGTTTTAAGCTCCTACACTAAGGTTACCCACCCAGAGTGGTGAGCGCCTGCCTACCTGGCAGGCCTCAGGGTCCCCTGTAAGGGAGCCCGGGCACCTTCAGCTCATGCACCAGGTTCTCCTCTGCTCTTCTGGATACCGCCCATCCCTGCTCCATTCACCCTTTCGTCCCAGGATCATTGGGCTACCAGGCGGCCCTGTTTAGTTGCTGAGGAATCCCATCGGGATGGGTGAGTGTGTGCTATCCAGGGACAGATTGTCCCGGAGGAAGAGAGCACAAAGCCCCCTCCCCCAGCTCATTCTGCAGGGCTGTCTTTCTTAGGCATGACCCCCACCCCCAAGCCTGTGTTTTCTGCAAGGTCCTTTGCTCAGGAACAGTTTTCTGCTCCTACACTAAGGCTACCCACCCAGAGCGGTGAGAGCCTACATAAGGGGCAGACCTCAAGGACCCCCGTAAAGGGTGCAATTGCACCTTCAGCTTTTGCGGCAAGGTGTCCTGTGTTCTACTCGTCCCCACCCTGCCCCCCAAGTTCCCCCCTGTGTCCTTGGGTCATTGGACTACCAGGCATCCATGCTTTGGTGCTGAGGAATTCCATCTGGACGGGAACAGTTCCTCCTTCTACACTGAAAAGATACACCCAGAAAGTCAATCACAGCAAAGACTGAACCAAGACACCAGGCCTCTCCAGGCTCCATTGGAAGGAAGAGATGGGAAGGTGCCAATGCAAGAATTCCCCCAACAACCTGAAAGGCAACATGACATCAACAGAATCCAGGGATGCCGAAATAAGAAGAATTGTACACCCTACTCTAGAAGAATTAGAAGAAATTGACTCAAAAGTGAACTATATGAAATTAATAGAAGACCTTAAACAGGAGCTGAAAAACTGCCATAAACAACTGGAGATTACAAACAAAAAGGTAGAGGAAATGAATAAATCACTCAAAGACACCCAAGAAAACCAAGAAAAACAAGAAAAAGCAATCAAACAGGTAGGGAAGCAGTTCAAGACTTGAAGAATGAAATGGAAGCAATGAAGAAAACACAAACCTAGGGAAGGATGGAGATGGAAAATCTGGGTAAACGAACAGGAACTACAGAGACAAGTACTAACAACAGATTACAAGATATAGAAGAAAGAATGTCAGACCCTGAAGATACCATAGAGAAAATAAACACACTGATCAAAGAAAACAGCAAAACCAACAAATTCTCATCACAAAACATTCAGAAAATCTGGGACACAATAAAAAGACCAAACCTAAGAATAATTGGGATAGAAGAAGGAGAAGAAGTACAGCTCAACGGTCCAGAAAATATATTTAATAAAATTATAGAAGAAAACTTTCCCAACCTAAAGAAAGATATTCCTTTGAAGGTTCAAGAGGCATACAGAAAACCGAATAGACTGGACCAAAAAAAAAAAAACATACCCTCGCCATATAATAATCAAAACACAAAACATACAGAATAAAGAAAGAATATTAAGAGCTGCAAAGGAAAAGGGTCAAGTTACTTATAAAGGTAAACCTATCAGACTTACACCTGACTTCTCTATGGAAACCATGAAAGCCATAAGGTCCTGGATAGATGTACTTCAGAAACTAAGAGACCCTGGATGCAAGCCCAGACTACTATACCTAGCCAAGCTTTCATTCACTATAAATGGAGAAAGCAAAAATTTCCAGGATAAAAACAAATTTAAACAATATGTAGCCACAAATCCAGCCTTAAAGAAAATAATAGAAGGAAAATCACAAACCAAGGAGTCCAACAATGATCACAATAACTCAGACATCTAGAGACCCTTCACCAACACAACTCAAAGAAGGGAAACACACAAACTCTATGTCTAAAAAAGTGACCAGAGTTAACGACCACTGGTCATTAATATCACTTAATGTCAATGGACTCAACTCACCTATAAAAAGGCACAGGCTAAAAGATTGAATATGAAAACAGGATCCAACATTCTGCTGTTTACAAGAAACACACCTCAACCACAAAGACAGGCACCTACTCAGAGTAAAGGGCTGGGAAAAGGCTTATCAAGCAAATAGACCTAAGAAACAAGTAGGTGTGGCCGTACTAATCTCTAACAAAGTAGACTTCAAACTTAAATCAATCAGAAAAGATAGAGAGGGACATTTTATACTCATAACAGGAACAATTCATCAGGATGAAGTCTCAATCCTGAACATCTATGCCCCTAATATAAAAGCACCCACATATGTAAAAGAAACATTATACTAAAACTCAAGGCTGCCATCAAACGGCACACACTAATAGTAGGAGACTTAAACACTCCTCTCACACCAATGGACAGGTCAATCAGACAGAAACCGAACAGAGAAATAAGAGAATTAATGGAGGTAATGAATCAAATGGATTTAACAGACATCTATAGAACATTCCACCCAAATAGGAAAGAATATACCTTCTTCTCTGCAGCTCATGGAACCTTCTCGAAAATTGACCACATACTCGGTAACAAAGCAAACTTGCACAGTTACAAAAAAATATTCGTAACCTCCTGCATCTTATCAGATGACCATGGATTAAAGTTAGAATTCAACAACAATGCTATCCCCAGAAAGCCTACAAACTCATGGAAATTGAACAGTCAACTACTGAACCACACCTGGATCAAGGAAGAAATAAAGAAAAAAATCAAAGTCTTCCTTGAATTCAATGAAAATAAAGAAACAACCTACTCAAACTTATGGGACACTATGAAAGCAGTCTTGAGAGGAAAGTTCATAGCACTAATTGCCCACTTAAAGAAAGCAGAGAAAGCACACATTGGAGACTTAACAGCCCACCTGAAAGCTCTAGAAAAAAAAGAAGCAGATTCACCTAGGAGGAGTAGAAGACTGGAAATAATCAAACTGAGGGCAGAAATCAACAAAATAGAAACACAGAAAACAATCCAAAGAATCAATGAAACAAAAAGCTGGTTCCTGGAGAAAATCAACAAGATTGATAAACCCCTATCCAAACGAATCAAACGGCAGAGAGAGAATATGTAACTTAATAAGATCAGAAATGAAAAGGGGGACATAACCACAGACACAGAGGAAATTCAAAGAATCATTAGATCTTACTACAAAAGCCTGTATGCCACAAAACTGGAAAATGTAAAACAAATGGACACGTTTTTAGATAAATACCATTTACCAAAGTTAAACCAGGATCAGGTGAACAATCTAAATAGACCTGTTAGTCGCGAAGAATTAGAAGCTGTTATCAAAAACCTCCCTACCAAAAAAAGCCCAGGACCAGATGGTTTCAATGCGGAATTCTACCAGAACTTCCAAGAAGACCTAATACCTATACTCCTTAATGTATTTCACAATGTAGAAACAGAAGAGTCATTGCCAAATTCCTTTTATGAAGCTACAGTCACTCTGATACTAAAACTACACAAAGACTCAACCAAGAAAGAGAATTACAGGCAAATCTCACTCATGAACATCGACGCAAAAATCCTCAACAAAATACTGGCAAACTGTATCCAAGAACACATTAGAAAAATTATCCATTATGATCAAGTAGGCTTCATCCCAGAGATGCAGGGCTGGTTCAACATATGAAAATATGTCAATGTAATCCATCATATAAATAAACTGAAAGAAAAAAACCATATGATCATTTCATTAGATGCTGAAAATACTTTTGACAAAATTCAGCATCCCTTTATGATAAAAGTCTTTGAGAGATTAGGGATACAAGGGTAATACCTGAATATAATAAAAGCTATTTACAGCAAACCAACAGCTAACATCAAATTAAATGGAGAAAAACTCAAAGCGATCCCACTAAAATCAGGAACACGGCAAGGCTGTCCACTCTCTCCATACCTCTTCAATATAGTGCTTGAAGTTTTAGCAATAGCAGTAAGACAACATAAGGGGATCAAGGGAATTCGAATTGGGTAGGAAGAGGTTAAACTTTCATTATTTGCAGATAATATGATAGTGTACATAAGTGACCCCAAAAACTCCACCAAAGAACTCCTAAAGTTGATAAACACCTTTAGTAATGTGGCAGGATACAAGATCAACTCCAAAAAGTCAGTCGCCCTCCTATACACAAAGGATATGGAAGCAGAGAGGGAAATCAGAGAAGCATCACCTTTCACAATAGCCACAAATAGCATAAAATATCTTGGGGTAACTCTAACCAAGGAAGTGAAAGATCTATTTGACAAGAACTTTAAGGAATTGAAGAAAGAAATTGAAGAGGACACCAGAAAGTGGAAGGATCTCCCTTGCTTTTGGATTAGGAGGATCAACATAGTAAAAATGGCAATTCTACCAAAGGCAATTTCTAGATTCAATGCAATCCCCATCAAGGTCCCATCAAAATTCTTCACAGATCTTGAGAGGACAATAATCAACTTTATATGGAAAAACAAAAAACCCAGGATAGCCAAAACAGTCTTATATAATAAAGGAACTTCTGGAGGCATTACCATCCCTGACTTCAAACTCTATTACAGAGCCACAGTAATGAAAACAGTGTGGTATTGGCATAAAAACAGAGAAGTCAACCAATGGAATCGTATAGAAGACCCAGATTTTAACTCACAAACCTATGAACACCTCATTTTCGATAAAGGAGCTAAAAGTATACAATGGAAGAAAGAAAGCATCTTCAACAAGTGGTGCTGGCACAACTGGATGTCAACCTGTAGAAGAATGAAAATTGACCCATATCTATCACCATGCACAAAACTCAAGTCCAAATGGATCAAAGACCTCAATATCAGTATGAACACACTGAACCTGATAGAAGAGAAATTGGGAAGTACCCTACAACAGATGGGCACAGGCGATCGCTTCTTAGGTATAATCCCAGCAGCACAGACATTAAGGGTAACATCGAATAAATGGGACCTACTGAAACTGAGAAGCTTCTGTAAAGCAAAGGACACTGTCACTAAGACACAAAGGCAACCCACTGACTGGGAGAAGATCTTCACCAACCCCACAACAGACAAAGGTCTGATCTCCAAAATATATAAAGAAATCAAGAAACTAGACCGTAAAAGGCTAATTAATCCAATTAAAAAATGGGGCACTGATCTGAACAGAGAATTCTCAACAGAAGAAGTTCAAATGGCCAAAAGACACTTAAGGTCATGCTCAACCTCCTTATCGATCAGGGAAAAGCAAATCAAAACAACTTTGAGATATCATCTTACACCTGTCAGATTGGCTAAAATCAAAAACACCAATGATAGCCTCTGCTGGAGAGGTTGTGGAGGAAGGGGTACCCTCATCCATTGCTGGTGGGAATGCAAACTTGTGCAACCACTTTGGAAAGCAGTGTTTCGGTTTCTCAGGAAATTCGGGATCAACCTACTCCCGGACCCAGCAATGTCACTCTTGGGAATATACCCAAGAGATGCCCGATCATATGACAAGGGCATTTGTTCAACTATGTTCATAGCAGTATTGTTTGTAATAGCCAGAACCTGGAAACAACCTAGATGTCTGTCAATGGACGAATGGATGAAGAAAGTGTGGCATATATACACATTAGAGTACTACTCAGCGGTAAAAAACAATGACTTCTCGAATTTTGCATGCAAATGGATGGAAATAGAAAATACTATCCTGAGTGAGGTAACCCAGACCCAAAAAGATGAACAAGGGATGTACTCACTCATAATTGGGTTCTAGCCATAAATAAAGGTCAGTGAGTCTATACTTTGTTATGCTAAAGAAGCTAGATAAGAAGGTGAACCCAAAGAAAAACATATAGCTATCCTCCTGGGTATGGGAAGTAGACAAGATTGCCGGGCAAAAAATCGGGATCTTGGGGGTGGGGTGGGAGGGTGTAAGGGGAGATGGGGAGAGAAAAATGAGAAAGGTAGGATGGGGAGAACTTGGGGAAATGGGATGATTGGGATAAAGGAAGTTTGGATAGGGGAGCAGGGAAGCACATGTCTTAATTAAGGGTGCCATCTTAGGGTTGGCAAGAGACTTGAACCTAGAGGTGCTTCCAGATGCCCAAGGCGAGGTCCCCAGTTAGTTCCTGGGGCAGTTGAGGATAGGGAACCTGAAATGATCCTATCCTATAGCCATACTGATGAATATCTTGCATATCACCATAGAACCTTCATCTGGTGATGGTTGGAGATAGAGACAGAGACCCACACTGGAGCACTGGACTGAGCTCCCAAAGTCCCAATGAGAAACAGAAGGAGAGTGAACATGAGCAAAGAAGTCAGGACCACAAGGGGTACACCCACCCACGGAGACAGTGGGTCTGATCTATTGAGAGCTCACCAAGGCCAGCTGGACTGTGACTGAAAAAGCAGGGGATAAAACCGGACTCTCTGAATAAGGCAGACAATGAGGTCTGCTGAGAAGCCAGGGACAATGGCACTGGGTTTTGATCCTGCATCATGTTCTGGCTTTGTGGGGGCCTAGCCAGTTTGGATGTTCACCTTCCTAGACCAGGATGGAGGCGCAAGGACTTTGGACTTTCCACAGGGCAGGGAACCCTGGCTGTTCTTCAGACTGCAGAGCGAGGGGGAGAGAAATGGGGGGAGGGACATAGGAGTGGGGGTAAGGGGGAGAGGAGTGGTGGGAGGGGGAGAGGAGTGGGGGGAGGGGGGGAGGAGTGGGAGGATGCGAGGAGTCGGAAATTTTTTTTTCTCAATAAAAATAAAATTAAAAAAAAAGAACCAGCAAGAGCTCAGAATTGTGTAATAAAGCAAAGGAATTCTTTAATGCTTTCTTTAATATTCCAAAGTATAGATAATTAAGAAAAATCGTTCCAATGTCTGTTTTACTCAAATCTCAAAGGGAAATGAATATGTAAAATATCATGTTATGAGAAACCATATATTAAAATGACACTATAGAAGTTACATAAAGACAGGGAGACTTTAGCATGGGTGAATGAATATGTGAAATAGTTGCAAATTTCTTCTCCATTCTTACTCTTTTTTATTACTTTTTATTTTTAAAACAATATTATTTTACGTACCAATATCATTCCCCTCTTTCCCCTTCCCCTTCCTCCCCCACTCACCCCTCAAAGAGGATAAGGCTTCTTATGACAGGACAACAAAATCTGTCACATCAGTTGAGGCAGGACCAAGGCCCTTCCCCTGTATCTAGGCTGAGAAAGGTGTTCCTTTATAGGGAATTAACTCCAAAAGCCAGTTCATGCACTCGTCCCACTGATAGTGGTCCAAGAAGCTGCCCAAGCCACACAACTGTCACCCACATTCATAGGGTCTAATTTAGTTTTATGCAGGATCCCCAGGTGTCATTTAAGTGGCAATAAGCTCCACCAGTTCAGTTCAGGTCAGCTCTTTTTGTGGGCTTCTCCATCATAATCTTGATTCCTTTGCTCATATTATCGCTCCTCCCTCTCTTTGACTGGACTCCAGGAGCTTGAACCAGTTCCTAGCTGTGGATCTCTGCATCTGTTTCCCTCAGTTATTGAACAAAGGTTCTATGAGGATAATTAAGGTAGTCATCAATCTGGTTACAGGGGAAGGGCAGTTATGGTACTTTCTCCACTATTGCTTACATTCTGTAGACAAGATCTCTTTAATAAATTGCACTATAGGAGAAAGGTGGAGGTTGGTAGAGGAGTAGGGAGGGGTTGAGAGCAGGGATGTAGTAATATTTCATTCATATTTTAATAAAGTAAGGTTGCCTGAAGTTCAGAGAGAAAAATAATCACACTAGCCAGATTTACAGACCAGACCACAATAACATACACCTTTAATCAGAGTGGACATACTAGTTTGCCATAGAAATTCTGTGGTTCATGCCTTTAATCCCAGGACTAGATGATTATAAAATGAGAGAAGACATCTCTCAGACACAATCACATTCTGAGATTCCTGGAGGGAGGTCACAATTTCAGACTGAGGTAGAGGTGAGAGCCAGAGGCTCTTCTTGTTGAATCTCAATTTCTCCTTCTGAGTTTTACTAATCTTGCATCATTTTGGCAGCCAACATTTGGGGCATGAGTTTACATAAAAGCCATTTGCCTAAGGCCTTTTAGTCACCAGTTCAGGCCAGAGCCAGACTCAAACCCAGCCACCTGGATTCAGGAGAAAACCTAGTGCTCCCAGCTCCCATCTGCACTGGTTATCTTCTATGCAAAGATGGAAAAAATACACAGAGAATATGGATTTTGTAATTGTTTGCAATTCTGTTTTCTTTGAATTGTTT
The DNA here is from genome assembly GCA_028537955.1 of Microtus californicus. Lineage (NCBI taxonomy): Eukaryota > Metazoa > Chordata > Mammalia > Rodentia > Cricetidae > Microtus > Microtus californicus. The sequence goes on from JAQJZF010000001.1 coordinate 123,285,639, forward strand.
GACTGCTGAAGAAGGAGGAACAGCTGCTAAAAGACATTTGATTATAAATGTGGCTGGACTTATCCAACCTATATATTTTGAAACATGCCTTTACTTAAAAATCTAAGTCAAAAGATATGTTACTTTGAAGAGGTTTTGCTTTTGTTTCCACAGGAAATGAAAGTCTTTGGATTCATTCTTGGTTAAGAAAAATCAGCTTTGATTGAAGATGACTCCTGAAAAATCTCTAATAATAATGATGATCCAATGATTTAGAGTACCTCTGTTGCAGATTTCTCTGAGTTCTGCATCCAGAACAGCTTCAAACCTGCAGGCTGAGATGACACAGTTTCACAGAATGCTCCAGTCAGGACTTGACCATATTCCTAATTTTTCTTTGGATCCCCATAACATTATTAGTGCCACCAATCAGCAAGAATTAGTGTAGAAAACTATGCTCATGTTCCCCAAAAATAGAATATGGATATTTGTCATTGTTTAGGGGTGTTAGCTACAAGTTATTATTCGTAATGATCAGGAAAAAAGCTAAACAAAGCAAATTAGATTCAAGGTTCTTGTTTTAAAAAGAAAAAGAGGGTATATAGATAGGATCTAGGATCTTGTTTTGAAAAAAAAGCTGGGTGGTAGTGGCACATGCCTTTAATACCACCACTTAGGAGACAAAGGCAGATATCTGTGTGTTCAAAGTCAGCCTCATCTACAGAGAAGAGTTCCAGGACTGGCTCCATAGCAACTGGAAAACCCTGTCTCAAAAACAAAGAAAGAAAGAAGAAAAGAAAGAAAGAAAGAAAGAAAGAAAGAAAGAAAGAAAGAAAGAAAGAAAGAAAGAGGAAGGGGAGGAAGAAAAAAATAAAAATGAAATATAGACATGATAGAATAAAAGGGTAGATTGTTGAGTCCACTCTGAAAAGAAAAGGAAGGATATAGATAGGATAAGATAAAAAGGTAGACAAAAACACTGATGATAATTTATGCTGGAGAGGTTGTGGGGAAGAGGGAACATTTCTGCATTGCTAGTGGGAGTGCAAACTGGTACAGCCCCTTTGTATGTCAGTGTGGCAATTTCTCAGAAAATTAGGAAACAATCTTCCTCAAGACCCAGTAATACCACTTTTGGGTATATACCCAAAGGATGCTCAACTGTACCACAAGGACATATGCTGAACTATGTTCATAGAAGCATTGCTTGTCATAACCATAAAATGGAAACAACATAAATGCCCTTTTACTGAAGAATGAATAAGGAAACTGTGTACATTTATATAATGGAGTAATACACAGCAGAAAAAATAATGACATCTTGAATTTTGCAGGCAAATGGATGGAGCTAGAAAACATCATTTTGAGTGCGGTAATCCAGACCCAAAAAGACAATTATCAAATGTACTCACTCATAAGTGGTTTTTAAACATAAAGCAAAGAAAACCAGCCCACAAATCACAATCCCAGAGAACCTAAACAACAATGAGGACCCTAAGAGAGACATACATAGATCTAATCTACATGGGAAATAGAAAAGGACAAGAAAATGTGATACATCTACACAGTGTATTTTATTCAGTTGGAAAAGCCAATGACATTATGAAATTTGCAGGCAAATGGATTGAACTAGGAAAAAAATCATCCTGACTGAAATAATCCAGACTCAGAAAGACAAACACAGTGTGTAATCACTCATAAGTGGATATTTGATGTAAAGCAAATGATAACCAGGGCCGAGCTCCAGGAGTCTTGTTGAAGAGAGGGATGAGGGATTATATGAACAAGAGGGGACGGGTCAAGATCATGAGGGGAAACACAGAGGAACAGTTTTCCTGTGATAATGGGAGCTCATGAACTCCAGGGAGCCAGCAAAGAATCGACCTAGTTAGGAGCTCTGCATCTGAGTGACAGTTGTGTAGCTTTGAAGATGGTCACTAAAAAGAAATCCCACACTACCTCAGAATTGAGTATAGTAGTTATTTATTTACAGGTAGACTCACAGATCATAGTCCTTTGCTTGAACAGGGATCAACAACCAAATCCCACAGGTGGAAGAGAGAGGGAACATGTACTCTACATTTGCATTTATAAGAGGCCACGCCCAAGTAGGCGGGTAACTTAAAGGCTACTGGCTGTAGGATTTCCTATAGCATAGCTTGATATTTTCTGGGAGCCCTAATGCATAAACTGACTCTTTGGAACCTCTTGTCTGTGGTGGGTTTCTTTTTCCAGCCTTGATGCAAGGGGGAGGAGCTTGATCCTGCCTCAAGGTGATATGCCGTGATTTGTTGACTCCCATGGGAGGTCTTTCCCCTTCTGAATGGCGATGGAGGTAAAGTGGATGCAGGGGTAGAAAGGAGGTGTGGGGAGGGAATGAAAAGAGAGGAGGGAGGGGAAACTATGGTTGATAAGTAAAATAAATAAATATATAAATAAATAAATTTTAAAAATATGTCTACACAATACTATCTCAGATGGTAAAACATTGCCCTGACTCACAAATACAGTTACTGACAACAGCACACCCTGCCTGACCTGGGGCTCTGTACAAGAGTGTGTCACATGCTATTTCCCTTTACAGTTGTTTCCCTGTGCAGAGTGGACTGTTGAGTGCTTGGCCCAAAAACACATAACAGAGACCTAAATGGTGAGACTATTTAAGTGCAGTTACAGGATTGATACAAAGAGCTGTTGCTTCTGAGTCTCAGAGGAAACAACTGCTAGGATGTTTGTTGTTGTTGTTGTTGTTTTCTTCTCTTTTTTCTCTACATATTGGGACCAATTAATTGGAAAGTAAATTGAACAACCCCAAATTCAAAGATGTGTTTTTGGTCCCCTAATGGTATATGATTATCCATTTTCTTCCTTACTGAACTAAATCGGTTTCAAAGTTGTTAGGAAGAATGAAAAATTATAAAACTACACTAACAATAATTAATCAAAAGCTCTTTTTGCAGTACTTAATATTAATCAGTTTGGATCATGTCAGAGAGACTAGTAGAAACAGGGTATAGTTTTGGAAGGTAAAAAAAAATGTTGGAATACCTTGATTTTTTGAAAAAAATAAATGATGATTACCAGTTTTCTATTATTTTCTCTTTGTTTAGCTCAGGTTTTCTTCTAACCTTAACACCTTCTACTTCTGCTTCCCATGCTACCTTCTTGGGCTACAGCTATATTTCCCAGGGCTTGCCTAAATGTCACAGATTATAATTTCTAGAGTACATGGGTTCATTCATTTCGATCATTTGCTTTAGAATCTTTCCTGCTAGAAATTATAAGTGGAAACCTAAAAACCAAGAAAATTCTTTTTTGCCTTTTCATTTCTAATAATAATATAGCAAATTCAGAAAAAAAAAACAATTATATCCTCCCCTAAAAAAATATTTCCAACATGCTCCCTTCTTGTTTCCAATGCCTTGATTTTTAAAATGTTTTAATTTGTTGTTGTTGATGATGATGATAATGATAATGATGATGATGATTCTTTTTATTCCTTTTCGGTGTGAAAAAACATAGTCGCATTATATTTCCCAAATGTGGTACCACAGTAGGATTTGAAAGCCACACTTTTCCTAGAGACTGTTGCTCATGGTGAATACACCTCTGACGGTAGGATATTAGAATGAGAAAAGGGAATTATTAGCTATTAAAGTGATTCATCTCTGCTGCAAATGAAAAACAATGCAATTCCTTTCAGCATAAAAATTTTATGCTTGTTTTGGTATTGGAAAGTGTATTTTTACACAGGCAAAAACACAGAAATGCAATCCAGGAATTTTGTAGCCCCCTGAAGTAAGCTCAGGTTTTGCTTAATTGAAATAAAATAACTATTTTTAAAACACATTGTGGTATTTTGATGGTGTTAAAATAATCATCATACATGTTAGCAATTATTGTCAATTGAATTTTATTAATTCTTGGTTGATCATCTGAAGTTATTTATGTCTTTGTTACCATTCAGTCTCTAGGCTTCAGTAACACCAGTCTTCAAGGCTTTATTATACAAGAAGAAAACTCAGTTGTATCCCAGGCTCTAGAATGAGATAAGATAGGACTTAGGGGCAAGTGCTATATATACCGTTTATGACAACAGTCTTCCATTATTTGATGCTGTTGCTGATCATGACCCCTTAGAGTCTTCTGACCCACAATACCAACAAGAGAACTCTAGTATAGAGTCATGAGTGCCACAGGCCTCTGCTTTCTTGACCTAAGCTGTATAAATTTATGTGGCTACCTAGTATTTTCCTAGCAGCATGCTTCAAGCAACTACATATATATCATTATTTCTGCAATTGCCCTTTCTTCTATACCAGGCCCACTGTATTAATATCTCTGAACATGAGGCCCTCTTTACTACTGTGTAGTACAGGAACCAGGTTCGTTTCTATGAGAAACAATCACTTCTTTAAAATCCCAGAGCACAGTGGTATGCATCCCTGGTGAGCACTCTATTGGTAGCACTAACACTCTTCCTTTAGTCTGCCTCTTCTTCTTTTTTTTTACAGTATGTAATATATTTTAATATTCTTTTTTTCTTGTTAAATCCCTTTTTATTTATTTATTTTTATTTTTAATTATTTATTTATTTATTAAAGATTTCTGCCTCCTCCCCGCCACCGCCTCCCATTTCCCTCCCCCTCCCCCGATCAAGTCCCCCTCCCTCATCAGCTCGAAGAGCAATCAGGGTTCCCTGACCTGTGGGAAGTCCAAGGACGACCCACCTCCATCCAGGTCTAGTAAGGTGAGCATCCAAACTGCCTAGGCTCCCCCAAAGTCAGTACGTGCAGTAGGATCAAAAACTCATTGCCATTGTTCTTGAGTTCTCAGTAGTCCTCATTGTCCTCTATGTTCAGCAAGTCCAGTTTTATCCCGTGCTTTTTCAGGCAACATAAGGGGATCAAGGGGATTCGTATCGGAAAAGAAGAAGTTAAGCTCTTGTTATTTGCAGATGATATGATAGTATACATAAGCGACCCCAAAAACTCTACCAAAGAACTCCTACAGCTGATAAACACCTTTAGTAATGTGACAGGATACAAGATCAACTCCAAAAAATCAGTGGCCTTCCTATACACTAAGGATAAGGAAACAGAGAGGGAAATTAGAGAAGCATCACCTTTCACGATAGCCACAAATAGCATGAAATATCTTGGGGTAACTCTGACCAAGGATGTGAAAGATCTATTTGACAAGAACTTTAAGTCTTTGAAGAAAGAAATTGAAGAGGACACCAGAAAATGGAAGGATCTCCCTTGCTCCTGGATTGGGAGGATCAACATAGTAAAAATGGCAATTCTACCAAAAGCAATCTATAGATTCAATGCAATCCCCATCAAAATCCCATCAGAATTCTTCACAGATCTGGAGAAGACAATAGTCTGCCTCTTCTTGTTCTAAGGCATGAGCAACACTAAAGGTAGCTGTCTCCCAAAAAGCCGTTGTTTCTCAGAATGATGCTATTTTCTTTTCACTAACACACTGGAATAGCTTTAAGGAACATTGCCAACTTTCTTGGCCTTCAAATTTCCTTCATTTATGTTTAATTTTTAGTACTCAGACTGGTGCTTATTATATAAAAATGAGTGAATAAGAACAGTTTGACATCAGTGAAGATATCCTTTGAAAAGAGACAAAAAACTAAATAAACTTGCTTATTTTCCTTGAAGCTTCTTTCTGGGAAAATAACTGCTCTTGGAATATATGCAATTTGCTGCAATAGTGGCACATCATTGACATACATTATTGTTCTCTCTTCACCTCCAAACATTAAAGTTTACTACTAAAAATTATATTCAATTTTTATATGACTCGATTGAATTACAGACTGTGAACTGCCTAGTATATAATGACAGTAAGGTTTTGAATTAGTCATCTTTATTTTTCTGTGACATTGCCTCAAAGCAAAAATAATTAAAAAAAAAAAAAGAAACCACCTCTCGCTACCTCACCACCCCCTAATGACACTTGCTGACTTTTTCAACTAAAATGACCTGCTTTCTACTCTATTTCCTTTTCAAGGCCCTCATGGTACATCATCCAATAAGATATTTAAACAGTTATTGTCTCAGAGTGATAACTATTTCATGTGCATGTGTAATATTTTCTCAGCTTTATTGCAAGCCTGGTAAGGCTAGAGACTTACATTTGCTAATGTATTTTATGTGGCAAGCAGCACAGGGCAAATATATCTAGTAAATTCCTGCTGAACTGCATATTGAAAAATAAATGTGTTTGAACTTCTTGATGGAAAGCGTCTATGCAAATCAGACCTCCTTTATAAATATTTAACACCTATTTTAATATGAATGTCAGGAACTTTGTATACTTCTTGATAATTGCAGTACAAAGGCAATCATCACGAGAGCTTTACTTCACCTTACTTCCCTTCACCTTCTATTCGAATCATGTTCCAAATTCAATTTATAGAGAATCTTAAAGTTTTGAAACTCTTATATCTTATCTCATTCATTCAAATCATGCAATTATAATGTAGGAACTCATTGCTTAAAATCATAGTAACCAAAAATATCAAAGATAAAACATTCAAATCTTGTTCTTAATTGTAGCTTGTCAGTGAGATCAAGAGTATATCATGTCTCAAATCGAAAAAACAGTTCATTATACAAACCTGTTCAGAAAAACATACAAATGAGAACTAAACTTTTCATTCACTCACCCTTCACAAATAAATCTTTTCCAAAAAATTTACTTCTGGAAAATTGCTTTATTATAGTTTCCTGGTTGTTTTACTATTTCTGTAATGATGGATAAAAATACATGAAAAATCAAAAAGGTATATCAAAATTTGTTTTCCCTACACTTTTAATATCAAAACTGTTTAAAATTCATTTATATACAAGCAACGGTAGGCAAAAACAATCATGAAATTATAAAAAGTCCAGGTAAAATTACGTAAGACATACATATTAATTTTAAAGAAAAGCCATAATATTGAATCAGAATAGATTTCATATGCTCATGGTAATTGAGTTAATCATCTTTATTAAAATTTGTCATCCATATTCCCTGCTACCTTTTGCATGGGAATTCATAGAACCTGGTTTCAAGCCTCTTACGCTTTTCTGACTTTGCAGAGTGTTACAGGCATTAATGGAAATGCCCTGGTAACAGGAACTGTGAATAATGGAACAGACAAGACAACAACATGGTTTGTCTAATTTATTAGCTAAATTTCATAAATTGGGAGGCAATTTTCAACCGCCTAAGGGGTGCTCCAGCTTTGCTTGCTATCCTTTAGTTTTCAACTTTGATTGTAATTAAAATTTAGGTATGTCATCTTCAATTTAAATCACCAGAGGTGAGTGTCATTCCAAAATTAGCAGACTTTTGCTTCCTTAGGCATTAGCAAATAAGTGAGTCAGACTGGTTATTATTCCCTGTGGATTCCCTTTGAATAGCACCAACAGGTACCACTCAGAGACTAACCACTTCATCCTCCCATCCTTGGTACTTGGCTCTTGTGAATCAACCCAATTAGAAGTGTGCTAATGTGAGAAATGTTTGACAGCTTTAATCAGATCCACTGTAAAACTCCTGTTTTCTTTACAGAACCAATAGTTTTTCCATACACTGTTCAGTGATTGTGGTGAGAACACTGTTATTATATATAAATATTATCTATATTTATTCATGACTGGCTTTGAAATGCCTTACTCTATGGGAAATACCATTGCTCTCAACTGAAAAATTACACCATTAACATCAGCTCTTAATATCCCCAACACTACCCTCATATTATCCTTAACTCCGTTCTTCCCTTTTCCTGAGTTTAAGAACAACATTTTTCTAAATATATCCCCAACCAAGTACATTTCATTTACATATTAGCATAGGTAATAATGTAGCATATGATAGTTCACATAGATATTACTAATTAGAATTACCTGTGAATGTATACAATGAAACAATATAATTTACACATGCATGCTCTACCTAGTAAAAACAGTACCCATCATCACAAACTAATCTTAGAACATATAACTCTAGGCAAAGTATTATAGAAAAACATAATGCTAAAATATTTTAAGAGCAGTATTATTCCAATAACATATATGAAATCAAGCTCTATCCATAGTAGTAAATCTTTTTTTAAGATTTATCATATGTACAGTGTTCTGCCTGCATGTAAACCTGCACTACAAGAAGAGGGCCCCAGATTTCATTATAAATCATTGTTAGCCACCATGTGGTTGCTGGGAATTGAACTCAGGACCTCTGGAAGAACAGTCAGGGTTCTTAAACTCTGATCTATCTCTCCAGCACCATATAAGCAAATCTTATACCATTTATAACCCCACATAAATTTTAAATCAAAAGCAATTTTTCTAGTTCTACTCTACCTCAAATAATTACTATATGTAACTTCTAAAACTAAAGCTCATCTAAATTGTCAGTGGGTAGAAGAGCCATTACTACACAATATTAGCAATGTTCTTTTGCTTTTACTTCTGTATTTTACATATCTTCAGTACAGGACATTGTCATTGCTCTATCAAAGACAAAATTGTACAGGCACAAAGTAATGTGCAGTGTATAACATGTTCTCATACTATCATGATAAGAAACAACGATGATACCTATCAGAGAGGGAAAGAATTATCCATCACATACACAGTTCAACAAAGCAGTATAGCAACAGATACTCACAAAACCACCAGCTTCCCACAGGAATTATACACACTTTTGTTGATTGTCCATCACTTTAACTATGTCATTTTAAATTCCCACACCATACATTAATGACTTGATCTATCTTATTCTGTGTCCTACCCAGCATTTGTTCTCGCTATTTTTTTGAAATGCCAATAAAATGACATTTTTTTACTTATAAGCATTATGACTTTTAAAATTCTTTATATGTTTAACATTACTGTATTATTTTATTTATTTTGTTTATTCTTTGAGAATTTCATGCAGAAGATTTTTATCATAGTTTCCATCCCAGATCCTTCCCATTTTCTACCCAGCAACCTCATGTTCTTTCTCTCTTTACAGCAAAAAAAATTATTAAAATTATCACATCTAGCATCTGTCTGCCCACTTCTCCTGAGCATTGAGTCTGATCTGGAGTGTAGTTGATACATCCAGTGTCACTCCCTTGGGAAAGAAAAGAGGGGGATTTCCTCTCCCAGCAACTGTTACTTGTGAATAGCTTTTTGTTTAGATATGGGACTTTGTATCTGCTGCTCTCCTCTTTGATAGAAATTGGTTTGGCTTGAGCTTGTGCAAATCGTGCACACGTTATCCAGATCTCTGTGAGTTCATATGTTCATATGTTCAACTACCATGACCCCTGATTCTTAAATCTTTCCACCTTTTTTCTCTCATAGATTCCTGAATTGTGAGGTGTATTAAAGACATCCCATTCATGGCTAAGCACTCCACTGTCTCTCATTCTACAAATCTTGACCAGTTATGGATCTCAGGTTTAATTGCAATCTGCTATATGAGTCAGCTTCTCTGATGAGAGTTGCCTGGTGCACAGTACTATGGGTATATAAAACGTCATTAGGACTCATTTCATTGCTATGTTCAATTAGCAGAATAAGAGAGGTAGATTTTTCCAGGACCCATGTCTTAGTTAGGGTTTTGATTTCTATGAGGAGACCCCATGAGTTCGGTAACTCTTATAAAGAAACCATTTAACTTGGGTGATTTGCTTACAGTTTTAGAGGGGATTTTGTCATCCCAGTTATGCTTATAGTGTATTGTCAAATGTTGCAAACAGCATCCCTGTCTGCCATTGATGTCTCAAGTAACATTTGGTGTGCTATATAATGTGCTCCAAGTGGTAGAACAGCCTGGACCTGTTGAAATGCCCTGGCTCAGTCCATAGTCAAAGTTAGCAACTTTCTAAATCATTTCTTATATGGGCAGGCCATGGAGGAGTTCTCCTTCCTAAAGGATTCATTTTCATCAAATCTCTTCTGAAAAGTCCTCATCTCCACATGTAGTTACGTTCTGGGCACTTTGGATTCCAACATAGAGATTTGGGGGTATTTCTTTACATTTTATTGTCCAGTGTCTCAGTTCACCTGGGCTGCAATACAAAACATAAACTGGATAGCTGAACCAACAGTGAGTTATTTGTCACTGTTCTGAAAGGTACAAAGTTCAAAGGAGTAACAAACCCTGGATGAAAAAAGAGGGAAGTAAGTCAGGGTGCTAAGAGAACCTAAAAGAATCAATGCATCCTGGACTTGACAAGATCAATAAACTTGTGAATTCAAGTAATTGATGTGATTTTCTGCACAAGATGAAACCAATCATAATTATAGGATAGAGTAGGGCATAACCAGGCCCTACCAATAACTAAGGAATTATAGGCATATTTTAATTAGCAAGAGTTGAGTTACAATGGTGCATTTATGTGGTTTTATTTTTCATTCACTTAATGCCTTGTTGTATTGGGAAATTATCACTTTTTGCTCATTCACATGAATAAAATGAATACTTAAGTTCCATCATATTCTAGAAATTGAATTACATAATTTTATGTTTCCTTCTTTTTCTGTTGAGTCTGAAAGTTTGTTATATATTCATGTTACTCCATTGGGTAAAACATGTGGCTTATAAATATTTTATATATAGTTTGTTCAGGTCTCCATCATCTATATCATATCTGTTTATTTATCATTTTGTTTCTTTGGACTCTATCTAGAATCATTTCTATGATAATTTACATATCTTGCATGCTTTAAACTCAGATGAAATGATTAAACCAAATATGATCTTTCCTGTCAAGATCATTTCAGTCATTTTGGGTCTTTTTTCTTTCCTTTTAGTTTTCAGGATATTCTTACCTGTAATGACATAAATGGTTTCTCAGATTTTGACGGTAATGCAGAGATGATTTGAGGCAGAATTAACATCTCTTATACAGTGGCTCTGTTTCATTGGCATAGTATGCCTCTCCTTTATTGAATCCAAACTTTAAGATCCACACTATTACTTAGATGTTTTAAATATTCAGCTTCAGGCTATGATTCTGATTGGTTCTTAAAAATTATTATATTCATGGAATTATTTTAGAGAAGGTATAAATATACTGTTTCCATTCTGTACACTACTACACAAAATTCTTAAGAATATGCGTTTTAAATTTTACAAATTTTATCTGTGTATGTGTGTGTGTATGTACATGTACCATTGTGTATATGGAAGTCAGAAGATAACATTTAAATTAGTTTTATTCTTTTAAAATGTAAGTCTAACTCAGGTCCTAATGGTTGGTTGCTTATTCTCTGAACCCATCTCACCAGACCCAATTCAGTGAAATCTTTTTCATAGATTTCCTAAATAGACAATATGTTATGTGAATAGTTTAATGTTATTTCTTATTTTGAAAAGAAAAAAAAAAGCTTTTCCCATATATTTTCCCTTTTTATTTCTTCTGGTTATTTTGTCAAACTACATTTGTCCCAACCTTCCCTAGAAATCAATTTGTTTCAGATGACAGTCTTAAACTTAACACAAACCTCCTACACAAGTCTCTAATGTGTACATTAATACATATTATTATTTTTGAGTGATGAGTGTTCAGAATATTCAGTGTTACGATTAATAAAATTTATAAGAGTAGAGATTATTTTCTTCTTCCTGATTGTAGCACATCATTTAGTTTTAATTTGGTTATTAACTGAAGGGTTTTTATTATATATTTCAATTGAAATAATTGCAAACTTCCCCTAAATTTCTGAACATTTTTTCTTTATATATTAGATTTTGTCATATAATTTTACCACAATTTCTCTTAGCTTACTTATATTGTGATTTATATTGACTGATTTTATAATTTTGAATAATGTTTATACAGTAGACTGAACACATATAATGATAAGCAAAAAACTCTCCATATAATTTTCTTTAGCATAGATTGTTTCTAGACTTACAGTTGGTTTAAGTAAAGTTGCATGTCAATAAAGTTACCAAAATAGAACAAAGTACCTTTTTCACATCCCCTCCTCTGAATAGTGATGACTTAGCTATAGAGAAAATGCTCATGATACTCCATGCCAAGCCGAGGAGAGATTGGCCATTGAGAGCTGCTGGAGGAGAACCAATTTATTTTCCTTGGGAGGTATGGTTGAGCATCCAGGGGATGAAACCACACCCATTGTGGTGTGTATACACATATCACTAAGTAGAGTCAAGTGGATTAAAAGAGAGAGAGAGAGAAAGAGAAGAAACATGAAAAAAGAATGTGAATGTGGGGTGAGGGTGTTGTTGAAGCATCCAAGAGGAATTGAAATTGTGAAATGGTAGGGAGATACAGTCAAAAATTTATATTATTCAGACCACTCTTTTATTCATTCTTTCTCTTTAGGTTTCTCAAATTTTCACAATAGTTCTTCAACAATTTGATAGTCTTCTCTTATCAGAACTGTAATTTTCCTAGTTTTTCATATGATGGGTTTTGCAATTTTGGACATTTTTGGCACAGGAAGGAATTGATATAAACTCCCAAGTAGATGTCACTGCCTTTTCTAGGTACTGTCAGTGAGAGGCCAGGGCCAATGTCCATGGAGACTAAAGGATTTCCTATACTTGTCCAATTGGTTCTCTTTTGATCTTTATGCTATCATGTCAGATCTCTTTTTGGAAAAGCAAGTGTCTCCAGTAGAGCAGAGTTTCTCCAGAAAGCTCGATTGGGAGATGATTCCCCAGTTCTGTCCATTAAGTGGCATAAGGTTTATTTGGCATCAGCAGAAGGACATCCTTTATTACCATAACAAGAGCAAACATATCTAAACTCTCCTCTTTTGCTGTGCTGGAGGTTAGGCATAAGTAATCCCTCCATTTTTATGACATCTTGCAGTAGTGATCCTCACATTTGACCTGCAAACCTCTTACCTATCTTAAGCTTCTTATTCCTGGGTGGTTTTTCTCTCACGTGAAAAGTAATTCAGGAAAAACAATTAACACGGAGAAAAGTAGCAATGGTTTCAGAGATTTCAGTACATGGTCACATTGTTGCGGTTTGGTCCTAAGATAAAGAAGATCATGGTGGCAAGAGCATGCTATAGCACAATTATACACCCTTAATGGTGAGCGAGAAGCAGGTAGATACAGAGAAGAAAATTTGAAGAACAATATAGTTTTTCAGGGCACCACTCACTTACCAACATAGTGCCATTCTCTCGGGACCTAGGCTTAAACAATTCTGTGGGGGCCATTTAATTTTTAAGCTATAATATTCCTTCATCAGTTTCCCCTTAAACAATTTTCTAAGCTAACATATATACATATAGCAGGGGACATAGGGGAAATGAACTTGTATTTGTCTTGACTGAAGATTAAGTCTCTTTAGTAATCCTTCTTGAAAAAGTAAATGTACTTTCCAAACAATTACATTAAATCACACACTCCAGGCACCATTTGCAAGACTAAACATTTAGAAAACTCTCCAGGAGTTTCTGATTAAATGAACTGTTCAGATAAACTGTAAGTCTTAGCACATAACGTTACTAAATGTGGCAGAGTTACTTAACATGAATTCTGGTAACTATTTTCTACATTTTAATAAATATGTGGTTTAGTCACTCACTTTGCAATACAATGAATTTTACAATTTAAGGACCAAAAATATACCAATGGCAATTATGCTATGAAAAGAATTTGCTAGTTCATTAGAAACAGACATTTCTAAACACAATCCTATCAATTTTAAAGCAATTTAGATGGGAAATAAGATATCCAGATAAGGTTAGTTTCACTAAACAATTTCTGAGCAGAGAATGACCAGTGTTTAATTTCACATTATCAATGTGACACGGCAGACGTCATCCTCATGCATGTGAGAGCATGCACTCTGGATTACAGCCTGGAGCATAGCTGACCAAAATCTCATGTTCAATTGAGATAGCCAATAATGGGACTAAAGTGTCGCTGACTGGTATAATGCCTCAACTAGCAGGTCCAAGGTTCTGGGCTCAATACCCACAAGTGTACAAACCAATAACATGCAATTTTTAATTGTCTCTGAAAGAAATTTGTGTCTGATAAGGGATAAACTATAGCCTAAGGTACTAAAACTCACACAGAACATCAAAACACATGCTCCTTGATTAATAGCAGCTTGTGGAGTTACGATCACTCTGAAAGAATTCAGGATTGTACTTATTACAATTGCAGTTTTATTCTTCCTGTCTCCTTCTACTTCCTTGGGATTAAGAAAAAATCAATTTCCGTCATTTTTAACAACAACCAAAAAATATCTTCTGCAGCAAGTAGGAATGATTGCCCTTTAAGAGAATAAAATGCAAAATAAAAGCTTCAATCTAGATGAAGAAATAATGACTTGCTGATTGGTCATCATTCTGTTCCTAAGTGTGTTTTCCTTAATTGGAGAGACATAGAATCACAGTATAAAAATTTCTAGGCCAGCACCCCATTTCTCATCTCTATTGATTTTCTATTCTTTTCAAAGTGGTAACTGCTCCTACATTTACATTAATAGGGCTTACTTCACAGAAAGTAATAGATCATTTTCTCCACCCCAAAGTCTGTATCACTCAAAATAGATTGCAGAGGGAAAAATTTCATAGAATGAAAAATCAAGCAAGCAATCCTAGCAAGATTGTTTAAAACAATTAAGCAAGAAAAAAATGGATAAGCAAAGCAGGAAAAAATAACTAGGGTTCTGGGGAGACAGATCTGTCAATAAAGTGTGCTTACCATATAAGCACAGGGACCTGAGTTCAATTATCAACACATACGTAAAACTCCAGGCTGGATAATGTGTGCTTGCAATTCCAGCAAATAAAATAAACAGCTTCTTGGAGGTAGTCAAGCTGAATGCCATGTTCTGGGATCAGAGAGAGAACTCATCTTAAAAGACAATACAGAGAATGACTGGGGAATAAATCTGAACTTGATCTATGGTGTTCATACATGTACCCTCCCACACACTGACAAAGAGAAAGACAAAAAGACAGACAGACAGACAAAGAAAGAGATATCTGTGTTGTTTCATAAATTAGGTTTCAATAAAACTTTCATTTTGCATATATAAAAATGTATCAAAAGAAATTTAAATATAGAGTATTGCTTTATAAGAAATAAAACTTAACCTGTCTATTTTCTCACTCAGGCAAGCCATCTCACAAGCATTAGCATGATGATATATAATGTACATATATAATAAAATACACATATGTCTCATGTGACTGTCGTGATTCCAGTGTGAAATCTCATCTTCATCAGTATAGAATTTGGCAATTCTTTTTTTAACACATGCTTCATATATATATATATATATATAGTATTCTGTCTGCATGTATGCCTGAAGGCCAGAAGAGGACATCAGACCTTATTACAAATGGTTGTGAGCTACCATGTAGTTCCTGGGAATTGAACTCAGAACCTTTGAAAGAGCAGGCAATGCTCTTAACCGTTGAGCCATCTCTCCGGCCCTGGCTATTCTTACAATATTGTTTATTGTACTCTTTTCCAACATAATTGAAAGCTGCATTAATTACGTACATTCTATTATTGTCTAAAATACTTATCTGGGAAAACATTTTTTCTCAATATAGTTATATTTATTGTTTCTTTTTCTGAACTAATTTTAAAGAAAGTAGCTTTACAGCCTACAAGAAGGGCTAGAATACAGTTTACTGGCAGACTATAGTTGTATGTGTAGCTTCTTAGAATCAAGTAGAATCATAAATAGCAACTAGAGTTTACCTTGGAAACTGAATAAACATTTATTGTAGAAAATCGGGTAAATCTTTATAAGAACATCATACTGAGAACTCAAGAACAATGGCAGTGGGTTTTTGACCCTACTGCACGTACTGGCTTTGGGGGAGCCTAGGCAGTTTGAATGTTCACCTTACTAGACCCGGATAGAGGTGGGCGGCCCTTGGGCTTCCCACAGGTCAGGGAACCCTGATTGCTCTTTGAGCTGATAAGGGAGGGGGACCTCATGGGGGAGGGGGAGGGAAATGGGAGGCGGTGGTGGGGAGGAGGCAGAAATCCTTAATAAATAAATAAATTAAAATTAAAAAAAAATAAATAAATCAAGTGTTTGCTGCAATCTTGTATCTTCTCCATCCTCCACTTCCCCTTAACATCCAACATGAACTAAACTCTCATCTGGACATTTATGTCAAGGAGATGTGCATCTCTTCATCTTCAGCTTCTATCCAAGGGCTACTGGATCTTAAAGTAAAGCCAGACCACCAACATGCCTCATCCTTCTACACCACAGAAGTTCTACTCTAGGTGTGTGTTTTTGAGATGCAACTGGTTCCTGCCATCCATAAAACTTTAATCCTAGTTTTTCCTGTGGTTCAGCATATTGAGCATACTAGAGTTCTGTATGCACAGCAACTTATATACTGAAAAGGTAATGATTTCATGTCCAGCTGTATAAGCCTAGAAACTATAGCTCTTGGCCAGTGCCCTGCACATAAACTAGAGTTTACTGTCTGAAAGAAACAAGCTGTTCTGTGCTCTGAGCACTGAACTGTAGACCAGAAAATGTCATAACCAGGAGACACAGACCTCAAGAGCAAAGAAAGAGTTTTATTCAAAGTACTCAATATAAAGCAAATAGTATCCACAAAACCAGTGTGTAAGTAGATGACAATGAGTTTAATATTTGACTATAACTTCATGCTTTTTATAAGTGAAATAAACTAAATGGAGACTTCCTAGCTTATAAAACAGTTAAAGGTGTATTAGGCAACAAATGCTAAGCAGAGCCTCACACTTAAGCCTGAAAATCTAAACACAATTTTAAAATTAGACAGACTAGGGAGAATTACGGCCAAAAGTCCACAGTATGAGAGTGATCAAATACTAAATACTCAGTCATAATGAACAAGGGAATGATTAAATTTACAGATCAATGGATACAAATTGAACAATATGATAAAAAGAAATAAAAATGAACAGCAAAGAAAATGATGACTTCTGTCATAATTCACAGCTGTTCATGAGCAAAATGTGGGTGTTGCAGCACTACTGGATAATAACTATAACTGGAGAGGATCTAATTTTGCAGGTCTTAAAATTTCTCTAATACTTATTGTGATATTTCAGCCAACATGAAAATATTTTAAATTTTTTGCTTACATATATAATATGCAGAATTATATAATATTGGAAGCATATCTGTGTATCAATATCAAATGTACCAATGATACTGTTATAAAAAGTACAACAAATGAATCTCAGAAATAATTCCTCAGGGATTTATTTCCCTTAGATGTGAGTTTATATTCTGGGTGATCATATCTAACAAATGTAATTTCTGTATGTAGGCAGAGACTGCTCTTTCATCTTCATGTTGCTCACACTCAAAAAATCACACAGAAACCATATTAATTACAACACTGTTTGGCCAATGACTCCAGCATATTCCTATGTAGTTCTTACATCTTAAGAACTTACATTATATTTCTATCAATCTGAGAATCCCCATGAGACTGTGGCTTACTGTTAATGTTTCTAAGGTTCCAATGTGTCCTCCTCCTTCAGCAGCTACATGGCATCTTTTTGACTCTGCCTACTCCTTCTTTCTATCTCCGTTCTGATTTCTTGCCTGACTTTGATCTGATAATCCGTTGGTTAACATTCATTAACCAATGGTAATAAAACATATTTATAGCATACAGAGGGGAATCTCACATCATTTGTGTGGCAAATCACAATTTTCTCTCCTATGTTAAATCTAGGAGCAAAAGAAAAGAAAGACGTGGAACTAAAAGAGGAACTAACAAGGAATTTGGAAAGGAAGAAGTAGGAGAGGCTAAATAGAGAGTATCAGAGGTGGTGAGGTGGATCACAGTGCATCATAATCCTGTGTGGAAAGGTCAGGTTGAAAGCCATCTATAACATTAATAAATCACATTATTTTTAAAATGAGGAGGGCAGTGATAAGGCTCATCTGTTAAAGGACCTTTCCAGAATAGGATGCAATCTGGATAGCCTAAGTTTTACCCTTAGAAAATGTTGTAGAAAAACTGAGCAGCAAAGAAACAAGCAGCACTGAGAGGAGGATGACCCAGAGTTTTGCACCTTTACACTCATAAACCTGCAACAAGCTAGAGCTCTGCAAACTGCAGCTCTAACCTGCAGTTTCCTTGGGTCTTATGGGCTGAAAAACCTTGAGGAATTCTTTCTCTGTATGACCTCCTGCTGGCAGTCTTTGTGTTCCAGGACCATTAAAGAGGAAGTCTACATTGTCTAGGCATGTATATATGAGTTAATGAGGGCAGTTGCTACAGTGCAGCAGCTGTCTTTTTAAAAAATTATAGATTTCCCCCTTTAATTGAAAATGGACTATTTTCTCACACAGTGTATACTGATCAGTTTCTTTTTTCTTTTATCCTCCCACTTCCTTCCTAATCCCCTCCAATCCAGATCCACTCTCTTTATGTTTCACGTTAGAAAAGGACAGCCTTCTAAAAGATAACAACAAAACATAATAAAATAAAAGATTAAACAAAGATCCAAATTGTGCACATCAAGCCAATAAAAGAAAAAGGGCACAAGAATCATAAGATCCACTCATCCACAAACTCAGAAGTCATATAAAAATACTAAACTGAAAGCTATAGTATATACCAGAGGACCTGGCACAGACCCTATACAGTCCCTGTACTTGGTGTTGCAGTCTGTGTATGTTTGTATGAGTTTTGCACAATTTATTTAGACAGTCTTGCTCTCCTAGAGGCCGCAATAACATCTTGATCTTACAGTTTTCTTCTTGCTTATCTAAAGAGTTTCCTGAGCTCTGAAAGGTAGGATTTGATGGAGATATCATATTTAGAGCTGAGTGTTCAAGGACTTCTCCCTCTCTGCATATCTGGCTTTGAATCTTTTTTTTTCATATGGTATGGCAAGAAGTTTCTCTGAGAATTACTGGTGTAAGGTACTGATCTATGAGTAGAGAAGAATATTATTAGAACCATTTTCTCACTACTTAAAAAAAGACTAGTAGTATTCTGTTTTACCCTGGGTCTCTGGGTTATCTAGTGTCTGGTTATTGCTAACCCAAGTACCTTGTGGAGAGGGACATATGACAAGTCAGACATTGTTTGACTATTTCTTCAACATTTGTCCCACCATTGCCCTAGCATATTATTAAGGTAAAAAAGGTTGTAGATCAAAGGGAGTGTAGCTGGAATGATGTTTAGTGTTATTTTTTGGTAGCCTGCAGAGTACCAAAGACACTAGAATTTATAGGTAAATGTTCTATTTAACCTCTCAGTGTTCAAGGAGTTGTGAGCATATCTTCTACTGTATAAGAACTTCTGTCAGTTTTTGAATAGCAAACTATCATCTTGTCAAGACCCTGGGTTATTTGGTGATTTCCAAGGGAACCCCTTGACTAACAACTTAATTGGATGTAACTCAGTCCAGGTACTGGAAGCTTCATTTAGTGACAAGAGCTAACCAGTTGGAACTCTGTCTCTCCCATTATTTTAAGACTTCAATAGAATTGCCTTTATTATTTTGGGAAGATTCCAATGAACCAAGTTTCTAGTCCATCCTTCAAATGCCCCTAAATTCTATCTCTCCTCACATTCCTTCCTTTAATGTCATTTCCCCTCCCACTTCCCACCTGATCCTGCTGTTCCTGTCCTCTTGCCCCTGTCCACCCATCAATTATTTTTTTCTCCCAGGGAGATATATGTGTCGCCCTTATTTCTTGTCCTTCATACCCAACCTCCCTGATTCCATGAACTATAGCTTGATTAGTGTTCACTTAGTGGTTAATATCTAGACTAGGATAGTTGATCAACCATGTTTATTGCTGCTCTAGTTATAATAGTAAGAAATTGGAAACAATTTTGATGTGTCTCAAGAGAGAAATGAATAAAGAAAACACAGCCTATTTATTCAATGGAGTATTATTCAGCTGTTAAAAATGACATCATGAGATGTACAGGCAAAAATATGGAACTAGAAAAAAAGCATACTGAGTGAGGTAACCCAGAAACAGGTAGGTGTGAGTATCATGTCTGACTGTGGTGCTAGAAATCAAACTATTGAGGTCCTCAACAAGGGTAAGAAGTGATCATAATCATGAATCCACTTCTCCAGTTCCAAGAATATAATTAAACCCAAGTTTCAGCATGTGTGAAGAAAAGGAAGGCTGTAAGCCATCATCAGAAAAATTTTACATTAGTGTTGTATGTTTCATTGGGACTACATGATTCTTCAAAAAACAGATCACAAATGCATTCACCTAGTGATATTCAGTAACTCACTAACATCTGTTAGATACTAACATCTGTGATCGTGATGGATACCCTCAGAAAGAAAATTAATTAAGCCGGGCGGTGGTGGCGCATGCCTTTAATCCCAGCACTCGGGAGGCAGAGGCAGGCGGATCTCTGTGAGTTCGAGACCAGCCTGGTCTACAAGAGCTAGTTCCAGGACAGGCTCCAAAGCCACAGAGAAACCCTGTCTCGAAAAGCCAAAAAAAAAAAAAAAAAAAAAAAAAAAAAAAAAAAAAAAGAAAATTAATTAAGTTCTTTTCATTTTGGAAAGTATATTCTAGTACAAAAGGTTAATGATTGTTTGATGGAAATTTAAGGTATACTATAATGATAGGCCCTACATGGTGATTTTAAATAATGACATTTCTCATTTTAATTTCAAGTAATTTTTTTTAAATTTATTTATTTATTAAGGATTTCTGCCTCCTCCCCGCCACTGCCTCCCATTTCCCTCCCCCTCCCCCATCAATTCCCCCTCCCTTATTAGCTCGAAGTGCAATCAGGGTTCCCTGAATTTTGAAGATAGGAATGTAGCATGTTGAAACCTATGTAAAATATGAAGATTATTAGGCCTACTTCCTTTACCATAGTGAAGAAATACATATTAATGTTCATATAAATCCAAATACAAGTATTTGAATGTGTATTTATAAAACACAAAAACATTTTACAATAAATATTTCTGTGGAACTAGAAAGTCTGAAATATGTGCAAATATCCAAACTTTCTTAGATTATGGTATTGAACTATCCATTTTTGACTTTTGACTATGCTAGATTTTTTAATTTCCCAAACTAAAGAAATGTGACCTCCAGTGTTTGTGTGTGTGTGTATCTGTGTGTCTGTGTGTGTTTATGTCTGTGTATATGCATGCATGTACCATGCATATATGCCCATGCACATGAGAAGACAACACAAACATGTACAGAGATTAGAGACAAAATTTGCTATGCAATTATTAATTAGCTCTCCATCTCTCTTTGTGAGACAGATTCCCTTTTACCTGGAGCATACAAATTAGAAAGACAAGCTGAGCATCCAGATGCAGATACCTGCCTGTCTAGCTTACTAGTGCTGAAGTTACAAGTGTGCATCATCATACCCAGGTTTTTGCTTAATTGTTACAAATTCAATTCATGTCTTCATACTTTCTTTTGAAATCTACTGTAATGATTTAGCTATTTGTTCAGTCCAATATAATCATACCCTTTTTGATGTTTCATTATTTTGCAAGTTCATTAGTTGAACTATACTTCCTTGTTTTGGAAAAGACAATGCTTGCTGTTTCTGCAACAGATACTTAATCTCTTGTAGAGAAGTATTTGGGTGAAAGTGGAATATGTACATGCAGGGCCTCCTCACTGTACAGAGCATAATGTGATATGTTAATGTGATAAATTTATATGTTTTGTAGTAATAGGAGCGGCGGGCTGTGTCCAGCCACCCTGCTGCCACCCGGCTAGCTTTATACCCGAAATAATTACACGGAAACTGTATTCATTTAAACACTGCTTGGCCCATTAGCTCTAGCCCTTACTGGCTAATTATGATATCCTGATCAACCCATCTCTAATAAAACTGTGTAGCACCAGTCTTACTGGGAAAGATTCAGCATGTCTGACCTGTTGGCTTGCTTCATCGCTTGCGTATGCCCGGGAGAGAGGAGCATGGCATCTCTGAGCTCACTTCCTCTTCCTCCCAGCATTCTGTTCTGTTTACTCCACCCATCTATGTTTTAACCTATGAGGCCAAGCAGTTTCTTTATTATAATTAACCAATGACCTTCCTCCATCATATATGTATATGTGTGTATGGGGGTATGCATTTGCATGTGTTTGTGACAATGCATGTTCAAGCAATTGTGAAGACCAGTGGATGATGTCAGCATCCTTCTCTACTATTCTCTTCCTTATTCATCTGAGACAAGGTTTTTCACTACTCAGTTAGCTCCCAGGATCACCATATCTTGCTTTTCCTCATCTTTAGAGGCACATTTAGCCATGTCCAGGTTTTGCCTTGGAGCTGTGTATTTGAACTCATATTTCCTTGCTTGTGCATAAAGAACTCTTACCCAATGAGCCATTTCCCCAGGCACAGAATGTGTTTTTCTATTTAGGTATTGCTATCCTGTGTCATTATGGGTTTCTCTACCAGTTGAAGAATGTCTTTTCATATATGATGATTAACACTAAATTTATTTATTTTTTTCTTTTTTTTGGGGGGAAAGCAATTTTATTTTTGAGAAAAGGAAAAAAAAAGTATCCGCCTCCTCACAGACTCCCATTTCCCTCCCCTTCCTCCATCACTTCTCCCCCTCCACCCCACTTCTCTCCCCCTCCCTCTCCAGTCCAAAGAGCATTCCGGGTTCCCTGCACTGTGGAAAGTCCAAGGTCCGCCCCCCTCCGTCCATGTCTAGGAAGGTGAACATCCATACTGGCTAGGCTCCCACAAAGTCAGAACATGAAGTAGGATCAAAACCTCGTGCCATTGTCCTTGGCTTCTCATCAGCCCTCATTGTTCTCCTTGTTCAGAGAGTCCGGTTTTATCCCATGCTTTTTCAGTCAGAGTCCAGCTGGCCTTGGTGAGCTCCCAATAGATCAGCCCCATTGTCTCCGTGGATGGGTGCATCCCTCGTGGTCCTGACTTCCTTGCTCATCTTCTCCCTCCTTCTGCTCCTCATTGGGACCTTGGGAGCTCAGTCCAGTGCTCCAGTGTGGGTCTCTGTCTCTATCTCCTTCCATCACCAGATGAAGGTTCCCAAGGATGGCTTTCCTGGTGTCCTTAACACTAAGTTTAACAGCAAGCTTCTTACTATCTTTCATCTACAGATGTATGGATATTGTTATCAGCAGTAATAACAATGGAGACTCTAGCTCTCTGCTTCATTTACAATCTTTTCAAGTTTTGTAGAAGTTTGAATTAAAGTTATTTATCCCATATTTTTGAAATATGTTCCTGCTGTTATCCTGATTTTGTTTCTAAAAGCAGAGAAAATAAAAGAGCTATGAAATATATTCTGATTAAATGTGTTTTTAATTATGAAGCTGTAGGTGAAAATGCATCCCTTGGCTTATATGAGAAGCATCATTAGCCTTCGAAGGCAGATTTTGTAATATTTGACTAATACCCAGGAATCTGTGAATTAAATTGTGATCAGTATTCTTTATCTTGTTATAAAATCCAAAGTCTCTGACTATTAAAATAGTGGTCCCTGGATTAACAACAATAAAAATAATATTTGCAATAAAAAAATGAAACACAAGAAATCTTTCTTATTCTGCTTGAGTATTTTAGAGAGCTCTAATAATTTTATCTACAGCACATATATTCTCCCTTTAATTGCTTGCATTGCTAATTGGAGCAGAGTTTGTATCTTATAAATATTTGCAAACACAGTCAAATTTCATTAACTTTTATTTACCAGAAAATTTTAACATGGGGAAGATATTAAACAGTAATTATGTTATCACAACACATGACACATCCTTTTTAGTACTGAGTGTATATTATTTATATTATCTATAAGTACTATAGCTCTTTGTTCATCTTAATGTGCTCTACTATATCAATTTTGTGAAAATGTCCTCTAGTTAATCTAACTTGCACTGATATCTTGGTTGTCTAAACTCTTAAGTTTGTTCTTTTAACCTTATTTTAAATTTGTTTATTTATTTTGTATCCTGATTGCATCTTCCCCTCCATTTCTGTTGAGAAAAGAGCAAGTTTCCCATGAATATCACAAAACACGGCATAATAAATTCCACTGGGACTAAGCAACTTCGTTTGTACTAATCATCAAGGCAACCCAGTATGAGTAATAGAACTCCAAAGCCAGCAAAAGAGTTAAAGATACTCTCTGCTTCCAATGTTTATAGTCCCACAAGAAGACCTAGTTATACAACTGTCTCATATATGCAAAGGATCTAAATCCATTCCATATAGGCCCTCTGGTTTTCAGTTCAGTTTGTGAATGTCTATGATCACAGGATAATTGATTCTTTGGGTTTTCTTGTAATATTCTTGACCCGCCTGACTCCTACAATCTTTCTTCCCTCTATTCAGCAGAATTCCCTGGATTCAGCCTAATGTTGGCTATGGGTCTCTACATATGTTTTTATCAGTTGCTGGATGAAGCCTTTCTGAAAACACCTGGGCTAGTAACAAATCCATGAATATAGCAGAATATCATTAGGCATAATTACATTGATAATTTTTTATCCATGGGTGTTTAGTTCTATCCTAGGCCTCTGGGCCAACCATTCTCTGGGTATTAGCTTACCAGTCAGTATCAGGAATGGGCTCACTCTTATGGCATGGCTTTCGGTCTGAACCAGTCATAGGTTTGTGTTGCAGTATATTTCAGCAATCTGTATAGATGGCACCCAATATGGAGCATGTAAATCCACATAAAGTCTGAAAAACCTGAAAGATGGTTCAGTGGTTAAGGGTATTGACTGCTCTCTCAGAGGACCCAGGCTCAAATCCCAGCATCCTCATGATAGCAAACAACTGTAACTCCAATATCTGACAATCTTACACAGGCTTGCCTGCAGGGGAAACACTAATGCAAAAATTAAAAGCAAATAAGTTTTAAAAAACAGTTTCAAGCTGGGCAGTGGTGGTGCACGCCTTTAATTCCAGCACATGGGAGGCAGAGGAAGGTGGATCTCTAGGAGTTCTAGGCCAGCCTGGTCTACAAAAGCTAGTTCCGGAACAGGCACCAAAGCTACAGAGAAACCCTGTCTCGAAAAACCAAAAAAAAAAAAAAACAAAAAAATAAAAAAATAAAAAAAAAGTTTCAAACATGAAGTCAGATGTAGCTTCCTGGCAACCATGCTCTCTAGGGCAGGCTCCATACTCACAGCATACAGAGGCATGACTGTTTTAAAAGGCCCTGCTTTACAGCTGAGCAAGTAAGCAGCCAGTCTGCTACTCAGGCAGAAGAATAGAAATAAAGGCCTGACTTCAGAGCACACACAACTACCCATTGCTGGAATGGTTAGATGGCTGCTACTGCTGCCTGCAGCTCATTTAAAAATACAGTGTAAAATTTTTATCTTTGAAAGATATTATCATAAACAATTAAGGATAATTAAGAAATACAAGTTATTAGGTTGTCTATAACAATCAATCAATCTTGTAGCCAAATTAGGTATTTCTTCAAGGTAAAATAGAAATATATTTTGATAGATATCTGTTCTTTAAACATTTTAAAGACCTAAGAATATGACATTTAAGATGAATTAATGACATACATTTTTCATGACAGTGAGGTACATCTATGCCTGGCAACACCAATCTCCTTCAGAGAAGATTATGATCATCAAAAAAAAAAAAACTCCATATGGAGTTTGCTTTCATTTGTGGCAAAGCTAACCACTTGGCAAGAAACGAGCCTTGTCATGACTGTTGACAGAATATTTTTCAAATTGGACATGTTAAGGACACAAAAGAAGATGACTGTCAAATGTTTCCAAGGAACAATGGGTATGTCTTTCAAATTTTCTGTTTCACAGAAAAGTCTGTCAGATATTCTAGGCCTGTAGACCACAGATAGATACACCAGCATTTCAAAGGAAACTTGGGTGACTGTCCAGGCAACCATCTGTTTCTATCTTTTCTGTGGTTTTGGAAGTTGTTAGCTCTGCACTTCATGCTTACTCCGGTAATATTTTATCCTTCTTATAACTCTGATGGGAAACTTTGTTTTATATAGTTTGCTTTGTTACCAAATTCTGAAAAGAAACTTACAAAAGAGATGTAATATTTATAAGGCTGAGACACATAAAAGCTTAAATTATTTATCTAAGAAAATATATTGAGATCTAAAAGGATATTTTTAGAATAGTAATACAAGTTATGATAGAAAGTGGTACAGGTATAAAACTTTGGACTCACCAAGGATAGGATAGATTTTAAAGTACTTTCTCTAAATTTGGCAAATACAGATGGGCTGGATATTGTGAATGTAATCCTTACCCAATGAATCTTTTTATTGTATGTAGTTTTACTTTGGTAACATTAAAATCTTTCCTTTTTATTTAGGAAAATGGGGGAAATATTGTGGGATATTTGAGTAAACTCTGTACAGATGTGCCGCTGTTTTATCATGCTTCCCTAAGGCACGTAATTGGTTTAATCAAGAGCTGAATGGTGAATAACTACGCAGGAGAGATTAGGGTGGACTTCTTGGAGGCAAAAGGACTTCTGAGAGGAGGAGAGTACCCACCAGTAAGATACTGAGGGAATGGAAAATACAGAATGGAAGAGTGGTGAAAAGACACATGGCAGAATGTAGGTTAATAGAAATAGGTTAATTAAATTTAGAAGAGCTAGTTGGGAACAACCCTAAGCTAAAGGTCATTTTTTTTAATTATTAATAAGTCCCATTGTCATTATTTGTGGGCTGGCAGTCCAAAGAAAGTACCACAAAAAAGACCTAGAAGAGACTGTCACTCCTTTAATCTCAGTGCTACCTTTAACCCAGCACATTACATGGGTAGGATAGACTGTAGATACCTGTTTTGTGGCTTGGTTGGTTTTCCCTTCTCACCAAAAGCCTTTCATGGTTCCAGGGTATGGGCAGTTCAGGCTACTTATCCTTATTGTTAGGGGGTCTTAGTGGTAGTCAAACTTTTAGATTCTTGTGAGTTTCCTTTGCACCAAGTTTTTTCTTACCCCAAATTCTCCCCATTTCTAATGTTGTCTTTTAGTATTCTTCCCCCTCAATCCACCCAACCTAGTCCCTCATGTTTTCATCACTACCCAATCCCACAAAATCTTTTCTATTTCTCCATCTCCATCCATGTTTGCCCACTTGAGCCCTCCATGTCACCTAGCTACTCTGGATCTGTGGATTGTAACACAATTATCCTTTACAGATAATACCCAGTTAAGAATGAATTCATATCTAATTTTTCTCTCAGGAATATGAGTTACTTCACTCAGGATAATTTTTTTCTAGTTCCTTTAGTTTGCCTGAAAATTTCATGATGTTTTAAATAGCTGGGCAATACTCCATTGTATAAATATACTTTTTCTTTATTCATTCTTCAGTTGAGGGGTATCAAGGCTGTTTTGAGATTCTGACTATTATGGATAATGCTGCTATGAAAATAGTTGAACAAGTGTCATTGTGGGATGATTGGGTATTCTTTGGGTATATGCCCAAAAATGGTATATCTGGTTCTTGAAGTAGAATGATTTCCAATTTACTGAGAAACTGACATATTTATTTCCAGATTGTTATACAAGTGTGCACTCCCACCAGAAATATAAGAGTGTTTCCTTTTTCCACGTGATCACCAACATCAACTGTAATTTGTGCTTTTAATGTTAGATATCCTTACAGGTGGAAGATTAGTTTTGATTTGCATTCCCCTGATGGCCAAGGATGTTGATAATTTCTTTTTTAATTAACTATACATTTTTCTCTGCTCCCCTCCTGTCCACTCCCCTCCCCTTAATGGCCGTACTACCCTGAACACTCCTGATCTCATCGGTTAATAATTTCTTTAAGTATTTTTTAGCCACTTAACATTCTCCTATTGAGAATTTTCTGTTTAGATTTACACCTAATTTTTAATCAGGTTATTTTGGTTTGTTGATGTGTAGTTTCTTGAATTCTTTATATAGTTTGGAAATCAGCTTTCTGCCAGATAAGGGGATAGTAAAGACCCTTTCTCATTTGTTTGTCACATCGATGATGTCCTTTGCTTTCCAAAAGCTTTTTAGTTTCATGAGGTCCCATTTATTAATTGTCAATCCTCATTTCTGAGCAATTGGTGTTCCATTCAGGAAGTTGTTTAATGTTCCAATGGGTTCAAGGTTCTTTACCACTGTTTCTTCTATCAGCTTCAAGTATCTGATTTTATGTAGAGGTTGTTGATCCCCTTGCACTTCAATTTTCTGTATTATGATAGATATGAATGTGTTTGCCATCTTTTTCATGTCAATATCCAAGTCTACAAGCACCATTTGTTGAAGATGCTTTCCTCTTTCTGTTGTTTAATTTTGGCTTCTTTGTTGAAAACAAATTGTCTAAGTGTGTGTGGTTTTACATCTGGGACTTTGATCCAATTACATTCATAAACCTGTATGTTTTATGCCAATAGCGTATAATATTTTGTTTGTTTGTTTTGTTTTGTTTGTTTGACAATGGGCCTGTAGTAGAGCTTGAAAACTGGGATGGCAATACCTCTGGAAGTTTTTTTATTGCACAAGACTGTTTTAGCTGTTCTGAGCTTTTTGTTTTATCATATGAACTTGAATATTGTTCTTTCAAAGTCTATGAAAAATTGTGTTTGGATTTTGAAGGGGATTGCTTTGAATATATAGATAATTTCTATCATTGGTGTTGAGGTATATTGCTTGTATGCAGCAGAAGGATAGATCTGGTTTTCATATATATTATGTCTGTTTCTTTTTATTGATGAATTGAGTTAATTGGTGTTGAGATGAGAGATATTACTGGCTGATAATTATTGGCTCTTGTTAGTGTTTTATTGGTGGTGATGATAGTGTACATGTGTGTGTTTCTTTTCTTTGGATATTGCTGGTGTAAGATTATCTATTTGTTGAGGTTTTGTGGGTGTAGTTTATTTCCTTGGGTTGAATTTTCCTTCTAGTACCTTCTGTATGACTGGATTTGTTGATAAATTTATTATGTAAATTTGACTTTGTCATAAATATCATATTTTATTGATCTATAGAAATTGAAATTTTTACTGGATACAGTAGTCTGGCATGGCATCTATGGTCTCTTGGAGTATGCAAGACTGCCAGGCCTTTCTGGTTTTGGGGTCTCCTTTGAGAATTTGGGTGTGATTTTAGTAGGTCTTCTGTTAAATGTTACTTGACCTTTTCCCCTTACAGCTTTTAATAATATTTCTTTGATCTGCATGCTTACTGATTTAACTATTAGGTGGTGCAAAAATGTATCAGTCAGGGTTCTCTAGAGTTACAGAACATATAGCATGAAACTCTATGTACACACACACACACACACACACACACACACACACAAATTTTTGGAATCATTTACAGACCTCACTACAACAATGACTAGCTCTGAATAGAATGCTTAAGAATCCAGTGCCTGCTCATTCTCACTAGACTTGTCTCAGCTGGTCTTCTGTATATGTTGCTATACTAAAGAAGTAGTCTTCAATGTCTGTGAAGAAATGAATGTGTTCACAAGTTGAGGGGAAGTAGGCAAATAACAAACACAGCATTTTTCTTTTTCCCTTGTCCTTATATAGCCTTTCAGCAGAAGGTATAGCATCTTTTCCTGTTCTACCACTATCCAGGTTATTCCCTCCAGGCAGGGTCTCTCATTGAACCTGAAGTTAGTCTGGCAGTTAGCACGCTTCCCTCTATATCCCATACAGTGCTAAAATTACAGGGCTAAGTATGGCAGCATCCAGCTTTTTAAATTGGTACTGGGGGTTGAAACTCAGTTCCTTGGGCTTGCACAGCAAACTCTCTTACACACGGATTTATCTCATTAGACCATTTATTATTTATGTTTTGTTGCTGAAAGTCTAATGGCTGTTCTAAGGATCAGACTCAGAAAAAGCAAATTTTTCTTGATTAAGGTTAAGAAGTTTCTGTATTGCTATCAATTCCCACCTATACAAATCCAAAATGTCTGTGGAAGCAGTGTCTCTTCTGGTGCCTGGTCTCTTCAACTACCCTTCTCTTCCTCTAATCCTACTTCCTGCCTATGGCTTTCAATACATATGCACAAAGACATGCATGCTTTTCCTAACTCTGAAACCTGTTGGATGGAGTTTCCATCAGCATTTATTCAGTTTTATTCTTCCCACTGGGTAATTATGGAATTGATAATCTTCCCTGCATGCTTCTGTGTATATGCACTTTAAGAAATTTTATCACTGCTTGCAATCTTTTTACTTACTCTCTTCCATTTTCATAAGGCTTTCAGAAAACCAACTGGATATCAATAATGTTATTTTCCCATCTCAAAGCTTATTTTGCTTACAGTCTATAGCTAAATTAGCAGCTGCTGGTATTTCCTGTTAGTCATTTACAGATGTTTCCCTTAATTCTGTCCATTTAACAACTCTAAGTGTATACAGTCTTCATCTCAGAAAGCACCTTATGGTATATATTAATCTCTGGATGCTTTAAGAATAAGGGCAATGATTTAGCCTGAAGACTAGAATGTCTGCTGTGAAGTGGTATTTTCTGGATATTACTGGCTTCATTCAGCCATGAACTCATAATATTTTCTGACGAGACCTGGAAACCACAGCAACTGGAAGGCCAACATGGATGGAGAAAACCTGTATGACCCGCGACCCATACATGAAAAGCTACAGGCAAACAGTGGCTACAGAGTTAGTTCCTTGATACCAATTATCAGTGGTCATCCCTAAACTTATGCAAATAAAGATATCACTAGGAAGACTTAGTAGGTTGTGTGCTTCATAACAAAAATTATAGGGAAGTGTTTATGAATTTCAGATGGGGTTGGGAGAAGATGGGAGGATTGGAATGGGGAGAAGAGTGGAAATGCTCCAGGTACAATACACATGTATGGAATGTCAATTAAATTTATAATAATAAAATTATTAAACAGATATAAATGGGTACTCTTCATGATAGTTGATAATTTTGGAAGTTTTAAATAGTTTTATTTTTCTATCTGGTCAATATTTTTCTCAGTTCAGGCAGTGAACACGCAGTATAACTTACTGTTTTACTTGCTTTTCTATTGCAAAATAAATGAAACTTTTCTTTGAGAAGCATATATGGCTTCTTAAGATTTTCTTGCTACAGAAAAATCTTTATTTTTTTTAACCTATTGTTTCAGGAGCAGTAACATATGTCCTGAAAGGAGGATAGAATAAATATTCTCATCTGATGCACCATTTAAGGGCTTGAAAAATTAAAGGGCTGCAAAATGAGCCATAGTCCTAAAGGACTTAAACACTTTAGTCAGGGTTGTCAGATAATAAACAGGTGAGGTCCTACACCACAAAGCAGCATCCATAACTGACACCATTATTGGGGCCAAGAACAAGTAATTTTATAGGGGACATGATCTAACAGAACTTACAGCTATGGATGTTATACAACTCCTAATGACTGCTCATTATATTCATAGGGTAAAGAATCTTTGAACAATCAACAGAGATACATCTACTTGTATTAGGATATTTTTAACATAGAAATTCAGAACTTCAAGGCACAGAGAGTAAGAGTCTAAAGAATGTTCATCCTAAAATTGAGCCTTTTTCCCAAGGCTCAGGGATAATTGCAGAACAGGGGCTAGAAAGAGAACAAAAGACCATATGCCCCTATAAGGAAACTTCTTCCAGATATAACAGGGAAGTTACACATATAAACTCACAACTTTTGAGAAAGCATGCCCAAGATTTATACAAGACCAGGAAAGACCACAAACAACATGGAGAGGGAATGGAGCAGGCATGAAGTCTCACTCCTACCTGAGGAGCTACTGGTAATTGATAACTACTGAGAGAGGGAGAGTTGTTTTTTATTAAAGTGTCTGGTCCCTGGTAATTGAACTCATTTTAGTGGAAGGCCACACATCCAGCAATATGTGATCAGCACAAATTGGACTAGATAGGTGAAAAAAATATTAAGTAGTATGTAAAGTATGGTCAGTAGGGAAGAGGCATCTGTGAGGGAATAATGGAGGGGACTGAATAAAATCAAAACACACTGTATGAAATTCTCAAAGAACTAATAATTCTTTAAAGAGGAGCAATTAAATGCAATTATCAGATGAATGACATGATTTTCCTCATAAGTCTGTATCTGGCAGTAGTAACTAAAGTCAAATATGTACAGCATATACTTACAACAAAATATTTTTGCTGTTCATCTGATATTAAATTTTAAGTGCATATCTTATAGCATTATCTGTTAAATTTAGCAACACTACCTTTAACATGCTAATATTTAGAAAATTATATTTAATTGAAAATAAAAGTTTCAAAAACAGGCAATGGTATTCCATTCCCCCCCCCCAGTATCTTCAAGTTAGAAAACAACTCCATAAAACATGATTAAAGACATTGGATATCTTTTTAGAGCATTACAACAAAATGTTGTTTTGTCAATAGTTGACTCTGTAGTACCCATGTCTCTTGCTCCCCTAAAATAATGCCTCACATTTCCTGCTGAATCTGAATGCTGCCTGCAAGCTTTTTTGGCTCTTTTAACTTTGTACCACAGGCCCTGGTTTCAGTGGGAGATCAATGTGATAATAGTTATAATGCAGAAAAATTCATGCAGAGTGGATTCTTAATGATCACCATGCCTCATTACTTGGCTGAAGGAGAAATCAGGACCCTATACAATGATTTCTTATCAATAATAGCCACATGGGAAATTTACCAAATTTGGAAATAGTTTACTTCCTAACAATCCTGTGTCCCAGAGCTATACCACACATACAAATAAGCATGCATATGTGCATGAATGCACACATATACACAGTATACACATGGCGCTTTAAACAAGTATAAGTAAATAATAATTGCCAAATGGGAGCTATTCATCGTGGGAATTGGAAAAAAAAATTAGTAAATGAAGATGTGTTCTATTTGATTCATCTCATCTGAAATCATAATTATCAGCAAGGAGACAGTACAAAAATAATATCTATTGTAACATTACAAATATACATTGCAGTTCTTCAAAATGTATTTATCAGTCTGGGGAAGAATATAGCAGTACGCTGGAAAAGGCTTCTTTTCTTCTCATATTTTTCATCACAGTGAGTCAAAAGACAGTAACAAGAATGTGAATAAATTTTGTGAGTTTAATGTGCTTTAGGGACAAAATTGAAAAGAGGATATGAACTAAAAAACACATAACAAAGTTTGAGTCTTTTTGCCTAATGAGAACAGAGGCAATAATTCAGGTGGATTACTGCATTAAATTATGTCAAAAATGTGTAGGCAGCATTTTAAAAGATGTCAGGGATGGTTTGACAAAAGTTGTAATGTGACCCACCACTGTAAGCAAATTCTTATATACATACTCCATGCTCTCACCTATATAATTATTCCAACCTGAATAACACTTTATGCTCTGATCTTTACTTTTTTTCCTCAGAAACCTCTCTCCCCAGTTGTTCTCCAATTCATTCTTTTTACTTGTTTTTGTTTTTTTTGTTTTTTTTTTTTTTTTTTTTTTTTTTCGAGACAGGGTTTCTCTGTGGTTTTGGAGCCTGTTCTGGAACTAGCTCTTGTAGACCAGGCTGGTCTTGAACTCACAGAGATCCGCCTGCCTCTGCCTCCCGAGTGCTGGGATTAAAGGCGTGCGCCACCACTGCCCGGCTCAACTGGAAGATATTTTTTTTTCTTTTTTATTAAAAAATTATTCTACATACCAACTCCAGTTCTCCCTCACTCCCATAATCCTGTCTCCCCCACCTACTCCCCATCCCACCCCCACCCAGACCTCAGAGGGGTAAGGCCTCCCTTGGGTAGTCAACAAAATCTGGTATACAAAGTTGAGGCAATACAAAACTGCTCTCCATTGTATCAAGACTGAGCAAGGTATCCCACAGTAGGGACTGAATTCCTAAAAACCAGTTCATCCACCTTGGATATGTCCTAGTTCCATTGCCAGGAATGCCCCTCTCAACAGATCAAGCCACATAGCTGTCATCAATATTTACTAAGTCTAGTTCAGTCTCATACAGGTTTCCCAGCTGGCAGTCCAGAGTTCGTGAGCTCCCACTAGTTCTGGTCAGCTGTCTCTCTGGTTTTCCCTACCATGATCTTGTCCCCAACCCCCCCCCCCTCATTGTTCGTATGATCCCTCCTCCCTCTTTTCAGCTGAACTCAAGAGGCCCAGCCAAGTGTTTGGTTGTGGATGTAGATTCTCTCATGAGAATTAAGACAGTCACTATTCTAATTATAGGGGAAACATTATCATCCTGACTTTAAGCTCTACTGTAGAGCTACAGTAATATAAACACCTTGGTATTGTCATAAAAACAGACACATGGGTCAGTGGATTAGAATTGAAATGGATTCTGAATTCTCAACAAATTATCCAGTCTATGCCCTTAAGACTGCAGAATTGACATTATTAATAATCAAATCATTTAAGATATGTGTTAATTCTTGTCAGTTTATTGATATATCTGATGCTGTCATTTCTTGTATCCTAATGGTTGTATTTATCTTCTTTTCATTTCTTTCACTATTTCTATCTATTGAAATTTTTATAACATATATCAACTTTCATATTTCAAGTTTTATTTATATTTCTTTTAAGTTTATTTAAGAATTATTGTATACTCTTTATTTAACCATGCTTTTAATTATTCTTTTGAATTATTCCTGTAGTATTTGATCTAATTCACTTTTATTGGACTCCAATTTTTCTTTCTTTTGTTTTATTTATTTATTTATTTATTAAAGGTTTCTGTCTCTTCCCCGCCACTGCCTCCCATATCCGTCCCCCTCCCCCAATCAACTCCCCCTCTCTCCTTGGCCTGAAGAGTAGACCGGGTTCCCTGCCCTGTGGGAAGTCCAAGGACCTCCCACCTTCTTCCAGGTCTAGTAAGGTGAACATCCAAACAGCCTAGGCTCCCACAAAGCCAGTATGTGCAATAGGATCAAAACCCAGTGCCATTCTTCTTGACTTCTCAGCAGTCCTCATTGTCTGCTATGTTCAGCAAGTCCGGTTTTATTCCATGTTTTTTCAGGCCCAGGCCAGCTGGCCTTGGTGAGTTCCCAAAAGAACATCCCCATTGTCTCAGTGTGTGGATGCACCCCTCGTGGTCTTGAGTTCCTTGCTCGTGCTCTCTCTCCTTCTGTTCCTGATTTGGACCTTGGGGTTGTAATTCAGTGCTCCAATGTGGGACTCTGTCTCTATCTCCTTTCATCACCTGATGAAGGTTAATATCTAGGAGGATGACTATATATTTGTCTTTGGGTTCACCTTCTTATTTAGCTTCTCTAGGATCACGAATTATAGACTCAATGTACTTTATTTATGGCTAAAATCCAAATATGAGGGAGTACATCCCATGTTCCTCTTTTTGGGTCTAGCTTACCTCACTCAGGATAGTATTTTCTATTTCTGTCCATTTGCATGCAAAATTCAAGAAGTGATTGTTTTTTACTCTAATAAAAATAGTACTCTAATATGTATATATTCCATACTTTCTTCATCCATTATTCCATTGAAGGGCATCTAGGTTGTTTCCAGGTTCTGGTTATTACAAACAATGTTGCTATGAACATAGTTCAGCAAATACTTTTGTTGTATGATAGGGCATCTCTTGGGTATATTCCCAAGAGTGGTATTGCTGGGTTCAGGGGTAGGTTGATTCCGAATTTCCTGAGAAACCGCCACACTGATTTCCAAAGTGGTTGCACAAGTTTGCATTTCCACCAGAAATGGATGAGTGTACCCCTTTCTCCACAACCTCTCCAGCAAAGGCTATCATTGGTGGTTTTGATTTTAGCCATTCTGACAGGTATAAGATGGTAACTTAAAGTTGTCTTGATTTGCATTTACCTGATCGCTAAGGAGGTTGAGCATGACCTTAAGTGTCTTTTGTCC
The DNA here is from genome assembly GCA_028537955.1 of Microtus californicus. NCBI lineage: Eukaryota > Metazoa > Chordata > Mammalia > Rodentia > Cricetidae > Microtus > Microtus californicus. Next base: position 123,321,467 of record JAQJZF010000001.1, read on the forward strand.
CTTTGAACTTCTTCTGTTGAGAATTCTCTGTTCAGCTCAGTGCCCCATTTTATAATTGGGTTAATTAGCTTTTTACAGTCTAGTTTCTTGAGTTCTGTATATATTTTGGAGATCAGACCTTTGTCAGTTGTGGGGTTGGTCAAGATCTTCTCCCAGTCAGCGGGTTGCCTTTCTGTCTTAGTGACAGTGTACTTTGCTTTACAGAAGCTTCTTAGTATAAGGAGGTTGTTGTAACACGAGCAGCAGGGCTGTGTCCCCGGCACCAGGCTGCCCACATGGCTAGCTCTAGCTTATGCCCTGAAATAATTACACGGAAACTCTATTCTTTTAAACACTGCTTGGCCCACTTCTATCTAGCCTCTTGTAGGCTAACTCTCGCACCTGGACTAGCCCATTTCTAATAATCTTTGTAGCCCACAAGGTGCACTTACCAGGAAAGATCTTAATCTGAGTCTGTCTGGAATGGGAGAATCATGGTGACTCATGATTCAGCTTCCTTTCTCCCAGAATTCTGTTCTGTTTACTCCGGCTATCTAAATTCTACCCTATCAGAGAGCAAAGCAGTTTCTTTATTACTTAACCAATGAAATCAACAGATTGATATATGACACTCCCACATCAGGAGGTCCCATTTATTCAATGATGCCCTTAATGTCTGTGCTGCTGGGGTTATACGTAGGAAGTGGTCTCCCATGCCCATGTGTTGTAGAGTACTTCCCACTTTCTCTTCTATCAGGTTTAGTGTGTTCGGACTGATATTGAGTCTTTAATTCATTTGGATTTGAGTTTTGTGCATGTTGATAGATATGAATCTATTTTCATTCTTCTACAGGTTGACATCCAGTTTTGCCAGCAGAGTTTGTTGAAGATGCTCTCTTTTTTCCATTGTGTACTTTTAGCTCCTTTATCGAAAATCAGGTGTTCATAGGTTTGTGGGTTAAAATCCGGGTCTTCTATTCGATTCCATTGGTCGACTTCTCTGTTTTTATGCCAATAATAAGCTGGTTTCAATACTGTACCTCAGTAGTAGAGTTTGAAGTCAGGGATGGTAATGCCTCCAGACGATCCTTTATTGTATAAGATTGTTTTGGATATCCTGGGTTTTTTGTTTTTCCATATAAAGTTGATTATTGTCTTTTCAAGGTCTGTGAAGAATTTTGATGGGATTTTGATGGGGATTGCAGTGAATCTACTGATTGCTTTTGGTAGAATTGCCATTTTACTATGTTGATCCTCCCAATCCAAGAGCAAGGGAGATCCTTCCATTTTCTGGTGTCCTCTTCAATTTCTTTCTTCAAAGAATTAAAATTCTTGTGAAATAGATCTTTCACTTCCTTGGTCAGAGTTACCCCAAGATATTTTATGCTATTTGTGGCTATCGTGAAAGGTGATGCTTCTCTGATTTCCCTCTCTGCTTCCTTATCCTTAGTGTATAGGAGGGCAACTGATTTTTTGGAGTTGATCTTGTATCCTGCCACATAACTAAAGGTGTTTATCAGCTGTAGGAGTTCTTTGGTAGAGTTTTTGGGGTCACTTATGTATACTATCATATCATCTGAAAATAACGAAAGTTTAACTTCTTCCTTTCCAAATCGAATCCCCTTGATCCCCTTATGTTGTCTTATTGCTATTGCTAGAACTTCAAGCACTATATTGAAGAGGTATGGAGAGAGTGGATAGCCTTGTTGTGTTCCTGATTTTAGTGGGATGGTTTGAGGTTTTCTCCATTTAATTTAATGTTGGCTGTCGGCTTGCTGTATATAGCTTTTATTATATTTAGGTATGATCGTTGTATCCCTAATCTCTCTAAGACCTTTATCATAAAGGGGTGTTGAATTTTGTCAAATGCTTTTTCAGCACCTAATGAAATGATCATTTGTTTTTTTTTTCTTTCAGTTTATTTATATGATGGATTACATTGATAGATTTGTGTATGTTGAACCAGCCCTGCATCTCTGGGATGAAGCCTACTTGATCATAATGGATTATTTTTTTAATGTGTTTTTGTATTCGGTTTGCCAGTATTTTATTCAGAATTTTTCCGTCGATCCTCATGAGTGAGATTGGCATATAATTCTCTTTCTTGGTTAAGTCTTTGTGAGTTTTTGGCATCAGGGTGACTGTAGCTTCATAAAAGGAATTTGGCAATGACTCTTCTGTTTCTATATTGTGAAATACATTAAGGAGTATAGGTATTAGGTCTTCATGGAAGTTCTGGTAGAATTCTGCCCTGAAACCATCTGGTCCTGGGCTTTTTTTGGAAGGGAGGATTTGGTAACAGCTTCTAATTCTTCACAACTAACAGGTTTATTTACATCGTTCACCTGGTCTTGGTTTAGCTTTGGTATATGGTACTTATCTAAAAAAAATGTCCATTTCTTTTGCATTTTCCAGTTTTGTGGCATACAGGCTTTTGTAGTAAAATCTAATGATTTTCTGAATTTCCTCTGTGTCTGTGGTTATGCCCCCCTTTTCATTTCTGATCTTATTTATTTGTGTGTTCTCTCTGTCGTTTAATTAGTTTGGATAGGAGTTTGTCGATCTTCTTGATTTTCTCCAAGAACCAACTTTTTGATTAATTGATTCTTTGGACAGTTTTCTGTGTTTCTTTTTTTGTTGATTTCCACCCTTAGTTTGATTATTTCCAGTCTTCTACTCCTCCTTGGTGCATCTGCTTCTTTTTTTTTTTTTTCTAGAGCTTTCAGGTGTGCTGTTAAGTCCCCAATGTATGCTTTCTCTATTTTCTTTAAGTGGGCACTTAGTGCTATGAAATTTCCTCTTAACACTGCTTTCAACATGTCCCATAGGTTTGAGTATGTTGTCTCTTTATTTTCATTAAATTCGAGGAAGACTTTAATTTCTTTCTTAATTTCTTCCTTGACCCAGGTGTGGTTCAGTAGCTTACTGTTCAGTTTCCATGAGTTTGTCGGCTTTCTGGGGGTAGCTTTGTTGTTGCCTTCTAACTTTAATCCATGGTGATCTGATAAGACACAGGTGGACACTCATATATTTTTGTATCTGTGGAGGTTTCCTTTTTTTCCGAGTATGTGGTCAATTTTTGAGAAGGTTCCATGAGCTGGCAGAGAAGAAGGTATATTCTTTCCTCTTTGGGTGGAATATTCTATAGATGTCTGTTAAGTCTATTTGCTTCACTACTTCCAACAATTCTCTTAATTCTCTATTAGGTTTCTGTCAGATTGATCTGTCCATTGGTGAGAGAGGTGTGTTGAAGTCTCCTACTACTAGTGTGTATGATTTGATGTCTGCCTTGTGTTTTAGAAATATTTATTTTACATAAGTGGGTGCTTTTATATTAGGGGCATAGATATTCAGGATTGAGACTTCTTCATGATGCATTGTTCTTGTTATGAGTATAAAATGTCCATCTCGATCTCTTCTGATTGAATTTAGTTTGAAGTCAGTTTTGTTAGAAATTAGTATGGCCACACCTGCTTGTCTTAGGGCCATTTGCTTGAAAACCTTTTCCCAACCCTTTACTCTGAGTAGATGCCTGTCATTGTGGTTGAGATGTGTTTTTTGTAAGCAGCAGAATGTTGGATCCTGTTTTCATATCCAGTCTCTTAGCCTGTGCCTTTTTATAGTTTAATTGAGTCCATTAATATTAAGTGATATTAATGACTAGTAGTTGTTTACTCCGGTTATTCTTATTGTTTTTGGTAGTATAGTTTGTGTGTCTCCCTTCTTTGAATTGTGCTGGTGAAGGGTCGCTAGATGCCTCAGTTATTGTGGGCAGTGTTGGCAATGTTGTATTCCTTGGGTTGTGATTTTCCTTCTATTACTTTCTGCAAGGCTGGATTTGTGGCTACATATTGTTTACATTAGTTCTTTTCCTGTAATGTTTTGTTTTCTCCATTGATAGTGAATGGTAGCTTGGCTGGGTATAGTAGTTTGGGCTTGTATTCATGGTCTCTTAGTTCACGCAGTACCTCTACCCAGGACCTTCTGGCTTTCATGGTTTTCATAGAGAAGTCAGGTGTAAGTCTGATTGGTTTACCTTTATAAGTTACTTGACCTTTTTCCTTTGCAGCTCTTAATATTCTTTCTTTAATCTGTATGTTTTATATTTTGATTATTATATGACAAGGGGATGTTTTTCTTTCATCCAGTCTATTTGGTGTTCTGTGTGCTTTTTGAATATTCAAAGGAATATCTTTCTTTATGTTGGGAAAGTTTTCTTCCATAATTTTGTTGAAAATATTTTCTGGGCCTTTGAGCTGTAACTCTTTTCCTTCTTCTATTCCTATTATTCTTAGGTTTGGTCTTTTTATTGTGTCCCATATTTCCTGAATATTTTGTGATGAGAACTTGTTGGCTTTGCTGTTTTCTTTGATCAGTGCGTTTATTTTCTCTATGGTGTCCTCAGAATCTGAGATTTTTTCTTCTATCTCTTGTATTCTATCGATTATGTGTGTTTCTGTAGACTCTGCTCGTTGACCTAGATTTTCCATATCCTGCCGGTCCTCAGTTTGTGTTTTCTTCCTTGCTTCCATTTCAGTTTTCAATTCTTGAACTGTTTCCATTACCTGTTTGATCGTTTTTTCTTGGTTTCCCAGGGTATCATGTACATATTTACTCATTTCTTCAAACTTCTTGTTATTCTTCTCATCCGTTTCTATAAGGGCATTTTTTACATGATGTTTAAGGGACTCTATTGCTTTCATAAAGTCAATTTTTTCCATTTCTTCTGTGTTAGGGTGTTCAAGTCCTTCTGTTGTAAGATAATTGGGTTCCCTGTTTTCATGTTGTTTTTCAGATTGTTGGGTGAATTCTTGCCTTGGTGCCTGCCCATCTCTTCCCAACAATGCTATCTAATGGGTCTTCTAAAACAGGATCAGGTCCCTGCTGGCCAGGGGTCCCACTTACAAAATGCCCCCACTCTGTTTCCTGGCTCCTGCCGCGGGCCAAGATCCCTCTCACCACTCAAAAGGGTCTTCAGGAACAGTATCAGGCTCCCTGTTTGTCAGGGACCTTGCCAACAGTAGTGTACCACTCTGCAGGCCAGCCACCAAAACAAAGAAACCCCTGCTGCCCTCTGCCACGAGCACCCGACCTAGCGCCCAAACAGGCTGAACTGGGTGATCCCATGGCCCCATGGAAGGCAGGGAGAAGGAAGGAAGCCCCTGGGTGTAAGCTGGGATGGGCCAGGGAGAGAGCGCTTGTAGCAGAGCAGGAGCAGTCCCAGCAGAGGGGGGCAGCCCCCTCAGATTGACCCGGGAGACAAGGAGTTTGGGGAATGCCCCTGCTCCGTTTCCTGGGTCGTGCAGTGGGCCAAGAATACTCTCACCACTCAGGAGGGCCTTCGGGGGCTGGACCAGGCTCCCTGTTCACCAGGGACCTTGCCAACAAAAGGCCCACAGCTCTGCAGCCCTGCCACCAAAGAACCTACTTGATTTAATTGTAGTGGGACGATCTACTCTCAGTGTGGGCTTCACTGATTCATGCTTGGGCCTTAGTGTCTCAGCCACGCATCCACAGCGCATCTGCATGCGTTGCCGGGTCTCTACCGAGCATCTGCCCATTGGACTCCATTTTTTTTATTTGTTTCTTTTGAGAAGAGGCTGTCTGTCTTGATATTTTGTACTTCTCTCAATCCTTTACTTGGATTTGTGCATCATGGATTATTTCAATGCTTTTTTTCTATCAACTGTATCCTACCACTTGAAATCTTTTCAATATTAAAATAAAATGGCACTCTATTATAATTTGTTTATACACCATGAGATCACTTTAACAGAACTTTCTTTGGAGGACTAGCTCCCGAGTAATGACACAGGAACTTTTCATTAATTTTAAAGCTTTGCCTTAGTTTTGGCTTATTTCCAACGAGCACTTAATCTTAAATTAACCTGTTTATATTAATCTACATTCTGACATGGTTACTCATTACCTAGCCTTTGTCCTCTATGTTCAACTTCCTCCATGTTTGACTTACAAATCAGATTCTTTCTCAGAGTTCCTATGTCTGCCTGGAAGTACCATCTAACCTCTCCTGCCTATTTATCAGAATTTCAGCTCTTTATTAAAACAATCACCATCTGTCCCAGGACGAAGGTTCCATGGTGATAGTCAAGATAGTCATGACTATGGGACAAGGCCAGTTTAGGCACCCTCTCCTCCACTGCCCAGGGTCCTAGCTGGGGACATCCCCGTGGATACACACATACTGACTTTAAAATTTTATTAAAAAGATATGTTACTTTGGAGAAGTGGTTTTGCTTTTCTTTCCACATAAAATGAGAGGCTGTGGACTCATTCTGGATTAAGAAAAATCAGGTTTGATCAAAGAAGACCCCGTGAAAATTTTCCTATAGGAGTGGACTACCCAGATGATTCAACATTGCAGAGGACCTGCACTGAGTTTGCACTGAGTTCAACATCCAGACCAGACTTAAGACTGCTGACTGAGATGATCAAGCCTCACAGAATATTCCAGTCAGGACTTACCATAACCCTAAATTTTCTTTAGATCCCCTTAAGATTATCAGCAAGAAGCAGGAAGTATGCTAGAAAACTGTTCCCACATTCTCAGAAACTGAATTATGGATGTTTGTCTTTGTTTAGAGTATTGTTTGCAAGTTGTTATTGATAATGATCAGGAAAAGAAACTAAGCAAAGAGATTAGGTTCAGAGTTCTTGTATTGAAAAGAAAAAAAAGTGAAGTACACTCTGGGACAATGGTCTTTAACTTGTAAAGATTTGTCACTTGTATTGGTTTAATAAAATGCTGAGTGGTCAGTAGCCAAGCAGGAAGTATAAGTGGGTCAACCATAATAGAAGAATTCTAGGAATAGGAAAAGTTCACTCTGTAGTCATCACCCAGATACAGAGGACGCAAGATGAAAATGCCTCATTAATAAAAGGTACCAAGCCAAGTGGCTAACACAGACAAGAATTATAGGCTAATGTAAGATATAAGAGTTAATTAATAAGAATCCTGGGATGATAGGTCAACCAGTTTAGAATTAGTGTAGGCTTATGTGTGTTTCTTTGGGACTCAACAGCTGAGAGACTGAGAAGGACAGAAAAATCTGTCAACAGAAGTTGGAATGCTGTTAGAATACACAGAGTCTGGAGAGTAATAAAGTTTTAGAAGATTGTAGTTAAGAATGACCTAGTTTAAATTTTTGTTGCAGTGATATAAACCATGATTAAACACCTGTGGGGAGAGAGACAGTTTTCCGTATAGTTTGTATTTCTACCCAAATATAAAATGGCAGGAACTCAAGGCAGGACCTCAAGATAAGAACTGAACAATAATCCATGGAGGAATCTTGCTCACTGGCTTGGTATTCATGACTCAATTATTGTATAATTCAGCTTAGGACCATCTTTCCCAAGAGGAACTACCTTGAGTGGGATAGTTCCTCCTACATTAGTTATTAATCAAGAAAATATTAAATATATTTTATTACAATTCAGTTGGATGGAGGCATTTTCTCATTTCATGTTCCCTCTTTTCAGATGACAAAGACTGTTTCAAATTTAGAAAAACCGAACCAGCACCAAAGTGAGAAAAATTAGCCTATGATAGCTTAGAACTATCATTACACAAGTTCGGAGACTAAGGCAAAAGACTGTCCATAAACTTGAGCATAGCTAAGGCTACATGTAGAACTGCAGAGCAATATGAAACGTTGTCTCAGATAATACCAAATAAACACAAAACAAGGAGGAAGACAAATAGAAGAACAAGGAAGAGAAGGCAGAAAAAGCAGAATGAAAAGGTGGAGGGGAGATGGGGAAAAGAAATCAAAATGGAATAAGAAGGAGAAGTAAAAGATATGAGTCACAAGGGAAGAAAATTAGTGAGTATACATAGAATGAATTTAGAAATATACAGTTGATATTTAATATGTATAGGAACTACAGAAGGGCATTAGAAAAAGTTTATAGGCAAGTAAAAATTTAAAACATATGAAAATGAAAAATAAAAAAGAAAGAAATCAAATCAAAATAGATAGATTAAAAACTACCAAAGCATTGATCACTGTATCTTCTTTGGAGGAATATGTTAAAACCCTCCTTACATATGATAGTTCAAGAATCAGACAAGGATTCTATGTAAGGGGCATAGTTTATGATTTTAGTTCAAACATGTAGGATCAGATTTGAGGGTATATATTACTCTAGTATAGTATAAAGAAAATTGCATTTCTATTGAGTTTCTGTCATAAATGAACACAATCCGGTGTCATAGCTTTCAGTTTCTAACTTAACACCCTTTGAGGCAGTAATAAGACCCTCTACAATACCCCAGAAATCATACTTTATTTTTCATGTCTAAACATCAGATGATCTCTACCAATAGCCACTGTGAATTCAGCCTTGAACCAATTCCTGTATCACCCTTCTACAGCTCATCCAGTGATAGAGGCTTGGGTAAATAGTAGGATGGAAGCCCTTGCAGTAGGTTCCCTGGACCTCACTGGGAGTTGGCAGGACAGATCTGTGCCAGGTTCATAGCATTACATTTTAATCCCAAAGAGCTTCATCACTTGCATTGATCCCTTCCTTATGTCCCTAAAATGTATTCAGACCTTCATCTTACCTCTCCTTGGAGTCTCTTAGGACTCTCCTTGGACCTTCACTTTAGCTGTGTGTGTGTGTGTGTGTGTTGTCAATTATGGATTTTCTTTTGCTTTATAAATAATACCATTCAAAATTTCCACCTATTCCCCTCCTTCCATCTCCCTCCTCCCCTCCCCTCCCTCTCCAGTCCTAAGAGAGGTCAGGTTACCCTGCTCTGTGGGAAGTCCAAGGCCCTCCCCGCTCTATCCATGCCTATTAAGGTGTGCATCCAAACGGACTAGGATCCCAAAAAGCCAGTACATGTAGTAGAATCAATTTCCAGTGCCATTATCATTGGCTTCTCAGTCAGCCCCCATTGTCAGCCACATTCAGAGTCTGGTTTGATCACATGCTCATTCAGTCCCAGTCCAGCTGGCCTTGGTGAGCTCCCATTAGATCAGCCCCAACGTCTCAATGGGTGGATGAACCCCTCGCAGTTCTGACTTCCTTGCTCATATTTTTCCTCCTCCTGCTCTTCAACTGGACCTTGGGAGCTCAGTCCAGTGCTCCAGTGTGGGTCTCTGTCTCTATCTCCATCCATCACCAGATGAAGTTTCTATGGTGATAATCATCAGTGTGGTTATGGGACAAGGCCAGTTAAGGCACCCTCTCCTCTGATGCCCAAGGACCAAGCTGGGGACCTCCCCTTGAACACCTGGAAACCCCTCTAGAGCCAAGTCTCTTGCCAATCCTAAAATGGCTCCCTTAATTAAGATATCTCCTTCTCTGCTCCCATAACCACCCTTCCTGCTGTGTGTTTTAAAGGAAAAATTTGTTTCAAGAGCCCTGCACAAGAATCTGCTACAAAATTTTCAATCCAAAGCACAACCTATTCTGTTCCTACAATTCATCACCATGGTATAATCAGTTATGAGATAGTCCACATTACTGTTCATGCAAGGGATATAAAGAGATGATTTTTTTCAAGTTTCCTATTATCCTCATCCAGAGCTGAATGGAACATCAGAGTGCTGGTGCACAGATATTCCTGCTTGCTTTAAATGCACATTTGAAATGCAGAAACTGAAAGGTTCTATACAGAAATAATGCAGCAGTAGGAAATATCCTTCTGAATGTAAAGAGATCCATTAAATGACATATGAAGGAATTTTGTTTGAGAAGAAAGTAATTGAAAAGGAGAGAGGAATTCTGAGAGAGATACCTCAGAATCAACACACACACATTCACACACATACACACACACACACGCACACACACACACACACACAGAGATGTATATCTACTATTCCGTTAGTATTTGTCAATCTTAACTTATTAATAAAACTTTTTAAACATCTAAATTGAGTGAGCATTTATAAATGGAAGTTTCTGTCCCACCCAGTTCCACAGTCATTCAATCACAAATAAACACAGCAAGGCTTACATTAATTTTAAACTGATTGGCCTATTGTTCAGGCTTATTAATAACTAGATTCTACAACTTAAAGTAAACCTTATATATGTTTAGTCACATGCTTAATACCTTTTCTCACTAAGGCATTCTCAACCCCTTCCTTTGTATCTGGCTTGTGAATGTGTCTCTGACTTTCTTCTTTTCAGAATACTTTTAGTCTGGTCACCCCGCCTATAATTCCTGTTTGGCTACTGGCCAATCATCATTTTATTAAATGAAAGCAAGTGACAAATCTTTACATTGTACAAGAACATTATCCCACAATATTGTTTTGGTGCTTGCTATTCTGTACACTTCATGGGTATCGTCTCTGCTCAATGTTGCCTAAAGTTCAATTGTGGAGAGACTTCATGTTGATGTTGATGTTTGCTTCATGGATGGAGTGGCCAAAATTAAAAGTGTTGGAAGGTGTTATATAAACTGTTTAGAGAGAAAAGGAAGAAGAAAACTCTATGAAACACAATCCCTATTCACCAGGTAAAATGTGGCCACTGGTGCAATAGTGGCAAAACTGTTATTGTTATAACTGGACATTCTCAGATCAGGTTTTAGGCTTATCCCATAAAAGATAAATAAATGTTTGGTACTTTACAAAAAGGACTTTTTTGAGCCCGTTCCTTATGGTGGGTTACCTTGTGCAACACTGATACAGGGCGGAGGAGAATGAGCTTGCCTCAACTTGTATGCCAGGCTTTCTTGACTCCCCAAGGGACGCTTTATCCCCTATGATGAGTAGGTGGAAGTGGGATAGGGGAGAAGGGAAAAAAAAGGAGAATGAGAGCTCATATGTAAAATGAAAGAAATAAATAAACAGAATACCACAGCTGAGGAAATCATAGACTGTAAGTAGAAAGCCAATTACCATTGTTTAACTAAGTTGTCGTGATTCTGAACTATATACTAAATATTTATGCTTACACTTCTGGACAAATGGTTCCCTCATCTATAATTAGAAAGGCTTCTCTTTTCTGTGACTAACAATGAATGCAGATACTCATGGTTGTACTTGGTGCTGAGAATAAATAACAAGTGTGTTCTCAGCCCTAAACATAGCATCTATAATTCTCACAAAGGCTTAAGAAACATGGAAGATGAAAGTGAAGGGAGAATTTTAAAGTAAGGTATGGAGAAAAGCTGAAAATGCTGTCTTTGAGACCTGACATGATTTCATTCACAGCAGCTGAGTCACTTGCAGTGAGTCTATACAAGACTAGGTATTTACACAGATTTGGTCAGGCCTTACTGCTTGCCCTCGCTGTTGCATTATTGGTTGTTAATGGATTCTAGATGAGTGCTCGTCATTACCTCCTCTAGTAAGTCCACCAGGCTTAAATGGATAATTCCAAGCACAGTGTCAAACAGACAGTCTTAATTAAAATCACAGTAAGAAATCGCCGGGCGGTGGTGGCGCACGCCTTTAATCCCAGCACTCGGGAGGCAGAGGCAGGCGGATCTTTGTGAGTTCGAGACCAGCCTGGTCTACAGAGCTAGTTCCAGGACAGGCTCCAAAACCACAGAGAAACCCTGTCTCGAAAAACCAAAAAAAAAAAAAAGAAATAAAAATATTTCCTTAATGTGGTAAAGGGTCTTGTAGAAGGCAAGGGCTAACAGGAATGATTTGGGAGACAAGGAATGTGGGATGTAATAGTAAAAAAAAATGTTATCTGCATGCATCAAATTGTCTAATAACACACTTAATCAGCAAAAATGAAAGAAATATGACTGCATTAAAATAAATAACATATCTAGATATATAGACATGAGTAAACTATACCCTATCTCTACAAAGTAAAAGATATCAAGAAGAGAACAAATTAGTTTTCTTTATATAAATCACAGTATATATGCCTGTAACATTATTATTGCCACTCAAGAGAAAGAAGAACTTAGGTTGCTTTGGAAAAAGATTGAGCCAGGATGACATAATTAATAAACAGTATTTGTCCAGGTATTTGGAATTGTATAATGCTCATCTGCCTTTAGTCAATACTATGTTTAATAAGCAGCTAGAATTATGTTTCCCAAGTTATTTAAATTTTTGCTAATGTACAGAGGATAAACTGATATTCCATTAGTATAAAAATTTCAAGAAGAAAGAAGTAGTAAATAGCCACATATAAGTACTTCAAATATAAATTAATAAAATAAAATATTCCAGCCACTAATTAGCAATAATCAAATTCACCACCAACACACGGCTCTGATTACTATATTGGACAGTGCTATTGCATAAGATTTGCGTCATGGAAGGAACTTTATTAGGTATCTAAGTGCTGCTTTAGAGACACAAGTGTGCATAATCATGGTATGTATTCTCATATGCATACTTCCAAATAAAATATTTTAAAAGAAAACCAGTCAGTTCATTGTATTCATTTATGTATTCAATAATAGTAACTGCTCACTATTGTACAGCACAAAGTATTATGACAGGAAACAATGAGGATTATTGATGAATCCTAAAGGCAAAAGTCTGTGTACTGAAGGAACTTATATTTTATTCATTGGTAACAAGGAAAAGCAGTAGTGTGCTACAGTCTTAACTGATTACAGCAAGAAAACTAAGTAGGGAGAGAGAAAATGCTGATCTTAGAAGCTGCTTGAAATAGTAGAATAGTTAGATTGGAAATGGCCTCACTCACATGAAGTTTGAGAACAGAAGATTTGAGCATAGAGGAACTGAGAGGATGAAGGAGACATCAAGTCACGAGGAAAAGCGAACTCAAAATGTTCTGCTTGTCCTATGAGGGGAGGATTCCTAGCCTGTTTTTTTTTTTTTTTTTTTTTTTGTTTATCCAATAGAAGCAACACATAGACAGAAAAGGATTTCTCATACCATTAAAGTATTTTCATTTGTAATTATTTCTATTTTGTAGATCACTGTGACAAGTAATTCTTAACTACTAGTGTTTATTTTGATCATGGAACAAGTTACCATATACTGAACTTTCCAGTTTGAGAACAGAAAACTAACCAGAACAAGCACAAAGGAGCAACACTGAGAGAGAAGGTAATGATGTCAAGGGTTGATTCCAACCAAATCATTTAAAGACCTGCAGACCATTGTGAAACATTTGCAATCTGTGTATTTTTATAAAGCAAAATGTAACTTTTCTTCATTTTCTGGTGGTATCAAAAATAATATGGCAGAAGATTTGCTTTCTGACAGACTATTACTGTACAGATACAAGGGCAAACTATGAGCCTTTAAATGGACAGTTTTGAATTATAGTCAAAACCATGGAAAAAACTATATAGATTTGAATGATGAATGGTTGACTCAGTGGTTAGGAGCACTTCCTTTTCTACCAGGAGAATTGATCAATTTCGAGAATCCACATTGGGTAGCCACAGTTGCTAGTTGCTTCACTCAAGGGGGATTAACACACTCCAATTTTCACACTAATGATAGTTTCCTCCTTAAACTACTTAGGGAATGATATATCATTTGCATATTTTTGTTTTGTGTTTTCTGTATCTTTGGGAACCTTTCCTTAAAATAAGTTGTACTTAGGTATGCCTGAACACTTATTTAAGCCCAGTATTTGTGAAGAAGTGGCAGGCATCACTGTGTAATCAAGGCTATTCTTGTCTAGAAAGTGAATTGTAGGCTAGGTATGACTACATAAGGAATCTCTGCCACACACATGTGCACGTGCACACACACACACACACACACACCACTTCAATTAAATGAATATTCTTTAGTGTGATCCTTATTTGACTTCTCAGGAATTTCATTGTTTCAGGTATTATATTTAATTGCTCATCCATTTTGAATACATTTTTGATAGCAACATGAAAAACAATGCCAGCTATTTTTCTGCATATATATGCACAATTTTAGTGACACTATGTATTTAAAAGACTCTTCAAATATGGGGTCAGAACCTTTTATGATATCCTTGAGTGCATGTGGTTAACTCTAGGCACTGCAATCTACTATACTGGTTTCTATTTGTGTTTTATTTTAATATCTTACTATTTTTGTGACAAATACTGTTCTATATTAGGAAGGAATCGGTACTTGACAATGCTTGAAGAACCAAGAACCAGAACCTAGATAGTCATGAAACTGGGGCAAAATCAAACAATACTGCTCTGAAAAAAGCACATTATTGAAATGATTCCTAATGATATTCTCTACTGTGCTCATCGATCATTGCCTTATCCAGTAATCATCAGTCTTCCTCTGGCAGCAGATGGAAACAGATGCATTAATCCACAGCCAAGCATTATTCAGAGAGAGATTTTAAAATGCTGGTCTCCATCAAAGCCCTCTCCTCAGAGATCAGGAAGTCCTGCAGAGGAAAAATTGGAAAGACTGTTAGAGCCAAAGGGGATTGAAGACACCAGGAGAACAAGACTTTCTGAATCCACTAAGCAAGGTGAATAGGAACTCACAGAGATGAAAACAGCAAGCACAGGGCCTGCATAGGTCTGCAAAGGTCCTCTGTGTATAAGTTGTTATGAATTAATATTTTGGGGACTCCTGATATGTTAACAAATGACTTCTTACTCTTGAGTTTGCTATTGGCACTCTTTCCTCCTCTTTGGTTGCCATGTCTAACTTCAATATGTTTTTTGCTTCATCTTTTATTTTGTCATGCTTGGTTGTTATCTATTAGAAGCATGTTCTGTTCTAAGGAGAGACAGAAAGGGAGTGGATTTGGATTATAGGGGATGTGGAGAGGAACTGGTAGGAGTAGAGGGAAGGGAAACTATAATCATGATATAATGTACAAAGCTAAGAAACTATTTTTAATGAAAGGAAAGAGAAAAGTAAAGAAATCTAACTTTGACAAGACACACAGTGCTTCAGCCTTAGATGCATATGGCAGTATAGAGATGCTCATGTGCCTTTCCAGTTCTGTTTTCTGAATAAACACATTTCTCAAGAAACAAATTCCCAAGGACCATGGAGCATTATTTACCAACTGCACATGAGTTCATGTATAACAATTCACTCCATTCCCAGACATTCTGTGAGGTACCTTTGAAGGCTTTGAGGGGGAACATTTTGATCATGTCACCATTTTATTATGAACCAAAAGTAGAAAGAAAAGTGCCACTTTTATAAGTTCCTCTGTTTGTTGCTTTGTTTTATAAAAGGATCTTGCCAAATTGCTTAGGTTGGCTAGCCTCACACTGAAAATTTTCCTACCTCAGCCTACTAAGTGGCTTAGATTAGAGACATGTACTACCACACCGAGATCAGATTTTAATTTCCTTTCTCTCAAAACATTTTTCAAGTGAATTCCAATATAAACAAGCAAATAAATCAACCATCTGTATAACAACATTTGGTATTGATTGAAGTCAATATATACCATTTCAAATAACCTAAATTACTTGTATCTTTGCAAAATTAATGTTGGAGAAAACAGGACCAGGCTTGTTGTCTTTATGACTAAATTGGAGAAAGAACTGTACATGCATGCCTGGAGCAGCATGCCCTGGTGGCAAGAAAAAACAACAACAAAAAAAAAATCCTGGTCCCTGTGGTTCCTTGTGGGGCCAGGCAGTTGGGCACTATTATTGTGGAGCAAATATATGATAGGGTATGGGGGGGGAGAGAAGGAGAAAGAGAAGAAGGGAAGAGTGGAGGGAGGGAGGGGAGGACGGCAGGAGGGAGAGAGGAATAGAATGATGTATGTCCTGTGGAGAGAGGCACATCTGAAGAGGTGAAGGCAATGAGGACAAGGCCAAGGTGGGTGACTTGCTTGCCACCCAGGGCCATGGTCTTATATGAGCCTAAACTGCTACCAAGGCCCTTGTCTGGGTCCACGGCTTTGTTGCAGCCACAGTCTGTGTTGGTACTTGTGATTCCTTTTAACAATGAAGGCCAGGAGGAGAGGACTGCACAGAATTGGCTCCATCCCTTTCTGACTCTAACTCTATGGAGCACTGGCCCTACCCCTCACAGACCATTAGAACTGAATCTTTTGGTGAGAACATGGGTGAGCTGGACATAAGATCATGAGAGAGAAAGCACCGATCCCACCACCCTTGTCTGTCATGTGGTGGTGAGGGTAAGGGAGGATGTGTCGTGGTCCGTGAGGGTCCAACATAAATTCCCTAATTCCTTAACCCGGCTGGAACGGAGTCGCGAGGAAAAGAACTGACACAGCTTACACAGTCATCTTGGAAAAGGCCACACCTCTCGTTTATTGTCCAAACATTTTATATACCCACACCAAATTGAGTGGGGAAGGGGGAAAACCCATTACTCCATCACCTAGGCAACCAGGTGCCTGGGCTCAAGTCACATCCGCATCTAGCAGTCAGGTAGGCCCTGAATTAGCATCTCTATTAAGATACCTTCCAAATTACAAAAGGAAGGAAGCACCAAATATCTGAACTCTTAAGTCATCAGCTTCAGTCAAACATCTCTTCTCAGGTAATCCACATTTTAACAAAAGAAGCTAGGAGCAGGCATCCTGGCTTTTGTTAAGAGCAGAGACAGCTTGTCTGCAGAGCTACGTAATCAGCTCGGACAGGGAAAATGGCTTTTGTGCCATATTGAAATATGGGCCCACAAGGATGCCCTGTCCTCACCTCCCTTCTGCTCCTCAATACCCACTGCAGACCAGGGAGCTGCTCCTCCCTGTTACCAGCTGCTGCACTAGAAACTGGATCCTGCCCCTCTTTTGACCAGCACATTAGAGCTGACCTTTTTGGCAGGGCTGTGAATGAACGACCGTAGAACAGTGAGTTTGGGGGAACTGCCCCTGTCGTCATCTGCCATATGGTGGTGTGGCCTACGGGATGATGTTGTGGCATTCCCCCCTGCTTCCTATGGCTGGTGGGAAAGGCAGTTCTGTAGTCATGAGAGTAGGAGACCGATCCTATACCTCACCAGCTATAGTATTTGCACCTCAGTTTGGCATAACAGTAGAGCTGGTACTGGTAGTGTAGATGCGGGTGAGCCAACACTGAGGACACGAAAGCACGAGAAATGCACCACCATTGCTCCTTGCTGCATAAGGTTAACTAGATTAGACTGGGCTGGGGGAGTGCGGAAGAAAGGGTGGTGGTGGTGAGGATGGGGAAGAGCTGGTAGACTGATCAACCTTGCAACTTCCTAGCCCCAGAACCAGGGCTATGAGTTGGCCTACCCCAACATCCACCTCATCTATGGTCTGCTGGAGCACATGAATGGGCTGGTCTTGTACATCCAAAGATGCAGGGTCTCCAGAACACACAGGATACAGGGCAACAACAGAATATTCAGCAAGGATTTCAGTGAGGGCCCGGCATCAATAGTGTAGCAGAAATCAGAGGCCTCGAAAGAGACCAATGATTTTTTGCAATAAAAACTTGCAAGTAAATATATGGAATAAAGTGTAGACTGTGCAACTCTCTGTATTACATTATAGTTTCCACAACAAGACGTCTTTCTTTTCTTTTTCTCTTTTTCCATAAATTTTATTTTATTTTATGGGGAGGTTGCAAGGGCAGACTAATAGGAAGATAAATTGGATTGAGATGCATGATGTGAAAACCACGAAAATACATGTATTAGTAAACTATTATTAATGATTATTATGCATGATGTATATGTGTGTGTATGTTACTTCTGTGTATAATAATACAGAAGGAAACTAATATTGGGCACTATTGAATCTAGATTATCAGGTTGACTGACTGGATAACGCAGTCAAGTAAACCCTTGTTTTGCTTAATACTGACTCCATAATAGAGAGCAGGTCGCTAGCAGTTATATTATATTACCTTGCATTCAATGTTATATTTTATCATTGTCATATTATAATAAAAGATGATATATATATATATATGAATGAAAAATAGATATGTTTCTGTCTGATTTTTGCTTTTAGACTTTAGATAGATGCATAAAGAAAAACATATGCATATATTACATAATGATATGTGTGTGTTTATAAAATGAAAGTATAAATAGACTTGCTTAAGGGAAAAAAGGAGACTAATAAATTGGAAGGGACAAAGAAGAGGGACAGAATGAGGGACAGTATGAGGTACTATGCTCAACATATATAGGAAACAAAAATAAATTTTAAATTTTATCAATTTGCTTTATTTTCTTTATTATATTTATTTATTTTAAAGTTTTTTTTTAATTTTATATACCAACTAGAGTTCTCCTTCCCTTCCCTCCTCCCACAAATCTCCCACTTTTCCCCCACCAAATTCCCCCTCCTCTCCACATAAAGAATAAGCCTCCAAAGGGGAGTCAACAAAGTCTGGCATATCAAGTTGAGGCAGGATCAAGCACCTCCCTCCTGTACTGAGGCTGAGCAAGGCATCCTTACATAGGGAATGGGCTCTAAAAAGCCAGTTCATGCACCAGGGATAAATTTTGGTCCCATTGCAGTGACTCCACAGACTTTCCAAACTACAGAGCTCTCAACGATATCCATAGGGCCTAGTTCGGTCCTATGCAGGTTCCCCTGCTGGCAATCTAGAGTCAGTGAGCACCCTTGAGGTCAGATCAGTTGTCTCTGTGGATTTCCCCATTATGACCCCTTTGCTCATATAATCCCTCCTCTCTTCCCTCGACTGGACTCTGGGAGCTAGTCTACTAGAGTGTTGAGCTGTGGATCTGCTTCCATCAGTTATTGGATGAAAGTTCTATGATGACAATCGGGGTGGTCATCAGAATGATTTCAATATATATGGAAGGAGATGTTATCTCAAAATGGTACTTGCATCCTTTATTTCACAAGAGTAGACTTGGAATTGGAGTGAAAAATAAATGAACATAAAGTATATAAAATGCAGCAAACATCAGAACAGAGCTGTGTAATGCTGCTTCTGTGTATTTCAGGATTTCACCTAACACTTCCCATGAGCTCTAATGTTTAGACAAAAGGACATTCCAGGCATGGGTCACTTGGTCCAGAAGTCACCAACAGATAAAGCAACACACACAGCAAAAAGGCACCAGTTCTTCATGGAGAAGAGGACTTCTCTCATGAAGTGATGCTTTTCTATGGATATCAGTGAGAAGAATAATACACATACTGATCTTCCATGGCTAAAAGGATCTTATCTTCTTTATACAAAATAAGGGCTTTGGGTTGCTGTCTATATAATCCATTTGGAGCTTTCGCCTTTCTGTGGTAACATGATCATATTTACAGAAAATCAATGTTGTTTTATGTCATTTTTGTTGTTGTTATAGAGACAAGGTCTAATATAGCCCAAGCTGGCCTGAAATTCACACAGTAGTCAGGGAAAATGACCTAATACTTCTGAGCCCCTGCTTTCCCTTCAGGACTATCTGTGGACCATCATACTGAGTGTATGCAGTACCTGATGTGTGCCAGGGAAGTACTCTATCAACCAGGCTACAACAGTTGCCTTTTGAGTAACTGCCATATTGCTATATAAAGCTAGAAAGATTCAGATCTATACAGTCCTACATATAATGTCCAGCATCAGATATGAAATCATTGTGTCTGGACTTCCATTCGTACTAAGACTTTTGCACTAACTGCTGCTTAAATCCTCTATAGCAATATTCAGGGGAAAATCTCATTATAAACTTACTACTCAACATACATGTATCCCAGGAGATTTTATGGTTTTTCGTCATTGGCAGTACTTCATGTAGTTGTATAGAGAGGAGAGGAAAGAGGCTACTGCGTCATAAGTCAACATAAATGCTTTTGTAGCTAGAGATCCTAGGAAGATGGCAGTGAGAGATCAAAGCTGTTATTATTTTGGAGAAAAATAATAAAACATTCTCAGTAGTGAAATGTCACTTTTATGTTTATGATTTATAAGGGTTACAAAGATATTGTGTATTTGGCAAGAAAAGGGGACATTATTTACCAAATGAATGCTGCTTGCTGACAGCAACTATGTCAGAAAAACCCAATTAAGGTCTCAAGCAAGGAATCTTAAACTAGACAGGAGGTTGAGGGAGCAAGCAGCATTTGAGAAACTATTCAACATAGAATCTCTGGTTTTTAGGGTAGCACTAAATTATGATATTGTTATTTGATGTATTACCTATTTTCAGGCCATTTTATTACTATCAACTTGTCTCTTCTCTGAAGATGAGAAAAGTTGATCTCATGAAAAATTTTAAATAGGTTATTTATTCTTTTATGACTTCATTCATGTATACAAGGTATTTTGAACACAGCCAGCTCCCATTTGCCCTGCCCAAACCTCTTCAGGAGTCTTCCACAACTCCCTTTTATCTTCATGTACTCCTTTTTTTGACCTACTAACCTCCTGTTAGGGATGCTAGCTTTTGCATTAAGGATTCTAGTTTAGCACAATTCACTCCAGCATGGACTACCTGGGAGTTGTAGCCCTAAAGAATACTAACTCCTGCTAACCCAGCATACAACAAGGTTTTCCTGTTCCTGTCCAGGTTTGAATTTGAACAACAGCCATAGACACTGTGAATACATGTGTGCATATTTTATAGATATTTTCAATCAAAAGTTTAATATACCTTGTAAGTATCTCCTGTTATTGTAGAAAATAAGTTATAGAGATACATAAGACACAAAAAATACTATAGTTAGGTTACAGATTGAGGGCCTACCTCTCCCATTTCATAGTAACATTGGTTCTGGTATACTTTGATTGAAAGTACTATTGCCAGTCACTGAGTGTGTACTAAGGATCTTGGTTTTAAAGTCATTGCATCTAAGAATAAAACATAACCATTATCAGCAACAAGACTCAAACTATGATTTGTTTTCCAGCCTTTGAATCACTGCAGATTGAATGCTGAGCCTCCCACAACCCATGTGCTCTACCACCCAGTCATGTCCACAGCCCTTTTTCTATTTTCTTTTTTTAATTTGGAGACAGAGTCTTAGGTTTGCCTTCAATTTGCAATCTTCCTGCTGCAACCACTGATACTTTTGTTGCTGCTGTTACACTACAGTTAAAAGCAATGACTTAATTAACAATGTGTGTGTGTGTGTGGTCTATAGGTACATGTATACCCAAGTGGATGTGTGGAAGCCAAAGGACAAATTTCAAAAGTGAGTTCTATTTCTCTCTTCTTCCACGTGGTTCTCAAGGATCAAACTCTGCAATCACCTAGACATTTTCATCCATTTGCTGGCCCTGCTCTTGTATTAATAAATATGAAATATAAGTTAGTGCTTTATATAGGAAAGAGCAAAGTAAGGTCCATATTTACACTGCTTTGTATCTAATTTTGGAAGAACTGGCTACTTTACATTCTTTCCAAATGACACATGACATTCTTACATAGATTCTGAGGCAGAATGAAAACTTTTTCTGTTGTTTTATACTTGTTTGATTTTATGATTGAGAACATTCATACTAAAAAAATCTTGCTGAAGTATGAATTTCAGATATAGTTTTCCCTCTTTCCCTAAAATGTCACAAATTTTTCATGGAAGCCTTTATTTTAATATTGAACCAGGTCCTTATTTTATTTACATTCAGCAGTAAGTACACATTTGACATCCCACCTCACCTCAACAACCTTAAAAAAGATTGAGGGAGTTCATATTGGTTTTCTGGTTATTTATTATTTGACTGTATCACTGTCAGTGAAATTGACCATGAAAGTACACATTAAATGCTTGATCATAAACTAAAGCATTGTTGGCAAGTGAAACACTGACAATAACAGAGCCTTGAGCTTATTTTGGCTAGTTCTGACCAGCAACTAGAATTTCTGTAAAAATTCTGAACAAGTAATTTAAGGAATTCAGTGTAACTAAGTTCAGTTATCTAGTGACCTCTATCTATGATCCTAAGTTCAAGTGATTAATATTATCAACATGATGATGACACAGAGGTGAGATTTAAACGATTTTGTAACAGTTTTGATATGTATTACCATATTGCCAATCAAGGTTTTGTAATTTGCCACAGCTAAATCACATTCTTTCTTCCTTTCCCATTAGGATAGAGTACAAGGGAAAATAGAGCAAGGCAGGAGCAGGCTAGAAGTCAGAAAATGTCAAACACAATAAAAAAGGAAACATCTTTCTACTCTGTTAATTGGATTCTGTGTAAATCCTCTCTTGATGCTCATCATGGGGAAACCATATACCCACCTACTCCAGTTATTTTAAATGCTGGTAATAACTAGATGCTGTGCCTTCTCTGATGAATTGCCTCCGGAAACAGCCATGGAAACTAGACTTACCATCACTCCATGACCTAGAACTTGGTCAATGTTTGTCTCACAAACAATGCAACTTCTACTCTTCAGAATATTCTGATGTATCTAGGCTTACTCTAGGATTTTGTTTTCTTGTTTATCTCTGTCCATTTTTCTATTCCATTTCCCTAATATCTGTTTACCTAAGAAAACTGTGGCAAATACTCCGTATAAGAGTTTCAGTTCTAGATTCTAATTCTAGAAAACCATCTCTCTAGCTCCAAAAATGTTATTTTATCATTAAGAGACTATGCAATTCTTAAAGAATGCTTAACAGGAAAGAAAAATAAAACATAAAAATTTATTTCAGTGTTAGACAACATCAAGCTCATAGAACATATGTGCATACAAATAGTGATCACACCAAACACACAGGGTAGCAGTTCATTGTTTGAAAATTAACCTAGGGGAGTGGGAAGTAAGCACGTGGGACATATTTTAGGAATGAGGAGAAATCCAAAACTCTCTTTGCTAATCAAAGTGTTCTGAGGTTTTCTTTTTCTTTAAAGTTACTGAAAACTAGAGTAGACATTAAGACAGGGAATCATCTTGATTATATTTGACAGTATTTGATGTTATCTGAAATCTAAAACAAGAGTTAATAAGGTTTAATGCCTCCTAGGCATATATGCATTTAACCAAAGAGAGGCAAGGTCCTTGGTGATATAATTAAAAGCATGGATTTCAGTGAAATAAATTTCTCATATTAAATCTGCAAAATTAGCTTTATTAATCCTTGTGCGGTAATGTTTTTAACTAAGTAAGGGAAGTGAAGCTATCTTTTCCAATGAGACTTCAATAGAGCCAGTCAAATATCCAACAGTTTGAAAGTTTTTCCACTTGTAAGATTTTTCCCCCAAGGAATTAAGTTGTTTTCAGCTGCTAAAAAGCAGAAAAGAAATGTAAGAGGATGCTCTTTGGAGGAAAAGGTGTTTCCAAGAAACTATGTGAGTTCATATGATATAGAATGAGAATAAAGAACTATATGAAATCCCAGGCAAACTCTGCTAATATTCAGGACAAACTACAAAGGATTCAGTCTCAAATCATCTGCATAAACAAGCCTCATCACTGTTATTGTCTCATGGCCTTGAGTTCTAAATGTGTTCATGTAATTAATCCCTGTATGATTTCTCTGTTAGATCTTGTTAGTTGTAAACTAAGTAGTATTTTCAATTTTTATCAGTGTGAGAGAGTATGTGTATGTGGGCTCATACAGAAATGTGTGTGAGTATATACTCCAGAAATGTGTGGACAGAATCTTTCAGGAAATCCATAGTAGAGTCTAATCTGAAAAGTCCCAACTGGAATCTAGATAAATCTATGTTCTAACTCCATCTTACATTGATAGTTCCCTGCCCTACTATCGTTTTTAATATTAAAAAGTTTCCCACAATGTCTTGGGGGAGATTTCCTGAAAATCTTGCTTATGGACATTAAGGAAATAACCAAGGAAATTACATGCCAAATGATGTATAAAGTGATCCCCTGACATGGGTAACGCTCTGAGACTGGAATTGGCTTGAGAAATTTTGTTTACTGCAGAGTCCTCATAACTAATTAAAACATGTTGCCCTTCCAAAAGGCATTACTAGAGATTTATGTTATAGTTTCTTTATCCAGTCCAAACAGACTTATAAACATGACAAAGTCACTTAACCTGTTCAAACAAAAACAGAAAATTATTTTTAGCTTACTTTTACACAGTAAAATTTCCATACTTATGTTAATGTAGATAAGTATGTTACTTTAAACATTTTTGTGTTTTCAGAGCAAAAAGATCAGGCACCAGTGAAGTTAAATAGCCCTGGTGATGCAGCCTTTCAGAATACCTCTGTTACAGCTTCCTCTACATTCTACATCCAGAACAACTTCAAAACTGCTAGCTAAGATGGTCAAACTTCACAGATTACTCCAGCCAGGTCTTCAGATAAGCTTTATACTTTCCCATCGCATAAAGACTAAACAAAAAAAAATTATACATCTAGCTCTCTCATGACTTAACCATTATCCTGATTTTCTCAGAATCCCCTAAAGGTGCTGTCACCCACATAACAAAAGGAAGTCTAGAAAAAAAAAAAACACTGACATTTCCAACAGGTAGGATAAGTGATTTCTGGTAAACTGATAGATGGATGTCATTGTTTATGGGGTTTAATTACAAGTTGTTACTGGTCATGATCTGAAAAACAATAAACAAACAAGGTCCAATTCAAGAGTATCTTTCAGAAAATAAAAATGGTGATGTAGAAATGATAGGATATAGGTAGATTATTGAAACTACTTTTAAACAAAACAAAAACAACTCAGTCTCAAATATCTTACACTGACAAGGATTTTTGTATATTTATACAAAATTAAGGTTAGTTTTGTTATATAGGCTGCATATATGCTTGTTTGTGGTACTGCATCTCTTATTCTTTAAGGTATTGTACCAATGCAACTCATTTAAAACATATTAAAAGTTCTAGGCCTTAAATGTTAATATAAACTGTTTAGGATAGTTAATAAACATAGGTTAGTAGTTACTTATCTATAACAATCAAACTTGTAGTCATGCAGGTATGTTTTCAAGGTCAAACAGATATATTTTAGATACTGTCTTCAAATACTTCAGAGACATACAGATATAGCATTTAAGATATTTTAATAACAGTGACTTTTCATTATAGTGAGACATGTCTATGCCTGGTATCACCAATCAACCTAAGAAAGGATTGAAAAATGTCCACATCAAGTTTGTTTTCATTTGTGAAATACTAGCCATTGGGAAAGACACTGCTTTTTCCACAACTGCTGACAGTATGCTGTCCAAATCCAACTGCTGAATTTTGCCATGGCAGGTAGCACAGTCCTTTAAAATTCCTGCTTCACAAAAAGTTCTATCAGATATTCTAGGCCTGTAGGCTGAAGATAGGTGTCCCAATGTTTAAGAAAAAGATTGGGTGACTCTCCAGGCAGCCAGTTGTCTTTGTAATTTATAGCACTTTCTGTTATTCACATAATACTATATCCTTCCCAGGTGTTTGATGGGGTTGAAGACTAGATAGTTATAGTTTTCCTTGTTACAAAATTCAGAAAAGAAACTCACAAAAGAATTGTAAAGTGTATAAGATTGATACACATAAAAAAGTTTTAAGATCTAAAAAAATGATACATTTAAAATACAATTTATGATAGAAGTAAATTATGTATAAAACTTTGGACTCAGCAAAATAAGGTAGATAATATGGTGTTTTTTTTTTCAAAGTTGCCAAGTACAAATGGACTGGGCATTGTGAATATGATTCTTACATGGTAATTGTTTTTATTAATTATAGTTTTAATGTGTTTGAGTAAAACCCTTTCCTTTTTAATTAGACAAAAATAGGGAGAAATGTTGCAGAATATTTGTACACTGTGAAGGTATGTCTTTGCCAAGATGCCTTCTGATTGGTTTAGTATTAAAAGGTTAAGTTGTCAATAGCTATGCAAGAGAGATAGACAGTATTTCCAGGTAGAGAGAGGAAGATGAATCTATGTACACGGATTATGCTAAAGAGACATTATTGAAACTCTGAAGAAGTCAGACATAATATAAATAACAGAGGTAACTGAGCCATGGGCAGACATGGTAGAATGTCAATTAATAGAAACATGTTACTTTGAGTTATAAGAGCCAATTTAGGGTAAGTCTGAGCAAAAGACCAATCTTTAATATTTAACAATAAGTCTCCATGTCAGACTGACAAAAAAAAGCTTGCTACACAAGATTATCCACTAACCACACAACAAATCATTCACAGCTTCTAGGATGCTGTCTGTTCAACATAAAATGATAGAGAAGTGTGTCTAACTGCCACAGACAGAAATGGCCAAGACCAAGTATTCAGAATTTGTAATAAACAGGCATAAATTTTGAATTACTGAGCTAAAATTCTCTGTTGAGAAAACATCTCAATAAAGAAAGACAAAGTGTACTTTTGAAAACGAATGAAAAATTCAGATTGAAAAAAAAGAACAAAATAAAAAATAGACTTGCAAAGCAGAATAGAAATATCAGTATGTGATGCTGAGATAGCTTAGTAGTTAATAAGGCTCCTGCTCATGCAGAATATCTTAGCTTCATCTTTGCTCCCAGCATCTACACCAGGTAATTCACATCTACCTGTAGCTCCAGCACCAAGGGATCTGGCCACTGTGTGTACATGCACTAACATGCACATAGTCTATGTACAAGATAATCTAAGTACAATAATTCATTCAGGCATGTTAAAAAGAGGCAGTCAGCAAATGAATTTAAAATTACTATTTTTAATTCTTCTTGTCAGGGCTTTTATGGAAAAATTTCCCTTAGAATTAATTTATTGGAAAGACTTAGGAGGTAATAGGTAGTTTAAATACAGAACAATAGTTAGTCTCAATCTAGGTGAGTCCAGGTTTGTGGATCTCTGTTCAAAACTTGATTTTAAAAAGATACATTAAAATCCCAGCACTTGGGAGGCAGAGGCAGGAGGATCTCTGTGAGTTCAAGGCCAACCTGGTCTACAAGAGCTAGTTCCAGTCTCAGGAGGTCCCATTTATTTAATGAGGTCCTTAATGTCTGTGCTGCTGGGGTTATACGTAGGAAGTGGTCTCCTGTGCCCATGTGTGGTAGAGTAGTTCCCACTTTCTCTTCTATCAGGTTCAGTGTGTTCAGACTGATATTGAGGTCTTTAATCCATTTGGACTTGAGTTTTGTGCATGGTGATAGATATGGATCTATTTTCATTCTTCTACAGGTTGACATTCAGTTTTGACAGCACAATTTGTTGAAGATGCTCTTTTTTCCATTGTATACTTTTAGCTCCTTTATCGAAAATCAGTGTTCATAGGTTTGTGGGTTAATGTCAGGGTCTTCTATTCAATTCCATTGGTCGACTTCTCTGTTTTTATGTCAATACCAAGCTGTTTTCAATACTGTAGCTCTGTAGTAGAGTTTGAAGTCAGGGATGGTAATGCCTCCAAACAATCCTTTGTTGTATAAGATTGTTTTGGCTATCCTGGGTTTTTTGTTTTTCCATATAAAGTTGATTATTGTCTTCTCCTGATCTGAGAAGAATTTTGATGGGATTTTGATGGGGATTGCATTGAATCTATAGATTGCTTTTGGTAAAATTGCCACAGGGAAATGAAAATCAAGACAACTTTAAGATACCATCTTACACCTGTCAGAATGGCTAAAATAAAAAACACCAACGATAGCCTTTGCTGGAGAGGTTGTGGAGAAAGGGGTACCCTCATCCATTGCTGGTGGGAATGCAAACTTGTACAACCACTTTGGAAAGCAGTGTGGCGGTTTCTCAGAAAACTCAGGATCAACTTACCCCTCGACCCAGCAATACCACTCTTGGGCATATACCCAAGAGAGGCCTTATCATACAACAAAAATAGATGCTCTACTATGTTCATAGCAGCATTGTTTGTAATAGCCAGAACCTGGAAACAACCTAGATGCCCTTCAATGGAAGAATGGATGAAGAAAGTATGGAATATATACATATTAGAGTACTACTCAGCAGTAAAAAACAAGGGCTTCTTGAATTTTTTCAGGCAAATGGATGGAAATAGAAAACACTATCCTGAGTGAGGTAAGCCAGACCCAAAAAGAGGAGCATGGGATGTACTCACTCATATTTGGTTTCTAGCCATAAACAAAGGACTTTGAGCCTATAGTTAGTGATCCTAGAGAAGCTAAATAAGGAGAACCTAAAGAAAAAACATATAGGCATCCTCCTGAATATTAACCTTCATCAGGCAATGAAAGGAGACAGAGACAGAGACCCACATTGGAGCACCGGACATAAATCTCAAGGTCCAAATCAGGAGCAGAAGGAGAGAGAGCACGAGCAAGGAACTCAGGACCGCAAGGGATGCACCCACACACTGAGACAATGGGGATGTTCTATTGGGATCTCACTAAGGCCAGCTGGCCTGGGTCTGAAAATGCCTGGGATAGAACCGGACTGGCTGAACATAGTGGACAATGAGGACTACTGAGAACTCAAGAACAATGGCAATGGATTTCTGATCCTACTGCACGTACTGGCTTTGTAGGAGCCTAGGCAGTTTGGATGTTCACCTTACTAGAACTGGATGGAGGTGAGGGTTCCTTGGACTTCCCACAGGGCAGGGAACCCTGATTGCTCTTCGGGCTGAGGAGGGAGGGGGACTTGATTGCGGGAGGAGGAGGGAAATGGGAGGCGGTGGCGGGGAAGAGACCGAAATCTTTAATTAAAAAAAAAAAAAGAAAAAAAAAAGAGCTAGTTCCAGGACAGGAACCAAAAGCTACGGAGAAACCCTCTCTCGAAAATTCAAAAAAAGGAAAAAAGGAAAAAAGGTAAAAAAAAAAAAAAGAGAGAGAGATACATTAAGAAAATTAACACACCACTAAGCTTTGTTCAAGAAAAATGGAAAATACAAGTTTTGGTAGCACTTCCAGAGAGGGCAAGGCCTTATTTGGAGTTCTCTTTATAGATTACCAGAGAAAGAGGAATTGGTTGGTAGAAGGTTTCTTCTGTGATTTTAAGTTTTGATTGAAGCTGTAAATTATGTAAGCTGCTCTTTACAGATTATGTCATTCCTTTGACATTAAATATTTGTCTTAGAAATTATTCATAGGCATAATTTAGTAACTAAGGAATTTCCTTTCAATGTTCATTCAGAAGACACAGTTTGCCTTACTGAACACACACCCAAAATAAGTCTAGGTCATACAACACCTGATTTGCAAATCAAGATATATAGGAAAATATTTGAAAAGAAATGGGATATAGCTTTTGGGGAATATTCTATTTTCATAGTTTGAAGTAGGGTGCATTTGAAGCTTGATGAAGGTAGAGAATCTCAGGATGCCAGCATGCCACTAGGTATATTGCTTGGAAAGGGTATGATTATTCCACAACCCAAGTGGAGTACCAGATTGCTAACCTTGACGGCTACAAGATAATCTGAGTAGCAACAGATAATATTTAAATATGAAATATACTTAATAGGTAATAGCATGTCTAAAATAAAACATCCAATATTTGTCCTTTTTGTTTTGGATTACTTTACTCTAGATGAGTTTTTTTAGTCCCATTCATTTACAAGAAAATTTAATTTTAACAACTGAATAATATTACATTGTGCAATTGTACCATATTTTCTTTATTCATTAAGCAGTTAATGGACACATATGCTGCATCCAGTTTCTACCTATTATGAATAACAACAATAAACATGAATGAAAAAAATATCTCTGAAGTAGGATATTGATTTGTTTGGGTTTAATCACAAGACTGATATAGCTGGATCTTGAGGTATATCTATTCTCAGTTTCCTGAGGAACTGCCACATCAATTTCCATAGTGGCTATAAAAGTGGCACTGCCTTCAACAGTGAATAACATTCCTCTTCCCCCACATCCTTATCAGAATGAGCTTTCATTTGTTTTATTAATCTCTGCTACTCTAAATGTGGAAGGTAAAATCTCAAAGCAGTTGGCTTTTTGCTAGAACTCTTCATGATATTGTGCTCTACCTATACATCATCGCCTCACTCAACCATCATCAGACTAGCTTCTTATGGTAGATGGAAACTCCCAGAAAGAAACACAACTGGACAAAGTTCACTTAGTGAGATAGGTGGTAACATTTAGACCTAACCTAGATGTCTTCATCAAACCCTTCTACTTGTGATTTAGGAAGAAATTTGGAAAAGGAAGGAAATTATTGTAAAAGCCAGAGACAATAGATGTACCAAGGAAACAGTATCTTACAGACTCAATAGAACGTATGCACATATGAATTCAGAGATTATGACAGTATGCATAAGGCCTATACAAGTTCAAGCTGGGAGAAGTTCCAGTGTTGAGAAGGGGAAGTGGACATAGGCACCCACCTATAGCCAGAAAGGAATCTGCAGTTAACACCTACTTGTAAAAGAAAATTTTGTTTTCTCCAATGGAATCTCATTGCATATATTAAAAATACTTCAGCATAGGCACTATACAAATATAGAAGAAAATCAATGGTAATTTTGTTAACATTTTGTCTCATATTGCTTTGTTTGGTATTTTTGTGCTTTGTTCTAATTTTTGGTTGTTTTTTTTTTGTTATTTTTATTTCTATTTTTCCTGTATACTGTGGCTCTAGTCCTTTTTAATTGGCTGTGTGTGTGTTGTCTCTCTATCTATCTATCTATCTATCTATCTATCTATCTATCTATCTATCTATCTATCTATCATCTATCTATCTATTCATTACCTGCTTGTTTACTTTAAGAAAGACAGAGAAAGAAAAGACATGGAGTCAGATATGTTGGAAGATAGGAAGGATCTTGGGGACAAGAATGAGAATAAACCATGATTAAAGGAAATGTATAGAATTTTTTTTTCTATAGTGGTTAAGACCATTGGCTGCTCTTCCAAAGATCCTGAGTTCAATTCCCGGCAACCACATGGTGGCTCACAACCATCTGTAATGAGGTCTGTGCTCGCTTCTGACCTGCAGACATACACACAGACAGAATATTGTATACATAATAAATAAATATTTTAAAAAATACTGTAATACTCCACAGAATCCTTAAGACACTAAAGTACAAACTAAGGTGGCTATTTTTGTCAGTCTTTGAATACGCTATATTTTATTTACATTTTTAAAGGTAAAATAACTAAGATTATTTTTCTTCCTTTCTCTAAGATACAGACTGCAAAGTTGTAGGTAGCGAATACTCATGTATTTGCTTAGATGAATTTAGTCGTTGTACACATACACAAAAGTGATAATAGTAAAAGGCTATGATTGCTCAATCCTTAAAATTAATTCAAAGTCACACGTGTAGACTAGGGACATGGTAAAAACCTTTACTGGTGTGCATAAGTAGTGTGTTCAGTTTCAGTAACAAAAAGAAAATTAAACAGTGAAATACAATAAAAAAGATAAGGTGGAATGAAATAGATCATATGTATAATGAATCTGAGATTTTTGTCACTTTTCCAAGGTGTATCATGTGACTTTATTGCAGCCTTGATTCTGGAATAAAAGAATACACACTTCATACTATGCACTATAAAAAGCCAACAATATCAACCGATTCATTATGGAACACGTCAACTCAAGGTGAGAATATAATATTTTGTAAATGTCAATTTGTTTTTACTGTAGACAAAATTTTAACCATGAAAGTTTAATTTTGATATATAACATTTGAATATTTTCTGACTGCTTTAGTCAGTAAATGTCAAATTAATTTTTCTTTGGACTGTTGAATCCTAGAATGTTTGATTTAAAAAGTTATGCCTACAAATATGTATAATATCATTCCTTCATTAAAGGAACTTCTTTATGTTTCAGGTGTAGACAGTTACAGGAATCCAAAACCAGTCAAAATGCAGAATACAACTGATGTGGAATAGTCAACTCAAGCTAAAATATTTCTAATGCAGCCCCTTCACCTAAGAGTAAGATAACATCACAAAGAAAGAGCACAAATCTTGTAGGAAGCAAAGAGGAGATAAATCACTTATGAATGACAGAAAAGCTGTACCAATGAAGTCTTAGTACTGTGATTATCTAAACAAGACCTGAACAATGACATTAGGAGCCATGATGGGGATTCCAGAAAACTCCACACCTATGCAAAAAACAACAAGCATTTAATGGCTGCTAACACAGAGAACCGGTCTTGTACATGGAAAATTTCATGGATAGTTATCCAATCCCAACTGCCTAATATACATATACATAGAAACAGCACTAATTTGGAATTATCAGGCTATATTTAAATATTCATATACATATGTATGTAATGATCATAATTAAAGAATAGATGTCATGAATTTAGGAGGAGATTGGTGGTAAATTGTAGAGATTGGATTGCAAGGGATTGAAATGATGTAAATAGTAAACTCGTGTACAAAACTCTCAAAAAAATAGAAAAAAATATATAATTATAAAAATTACAGGAGCTTCAGATCTGAGTTTCAGTTTTAAAAAATTAAATGAATTTTATCTGAATTTAGGAAAGAATCTCTAACATTTGCTAAAATGGCTCTCAATAAGCTCTTGCAACATTTTTAGTATAAATTTATGTAAAATAACATTGTCATCCTTGATAAATACAAAATCAAAATATTGATCTACTAAAAATGATGAAGATTCTCTGGGTATCAAATTTCCAGTGAAGATTTAATTCTCTATGTAAAAAAAATTACTTATGAGTAAAATTATAAACAAACCAAATAATTTTTTAAAATAAGTTATGATCTATTATCAGTAGATGCTTGATTAGTATAACTGTTTTGTAGATACAGAAGTAGGTAAATATTTTCAGTCCCAAAGGAATTCTGAACATAACAACCTAAAATGGCCTTGAACTTAGAGAAATACCACATTTAGTTTCAATATTTTTACTTTCACCATCTCTGTAACAAAGGTAATGATGAGCAGAAACTTATGGTAAAAAAGATTAGTTTAGGTTTTTAATATAAGAAGACCCAGGCTATCATATCAGGGAAATATTTGTTACTAATGGGTCCATGGAAGCTTGAGTGTGAGATATTCATACTTGTTTTGGTGTATCTGCATGTTCCTATGTCCCACTACAATAATAATGGATTAAACCTTTGAAATGTTCCTCAGTATCTTTCCCTTTTACATTTAAAAAGAAAAGAAACTTGTAAATCTCAATTAGGACAATGAGTAATGTGGATAATTAAAGGTCTAAATTTTATTAAAATTGTTGAGAGCTGCTACGGGAGTATACAGTAGGTGACAACTAGTGTTCAACATGTCAACTCACCAGATGAATGACTCTTTGATGGGGAACCTTATGTGGAAAGGCTATAGAGTCTCTGACTGTAAATTAGCAGTCTCTATTATCTATACTATCTCTTAGGCACCATTTCATTTCTTCCTTGAGAACTGCATTCCTTCCTTAATAACAGCTTTGGGTATATTCCCACTGCTTGTTATTTATCATGTGAAAATATTCCATCTATTAGGTTCACATATATCTATGAATGGTCAGAAAGATGATTTCTTCTTAAGCAGTATAATTCTGATGATTTGAAATAACAATAGGATATTTTTCATTATTCAGACTAATGGGAAATTAATAGTTTCTTCAGTTTCAAATACAGCTGATTTTAGACTTCAGAACATAATCAAAACAGTCTGCTTACCCCTGGAGACAAATATCTGGTTGCCTCTAGAGGCAATACACAAGAACAAAACCCCATGGTAGAAGAAATTTTAGTAAATATAATTTTCCCAGTAATTGACTTCTTGCACATAGTCCCAGCCTCAATTTATGTGCAGTCTCAAGGTTCTCCCAAATAGGTATTTTCTTTCTGGTAATACTGAGACTCCTAACCATTTAGGCTATGTGTATGGCCAAGCATTACACACTGGTCAGTCAATGTGACATCCCTAGCCTAAGAGAAGCTCTATGATTTATCTTGTACTATGAGAATGGATCAGACTCTGAAAATGTGACATATAGATGCCAGGGTTTAGGAGAATGACTGGGTGGAACTATGAAGAAGTCAGTGGGGGGAAGGTGTGTAGAGTTAGACATGTGAAGGCTCTCAGAGTCAGAGAAAAACTTCTGTGTAGAGCAATGTGAAGGTACGTAGAGCTAAGTAAGCTACCTTGGAATGTTATGTAGAGGCTAAAGAATATTTTCAGAGATGATGTTTTGAAGATGAAACAATAAAGAAAGTTATGAAAAGAAAGCATCTGTGTTTCTTTACCCTTTTGCCCTCAGATAGATAAGAACTCTTTCCTAAGCACTTGCCCCATTTGTGGATTCTTTTGTATAATCTGAGGCTGATTAGAAGCTCCCACCTCACCACAATTAGTCATACAATATCTCTCAACTTCCATAGATATTCTGGAGGAAAAAAAATATCTCTGACCATTTTTTGTTTCCTGCTGATCAAAATGTAGGACTCTCAGCTACAGCATCATATCTGTCTGCATGCCCCCATGTTCCACCAAAATGATAATGCATTGAACTTCTGAAATTGTAAGACAGCCAATCAAAATGCTTTCCTTTGTAAGAGCTACCTTCTTGGCACTCGTTTTCTCCACAGATTGCTTCTGTTATTTGTAAATCTTCATACACAGGAAGACTAGTAACCAGGCAACAATCTATAATAGATTGTTTTGAGATTTCAGCTACCAATGAAATTAATTCAAATCACTACACTTTAACCACAGATAGACTCTTCCGACAAAGACAGCCAATCAAAATGCTTTCCTTTGTAAGAGCTACCTTGGTAATAGTGTCCCTTCACAGTAATAGAAACCCTAACTAAGGCAGAAACAGTTGGTATCAGGGACTGGTGTATTGTTGTGATAGGTCTGACTATACTTTGTAGAAATATGAACATTAGGGCGGTGGATTAGAAATGCAAACTAAAGCTTGAAGTTCAAGAGGTTTCAGGGGAGAATAATTTTAGTATGTTGCCTAGGTAATGTTCTTGTGATATTTTCATAAAGAAAATGGTTGGTTTGGTGTTTTGTCTTTGTCGGAAGAGTCTATCTGTGGTTAAAGTGTAGTGATTTGAATTAATTTCATTGGTAGCTGAAATCTCAAAACAATCTAGTATAGATTGTTGCTTGGTTACTAGTCTTCCTGTGTATGAAGATTTACAAATAACAGAAGCAATCTGTGGAGAAAACGAGTGCCAAGAAGTGTATTGGAGCTAAATTCTGTGTTCAGAAAGAGAAAGGGTGTAGGAAGTAGAATAGAAGAACTGCTGACCTCAGAGCAAGATCCTATTCAACTACATTTCCAACTGGTAGAAAGAAATTAAAGCAAAGCTTGGAGCAGGGTATTGTGGTACACACCTTTAGTCCCATAACTTGGAAGGTAGAGGCTCATGGGTCTTTCATTTTGAGGCCAGGCTGATTTACAGTACACGTTCCAGAACAGCTAACCTTAGGCATTGAGGGAAACCATGGAAAACAGAAAGCTGGTGAAGATACAATTGAACAAGGAAGCCATGTTCTAGTCTCAGTAAGCAACAGAACTCAGAAGCTTCAGCCACATGTTTCTGGATTTAATGAGAGAAGAAAGGGGTTATGCAATACTCCTCCTCAACTAAAGAAAGCCCCTGATACCAGTCTGGTTTCAAAATTTCCCTGACTGGAGGCCTAGAGAGAGTTTCATGTGAAGTTCTGTAGGTGAAGACCAGATTGCATAGAGACACCAATATTTTGGAGATGACAGAGCCATGAGACACCTGCCAAGAAAAGCTGCTATCAGGAAGTGGAAGCCATCCAAGAGAGAGAAGTGCTTTGCATTCAACAAAACTGAAACAAGTTGGAGATCTGAAGAGTGATTTGACATCAGCTATGAAGATGTAGAGTTTGAAGTTTGTACAGCTGGCTTTCAGTTTGACTTTGGTCCAGCATTTCATCACTGCATTTTGGAATGATAATATATATCCTATACATTCACATTTTGGAAGTATGTTATCTGGTATTTGAATTTTATTTTATAGGAGATTTTAGTTAAGAAATTGCATGAATCTCTGAAAAGACTTTGAACTTAAGACTTTTAAATAAATTTGAGACTGTTATAGACTAATTTTGAAATAGGACTAAATAAATTTTCGCATTTATGTTATATCTATAAGTTTTTGGGGGCTAGGGAGTAAAATATGGTAGTTTGAATAAACATGGCCCTCAAAAAGAGTGCCACTATTTGGAGCTGTGGCCTTATTGGAGAAAGTGTGTCACTATGGAGGCAGGCTTTCATGTCTCATATATGCTTAAGCAAGGCTCAGTATCTCAGAGCACACACTGTTTCCTACAGACCAAGATGTAGGCCTCCAGTCAAGCTCCTTCTCCAGTACAATGTCTGCATGCATGCCTCCATGTCCTACCATGATGATAAATGATTGAACTTCTGAAACAGTAAGCTGCCCAATTAAATGTTTTCTTTTATAACAGTTGCAATAGAAACCCCCAAGACAGGCTTATTGTAGTCCCTTCATAATAAAAACCACATTTACTGTAAATTTAAAACTTTCCCATATCTGTGAAGAATTTTGATAGGATTTTGATGAGGATTAGATTGAATCTATAGATTGCTTTTGGTAGAATTGCCATTTTTACTATGTTGATCCTCCCAATCCAAGAGACAGGGAGATCCTTCCATTTTCTGGTGTCCTCTTCAATTTCTTTCTTCAAAGACTTAGTTCTTGTGAAATAGATCTTTCACTTCCTTGGTTAGAGTTACCCCAAGATATTTTATGTTATTTGTGGCTATCGTGAAAGGGGATGCTTCTCTGATTTCCCTCTCTGCTTCCTTAGTGTAAAGAAGGCAACTGATTTTTTGGAGTTGATCTAGTATCCTGCCACATTACTAAAGGTGTTTATCTTTAGGAGTTCTTTGGTAGAGTTTTTGGGGTCACTTATGTATACTACCATATCATCTGCAAATAATGAGAGCTTAACTTCTTCCTTTCCAATACGAATCCCCTTATGTTGTCTTATTGCTATTGCTAGAACTTCAAGCACTATATTGAAGAGGTATGGAGAGATTGGACATCCTTGTCGTGTTCCTGATTTTAGTGGGATGGCTTTAAGTTTTTCTCCGTTTAATTTAATGTTAGCTGTTGACTTGCTGTAAATTGCTTTTATTATATTTAGGTATGCCCCTTATATCCCTAATCTCTATTTTCCATACTTCCTTCATCCATACTTCCATTGAAGGGCATCTAGGTTGTTTCCAGGTTCTGGCTTTTACAAACAATGCTGCTCTGAACTCTCTCCAAGAACTTTATCATAAAGAGGTATTGAATTTTGTTGAAAGCTTTTTCAGCATCTAATGAAATGATCATATGTTTTTTTCTTTCAGTTTATTAATATGGTGGATTACATTGATAGATTTGCGTATGTTGAACCAGCCCTGCATCTCTGGGATGAAGCCTCAACAGAAGAAGTTCAAATGGCCAAAAGACACTTAAGGACATGTTCAACTGCTTTGGCGATCAGGGAAATGCAAATCAAGACAAATTTAAGACACCATCTTACACCTGCCAGAATGACTAAAATCAAAAACACCAATGATAGCCATTGCTGGAGAGGTTGTGGAGTAAAGGGTACACTCATCCATTGCTGGTGGGAATGCAAACTTGTGCAACCACTTTGGAAAGCAGTGTGGCAGTTTCTCAGGAAATTCAAGATCAACCTACCCCAGGACCCAGCAATACCACTCTTGGGAATATACCCAAGAGATGCCCCATCATACAACAAAAGTATATGCTCAACTATGTTCAGAGCAGCATTGTTTGTAATAGCCAGAACCTGGAAACAACCTAGATGCCCTTCAATGGAAGTATGGATGAAGGAAGTATGGAATATATATATATTAGAGTACTACTCAACAGTAAAAAACAATGACTTCTTAAATTTTGCATGCAAATGGACAAAAATAGAAAACACTATCCTGAGTGAGGTAAGCCAGACCCAAAAAGAGGAACATGGGATGTACTCACTCATATTGGTTTCTAGCCATAAAGGATATTGAGCTTATAATTCGTGATCCTAGAGAAGCTAAATAAGGAGGTGAACCCAAAGAAAGACATATAATCATCCTCCTGGAGATTGGGCAGAGACAGAGACCCAAATTGGAACACTGGATTGAAATCCCAAGGTCCAAATCAGGAGCTGAAGGAGAGAGAGCACGAGCAAGGAACTCAGGACCATGAGGGGTGCACCCACATACTGAGACAATGGTGATGTTCTATCGGGAACTCAACAAGGCCAGCTGGACTGGGTCTGAAAAAGCATGGCATAAAACTGGACTAGCTGAACATAGCAGACAATGAGGACTGTTGTGATGCTCTTACATTAAAAAAAAAACTTCAATATACACTTAAAAATTACCCCCTTACAATGATATTGTATAAGATAAAACATCAGTTCCTAACCTGTGGGTCACAATCCCTTTGGCAAACCTCTGTCTTCAAAAATATTTACATTGAAATGAAGCACAGTTAATAAAAAACTCACTCAGGGTCAGAAATTGAGGTTCAACCTAAAGATCCAAAAAACAAGACAGTCATCCACTGGCTCTTCCCCGGACCTCAGACTAAAATGGCGATCCTTCCTACAGGAATCTCAGAATGAGACTGTGTCTGACAGTTGTCTCTACCCATTTTATATTCCTCTCTAGGACTGGGATTAAAGGTGTGCAACACTGGAATTAATGGCTTGCACCAAATAATTTCTTAGGCAACTAGTGTGCAGCTACTGGAATTAAAGGTGTATGTGACCATAACCTGGTCTGTAAGGCTGACTAGTGAGACTGTTTTACTCTCAAATCTTCAGGCAGTCTTTATTTATTAAAATACATCTGAAGTGCTTCTACACTGCAATTCATAATAGGAATAAAAATACAGGTATGGGTTAGCAACGAAAACACTTTTATGGTTGGGAGTCACCGCAACATGAGAAATTGAATTAAAGAGTTTAGCATTAGAAAGATTGAAAACCACTGGCATAAAATTACTACTGCAAATATTCAAAGCAACATTTATTATTATTCTATTGGTTTTGAGGAGAAATGCAAATTATGAGTCAAGGGAGACTTTTTGCATTGGGTGCCAAGAGAATGAAAATTGATTAATGACCAGTCACAAAGTCAGGAAGGGAATTATACAATGCAATGCCACACCTTGATGGCTAATTTTATTTTTGCAATAAGAATTTGCCTCTGTTTGGGGGAGTTCGTAACAAAATAGTTAAAACCACATACTAAGTCTAATGTGCCCATTGATCTGGGTGGTACGTGGCTTTAGAAAACAATCACTTGAGAGAATCAATAAATAAGACTCCCTCACAGGGCATCAGTAAATTTCCAGGGCAATCTTTTGAAAAGAAAAACTGTCTAGCCATACAGAAATGACATTGAGGGACAGAGAACGCATGGGCGCATACATCTAACTTCTTGAAGTAGCTGGCAATCATCTCCTAATGTTACCTTGCCAGCATTCTAGCAAAACAAACACTATAGAAGTCTAGCAAAAAGTTTTAGGAAAAGGATCCTGAGGTAGTTAGAGGAGAAAGTCAGATGGGCTTAGTGGATCTTGAGTTTGCATCATCTGAACATTATATTATTTAATAACATATATTTTTAATTACATATGCTGGCAATATGCCTAACCAGTGTTACATGAGGAGGGGGCCCTTTGTTTGTCCTGGTCGGCTGGCTAGCTTACATCCAAAATAACCACAGAAAAACTTTGTTAATTAAAATACTGCTTGGCCTATTAGCTCTAGTCTTCTATTGGCTAACTCTCACATCTTGATTTAACCCATTTCTATTAATCTGTATATCACCATGAGGTCATGGCTTACCGGGAAAGATTTAGCATGTCTGACCTGGTGGCTCCATGGCAGCTCTCCCTTTCTCTTTCTTCCTCCCAGAATTCAGTTCTGTCTTCTCCACCTACCTAAGTTCTGCCCTATCAGGGCAAGCAGTTTTTTTTTTTTTTTTTTATTGATTAAACAATGAAAGCAACACATAAGCAGAAGGAACTCCTACAAACCAGTCTGAGAGTATTTCCTGAACTCAAAAATTTCTTCTAATGTGTTACATATAATTGTCAATTGACACTATCTAGAAATAGCTTAACAGACTCAATAACCAATTGTTTATATTGAGTTAGTCTCTGTGTGTCTCTGTGGAAGATTGTCTAAGTTAATTGTAGGAAAATCCACATTACAAATAACACCACCCGCTATGCACAGGACTATATAGAAGTGGAGTATTCAAGCTGAACACAAGTGAGCAAGCAAGCAAGCATGCATACATACATTTTCTGATTTTGACTATAGATGTGAAATGACTAGCTACTTTAAGTTCCAGCCTTGACTTCCCCACAATGACAGGCTATAACCTGGAAATGGAAGCTGAATTAAAGCCTTTTTCCATTAAACTGTTATTTTTTTTTGTTAGGGCATTTTAAAATAGAAACTCACCAAGGCCAGCTGGCCTGGGTCTGAAAAAGCATGCGATAAATCTGCACTAGCTGAACATAGCGAACAGTGAGGACTACTGAGACGTCAAGAACAATGGCAGTGGGTTTTTGACCCTACTGCACGTACTGGCTTTGTGGGAGCCTAGGCAGTTTGAATGCTCACCTTACTAGACTTGGATAGAGGTGGGCAGTCCTTGGGCTTCCCACAGGTCAGGGAACCCTGATTGCTCTTCGAGCTAATAAGGGAGGGGGACTTGATGGGGGAGGGGGAGGGAAATGGGAGGCGGTGGCGGGGAGGAGGCAGAAATCCTTAATAAATAAATAAATTTAAAAAAAAATAGAAACAGAAATGAAACTAGATCCCCCTATCCATGCGTTCCACTCTGCTATTTTTGTTTTGTTATTGTTTTGTTTGATGATTATTTAGTTTCTTTAAGGAATGTTTCTCTTTGTATTTCTTAATTTTTTTTTCAGAATTGTAAAAAGAAAAAAATCTAAAGTGTATTTTAGTAATATAATTACCCCAAGTAATCCCAAAATCCAAAATTCTTAAA
Source organism: Microtus californicus (assembly GCA_028537955.1). Classification (NCBI taxonomy): domain Eukaryota; kingdom Metazoa; phylum Chordata; class Mammalia; order Rodentia; family Cricetidae; genus Microtus; species Microtus californicus. The sequence goes on from JAQJZF010000001.1 coordinate 123,362,179, forward strand.
ACATTGAGTATACATTAGAATATGTGCCCACCTGACCCAATGCCAAGTTTTACTTCTATTCCCCATGCCCAGAATTGTGGTGTGCAAGTCTGGGCATTCTGTGGGCTCATTAATTTTTATGGTCATATCCTTTTACCCTAGTCTCACATAACCACTGGCTTAGGTGATTGCTTTTAGGAAGAGAAAACTCATTTGCACTCCAAGATCCCAGCAGGGAGAGAGAAAGTTCAGTGCCTGGTTAGTTAAGTTCTCAGAGTCCAGGATAGGCATTTTTATTAAGTCGAGGAATGCCCTGAGTGGGATGCCCACCCCCAGCCCCTGAAGCTTAACTGACAGGATAAAATATACTTTATTAGTTCAGACAGTGCATTGCTTACACAGTGATCTAATAGCTGTGAATATTTGCGGCTTCCTTAGTGCCAGAGAAAGATTTTAATTAGGCAAACAGTAACCTCTGTACATTCATTAAGACTTTCCCTTAGGTTTGTCTTATAAAAAAAAGAATGGATAATTAAAACCTGAGGAGAAATGTCACTACTTCTCACAGTGTTGCTGTAAGAGGTTTTTGACGTCTCTCTCCTGCCCTAATGAAATAGAAGAGATGTCCACGATGTGGTGAATATACACATACCTGCTTTTTCAGATTTAAACTTGAGGAGTGGTGTAGAAAGTATTTAAGGGTGACAGAAGGACTGCATTGGGAAAAAATAGATACACCAGGCTAAATTGAAAAACTGCAATGTCGGGAAATTAATACTCTGGCTAAGGGTAAATGCCTAGGATGACATGTATTCCATTTCAACTCTGATGCACATTCCATGCATGCCTCCCATCCTTTGTGAAGTGAAGTATGGCCTCTTTTTTTCAAGACAATTGTAATAATTGAATAGCACATCAGTATGATGAGAATATTTGGCAGAGAGTGCCTTTTGCATGAGGATGCTTTTATTAGTACTGCTTTTCATATTATTTAACATGTATACTAGATACTCCTGTCATTTTGGTCTTTATATATATATATATATATATATATATATATATATATATATATATATATATACATATATCTATTACTATACATATTATGAATGATTCTTAATAAATATAGAAAACATATGTATATATACATGCATAAATGTATGTTGCGTATTCATATAGAATCACAATAAAACATGAGTTTTTGTTTAGATCATAAATCTTCAAGTTGGGACATATTGCTTCATAAAAATTGAGCAGCTAATCATGAATAAAGTTATTAAAACAAAAAAAGAATTAATTCATTAAGGTTAAAATCACATGATCCTTCCTTTGATCTGGAATGGAGTCATAGGCAACATTGTTCATAAAGATTCTACCAGTGATTTCTCAGAAAATTAGGAAACAACCTTCCTCAAGACCCAGTGATACCACTTTTGGATATATATCCAAAGGATGCTCAATCATGCCACAAGGACAAGTGCTCAACTATGTTCATAGCAGCATTGTTTGTCATATCCAGAACCTGGAAACAACCTAAATGCCTCTCGACTGAAGAATGGATAAGGAAAATGTGGTACATTTATGCAATGAAATACTACATAGCAGAAAAAAATAATGACATCTTGAATTTTGCAGGCAAATAGATGGAGCTAGAAAACACCATTTTGAGTGCGGTAACCCAGACCCAGAAAGACAATTATCAAATGTACTCACTCATAAGTGATTTTTAAACACAAAACAAAGAAAACCAGCCCACATATAACAATCCCAGAGAACCTAGACAACAATGAGGACCCTAAGAGAAACATACATAGATCTAATCTACATGTGTAATAGAAAAAGACAAAATCTCCTGCGTAAAATGGGAGCATAGGGACCTTGGGAGAGGGTTGAAGGAGAGGGAAAAGGCAGGGAGGGGAGCAGAGAAAAAGATAGAGTTCAACAATAATCAATAAAAGGGGAAAAAAGACTCCTACCAGCAATTTTGTTGAAAGAGTAAGAGAAATACTTCCTTACAGAACTATTTATGTAGGTCAATTGAGGCAAAGGTTTTTAAAATTAGTAACAAGCCTTAGACCAAATTTATGAAGAATTATAATTGCTTAACAATCAAGAGCTTCTTTGTCCTCTTGATAATATCAGAACATGATATAGATATGTAATTCAGTTGGTACAGTATTTGCCTAGCATGTATACATCTGTGGGTTCAGTTCTTAGCAGTACATATAGTGAAGGTGTGGTATATGCCTGTGATTGTAATATTTAAGAGGTAGACATAAGAGTTCAAAAATGTCAAAATCATCTTCTGATACATAGAGAGATCAAGGTCATCCTACACTATGCAAAACTTTCTCAAAATAATAACAGCAATGATAGTAATAAATACTAAAAAAATAGGAGGAAAATATACTAAAATATTTTGGTAAATTCAGAAATTAGAGCCATTTTTTGTTTCATTTTCAGGAAAATTGATAGAATCTGATGTATAATATGAACATTAATACTTTTTTAAATGTATTTATTTATTTATTTATTTATTTATTTATTTATTTATTTATTATGTATACAATATTCTGTGTGTATGCCTGAAGACCAGAAGAGGGCGCCATACCTCTTTACAGATGGTTGTGAGCCACCATGTGGTTGCTGGGGATTGAACTCCAGACCTTTGGAAGAGCAGGCAATGCTCTTAACCACTGAACCATCTCTCCAGCCCAAACATTAATACTTTTATAAAGAATCTCTTATATGCTAAAATATTTGTTCAGCTACAATTAATTTTTAATTCTACATGTAAACCTTACTTTTAAAACGTCAAGGTTTATAAGCATATTTTTCAAGTGTGTAAACAAGACCATCAGCATTCTTTGAGTTTTGTTTTTCCATGTTGATAAAATGCAAGAACCCCAAAAGTAATGCAACTTCTGCAAGAATCAGCATTCATGAAACATTGTATTCGTCAGTTATAGGTTATAGGCAAGATCAGAGATCCTTAACACTAGTGATTCAAAAACTGTGGAAACATCTATAAACATCTAGGAAAGAGTCACATTTTAAACTTATGGCTATTTCAGAAACACATGAAACCAAAATTGAAAACACATACACAGACATAGCAAATATAAAACACTTCTTAAAATAGATTTTTGAAATCTAAATAAACAGATATTGTATTTACATATACATTTTTTTAAAAAAAAGACTTGTAGTCAAGAACAAAGCATATATATTGTAAATGAGCCAGTGATTTCAGAGAACTAAATATTCACATAAGTAAGTTCAACGGAAACAATCCTAAAAGTAGGAATGAAATGGAATGATTAGAACCTTTGCAGACTGATTTTTTTTTTTTGCTTTTCAGTTTACCTGATCATTGTGTATGCTGTTTTTAAAATTATAAATAAAGAGTCTTAGAAAAAAGTTACAAGAAAAGAAATGAGTGTGGAGGTCATCTTTGTGTGTTTCAAGGTATCACAACACAGAGAAGCTCATTCTATTTTACATCAAGTACATCCATTTTATCTTTATTCTCCTTTGACACTCTGCATACATCCTTTATATAGTGCAAGAAAATACATTTTTCCTAGAAGTAGTTTCTCATGACCCACTCAACCACTTACTCTAAAATGCACAGAGCACTGTATAACCATTGACAGCCCTCAGCCTCTAAAAGGCATAAAAGCTGACATTTAAATGGCCTTTGATGTTTTACTATTCAATTAGCCTGCCTTAATCAGTGTGTTCCTGACTGTGTGGTATGCTGGGTGCATTCCAGTAAGAAGACTGGAGGCAGCCAGATCCTATTGGATTTAAAGAGCTGGAGACAACTAATTTTACAGTTTGAAACCTTGTTGCTGACTGTAAGGAGTTAATGGCTCAGACCAACAAACAAAGAACCATAGAATACAAGCCCATTATTGCAGCCAGTAGTTACCCAATAGTTCTGATTAAGGGGTTCTCAAATGTCAATCATGAGTAAATTATGTACTAAATACTATCCATGCACTATGTTCTTTGTGTTTAATCCACTCTTCCATCTCTTTCTTCTTATTTTATTTGTAAGTTAGTAAGGTTAGAAATGTTAAGGAGAATTAAATGCATACTGAATTTACAAACAAAACAAAAATTTCATGAGTGTTCTTTATCAATTAATGCTCTGTTGCCTATAACTGAAAACACACCACCTAATTTATTACAATAAACTTAAATATTATGAAAGGATAGACTGTACTCTTGAAAATTTACTCCTTTGTTGGTCTCACCCTGTGCCTTAAATAGTCAATAAAATGTTAAAAGATATGACCTGAACAATGGCTTGAAGTAATTGTGTGTGTATGCATGTATATGTATGAGTGTGCATGCATGTGTTTACGTGTGTATGTGTGTGGTGCATGTGTGTGAGAGAGAGAAGACAGCCAGAGTGACCCAGAGAGATAGACAAACACACACACACACACACACACACACAGAGAGAGAGAGAGAGAAAGAGAGAGAGAAAGAGAGAGAGAGAGAGAGAGAGAGAGAGAGAGAGAGAGAGAGAAAATTTATGCTTGATTCTTTGACTATTTTTCATTACTATGAATGTTTTTCAACTATATTGAACTCCAATTACGGATGTAAGGAAGAAAATCCTGTTCTTGATTAGCCATCCCCTGAGTTGATGCTGAACCAGAACAACCACACGCTGGAATAATGAATGGGGCACATGGACTCTTACTCCTATATCTGCAACAAGGAACATGAATGCCTCTGTCGCTTCTCACTATCCACTCAATGGAGATCCAAGGTGGTGTCAAGACTTTGAAGTGAATGGGAGTAGGTGGTATTTAGGTGGAAGATGTGCCTCAGTTTTTCCTCCAAATCCCACTTTTTAGAAAGCTTGCCAAGTAGTGATATTGAAGACCACACCTACAGGTACTTATGACCCAGACCTTACATCTGCCACATGATTTCTCTCCTTCCTTTCTGATATTCACTCATAAGTTGCTTTGCTCTGTTTATTAAAATCTGGCCTTATTAATTCAGCTGGATTTGACTTATTGCATTAGTGGAGAAATCCCCCTAAACCAGGGATTCAAAAATGCTTATCAGGTAGAGTCAGTAAGATCAAGAATTCAATGAAACTTTGGTGTCATAGTGAGTTTAAGTCTAGTTTAGATTAATTGGAAAGAAAGAAAAAAATAAAACAATTCTGCAAAGTTGTTCTATAATTTCACTGTGACACACACATACACACAAACACACTGAGAGACAGAGAAAAACTCATGTAATTCACATAATTGAAAGTAAAATAAGTGAATTTTGTAATTTTAAGTGTTATTGAAAACATATTTTTTCAACCATATATTCAGATTATTTTGTTCCTTCCCCAAGTCCTTTCAGTTTCATCCTCATCCCTGCACCCACCCAAAACCACACTATTTTGTTATCTCTTTCAATAGAAAACAAACAGGCAACTAAAGAAATTAATAAACATAAAAATACCATATTAGGTTAAATAAACAAACAGGAACAAATAAATAAGTCAAAAAAGCATGCATACAAAAGACAACACAGACACACACAAAAAAAAACCCAAACAAGAAAAACACAGAAAGCATATATATGCATAGATACACACTACTGAACTTTCAGAAATCTCATATAAACTCAAAATTAGAAACTATAAAATATATTCAGAAATATGTAAGGCAAGAAATTTTCAGACAAAGCAGTAAGACAAAAACTCTCCAAAAATACCATTGTATTCATTTTTCTGTTGTCCATTTTCTTGAATACTTGAGCGATTTTTGGTTATGGTCTGCATATCATGGAGAAGGCCTTAAGTCCAATTAGATAGGAACTGATTACTCTCACAAGTTTTGTAAAATAAATGTTTTAAAAATAATTTTATAAAGTGTGACTTTGAATTGGTGTGATGGCTTAGTGATGAAGAACACCTATGACTTTTGCACAGGATTCAAGTTCATTTCCCAGTACTCAGATCATGTAACTTACAATGGCATGTAATTCTAGCTTCGGGGACCTGACACCCTCTTCTGGCCACCACAGGCACCTGTATACACACACAAACACACACACACACACATGCACACACGCACACACAGTATCTTAGAGGAAATCAAATATCTGTTATTTAAGATACAATTTATTATGCAATGTAATGTTTAATCATATTCTTTAATTTTTAAAATTCTTGTCTCATGTAAGAAATTTTCATTTCTTTTTTTATAAGCTCATGATTTTCACTTTTTTTTCTAGAATTAAAGTGATCATATATTTGCTTCTTATACTTTTATTTTGTATTTTTAATTTCATGGCCTAATAAAAACCAACTTCTTATTTTCCTTGTATAAAGCATCATTTATCTTATTATTGTGTGTGTAGCATATGTGTGCATGTGGAATTACACTCACACTTGGTGTTTGTGGAGGGTGAGAGTGAATGTCAGATGCCTATTGTTTTCCCATTTCTGAATTTTTTGTTTTTGACAGTATCTCACAATACAGACCAGATTGGCCATAAATACACAGAGATCCACTTGCCTCTGCCTCCCAAGTGCTGGCATTAAAGTTATGCACACCACAGCCCTTAAAAACGAAGCCAAGAATGATCAGGAGCTCATATCTCCTGCCTCCTACTCTGCAGCATGTCTTACCTTCAACCATCACCACAGCCAACACCAACTTATATTTTTAGACAGAGTATGGAGTGGAAGATAGACATCACTTCAGCTTTTTTGGTGAGTCAGCAAGACTCAGAGATCATCTCTGGGGTTATGTGTCACCACACCCAGTCAAACCTTTCAGTCCCTGAAAGAACAAATACTTGTCACAACTAGCTTTAACACCCTCAAAAATGCGTATTGATTTTTTTTCAAAGCAGAATTCCCTGTTTTACCTCAAGCATCATGCATCACATAGGCATTTTGCCACATCATAGAATCCTTTCTTATATAGAAGATATGTACATGCATGATTATTTAGCCAGTATGGTGAATCCCTTTAAAATACTCTTGTTTTCACATGTTTTTTCTTGGGTCTAAAAATAATTTGCTTGAGAATATTTCATTTCAAATGCTAATCTCAATATCCATGGTTGTGCTTTCATTATTTACACCCAAGGAATTCTCAAAAATAAAAAAAGAAATTAGGAAACTAGAGGTTATACCATTCTGCATGTGCGGGAATGTGGTCCACACATTTATTACTTAAGATGGTGACCTAAAGAAGTCCTACTACAAAGAGAAAGCAACAGTGACTCCCACAGTATCATTTTCTTTTCACAGCAACATTTCCCATTGAGGTGAGGTTTCACTTACTCTTTGGTGTAAATAAAAATTCCTATCCACATCATTTTAAAATAACATATTTGTGAATTAGTAGGAATGGAGTTTTAATTTTAGAACATTATTTTATAAGAATTATTGTTTGCGTTCTATCATATCACAGATAATAAGGAAATAGACTCCTTAGAACTAACTGTCATTGAAAATATTTTAGGTCAGATGGTTGAGGAGAGTTAGGATTCTATGCTAGGTATACCAAATGCTATTATATCCTACAAAATATATCCTATCAAACCATGTATCATTAGACAAATGCTATTACAAAATTATTGTATTTTATTTGTCTGATAATTAATGATACAGTAGTAATCATACATTGTTATAATTCTGTACATATCTTAAACAGTTGTTGCTTATTAGTGTAACTCTCAGTTCACATTTAAATATTTATCTAAGGCTACAAGTACAGGAGGTGGCATCAGTAATACAGTAGGTTTAGAAACTCTAAAAGATAAATTGTAAGCACCTGTTCAACATTTTCAAAGCCAAAGTTAATGAAAAATAAAACATTTAATTTAATATTGAATTTAGAAACTGTATTTCTTAGACATTATTTTTTGTTTTGTTTTTTTGTTAGCCTACTGCCTTATGGACAATGAAATCTGGAAGCTAATGAAAGAAAAAGTTCTAAAACTTTTGGTCTAAGCACACGAAAGTAGTTTTCTATGTTTTGTGTCCAAAAAAATTACTAGAGGGATAGATATGGCAAGGCAAAGATTTCTACCTAATTCTGTTCATGTGAGAGCCTAAAACCTTCAGTTGTGTCCTTTTCTTTAGCTAAGAATGAAAAACACATAAACACACACAGAGAGACAGAGAGACACTATAAACACACATGTGCAAGCATTCACATACCTCAATCAAAGTAAAAAAATTAAAAAATAAAATCATGGAAATATGAAGCTTGAATTTTATAGCAAGATATTGGCAATGTTTTGTATGGGCAATGGAAATTAATAAGTGGTCCCTAGTTTGGGATACTGTCAATTATATTTTGCATTTTATACTTAGTCACTAGTATTAATTATTGTCTTACTACATTAAACTAGAAATATTTTCTTCACAATTTTTTTCATAAATGTGTTTTTGCATGTGTTACAAAAAGAAATGTATGTAGATGCCACAGGATAACATAAGGTGTTATTACTCAGTAAACCCATCCAATTCCTGTGAGTCAGAGATTCTCTTTGGTTTAGAATTTACATTTTAGGCTAGACTGAACACATGGCACTCTCCCTGACTCTACCTCCCTGGCATTAGAACTACAAGTAGATGCCACATACACTGGTACTTTTACTTGAGTTCTATACGCCAAACTCCAGTGCCTATGCTTGCAAGATCACTGTTTTACCAACTAAGCTACTTCTCAAGCTGGGACTCTTCCTAATTTCCTCCTTAGGGTATACTATTGCAGTTTTTCCTCTAGAAAGCACCTTGTTTTGATCAAACCATTGGGGCAGGTGAGAAGATCCTTCAAACCACCTTATTAACTGGTACTACCCAGTTAAGTTTGGACTACATTAAGACTAAACAACTTTCTTGGATATGTGTCCCTTTCCTTCATAGCCTTGATTTTTCACTAGAAGTGCTGATACAATATTGAATCACAATTCTACCTCAGCATGGTTTTTACTTGACTGCTTTGGTTTATGTATTTATACCTTACTTCCCACTGTCGTTTTATCACATAGTACATGAGGAAATGCTTTTACATACAATGTATTATATTGCTTTTCTTGAAAAGAATTTGAAGAAGTCTATGACTGATTGTATTATTAATACTCATCTAACATGATTTTTTTCTCCTTTGAGCATCATTATATATGTTGAAAAGCTTTAATTTTGTTCATAATGTATCTTTCCATATTTCACTAAGGAACATCTGCATCAAAGGAATTACTAAGGAACATATCTTGCTAAGATCTTAACTCAATAAACAGTGAGACAGATAAAGTGTATTTCATATTCACATATCAGAAAGAATAAGAAAACATTTTGAATTTTTCTTCAGCTTCCATTGTGTAGAGAATAGTACTTCAGAAAAAAGAATGTAGCCTTCTGAGAAAATGAAGGCATACTATCATGTAATTAATTCAACTATAAATTAAATATTTTTAACCTTGAAAATATATTACTATCTCAAAGGCAACCTACAAAATTAATATGCAGATGCATCCCTATAAATTCTATATTTAAAGAACTCAGGATGATTCATAGATAAGAAAGTAAATTTAAGGACATTTAAATAAACAATTTGTACATCTCTGTCTCAAACAAACCTCTTCTTACATCAGGAATCTCTTTTCATCGTGTGACATGTAGTCAGGAAGACTTGGATCTCTTTTAAGTCTTCTTTTTAGGAGGGATGTCTGCTGTATGTTCTGAATGTATCACTACAAAAGTCTATACATTTCCTTCATGAACACTCATGCAAATAGTCAACAAAATACTGGCAAACTGAATCCCAGAACACATCAAAGATCTCATTCGCCATGATGAAGTAGACTTTATCCCAGAGATGCAGGGATGGTTCAACATAAAAATCTATCAATGTAATCCACCACATAAACAAAATGAAGAAAAAATACATTGTAATCTGAGTAGATGCTGAGAAAGCCTTTGGAAATATCCAACACCCCCTCATAATAAAAGTTTTAGTGAGATCAGAAATAAATAAAACATACCTAAACATAATAGAAGGAATATACAGCAATCCAACATCCTGTTTCAAAGAGCTGCTAGTTCTTCCCAGCCAATTAGCCCCAAAATAATCACACAGAAACAGCATTATTTAAATCACTGCTTGCCCTATTAGCTCTAGCTTCTTATTGGCTAGCTTTTACATCTTATCTTTATTAATCTATGCAACAGCATGAGGTCGTGACCTATCAGCAAAGTTTCAGCATGTCTGTCTGCAGCAGTGACTCCATGGCTTCTCTCTGACTCCGCCTTCTCCCTCCCAACATTCAGTTTAGTTTTACCTGCCTAGATCTGATCTACCTTATCAGTCTAAGACAGTTTTCTTTTTGCATTAATGGTAACCACAGCATGCAGAGTGGAATCCCACATCAACAGCCAGTATTAAAGTAAATGGAGAGAAACTCAAAGCAATTCCACTAAAATCGGGAACAAGACAAAGCTTTCCATTCCCCATATCAATTCAGTATTGTGCAGGAAGTTCTTATTAAGAGCAAAAAGGAAGATCAAAAGGATGCAAAATGGAAAGCAAGAAATCACAATATTGCTATTTTAGATGATAGGATGATATACATAAGTGACTCCAACTGCTACACCTGATAAACACATTCACCAAAGTGGCTGGATATAAAATTTACTGAGTAGCCCTCTTATATACAAATGATAAATGGGTTGAGAATGAAATAAGAGAAAAAACACCCTTCAAATTAGTGACAAATAATATAAAATATCTTGGAGTAACTCTAACCAAGCAAGTGAAAGACATGTATAATAATAATTTCAAGTGTTTGAAGAAAAAAATTTAAGAAGATATTAAAGCATACAAAGCCTTCCATGCTCAAGAATCAGTAGGATTCACATGGTAAAAATGGCCATCTAACCTAAAGCAATCTACAGTTTCAGTGCAGTCCCCAATAAAATCCTAATACAATTTCCTTACAGAACTTGAAAGAACAATTTTCAACTTCATAAGGAAAAAATGAAAAACACAAAATAGATAGAACAATCCTGTACAATAAAAGAATTGCTAGAAGTAACACCATTTCTGATTTAAGGCTGTACTACAGAGCAATAATAATAAAATCTAAATGGTATTGTCATAAAAACAGACAGGTCTAACAATGGAACTGAATCAAACCCAGACATAAATCCAAACACCTATGGATAGCTGAGTTTTTTTGAAAACAAAACAAAACAAAAACTGAACACAAAAAGCAAAATTACACAGTGGAAGGAAGATTAACAACAAATAGTTCTGGCACAACTTTATGTCTTCATGTAGAAGAATTCAAATACATACATATCTATCATCCCACACACAACTTAGGTCCAAGTAGATCAAAATATCAACACAAATTCAGCTAATATGAACCTGATAGAAGAAAAAGTGGGAAATAGCCTTGAATGCATTGGAACATTGGACAACTTATGGAACAGAATACCAATAGCATAGAAACTAAGACTGGCCATTAATAAATGGGACCTCATCAAGATTAGAATCTTCTGTAAGGCAAAGGACATGGTCAACAGATCAAAATATCAGCCTACAGAATGGGAAAATATCTTCAACAGCCCTCCATCCAACAGAGGACTGATCTCTAAAATACATAAAAAACTTAAGATTAAATATAAAAAATAATCCAATTAATATGGGTACAGATCTAAACAGAAATTTTCCAACAGAAGAATATCATATAGACTAGAAAAACTTAAAGAAATGTTCAATATCCATAGCCATCAGGGAAATGCTAATAAAAATGTGATACCATCTAACATCAGTCATAATTGCTAAAATCAAAAACACCAATGATAGTTTATATTGAAGAGGATATATGGCAAGGGGAACATGCCTCCACTCCTGGTGAAAGTGTAAACTTGAACAATCACTTTAGAAATCATTATGAAAGTTTCTCAAAAAAATTACAAAGCAACCTTTCTCAAGACCTGATGTGGGAAGGTCATTTGTCTATCTGTTTCTTTTATTGGTTAATTAATAAAAAAAAAACTGCTTGACCTGATAGGTCAGAACATACGTGGCTAGAGTAGACAGAAAAGAATGCTGGGAAGAAGGAGAGTGAGAGAGATGTGATGGAGCCAGCCGCCAGGTCAGACATGCTGAATCTTTCCCGGTAAGTCACCACCTCGTGGTGCTACACACATTAATAGAAATGGGTTGATCAAAATGTGAGAGTTAACCAGTAAGAGGTTGAAACTAATGGGCCAGGCAGTGTTTAAATGAATAAAATTTGTGTGTTGATATTTTGGGGCATAAGCTAGCCGTGCAGGAGCTGGGTGGGATGAAAAGCAGGCCTGCTCGCCTCATCACTACAAAGACCCCACTGTATCAGTCTTGGGCATATACCCAAAAGACAGTCCATCATACAGTAAGGGCACTTCCTCATCTATATTCATAGCAGCTTTATTTGTAGTAGTCAGAATCTGTAAACAACCTAGATGCTACTCAATCTGAGACTGGATAACGAGAATGTGTCACATGTATACAATGGAGTATTATGCAGCTATTGAACATATTGACATTAGAAAATTCAAGGCTAATGGATGTAACTAGAAAAAAATCATCCTAAGTGAAGTAACACAGACCCAGAAAGCCAACCATGCTAGGTACTCACTTATAAGTAGATATTAGCTATAAAGTAAAGGACAACCATGCTACAATTCACTGTTGCAGAGATACTGGATGACATGGATCTCCTAGAAAAGGGAAATAGAAAAAAATCTCTTGAAAGAAATGGGGGTAGATAAAATGGTAACATGAAGGATCAGGTTATGGGTGATGGATGGGGAGTATACTGAAAGACAGGACTAGAATGGGGATACATTTCAGGATGATGTAGAAACCTCAGGTAAGGGAAATGCCCAGGAATCTACAAAACTCCTAGTAATGGATACATAGCCTTAACTGACCATTTACTGTGACTGGGTAGGACTTCCCATGGCAGCATTGGATTGCCAGCTCAGTCATACAATTTTGAATTCTGTCCTGCCTATGGTATATGGAAGGTAAGGGTGGCATGGAGCTTGTGGGAATGGCCAACTAATGATGTGTCCAGGCTCAGACCCATACCAAAAGAGTGAGCCTATTGCTCTTCCAGAACCCAGAGCCTGGATAGTGCAGAGACCTTGGAGAGAACCAAACATGACTGGATTAAACAAAATAATGTCAATGCTTGATGCCTAAAAATATTCTGAAATTGTACTCCAATTGTCATCACAGAGCCTTTATCCAGTAACCAATGGCAACTGATGCATAGACCCACAGCCAAGTATTGGGGCAAGCTGGAGGGATCCCACTGAAGACAGATATGAATAACTGTGTGAGCCAGAGGTGGGGAGGGGGCTGGGGCAAGTATATCACAAGAAAATCCACAGAAACAACTAAGATGGCCTCATAGGCACTCACAGAATCTGGGATTTTGCATGGAACAGATCTTAGCTCTCTACATATGTTTGACAATTGTGTAGCTTGGTGTACCTGTGGGACTCCTGCAGTGGGAGAAAGAGCTGTCTTTAATGCTTTGGCTGGCTTTTGGGAACATATCCCTCATAATGAGTTGCCTTACTCATCCTTAATTCAAGGGGAGATGCTTAGTCCTATAGCAACTTGATATATCTTATACCAAGCTTTGCCAATACCCACGAGAGGCCTGCCCCTTTCTGGACAGAAACAGAGGAGGAGTGTATTTTGGGAGTGTGGACAGGAGAGGGAATAGGAGGAGAGGAGGGAGAGAAAACTGTGATCAGGTTGTAAAGTAAATAAATTTAATTTAAAAAAAAGTCTATACATAATTTTCATGGTTATACCTATATTCTTTCCCTTTCCTGTTAAGTTTTGCCTTGCATATATTTTGTTCTTGGGGTAAAAGAAAAGAATAATAAAAAAGATAAGGTCCTTTAAAGTAAGTTACAGGCTGTCAAGAAGTCAGTGGAGATGAGAGCATGAGGGAAGGAGATGGTCGAAGAGGGAGAAGGATGGAGAGGGAGAGTAATGAAAGAGATCTTGATAGAGAGAGCCACTATGGGGTTAGGGAATTTCTCAAGAATCCACAAGGATCCTACCCTGGAAAAGGTAATAGAACTGATCTTCCCCTGTTGGTAAATATTGGTAAATACCCCAACTATCACCATAGAACCTTCATCCAGGAACTGATGTAACCAGATGCAGAGATCCATAAGCAAGCAACAGACAGAGCTCTGAGTATCCATCCAATCAAAGAGAGAGAGGAAGGAACTTATGAGCAAAGAAGGTCAAGATCGTGATAGAGATATCTACAGAGACAGCTGAAACAATTCGTGGAAGCTCATGAGCTCTAAACTGACAACTGCAGAATCTCCATGTGACCGAACTAGGCCCTCCTTCCATATGTGGAAGATAGTAGTGAAGCTTGGACTATCTAAGGAGTCCCTGGTAGTGTGACCAGGATTTATCCCTGATGTATGAACAAGCTTTTTGGAACTTATTTCCTATGGGGGATGCCATGCTTAGCGTTAATGCAGGAGAGGGGGAGAGGGTCTTGAAACTGCTCCAACTTAATATGCCAAAGTGTTGACTCCCCATGGAAGCCCTTATACTTTGAGAGGAGTGGATGGGGTTTGGGCTGCGGCAGAGGTGAGGCTAGGGGGGGGGTGTATGGGACAAGAGGTAGAAGAGGAAACTGGTTGTAATATAAAATGAAATTTAAAAATAGATAAATAAATAAATAAATTTTTTTTTAAAAAGACACAATGTGTGAAATTCTCCAGGTAAAAATGGGGCAGAGACAGAGCATATAGTCTCATTTTGTAGTCACAATGTGCCTTCAAGTTGTCCTCTACCACCATTCTTATTATGCTGTTATGTTTTGTCCTATTTATATTAAGGAATAATTATCAATAAAGGTTAAATAGATATAAATTTAATGTGTGTTAAAAGATTTGAATTCTTTCAGTGAGGGAAAGCCAGGTGTCCCAAGGAACACAAAGCATATTTCCCAACAAAGATCCATGTAGAGACGAAAATAAATGTGCAGGAGAGGCACAGTCGAGTTATTTTACACTAAGGAAGTAAATTTAAACAGTACCTATACTAAAAGTAATGTACTAGTCTATTACAATAAATTCTTTTCGTAACATGAACGGGGCCTGCTTGATGGGGTTTCTGTCCCATCTGGTACCCCACAGCCAGCAAGCCCCAAAGAAAATCACACAGAGATCTCTGTAAGTTATAAAGCTGATTGGTCCATTAGGTCAGGCTACTTATTAGCTCTTGTAGCTTATATTAACCCAGGTCACATCCTGCTTCTTTGGAGTTTGGTCAGGAGTGGGAGGAATCAACTTCCTCCTTCCTAGAATTCTCCTGTTCTCATTGCATCATTTCTACTTCCTGTCTGGTTTTCCTACCTATACTTCCTGCCTGGCCAATTAGCGTTTATTTAACACATGATTGACAAATTACAGACAATTCTCCAACACTTTTTATGTTATCTGTAACTTGTAAAAATACTAATGTCTCTATAGCATCAGGTGCATGCATAAGTCTAATAAGAATATATAAACTGTGATTAGCACCTGGTAATTATTTTCATTTTTCAAAATTTAATTTTCCTTTGATTCTTTTCCTCTCATACAACACTAAACATTTGGGGATTTCAAAATTCTACAAAAAAAGAATTGTCCAATTTTTCACATTCCAGCACCAAACTATGATTTATGCTACCTGCCTACTTTAGTTCACTCCAAGGTTTAGGTTTACTGTGTTACAACTGATCTGGTACAGCAATCAGAAACAACCTGCTTCTCAATTTCAGTTTGTTCTGAGATTCCCCACTGACTTCTGGCAGATTTATTATGTGCACAGCCATAACCTTATGCCTTTAATATCAGATGTGATTTTTTTTACTAGCATTTACATTTCTTTCATAAGATCTACACATCAGTATTTTCAATTGTCTATTTCAAATCCTGACATAATATTTTCCTTAATTTGCACTGCACTATGATTTTACTGAGTTCTGTGGCTTTAAGTCTAACCACTACTAATAGCTTTGACAAAGTTCTACAGATCTTTTTCATGGCATGTAAATAGAGTGTATTGTATTTTACAAAAGAACTCTATTGACATGGAATTCCATACAGTCAGTTTATACATCACATAGGCCTTCTTTCTAGAGTTTATTCTCAAAAATTCTGAAAATGACAAATGCCATTTAGGGGAAGTAACTAGAAACTGTGCAAAAAATCATTTGTAGTATTTATAATTTATAACTGCGTAAATTGATTGAATAATCACAATTTCAACTAACACAGTAAGAGTTTCATTCCAAGGAGGTATTACTTGATGGGATGCCTGTTCTGGACTCTCACCTTTAGGCACTTAAGGAATAGTGAAGATCCGTGCTAGAAATGATTAAGAAGGGATGACCATGGAATTGCATTTTTCTGTTCAAAGTTTTATGGAATATACTTAGGAGACAAAAACATAAAAATTTCTGGAAATATCAGTTCTATAAAATGGGGTTTAGACAAAAGCTTAAAATTTAAATTATATTAAATATATGTGCATATACATTTAGAAGTGACTAAAGAATAGAAATGGAGGGGTGATTTACTAATTCTCTAGTAAAAGAAAAATTTTACTCATAAAAATTTTGAGAAAAAATAATGAAATATATTTTATTTTACCTACAGGGGTTTCTGTAGAAGCATAAAATGATACTTTTATAGCATAAAAACAAAAAGTGCCACTTAATATTGAAATATGAATTGCTTTTATCATTAAAATTTAACAGATAGATGAATGTTATTCAGAGATAAAACAAAGTTGCTAAAATGTAGCCAAGTAGAACTATTGCAATGATATTTTATTTTGGAAGTATTTTTTCTCTTTTGCTCCTAGCAACTTTTTAGAAATATAATTGAGAGCTAATAATCACAATTGCTTTTATAAATATAATTACTTTTAGGATTATAAACAGGTTATTTGTTCTTGGACATGTATCAGTTAACCTTCATTGTTATTTTGGTTGATTTTAGAATCATCATGGAAACATGTCTCTGGAGTTACCTAAGAATATTTTTGCAAGAAAGCCTCAATGGAGATGGGCCAACAGACCTAGGCTGTCTAAGCAGCATATGTTAACTGAGAACTAACATTCATCTCACCCTGCTTTCTTTTTTTTTAAATTTATTTATTTATTAAGGATTTCTGCCTCCTCCCCACCACCTCCTCCCATTTCCCTCCCCCTCCCCCATGAAGTCCCCCTCCCTTATCAGCTCGAAGAGCAATCAAGGTTCCCTGACCTGTGGGAAGCCCAAGGGCCGCCCACCTCTATCCAGGTCTAGTAAGGTGAGCATTCAAACTGCCTAGGCTCCCCCAAAGCCAGTACGTGCAGTAGGGTCAAAAACCCATTGCCATTGTTCTTGAGTTCTTAGTATTCGTCATTGTGTCACCCTGCTTTCTGACGAGAGATGCAACATGACTAGCTTCCTCATACTCCTTCTGCCAGAACTTCCTCCCATGTTTAACTGCAGCCTCAAGTAATGAGACAAAAAGGAATTCTTATTTCCACAGTCATAATGATCTCAAAGCAAAGAACAAACCAAAATAAAGCCATAAAAGATGAAGAAACTTGTGTAGGCTGAGGAAGATTAAGTTACAGAATGGTAATATTAATATCAAATATGATTAATATTTAAATATTATATTTCCTTTACAAATATACCTTGTGGCTTTAGAAGACAAAAGTAAAAATTTTAATTCAGTTTGAACACTCATTTTTCCCTAGAGGTCAATGTTACCACAGATATATAACTTAAATACTAAAACTCATATACTATATGAGTTATAGTTAAATACTATAACTCATTTACTTGTTTAAAGATTAATTCTTATAGGTTTCTTATATGCTAATTCCTGATCTCTTTTAGTAATTTGTTTAATTATTTTTATTACTTAAATTAAGCTAACCAAGAATTTAGTTTCATGATTTTTTTTCACGTAAAATTTTGTTTTCTACTTTCATGCCTCTAAGTTTTCCCCATATTTTCTCTCTCTCTGGTGCCTTTACACCCTCAGTAGTCTCTTAGCTTTACAGAAAAGTGAAGTGATTTCTTGTCGGGAAAAAAAAGAAATATATTTGGAAAATAATATATTAAGCAAGGTGTCTTCATATCAGAAGTACAAATACCATGCATTTTCATCATTTGTAGATTCATTTAAAATCTTTATGCATGAAAATATGAGTGTGTGATACATCATATAGATATAAAACCAGATAGGAGACCCAAAAAGGGAAATAGAACACAAGGGGTTTGGAAGGTCAAAAGGTAATGTAATATGAAATATGTTTTTTATTTCTTATTTATATAAATCACACTTACAATGTTTTGGCACCTTTACATTTTTTAAAAATATGTCTGCCATTTTTTTTTTAAATATCTGTGTGTGTGTATGTATATGTTTGCACAGCTATTAGTGAGTGCAATACCACTAGATAACAGTAGGGGGTGTCAGATTTCCTCAACTAGAGTTAGAAGCAGTTGTAAGCTGCCTGATGTTGGTGCCACTGAACCATGTCTTGTGCAAGAGTTGCCAACATTTTCAATCACTAAGCTATGTGTCTGGCTCCAAACACTGATGTCTCTTTGATAACATGGTCTTATTTATGTATTGCTTTGACCTTGTTGACTGAAGGGATGTAAATGGTCAAAAGAAATATCACCACTCTAAGTTTTGAGTGAAATAAACTATAATATTTTTCATTCCTCTTAAACTCTCTTACATGAAGTTTGCAATCTTGCAATTACTACTCCTCTGAGTCTCTTAGTCATGTGGACATATTTGTAGCTGAATACAGGGTTAGCGTAACTCACAATCACAGCTGTTTGATTTTCTCCAAGGCTTCTTTTAATGTGACTCATATGTACTTACTTTTACGTTTTCTCTGAGTAATTCCCTTTTGGCAGCTCTTTTCCAAATTGCTACCACTTAGGGTAAATTAACATTCCTTACCCATTAATTATTCTGCTCCGTGATTATTTCATTAAACACTTTTGTTAAGAAAAACACTGTGGGATATAGCTGGAAATAACCATAGCTGCCTTAGCACTGACTGTGCGAAACAGATTTAGCAACTCAGGAAACTCCTGTGCTTCTACAATTTGTACGTATACCACAGATCAGTGTAGCTCTCATCTGGTCTCAAGGAAGCCTGGGGAGCTAATGGAGACTATTCACGAAGACCATTCCTTGTCATACTGCAGAGAGCCACTGACCACGGTGTGACCACATTTATAGCACCACTTCTATATCTAAGACTCAGGAGATGTGTGGGAAAGAAGAGTGAATGAAAAGACTGTAGGAGTCAGGGGACCAAGAAAGAGTCTACGAGCTTATGCACCCATAATACTACAACCAAATGGCTGCCTAAATAGGAGGCAAACAATAAAAACATGAATAAATGTACTAATAGGAATAGGAGAACTCTCAATGGGACCCTATTCTTAGACAGTACCAGGTAACTAAGGATGGGTGATAGAGAAAGAATTCAACATCCACAAGGATGAGACTTTTAATTGCTTAACCAGTTTGAAGTGAATAGCCCTGGAGTAGTATACATACAAGTTATATTAAACAAACTCATTAAATTGAGTTTATATATTTATTCATTTCATATATATAATAAAAACAGTTAAAGAAAAAGTGAAAAGAAATTTGAGAGGAAGTGGCTGGAGCAAGAAAAGGGAAGGGAGGGAATGTTCTAATTACATTTTAATTTTAAAACATAATTTAATAAAATAGATAAAATGAAACAATAGTTCCTTTTGAAGGTATTCAGGGGATGCATAGTAATTCTACAATTTAAATGTTTGGAAATTATCCTGTCATCTTGATGGATTATTTGTATTAAATCGATTATGCCGACCTTAAGAAACCTTCCGATCTAACATTACTTTGCATCAAGAGCCAGGGAGGAACTCAATCTGTTAAGTCCAGTGCCAACACAGAAGCCTAAGGACAGGAGTTCACCTGAGGAAAACAAGCATCTGTGCCTGCTACATAAAGTCACCAAGTCTGCATTTGTTTGGGCTATGCTAAACCATCTGCTATATAAGACAAATTGATCTGTCCAAGCTAGACTATACAATTGGATGATGGAAAGTTACCAATCAGTATTAAACGTGGAGAAAGAAACTAAAGAAGAAACTGAAGTTAGAATAATAATAGTCCCATGATGCTGATGAGCCTGGAGAAAATGAAGGTTACAATGCTGCCTAGTAAAAACCTTAAAACAAAATTGCATAAAAAGAAAAATACCCACTATTCTATAGCGAAGATGGTAACTCCTGATTAAAACTGTATTATAACTTCTACAATCTACAGAAGCAGAGGAATTTGAAAGATTCTAACACAAAGAAATATTAAATATCTAAAGAAATAAAAATGCTAGTTATTAATGAGTATTACATATCATGTATATGTATTAATAGGTGCATAAATATGTACAATTATATGTAAATTTTAAATGTACATATTAATTTATATTATATAATTATATCATATGTGATATTACTTATGCAACATTCTATATCATATTATTTAATTTGTATATTATGTATTATAAGTATATAAAAGACTGTTTACAATAAGAATATATAATGAGAGACTAACTTTGTCAAAAACAAAGAATCTTTAAACAAAGCACAGACATCCCATTTGATTATTTGCCAATAACTTTCAGAATGAGAAGCGGATACTAATGCTGGAGAAATTCCACAGTCCATAGCCTAAAAGAGAAACTTATGAATGCTTGTCAGTGGATTGTGTTATACTTACACCCCATAGGCTGTTTCTGTATTTTGTTAGGGCATATGTGTTACTAAACTCACTCCTCTACACGGAATCCTCAGGATGTGTTTTTAGAAGACCCACTAGAAACTCCTAGCATCTACCCACAGCGAAAAAAAATTAAGGTCATGGAAACCAGAAAATAAAAGCTTCCCCTAACCATAAAATGTCTTTCCATCACCAACTAGGCTCAAAATATGATAATGTGTCATGTACCAAAGAAGAATAAAAACCCTAGATCTGCTTAAAATCACAGGGAAAGGGTATAAAAATAATGCAAAATAAATTATGTTAATGAACTTACTTTGTTTTTTTTAAAAAATAGAAAGTACATCACAATACATTTGTTAAGTTTCCTTAGCTGAAACAGGATGAGCAATAAGTCAAGGATTTTCTATTTAAATGTTGATCAAAGTACACCTGCCTTCAGCCATTAAGATATGTAAGGATAATTGGTCAGCATTACCCAGGACCCAAAGTAATATTTGACTGAACACAGTACATATCTTGAAATTTTAAATGAACATTTTGAAAGAATTGGAAGAGAATGGGAAATATTTATAGAAATAGATATTAAGAAGTAGTTATATAGAGTATGTGAGTTGGTTAAAAAATGAAGTATTTGACTTTATTTAATCTCTTCTCCTTTTCAGATTATTATAGTTGGTAGTTTTGTGATATTTTCATTTGATTGTGTCTTGTCTTTATACTACTCTCCCTCTCTTCTCTCTTTCTCCTCTCCTATCCCCAACTTTTGAGATGACTTTCTGTTTATTTTTTATTCTCTTCTGTATCAAAGTAATCTATACCACAGAACTCATGCTTGTAAACACCACTTTTTATAGTGAGAAAACATTACGAATTGTAGAATTTTATTCTATGATAATGAAACCCAGAGAAAGATCTGCTTATGCTTTAAATATCAGTTATACACCTACTGGGCAGTAGACAATGCTTCTCTCCATATGCATTTCTATGTGATAATTCTTTTCTCTAAAGAATAGACAAAATGGTATATAAAGCTGAGCTGCATCAAACAGTGTAAAAGACATGAAAATAAAAAGTAAAATGATAGTTAGGGAGTGGGAGAAGGAAAGAGAGCAATTAGGGTGAATATTATAAAAATACATTATATTGGTTCATGAAAATGCTACATGAAGTAAATTATTATGCATGGCTAATATATGCTAATAAAAATCTAATGCCATTGTCTCTGAGTGAGTGAGTCAATGAAGGAAAGGAGATATTCTGAATACAATGGTCATTATATACCAGTGACGTGAATTGTAAAGAACCCATAGAGAATTGTGCCAAAGATTGTAGCAAAAGATCTTACTATAATGTATTTTCAACAAAAGAGAGGGAGCTATGATTCTGATTATATATTTGGAACACTTCTGTCAATCATCTTCTATTCTTTCCTTTCCCTATCTGCATATTTTTATCCCAGGAAAGCTTTTATCTGTCACTGAGCAAAATCAGTTTCTTTGATGCTGCCCCTGTATTCTTTATTTTGGGTATTGGTTGTTCTACATTTTGCACTTGTCTTACAGTTAAAATCGGTGGGATTTAATAGTTTTTTCCATATAATATATTCTGATCACAGTTCCACTCCCTTTTCTCTGCTCAGATCTTTCCAACCTTCCCACTTATTCAACTCTATGCTTTCTTTCTTTCTCTTAAAAAAACCAGGCAAATAAAAGACATAGACAAGAGCAAAACAATAGAAAATTAAAAAAATAGAAAGAGAGAGAGAGAGAGAGAGAGAGAGAGAGAGAGAGAGAGAGGCACAGGCACAGATAAAAATCTCATAAAACTCAAAATCAAAACTTTCTTCTTAAAGGTTCTCATTCTGAGACCACATTCCAGCTCCCCTTTCTCTTTATTTCTTATTAAACATCCAAATGAATTTTTATGTTCTCTTCTCATGACTATTGTTACACTCTATTTCTTCTTTCAGTTCAGGAACTGATAACTCAAAATCCACTGACATCTTGAAGGTAACTGTTCTTTATGTCTGTGTTCTATCCTAAATCCTCCTCTAATGCTACCTATATTCTTCCTAGGAGAGTTTTCTGCCCTTACACTGCCATTTAGGGACTTCTGATGATGTTAACATTTATTCAATCCATGCTCCAGACATACATTCATATTAATATTTTCCCTCTACTTCAGCACCACAAGCATACAGAAAACATTCCATTCAAGCAGTATAAGGGCACAAAACCACAGGAGCAAATTTCATGATTGCTATAAGAGCACAGCCTTATCCTTGAATCATACACACAGCTAAATGCAAAGATAGGTTCCAACTTTAAGTTCTCTTATGTTGTAGTGAAATTAAATATATAATTCAATATTACTTTTCTTTCTTTTTATTATTTATGACCTTTTTGTTTAGTTTTTTGTTTTGTTTTTCAAGACAGGGTTTCCTTATTTAGCCCTGGCTGTACTGGAACTTGCTCTGTTGATCAAGTTCTGCCTGTCTCTGTCTCCTAAATGCTGGGATTAAAGGTGTGTGCCACAATCCCTCAGCATGTTCCCAGTTTTGAACCAACTGTAGTCATTAATTATTACAAATGGAGTAACAGAACTTCATCACATCACAGATTTTTCATCAAAGTTAAAAGCATCTATTGGAACACTATAATATTAACTAAATAAATTTGAAATGAAAAATGAAACATGTCCCTGGCAAAACTGAAGCATGCATGGATAGCCCATTTATGTTGGGTTTCATGTTCTGAGTTGATGAGATTGACTGTGCAGGTCTCTTCCTCAAGGAACAGGTTCTACTGAGATACAAACTCAGATTGCTGGATTTAGAGTCCAGAGTGCTAACCATGACACCATAGAAGCTGGTACAACTAAATAAATCTACCACACAGTAAATGGAAAATATTGGTGACATGTGTATTGAATATGCTCATTAAAATAACATGTAAAGAATTTCCACGAATGTACTCTATAATGACAAACCACATAAATTTAAAAAACTAAATAGTTAAGTAAGCATTTCAAATACAAATGGTAAGTAAAATATATGTTGTTCTGGTAGGTTCTTCCTACCTCAGGTAGGTATCTTTCCTGAGGAAAAACACAACAATTAGCTGTGTAGTGGCAAATGGTCAACCTGAACATACATGCAATTACTTATACAGTTCAACAGGTTGTATTAAGGA
This sequence comes from Microtus californicus, assembly GCA_028537955.1. Lineage (NCBI taxonomy): Eukaryota > Metazoa > Chordata > Mammalia > Rodentia > Cricetidae > Microtus > Microtus californicus. The sequence continues at coordinate 123,386,228 of JAQJZF010000001.1, forward strand.
ATAATATGTTTGGGAAAATACATGCAAGTGATAAATAGTGAAAATTTTGATGGAGAAAAGGGAAGAGTATATAAGAGGGCTTAGAGGGAGGAAAGAGAAGATAGAAATATTGTAGTTAAACTATAATCTCAAAAACTGCAACAACAACAAAAATCACTCAAATAAACGAATCAATAATAATGACATTTTTAGATTAACGAGTGTTATTTTTATTTATTTATTTTACATGCCAACCATAGTTTCCTCTCTTTTCTCTCCCTCTCCCATTTCCTCCACCCACCTTTCATTAATGCTGCCATGAAATCCTCCTCATCTCCATTCAGAAAAGGTAAGACCTCCCTGGGAGTCAACTAAGTAAGGCATATCAAGTTGAGGCTAGACCAACTTCCTCCTCCTTGCATCAAGACTTGGCAAGGTATCCCACCATAAGAAATATGTTCCAAAGAGCCAGTTCATACATCAGGGAAATGTTCTGGTCCAACTGCTAGAGGCCCTTTTAAAAACTTTAAAAACTTTAGGTTATTTATGTAGGCACTTTAGTGCTATGAACTTTTCTCTTAGCACTGCTATCAAAGTGTCTTATAAGTTTGGGTATGTTGTGCATTCATTTTAATTGAATTCTAGAAAGTCCTTAATTTCTTTCTATATTTTTTCCTTGACCCAGGAGTGATTGAGATGAGCACTCTTCTATTTTCATGAGTTTGTAGACTATCTGCAGTTCTTGTTATTCTTGATTTCTAATTTTAAGCCATGGTGATCTGATAAGATACATGGGGTTATTCCTTTTTTTTTTTTTTGTATCAGTTGAGATTTGCTTTGGAAACAAGCATGTGTTCAGTTTTAGAGAAGGTTCCATGAGGTGCTGAGAAAAGGGTATACTCTTTTGTGTTTGGGTGGAATGTTCTATAGATGTCTATTAAGTTCATTTGAGTCATGACATCTGGTAGTTCTCTTATTTCGCTGTTAAGTTTCTGTTTCGCAGACCTGTCCTTTGATGAGAGTGGAGTCCTGAAGTCTTTTTGTGGCTTTTGATGTACCATTTAAGCTTTAGTAATGTTTCTTTTACATATGTAGGTGCTCTTCTATTTGGGGCATAGATAGGTGTTCAGAATTGAGACTTTGTCTTGTTAGATTTTTTTATGATGAGTATAAAGAATCCTTCTCCATCTCTTTGGATCAACTTTAGTTTTTGTTTTGTTTCATATTAGGATAACTACCACTGCTTGTTTCTTAAGTCCATTTGATTGGAAGATCTTTTCCCAAACCTTTACTCTAAGGTAATGTTTGTCTTTGAGGTTGATGTGTGTTTCTTGTATCCATTCTGTTAATATGTATCTTTTTATAGGTGAATTGAGTTCATTGATATAAGAGATATTTGTGACCAGTTTATTCATGTTATTTTTCAGGGGTAGTATTTGTGTGTTTCTCTTCTTTGGGTTTGCTCTTGTGATGTGTGAGGTTACTTGTTGCCTGTGTTTCAGTGTTTCCTTGGGTTGGAAGTTGCCTTCTAGTGTTTTTGGTAATGCTAAGTTTGGGGATATGAAATGTTTAAATTTTGTTTTGTTATGGAAAATCTTGTTTTTTGTCTATTGTGATGGAAAGCTTTGCTGACTATAGTAGTCTGGGTTGGCATCCACGATCTCTTAGTGTCTATAGACTAGTGCTTGAACTGGAATCTAGGAGCACATTTTTTGGGGAGGGATACCTTGTTTAGCCTAGTTATTGGGGGAGGGGTCTTGGTCTTGTCCAAGTGAAGTGTCAGAATTTGTTTAATCTCCATGGGAAGTCTTATTCTTTCTGAGGAGTAGATGGGGAAAGGAGGTAGGGAAAAGGTGGAGGAAGCAGAAGGGAAGGGAATGGGATAGCTACATAAAATGAGAGAAGATTGTATTAAAAAATCTTAATAAAAAAAGGAAAAGGAAATTACCTTTATAAAAACTTTAAGATTCTTAAAGTTCAGTGTCAAAGGCTTTGTGGAGAGTAATGGGTTCCATATACCATTAGTGAAACATTGACTTGGTTTAGCTAAGTTAAAAATCATTTGATAACTATGCAGAAAATATAAATAGGAGGTTCCTGTGACAAAGAAACTTAATTCCTGAGTTCAAATGTAAATCAAACTGTTTTCAATTTTGATTGTCGAGACATTTTTAGAGAAATATTTATTTAGCAATAGATAAAAATAATACCTGGAAGAGAATCAGTCTTTTAGGGAGATTTGAGCAATGCTGGTGAAAAGCTAAATAATCATATTTATTAGGGATAAATTTCAACAATCTGTTGTATAATAAGGTCACTAAAGTTAATGATGATATATACTCATGAAAATTATTAAAAGAGTAAATGCTACACACTTGCAGTGTTAAATAATCACTGTGGTAATAATTCAAATTTATCTGTGCCACAGTGTGTCTATGTTCATAAATATTGCATGTATACAATCCAAACTAAAGTTCTCGCTTGATTTCAAAGTATAAATTTAAAAAATGGAACAGGTCAGACTTGTCAGAAATCTAAATTAGAAAGAAGAGAAATAGACCTCAGCTACCAATAGTGATTTCTTGATATGACTTTTAATCATAATAGTTAAAAGAAGTTAACTACAAATTATGACATTTTCTATGATGTTATTTATTCAAATCTCTCTCTCTCTTTCTGTGTGTGTGTGTGTGTGTGTGTGTGTGTATGTGTGTGTGTGCATCTATGTGTGCATATTTAGGGGCTGGAGAGATGGCTCAGAAATTAAGAGCTCTAGCGTCTCTTTCAGTGGACCCTTTGTTCCCAGAACCAACCCAGGAACTCACAGCTGTTTGTAATTTCAGTTCCGGAAGATCTGACACCATGGTTTAGATTGAGTTTACCAGTTACATGATACACGTATATTGATTTCAGCAAACACTCACATATAAAATAAACTTTTTAATTATATATTTGTTTCAGGACTTCCTTAAGAAGACAAATATGTCTCAAAAACCAAGGGCATATACATTTAGGTGTTTGTCTCAAGAAGTGATAGGGTGAGGCCAATGGGAAATCTTTAAATTTTCACAATTTTATTTCATTTATACTGATATGATAAAACATAGATGCTAAGTTGTAAATGTTTAACATACCTATTTGTAGTTCTGTGTACTGTTTTTAAATGAATAATAAAATATAAACATATTGCCATTAGATTTTTAAATCTCAAGGGAAATAGTATTGATACCTAACACTGAAATCATCAGTTATGACAAAGGGATAAAAATAAAAATAAGAACAGGTCTATAAAGGTCTAGCCTTAACAGCCTTTACATATTCCAGGGTAGGAGCATATGGATTAGAAAAAGTAGGTAGGGGGAACAGAGAGATGAAAGAAAAACAGAAATATAGGATAGAAGCAGCAGGGCTGAAATATGATTAATACAAACTCTGGGAAAGATATTGAGGTTCAACATAAAGATATATAAAACAAAGCAGTCAGACACTGGCTTTTACCTAGACCTCAGTCGAAATGGTAATCCTGCCTCCAATAATCAGAGAATGAGACTGACTGAGAGCTGCTTCTTCCTGTTTAATAATTCTCTCTAGGGCTAATTTTAAAGGTGTGTACTGCCTAGTTTCCATTGAAAACTAGTGTGGCTACTGGGATTAAAGGTTTATATTATTAATACCTAGTCTGTAAGACTAATGAGTGGGACTGTTTTACTCTCTGATCTTCAGATAAGCTATATTTATTAAAATACAAATGAAATGGTACTACAGAAGATAATCCAATGAATACTGAATATGCTGGTGTATATTTTCTATATGCTTGTATACCCCAATTCAAAGAGGGGAGACGAGAAGAAGGCAAAGGGTTGCTTTAATATGACACAAAGAGCAAATGAGCAATTACCTCTTAATACCAGAAGCATCAAGCCACTATATCCTGAGCTAAGCATTCCATTGTTTTAGACAGGAAATGCATTGACTAAACCTTAGACTATGTATCCTGTAGGCAGTCACTTCCTTGATCAAACCAACTCTCATATCCTGAAGGAACAGGAATAGGCTTGAATTCTCTGACCTGGTTTCAAGGTGGAATGGATCCACATTTATGGGTCATCTCAATAACCAAAACACTAAGTAACCATACCCTAGATTAAGATATCTTCTTTGAAGGACCTCTGATTCCATCTTATACCTGTAAGAATAGCCAAGATTAAAAAAAAAAAAAAAGACCAAACAAACAGACAAAAAACTTATGACAACTTATGCTGGGGAGGTTGTGGGGTAAAGGGAACACTCCTGCATTGCTAGTGGGAGTGCAAGCTGGTACAGCCCCTGTGGATGTCAGTGTGGCAATTTCTCAGAAAATTAGGAAATAACCTTCCTCAAGACCCAGAAATACCACTTTTGGGTATATATCCAATGGATGTTCAATCAGTCCACAAGGACATGTGCTCAACTATGTTCACAGCAGCATTGTTTGTCATGTCCAGAACCTGAAAAGAATAAAAATTCCCCTCAACCAAAAAATGGATAAGGAAAATATGGTACATTTACACAGCAGAGAAAAATAATGATAACTTGAAATTTGCAGGCAAATGGATGGAACATCATATTTAGTGAGGTAACTCAGACCCAGAAAGACAATTATAATATGTACTCACTAATAAGTGGTTTTTAAATATAAAGCCAAGAAAACCAGCATACAAATCACAATCCCAGAACAATTAGGACACTAAGAGGACCCTAAGACATAATTGGATCTAATCTACAGGGAAAATAGTAAAAGACAAGATCTCCTATGTAATATTATGTATTATTATTCCTGAGAAGAATTGAGTCAACCTTTGCTTTTAATTTTTCATAACACAAATACTTCTACATATTAATATACACATACTAACTATATATGTATATATTATATACATTTATGGTCATATTTCTATATAAGTTATTATTCTTCCAGGGCATTGGAATATTAAGAGCAAACACAAAGGAAAGTATGATAATTTTTTATTCTTAGAAGGAAAGCAGGAGACAAATTAATTTCCTATATATCAGTTGCAATAAAATAGAAGTTCATGGGTTAGTTCTTTTTTGTTGTTGTTTTTAGAGACACAGTTTCTCTGTAGTTTTGGTGCCTATTCTGGAACTAGCTCTTGTAGACCAGGATGGCTTCAAACTCACAGTGATTTGCCTGCCTCTGCTTCCTGAATGCTTGGATCAAAGGTATGCACCACCATGACCTGGTTCACTGATTAATTCTAAACCTCAGTTGGCAGTTAGCAACTGTCTTATTTGAAAAGTAGCATAATACAGGTGTCTTTACCATAACTCAATATAATTTCATTTCTTATATAGTAAATGTGTCATAATTACTACCTGGTGAAAACTGCATAATAGAATTTTAAAAGGTTATTACTTAAGAAATTGATACAATTCAGTATTCATAAGTGTTTCTTTTTTCTAACTTGCTAAAATAACATCACAATAATATTTTCTTCAATATTCTGTTCATTATAACTCCATTTCTTTTATAAATAGGAAAATCTCATCTTCATTCACAATTTGACCCAATTCACAATTATTATTCTTGCAGTAATTTTTTATGTTTAATCTTTACCAACTTTAAGTCTTCAGTTTTGATCTAGACTTAGTCCATATGAACTTATAGTCTGCTTAAGATAGAGAACTCTTAAAAGGCATTTGATTGTGACTGTCTCTCTAGCAATGAACTGCATGGAACAAGTAGCCATAGTTGAAGAAAAAGTGCCTTTTGGTCCAAAAGCAGTAAGTTTTGTAACTATGTCTTGTTCAAGTAGAATACAGCCTTCTACATTCATTCTTACCAAATAACTTAAAGCGTCCAAGTTGAAAACTTAGAGTTTTTATTTATATTTAATACATATATGTGTATATATAATGTATTCTGTGTTCTGGGAATCTGGAGCTCATTTTACTTGAAAGAACTGGTAGCAATAGTTCATAGATTCTAACTTTAATGAAATACATAGTGTTTATCCTTCAATTGTCTTCAATCCCCAGACTTTGATATTATTTTTTCTGATCCAGAATCTCTCACAATCATCAATGATGCAATCAAGACTACTCATGACTGGTAGAAAATCAAATTCTGTGATGTAGATCAATTATTGTAACACATAACAGAATGTGGAAAGTAGAGAGTTTTCTTGTTTCTATGACAACCACACACAAAAATTTCTCTTTTCTAAGTAGACTCTAGAGAACAATGGACTTTTTGTAAGAACAGAGTGCAGAACTTTTAAAATTATTGTTGATTTTTTTATTTTTAAGAATAACTGATGCCAAAATAAATAAAGATTTATGCTCAATTTTATGTGATCATGTAAAGAAATCAGCATAAGTTTTTGACATTCTTATAGAAATTCTAATAGATATATATTATTTTTTTCACTTTATCTAATAAGAGACATCTGTGTTTTACAATATGATGTTCATTGCATCAATGCAGAGCAGCCTTCACCTAAGCATGCTTATGTAAGTTAAAAGAGTATGGGTAGTTATCATAGAACAATTATATTATTTATATTTCAGTGGTATAGACACAGGTTTGCATGTGTTTTAATGTATGTGTCCTAAATAGATGAAATGTATTTCTAATTAAAAACAAAAAAAATGTTTCTTTTCTTGAATATTTCTCATTCCTATCAAATATATTTCCTCCCACACCTGTCACAATGACATTTTCAGAGCCATGTAGTGGCAATTAACTCAATGCTAAAGCTGCTTACTGTACTCAGCAATACACTGCAATTCTAGACCATGTATATTTCTAAATCACATGGCACCTGCCAAGATTTCTTGTTTAATTAATGAAGTTCCTTCTCTTTTTCACTCCTTTGCATTGTGTGAACAGGCAAGGATGACTTGGCTTAGGAATTATCACACAATTATGTATTATAGATTGACACTCAGTATCCAGCCTAGAAACCCACATGCAATAATATATCAGAACCACTTATAATGAAAACCATGCACTTTAAAATGCATCTAGGATAATGATTCTCCTTACACTTTAAATGGAGCACATACTTCATACAAGTGCTTCTATCCTTTCCTAATTATTAAGTAGAACAAAATGAAAATCTCAAGCAGTCTTACTTTACAAGAGTAGAAACTTCATGAGGTTCATTGTAACAATGTTCTTTATGTATGTTGTGTATGCTTTGAGCATGTCACCCTGAGGTTTTCCAACACTCTCTTCGTGCTTGGGCATTTGTTATCTCCTGCACCTTTTAAAAATAAAAATACAAGAAGATAAAACAAAAACGAACATATGCAAACTGAAGGAAAATATAACAAGGAAAAGAAGATGAATGAGAGACCCCTTCAATTAAACACTCAGGAATTCCATAAAACCATTTAACTGAAAGATATAATATATACTATATAGATGGAGGACTTGGTACAGATCTACAAGGGCTCTGCCCTTGCCCCTTTGGTCTCTGAGATTTCATGTGAGCTTTGATCAAGTTGATTTAGAGGACCTTGTTTCCTTGGTGTCTGCCATATCCTCTGGCCCTTACACTGTGTCTCTTCTTCTCAGGGTTCTCTGAGCTCTTAGGGGATTGATTTGATAGAGACATTCTGCTTAAGACCAATGTCCCAAGTGCTCTCACTCTCTACATTGGTCTGGATATGCATCTCCACATTTGTTTAAATATGCTGCAGTAACAAGCTTCTCTGATGGTGAGAAAGGTACTAATCAGTAAATATAGCATAATGCCATTAGTCATTTAATTGCTACATTTTTAAAACAGTATTATTTGGTTTTATCTTAGGGATTTTGACTATTTAGTCTCAAGGATTTGTCACTGAAGTAGTGATGGGTATGGGTTTCAACTTGTGTGGTGGGCCAAAAGTCAAATCAGATATTGGTTGATTATTCCCACAAGCTTTGGGTCTTTATTGCATTGCCTTATCAGGCAGATGTCATTATTGTCAGAGAGTTTGTGTATAGTTTGTTGATTAAATCTTTCTCTTGGTGGCATGTAGAGTACCTTTCTGTACTAAAGACATTAGAACATAAGATAAAGTCTCTAGATAGACACCAGCTCCACTTTCCTGCATTTAGTGTATTGTATAGTTATTGTCTTCAGCAAATGAACCTGACTGTCAGTTTGTGGGAAGCAACCTATAGTCTTGGCAACAGTCTTGGTTGTTTTGGAATTACCTTGGGGACTTTTTGGCCAACAGCACAATTAAATATAGCCATAACCCAATCCCATGAATGGAAACTTCATTTGTTGACAACTGTTGTTCAGTTGGGATTCTGTCTCCCCATTTTTTTTGCAATTTCATTTATATATCTTTTATATATAGGAACCTTCTACTTTCTTAGGTCTCCATACTACACCTCAAATGGCTCTTAATTTACCTGACTTTACCTGTATTCTCCTTTGTCCCCCTCTTCCCTACCCCTTATCATTTGAGTCTACCATTCTAGCCCCACTCTATCAATCCATTAGTATCTATCAAGTCTATTTCCTTTTTCTAGGATAACTTATCTGTATCCACTAGTTTCTTACTCTATACTTAACGTCTATGGTTTTACATACTGTAGCTTATTATTAACTTAAAAGTTAATATGCACATAGGCATGAGTACATACTATATTTTTTCTAGGCCTGATATACATCATTTGGTATGATTTTTTTCTAGTTCCATTCATTTATCAGTACATTTTATGATGTCATGATATTTTGTTTTGGTTTTAATGGCAATATTATATTGTGTAAATATACCACAGTTTATGCATTCTTCTCTTCATGGATAACTAGATTGTTTCCAATTTCTGGTTATTATTGATACAGCAACAATGAATATGGTTGAACAAGTATCTCAGTGGAAGGATAAAATATACTATGGGTATATGTCCTAAACTTGTATAGCTGGATTTCAGGAAGTTTGAGTCCCCTCATCCCAAGGAACTGGCACATTGATTTACAAAGTGACTCTACAAGTTTGCACGCCCAACTGTAATGGATGAATAGTCCCCCTACTTAACATCCTTACCTGCAAAAGCTGTCACTTGTTTTACTTATTTTAGGCACTATGATGTGTATACTATGGGATCTCAAATAGTTATGATTTGTGTTACTTGTTGACTAAAGACATTGAACATTTCTTTAAATGTTTCCATCATTTGAGTTTCCTCTTTTGAGAACTCACTATTTAGGTCTGCATCCCATTTTTAATTGGGTCATTTGTTTTGTTTTTTACCTAGTTTTTTTTAATTCTTCATGCAATTAGGATATTTGTTCTCTATCATATCTGTAGTTGGTCAATATCTTTTAGCATTATGCAGGATTCCACTTCACCAAATAACAGTTTTTCTTCTTATAAATGGCAATCCTAGTTCCTTCTCCCTCTCCTCTTCCTGTTCCCCACACCTCCCCCCTTGGGGAATCAAAAGTCAAAAGTATGTCTCATCAGTTGTTGCAGGACCAACCCCCCATCTCCCATAGCTACACTGAGCAAGGTATACCTCAATAAGGATTGATTTCCAAGAACCATTTCAGGTACTAGGGATAAATACTGGTTCCACTGCTAGTGGTCCAACAAATTGCCAAAATTACACAACTGTCACCCATATGATGTGTCTAGTTCAGTCATATTCAGGTTCCCAAGCTGTCAGTCCAGAGTCAGTGAGCTCCAACTAGTTCAGGTCAGCAGTTTGTGTTGGTTTTCCCATTATGGTCTTGATCCTTTTATTCATATTATTGCCCTTCCTTTCTTTGACTGGACTCCACGAATGCAGTCCAGTGCTTAGCTGTGGATCTCTGTATGTTACTCTAGATGTTACTCCAACAGTTATTGAATGAAGGTTCTATGATGGAGAATTAAGGTAGTTGTCAATCTGATTACAGAGGCAGGGTAGGTAAGGCACCTTCTATACTATTGCTTAGATTCTTAGCTGGGGTCACCCTTGTGGATTCCTGAGAATTTTCCTAATTCCTAGTTTCTGCCTAGCCTCATAATGGTTCTCTCTATCAAGACATCTCTTTCCTTGCTCTTCCTCTCTGTTATCCCTCCATCTCAACCATCCTGTTCCCTTATGTTCTCTTCCTCCTTCCTCTTCTCCCCTCCTCCTCCCATTCTAAACTTGTTTATATGCCCCTCACACTCTCAATTTTCTCAGGCAATTATGTCTGAGATAATTTGTCTATTTCCCCCTCCAAATTTATTTAGAGTTGAATTTTGTGTGAGCTTATGAGTATGGATTTCATTTCAATTCTTGTAAATGCAGGTATCCAGTTTTGCCAGCACCATTTGTTGAAGATGTTGTCTTTATTTCTAGTTTGATTTCTGGCATCTATATATAAAAATAAAACAGACACACAAACAAACAACCCAAAACAGGTTTCCAAAAGCATGTGGAGTCATGTCTGGATTTTCAATTCAATTCAATTGTTCCATTGATCAACATGTTTGTTTTTGTGTCAATCGAGTGTTGTGTTTCTGTTTCATGGTTTGTTTTATTGTTAAATCTCTGTCATACAATTTCAAATTTGTGATGGTGATATTTCCAGCAGTCATTTTTTTGTTTAGGTTTGTTTTAGTTATATTGTAGTGTGTGTGTGTGTGTCTGTGTCTGTGTGTGTATTTCTGAACTTGTGTTATACTGGTGGTGATTATTGTTTGTGTTTCCTTGGATGTGGTTAACCTGTTTAGGTTACAGTTTTCCTTCTACTGCCATCTGTTTGGCTGAATTTGGAGAGAGATGCTATTTAAATTTGTTTTGTTATGTAACTTTTTAAAAAAAATGTTGTTATTGAACTATACATTTTTTTTCATTCTCCTCCCTTCCTCTCCCATCTTATTCTGCCCTCTCCCATGGTCTGAAAGCTCACAATTTACTAAGGAGATCTTGTCTTTTACTATTTCCCATGTAGATTAGATCCATGTTTATCTCTCTTAGGATCCTCTTTGTTGTCTAGATTCTCTGGGATCGTGAATTGTAGGCTGATGTTTCTTTGTTTATGTCTAAAAGTCACTTATGAGTACATTTATATGATATTTGTCTTTCTTGGTCTGGGTTTCCTTGTTTAATATGATGTTTTCTAGATCCATCCATTTGCCTTCAAATTTCAAGATGTCATTATTTTTTTCTGCTGTGTAGTCCTTCATTGTGTAAATGTACTACATTTTCCTTATCTATGCTTCAGTTAAGGGGCATTAGGTTATTTATAGGATCTGGCTATGGCAAATAATGTTGCTATGAACATAGTTGAGCACATGTCCTTGTGTTATGATTGAGCGTCTTTTGTGTATATACCCAAAGTGGTATTGCTGGGTCTTGAGGTAGGTTGTTTCCTAATTTTTAAATTGTGTTCTGAGTGTGATAAAAGCATAATTATTCATTCTAAGTCGGGTTTATTTTATATACTATGGTGACCTCAAAATAAAGTAAATTGCATAATTTTTTAAGAATGAAAGCATTTTGACATAAATATAAAGTGTATTTTTTTTGTTTACCCAATGATGTATACCTAGAAGGGCTTCATGTTTTGCTTATTGTGAACAGCATTGAATATCAACACATTTATAACATATGAATGTGTTTGTTTTTAGCTTTGTGACTGAGTCTTTCAAATCCATAGCAAGGAGTGATATAGCTAGATTCATTCATCTATATTTTTCTTATTAAAGATTCCTTCATAGCAGATCTCTATCTTTTACATGGTTAGTTTTCAATAAGGTTTGCTGATCTTATTTATTTTGTTACAGAACAAACACTTCTGTTTTTCCTTCAGTCTCCATTAATATATTTCTACCACAGTCATTACTATTGCTTTCCATCTGCTGCTCTTGGCTTTAACATACTTCAGCTTTTCTAAGAGTTTGAGAAGTAGCATTGCTGTTTATATGAGATTTTTAACTCTGATCTTTTTTGAAAATAGATTATTTTTTCATATAATAAATCTCAACATCAGTTTCCTCTTCCTCCAATTTTTCCAGCTATCATTACTTCTCCCCTTCATTAGATCCACTCCCTTCCTTTTCCTCTTCAGAAAACAATCGGCTCCAAGAAAAGACAAACAAAGAAGACAAAGCAAGATATAGTAAGATAAGGCAAAAGCTTCATATGGAGGCTGGATAAAGTAAAGCAATAGAAAGTAAACAATCTCAAAAGCAGGCAAAAGAGTAAGAGATATGCCCACTTCCACTGTTTGGAATCCAACATAGCTATAAATTATCCTTGTACATCTGACTTTTCTGAGTCTTAGAGATTCAGTAAGGTTTATCTTCATTTTCATTTCATTACAGGAATTAAAATGTCTTTCACTTATTTAAAATATTTTTTTATTTTAGCAATTTTATAGGTTCTGAGACTTCTAAGTTTATATATTCTGTCATCTAACAGAATACAAAAAAATTATTTATTCTATATTTTTGAAGTTAACAAAATTTAGAAATTGAATTATTACTTAGAATGTGATATACTTCAGAAGATGTTCTGAGAGCTATTGAATAGATTGTTTATTTCCTACCTGTTTTGATTAACTATTCTTCACATATCTGATACCTGTTTAGTCCATAGCAGAATTTAATTTCTTTGTGGGTAATTTCATGGAATGACATCTCAACAGGGAAAAGTCTGATATTGAAATACCTCAACATTATCACATGATGACCTTTCTGATATTTTATATCTGTGGTGTTTAAGTTTTGAACTTGGGAGACCTGAAATAAATCAAATCCAATTGTGGTATTTTATTGATGGATTTCTCCCTACATCACTATACTATTGTCTTCCTTACTTCTGAATAATTTTGATTTAATGCCTACTTTATTTTTTCACAGAGTGGCTGTATTAGTTGGCTATATGCTACTGCTTAACTGATAATATAATTTCCAGTCTTTTACTCATATTCTGTGACTGTATTTGTCAAGAACGGGTGTTTCTTGAAGATAACAAAACCTTTGAAAGTTTTTTTTTAAATACAGATAATATTTTTATATATTCAATCAGAGAGGCAATGTAGGTTATTATCATTGAAAGTGGTTTGTTCTTTTCTTAAGTTGTATTATTGGATGTTTGATTAGAGTATTATTTGTTCATGTCTTCTCTTGTCATTAGTATCAGGAGTTTTCTAATTTCCTCTTTTGGAAATAACTGATTCTTCATTGGTTCCCATTTTGTGCATGTACTCATCTCATGAACTTCCTTGTGTTCATGATCACCTTCTTTACCCCCCTGTCCTTAGGACTTCTTTAAATATATTATGCAGTGTTGGCTTTGTATCTGTGAATTATTTTAGCTTGAATTTGTCTTTAAATATATTTGTGTCTCCATCATTTTAAAGAAATAAATTTGATAGACTTAACAATCATATTTGGATATGTTTATATTCAGGACTTGAAATAAGCCATGCTGAACCTTCCTGGCTTTTAGGTTTGTGAATGAAAAATGTGGTGTTTTCTGTGGAAGTGAAGTAGATTGATATTTTCTGTTTACAGTTGCTAGTATGTTTCCTTTGCTTTGTGTTTTTGACATCTTGAATACAAGATAGAAAGTGGAGAAATCAACACTGTAACTGTCTAAGTAGCTTCCTGCCTACTGGCTAACTATACTGAATGTCATGAAAGATGTCATTCAGGCTGTTGGGGGTAAAAAGGCATCAATAATCTTACTCAGCAGTGAGATGAAATCAAGGGTTGATATAGTAAGGTACTTCGGGAACTAATAGGCTCCAACTTATACTATTGTTTTGTTAATGGACAACATAAGACATAATATCAAACTTCTCCTTAAATTTGTATCTCTCTACTGTTAGATTATTTCATCTTTTAGAACTCATCAATGTAGTAGCTTTTTACAGTGAGTAGTGGTTACATTGGAACTTACTCACAACTGCTCACAATCTAGAGAATAAAGGACTATAAACTGCACACTCATCAGGTTCTAGTAGAAAAGCAGGGGCAGAAATGTCTGTGTTGTTTTGGAGGTCTCTGGGATACCTCTGACCAACAACTGAAGGATGTTTTCCAACCTTTAGCTTTATTTTGTTGTTGTTATTATTGTTTTGGTAATATCTGCCTTTTTGAATGAATATAACATCTATGTAGTGTAAGAGCAATTAAACACTTTTATATAAATAAAATAGCCGGCTTCTATATGGTTATGTCAAACATCTTTAGTACTTGTTATTCTTCAATAAACCCACTCTTTCTTACCTTTCCATGTTTCTCCTCACTTAAATCTTCCTCCCTGTAATTTACTCTTTCCTTATTTTTTGTCTGTGTTCTACTATGAGCATTCCTTAAGATCTTTATTCACCATCCCAACCAATATCCTCTTTCTATTTTTCTTGATTCCATATGTACTCAATATTAAGCACCAATCCAACGAATCCATGCAAGTACTAGATATGAGTAAGAACATGACATATGTAACATTTTGTGTCTGGGCTACACAACTTAGTATAATATTTTTATATTTTATAATTTCTTTTGTCCCTATTAAAATTCTACTGTATATAGGTATCCCATTTTCATTATTTATTGACCAGTTCATAGACATCTAAGCTGTGCCTGTATCCTAGCTATTATCATCGTAATTGTCTTAATTATCTGTATATGACATCAGGGTGCATGGTTGTAGACATGTACACTGGTAACCATGGAGTTGAGAAGAAGCTGATGTATATTCTGTAATTAGAATTATGGATAGTTATGGGATCTCCAATGTAAGTGTGAAAACCAAACTTGGGTCCTTTGAAGAACAGCATGGTATCTTTCCCAATGCAGGATCTTTTGACGTGCTTGATGTTGTTTTGTTTTTTGAGACAAGGTTTCTTTGTGTAGCCTTGGGTGTCTTGGAACTCACTCTGTAGAACCAAACACAGAGATATGTGTGCATCTGCCTCCCTAGTGCTGGGATTAAAGGAATGCATCACCACCCTGGCTGGCCTCAAACTCATGATTCACCTGCCTCCACCTACTTCAGCAAATCCTACAGGCATGTGCAAATAAATAAACCTTTGTTATACTCCATTCTGAGCTCTTGTTGGCTTCTTTCCTATGACTACAGGTGTTCACTGAACCTTTAAAAGTAGGATTCTGAAACCTTTTTCCTGATATTTCCACTATGCAATTTTCATTTATTTCAGTTTAGAAATGATGAGGATTTGGAGAAGTCTTATTTTCCTTCTCTTTCATGGTTGTTGGTTTTTGTGTATGTATCCTTCCCATTTATTTTATTTTATGGCTTCTGAACTTCAACATTTGCTTTATTTTATGTGAGCCTACTTTAAATGCAATCCTTACTAGGCCCTATGATCAACACTACTACAGAAAACATATCAGGGAGTATCCAGACAATTGCTTGACAAGTTTAATATTAAGATTTATTTATAGATACTTGTGAATATCTGTTATACCTATAATGTGGCTCAAAAACAGAGGATAAAGCCAGGCAGTGTTGGCGCATGCCTTTAATCCCAGCACTCGGGAGGCAGAGGCAGGTGGATCTCTGTGAGTTTGAAGCCAGCCTGGTCTACAAGAGCTAGTTCCAAGACAGGAAGCAAAAATCTACAGAGAAACCCTGTCTCGAAAATTAAAAAAAAAAAACAGAGGATATAGGACTATTTTAGACTAAATATAGTTCAAATATTTGAAATAATGCGTGAATTGAAATTAAGAAATAGAGGAGAGAAAATTGAAAGGAGAAGAGTACGAATAGAGGAGAAGATACATGAGTTTGCAGATTCTTCTATGTAGTCTTCTCAACCCATGCCAACTTCCTAACTGATTTTAGCCTACTGCCTAATTTGCAATTGAGACAAGTAATAAGAAAAATCTCACTTTTCACCACAGGCTGGAAATAGTAATTGATGACTAAAAACAATGCCTCCATCAAAAGTTTAAAATAAATAGTATTGCTTGCATTTATTATTTTCTGGTGCTATGACTAAATAATATGACCAAAGGCAACTCAATGAAGAGTTTACTTTAGCTTATAGTTCTAGAGAGATAAGAGTCTATAATGAAGAACAAAGGCACGGAAACAAGAGTTATTAACAGTGGAAGAAACAGGAAATGATAACTCATATCTTGAACTGCAGGTACAAAGCAGAGATAACAAACTGAAAGTAGGGTGACACCTCCAGCTCTCAAAGTCTTCCTCTGTAGAAGTTAGCTCGATTTTGGAAATAAACAGACTAGCTAAAAGATACACAATTATATCTTTAGTGGTTATGAGGAAAAAAATACTCATGAAACAGGAATAAGTCCAAGCTCAGCTATGCTGCAAGGAAACCACAGAGAGAGGGCACCTGTTTTTCTCTGGGTTCCAGAAAGTCACATCCTAACTGGTCCCATCTCTTGAAGATGATGGTTAACAAAGCTTCCTCCTCACCCCCCTTTTGTCTAAATAAGAGTGATTCAAACCCAATACAAAACTATAAACAATAGGAACAGATATCAAGTATAAAATTACAAACATTAACAATATTAATCAAGGAACACATGATAGACTTTTTGGAATAGAATGTTTATTAAATTTTAAGTCTTGCATCAGAAATAGACTTGGATAAATCATAAGAGGAAGGTAAATACAACTATCTAATCTTCAACCCCATTGGAGGCCTGAGAAGAGAGGTAATATTACATGGGTCTAACAGTATATGACAGAGACAATTGACTACCTGAGCAATCACCCAAAGTCTAATTTGCAATGTTGAAGCAACCAACTTTGGCTAAGGCCTATCGTAACTGACAGACAATTTCAGAGGCAGGGAGTTTGTCAGAACTGTTTTACCCTGTCTTGGCAGTCCTTTTGCTGTGTCCTATTTATCCAGTCCAGATACCATGTACTTTGCCAATAGTTGATGCATGGGCAATTCCTTGCCCAAAGGCCAATTGTTGCAAGAAGAAAACAAACTCTGAATGCAGTGTCTTCAGTACACAACATTCTCATGGGAATATATTGGTGCTGTCAATTTATTGGTGTTGTCTCATGTCAACAGAACCCTAAGTTATTTAAATGCCTAACGGTCCAACCTCTTGAAGATAAATAGTTAACAAAGCTTCCCTTTTATTCCCCCAGTAACATACTTCGTCCATCAAGGCTACACCTCATGATCCTCCTAAACAGCACTACCAAATATTAACGAAATATACAAATGTCTGAGACCACCAGTACTCAGCTTTCCTAGCACTCTAAATTTATAATACAATTCCTCATGTTGTTGTGACCCTAACCACAAAATAATGTTTGGTGCTACTTCATAACATTGATTTCACTTTTGTTATGAGTTTCAATGTAAATATTTGATTGCAGAATGGTCTTATATGACACCTATAAATGAATCATTTAGCCCCAATGTGGTCATGACCCATAGGTTGAAAACCACTGTCCTAGACTACAAAAAATATTTCTCATTTCACAATTACTTAGGATTCATAAATGAGAAAATGATGGAAAGTCAAAAAAGAAGCCATTGGGATGGCTGAAATGCTGTGCAGAAATGTCAACATTCTTCCAAATTTGAAATTCACAACATTTTCTGCAACCAGGTCTTATCATATATTTTCAATGAATTAACACAAGGAACTAAATGAATAGTGAAAATCAGAAAGAGATTAACTCAATGTTACCATATAAGAAGAACAAAGAGATCCAACCAACTCCCCAAACCTGCCTATCACTTTACTGCCTAGTTATTGGCCATTTAGCTTTTTAGGTGCCCTAGCAGACAAGGTGGAAAAATGGAACACATTCTTGCATAATTAAAACAAATGCAGCATCAACGAATGTAATACACCTTTACATTATTAAATTAATATTCACAACATCCCCCTTTTTGTCTAAATAAAAAGAAAGGCTTTGGCTTTAACACAGTAAGATTACATCAATAATATCATATAATAATCAATTATCACATAAGAACTACAATTACAATAGTCAGTTTATTTGACTTTGACAAGTTCATAGAAAATAATCTTTTATTTATCATATCTTTGTGAGCCCAAAGCTTTGTAGCCAATTTATCTTCTATCATAACCAAGAGAAAGTCTAACTATATCTCGTCTTCAACTCCATCAAAATTCCCAGGAGGATATACATTTGAATAATCAGAAAAGTGCAGAACAACCATTGTCCAAAACTATAGAAATAACAGAGACATCAGGCTGCCAAAGTGGGCTGGTATCTTAAAGGCTATTGAGTGAAGGAGTTTCTACAGCAAACTTTCCTATGAAAAAGGAATTTTGAAGGACTCACCTACCTTTTCATGGCAAATTCCACAATATTTTACTTTTTGTCCAGCTTGTCCAGTTTGTACAGCATATTTTCAAGAGTCAAGGCAGGAGTAGTTTCTTGCTAAAATGTCTAGCTTTTTCAAATTATAAAAAATTCCATATGGAGGTTATTCAATGCCTATCATCAATTTTTGAAGTAGGTTGGTGCTGCCAGGAGTAGACATGTATCACTATTATGAAGAGCCCTATATTAACAAAATATTTTAAATTTCACATTCTGTAGGTCTTAAAAGTATTTGAAAACCATTTTTATGAAGAGCCCTATATTAACAAAATATTTTTAATTTCACATTCTGTATTTGAAAACCATTTACTTAAAATATATCGGTTTAACCTTGAAAACATACCTAATGTGACTATGAGTTTAATTGTTATAGATAACAAGCTACTAACCAGTCTCTCTGTGTGTGCATGTGTGTGTGAGTGTGTTTCTGCATGTGTGGTTCTTAGATAGGGAAAGAGAGGATAGAAGTTTGTTGAAGCAATCTCTTTAAGCATCCAAGAGGAAAAAATTGTTAAAGGAAATACAAACTTATTTAAACATATTGGTTAATGAATGTGTGCCATTATTGATGATTCAAAATAGATCTCCTGAGTAAATTGGGTACCTGGGGTCCTTAGGGGAGGGTTGAAGGAGGAGGAGAGAGGCAGGGAGGGGAGCAGGGAAAATGTAGAGCTCAATAAAAATCAATAAAAAAAGGAAAAAACAATAGTAAAGAGGTCAGGACAAGTCAGCTACAAATATTACCATGGGTTAATTAAAAGTTATCGGTAGTTCATGAAGGAAGACTGTGAGTTGCACAAAGGTGCCTTTTATGTGGTCTCTGTGAAGCCAAAGGGAAATGAGATTCCAATGGCGAGGATAGTTAAAAAGATAAAAAGTACAGCAGGATGTCCTTTGTATTTGATTTTTTCTAGCCCTGATGTGGACACTGTCAGGTCATTTTCTCACATCTTTTCTTCAGTGTACAGACATTTTGATGGAAATGGCCTGTGTGATTCATTTTCTGACTCTTCTTATTAATACTAATAGACAATAATTGTATCTCTCAATTATAAGCATACTGTAAATCTCTTTTTCCTTTTCTTATGCCAAATGCCACTACTTGGTAGAAAATGTTGTATAAAGAAAAGCAGCATCCAACTTTGGGGACTCATTTTAATTATCTTGTGATGACTTCCATGGTGCTATTAAAGCAAAATCCAATCTCCCAGCAAGACATAAACTCATGAACTCTTTTCAGTTTCTCCTTGTTTTTGTTTCACATGACTCTGTGGAGATGACAAAAGAACATGGCTTTACTTATCTTCTATAATATTACCATGCTATAGCAAAACATTTCAACTGCACAGTGCCAATATGTATTTCATATTATGTGGGTTTGAAAAAAATTCATTATTGAAAGCTGGTGACTGCTTACTATAAAGTATCAAGGAGAATACATTTAAATATGTTGTTTTGTCATCTTAATTAAGTTATCTTTAGTATGCAGTCAATATTATTTCTATAGTTTTGTTTTCATACAAACCAACCTATTTGGGACTTGAGAAAATGTGAATTCAGAAAAATAGTGTTTAAAGGATTGAGCTTTAAGCTTGCTAGATAAGATCTATATAACTTAGAAACACCCCAAGTCCCAGAGTGAGAAAACACATATATATTTTAAATTTTGATTCATACAAAATGCTTTAACTTATTTCAATTCACTCCTCCCTGTGTTTCTTTCTCATAAATTTTTCATTAAGAAACATGAATATCTCAAGAACCTAAGACACATGGATGAATGTATGCCATGATAACATTTATTATATGAAAGATAATGGCATTGTTGCAATACTTTTTGGATAATTTGGTGTGCATTTTAAATTCTACATTTTATGTATCTATATTTAAAAAGCAAAGAGTTTCTTCTTACTGGCTACAATAGCTAGTTTGTTTGCTTCATTTAAAATTTAACCCAACTATGACCCATGTAAAATATTTTCACTAAAGCAGTACAAGATGAAATAAGTTTGAAATACCCTGTGTATGGAGAAATTTCTGAAAAAAATTGAAATGCATAAATATTTTTTCTAGGCTTTTGTTAATGTCACAAACTCTCTTGAGATATGGACTAAATACCAATAAAACACTGAATAAGAACTTTTCGGCTTTGAATATTTCAAATGTTTTTATCTTTTACTTTAGTTTTTTTTTTTGAGGGTTAATTATTTTCCACTTTATTTTCCTTTCATCTGAAATTCAGAATTAATGTGTAACCACATTAGTGTATGAAAAGGTTTAATAGAAAAATAAAGAACTTTAAAATTTTACAATATTTCGTATTTCAAGATTCTTTTAGATAAAACCAATGTTACTTGTGGTTGAAACACAGAATCTGATTTACAGATTCTCACTTAATCCCTGTAATACAAAACAGTTGGTAAAATGGTGGGTTCTCAGCAATATTAAGAAATCCAACATGGAAGCTCCACCCAAACACCATGTGTCTCCAGTGCCCATGGGAGTGCCTCCTGCAAAGTATATGAGGTGGCCTTCTCAAAAACTTAGCACTGTGCACACTACCAACGTCACAACACTGCCGTATACAACCAAAAATATCTTTTACTTTAGGACTCAAACAATTTTACAAATTGCTGCCAGGTGATGGTAGCGCACGCCTTTAATCCCACCTTTAATCCCAGCACTCGGGAGGCAGAGGCAGGAGGGGATCTCCGTGAGTTCGAGACCAGCCTGGTCCACAAGAGCTAGTTCCAGGACAGGCTCCAAAGCCACAGAGAAACCTTGTCTCAAAAAACAAAAAAAAAAAAAAAAAACAAAAAAAAAAAAATTAAAAAATTTTACAAATTGCAAAGGTTATATTCAGGGAATAGTGCTGTGTTTTAAGATATATGTTTATTGGAAAGGTCATCATGGAGTAGTTTAAAATAATCATTAAAGAATATTTACTTGTTCGCAATATTTTATTTTTTTGCCAGAAATTTCCTGAATGAACATACAGCTATATGAAATTTTTACTATTTTTCATTTTCTCCTTTTTATTTTATTTTTTTAGTTTTTGAGATTACATTATTTCTTCTTCTCTTTCCTTTTTCCAAATTCTGCCATATACCTCCTCTTGGTCTCTTGTATGTATTCATGTGAGTCTTGGGTGAGTATGTATGTATGCGTGGAAGTACCCACTGAGAGCAGAAAAACATGGCAGATCCCCTGTAAAGCAAGTTACAGGAAGTTGTGTGCCAGCTGATATGGGTCCTGGGAAGTGAATTCATGTCTGCTACAAGAGCAGTATGGACTCTTAACCAATGGCCATCTGTTCAGCTTCCTATTTTGGTTTGCAGTCTCTTTCAATCATTGGTAAGGTATAAAGATTTTTATTTGGAAAACACATTGATTAGTAGAAATAATGTTTTAGTTTGGAATTAAAATTTTCTCTAATTTCATTGATTTCTAATCTTATGGGTGAAGAAACAACAAAGCTCATCTGCTTCATTTAAAATTTAAATATTTTGACAATGTAGGCAGACAATTCAGGCAAATTGGAATGACCTATAATGTTTATTTATAGAGAAAATTATTTTCTACAAATTATTTGGCAAAATATTTTAATTGTATTATGTCATAATGTGACTCAGTTATTTTTTTTCCCATTGGATATTTAAGAACTATTGAACAAGTCTTTTTTTTTTTTTTTCTGCAACCACACTCATTTTTAAAAATTTATTTTGGATAAAAAAGAATCACAGATGACAATTCTGAACCCAAAACTACAGTTGTTTTTCAGTGTGAATATGCACATTTGTGCTATTTTAATGTATATATTTTCTTCTCTAAACTATATCTCTTCAATTCATGATTTGTTAGACATGTGATATGAAAAATGAAGCTTTCATTTTGTCTGACACAAAGAAACATGAGCAAAAAACACACCAGGGAAGCAAAGAGAAGAGAGCCATGAAGTGGAGGATCTTTTTGTCAGAGCCCTAGAATCTAGGAAAAATGTGAGCCACTATTTAATTACTTTCCAGCATATTTCTTGCATTGCACTCACATTCTTGATTTTAGAAGACACAAATTTAACAGCAGATAAAGTATTCTAGTCCTGAATTCTCACAGAATGAGCTGTGATTAGTTCATTTAACTTAGCTGTAAGCAGAACATTATGAACAAATCACTCATATTTACTACTCTTGAGATTAACTTTAATATTCTAAGTATTTCATTTAGATACATATATATGTAAACATAAATATTTTGTTCTTTTTACACCTCATTAACCTCTCTCAGTGCACTGTCTCTCTCACTTTCTCCCAACTAGCCCATTTCTACTTTCATGTCTTTTATGTTTTTTGTTTTTTTGTCATTTACTTTACTATGATTATTTGCTTGCAAGACCATGATATTTTAGAATTTATTTACTAGATCATGAGTTAATTAATGAACAACTATCAGCAGCTATAATACTAAATATAAGGATACTCTTCCTCTAACAAGTATTAACTGTGCTTGGTCCCTTTGTGAGGAGCAGAGACTCATGAATTCCTACTACATGAATGATGAAATAGAGACCTGCCCAAGATTGTGTAATCTTATGCAGGTAATCACAACATATCAATGAGATCATGAATGCAGTGGCTATGTGAAATCTACATGATACTGTTCCACAACATTCTTCTCCAACATTTGCCTTGTATTCTTTCTTTTCCTTTTCCAAATGTACAAATTATGTAACTGAAAAGTACTATTAACATAAGAATATAGGGATCTTGTCTGTAAATATTGCAACACATTCATCATAGTTTTTTTTTTCAAAATTAGAGACTTACACTAAGATTTTTAATCAAGTTTTAACAGGTTTACCAATCCAGAAATTCAATAGTATGTTTTATAATTTCTACTATATATTTAATATATATTGTGAGAAATAAACATGATAAATAATATTGATACTAAAAATCAATGAGAATGGTCACTCTTGCAAAATCTTGCAATAATAAGCTTTGCCCATTGTAGCATTGGGAATCTGCATTTTAAAGCTATCATTCATTATTATCTACCTCAAACTGTGAGTAGTTCTAAGAAAGTAGTTAACATTTACTTCCTCCATATTAAAACACATAAACCAAAACCTCTAAGAAATAAGGTTGTTTCAGTAGGTGAGGGAATCAAAATAAGAATAAGTACACATAAGATTTAACTGTCCATCCCGAAGAGCCCTGGACTCCATTCTATAATGAGATTTCAATAAACCATTTATTGTTGTTGTTGCTGTTTGGTCTCTAGGATCTTTGGAATCACTCTTACTACTAACTATAGATGGCTTGTTAAAGAGAGATGCTAGCCTTCAAGAGATTTCAGGTCACATTCAACCATTGTTTCCTCTATATTAAATAACACTGCTTTAAAAAGAATAATGAAATTGGTTAGTTCATTATATCATTCACCAAGTAGCTTTTTCATTCTCATCTGTGTCTCATTGACTTCAGAAGATTCCAGAAGGTTCCAGAATTTTTGAAGATTTTGCAGTAGTGTAGCTTCATCCCTTCACCTCATGTGTCATCATCCTATGTGCCTGCGGCAGCCGTATGCTTCACATATCTAGTCAGGTTTTCATTGTAATCCATGAATCCTAATGACAGCTTGTTTCCTCCTAAGCACATGCTCATGTCTTAGAGCTCAGTGACCAAATTCTTTGCTGTGCTTAAAATGATTATAATGAAACAACTTTCTACTTAGATGGAGAGACAAGAAGAAGGTATTTTTCTCAATATCAAGCTAAACAAAATAAACCTAACTATGAAACAGTAACAATGATAATAACAACATAAGTAAAATCGTTAGAAGAAATAAAAAAAAATAGTTTTAAAACCATGACTAAGCAGATTTATTTTATAAAAAGTATAGAAAAATTAACCTATAATGTATATAGTATAAAGAACCCTAAAATTTGATTTGTAAATAAAGAGATGTGGGGTGTGTAAAAATGTATACGCTAGAATTATAGAAAACACAACATATGGGGAAAAAATGAACAACTTTCTTGAGAGGCTCCACATACCAAAATTATATCAAGACCATTTAAACTATTTAAATACACCTATAATCCCTAAGGAAACAGAAGCAGTCATTAAAAGATTCCCCACCAAAAAAAAGTCCACATCCAGATGGTTTCAGTGCAGAATTTCACAAGAATTTCAAAGAAAAAATAATTCTAATACTCCTCAAATTGCTCTACACAATAGAAGCTGAAGGAACATTGCCAAACTCTTTTTATGAGGCTACAATTATCCTGATATCCAAACCACACAAAGATATAACAAAGAAAGAAAACTACAGACCAATCTTCCTCATGAATATTGATGCAAAAATAATAAAATACTGGCAAACAGAATCCAAGAACACATCAAAACAAACAAACAAACAACAATAACAAAAAAAAAAAAACAAAGAACATCCACCATGACCAAGTAGGCTTCATCCCAGAGATGTAGGATTGGTTGAACACAAAAAAAAAAAAAAAAAAAAAAAAATCTGTCAATGTGATCCACCATATAAACAACTGGAAAAAAAAAAAAAAACATGATCATCTCATTAGATGCTGAAAAAGTATTTGACAAAATTCAACAGCACTTCAAGATAAGGGTCTTGGAGAGATCAGAGATATGAAGATCCTATCTAAGCGTAATAAATGTAATTTATGCATGTCAAAAGCCAAAATCAAATTAAACAAATATAAGCTCAAAATGATTCCATTAAAATCTAGAACAGGAGAGATCTATAGTTGTAATGTAAAATAAAATCAAAATTAAATATATAAAGAGAAAGCACAAAATATATAAAAAGGTATCTTGAGGATGAACTATTAAAATTTTTTGAGACATAGTTATACTCATTGAACTAAGAACTTCTTCAATGAGAAATTACAGATATATAGGAAGGATTAAAGAAGCTGATCAGGAATTCTATCTTTACAGATAAGAAGTAGGAGGGAACTGTCCTTCCATCTTGCCATTCTATCTTCCTACCATTTGAAGAAACAGAATTAGCCCCTGTTAAATCATTTTGTCATCATAATAGGAATTATAAAGAATGGGCAGAAAGCTTTGTAAAGATCTGAAATATGCATGGATAAAAAATTAGATGTGGTTTTTCAGAGGAATTTTGCTCAGGTGGATAATTATACGACTGAAATCTTACCTAAAGCAAATGTTTTCCATGGAAGGAAAACCAGAAAATTAACTTTACCATTTGGCCATCCTATGGCTTTGGATAAGTTGGATGGACTGCTAAAATTTTATGTACTTTGTAGTATGTAAAAACATATATTTAAACTATACAATCATGGAATTCTATCCATTTTTTACCTATGATTTAAATGAATATTCTAATATAATTTTCTAGTTCATTTTATTTGATTAAAGATAATATGACTGGCCTCTGCATTTTTCATTGAGCTTTCATTAACTTAATGTGTCTTAAAGCAGGTGAACATTTAACATAGAATATTTTATGATATAGAATACATGGAAACAGATCTAGACAATACACAATATGTGGAAACATCTAATCCACTTGTCTTTTGCATTTTTACATAAATAATGCAAAGAAAAAAATTGCTAATCACACAAGTCATGTTCGCAGCTCTGTATCTGCTTCATACTTTTTAACAGTCATAATTAAGAAGAGAACAAATATTGTTTTCTTCCTGGAGGAATTATATAAAGCAGTATACCATTAAGTATGATCCTTTATTGTAATTATCTATTCAGTACATTAATTTCATCTAACAAATACAGTTTCTAAACAACACAAGGAGCATTTCAAACCTGCCTTTAAGAAAAGTAATCCAAGATGCCCTTCCATTATTTTTTTATATTGATTTTTATTGATCTCTGCATTTTTCTCTTCTGCCCTTCCTGCCTCTCCCCTTTCCCCTTCAACCCTCCCCCTAGGTCTCCATGCTCCCAATTTACTCATGAGATCTTGTCTTTTTCTACTTCCCATGTAGATTAGATGTATGTAAGTCTCTCTTAGTGTCCTCATTGTTGTCTAGGTTCTCTGGGATTATGATTTGTGGACTGATTTTCTTTGCTTTATGTACAAATTATGAGTGAGGTAAGACGCCTCAGACAGAGAGGCCATGCTCCGCTCTCCCGGGTAGATGCATGCGATGAAGCTCAGACCCAGGATGGACGTATGCTAGAATCTCCCTGGTAAGCTACCTCGTGGGCTACAAAGATTATTAGAAATGGGCTAGTCTAGGTGCGAGAGTTAGCCTAGAAGAGGCTAGATAGAAATGGGCCAAGCAGTGTTTAAATGAATACAGTTTGTGTGTTGTTATTTCGGGCATAAGCTAGCAGGCGGCTGGGGTGCTGGGGACGAAGCCCCACCGCTCGTATTACTACATATAACAAATCAGTAAATTGTTGATTCAAATCAAACCATTTGCCAGGACAAAGTTTCTCACTTCAGCATGCTCAGTTGGATATACAGATAGTGTCCTTAGATTTAATTATCCCCTTTTATCGGCCCTTCATGCAGTTCCTTTATTCATGTCTGTGTGAACAATGACAGGACAGAAAATCATGGTAAGATGAATTCAGGTGAAGCCTTTTGTAAAGTCAAGTCTCCTTTTCTAATACAATCCACATCTTCTTTGTGAACCCATAAGACATGTGCATGACATCTTTGTGAAAAATAAGATTAGGAGAGCACATGTACAAATTGTCAAGTAAAGCTGATCTGAGAAAAAATAAAACAATGCTAAACAAATTCTCTGTTGGGTTGCTGCTTCAATGTTAGGATGAAATTTTGGCTTTATTATTTCTTTTTTAAGTCAAAATCCCTTATTACTGAAAAGGTATTTTCTACGAGCTCAACTTCTGAACTCTTAATAACGAAATTAAGATAATTAACAAAAAGTCATGAATTGAGTTAGTCTGAAAAGGACTGCAGAACTTTTTCCTAAATTACTGGAAATGTCTTTGTTTTTTTTAAGCAAAAATAAAAGACTTAGGGATCTTTGATCTTTTATGAAGTCGCCAGAGGTACCAGAAAAAATACACATAATGAACTCTCTTTACTGTCATAGTGAAGTGTGACTTTTTTTCATAGTGTGTTTTTAATTGGAGAAAAATGCCTTTCCCCTTCTCTTTCCAGAAAACACAAGTGGAGATAAAGATTTTGAAGCATAGTACCAATGTTGCTGTCAGTTTAATTGGGCAGAGAAGGCCTTTGATACGCAAAGCTTTCTAATCATCAGGCATGTTACAGGGACCGGAATGATTCAGGCAAGGCTTGGCAGAGATCAAAGGCACCAACACCTGTGTGTCCCTGTCAGAACCTGCCTCTTTCCAGTGACTCTGGCTCCTTTCAATCATTCTGCATACTGAGGTTTTGGATGTGTGGCATCAATTGTGCAGAATTTATCTGAAGGCTTTGTCACTTTGTGTCCTCCTACTTTCTTGCTTATCAGTGTTGTGAGCAGACTCCCCACTGTGTAAAGTTAGATTTACTTCCCAGTATTTCCTGACACCCAGATGGGAAGCCTACCTTCTGCATTAGCAAACTCGAAGCTGTCCTATCCTTCTGTAGTTCTGGCTATTTCTGACATTCAGAATCTGGCCTGTTTTCTAGAGAGACCAGCTTCCAAGAGATCATTAATTCCAAACCTGCTAATCCGTGTTTACAAAACAAGTGTACACTAGACCACCCCCCACCACCACCTGTCACAGCAGGAGCGCTTAACCCATCAGGCCACACAGTTTGCCATCTCTTCTCTGTAATGGGACTGCTTCTGGGAATATACACAACATTTGCTATGACCCTGTGGTTCCTCCAGGTTTTCTTGTCACCCAGGAATCAAACGGAACCTAAGCACAATCCCATGGGCTACTTGTTAAACACACAGTGAGGAATGAGGGAAACACATGTGTCATGGAACAGGATTTTTTTTATAAACTCCAAAGATGCTCTTTTGAAGAAACAAACAAACAAAAACAAAAAAAAAAGAAAACGAAAAAAAATCTCTTAATAAATCTTGTGTCCAAAAGGACAATTGGTCTTGGTATCTTTTTTGGACACCTCACCATCTTCCATAAAACAAACCTAGATACTGACCCATTTACCCTCGTTGTGTAGGATGGATAAATTGGTGTGCTTTGTGATCAACAGCTCATTGTGTTTCTGTGCTGTGAGCTGCATTAACATGTTAAGGGATTAGGTTGGCAAAGCTCCTATCTGTTTTTCTTTTTGATTAAACTAAGCATTTTCTTTCACTCTGAATCTCATGTCCTTCCTATTTGAAACCACTGAGCAAAAAAAATCTAATTTATAGAATCAGTGTAATGGATCTCTCTCTCTCTCTCTCTCTCTCTCTCTCTCTCTCTCTCTCTTTCTCTCTCTGTGTGTGTGTGTGTGTGTTTGTGTGTGTGTCTCTCTGTCTCTCTCTCTGCTCGTCTGCTCTTTTCTCCTCTTCCCCTCCCTCCCTCGTCTTTCTTGTTTGCTTGATTTTTTTTCTTTATTTCAGTTTTTGAGAGAGGGTTTCCCTGTGTATCTGATTGCCCTGGAATGAATTGCTGTGTAGACCAGACTGGGGTAGTCTGAAAATCAGTGATTCATCTGCCTTTTCCTCCTAGAATGCTGGGATGAAATGATTTCTCTCCCTTCCTCCCTTTTCTTCCTTCCTTCATTTTTTTCTTGCTCTTTCTTCATATTTTTTCTCCCCTATTCTCATATTGAAGGACCCCTCAATCCATTTATATAACTAATCCTTATAATTCTCTTAAAATTAAAATAAATTGTTTAAAGTTTTTATTATTTCTAAAAATTAAATAAACCTGTGGCCCAGGAGATGATTCAGGGAATAATTGTTTGCTTCATTCCAATGTCCAATTATCTGTTTGATTTCCAGAACCCACGTAAAAGTTCAGACACATTGGTGTACAACAATTATTCAAGGACTCTCATTGTATGAGAATGAACCACAATATATGATAAATCAACTTGGGAGTTTATTGATCGGTGAAAAGTGGAGCTTGTGGGGAGCTTGCCTCAGAAAAGGGAAGTAGTGAAGAACAAGGAATGGTCTGAGCCTGCTTTTAAAAGGACCTTTGGTGTATGCATACAGAGTTACAGCCAGGCAGCACAAATGTATGGCCATAGGAGCCTTGGCTGACTAAATATTTGCCTGAGTACTGACAAGCCCATCCTGCCAGGTAACAGGGGGCAGGTCAATATAATGTTAGAATGTTAATAATGACTGTAATAAGATGATTTGTGGAAAAATAAAACATGCCAGAAGCTCCTGGGTTCTCTGGTGTAGTCTACATGGAACAGCAAATAAGAGAACCTGCCTTAGGAAGGTTGAGAGTTATAAATGGTTGCTGACACTTGTCCTCTGAGTTTTGCACTCACACAAGTATACCTATACAAATACACAAGAAAGGAATTTGTCATTAGTATTTTAAAGAACTGGATATAAAAGCCAGGGCTTTGCACATTCTAAGTAAGTGCTCTCCTACTGAACTATAACTCCCTTATCTTTTGTTTAATTAATTATTCCTCTCTTTCTAGACTTAATACTCATACTTCAAATTCACTTGTTATCACACATACACCAAATAAGCACATATTCAAATCATTGGCCTAAAATAGTTATGGTGTCTGAAGAGAATTTAAAGGTATCCTCCCATTTACCTTAAATATTTTCCAGATTACTAAAACATTCAATAGAGTCAGAAACTTAAGTCAATTGTTGTATTATTGTTTACATAATAGTAATAAAGATGTCAAAGTATATACCTGCTATTTTCAAATATTAGAGCATGCCCAGGGCTATTCTTGTTTTCAAGAAAAATGTTAAGTAAAAGCATCATGGGTTTAAACCTAATGTTTTGGAATTTCTGTAACAAAATATTGTTTCCTGTTTCCTAATATTGTGTAGTCATTATGGGTGTCTCCTTATCTACTTTTCCATATTCACCTTTTCATTCTCTCCCAATTCCTCTCACGTGTTCTTTAGTTATTATTTTATCTGTCCCTCACTCCCTAACGTATTCTTGATGTGCTTCCTTCTCCATTTTATTTCCATTCCATCTTCTCCCAAAAGAGAACTAACGCTTCTGCCTGCAGCAATTTTTCTATTACTAAGTACTAAAGAAAGGGTCACTAATGCTGCCAGAAGCGATAAGAATGTATTTGACCTCCCTGCTTAACTGGGAGAAAGCTGAGGCAAGAGCTGTTTTTCAACTTGCTTCATAAATAGATAGAGATTTGTTCTCCACTTGCAGAAGACTAAGATGGCTATTTTGAAATAGTAAATTGAGGTGGTTATCAAGTCTGAAGGACTGAGAAAAGAGGCTGATATTTGGAAAAATACAATGTAGAAGATTAATGAAAATGTTTTTAGAAATCTCCAGGACCATGGCTGGTTTTAACAGGGAAGTCAAAAACTTCTTAAGTACAGTAGGAAGGGAGAGCCTGGAATGTCACAGGTGTCTGCTTGCTTTATTGCCTCTATTAGAAAGCTAAGATTTGAGTGCTCAAAAGAAATAAAAACATTTAGAATTATATGAAAATCACATTTTAAGGTAAGGAAATAAACTAAACTTCAAGGTAGGAAATTGCAAAGTGCTTTGAAATTGATGAGTCTGCCTATTTGCAAGGTTGGTTTCTCATCTCTGTAAGGGCAGGGCTGGGATTATCCTAGAAGAAAATGACAGGTAGTACTGCCTTCATCACCTAGATAACACAGCAGGATATGTTCTTGTGATTGTGCCTCTACTCTAGCAAGCAATGGAATGCTGCATTTTGCTTGTGAGTGTTTCTTGTAGATGTGTCTCATGGAAAGCTGTTAATTCTACTTAAAGGTATTGCCCTAGTTAATTCTGCATTACTTCTCCTCTTTAGTCCACTTAGTCCTCTTTGCCAATTATACAGTGGTCTAATATCTACAAAAGACATTTAACTTAAATGATTTAATTTATGAGAATAATCACATTCTAGTCTTCAATCTGTCAACTATAAGAATCATCAAATTTTATATCTTTTAATTTATAATAAAACATTTATTTGCTCACAATTTTGTATGAAAATCTAGTGTGTGTGGTGTGTGTGTTCAGAGAGGATTACAGAATAGTGGAGCTTAGAGTACCAAAGTTTCATCCTCCTTTTTTCATTCCTGTCACAGTATTCTTGACATACTCAACTTGAAGAAGGAAGGATTTATTTTGGTTTAGGTTTTAAGCAGGGGCATAGTCATTCATTGTAGTAAAAGCAAGCCAGAAAAGACTGAAGCATCTGCTCACATTATGTCTACAATCAGGAGGACAAGAAAGAAGTGTTAGCCCTCAATTCAATTTATTTTTTTGTTTGTTTGCTTGTTTGTTTATTCTTTAAATCAGGGTAGGACTCCAGCCAATGATATGATACTGTCTACATTTAAAATGGGTCTTACTTCCTCAGGTTATGTTCTCTGGAATCAGGGTGGTATCTTTCTATTTTTTCATGCTGTTTTGTCCCAATACTTGACATGAAGAAACTTAATGGAGGAAGGGTTTATTTGTGTTGAAATTTTAGTGAAGACAATCTAATATTATGTGTAATGCTTTTTTTTTTAAACAAGGGTCATAGTTAAGATTATTTGAAGATTAGGAGAGCAAGGTGGTAGAGATGTGAGCATACTCTTAATATTTCATCCAAAGTTTCAAGGCAGATATGAAGAGACCAGATATTCAGAAACTCCCTTCCCAGATTGGTGATCAGCAAACTGACTGTTATATTAACTTTCCAAACCAGTTATGGACCCAGCATTCAAATATCTCAGTCTATTAAATTTCATAATCAATCCAAAAAATTCTATCCCTGACTCTTACAGAAACATGGCCACCTTATAATGTAAGATGTATTCTGTTCATTCATATTTCAGTGGCAGTAACACTGTACAAATCTCTAAACTTCAAAATCTCTTCTGAGACCTAGGATAAACTCTTAAATATGAGATTCTATAATAAAAAAGTCACATTCTTCAAATGCTCATTGATAAAGACTAGAATCAAATTTCAAAAAGGCTGAAGACACTATCACAAACATCTTCAGAGGCATATTTTCTAGGTGACTCTAAATCCAGTCATGTAGACAATATAGGTTTTCCCTAACAGCTCATCTTTTAACTTGTTTAATCTCTCAAGAGATGGGTTGAGAATTTATTAATATATAGTTTAGAAAGATTTGGGTATATTTTCAGTCTCACACTTATTTTTGGCAATTCACCTATAGATTATGAATTGCTAAAACAAGGGCCTGGGATTAGAGAAATACTTGATTTTCATAAGGTATGAGGTTTAATTCTAGCCTGGGAAAGAACAAAGAAAAAATAGCTCTTAAAAAGGAAAGTAGAATTGGTAAAACTTGACCTTTCCTGGATATAAAAATAATAATAGATGGAAAGACTTTGTCAGAGATTACCCAAACAGAAATTGAGATGAACCCCTACACTAATGTTTTAGCTAGAAGGAAATAAGGTTAAATAAACTTGACAATGCTGACTATAGAAAAGAAGTTGTTTTTATAAAGTTGTTGAATTATATGGAGCTGAGGCATTAGGATTGTAATTTCTGAATAGAAATTTTGACAAAAGGAGGATTTGTACCATATAAGATATAGATCAGTGGTCAGTCTAACTCTGAATTCATCCTTTTATTATTGCAAATACGTGTTTTTCTTTATTTATTGCTATTTAGTATCTTGCTTTCTTTTGTGTTCATATGATAAAAGACAAGTACATTCCCTACACTGTAAACAAGCAGAGTATAACTTGGTGGATAAAATGCTTTATGTTGAAGCACAGGACACCCATTGCCTCATCTCATGAAGTCGCCCTATTTGTGTGTTAGAACTGGAATGATGACAATGAAATACACAGGGACCACTGACTGAACACATAAAGACATAAATGGTCAAAAATATGGGCCTTTCATTTTCTAACCAGCATCCTATTCTTTGTTCCTTTAGCAAAACTCAAAAGAATGTGTTCAAGAAGAGGAATAGCCTACTATTGCTGAAGGCATAATCAAAGTGTTGATAGATAAACAAAGAATACCTTTCTAGAATGTTTCTTCTTCAGACAGTCTAAGCTATCTGCTTCGTTAAAAATCACCTGTGTTCCTTTTAGCCTGCTATCCATATGGCCATTTCTCCAAACAAATATTCTATTTATTAAAACAGTATAATCTACTATGTGTGTGTATTGCCTCTATGTATGCAGGTGGGAGGTGGGTAATTATGACTGTGCATGTAGAAACAACGGGTCAGTATTACTTGTCTCCCTTCATTGTTTTCCATTTTTTAAATTAAGATATCTCATCAAACATGGACTTCACAAATTCTTTTTGATTTATTTTTCACCAAGCTCCAAGAATCCTTTTGCTTCTGCCTCCCCAATATTTGGATTAAAGGCATGTGTATGGTACCCTATTTTTCATGTGGGAACTTGTAATCTAAAGAAAGGTCCTGCTATCTGTGTATTAAGCTTTTTACCCAATGAGTCATCTCCAACAGCCTGCCCCCCAAAACACTTTGAGCTCAATATTATATGACATATTGCATATAGATTTCATGGTGAAAGATAGGCTTAATATGGCCACTGGTCAATGGTTTTTTTTTTTTTTTGTGTGTGTGTGTGAGTGAGTGTGTGTGATCTTGGATGATTCTACTGAAGGTATGAAATGATTTCTCCATTTCTGATTGAGAAATCTTTGAGCACTTTATCTAAAAGAATAAATAGGATATAGATTTAATTCATTCTAGTGCCAGACTTTTAAAATAATAAATGAGGAAAATGTGAAACTAACACACAGCAGATTTTTACCTTTTGCTTGATTGAATGTGAGACATTCAACCCTTCCTTCACAGATTCTTAGAGGTTAAAAGCAAATAAATAAAACATTCATCACTCATTCCTTTCTGGTCAAGCTACTTCGTATTTTGTAGTGTGTGAATAATAGTTTAGTGCTGGGGGCAACTAGCTTGTGCTTTATTTTATTGTACTGCTGTACAGCAATTTTGGTCTCCAATTGAACATTTCATTTCTTCTTTATTAAATTTTATTACTATTCTTTCTTTTACCACAGGTAGTTAGAGTAGGAACACATATATTTGAAGAGCACTTTTTTTCTCAATTCAAGTGCTTATCATAAAGAACCTGAACCTTTTAAATTCAAGGACTCCAGAGAAGTTAGCAGTGGATGCTTAGATCTTGGAACAGAGTACAGTGTTTATGAAATAACAATGAATGAGAACTAACACAATACATAGTGGTTCTGTGTACTAAATAGTCCAAGAGGAAAGAGAACCAAGACCGCATAATTGAGAGGTGATTGGTAGTGGGCTCATGTCTCTGAAAGCTTATTATAGAGATAATTAATATATCCCATTCTATGAGGAAATTAAGGGGTCAAGACACAGGTGAGCATGACAGATTGAAGGCTAAGTTCAAGGGTCATTTTTCTCAAGCTTTAGCTCACTTTATCAGCCCTTATGAACTTATAGATTGCTTTTTTACTACATTACACAATTTAACAATTAGCCATTTATCTAAGCTATCCTGAAACAAGAGAATGGTGGTGTATGCCAGAACTACACACCACATTCTGCACTCTGCTTGGCAACTTTGTGGCATCCTGTTTTGAAATTTAAAAAAATTAAATAAAAAGTTGGTTGTATAATTCATGTCTAGGTTGCTTGTATTGTATGGACAAGGTCCAGGATTTATTGTTGCTATTGAAAAATTAGGAAATACATCAATGTAATTTTACTAATTATATGAGGTATTACTTTGACAAAACTGAAAACATAGAATTTACATTTATAAGTTTATATAATTTCTTCCCATATAGGGATTAAAACTTAAACTGAGATGTATAAAACTTATTCTAACTCACACAGACAAATTCTAAAATTCTTCTCAGGTTTTTATTAACTTATTAACCTACTAATATCATAACTATTGACATTCACTTCCTTTACATTAGCCTCAACTTCACCACAGGAAATATGGATAAAATAACCTCTACAGCAAGAAACAGGCTATAGTTGAAATCTCAACAAAATCCTAGTATATGTGAAGAAATGTTTCAATTAAAGTACAGTGTAGAAATTGAAATGTGCTATCTCCAATCCTATTCTTTTCAAAGGTTTATACCCCAGAGTACACCCTCACTATGTGGTCCAAACTGACTTTAAATTTGCAGTGATACCTTGAGTAGACCTCAGCGTGAATATAGCAGATATGGACCATCATATCTACTTTATTTCAAGCATTTGACACGTACTTCTAATCCCAGTACCTACAACAGTGTTAGTGGGAGAAAGCCATGCAGCTATAAAACATCATGATTACAAGAAAATTTGCAAAGAAATTTTGTTAAATAACTCAATCCAAAATTATATAACTATCCATATGTTTATTTCTTATTTTCAATAAGTGGAGTAGGTAGGTATCAAGCAGTTCAGTGTCAGGAAATAGCCACATTAGCAGAGAGTATACCCAGGAAACCAATTAGTTCTGCAGAAACTCAGTTGTTAATACACAAGAGAACAAATTTAACTAAAGTTATTGATTTGGTCAATTAAAGTGGTCTTGGACCTCAAAATATAATTACTACAAACCAATAACCATAGCTTAAAAAGTTCTGGAATATTGTCTGACCTATATTTCTCTTGTAACCACTCTATCACACAGGGCATATTAATGCAAATTTAATTTATTAGAATTTGATGATTATTTTGAGACTTCATTTATGAGAGGCAGTTAGTAGTTCTCTATGGACCATGACTTCTGATATCCAGGTATTTCTGTAATCTGTACCCACATTAATTCCTTCCTTGTAGTTTGTTTGGATCAATGGGATACTACCTTAGAAAGAATAACTTTAGAGTTACACATTGAGGTTTCTCTTCTTTGAATCCCCTCCTCATAAAATCAAGCCGCCAAGTTTAGGCAACCTCAAATGAGGTTCCCTCAGTACTGAACAATGATCCAACAAATGAGAAAGTACTGTAATACCTGTCATGAAATTACTCCCAATAAATCCCACCAGAATCACATAAATAAAAAATCTGAGTTCAAACCACCCACAGACTAATGAACATTAATCATTAGTGAAATTCAATTGTTTAGGATGTTTTCTTTTTTCTAAGATAAAAATTAAAACCTTAATGGAGATTCAAATATAGTGTAAAACAACTTTCCCTCTACTAGTTTTCATTTGGCTGGCTGCCTATAATGAATATGGAGTTAAGGTCATGAGAAAACTAGGTTTTAAGACTTACTCCTTATCTTGACCATAAAAAATACTAACCCTATGACTATGGTTTAAGAAGCCCAATTTCCCATCTTAATATACACAATATGAAGAAATTCATACTCATCCATTTTGAGGAGATGGAACTATTGCTATGTTCAATCCTCATCATTTACTCTATGACCTTAACACTCAACTTTCAGTGTTTGGTTATACCTTGTTCACATTTGAAGAGTCCCGCTGCCCAATCTCAATGACATGAAAAACTCATTTCTCTGAATCTTTTTTAAATTTAATTACACCAGTGTTGTACTCCAGAACATATCCCTGTTTGGGATGACAAATTCTTATCTTTGACAATATAGTTAGTTTGTGGCCATCATCTCCTTAGTCTTTAATAATTATATGGAGGAAATCAAATATAGAAGAATAAAGTTAGTTTAAATGATAGGTTTCATAAGCCTTTTTGAAACATCAGATATGTGACAGACAACTTATATAATCTACTAAATCAAACTCTATCTCAAATAACAATTATTCTAAAAATTGTCGCCCTTTACCCTAACAACAAGGAAAATATCACTTACTTGAATGGTAACCATTATTGCTTCTCTGAAACTAACAAGCATTGTCATTATAACCAAAATAATCAAATAACTATTGATGCTACAGAAACTTCGTTATGAATTTTCCCAATCAGCTCTAGATTTACCTGTTATGGAATAATGCTCTTGTACACTGTAAAGACTTGTCACTCATATTGGTTTAATAATACACTGATTGATCAGTAGCCAGGTGGGAAGTTTAGGTGGGGCAACCAGACTAGGAGAATTCTGGGAAAAGTAAAGGCAGAACGACAGTCACCAGCCAGATACAGCTGAAGCAAGATGAGAATGCTTTAATGAGAAAAGGTATCAAGCCACATGACTCAACATAGATAAGAATTATGGGTTATTTTAAGATCAGTTCTTCAGAGTTGCATATGTCTTTTGGTCTAAAGAGCATACTCTGTCCAAATTTACTGATATCAGTAATATAGTGATTCTTTGATGAATGTGTCACACATATTCCTTATACATTATTTTTTTATAGTCTTCTGATGTGGGGTTCCCCTCTGTATTCTGTGAATACCACTGGCTAATAAAGAAACTTCCTTGATCTGTTGGTAGGACAGTGCTTAGGTAGGTGGGGAAAACTAAACTGAGTGCTGGGAGAGAGGAGTCAAAATCAGAGAGAAGCCATGTAGCCCCAGTAGACACAGATGCTGGGACAACCATGTGGTGATACACAGATTAATAGAGATGGGTTAAATTAAGATGTAAGAGTTAGCCAATAAGAAGCTAGAGCTAATTGAACAAGCAGTGTTTTAAATAATATAGTTTCTGTGTGATTATTTTTGGTTTGTACTGCTGGGTGACTGGGAAATAAACTAACAGCCTCCTTACAACAGTCTTCTTTTTATTCTTTGGTCATTGAACCCATAAAACATCATTTTATTTTCAAAGTTGAAGATATGGTTAAGTGCTTAAGAGCTCAGTATGCTGTTGTAGAAGACTGGGGTTTGGTTCCCAGTAACTGCATTAATCAGCTTACAACTGCCAGGAAGTCCAGCTCCAAGGAATCCCATATCCTTTCCTGTCCTTCCTTGACATGTGCACTTACATGATCACATAATTAATTAAAATAAATATTAAAAACATTAATTCTTTCATTTCTGCACATGAAGGTTTATTATTTGCATTGTAGTTCTCTTTGAATAAAATTTACATTATAAAAATACTCTGCAATAATATCTCAATCTTCTTGTTCTTGTGCTGTGGGATGCCCTTCTGTATGTTGTGAATGTTTTATTTCCATTGGTTAATAAATAAACTAATTTGGCTTATGGTAGGGTAGAATATAGCTAGATGGGAAAGCCAAACAGAATATAGGGAGACAAGGGCAGAGTCAGGGAAAATCCAGCATCAGCCATAGAAGCAATTTTGACAAAACAAGCTACAAGCCTCATGAAAACATATAAACTAATAGAAATTGTTTAATTTCAGTTGTAAGAGCTACTTAATAATAAGCCTGAGATAATAGGCCAAACAGTTTTGAATTTTAATATTAAGTTTCTGAGTGGTTATTCAAGAATTGGTTGTTAGGAAAGAACATTCCATCCAGTTATATTCTTGAGCTCCTGCACGCACACACGCACACACAGGGACAATTAAAAAGACACATACAATAAAGATGTGTATAAATCATAAGTCAAGTCTATTTTCTTCATTATCCATGAAGTCTTCTGATATTTCATTATATTTAATTTATAAATTCTACTTTGAATTAAACTTTACGAAGCAAATGTGGTTAAAATATTTTTATGTACAAGGAAGTTTATTTTTTCCACCAGAGTTGGATAAGAATCTTTTTCTTCATTGATTTTTTTTCTTTATTCCTGTATTAAATTTTCTATTTACTGATTGCCATGTTGATCCTCCCAATCCAGGAGCAAGGGAGATCCTTCCATTTTCTGGTGTCCTCTTCAATTTCTTTCTTCAAAGACTTAAAGTTCTTGTCAAATAGTTCTTTTACATCCTTGGTCAGAGTTACCCCAAGATATTTTATGCTATTTGTGGCTATTGTGAAAGGTGATGCTTCTCTAATTTCCCAAGGGGTACACTCATCCATTGCTGGTGGGAATGCAAACTTGTGTAACCACTCTGGAAAGCAGTGTGGCGGTTTCTCAGGAAATTCGGGATCAACCTACCCCTGAACCCAGCAATACCACTCTTGGGAATATACCCAAGAGAGGCCCTATCATACAACAATAGTATATGCTCAACTATGTTCATAGCAGCATTGTTTGTAATAGCCAGAACCTGGAAACAACCTAGATGCCCTTCAATGGAAGAATGGATAAAGAAAGTATGGAATATATACATATTAGAGTATTACTCAGCTGTAAAATACAAGGACTGCTTGAATTTTGCATACAAACGGATGGAAATTGAAAACACTATTCTGAGTGAGGTAAGCCAGATCTATCTACTGATTATATTTCTTTGTCCATTTATAAGTCCATTTATACATTTTCTCAGATTTCTTCATTGAACATTCTTTGTCTGTCAGAACTCTGACCTATGTAAGTCCTCCTCTTTATGGTGAATTGTTTTCAAGATATCCTTTTGTGTGTACTCTATTCTTATTATGACAAACACTGTGACAATAAGACAATGAGTACTGAGAATAATCTAGAATGTACCAGTTATATCTGGTGTTGAATTGTCCTTTATCTTTAGCATTGGATACTGCTAAACTTATTCCTAAATTGCTGCACTCTCACAAGTTGGAGGAAATAGGTTATGGAATATCATTGTCCTGGCTGAATGATAGTGAGGTATTACTCCCTGTATAATGTGCCTATTGTGGAGAAGAATTCAGGGACTTTGAGCACAGGTTACTCCTGTTTCCCTCTTAGAGCTTAAGAAAATTAAAAGGGAAATACACTTATTTCAAAACAAGTGAAAATACTGCAAAATTCTATACAGTTACTAATTTTAGTGTGTTTTTTTCTTTGGAAGAAGACTACTTTCTGAAGTAAATGAAATGAAGAACTTTGGATTAAGAGTTTTATCCCTTTTAAATCTATTATTTTTTTTCTTAAAATACATTGCCACAATATACAAACCAGTTAAACACACAAAAAATGCACAGTGGTAACTGATAAAGAAAAATATTTATTCAGTTTATAAAACTATCTCTTGAATTAGTTGGTAATTCATGTTATTATAAATTTTCAGGTGGTAATTCTGAGTGCATTGTTAAAATTACACTACCTTGACAGGAAAGGTAACTTTTATTACAGAAGAGAAATTTTTACATACGAGTTCATTATAGAACTATACTATGCCACCACCACCCTGCTTTAATAAACATGCACTAAAGTATGAGCTAGGATGAACTCCTTATACCCACAGTGAATACAATGTTAGTAAAGACTTTATGCTTTATGTAGATATTTTTGGTTTTAATTTTTAGCAATTTTATAAGTACTTCTAAATATTTCCTTTACACTAGTCA
This sequence comes from Microtus californicus, assembly GCA_028537955.1. Classification (NCBI taxonomy): domain Eukaryota; kingdom Metazoa; phylum Chordata; class Mammalia; order Rodentia; family Cricetidae; genus Microtus; species Microtus californicus. The sequence goes on from JAQJZF010000001.1 coordinate 123,426,872, forward strand.
AATTTACCAAGGTACTAAAGAAGAAAGAAAAGAAATAGGCTCAATTCTTTTAAATAGCTGAATTTTATATCTTCATTTACAGGATGATTAATATATACAAAATAATTGTTTTTTTCTCATTGTTTTCAAGTTATAAGTTACAATAATTTTGATGGCTTCCTGGATCCCTGACCCAAATAAGGGTATGATTTGCTACGAATGACAAAATGAAAATGCTGACATTGAAATTTTTCTATGTTTGGGTATATGGGAGAATTTCTTGAAGTTTTATTCTTTTAGTCATGAGCTTGTTAAGATGAGATATTTTGGAGTGGTTATCTATCTATTCAACAACATAGTTTAGACCAACATATTTCTGTCATATAGCCGACATTTTTATAGTTTTTTCACTGTTCTGCCTATAAAGTTATTTTTGTTCTTACTCTTCCCACTTTAAAATAGTAAGTACATTATGTGAAGTACATATGTAGCCTTTTGCATATTATCACCAATGCCTCTGATCCTGAAAATTCTTTATCCTCTTATCCTCTCTTTACCGAGAGGATTCGTTTTCAAACACACACACACACTCATGGATAGTAGGAATGAGAGAAAGAAAATGAACTGTACAAAACAATACCATTTTATTCCCTATATTAGTTGCTTTCTGTTGCTATAATAAAATATCATAACAATATCATATGGTTATCTCTGAAAACACAGAACTCATTGACAAGTAAGGCTACACAGACTGACCAACTTATACTTTTATATTTAGGGAACATGTATTAGTTTACTCATAAAGAATAAAATATGGGTATAGAGTTTGGACTGCATATATATATATATATATTCAAACCATTAGATTTTATTTATTTTTTATTTTTTAATATTTATACATGTATATAAGGAATTTTAGCTATTTACTGCAGTCTAAATTTTCTTATAAAATATATGTGTTTGTGTTTGAATAATAAACTAATGAAAGAAAGAGGCCATGAATTTGAAAGACTGCAAGAAAGGGTACATGCAAAATTTTCCAGGAAGGAAATTAAAGGAAAATTGATGTGATTTATAGTAATGTCAGAAAAGAAGAAATGCTTAAAAACAAGGAAAGTTTACTTTAGATTATTATTCCAGTTGGGATGACTCCATCATGGTTGTGGTGATAACCAGCAGGCATGGTGGTTAGAGCAGGAAATTTGATGATCTTATTTTCATCCGTACACACAAAGCAGAGAAAGAGAACTGGCAGTGGGCTTCAACTGAACACCCTCAAAGCCTATACCCCTCAAATACTTCCTCTCGTAAGATTTTATTTCCTGAAGCTTCTGTGACTTTTCCAAACAGCATCAACATTGCTTAAAGACATGGACCAACAAAGCCTATTTAGAAAAAGGAAGTTATTTGCTAAATATTATCAAAAAATATTACTTACAATAAGTTATGATCAGAATTCTAAATCTCTGCATATTGAAGTTTGTATGAAGTAACTTTTAAAATTCCACATCAAAGTGAGATGGGGCTTTTGTTAAAGAAAATTGTCATCAGGAGAATGAGACACATGAAAAAGAAAATCATGGGGGATGAAAATGACTAAAATTCTTTCTATCCATGTATGAAATTATCAAAGATAAAAAAGTAAAAATTTAAAATTTTGTTACTTTAGCAAAACTTGCTATTCAGTCATGAATAGAGAAAGGAAATTGATGGTTTGGTTTTCATGTACTAAATTAGCACAAAAGGTAAATGAGAACACAGTTGAGTATCCAGTGCTAGTGACTGCTACTGAAAATAGAGACTATTGAGTTCACAAAAGGAATATATAGGTTGAATACCAATACAAGGAAGAGTCTTAAGCAAGCCAGGTGGTGCTAAAAGGTCAAATTATACATCCTGCATTTTAGAAATGAAAATGCAGATAGCTATGGATGTGGAATTTGATATCACATGCTTACTCAACAATTCATCACCCCCTTCAAGACATGGGGGAAGAAACAACTGGTGAGAGGACTCTTGCACATTCTCTCGGGGTATGTATTTACTATTAAATAAACCAACATGATATTTGGTAAAGATAATGCAGTTTAAAAAGAAACACTCTATGAAGACAAGTGAAGTGGATTCTGTTCTAGAAAATGGAAAGTAGTATCTCTGATCCAAAGAATAAATATCAAAGGTCTGAATCTATACGGAAATCTGGGAGAAAAGGATTCCAGAACATATATTGGTCATAGAATTTCTAAAGAAGTTCATGCTCATTGTGGTTGAATGAAATAAAACCTAGAATTTTGGTGAGATGTCACTTTGAGAAAAGGTGATGCATAAGATTAGGAAGGCAGCTAGGATAATTTAGGTGTATGGGTGGTTTAGTCATTGATTGATATGGAAATACCATCAGAATGTAGAATATAACAGATAGGAAATCTTGCAACTATGTCCAGTGTTTTTAACATACTCTACTGATGGTCACACAATGGAATTATATAGATCTATTTGCAACTATCAAAAGGCATATAAGCTAATAGTGTTGTGATAAAAGCACACTCTTGGGAGAGAGTTGAACTGTAGATATGTTTTGAAAGAAATCTCCATAGAATGCATTCATATACTAAGAACATGAAATATATATGTCTGCAATAGCTTCAATTTCTGAGGATGATGGAATTATCTATTGACTCAGAGAAAATAAACAAGAAAGAAATATGAGCCAGGCGGTGGTGGTGCATGCCTTTAATCCCAGCACTTGGGAGGCAGAGGCAGGTGGATCTCTGTGAGTTCGAGACCAGCCTGGTCTACAAGAGCTAGTGCAATGACAGGTTCCAAAGTGACAGAGAAACCCTGTCTTGAAAAACAAAAACAAAAAAAAAAACAAAAAAAAGAAAGAAAGAAAGAAATAGGAGTGGATTTAAATTTTCTTGGTGGTTTATGATTAATCCCACATTTTCATAAAAAATAATTTTTTTGGCATTTGAGTAAAGCTGGCATTCAAAAATGAAATAATCAAGAAAAGAGATAAGCATGAATGCTTCAAGGGAAATGTTCAAGGCTATTCACATTCAGATATTGGTAAAGAAAAGTGAACACAAGAAATTTGGCAAATCAAAGCAATTTGGTAGGTACTGTAAAGACATGGCTGTGCTTCATGAAAGAGAAAATAATCAGCAGATCAAATGTTGCAAACAAGTGGAATGAAAACTAACCCAGAAAAGCATCAGTTTTAGCAAAAGGGGCTATGAATGTCAAGATATCTTAGTAGCAGTTTTACTAACATTGAGGGAACTGAGTGGATTTTGGTAGGTTAGAGAAATGACAGAAGAGGAAAAATTGAAAAAAGCAATATACACCTTCCCTCCATGAATTCTATATTGCTCCGAAGCAAGAAAGACAGCAATTTCTCTCAGCATAAATTTAAGATCACGTTTCCTGTATCTTCAAGCCAATGGACTTTGTGGGACTATTGGCAGTGTAGTGATGTAGAAAAGTTGGAAATAACAAGTAGAACAAAGTGGATAAAAACAGTGCTAATGTATTTGAACTTATGGTATCTGTGTAAAAATATGAGCTCCAGAAAATGGTGTGTAAAATTTGACCACTACTGGAGGGGTGAGAGTAGAATGGAGCCAGGAGGTACAAAAGTGAAAGGGGCCTCCACTGTGGTGTCTGGGAAATGTGTTCTCAGCTTGCTGCTGCCTCTTAATGAAAAGAGGAGGAAGGATATCAGTCAAGAGTAGATAGAAGATTTAGTTGTTTTAGAAGACATCGAAATTACTGCTTCTTTAAAAAAAGATTTATTATTTTTTGGCTGATTTTGTTTGTGCACTAAGTGTATACATGATGCTTGCAGAGTTCAAAGAGATCACTGGATCCCCTAGAAATGGTATTATGTATGGCTGTATGACTACATGTGAGTACTGAGGAAGAAATTGTGGTCGGATACAAGAGTTTCTAGCATTCTTAACCAAGGAACTATATCTCCAGTGCATTCAAATATTTTATTTATTTGTTTTGTCAGCAAGAACAGATACAATGACAGAACATGGTTGGGACCCAGATTGACTGAAGACATTCTCAGAAGCCCTGATAAAGTCACAAAGGTATTGTTAGTCCTGTATCTTTGTCCAAGAGTCGACTTGGCAAGGCCCAACCTGAACTAGAGATTGGGGCTCAAAAGAGTTAAGCTTTTGATTCCTTGGAATGCAACTTTCTCCCCTGAAGGGTTCTGGTTATCAGTCCTTAGATTGACTTCACTGAGGTATCCTGTGTTTTCTTTGCCAAAATTATCTGACTTAGCTCTCTAATGATCTTGGCCATTTTCCCTCTGTGAATAGTATGATGCTGTACTTCTTAATACACTTGGCATAAGACATCAGCTTACACAAAATCTCCTAGTACTAGTTTTTGGTTTTGATTTATTTCTCATCCATGTTCTTTCCACTAGACACATTCCATTTCTAGACACTTATTCCTATAAGTTAAGGTCAGAAAAATGTTTCAACTATTTATATCTCTTACAAAAAAACCCTCATTACTTTTTATGAATTTGAATTAGGAAATTAACAGAAACAGTAAAAATGAAGTCATTCTGTTCATCAACATTTTTATTGAAAACTGATCATTCTCTCGTAAAATATTTCTTAATCACAGTTTCCTCTTTCCCCACTCCTCCCAGTTTGCCCATACCTCAAATCTTTCCCCAGAACCACTCCACCTCTGTTTCTCCTCAGAAAGGATCAGATCTTCAAGAGGTAGCAACTGATTATGACAGAACAAGATATAAGAAGACAAGGTAAAAGTCTTCATAAAGAAACTATACAGAAACTATATTAGTTGGAAAACTGCTTGACCTATTAGCTCAGTTTTTTTATTAACTAACTCTTGCATCTGAAAATAACCCATTTCTATTAATGTGTGTATCACCACAAGGCTGTGGCCTACCAATAAGTTTCCAGGGTATCTGTCTTCTTTGACACCTACATGGCATCTTATTGACTCCACCTACTCTATCTATATATCTCTTCCAGCCTGGCTATATTCTGCCCTGCTATAAAATAGATTCATAACATACATAGTGGAATTCCACATCAGACTTAGGCAACCCAATATGAGAAACAGAGTTCCAAGATCTGGTAAAAGAGTCAGTTCAACACAGCCACTTCTACTGTTAGGATTCCCACAAAAATACAATGTTAACAGACATAACATACACACAGGGGACCTGGTGCAGACCTATGCAAGCCTAGTACTTGCCATTTTAGTCTCTGACAACCCCTATGAGCTCTGCTCATTTGATTCTGCAGCTCATATTCTCCTGGTGTTCACCATTTCCTGTGACTATTTTAATCTGTCTTTTTTTCTGTAGGCTCCCCAAATCCCTAGAGGAGGGACTCAATGAGATTTCTATACTTCCTCCATAATATCTGGCAGTGGGTCTCTGTACCCACTCACTTCTGCTGCTGTTGGAAGTCTCTCTGAAGAATGGAAAGGAGCTGAGCTATGAGTATAGCAGGATATCATTAGGAATCATTGCATTGCTTTTATTTTTCATTTATTTTTTCACCATTTTTATTTGGTTCTACCCTAGGTCTCTGGACTATCCAGTCCTTGATTCCTGTACATCTAAGCAGTGTTGGCCATGTGCTCCCTCTTCTGTCAGGGGTCTCAAGTTAAACCAGACATTGGTTTGCCATATCCACAAGTTCTGTACCACCATTGCCCCAGCAGCAGGGAAGAATGTAGCTCAATGTTTTGATAGCTGGGTTGGTGTCCAGGTTTCTCATTCCATAGCATTAAGAGTACCTTTCCACACCAAAGGGACTAGAACAGGTTTGAAGGCTCCAAGCAATCACCAATTTTACATCTCCTTGTGAATATCATTCTCTGCAATACATCCTTATTGTTAGTTTTTGGATAATGACCCACTGTCCTAGCATCAGCCTGGATTGTTTTCAGATCTCTACTGGATCATCTCTGCCAACAACTTGGCCTAATACAACCCAGTACCACCACTGGAAGCCCTGCATAGCTACAAAAGATGGTCAGTTCATCTCTGTATTCTCCATTATTAGGAGTCCTCACTAGCACCACCCTCATAGATTACAGGAAGTTTCCACTGCAATAGATTTCCACACCACCCTCTAAATGCACTCTGATCTAGTCATCTGCTGTCCCCATTCATCCCTTCCTCTCCTACCTGGCCCCTCCCACTTCTGTCCCCACCCATTACCTGCAAAATCTATTCTATTTTTCCTTCTGGAGGATAACAATGTATTCTTCAATAGGGCCCTCCTCTCTAACTAACTTCTCTGAGTCTATGGTTTGTAACATAATTATAATTTACTTAGCAACTAATTATAATCCAATTATAAGTGAATGTATATTTGGGACTGGATCACCTCACTCATATCTTATTTCTAGTTCCATCCATTTGCTGACAGATTTTTATGATATTTTTTAACAGCTGAGTAATATTCCATTGTGTAAATTTATGTAGGCAATCTTTCTTGTCGGACAACCAGACCACAAATAATTACATGAAGATTTACTATCAATTATAAAAGCTCTGCTTTAGCATAAGCTTGTTCCTAACTAGTTCTTATAACTTAAATTATCCCATATTTTATACCTATGTTCTTTTATATGGTTTGGTTATATTTACTCTCTACTATCCATCCTGCTTACTCCACATCTGGATGGTGACTACAACTTTCTTTCCTTGAGACCTTTCTGTATCCAGACGCCCAGCCTAATATCTTCCTGTCTAACTATGCCCATACAGCTCTTTAGTGACACATCTTCACACAGTTTTAAAAAATGTTCTACTCCAAATTTGAAACCTGTTCTTTGCCTTTTCTTTAGTTGAGGGACATATATGTTGTTTCTTCTTTCTTGCTGTTATGAATAAAACTGCAATGAACACAGCTGAGCTAACATGTAGCACTCTGGCATTCAATATGGCAGTTCCTCAGAAAACTGGGAATTGATGTTCCCCATGATGAAGCTACACCACCTTTGGGCATACACATAAAGAGGGCTCCAGCCTTCCATAAGGACCCTTGTTCATCCACTTTTTAATACTGCAATATTGAAGGAAAGATACTTTGTAAATATTTGTTAGAGATTTATTTCAAAAAATCCCTCCTATTAGCAAGGTGTTGGAGACTCAAATGGTTGTGATCTTCCTGATGGCATAGTTGTGAAAGTCGAGAACATCACATATTAAGAGTCAGAGTCTGAGAAAGTAATGTGTGTGTGTGTGTGTATGTGTGTGTGTGTGTGTCTTTGTGTATAAAAACATGTGTGAGTTCCAACAGGGGTCAAAAGAGGGTCAGACTCAATAGAACTTTAAACAGTTATGTGCACCTAGAGACATGGATGCTTAAAACTATACTCAGGTCCTCTATAAGAGAAGGAAACCCTCTTAATCACTGAGCAATCTTAAGGAAGCAGCAGTATTTACATAGAGTAGTTCCAGCTTAATGAACTATCTACTTGCCAAAGGTCCCACCTCTAATCATCCAAATCAAATTGTTTCTACTTCATTAATTCTTCACAAATAAGGATTGGGTTTCAACTTATGAAAGACTTGGGGACCATTAAAATCATGATCAGTGTTTTGCAAGGACAGGTTCAGAAAGGAGTTACAGAAAAGGTCCAAAGCTTGCTTCATCTTCCTGGGAAAGAGTTAATAGTCCTGGCAGAAAAGGATGGAGTAGGAGCTGCCTTACATGTGCAGCTTTCATTTTTACCTTCTTTAACCAAATTCCACTTTCTTTATGTGCTAAGCACACTGGGAAAAATATATATTTACATTATTCTTAAGCATTTCCAATTTTACCCAAGAAAGACATGGGCTGAAAATGAAAATGTTGAGGTTTTTTTTTTTCATAAATGAGAGTGATAATAAAATATAAATCCCCAAATTGATCAATTTAGTATGCTAAAAAAATTCTTTATGTACATGCAATGAAGAGTTAATGCTAAACTTAAACATTTGTTTTCTGTGTTCCCTTATTAAAGACACACACACACACACACACACACACACACACACACGAAACAAACTACAGTAAATGTTTGAATTGAAACCTTTTCCTGGAGGACTGTCACCTCACATCCTTTTCTGCATACAACAAGTACAGAATCTGAGTACAGAAGCTTCTTAATTAACTGCCAGGGGAAAGCTTAGGTGTGAAATTAGTCACCAGAGGGAGCCCATATTATTCCTGAAAAGCCATCTCAGAAGACCTAAAGCAAAATGAAGACCTCTGTGGAGACTGGTCAGAGAAGTTTAAGGACAACATAGTCTACTTTTCTGTTCCTAAGTTGCATCTTCTTTTTAGTTTCAAACGTGGGAATGAATGAGCTTTGGTGGATGCAAAAGTTATTTTCTTTCTTTATTCTCTTTTTTTTTTTTGCAGCAAAGGCATGAAAGAAAACAAAATAAAATATTTCTTCTTTCTCCTCTCTCTCTTCTTCTTTTTCTGTAGCTACTTATCCATTGACCTTGGAATTTACTAATAAGGTAACTCATTTTGTGCCTGCTAATTCAAAGGAAACATAAATAAGACATTTCAGTTGTTTCCTAAGCACATTCACTCTAGTCGCTTCTGAACATTGCAAAAATCAATAATTTGTCCAATTCCAGTGAAAATGGTACCAATCTTAACAGAGTATTTAATAAATATGTTGTCTACACACGTAAGTCTTTTAGTCAAATAGGAAAGAAAACAGAATTTGAAAAAAAAAGCAAAACAAAGCAAGGATTTTCCTAACTTGAAGTTATAATTTTATAATACTAGACATCTTAGAATAATTTTAGATAATATGAAATGGACAAATGGAATCTATAGTTATTAATATTCTTTTCAAAATTGACTGAATAATGAAACTTAATTGTTCATATAGAAAATTTCAGATGAAATTTCAAGTATGCATTATTGAATCTTGTTTTTAGACTGAAACAGCGACAAAAGAATTCATATCTTCTATGGCTGCCAATGATTGCGCTTATCTGAATTTAACATAAAATATAAGAATGATGAATGAAGGGTTCTCTCTCTCTCTCTCTCTGTATGGAGGATGAGGCAAACTTTTTCTTAACTACCTAGATGATTAAAAATTCTGACAGAATTTAAATTTTGCAGAAATCAATAATAATTACTTGAATTCAAAGATCTTCTGCTTGTATTACATAGAAACTTTCTTTTTTGTATTACATAGAAAAAATTTAAATTTCTTTTTAAATGGAAAGACTGAAAAGGAAAAACCTGTTCTAATATACCAAGGGCAAAGAGTGAATCATGCTTCTGCTGTGTCAACCTTCAATGCTTAAATCACAAGTGTTCATTAATATAAGTCTATTGATATCTACTTCTGGAATTGTAGATCTTTGTCTTAATACAGATTTTCCATTTTCTGTCTCTGGTTTGAATATAACAGGAGCAGAAGTGATTCATCTGATCAACATGACTGGAATGAAGTCTGAGGATGCTAAGGTAAGTCCCAATGTGTATATTGGCAGATCCTATGCCACAGACACAGGCAGCTTAGTTACTACCAGTTTTACAAAAGCATTCCTTCAAATTTAACTTCTTGACCTTGAGAATGGGTCTTACTCCATAACCCAGGCAAGCTTGGAACTCAGCTCAATATGTATCTGAGGACAAGTATCATGCTCAAACAAACCACATCATTCCTTTCAAACATGTTTGCTTTGAACACTGTAAATCTGTTACACAAATACAGGAAATCATGTAGTTGAATTGCTTTCCTGGTTCACAGATATAAATACAAGTCCAATTCTCCAAAATTTGAAAACTACAATGAAAACAATTCAATAAAAGTGAAAATTTGGCAGAGAAGAATGATAATAGTGTGATTTGTAAAGCAAAGAAGTGGGCCAAAACCTTTTACTTTGTGTGTTCCTCATATCACCAACTAAGAGATAAAAAGCTAGATATGGGGAATCTTGTCTATATTCTGAGCATTCAAGTAGGGTGAAGCAGAACTGTCCCAAATTTGAGGAAAGCCCCTGAACTACATACTGAGTTCTAAGTCTGCCTGTGCTCTAGACTAAGACCCCCCCCCCAAAAAAAAACAGGTAAAGTCTGGGTATGCAGATTAAGTAGTCATAAAATAGTCACATATTTGTAGTATAAATGAGAAATAATTATCTATGTCTAAGAATGTTACACAGTACAGAAAGGGACATGAGATCTCTACTGTACACAATCATAATTATTAAAGACTAAGAAAAATGGCTACAACAGAGGAGTTCAATATATTTATGAGGCAGATTTAAAAAAAATCTGTTAAAAGATTGGTCAACTTTTTGTATCTATTTTGTAATGTGGAAAGTTGATTTTGAATAAATCCTGAGTTATAAGAACATAGGTCATTGCATGTTCTTAGTAATTAAGTATAATTTTACTTCAGCCTTGGATAAAAAAGTAACTTGTGATTTGCATTAAGATCTAGAATCCTGTGACCAGACAATTTATTCAAAACGACTTTCCCCTACCTTTTGTCTAGCTCTGTTAGAAATGCTCTATTTTAATCTCTTGGCATGGATACTTTTGAGGATCTTGAGATGAATAAAACACTTGTGCAAAAGGAATTCGCTGTTATGGCAGCTGAATTTCTTTCTCAAGAAAATAAAAATCTCTCTTCTGTTCCTAACATGCAGTACTTATTTTCTTCACAGTTTTTACTGCTGGTTTCTGCATAGAACCTTTTCCTTCTGTCCTCTGGTGTGAGGTCTGTCTGCATAATCACTCAAGAAGTCTTAGTCTCCTCCTAGCATAGACTTTCAGTATTCTAAATTTCTGTGGTTTGTGCTGGAAACAATTTTGTATTTTTCACATTATTTATGATATCAATAAAAATAAAAAGTCGTCTTTGCTTCTTTTTATTCTGTAAAGGTTTCATCTTGCCATGTATGATACTACTCCCTGACATAAATGTCTAATCATATAAAATGAATTCCCTCCCTAGGGATTTTATATACCATTTCTCATTTAATTTCCAATGGTATCTAAAGCATTTTAAAAGATTCTGCTACCTAGTAAAATGTGACAATTAGGAATGATTTCACCATGCTAGTTAAAATTATATCAAAAGAAGTGTTAGCTTTTATGTACTCTAGAGGATTTGATATGACATTTTATTCGATTGTCCTAGTTGTTTGTATTAAAATCACTATATTGAAATTCTTTTATTCACAAAAAGAAAAATAACAATATCCCTTATTTACTGTGAAAGCAGTACATCTGTGCATATAAGGATATAGATATAAGCTAATGACTTTATTTATAGAAGATAACAAAACAATCAGGAGATGATGATGATGATGATTATTTTGGTCTGTGAGATTCATGACTGTAAAAACTAATTGCTTTAGGAAAAGATCTTAAATACAAATGTTAGAGGTTTCTTAAGGAAAACTGACACCAATATGTTCGTTTGGCTTCCTGAGAAGGAAAAAATGTTAATTTTTGATATGCACATGTATATATCTGTCTGTGGTTGTGTGCATCTGAGTATGGGGACCCTCAGTGGCCTTAAAAGAATATTATAGCCCCTGGAATTGAGGTACAGAGTAGTAAGCCACCTGATATGGATTCTGGGACAAATTCAAGTTCTCTGGAAAAGCAACAAGTATGTTTAACCAGTGACCCATTTCTCCAATCCTCCTAAGATTTCAGTATATCACAAATAAGAGATAAAATCAAATTATGTTGCATGACTGGAATATGGGAAATAGCTTATAATATGCAAAGAAAAGTAGTAAGAAAGAAAAGTTTCTCCTCTATAAAATCAAATAGGTAATGTTTATATGGGAAAAAACAAGAGAAAGCTAAGTTAGCATAGTGCTCAGAAATATGTACAAACATAACATAGTCTAAGAAATTTTATATTAATTAATTTAAAATTTGATAGACTTGACTTAATAAAATTATATTGATACATTTACATTATTATTTAAATAATATTTTCTTTCAGAGATTAGTTATTTTACTATTATTTCATCTATATATGTAATAAATTCTGATTTCTCTGGGGAGTAATAAAACAAACATTTCTAAGTTCCTGCTTAGAGTTGTAAAATTTAAGTTGCTTTGAGTCTTAAAAAATGCATATGTCTGAGAGTCAAAACTGTAGCATGCCGACTGTGGCGTAGACTTTAATTGAAAATTCCCAGCAGATAGTTTGAACATCTCCACTACTCCCAACAAGGGATGCTTGGGCTGTAGTCGGTGAATTGTCAGTTTCATTGGAGTAACCACAATTTTGTGTCAATTTATATCAAATCTCATTGAATATATAGTCACTTAAATATATAGTCTTTATTTGTTATTGATTAATAAGACTAGAGAAAACTCTAATACACTAAAATACAACTGAATGGTTGAACACATCCCAAAGTCTCATATAAAAACAATGATTTTCTTCTGTTGTCAATTTGAAATTCTGTAGACACTGGATTTTTAAAAGTGGCTGGTCCTATAGGTGGACACTAAACTCTGTTATATTGTCTTCAGTGTTTCTCTGTTAGGATCTCACTAGGTGCCTCATTGTAGGAACACACATACACGTTTCACTTTTTTCTTATTTTTCTTTTCTCTCTCTTTTTTTAATTTTTTGTTTGTTTAACAAAGTATCAGGCTTTCCTCAAGCTTCCTGTTTTCCCCCCACAGCTTCTTGAGTACTAGGTTAGTCATGTATTATGAAACTCATAAATACACCACTGTAAAAAACAAAACAAACAAACAAAAAACCAAAAACGTGTTTTGTTCATTGGCAGGAAGTTACAGTTGACAAAAAATTTTCAGGTACAATAGAATGTGTGTCACAACCCTTACCATGGTTAGGAAAGAAGGAAGGTCATAAAAATGACCCAATTACAAACTGAACAAGTGAGGAATTTGGAAACAGAAATCAGAACATACACAGCCACAAAGACACACAAATACGTGCACAAATACACACAAAGAAACACACGCACACAGACATTTATACAAGCCTATAAATGCATGCACAATAAATGCCCATACATAAACACACACACAAACATGCATATACAAATCATACTAATCATGTCTGATTTTTTTCCACAGCAAAAAGAGATTTTAAGCACTAAGGCACGTCTCAGCAGTGCTAGAGTACATAGGTAGCATGCAGAAGTCCTTAGGCTCTGCCATCATCACACCAAAAGCAACAAGTAAAATTACTTTGGAAAAACAGCTGCCTTCTGACCCCATAAGCATATTTGCCTATGCACCTGTGTCATTGTCTCATGAACTGTTTATAAACTATTCCCAAATAGTTCTAACCAGAAGGTCCTATAAGCTGGACACTAACTCCTACTCAAAATGAGGTTTTTTTTACAATTTCCACTTTTCTCTTTCTGTAAGCTTTTGACAAACACTGGGTAATTTTTTTTTTATCTTTGTAATGAATTAGGTAAGTGAAGGACTGAAGAAAATAAAATTCATGTGTCCAATGGTATTTATTACTTCTTACACATTTATTGCTCATTTATTTTTATTCATTTTGACAGTGTGTGTGTGTGTGTGTGTGTGTGTGTGTGTGTGTGTGTGTAGGTACACAAGTGTTCAGGTGCTTATGGAGACCAGAGTACCCTGTTAGAACCCTTAAAGCTGGAGTTACACATGGATGTGGGCTTCCTAGTATATGTGCTGTAACTGAATTCAGTCCTCCAGAGTGCTCTAGCCTCCTCGTTCTCTTCTTTTCATTACAGATATTAGATTTCAACTATTTATTAAAGTATCCAAAATAGACTGTTTCTTCAAACACATTTGTTGCTGTGTCTTGACAAAACAGCTAGTGGTTTTCATATCCATGACTCAGAGTCAGTATTCAGTCAGCAGCAGATTTGGACCAGCAGTGTTTCTCTTTGCTGGGATAGTTTATTTTCCTAAGCTTCAGAAGAAGCCACAAACTTTCCCCTTTCCTCCTCTCTTGCTGGTCTATGTTTTCCTAATCTTAGTCTCTTTATTTTGGTGTATCAAGGGCTTATATTAACCTCCCTTCACAAGTTATATTTGTTTCTCTTGCAATTCTGTCTGGTCATTGGTTTTAGTGTTATCTGTTCTCCCATACATCCTGTTATGGGTTGGATGAGAATAATTCCCCATGGGTATATGTGCATAAGCACTTGGTTTCCAATGGCGATGCAATTTGGAAGGGTTTTGGACCATTCCAAGGTGAGCCAGCTGCAAGATCGTTAATATGTAAACAAGCAGCTGCTACAAGACCCCACCACCATGGAACCACCTGCTTTCATTAGTTACTTGACCAATTAAACTCATCCAACCCTAAATAAATTTCTCTATCTCTTCTCCAAAAAGTTGCTCCCTGTTATGTAACAGTTACCACAAATATATGAACTATAGTATGAGATAATATAAATTCTGACTTACTTGTTTCTATACTTGTTTCATTTATGATTTAAACTTCTATACATCAACTTATCCTGTCTACTAAGTAGGGCTGTTTAATTAAAAATGGTATGTTTCTTGCCTTTTTCCCTTTCTTCCTTCCTTCTTTCCTCCTTCCTTTCTTTTCCCTCTCCCTCTTTCTTTCTTTTTTTTTATTTCCTGTTTTAGTAGTCTCTTTCCTTACTTCTTTCCTTTAGCCCCCCCCCTTTTGCCTTGGTAATAAAACTCTCTCTCTCTCTCTCTCTCTCTCTCTCTCTCTCTCTCTCTCTCTCTCTCTCTCTCTTTTCTCTCATGCTCTTTTAGTCAAGATTCTGGCAGTAATATTTGATTCTTCTATTTCATAGCATCCATCCTTTTCATTATACACTCTATTGGTTTTAAATGAGTTCATAATCCCACTATTTTTAAAATTTCTGCTATGCACTCCTCTCATCCAAACAATTATTATTTACTGTATAATTATAATAGTCTATCAAACAAATTGTATTGAATTTTGCCGCTTTTCCAAACATCAATGTTGTGAGCTTATAAAATCATCTCGTTTGGCCTCTGCTTTCTACATATGTTTTGATTGCTTTCCAACCTGGAACTCAAAGCAAACCCTCCCCATGATGCCCAACCTTCTGTCACCATTTTCCTTTCAGTCATTTTTCCAAAGACACACACACCTTCCTGCGATTACTTAAACAATACAGTCCCTTGCAATTTCATGGTTTTTATAATGCTATTATCTTTAACCAAAAATCTCTCCCAATACTGAGTTTATTCATTTCTTCTGAACTATAGTGAGTCTCTAATTCAATGCTACTTTTCAATCATACCTTTCCCAGCTATTCTCGTTAATAAACCAAAAGTCAGAGATTGTTGCTTTCACAAGTAGAAATGACTTGGCAAGAAATAAAATAAAATAAGTAAAAGTTCACTTCTAAGTTATCACCATTTTGATGCAGAGATTTTTCCAAAGTTTACTGTAAATAAGGTCTTAGTTTAAAAAAAAATTCTTTCCAAAGATTCTTGCATGTTAGTTTGTATCCTCCTGAGAGATTTTTTAAAACACATTGTTTTATTTTCAAAAAGTTGTCCTTCAGGCCCTGGTGAAATTTTCTGTCTCCACTTTATGTCCTTCTCTTCAAAATGAATGTCACCATTATTGACAGAATTCTAGCTCTCTAAGCTTGCAAATAAAACAGCTTATCCTTTCTGAGTGCATTGTTCTGCCTCCTCCGAGTTGGAAAAATAGTGTTTCCTTGTTTGCAATTCATGGAGGAGTCTGTCAACCTCTGAACCCTTGTCCTATGGCAAACTGGACCTATGTTTTACAGGTTATGTGGTCTGAGTGTCCTACGGTCATCTTTTTATACCTCCTTGAACATTTAGTGCATTCTTCTAGTGGAATGTTAAGAACAGGACAGGGGTCAGGTGGTTTCCTTGCAAATATTATTCTATTTGGGCCTTGAATCTGGGTCCTTCTATTCCAATTAATAAGAATATTAACTCACTAATAAAAGCTAACATTTTTGAGGATAATGTTTATATTTTCCTCATCTTCCATAGAAAGACTCTAAGTTCATGAATGTCATCTGCTTGAATAAACATCTGTTGTAATAGGAGCAGTGGGGCTGCATCCCCAGCACCCCGGCTGCCTGATAGCTTATACCCTGAAATAATTACACGGACACTGTATTCTGTTAAACACTGCCTGGCCCATTAGTTTCAACCTCTTAACCCATTTCTTATAATCTATGTAGCACCATGAGGTGCGTTTACCAAGAAGATTCTAGCCTACGTCCATCCTGGGTCGGAGCTTCATCATGTGTGTCTGCCCGGGAGCAGGGAGCATGGCGTCTCTGAGCTCACTTGCTCTTCCTCCCAGCATTCTGTTCTGTTTACTCCTCCCACCTATGTTTTAACCTATCAGGGCCAAGCAGTTTCTTTATTGCTTAACCAATGAAATCAACAGATTGATATATGACACTCCCACACCAAACATCCATTCTTGGAGAATAGGATCAAACATAGATCTAGTATAAGATTTGCCTCAGCTGTTCTGCATAGTGAAATTGACATCTTCTTGCATAAAGCAAGACTGTCTCAAACAACAAAAGTCAGGCTGCTTCTTAAATGAAAATAAAGAGGGAAATGGTTTAAAAAATACTAAATAGATGTAATTTCACTATATACTAGCAAATAATTCACCCAAGTTGAAAAAAAATCAAAAACAAAACCCATAACTCAATGGATGGCTGTCTTATGAGATAGGCTTTTATTGTGGGAGAAGGTCAAAGTCAGAGCAGGAAAAGAGTTAGAAATTACAACCCAATTTCTTGTAACTAACAGCCTAATAGTTCTCCGCTTCTGAGGTGGGGCTTTGCCATTGGTATTAGTTTAGAAAAAATGCATCAAAGGTCCATATATTTTTAAAACACATTTTAAAGACTAATGTAATAACTTTCCTATATGCTGATGATAAGTTATAATTCTTTACTGAACAATTTTATAAATGAATTACTTATTTGTTTTTGGCTTGTTTATTTTTACTTTTAAAGATAATGAATCAGGCTGCAACCTAGGGTAGCCTAGAATTCAATATGTATCCTACACTGTTTCTGAAATACTGATCCTCATACTTCAGTCTTGAAAGTACTGAGATAAAGGTGTACACACCCCACAGCTGTTATTTTATCACATTAAATGGACATGGGATGCAAGGAAGTTTAAAACAATATATAATAATACTTAGAAAAAAAGAAAAAATGAAGGAAGGAAGAAAAGAAGAAAGGAAGGAAGGAAAGAAGGAAGGAAGGAAGGAAGGAAGGAAGGAAGGAAGGAAGGAAAGAAGGAAAGAAGGAAAGAAAAGAAAAAGGAAAAGAATTGTGGTGTGGGGACCTAGGATATCAAATGACAAAAGCTAAGATAGAAAGGAATGCTCTACACTGGCAGTCTTCTATGACCTTCATGCATATTATCTCATTTTATGCCCATAACACTCCTAGGAAGTCTGGCTGACTTTGATGTATGCTTGCCGACCAGACTGATTGCTTAAATTGAACACAGGGACCCACCAGTTGAATGGAAATAACTACCTCTCAGAAGTTGTTTTCTGAATACATGTGTAAGTCTTTACCCCACTTCTGAAGAAATAAATTTAATAAAACTAACTAGAAGTTAGGTGATATTATATCTAGCTAACAGGAGGGAACATGGCACATATAAATTAAATGTCTTCTCAGGTTTGAACAAGAAAGAGGTAGGTAGTGGGAAAAGGGAGTCCAGATGGAATGATACTAACAGTAAGCCTTGAGCTCCTCACCACACTAAGCACCATAGTGTCACTAAGAATTACACCTGTGATAAATGCTCTCCTGAGAAACTGGAAGAATAGAAAAGAAGACTAAATAACATCATTCCTTTCCCATAAAACTGTGCTATGTTCATCTTCCAGTGTCAGGAACATTGTCGCTGAAGGCTTGTGCCTCTGGTCTCGCTTCAGCACTTTTCTCTTTGAGTTCCTTCCAGTTTGGCAGGTAGACAAGGTCATCAGATTCACAACCACTTGACTATTTTAAGCCAGGGAGTCAGTGACATCTATGGCTTTTTAATTATACACATATGCCCCTTTCATCTTTTATAATGCTGAGCACTCAACTCAAATGCACATTCTGTCCTCCGAGTGGCTGTTTAGAGCATAAAGCATCTGTATTATGTGTTAATCAGCACATTGATCGTGTGGAGGGTTGTATCTGCTCAGGAGGTGCCGAGCTTCACTTACTCTATTATAATGAATTTATAGTCCTGAAGAATCCACAAAAGACTTGGAAAATGTTGGCAATTGTACTCTTTTGAAAAAAAAATGTATAATGCTTCAGGACAAAGAACTGCTGACTCTCAGAGAAAGGGAGTGGGTTATAATGAAGCAAGCAGAATGACATAAAGTTACAGTAAAATAACTTTTAATAATTTGATCAAGAAGTCAGGTAAAAGGGAGAATGAGAACCTTGTTACTGGCAAATGAGGGCTTCTTGCCAAGACTTAGAAGTTTGTCGCCTTTAGAGAAAGGGGTGAGCAGAAATTATTTTTTTTTATTTGATGCTCAGAGAGACCACAACAAATAAACAAAAATTGGGGCAGGAAGCAGATTGGGGCATGAATGTGCTTCTCACTTAGTCTGATGACTTGTATTCCACTTCCAGGACACACATGAAAGAAGGAGACACATGGCCTCAAGCTACATTTGACCTGTGCATTTGTATACGTGCAAACATCTCATACCTATTCACATACATTTAACTTAAAAACTCATTTAGTGATTTCATCATAGTCAGCATGAGCTTCATTACGAAGCTTGAGCATTAATTGAAGCTCAAAGTCCATGTGAATTTCACTAGTAGTAGTGAGCATTTTCTGGTGCTCGAATTGTATTGTAGGGATGTCTGTCAGAAAATAAGGTTAATTCCACTCTCTGAAAGCAATAACACATGTAAAAATAACAAGACCGCAGAAGGCTTCCTTTAGACTATTTTGAATCAGAGACTTTCTTTGGGAATTAGTACAAATTGGATGGTTTGATATTAGCTTAGTTATTACATCTTGTTTTGTACCTAATATATATGACTTTAATTCTTAAAATATAATAGGTAGACACTAAGGAATTTTTTTTGTTGCTACTGTTATTTGTTTTGAACTTGAAATAAATAAATAAAATGAAATTGAGGACTCTTGTTTGCTGAATGTAGGGTATACCACTGAGCTTTATCTCACCCACAGAAAATTGTTCTGAGGATTATCTATGAAGTGTTGATAGAAATTTCTTTGCCACCCAGTTCTACAGTTGTTTAATACTCCCAAAAAAGAATACACAGAAGCTTAAATTAACCCAATTAAAAAATGGGGCACTTACCTAAACAGAGAATTCTCAACAGAAGAAGTTCAAATGGCCAAAAGACACTTAAGGTCATGCTCAACCTCCTTATCGATCAGGGAAATGCAAATCAAAACAACTTTGAGATATCATCTTACACCTGTCAGATTGGCTAAAATCAAAAACACCAATGATAGCCTCTGCTGGAGAGGTTGTGGAGGAAGGGGTACCCTCATCCATTGCTAGTGGGAATGCAAACTTGTGCAACCACTTTGGAAAGCAGTGTTTCGGTTTCTCAGGTAATTCGGGATCAGCCTACCCCTGGACCCAGCAATGCCACTCTTGGGAATATACCCAAGAGATGCCCGATCATATGACAAGGGCATTTGTTCAACTATGTTCATAGCATCATTGTTTGTAATAGCCAGAACCTGGAAACAACCTAGATGTCCGTCAATGGAGAATGGATGAAGAAAGTGTGGAATATATACACATTAGAGTACTACACAGCGGTTAAAAAAAAAAATGACTTCTCGAATTTTGCATGCAAATGGATGGAAATAGAAAATACTATCCTGAGAGAGGTAACCCAGACCCAAAAAGATGAACAAGGGATGTACTCACTCATAATTGGGTTCTAGCCATGAATAAAGGTCAGTGAGTCTATAATTTGTTATCCTAAAGAAGCTAGATAAGAAGGTGAACCCAAAGAAAAACATATAGCTATCCTCCTGGGTATGGGAAGTAGACAAGATTGCCGGGCAAAAAATCGGGATATTGGGGGTGGGATGGGAGGGGGTAAGGGGAGATGGGGAGAGAAAAGTGAGAAGGGTAGGATGGGGAGAACTTGGGGAAATGGGATGATTGGGATAAAGGAAGTTTGGATAGGGGAGCAGGGAAGCACATATCTTAATTAAGGGAGCCATCTTAGGGTTGGCAAGAGACTTGGACCTAGAGGTGTTTCCAGATGCCCAAGGCGAGGTCCCCAGTTAGTTCCTGGGGCAGTTGAGGATAGGGAACCTGAAATGATCCTATCCTATAGCCATACTGATGAATATCTTGCATATCACCATAGAACCCTCAACTGGTGATGGATGGAGATAGAGACAGAGACCCACACTGGAGCACTGGACTGAACTCCCAAAGTCCCAATGAGGAACAGAAGGAGGGTGAACATGAGCAAAGAAGTCAGGACCACAAGGGGTGCACCCACACACGGAGACAGTGGGGCTGATCTTTTGAGAGCTCACCAAGGCCAGCTAGACTGTGACTGAAAAAGCAGGGGATAAATCTGGACTCTCTGAATATGGCAGAAAATGAGGGCTGCTGAGAAGCCAGGGACAATGGCACTGGGTTTTGATCCTGCATCATGTTCTGGCTTTGAGGGTGCCTAGCCAGTTTGGATGTTCACCTTCCTAGACCAGGGTGGAGGGGCAAGGACTTTGGACTTTCCACAGGTCAGGGAACCCTGGCTGCTCTTCAGACTGCAGAAGAGGGGGAGAGAAGTGGGGGGAGGGGGAGAAGAGTGGAGGGAGGGGGAGAGGAGTGGGGGGAGGGGGGAAGGAGTGGGAGGATGGGAGGAGGCGGAAATTTTTTTCTCAATTAAAAAAATTAAATTTAAAAAAAAGATAAAAAAAATCTTTGGCCTGTTAGCTCAGGCGTATTGCCAATACTCTTACAACTTACAAAGCATAATTCTTATCTATGTTTAGCTACATGACTTGGTACCTTTTCTTAGTAAGGCATTCTCTTCTTGCTTCCTCCACATCTTGCTGTTGACTCTGCTTTATTCTTCATAGAATTCTCTTAGTCTAGTTGCCCTGCCTATATACTTCCTGCCTTACTAGTGGCCAATCTGTGTTTCATTAAACTAAAACAAGTGACAAATTTAAAGTCTATGAGAGCATTATCCCACAGCAATGAGAAAAATGTTGAGTATGTGTGATATATATAAAAAACCTTTAATATGAAAAATATGTAGGTATAATACACTCAAAGACTGTAAAATATACCATGCATTAGTAGATAACATTCTATACAGCTTAGATTCACAAACATGTATGTGTGTGTGTGTGTGTGTGTGAAACTTTATATAATGCCACCTTCTAATGAACTTTTGAAATTGATTTAGATTCACCATCAAGGACTTTAGGTTGTTTATAGAATCTCTGTTAACTTTTAAGTTAGTACATTATTGTATATAGACAGAATTTTTCTGTAACACTGTTCAGGTAATATCTCAAATAATATCATAACCTTGAAGATGGTTTCTAAGATTTACTTTTATCTAAAGAAGGGATATAGTGACTACACTAGTTCAAAAAATGTTGAAGTCTAAGCACTAACTGTGATTATAATTGCATTTTTAGATGCTAAGATACTTCTTGAGGCAACAAACATTTTACTATAACATATAGTTTATTGATGCCTCACATGATACAGGGTTATTTTCTGTGTACAAGATACTTCCTATTTTTAATATGTATTTGTTTATTTCATTTAATGAGGTAAGTCAGTCCTGCTGCATGCATGTGATAAACAGAGGACAACTTGTTGAGTCAGTTCTCTCCTTCCAACATATTGGCACCAGGAATTGAACTTAAGTCTTCAGGTGTAGATATAAATTCCTCAACCAGTTAAAGCATAAAGATAGCCCTTATGTGTTCTTTTCATATTTCTCTTTGATATAGAGAGGTAATTACTACATCCTCCTAATATTCTGTTTCTGAGTGGAGAAAGGGAGAAAATGAGGTGGGAGACTGAGTCAAATGTTGCTGGCAGAAAGATAACAGAAACATCAAAGGACCACAATCAAGAATACCGACAATAAGAGTGGGGAGATGTCTCAGTGAGTAAGTACACTTAATAATCTCACAAAAACCTATGAGTTGTGGGATTTCAGTTCATTTAGCAAATGACTTTTGGGGCAGCAGGCCTAGGGTGTAGTTTGCCTGCCTATGTGAACAATTTATAAGCTGAGAGAAAGGATCACTTGTTCTCTTGCTCCCATGTCCTCTTGGATGGTTGAAGCATAGCAACCTGCTTGTTATTCATGCTCTTCACCCCCTCGGCCGAATGACTCAACTAAGGCAGATGGACCAGCAGTAGCATCTACCACTTTCTTTCTCAGTGAGTGTTGACCCATATTTTATACCTAAACACATTCTTGAGAAACTTTAGCCAACTCTTGTGGATTCACACTACATCTCAGTTTGATTCCTACACACCAAACAGCCTACATTCACATTCACCTTTAAAATAAGTTCCAGGTTATCTAATACCTTTTTATTGTCTCTCTGTATAATGCACACACACACACACACACAAAAAAAAAAAACTTGGAGTAGATTTAGTTCTTTGTTGTATACCCTACTGACTGTGGTGTGTAAGAAAAGAAAGGAGACCCAAGATATCTTCCTTACTCATATGTTGTATTTCTTCAGTGAGGAACTAAACATCTGAGAAATGACTGCTCAACATTCTTTTCCCAGGTATCCTCTAATGTGATCTCGAGGTTCTAATTTAGTGAGAGTTGCACAAAATTACAAAATTTGTGGGGTTTTTTTTTTGTTTTTTTTGAGAGAGGGGATTTTCTCTGTAGCTTTGGAGACTGTGCTAGAACTATCTCTCGTAGGCCAGGCTGGCCTCGAACTCACAGAGTTCTGGGATTAAAGGTATGCATCACCACTGTCTGGCAAAACTACAAAATTTGAATTTTTGATGTGTGTGTGTGTAGGTAGATAGGTAGATATTTGGGCATATGAGAGTTTGTATGGCCTTATGGAGGCCAGAGGACACCCTCAGGTGTGGTTAGCTCATGCACTGTTCTCTTTTTGGGACAGGATCTTGCAATGGCCTGGAGCTTACAGAGCAGACTGGGCTTAGAGGAACTTCACTGTAGGTCCATTATACCCTTGAGGATATTTGATTAAATTCAACTGGTTGACAACAACAGTGGAAACACATGTGTGATGTCACTTCCAAAATCCAGGCTCCCTTTAGCTTATGATTGTCTATTGGTTTGGTAGTAGTAAACTCTAATCTAACCTCTTAGTCTCATATCTGCACTGACATTAGGCCTGATGCTATAATGCAAGGAGAAGAAACACCCCCTTTTAAGGAAATATACTGAAAATTATTCTTGCAGGGTCTCTACTCTCTTTTGGTAGAACTTGATGAAGCAATCATACCAAGGTTCAAGGAACCTGGGAAAAGTGGCCCTCTGATTGATGTGTATCTCCACATCAAATCTTAGATTTCTTCTTGTTGTGGAAAGAAATAAGCTATTGTACAAATTTGCGACTGGAAATGTCTCATAACCACATGTCCTGGTGGTTAAATTGTGTACTTTCTCTAAAGCATACATGATGTTCTATTGATTTACTCATGTATATCCTGATTTATTATCCTTTAGAAAATATAGGATGAATGCTGGGGAGATAGCTCAATGGACAAAAGTACTTGCTGTGTTACTATGAGGATATGAGTGGAAATCCCCAGCACCCATAGGTATGACTATGTATATGTATCTATGACTGTAATCCAAGTGTAATGCAGGTAACACAAGGCAAAGACAGTGGGATTGCTTCAGTATGCTGGCAACCAACCAAGCTCTAGGTTCATTGAGGAAGCCTGTCTCAAGGAGTAAGTTGGAGAGTGACAGAGCAGAGCACCTCTATCCCCTATGTATTGGTGCATATATATGTATGCATAAACCAT
The DNA here is from genome assembly GCA_028537955.1 of Microtus californicus. Lineage (NCBI taxonomy): Eukaryota > Metazoa > Chordata > Mammalia > Rodentia > Cricetidae > Microtus > Microtus californicus. Next base: position 123,450,890 of record JAQJZF010000001.1, read on the forward strand.
ATACAAATATAAAACACACAGAGAGACACACACTCACAAAGAAAGTGTGATAGAGAAGGCTTCCAAACAGCTGTAGATAGGCAGTTGTCTCTGTTTGGGGATATATTTTCTTTTAATAGTATTTCTTGTTAGAACCTCTTTTATTTTAGGATTGGTTCCTATATATGAAAATTCCATCCTTCCTCTTCTAGATGCCTTAGGCATTTTGCTAATGAGGAGGCATCCATGGGTAGATATAAGTAGAGCAATTGGTTCTCTGCATGCAAAATTCAGCGGAAATACCAGAAAAAATATATAGTACTGATCTGGGTCTCTTCTCAGCTTAACCACCAGCTTAGTAAACCTCAGCAACATTTGCTTCCTGTTCAGTAATGAACAGCCCTCTGCCTTACACAGAAATGACTGAATACAGGTAATTATTTAGGAAGAACAAGATGGTATCTATCTGAATAGAAACAAAGTAGTTTCCCTCTGAGCACTTGCCAAATACAATAGGAACACACACCACATGTCAGGACAGACTTCAGTGTTTTCTCCCTAAATACATACAGGTACCACATGCATCTTATGAGGGCAAATAAGTTCACAAGTCAGCATTCTAACACTTTAGGAGTGGCCCAGTACAAGAGATTGTATATATATATATATATTCTTGCTGGTTACTGGCTTTGGTTCCTAGAACCCAAGTTATGCAGCTCACAGCTGTCTGTACCTCCAATTGCAGCTGACCAGAGGTCAGCATTGGCCTCACTCGGCACCTGCACTTACAGGTATGTACCCATATGCAGACAAGCACAAGCACACTTATAATTTCAACGTTTAATAAATATTTTAAAAATGCTTTTAAATCTTTTGCAAAAGAGTGGGCTTTGATATGACATCCCACTTACACAATGCTCTTGGTTCATAGTCACATCCCCAGTAGCATCACTTTTTCCATGCTCTCCTTCCTTCTACCCTCATCGCAAATGTCCTCCTTCTGTTACTATATTATCAGGTTAGAATAGTCAAAGAGGGAGAGAAGAACCAAGATTACTTTTTGTGAATGAGAAACAGAATGGTACTGGTTCTTCCTTCCCCAGCTCCCCATTTCTGAGTTCCTGACACTCCTCTGAACACTGGCCCAGTTCATGGTCCTCAAAGATGCTTAGCAGCAGCAGCAGCACAAAAATAGAAATTTCACAAAGGTTTGTCCAGGCACATTTCTTTGTCACTTCCTTTCAGCCTTTTTTCCCTCTAGCTTAAATTCTCAGACCGACAGCTTAGTGAAAAAAAAAAATAACTATACCCAATGTTTTCCACTGTTTCTCCAAATAATCTGATATAATATTTAATCCAGACAAAACCTATGATCATTGAACTTATTAAGCCTCATCTTAGAAACTTCTTTTTGGAGTAGGTGGTGATTAAACACAGCTGGCAAAAGTGCAAAGAACTAGAGATTGCAGAATATCCAACCCTAAACTAGACATCTATATCATACCATCTCCACCCCAGGCTCAGACACTACTGATCTGATGGGGCAAAGGACCCAAGATCCAGAGGCAACTGATGGCTACAGCAAAGAAGTGATTTCTGACATAGCGGGGCAGTTACACGTATGAATACACAACAATTAAGACAGTGTGCAAGGATCTGTGCAAGCTCAAATCAGATCAATTCCCAGCACAGTGTGCAGACATGGACATAACTGCTAGGAAGGAGTCAGTTTCCTCTAAAGGGCATACATCTGTTGGCAATAGACAACACAATTGGACTTGATGGTAAACACAGTCAATGGGTTAGGAAAGAAGGATCCATCTAAGATGAGTAAGGGAAGGGAATGAATATAAACAAATAGGTTCTACAAAAGTCTTGAAGAATTAATAAAGACTAGGAAAATTCAATTTTTACTCTTATTTATTTTTTTATTTGTACTCCCCCCCCCTTTTTTTTACTCGACAGGTCTTTGTATATATATTAGGGTTTCTAGTTTTGTGCTTTTGTGGGATTCCTGAGTGTGTGAATTAGAGATCTGCATCTGTATCTGTTTCATGAGCCTTTTCTTGTGCTCTTTTCCTTCTGTTTACTTTGTACGATCACCACGTGTTTATTTTGGGTTTATTATATTATACTGTATTATAATATCATTATATTATACCCCTTAGAATCCTATGCTTTTTCTAATGAGAGATGGAAAGGGGGTAGATCCATTTGAGAAAGGGCACGGGAGGAATTTAGAGGAGTAGAAAGAGAAGAAATCATAACCTGGATACATTATTTAAGAAAAAATATTTTCAATAAAAGAAAAAAGAAATTGGACTTATTACATAATAAACTAATTTTACTACTTCTTTCTTTATTGTTTTTATTGAACTATAAATTTTCTCCATCCACTCTCCCCTTAATCACAAGTATCCTAATCAAAGCTAATAAATAAGTCGCTTTTCTAAAAGTATTTCAAATAGCAAATTAGCCCTTTTCACATTAGAACTCCACTCATATTCAAGAAAAAAAAACTGTATTATTCTGAGTGTTATGGACCCAACACACACACACACACACACACACACACACACACACACACACACACACACGAGCACACGCACACACACTCCAATTTGGAACATAGAGAAAATTTAAAACGTATTGAATTTTGAACTGTTTTTTAATCTATCATTCCTTATGGATTTAAACCTGGATATTGTGGGAAACGCTAATAAATATTTTTGACCCCAGGGTAATATTTAGTCGCTGAAAAGCTAATTCATTTCATGAATCATTTAAGCATTAAAGTATGAATTTTCTATTGCATTTTCATAGCCTAGAGATTAAGAATTAATTCACATAATCAAGCCCATTGAAATTTTAAATTGGAAGTCATATTTTAAAGTCATGGTCTCAACTCTAAAATCTCCAGTCTCCTGGGGAGACGTCATCGTTGGCAGCAGAGGTTCCGGAATCCATGGACAAATTGGACAGTATCAGGGTGTTAAAATATAGGCCTAATTCACAAGTGGATTACTAAATGATACATTGACAATTCACACATACTTGAACATTTCTGCAATTAGGCTGGAGAGATGTCTCAGGAGTAAAGTGATATGCTATGCAAAATGAGGAACTGAGTTAAGTTCCCCAGCTGCTACAAAAAGTCTAAAGTGCTATAAACTCATAATACAAGTATTGGGAAATGATGGAGAGAGACAGGCCCAATGGGCTCACTGCCCAGACAGTAGACCTTTTCACAAACAATATGATGGTGAATAATAAAGACATTGGACCATGACCTCTGGCCTTTAACTGCACAGTCAGGTGAGCACATATATACATACATATCTGTGCAAAAACAAACATATACTCCCAGTAAAAAACCTTCCAAATAAATAATGTAAAGTTTCTATTTTTCCAGGCTTTATTATTTTAACAAAATGCATAATATAAATTTATTATCTTAATAATTTAAAACTGTATAGTTCAGCAAAACAATGCAATAAATCAGAAACAGTATGCTCACCAAACAATATTTCTCTTTTCCTCTTCCTTCTGAAATATTTTTTAATTTACTTATTTGTTAATTTTAAAAAACAGAAAGAAAAAATAGTCTGAAAAGAATATATGTGAACAAATGGATTAGAAGTTCAAAACTGTTTGTAGACATGGAAAAGAAGGGAACACAATAGGATGACTTTTATTTAACCATATAAATAAGTAGAAAATTAATTTTTTTAATTATCAATTTGTTATTGTTACCTTTGCGCTTGAATTCAAAGTATCTAGTCTATATTTTTGTTTGTGAGATTAGATTTAAAGATTGAACCATCTCTCCAGGTCAGGTCACTGATCTATATTCCCAGTACTTTTATTTAGTTTCATTTTGGGATATTGATATTACTTGGTCCCTCTACAAGCCCTATAACCTTTGTGATCTTCTGGCTTCCATCTTCTGAATACCTGAAATTACAAGCCTGCCACTACAAACCTGGATCCTGAAAACTTACCTTAAAAAAACAAGGAAGAGGAGATATTTTTTTGGGCCTTTCTTGTGCAACATAAATTATAACAGTACAGATAACAAATATTTGTCTTCAAGTATAGTAAGCCCAAATCCCTTTTAGCATCTAGTTATAGCTTGAGATTGAAATATAGAATATACTTTATTAAGTACAAATGAGAAGAATGGGTATGATATCAATATTTGTAATCCAAGTATTCAATTCTGTATTCTGAGGCAGATAAATTACAATGTAAATTCTTACCTAAGTGTTATAGTAAGATTTCCTGAAGAAAACAGAAAGAAAAATTTGCAAATTTCATGACATCATTTTTTCTACTGTGTAATATTCCACTGTGAAGATATACCACATTTTCTTTATTTATTCTTCAGTTGAGGAGCATCTGGGTTTTGCCAGGTTCTGACTATTATGAATAATGCTGCTATGAACATAGTTGAGCAAGTGTCCTTGTGGTACATTTGTTAAGAGTGACGCATGAATCTTCCTGGGAAGACGAAATATATAAAATGTCCTGGATAAACTGTGAATGCAGAGAGTAGAGGAAAGGCTATGAGGGCATGGAAACATAAGGGATCAAGGTGCAGGAGAGTAATGAGAGATATCTTGATATAGGGGGTCATTATGATGCTAGGGAGAAACCTGGTGCCAGGGAAGCTTCCAGGAATCCACAAGATTAACCCCAGCTAAGACTCCTAGTGATAGTAGAGAGAATGCCTGAACTGACCTTCCCATGTAATCAGATTGGTGACTACCTAATCTGTCATCATGGATTCTTTGTCTAGTCCCTGATGGAAGTAGACACAGAGATTTACAGCCAAGCACTGGGTTGAGTTCCAGGAGTTCAGTTGATGATAGGATGGAGGGATTATATGATCAAGGGGGTGGTCAAGATTATAACAGGTATTCACCACAAAGACAAGTGTTCTGAGAGCTTGTAGGAGCTCTCATCATCATGGGACCAACCTATGCCCTCTGTATCTGGGGGAAAGTTGTGTAGCTTGGTCTTTTGTGGAGCCTCTAGCAGTGGGACCAGGAACGGTCCCTGATTCATAAGCTGGATTTTTGGAACCTATTCCCTATGGTGAGATGCCATGATGCAGGGGGAGTGAAGCTTGGTCCTGCCTCAACTTGATTTGCCATACATTGTGAATTCCCATGGTGGCCTTATGCTATTTGAATGGAGACAGAGGAAGAGTACATGGGGATAGTAGAAGGCAGATGGGGTGAGGGAACAGTAGGAAAAGACAGGGAGAAAACTGTGGTTGGTATGTAAAATAAACTTTAAAAATGATAAATAAAACAGGACAGGAAAACAATAATAAAAGGAAGAAAATTTATAATTTAAGACACTAAACAACATAGAATTATAGATTATATATTTCACAAAAATGTGCTTGAAAAACACGTTATAATCTATTGACAATTTAAAACACAATCTCAAATATATAACAAAGCAGAGTAAGCAGATTTTGTGAGAATATTGATTTAATGTAAAATGTATGTTTATAATCCATTAAGAGTACACACATACTCACAGAAACAAACACACATGTCCCATCTATATAACTCATTAAGGATAATCAGGATCATTTGTGTGAGCACTGGAACACTCGATGGGAACTTGATGGCTTGCTTAAGGGTTACATAGCTGAAGGCAATGAATGACTCCCTCCTTGATAGCATCAAATGTTACCAGTTATTTAATGGATACTTTATTAAAATCAAAAGTTAACTAATATTAATTATACAAAATCAAATAATACAGTTTTTGTTAAGTTGACAATATTATAAAATATCTTTCCATTTTCAATGTAAATCTCTATGGAAGATAGTTATGTCTAATAAAAGACTTAAGATGACCATATGTCAATTTTAAAATTCCTAGTGTATTACTTAATGCTGCTAAAGAGATAAGCCAGAGATAGGATATCAATACCATGCAAAAAGAAAGAGTACTGCAGAACAGGGACCAAGAAGAATGTAATATCTGGGGTATGGAGAGGAGTGCTATGAAATCCAACTTGTGAAGAGGGCCCAGGTATTGCTCACATCATCTCACAAAAGCTTTGCTTACCTGCACAAAATCTAGGCCACCTAGCAGGGAGAGTAAATGTTTTCCTAGAACCCAAGCCTAGGTGAAGCAATATTGATAATTGATGACTGTAAGGGGTTTTGATTAATTAACTGATCTGCTTCCATTAGATAACCACACACTTTTGCAAATGTGGAAAGCACTGTATAGACTCAGTGAATTATAAAAAAAACAAGAAACAAAAAAAAAAAACAACAAAGAACACAGAGTTAGTAGATGTATAGGGAAGATTCCTAGAGTATTTGGAGAAAGGGGATAGGAAATGAATATGATCAAGACCCATTGCACATACAAAATTTCAAAGAATAAATAGTTCGTAAAATAATAATATCTTGTAACTCAGAAGTAGAAAAATTAATAAAACAAGAAAGTCTTCAAATGAAACCAAGGTTACTAAAAAGACTGCATTAAAATGGAGGTAGTCCAATATTACTGGGTGAGAATATTATAAACAAGAAGTGCTTCAAATATGGGTGTCAAAACAGTTATTTTTACCAACCTGAGTTTTAATTCTGTGAAGGCCTTGGCTTTTACTCCACTGAGACTATTTTTCTGACTTCTAATAACTATCACTAAAAGGATAAATTTAGACTACATCTAGATATTTGTGGTAATGTTCTTATAGCAAGCAATAGAAAACCAGAACACTGGGATTTTATTCAAACATAACGGCCCAAAAGGAACAATAGTAATTGAATCAAATAAAGTAAATATGACTTATTGAAGTGAAAAATATTTACTCTGTATTCTAAGGTGTGATTGAAAATATTATCATTATAAAAATATTAGCACCCAGAGAGGCAGAGGCAGGCGTATCTCTGTGAGTTTGAGGCCAGCCTGGTCTACTGAGTGAGTTCCAGGACAGGCAGAGATACACTGAGAAACCCTGTCTTGAAAAAACTAAAAAAGAGAAAGAAATGAAAAGAAAAAAAAAAGAATGTGAAATAGCTTTAAAACCCTATAAAATCTAGATGTTAGATTGATAACAATGACATTGTGTTTTGTGCTGAAACAAAAATGTTTCAGTTGAAGATATGACTTATTTCCATCCTGTATCTGGAAATAACAAAGAAATAAAATGGTCATTTAAAAATCTTGGTATGTACTCACTCATTAGTGGACTCTAACCATAAACAAAGGACATTAAGGCTATAGTTCGCAAGCCTAGAGAAGTTAAATAACAAGTGATCCCAAAGACAAACATATATAGATCCTTCTGGAAATTGGAAGCAAACAGGATTGCCAGGCAAAAGTTGGGAGCATGGGGGTGGGGCTACGAGTGGAGGTGGGGTTGGGGTAAGAGGAGAGGGGGAGAGAGAAGGGAGAAAGGAAAGACTGGAGAGAGTTTGGGGGAGTGTGAGGGTGGAGATGGAGGAAGGGTGGATATAGGAGCAGGGAAGAAGATATCTACATTAAAGGAGCCATTTTAGGGTTGGCAAGAGACTTGGCACCAGATGGGATCCCAGGTGTCCATGGGGATGTCCCCAGCTAGGTCCTTGGACAGCAGAGGAGAGGGTGCCTGAACTGGCCTTGCCCCACTATTCTATGGTGATCTCGAATATCACCATAGAATCTTCGTCTGGTGATGAATGGAATTAGAGACAGAGACCCTCATCAGAGCAATGGACTGAGCTCCCAAGGCCTAGTTGAAAAGCAAAAGGAGGGAGAAGATGAGGAAGGAAGTCTAGACCGCGAGGGGTTGGTCCACCCACTGAGACAGTGTGCTTGTTCTAATGGGAGATCATCAAATCCAGCTGGACCGGGACTGATTGAGCATGCGATCAAACTGGACTCTCTGAACGTGGCTGGCAATGGGGGCTGACTGAGAAGCCATTGATAAAGGTACTGGGACTTGTTTCTACTGCATGTACTGGCTTTTTGGGACCCTAGTCTATTTGGATGCAAAGCTTCCTAGGCCTGGATGTAGGGGGGAGGGCCTTGGACTTCCCACAATAGAGGGTTCCCTGCCCTCTCTTAAGGTGGGAGGAGGAGTGAGAAGGGTGAGTAGGGGAGCAGGTGAAAAGGAAGTGTAAAGTTTTGAATGGAAAAAAATTAAAATAAAATAAAATAAAATAAATCTCTCTAGTCCATAAATAGCCCATGCAACTTCTACCAAAATCTTTGCAGTTACCACATGCTATGGGGTAAACTGGTATCCTTTCTCAGGGTTCTCAGTCTTGATCACAAAATGATTCAAGAATGGATTCAGGACAATGCTCAGAGGCAGTATTAGTAAAGTTTAATAGAAATTTCCAGGAAAGGCAGGTCTTTACATGTCAGCAGCTGACAAAAGAGGAAGATGAAAAAGAACAGAAATTCACACTTTTATAAGTTAAGCATGAGGTTCCACAAGCAAGCATGTGACAGACACTAAAGTAGCTTCTGAAAGAGCAAAGTATCTCAAAGTATCAAATAAAAATACATAGGTCCTCAGCAGCATGTCAAAGACAGAGACAGACATGAAAAAAAATGAAAAGTTATGTGTTTTTGAATGCAGACCCAGACTCTTTAAGAACTGCTCCTGGATAGGCTTCTGCACAGGAAAAGTTATAATTATTTATTAAAGATATAATTATCATTCTCATTTATTTTAGCATGTTTTAAGGATGATCAGCCTTCCTGAAGGGTTGTACATTGGCTAGGTTATAGACAGATCAAACTGGATTATCTCTTAGGTTTGGGGTACCAAGCAATGTTAGATCTCCACCTAGAGGAGAGAGTCTTTCCTCTTGAGAAATAGCTTTCTTTAAAGGACTTCAACATAAGCCTGGCTTTCAATATTACTTTAACATAACCTTGAAGCATACCACCACATTTAGTGTAAAGCAGCCAGGAGAAGTCTGCACCGGGTGATTCTGGGAAAGCCTGCATCTTCTATTATGTATGGTTTTCTCCAAATAAAACTTACTCCAAACCCTTATGCTGACAAGAATCTTGAAACATTGGTCTCTTATTGCTCTAGCTCTTATACATCCCCAGGCTTTTTCTCAGTTAGAAATGACATCCTAGCAGCCATAATTTGCTCATGTAGACTCTCAGTAGGACAGACAATGAGACCAATGTTCAAGGGCATACTCTGAGAAAGGATTCCCATTATAAAGGGACTCAAAACTAAATCAAGAAGCAACACACAAAATGTGATAAATACTAGGAAGCTGTTTATATAGAACAAACATGCACTACTAAACCCATCTTAAAGAAGTCTTGATGTGTTTAAAGGTACAGCTAAAAACATAAAATTATTTGCAAACTCAATAGACAAACAAGTGTTTAAAGAATACAAATATTTTAAGTAGATTGGTTTTAATTTTACAGATCAATAGTAAGTATATTTACTAATTTTGGAAATAAGACTTCCAGAATAAATCATCTTGTCTCCAAAACTTTTCACTATTGAAAAATTTAATTGAGAAGAAAGGGGGAAATTATATTATTCCTTGTTTAGGCATTGTGTCCAGGATTTTTTTTTTTAAAGAAATGCTCACAAGTCCTTGGTTTTAACTTCCATGCCATATATTAACATCATGTGCTGTTATGCTCCCATATTTCTCCTCAATATAACTAGATTTATCCATTCTCACTCAACTTTTTGTCTACATTCAGTTCTTTGTATCTTGCGTTTTAGTCTTGCTCTACCATCCTCTCATCTTTCAACACATATGCTTCTTTAAGTAGCACAAGAAAAATCATGTACTGGTTTCCCCATGAAGTCCCTGAATATACACCTCTTGTAAATTATACCTTTTCCTTTATAGAACATATGAGAATTGAAATAAAATTATTTGTCATATAGATATGCATTTTCATAAATTGGATTTCCATGAACTTTTTGAATATCATAAGATTTTTAGGGTAAACATTCTTGAAGTATTTGCTGAATGAATTTTTTTTTTTTTTTGTTTTTCCAGACAGGGTTTCTCTGTAGCTTTGGTGCCTGTCCCAGAACTAGCTCTTGTAGACCAGACTGGCCTCGAACTCACAGAGATCCGCCTGACTCTGCCTCCCGAGTGCTGGGATTAAAGGCGTGCGCCACCACTGCCCGGCATGCTGAATGAATTTTTGAAATAACTCACCAGTCTAACTCTGTAAGAGTTACTCTGAAATTTAGTAAGAAATTTACTCTGAACTTTAACAAAATTTTGACAGATTAATGAAGCAAAAATTAAATGATGAAAATAATTGATTATCATATTAAAAACATAACATAGTGAATAAATCTTTAATTTATATATACAATACATATGTATGAATATATAAATTTAAACTTTTTAACTTATAAAAATGAAGTTTTCTTTTCAAATCCTATATTATTGTCATGAAGAAAGATATATAGGGTAGAAATTATTATGATACTTGTTCTGGAGTCAATATAAGAATATTAGGTTTCTAAAACAAAACAGGCAAACAATGAGAAAAACAAGCAAATGTATAGAATCTAAAGCCTTGTAAGATACTCAGAAAGAGAAAACTCTTCAAAATATCCTTGGGTCAAGAGAAAGTGACTGTGATAATTTAGACTATTTAGAAAATTACATGTTTCAAGGAAATGAGAGGAAAAAAACTCACTATTTTGGCATCTTTTAATATACTAAACTAAAAAAAAAATTGGACATAAGGAAAAATTTGAAGGGAGGTACCTTCATTAATTTGAAAACAGAAAATTACCAAAATTCTAACTTAGCCTCCAGATGCAATCTCTATTTGGATCAAATTATCAAAGGTCACCAGCAATTTGCATCCAGCAGATGTCTGTAAACTTTGTGTAGAGGAAGTCAGTGTGGGATTTGCTGAACATGTGTTCTGCATTGCTACCATCCCACACTGCTCCAGCAATGCTGAAACAGTCAATAGCATATCATGCATGAATAGGATTTTCTTTAAAGAAATCTGCTTATGAAAAATTTTGAACTCTGCAAAATTTCCACATCAAGGAAATATTTTGGGATGATCATCTGGCTAACTGTATAAGAGTAAGTGCTGTTCAAACATGAAGGCCTAGGTTCAATTCCTCAATATCTACATAAAGTGTCAGGTATGGTTGTGCATGTTGCAACCTCAAATTTGGGGGAAAAGATGGCTGATCTTGAAATATCTATGGCAAAGTAGCCTAAACAAAATCTCTGGCTTGAGGAAAAGATTATGCCTCATTGCAATAGAGCTGAGAGTGATCCTATTCTGACTACCACATGTGTGCCTACACACTAAAGTGCATGTTCCACACACATATGATATAGTGAAACACACAGATACATCCATTTAGTCATTGCCCTCTCATGTTTCAATTTCCCTAAAGTAAAAAAGTAAAAATAACTTGTAATCTCCAGATCCACAAATAACAGGAACAAGTCTGTTGCTTGTCTATGTGTTAGATAAGAAAACATATATAGTAAAGTTGGCAAAAATCTGTAAGAGAGTTTTGGGTAAACCAGGAAGTGATCTATCATTTAAACCAGCCAGTGATCTAGGTATTTCTGCAGAGTATTTATATGTACCCTTTGAGTGAGAGATACATAACAGACATGAGAGACATACACTCATTTATATTATATATTTATTTAATATCTTTAAAACTCTATGTAGTAAATGTTAAAAATGGCAGTAGCCTGGAAAATGTATTGTTCTATTTTCATGATTTCCAGAAGTTCATTATTTTACAAATATTACATACACTTTATCTTATGATCAAGTGTCTTGCAATCTTTGTAACTGGGAGATATTAAGTCATTGCAATTGCTTTCTCATGTACAGATGACAGCATTTACCACAACCTGTGTGGTGTACAGATTGTAGTAACTGAGGCATCAGGGACTGAAGAAATGTGAAGAACCACATTAACAATAGCGATAATTTGGACCAAGGACTCTGAAGGAAACCAACAACAGCATCCTACCTCAGGCTATTTATTAAGCAGTGACCCTAGACAAGGAAGCTCTAGTGGTTATATTCTGGTTTTTTTTTTCTTTTAAACACTGCCTGGCCCATTAGTTCCAGCCTCTTATTGGCTAGCTCTTACATATTGATCTAACCCATTTCTAATATTCTGTGTAGCACCACGAACTGGCTTACCAGGAAAGATCTTAACCTGCGTCTGTCTGGACTGGGAGAATCATGGTGACTGACTGACTAGGCTTCTTTCTCCCAGCATTCTGTATTCTGAACACACTGTTTTTATCTAAAAGAGAAATGTTCCTCAATACTGGGACTTGTACCATGAAGAGGCTTCACCATTCCTCTGAGTCTGACATAGCAATAGGTTTACCATTCCTGTGAGTTTCAGGCATTGGCATCTTTGACATGACTGTGCTCATATCAGTAATATACATGCACTTGGCCTTCATCTGCTTTCCATAGGCACGGCGATTATGATTAATGTTTGCATAGCCATTTTCTGTGCTTCTTCATTGTGGTTGTTTAACTGTTCTATGAAATGTAGCAGAGAAACACAAACTCTTAAACTAAAGGTTCTCTGATCCTGTAGGAGGGTACAGACATGTGTTAGCCTAAGTATTAATTTGATTAGCACAGCAAATCTTAGATGATTGAAAGAATAACTGAAATTTCACCTTTTATTGAAGACATCATTAAGTACTGTGTAGAATCTAGTAAAAGAAGATATCTATAAGTAAACGAGGCAATGCTATTGTCTGCTTTGAATATGTGCCATATAACAGTTTACCATGCAGAAACAGTTCAATTGTTAATAGGTAGAAATGACAAACTCAACTTCCAAAGCAATAGGAGAATATTGAAATATATTTGTGTGAGTCCTCGTGCTTCTATGAACATGTATATATTGTATACAATAGTCACTTTTAACTTTCCTTTATCTCTTTTTAAGCTTCATTACTTTCATCGATAGTGGGATTCAGTGTGGAATTTTCATACATGCACAGAACATGCACTGGTTGTACCTAACCATCTTTCTATTATCCTCAGTATATATCTTCACTTTTTCCAAAGTATATAGCAATCCCTATGAATTCTTAGTTTCTAAGTGCTTGAGCTTTAATTTTCAGTTAACATACAAAGATTAAGTAAGCATGTGTGTGTTTGTGTATTTGTGCACATACACATTGAGTGCATGCATGCATACACACTTCGACATATTTGTACACTCATTTAGGCAGGTGAGAGTAGACATATGGACAACTAGAGGCAGGTGGTTGACACTGAATATCTTCTGCAATACCTCCTGCACATTGCTTTTTTAGACAGGGTTTCTAATTAGACGTTGGGCTCATGAATTGATTGCTTAGCCTGACAGAAATCTTCTCCTCTCTACCTTCGTAGGTTATAGTAATTCAGTCCCTGTTTTGGTTTTTACATGCTGCTGAGAATAATACAGGTTCTCATGATTTGCGGGAATCAATTTACTTACTGAACTATATTCTCAGTCCCTGGACTATTTTCACTCACTATTTTAATTATGTAGGGACTAATTGCTGCTTTGTTAAGCAATTGGGCTGAAACATTAGGCATAATATCATTCATTAACTCACTGGTAAAGCTGTGTATTACATGCTATGTCTCTCTTGATACTGCACAGGAGGTTTAAACTCAGACTTCAAGCCTCTAGACTTACCTTCACATGAGCCCCTGTTCCTAAGAAACGTAAGAACAAAGAAAACTTGATTACTTATTGTTATGTTTCATGGGAAATGTTAGTAATTACTGTCCCAGAATTATCCTAAAAATCACAGCTAGCCAGTCAATAGCTCTGTCTTCATCATTTATTATCTTCTAGTTCATCTTTATGCATTTGGGGCATTATTAATTTAAACTATTAATAATATTAAAAGTTTACAGTTTGAACTGATATGTATATATCCTTCATCCATCTCCTCAAAAACAGTGATATGTTGAAGTCATAGTCCCAACATAATCACACTTATTAGACAAATCTAATGACATTGTAAGGGCAGAAGCCATGACTAAATACAAAAAGAGAGGGAGGAGACCTTCATTTGTAATCAAGAATATTGATCTACTACTTCCTAATCTCTAGAATTTGATATAGTGAGTTGTTTTGGCCACTTAATTTATGTCTGTAGTTACTGTAGTCAAAATAGTCATATGTAATTGCTATTCAGTTTTTTTCTAATGTTTTTCCCATTTAAATCCTTCCACTACAGGATAACATGGGCAATTGAAGAAATAATGAAGGTGAGTTTATTGCAGCCATTCTTCTTTGAGAATCACACAGGCAATAATGACACAATGCTGACAAACATGACAGGGCCACTGCACACATGAACTCACAGCAGCTCTTATTGTCTACACAAGATCTGCACGAGATCAAGCCAGTCAACATTTCGTCATGGAGTCGGCAGGATCACACGATACCTAACCTTTAGCTGGAAAGCTGCTATTGTTTGTTCATTGCTGGAGAAGGGACAGCCACTTCAGTGTGCTGACAGCTGGTCTATTGACCAAACTGCAGTGCAGGACCACACACATGTAACTGTGGGTAGAACTAATTAAACTCAGGCCAGAAAAAGAATGTACAATTATGGGAGGGAAACATGTTAGAGGGACTATGGGAGGGATTGGATGAGGAGTTAGTGAGGAACACAATCAAAGTCCATTGTATATATGTATGAAGTCTCAAAGAATATTAAAAATAAACTTATTAAAAAATACCCACATAGGCTATGGCCTTCATTGAAATTAAGGCATTGTTGACCCTCTATGCCAATACCAATACAGAGCTCTATTTTTGTGTTTTTATAAGTTTAGATAGTATAGCAATTTTTTAGTCCCTTTTCCTCTACACCTATGATTGACTGAATGTCTCAGCAAATCTTCTTTCATAGGAATATGCTTCATGCTTTGGCACAATCTTGGAAAACTTATTTGGAATCTATTGAATTTGAACTATCCAAAGATAGTTAAATTAGGTCCCAAGAGAAAATAAAAACCTGTAGGACAATGTTATATTAGTAAAAATAAAATGCATCAAGATAGCTCAGTGGATAAGCTCCTACTTATAAAAGTGTGACAGCTAAATATGAATCTCTAGAAACTGCAAATCCTGGTACTGTACGCAATATTTCTAATCCCACCAGACTTGTTAGGATCTGGGAAACAGAAGTGGGAGAATTCCTAAGAACTATTGAGTCAACTTCAAGGATAAGAGATCCTGCTCTAAAGAAGGCAGAAGGAAAGTTCCCAAACCAAAGGTTGTCTTTCTACCTCACGTGTTCACATGCATATCTACATATACACACAAATATACACACACATGCCACCATCACCACCACCACTACCACAACCACCACTACCACCACCACATTATATAACACCACAATTAAAATTAAATATGTAAATGATAAAGTATTAGCTCAACTTTCAACCATAGTGAAGCAGCCAGCCTAGCTAGAGCCAAGTGTGCAATGGGGCATACTCTTTTTTGAAAATTGTCTGTGGGCAAAAAATTTGAAAGCAATAGTCGTAGATCCTAAATTCTGCCCTTTTATATTTGTGTTGCCTGAGAGAAGTAAATTCATCACTGACTCTCAAAGTATTTGATTGTGAAATAGAGTCTTCATAAATATTAACTTGCAAACCAAAGAGGAGAGCTGCATAATATTAGGCACAGGCTAAGTAGAGGATAGAGGACATTCAGCACTGGTCTTTAATAAGGCAAACTTATTCTCTGAAAGGCTTCAAGGGTGATGAATTGGAAATCTAAAGAAAATCCTGTGGAGACACCACTATAGCTATGTGGATGATACTGTTTTCTCATCAACCTGACAAGCCGTAATACAAAATTTCACAGCATAATTTCTTAACTGAAAGTAAAAGTGATAAATTACTATTTATGTCTATTTTCAGTACTTGTTTACATATAGGTTTTACAGTGAATAAATCTTAAATCAGACACATCAAAATAAGCAAAGCTTAAATATATGTACATGATTTTTTTAATTTCCAATTAGTGGCTTGTAAAACTTAAAAGACTCTTAAATGCTTAAGGCCATATTGTGCCTTCGAAAACAGGGAAAAATATCTAGTAGCTATTGTTTTTCATCGAAACAGTAATTCATACAAAGCACATATAAACTCTAAAACTAAACTTTAATATAGAGAATAAATACAATTATCTGTGAAGTACATGAAATAATACTAAGCAATATTATGACCCAGCAGAAAAATATAAGTAAAGATATAGTTAGATATTGCTTTACAAATACTAGGATGTGTATATTTAAGGTTACAGAGTATTTTTATACAGTTAAACATGTTTATTGCAGGTGGGAATGATAAAAAAGGCACAGAAGCTTTGAAACAAGTCTGGCAGTTCATTAAAGAATTCAGCAAGTTATTGTATGAATATGTTTTGCATATATCAATTGGCATGCATGCAAGAGAATTTAAATCACAATTTCATAGAATGTGAAATGTTTATACAAATGCCTATAGCATTATTAATAAATAACCAAAAATATGGATAATGTAATTTACTAACAGACCATGAAAGAATGAAAATTGTTACAAGGTATTTATAATATATAATTCTTTTCCCATAAGAGAGTATGATTATACATATGATATAACATGTATGAACCTTGAAACATCATATTATGTAAAATCCATGATGTGAGTCCCCGCACTCGGAGACAGAGTCAGGCAGACCTCTGTGAGTTCGAGGCCAGCCTGTTCTACAAATACTAGAACAAGGACAGGATCCAAAGCTACACAGAGAAACCCTGTCTGGTAAAAAAATAAAAAATAAAAAAATGAAAAAAATAAAATAAAACCAAACCAAATAATGATGTGTTCACATTAGGCAGATCTTTAGAGTCATGAAGTGGATGTGGAGAATTATAAAGTAGAATGATTGCTTGCTAGATAAAATATCCTAATGCCAACTGTTTTAATACCTGTATACAGTTCATGTTCTTAAAGACTAAAATAGAGCCAACATTTCTCAAATTGTCATTCTCCTCATTCTTAGACAAAATGTAGGAAATTTTTGCAGTTGTTATGTGTGGTGGCATAACTCTGTAATCTGTCACCCATCACTAAGGACATAGAGGAGAGGGTTCAGGTATAACCTCAGGTACGTAGCAAAGTCAAGACTGGCTTGGAATACAC
Source organism: Microtus californicus (assembly GCA_028537955.1). NCBI lineage: Eukaryota > Metazoa > Chordata > Mammalia > Rodentia > Cricetidae > Microtus > Microtus californicus. The sequence continues at coordinate 123,468,074 of JAQJZF010000001.1, forward strand.
ACATAAAACCTTGTCAGCAAGAACAAAACAAGAGAGAGAGAGACAGACAGATAGATAGACAGAGAGTGACAGAGAAAGACAGAGACAGAGAGAGAAGGAGGGAGGCAGAGACAGATACAGAGACATAGACATGGACAAAAGTACAGAGACACACACAAATATTTGCACTTATTTGAATCTTTATAAGCATTAAATAAATGTGATAATTTTACTTTATAAATACCCTTTATTTTATAACATATCTCTCTAGAATTGTCAGAGCAATAGCAATTTAAACAGTTAATTTTTTATTATTGAAAATAGACAATTTTTCCATACAACATGTCATGGTTATTTCACCTCCCTCCATTTCTTCCAGTTTCTCCCACATTTCCTCCCCTCTGGACCTACTCCACTGTATCTCAGTATGAAAGAAAGAGATGCTAAGAGATAAGAACAAAGCATGACATGATGGAGGAGGGTCATCTGTCTATGTGTTACTCTCATTGGTAAATAAAGAAACTGCCTTGGCTTTTTGATAGGGCAGGATTTAGATAGGTGGAGTAGACAGAACAGAATGCTGGGAGAAAGAAAGCATAGTTGGTCAGACACAATAGAGCCAGCTGCCAGGTCAGACATGCTGAATCTTTCCCTGTAAGCCACTACCTCATGGTGCTACACAGATTATTAGAAATAGGTTAATCAGTATGTGAGAATTAGTCAATAAGAGGCTGGAACTCATGTATCAGGCAATGTTTAAATGAATACAGTTTGAGTGTTGTTATTCTGGAGCTAAGCTAGCCATGCGGGTGCCAGGCAAGATGAAAAGCAGGCCTGATCGCCTCATTACTACAATGACAAGATAAAATATAATAAGATGAAACAAAAACTTACATAACAAAATTGGACACAGCAATCCAACAGGAGAGAGTCCAAAGGGCAGGCAAGACTCAGAGTCACTCATTCTCATAGTCAAAATTCCCATAAAGATACTAAACTAAAAGATTTTATATATATATATATATATATATATATATATATATATATATATATATATGACTTTTTGAAGACCTATATAGGCCTTTTCTTGCCTTGTATCTTCAATCTCTGTGAGCTCATATGAACCTTGCTTAGTTGGTTCAGTGGTCTGTATTCAGGTGTCCTCCATCTCCTCTAGCTTTTTCAATCTTTGTGTCTCAGTGCAATTTTCAAAACCAACTAAAAGATGACTGATATTTCAGGTATAACCCTTACCTTATTTTCAAAGGTTATTTTTCTTTATTATCAAAATATAAGTAATAATTTCATCAAAAATCTTTGTATTTAGTTGATGTATTTATAAATAGCTAGATTAAAAATCATAAGCACCTTTTTGTAAATACTTAATTTCCACAATGGAAATATTAATTCATCTTATAGCTTGGTGTGTTCTTCAACACTTAGATGGCTCATCTAATGAGTTTGGCAGTTGCTCATAATTCTTGAACCAATATTAGACTCAATTAACCAATTGTATTCTCTACCTATTGACTATAGCTTAAACACATGTTAGAAAGTGGCCAAAATGACAAAAGAACTAATACGCATTTGAGACTCTTAATTATATGCTCATTTGAAAGCATAATTCATACCAATGGCTTCCTATTGTCTTAGATCTATTTTTATGAAGTATTGAGGACAAAGTATGCTTTGTTATTTTAAAATGCACATTCGACTTTTCTATTTTCATTTCCTCTAAAGAAATAAATACCTAACCACTCAGAAAGAGAATACAGAAACAGGATTGTACATGTTATACATAACCATAAACTAATTTTGTGGTAAATGGAATTTTGTTATATGCCAAAAGAGCATATATAAATAAACTGATCATCCTGGTTAATTTTATTTGTCAAATTGACACAATCCAGCATCACCTAGGAAAGAAGTTTTAATCAGGAACTTTCTGAATTTGGATGAACTGTAGGCATGTATATGCAGGATTTTATTGATTGTGAACTGAATTAAGAAAATTCAGTCCATTTTGTTTTACCCATTCCTTAATCACAGGGTGTAGAAAGTCTAAGAATAAACACAGCATACAAATCTTGAGTACAAACAAATATATGTTCATTTTCTTTTTGCTTTTGACCCTGGGTGTGATGAGATTTGCTTCTTGAATATCTACCTTGAATTCCCAGAGGTGACAGACTCTGACCTCAAATTATCAGGCAAATAAATTCCTTTCTCCTAAAGTTTCTTTTTGCCTGTTTTTGCCTGTTGTCTAATTGAGACACAATAAAATAATCGAGTCACATATATTACAAATTAAATACATTTCAGGTAAGTTATGATTTATCTCCATTTAAATGCTGAAAGTTGCTGTTTGTAAGATGCAGGGAAGCACATATCTTAAGTATGAAATCTCCAAAATGCAAATTCTTTTCTTTCAGACAGTTAACAAACCAGCAAGCACTGTGGGCAAACATTCCATTTTTGAAGAAGATAAATTTTATGCTGCACTTAATAGAGAGGCCCATTTTCCCAGATTAAGAAGAAACAAACAGACTTGGGAATGCAAGGCTCTCTGTCATGTAGGAATGTCAAAGCAACCTACACACTTTATAAGAATGTTAAGCCTGGCAGAAACACATGCGATGTTAACTTTAATGCCCAAAATGTTAAGGACTTAAAAAGGATTGGGTCTGATCATAGCACCATAGTCCCTTGCTTGGAAGTCAATGGTGCTGGCTTTTCTTTCTTTTTATTTTATTGATTAATTTTTTTCATTTATTTTCAAACTGACCATAGTTCTCCACTCCTCCATATCTTTCTCCCTCCCTAATTTCTACCACAACCTCAACCGCTCCTACTCTGTCTCCTTCAAAAAGGGGCATCAACAAATCATGGCACATTTCAATGTCTTTTGAAGCACTGAGACAGAATTCTTCAAACTTGAAACAAACTCATTTGAAGCCAGGAATTTTTACTGTTGAAATTTCTTGCATATTGTAGCAGGCTCGTGATTTCTGACCACTCTTCTATGGAATCTAGAATTATTCTCAATCACAGCTATTCAGTGCTGGCAAAAATTATCAATGTTTTCAGGATGGAAGGCAGCAACCTCAAGTGTGTGTGTGTGTGTGTGTGTGTGTGTGTGTGTGTGTGTGTGTGAGGCTCTGTACACATGCGTATCTGTGTGTGTCTTCCTCCATCCTACTGTCTCTGGTGAAGAACACTTCTTGTACCTTTCATCCTATTACATTTCAGCTCTGCTTTGCCAGAAACTCCCTGATGCAGTGAGTTTAAAAAGCTGTCTCAGCTTTTCCCAATCATATCTTTGCTATTGCTATAATTCACTATGGTGCACAGAAGGTTTTGTTGTCATTAACTTGCTTTTGCAGTTTGTTTCCCATTGCTATGATAAACACCATGAACACATGAACATAGGAAGAAAAAGGTTTCTTTAAACTTTCAGCTTACAATCAGTCTTTTATAAACAGAAAGACCTAGTAGTAGGAATGGATCAGAGGCCATAGATTATGTGCTTAGTGGCTTGCTCATGCTAGATTTCCCTAAGTTTAGGTCTATTTTTTAATCCTTACTACTTACTTTGCCACATATTAAATTTCACATTTACCTGGATATGAAAGCCAGCATTCTAATTCATTTATTTTGCAGTGATAAAATACACAGGCAAATAGGAACTTTAGTAGAAAGGAATTTATTTGGCTAATAATTCAAGGTCAGAGTCTATCACCTCTGGAATACAAGTCAGATATTCAAGAAGCTAACCACATCATATTCAGGGTCGAGAGCAAAAAGAAAATCTATGGGACCCATGGTTGCCTTTGCAGGGGTGACACTGCCTGCAGTGGGGAAGCTCTTACATATTATTTGTAAACAAAAAACTGCCCTAAGGTTTTGCTTATAGACTATCTGACGGACAAATTTCCTCAATTGACATCCATCTTTCCACATCACTCTAGGTTTGTGTTAATATGGGAAGAAAAACTGAGCAGCACACCCACCTGCCTCTTTGCTGGCAGAGAAGTTTTAAAGTTGAGAGTCTTTCTAATTCATCTATCCATATATAAAACCTTATATAAATGTGAGCACAATAACTGTGCAGAAGACTGAAATGAGATAAATGATATGTAATACAGATTAAAGAAATTGTAAAGTGAGATAAAGATGTGGTATAACTAAAGAAACAAAATAGATATAAAAGTTCAGATATTCGTGAAGGAAATAAAAATTTTTCATGCGGGTAACTGAAAACAATTAATACTGAATTGTAGGAAGTGCACAGAGAATGTTATAACCAGCTTTAAAGTTTTTTCTTGATAACTATTTTACTCTGCATGAATCTGGGTTTTGTATACCCTGGGGCAAGTAAAATTTGTGTTGAGTCATTACATTGATAATTCAAGACTCAGAACTGTGAGTGCATTTGTTATTCTTCATCACTGTGATCAAATACATATCAGATGCAAACAAATGAAGGGTATATGTGAGACTACAGCTCTAGGGAACAGGGGTCATCGTGTCTCAGAGGGTACGGTAACAACAGGTGGATGATGAAGCTGTGTCCACAGTCAGAAAGCACTGAAAGATGAGTGCTGGTGTTGTAGTAAATTTCTGTTTGTTATGCAGTTCTGTGACTCCTGTCTCATGAAGAGTGTTGTCCATATTTCAGGTGGAGCTTCCTACTTCAAAAAAATCTAATCTAGAAAATTAAATTTGAAAGAAGCACTCATAAGTTTCTACTCCAACCTTTTTTATAAGAATTCAAGACTAGAAATGACTAAATAACAATTATGATGGCCAGTATGTCTCAAATCAAACAAAAAATAGGTATTTATATTAGGTATAATGTAAGAGAAGTATGGGAATCACTCAACAGTTTGTCAGGAGTTAAACATCACACTCTCACAATCCCATGGGGATTTGGAATTTTTATTTATTCAAAATCTTAGACAAGCCAATCACTGTTTGTGGCAAAATCAATAGCTTCCTTGTGTAAAAATCATAATGTAAATCCCAACAACTCTTAGGTATAACATTCTTAGAGAATATATAGGAGAAAGAAGGAAGATTTGTGGAGAGTGAACTTAGCTTATGACTATCCATATCTTCAACAATCCTTCCAAGCTCCATTGGACTTTGAGTTTGGTGAACACCTTCCCATAAAACAAAAAGTAACAGAAATCTATTACTATTACTCCAAAAGGACTGATGTTCTCTCTGGTAGGTTCATGTTTGTTGAATGATCTATATTTTTCTTGTACCATAACATCTTCAATATTTTACTAGTCACTCAGAATTTTGGAGTTGAAATTACAAGCTTTGCCTCTTCAAGATGACCTATATGGTCACATTACCAAATGATGAGGAAGCCAAAACATATTTTTAATTAAAAAATGTGTCTAATGATGGTAGTGAGACATACATGAAAACATGCTATACACTGATTTGGAGTGTTTTAATTAAAAAATTTCAAGTTATTTGTGGATCCTAATGATGCTTTATTAAATCTTGATAGTCTCAAGGACATGCACAGAAAAATTGTCTTGGCATTTCCCAGACTGATTAAGGAATTAAATCTTATGAAACTAATCACACAATTAATTTGAACAATTAAAATATTTTCAATTCTTTTTGTCTTAATTTTTGAAATAAATAGTATGTTGTGTGTTTGAAAGAGAGAGTATGCATCTGGATATATCAATTTATAATCTACAAATATTTTTAACTGTCATACACATGTAACAAAATTATCAGATGAGGTAAACAAATTGACTTTTATGTCCCCAAGCTTGTAATTGAAATCAATAGTAAAAACGGTCAACACAGACAATTTTCTAGTGAATTTATACATGAATGTAATTATGTTTGATTTTCTATAATTTCTTCTCATCTTGGTCATCTAACAAGCTACATGTATAGATTATTTTATTTGTCATAAAAATTAGAGCCAATATCACAATTTCACATTGTATCTGTTTAAATATCACTCTGCATTAGGTTTCAAACTGTGTAAAAGTAATGACATCTTTTAAAGCCTCCAGTTTCTAGAAGGTAAGGGCTAAGTTTAGGAGATGACACCCATGAAAAAATATCGAAAAAGATAAATAGTCAAGCCTTTCCTTTCCTTCATAGAGCCTAAACATTTTGGTTTTTTACACAAAGAGATAACATTATGATAGTACTCCAAACAATAAACTACTTTCGCTACTTGTTCTTACCACAGTTTTCGATTTGTTTAGATTGTTACAGAACAATAATTCTTGGGATTACACATAGGTCAGTTCTTCAGATGACACAGGGGAGATTCCATTTCTAGCAGGAACAGACAAGGTTATCTTGAGCAAGCATTCCACACAGAAGAACTCGGAAAACAGCGGAATAAACAACCCATTCCTTTGGAGTTAGGCTAAGAATGCTACATAATTTGAATATATCAAATCAAACATATAAAGCTTTAAAAAATGCAAAATGGCAACAATAGAATAATTAGCATATATAAACTGATAAAAAACACGTAAGGGAAAAAGTCAACAGTGAAAATAAAAAGTAGAAAATAGATGAAAAATTATAGAATAGTTCTCTTTGCAAGAAGAATAATAAAAAGGTACTTATAGATTTAGTATTTAATGGAATGATTTCTTTAGGGATGGAGACTGTAGTAAAATGAGTACACAAATATGAGATACTGATCTGTACCACCTGAGCCATTTGTGAATTATTGATGAAACCATATAACTTGAAAATATAACAGTAAATATAATTGAAAGAAGTGGCAAATTATTGGAAAAGATAATAATTAGAATTCATGAGTATTTCATGAAATATACTTAATTGAGTTTATCTGTACTTCTTTAAATATTGGAGTGTGTACTATTTATTTTAATGTCTAAATGAGCTTTATTGCTAAGGGTAGGTATCATTGCCTAGCTTCTAAAATTAAATGTTTTTACAGAAAGGGATGACATAACATATCTGGATCTTGATGCACAGTAATTGTAGTCCCTTTTCTAGAACACTCTGCATTGGAATGTCCCTAGATGAGAAAGAAAGGGTGAGGAAGATATATTCTGGTAAAGCTAAGATTGCAGTGCATTAAAATCTATTTTAGTTTTAAATCATACATTAAGAAACAGAATTTAACAAGTTAAGGATGTAGTTCAATTGCAAGAGTGCTTGCATAAAATACGCGAAGTAATGGGTTTAATTTCCAGAACTATCAATGGGTGTAGTGGCTAGATCTGCAATACCAGTTCTTAAGAAGTAGGGCCAGGAAAATGAGATGTTTATAGTCAGCCTCTGTTACTTAATAGGTATGAAGCAAGCATGGGATATATACATGAGCCCCTACCTCAACATAATAATATCAAATTCATAGATAGTTTGCTATTGAAAGTCATAAATTATTTCTTACTGAGAAAAGAGTAAATGTGGCAAAGCAGCCCATTACTCAGTGTTCTCATTCTCTTCTTGTGTTTTAAAGTTATCAACATTTACTTAAACAAGTCTTTTATAGTAGGTTATTAGAAAGACATTAGGGACTTTGGTATCATAATGTTCTCTATTATATAGCTGAGATTTGAAAATTTGTCAAAACTTATATTCTGGACTCTGAACATCACAAGCAAGAATTTGTAGCAAATGCTTTCTGCTATAAAACTTAACATTTCCCCAACAGGAAAGAATCCCTTGGCCAAGGCCCTTCTTCTTATATCTAGGCTGAGAAAGGTATCCTTCCAAAGAGAATATGTTCCCAGACACCTGTTCAAGAAGTGAGAATAAATCCTGGTCCCCTGCCAATGACCTCACAGACTGTCCAAGCCTCACAACTGTTCTCGATATTCAGAGGGCCTAGTTTGGTCTTATGCAGGTTCCCCTTCCATCAGTCCAAAATTAGTGAGCTCTCACTAGCTCAGGTCTTGCTTGGAAGTGAAGTGTCAGACTTTTTTGACTCCCTGTGGGAAGTTTTACCCTTTCTGAGAAATGGATGGGTGCAGTAGGGTGGAGATAAAGGTAAAATGAGAGGAATAGAGATGTTGTAAGGGTTGTTTCCATGTTCCTGGCTGCTCAGCCCAAATAATCACACAGAAACTGTATTATTTAAATCATTACTTGGTCCATTAGCTCTAGCTTCTTATTGGCTAACTCTTACAGCTTAATTTAACCCATCTTCATTAATCTGTGCATAGCCATGGGGTAGAGTGGCCTACCAGCTAAGCGTTAATATGTCTGTCTCTGATGGCAGTTCCATGGCTTCTCTCTGACTCCACCCTTTTTCTCCCAGCATCCAGTTTAGTTTTCCCCTCTTTGCTTAGTTATGCCTTACTATAGGTCCAAAGCAGTTTCTTTATTCATTAATGCTAATCACAGCATACAGAGGGAAATCCTACATCAGGGATGGAGTATGAATGGGGATAACTATGTAAAATGAGAAAAGATTATATTAAATTCTTAATAACACAAAGAAGAATTCTTATTTCTGTAAATATTAATACCAATCATTTGTTGTAGATATTGAATTTCTCTCAGACTGTATACCTTACACATAATTTAAGGAAGGATCTAGTGATAATTATCAACTATAAGCATGATAGGAACTTCATAAACAAAAGAAGAATAAAACCATGAAAATAAAAGTTTAATTGGCTTAAGAGTTTGAATGGAAATATGTGGAAGGAAGAACAAACCAAGCATAAAGATACAGACTAAGGACTGAATGGCTAACATCAATAACACAAGTGACAACTCGTAATGGCAAGGATGTGGAGCAAGGGGAACATTCCTCCATGCTGGTAGTATTACACACTTATACAGCCTCTGTGGAAATCAACATGGGGTTCCTCAAAATATTGGGAATCAGTAAAATTTCTAGACCCAGATAAAGTACTCTTGAGTACAAATTCAAAGTATATTCCATCATACTAAAATGAGACTTGCTTAACTCTGTTCATTGTGGTTTTATTAACAATAACCAGAACCTAGATGTTCTTCAACTAAAGAATGGATAAAGAAAATTTGCTACATTTACACAAGAGAGCATTAATCAGCTGTTAAAAATGACATCATGAAATTTGAAGGCAAATGGATGGAGACAAGAAAAATTATCCTGAGTGTTTTAACTCAAATTCAGAAAGATAAATGTGATATGTATTCATTTCTGTGTGAATATTAATTGTTAAGTAAACAATAATCAAGTTATAACCCACAGATGCAGAAAAGATAGGTAATGAGGAGGGTTATGGAGGTGGGGCCATTGCATAGATTTCTTTGAGAAGGGGAAATAGAATGGATTCTGCAGGTGGACTGTTTTTGGTTGGTAACTGAAAGGAGTGAGGGATGGAGAGAGTTCAGGGAAAGACAGTTGGAAATGTGGAACATTTGTGGGGGGTGTAGAAACCTAGTATGTGGAAAATTTCTGGACTCTTTGAGAGTGACCTTGATGAGTAATCTTAGTTAGGGAGGATAGAAAGTCTGAACTGGCCATCATTTTAGCCAGGCCAGGTTTCTAGTGGTAGGACTTTGTTACATTCAGTTGGGTTGTTGGCTAAGCAAGTGCTGTGAAGATCTCTAAATAATCCAGGCAGATGCTAGAACTGAGAGTCATTCTTTAGAAACTGACAGGATGGTCCTTTTGCCAGTGACAGTATCTACACAGTCCATTGACCCTAGAGAGATCAAGCAGATTCTTGAGTGGAGCCATTATCCCCACATTTCTGTCTCTTTGTCAGGCAAATATACCCTGTAGGCTATGGAAAGAGAAACCTGGACACAAACACAATGAAAAACCTTCCACCTCTAGACTATTCTGCCTGCAGCATGTGCTGGAGTAGCTCAGAACTGGTGGGAGTGGAAATCAACATTGGGTTTAACTTGATGTGTAAGCCACAAGAAAGAGCCTAAACACTACACTCCCTGCATGGCCAAGAACCAGAGACTGAACATCTTAGAGACCTATGGTAGAATCAAACATGCCTGACTAAAAAAAAAATCGATAAAATAACTCTTATAGATATTTTGCAATAATTATAGATTGGTTTCTTGTCCAGTCACCATCAGAGAGCCTTCCTCCAGCAACAGATGGGAACCAATGCTGAGACACACATCCAGACATGATACAGAGAGAGAAAGTATAAATTGGGGATCCCCATCAAGTTCTTCCTTTTAGAGAAAGTGACCACAGTAGAAGAGAGAAAAAAGAGACTGTAGAAATCATTAAGATTTTCTAAGTGTTGTTTTAAAATTGCTAAAACTGCAAGACCTTAATCTTGTATGACAGTAAGACTAAGAAGAAAGTCAACCCATCCTCTAATACTCAGAAGACATAGCCTAGAGTAGAGGATGTCTCAATACATTAATATTAAGTTTCAAACAGGTAAAAATTTTCTTTAAAGATTTTACACTCTTTTATTTTAATACAGAAATTGTGTAGATTCACTATCAGAAGATTCCATTTCTCAAATCACTCAACTCAGGGCACTATCAGAGTTGTTTGGCCAATACTTGAATCTAAGACTCTAAAGAAAAGTTTTGCCCTGTCTAACTCTGCCAAATAGTATTAGTACTCTAATACGCCACATTGCCTCTTTTTAGGTATCTAAACGCCAGTAGTTTTTTTCTCTCTGTACATATTTTTTATATTTTCCCCAGGACAGAATTTTTGTGATTTGGTAACCACTTGAGAGCAAACGAAGAAAAAATGCTGAGTTTGAGATAATTACATGGCATGCTTTAGAGTCAGAAACCATTTCTACTAGTAAGTAGTATTCAGAGAAGAGAATGATATTGATCTTCATCATGATAGAGTAGCAAGATGTACCATTAATTAGTGCTTCTATTTTTCTTCCTTTGATATGTAAAGTTAAAAGGTATTACTTCCTTTTATGAAAAATAATTAATATAGATTGGAGAATATAAACAGATTACTGCAATGGCATAGCCTAGTATTTTACTATAGATTAAAGAGTTTACTAGAAATTTAATCAACTACAACAAAATAAATATTCCTGCTGCAAAATGGAAGAAAGTGGAAACAGCAAGGAATTATTTGACCAAAGCTTTTTTTTCTGAATATATAGTTTATTTCTGACTAATAATTAGTGAGAAAGGAGATTGGAGGGGATGAAGGGACTAAACTGGTGAGAAGTCTGAAACTTGTTTGTAAGTCAGTCCAGTTCTCAGGGCTGGTGTTCTAAACCTTGTGAGTGCCCGGTGCCATGGGAGCTGGAGAGATAGACTTTCAGCAGGTAGATGTCACAGGCAATCATCTGTCTGTGCAGCAAACAGTGCTAGGCTGAGTGAACCAAAGGATTAGAAAGCTGAAAGCAAAGACAAAATGTTTGGAAGAGGAGTCTATATCCTGGTTCTGTGGGCACTAAGTTCCCTGGAATCTTTGCCTGGATCCCTACTGTCTATCAACACCAGGCCCATCATTCAGATAAGCTTTGTCTCCTTCACCATTTCAAAGCAGAAAGACACATGAAAGGGCTTCTGTTAGTTAACTTTACATTAGAAGGACTTAGCACTGAGCTACCCTACTCTGACATAACTCTCTAGTTGCTTTAACCTTATGAAGCTGTGCTCCACTTTGCCCTTCACCCCATCCTCTACTTGCTATACTCTGCTCTCTGCTTCTGGCTCTACTTTCCATGGTTCTCCATAAGGTGCATTGTGTGTGTGTGTGTGTGTGTGTGTGTGTGAGAGAGAGAGAGAGAGAGAGAGAAAGAGAGAGAGAGAGAGAGAGAGAGAGAGCCTGTTATGGCATTGTTCCATCTAAGGGGATCCATGTCTTAAGTTTCCTACTCTAATAATGTGTATAATTAGTGAATTGCAAAGGAAATTCCAAAAATCAAAGTTAAAAGATATAGAAGAGCTTCTTCATGACCTAACCTATGGGGTTCCCTGTAGAATGCTACTCTCAATTCTTTGTAGCCAGTAATTCAAGGATTTGTAGCTTACCATGGGCACACAACAGCAAAATGTTCTTAGCACCCAATTCCCCTCCTCATCTTCTTCTAGACCTTGAGTCATTGTAACCAGAGCCTATGGAACAACCTGGATATGGTCACTGTGTGTGCCTGGACCAGTCATTTGTTTCATGGGTGTCAAGTTTCTGTTCTTTTATTTAAGCTCATGGTGGTTGCATCCTGGACTGACTCCAGGGAGGACAGACTGATTATCAAATAGGAAATCATCAAAAGTCATGTTCACTTTAGTGTCCATCAAAAGTTATGTCCACTTTAGTGTCCTTCAGAATTGATGTCAGCAGTCACAGAATCACCTTACATGTCTGTGGTACCTGGGCAGGACATCTTAAAGAGGCAGCACTGGGTGTTAGGCATGCTGTGCCTTCTACAGCCCTTCCTCATCATCCTCCTGCATGTGATTCTTCCAAGGTAATACAATGGCTGGACAGGCAGATTCACTCACTCTCTTCTTCAAGGGGAGGCATATGGGAAAGGGACCTGCAATGCTGGTATTTAAACCCCTAAACAGGGCTTTTACAGTTAGCAAATGGCTGTCCCAAATTAATTAATTATATTTCAATATATTGAATGTTGCTGTGACTCTCATTTAGTAACCTGTGTTTTACATATGACCCAATTCCCTGAAGGTTGAATCCAAACATTTACATGGTCTCCATTGCCATGAGATTTATTTCTTTAGAGGCATATCAATGATCCACCCACAAGGTGACCTATTGTCATCACATACAGGGGATGTGGGGGAGACCATTGGCATTTGTGCAGTAGTAATTTGGCTGGTTTGGGACAAGTGATGGGGAAGATTATGTATTACAGTGGTGATGCTTTGATGCATTCCTGAAAAGGTTGTTTTAATAACATGTGTCAACAATACAGCCATTATATGGATTCCTTGCCAATCCTTCTAGGGCTAAATAAAACAGGGACCCACAGACCTTTCCCAGCATCTGTCTATCTGTTAGTTTTATAGCCATCCTCAAAGTCACACAGTTTTGAACTACCTGCTGCATTCACAAGGAATTTTTCTAGTTTTATATCTGGTGGTCATGTGTTTTTCCTATAGAAAGGGAACTAATAACACATCTTTCTTGAAATCAGTCCTGCTTTATCTTCCTTTATACAGCCCAGCTCCTTGAAGCACCTCTCTGGGTCTCTCCCATCACATATTCCATTATCATATAAGTTATCATTTTATCATTTTTTATGCCCTAGCAATGCTTAAGAATGCATAGGTAGCCTATTTTGGATGTTTCTCCAGTTGTTCCTATCCTGGCACTCCTAGATGTTTGTGTTATTGTCATACCCAAGGTTCTACAGTCTGCCTGTATGCTGTCTATCCAGAGTTTTGGCAACCTTCCTCTTCACCTTATCCCGTGAATTCTTCCATGCAGTGCTATCTTCAAGTATCTGATGTCATTAATTTTCATAACATGGTCAAAGTATCTCAAATGCCATTTCTGTATCCTGTAGTTTACTGCCTTCTGTAGATGGAGATATGTATAATGTCATCTTTGCATGAGCTATATCTCCTTGTGTGAGGCCTAGAATCCTGCTGAGACATGCTATTGCGGGAGGTCCTTCCGCTGTTCCAGCCAATAGCCACTGAGATACCAGCCCATTGCGGCGTGGTCTCTCTCTTTAAAAAAGCAGCTATTTCCCTCCTTGCTCTCTCTTACTTCCTGCTCTGCTTCCAGCGACTAGACTCCCTTCCTGATTGTGCAGAGGGCTGTTGTCTGGGATGGTGATCTGTAAGTTTATTTTCCCTTTAAATAAATAACCATTCTATTAATCATAATTCCAAACTGGTGTGGGATTGTTTGTGATTTACGCCTTCGCCTTCATCTGGCACCCAACGTTTAGTTTTAGGACCCCTCCTTCCGCCACTTGGCTGCCTGCTACCAGCTTGGCTTGGCACCAGCCCTCCCTCCCTCAGTGGCAGCCTGTGTCTTGTATGTAGAGCCAGCAGTTTAACATAAATAATCATGCAGTGGCTTTTCTTGCTGCAGTTCTTTATATTTTCCCTTTAGACATCTCAGATTAACTTCAAGTCCCTAAGCACCCTATCTTTTGCCTCCCCACATGGATTTAAACTCCACAGGCCTACATAGTGTCTGCCTGCATGGTTTGCTCTTTTCTGAGTCATTTTTAAATCTCCCTTGCAAGCACAGTGCTTGAGTGGCACAAACCAGAAAGCAGAATTATATGCCATTCTTATGATGCTAAGGGATTTTAGAGAACCTCTTAATATAGTTACAGATTCATAACATGCAGAAAGAGTTATCTTGCATACTGAAACTGCTGAATTTATACCAGATGGCACAGAGTTGATTTCATTGTTTATCCAGGTACAAGACATAATCAGAAACAGGCTTTGCCCGATGTACATAACACACATCTGGTCCCATACAGGTCTGCCTGGTCCTCTAGCACAAGGCAACGCTGAGATTGATCAATTATTAATTGGAAGCATGTTGCAGGCCTCAGAATTTCATAAAAAGCATCATGTCAATAGTAAAGGCCTAAAGAAAGAATTTTCCATTACATGGCAACAAGCTAAGGACATTATAAAGAGATGTCCTACTTGTTCTTTCTATAATCAAACACCGTTGCCTGCAGGGAGTAACCCAAAGGATACTAAGAGAAATGAAATCAGGCAGATGGATGTGTTCCACTTTATAGAATTTGGTAAATTATAATATGTACACCACACCATAGACACGTATTTAGGTTTTCAATGGCTACTGCCTTGAGCTCAGAAAAGGTTGATTCAGCAATCACACATCTATTGGAAGTTATGGCCATCATGGGTATACCTGCACAAATAAAGACAGATAATGGTCCAACATATGTATCTAAGAAAATGAAATTTTTTTTATTATTATATTATAAAACACATTACAGGTATACCAAATAATCCTACAGGTCAGGCAGTTATAGAAAGATCAAATTGTACTATAAAGGACATGCTGAACAAACAGAAAGGGACCAAAAATATCCCCAGAAACAGATTACATAATGCTTTATTAACCTTGAATTTTCTTAATGCTAATGAGAAAGGAATGACAGCAGCATAAAGACATTGGATAATGGAAAAGTCTGTTGAACTAAATCAACTGATTTATTTCAAAGATGTGCTGACCTCTCAATGGAAGCCAGAAGATGTGCTACATTGGGGAAGGGGTTTTGCTCTTGTTTTCACAGGAGAAGAAAAATTGTGGATACCATCAAAATTAATAAAGTTTCAATTTGAAGAGGAGAAACTTCTTGGAAAGGAGAAATGACAACTCATCCACAATGATGGTATTCATACAGGTGGTAAGAAAAACATATAGAATGGGGGCAGGGTTCTGTTCTTATCTCCACAGGAAAACACTCATCTTTGAAAAAAGTCAAGGGACCCTGGATGTCTGGATACTGACAGATGGAAAAATACCTGCCCAATAGGAAATATCAAGAAAACTGAATGGGTTGTGTAAGTAAAATATATTAAACTATATTTCTAAATTTATAAAGCTGGTTTTGAAGTTGGACTCTGGCTCAGTCCCTCTCCAATTCCAAGACTGTTAGTAAGAGAAAAACCCAGAGTTTCTGGAGTTTCTGTCTCATGTCAAGAGCCATGATATGGGACAGAAAGAAATGTGAGTTTAGAAAACATCTTTGCTTTTCTTCATATCTATCATACTTTTCATTGAATATATCTATCATGTCTTTTATTGAATATATATATATATAGTCTATACATGCCTATATGATTAATGTTTAAGTTTTTCATAATGAACAATGAGTTTTTCCTGCAGTGACATTTGAAGTTTCCAGGAAGAAGATGGGGCCCCATAACAACAACTCCACCTGGTTGATATGACATCATGATACTAATAGTGCTACTACAAGATATGTTTTGAGTATCAGCTCCACATGACAGTTCCAACTTGGTTAGCTGAAATGGTGCACATCTTGTACATTCTGGCCAGACCTCACAAAATACTCAGAGACTATTTGCAATTTTAAAAGACATTGATCTTGAAATTTAACCATCATTTTACTTTCACAGGATCCCCCAGAAAGAACGTCACCCCCATGACAGCTGGAAGTAATTCTAGAGGACGAAGTCTCCTCTCCCAGTAAAGTTTGCCCTTGGGTTTACAGACATTATTGGGTTGTTTATAATTAGTATACGGTTGAGGGTTGGGGGAGGAATTTTATAAGTTCAGGGATCTTTTGAAAAAAAAAAAGAAGAGGGATAATTGGATGATGGGATAATACATTTATAATTGTGAGTTACTGTTTTGAGACAAATATATTGGTATCAATTCTTGTATATTGATACAAAGTTAAATTATATTGACTATTGTATGCATGCATGTTTCTACCTCTGTTTAAAACATGTTTATGTATTGACATACATTGTATTTATATATATATATATATATATATATATACACATATATTTACCATATTGCAGTGTACATTTCTACCTCTGATTAAGATACTTATATGTTGTTTGTGTATTGATATATATTTACCATATTGCAATGTATATTTGCACATTGTTTATATTTGGAGGTCATTATCCACATTTGTTACACAGTTGTTTATTATCTTAGTCTTTAAGTTAGATACTGAGAATTTTATAGATCAATAGTCATCTAAGTTTATCATTTATAATTAGACTAATCAGGTTCTTTAGATACATAGAGATTATATTCAGTATAGATAGATAATCTTCAACCTTTTCAAAGAGCTGCAGAAAATGGCCTTTAATCTAACTCAGAGTTTCGTGGTAGTGAGACACAATTGCTCCTGGCAGCACCACTCTATTCCCGAGAGAATGTTGAGCACCAAAGACATTCCACCTGGCGCCTTTCTTTTTGGAAGAACTGGCCTTTGGGCAAAGAAATGCCCATACCTCAACCACTGACAGAGATACAGAGTGTGCATCAGTGGATTAAATAAGATTGTCATATCCTGCCAAGACAGGGTAAGATAGTTTTGAAAAGTGGCTTGTCTTTGAAAATGGTATGTCAGTTATGTTAGGCCTTAGCCAAAATTGGTTGCTTCAATGCTGCAAACATGACTTTGGGTGATTGCCCAGGTAGCTAGTTGTCTCTGTGATTTGTTGCATGTTGTGGAGGTTGTTTTACTGAACTTCCTAATTACCCTAGTAACATTATTTCCCTTCTCAGATCTTCGATGGAGTTGAAGACTATATAAATGTGGTTACTTTTCTCTCATGACTTGGCCAAGTTATTTATTATACAAGACCTAAGCTAGTTAGAATAGGATATTTGTACTTATTGTATATAATTTCGTAGTAGGTTTAGAACTCTCTTACTTAAACAAAATGGGGAGGTGTTGCAGGAGGTCCTTCTGCTCCTCCAGCCAATAGCCACTGAGATACCAGCCCATTTGGGGGTGGTCTCTTGATGGTGTAAGTCGCAAACAATGCCACACCAGTTTGGAATTATGATTAATAGGGTGATATTTATTTAAAGGGGGATAAACTTACAGATAACAGTCCCAGACAACAGCCCTCTGTGCAATCAGGAAGGAGTCTAGTTGCCAGAAAACAGAGCAGGAAGCAAAGAGAGAGAGAGCAGATGGAAGAGGCCGCTTTTTTAAAGAGAGAGAGAGACCACATTTTGGTGTTGTAAAGAAGGTAGTTAAAGACAAGTGTCTGATGTACTTGTTGTCATTTGTGTTTCTTGCTGACCAAACCTTTCTAGTGCCTGGTGATGTGGGAGTGTCATATATCAATCTGTTGATTTCATTGGTTAAGTAATGAAGAAAACTGCTTGGCTCTCTGATAGGGTAGAATTTAGATAGGCGGAGTAAGCAGAACAGAATCCTGGGAGAAAGAAAGCTGAGTCAAGGAGTCGCCATGATTCTCCCACGCCAGGCAGACGAAGGTTAAGATCATTCCTGGTAAGCCAGCTCGTGGGCTACACAGATTATAAGAAATGGGCTAGTCCAGGTGCGAGAGTTAGCCTAGAAGAGGCTAGATAGAAATGGGCCAAGCAGTGTTTAAAAGAATACAGTTTCCGTGTAATTATTTCGGGAAAAGCTAGCCATGCACACTGCCGGGTGCCAGGGAAGCAGCCCCGCTGCTCGTATTTCAACAGCCTGGAATACAGCCCTCACTATCTCTATCCACCTCTTGACATCTGGAATAGCTCCCTCCTTTGAACTGAGGTTTTCTCTCAGAGTGGTAAAGTTTTCTTTTGACTAGAGGTTCTGATTCTTTTTTTTTTAAATTGGGAAAAGGAAAAAAAAAATGTTTCCCCCTCCTCCCAGCCTCTCATTTCCTTCCCCCTCCTCCCACCCTTCTCCCCATCCCCCCACTACTCTCCCCCTCCCTCTCAAGTCCAAAAAGCAGTCAGGGTTCCCTGCCCTGTGGAAAGTCCAAGGTCCCCCCCCCCGGTCCATGTCTAGGAAGGTGAACATCCAAACTGGCTAGGCTCCCACAAAGCCAGAGCATGAAGTAGGATCAAAACCCCGTGCCATTGTCCTTGGCTTCTCAGCAGCCCTCATTGTTTGCCATGTTCAAAGAGTCCGATTTTATCCCATGATTTTTCAGTCATAGACCAGCAGGCCTTGGTGAGCTCCCAATAGATCAGCCCCACTGTCTCAGTGGGTGGGTGCACCCCTCGTGGTCCTGACTTCCTTGCTCATCTTCTCCATCCTTCTGCTCCTCATTGGAACCTTGGGAACTCAGTCCAGTGCTCCAGTGTGGGTCTCTGTCTCTATCTCCATCCATCACCAGATGAAGGTTCTATGGTGATATGCAAGGTATTCGTCAGTATTGCTATAGGATAGGGTCATTTCAGGTTCCTTATCCTCAGCTGCCCAAGGAACTAACTGGGGACATCGCCTTGCCCTCCTGGGAGCCACTCTAGGTTCAAGTCTCTTGCCAACCCTAAGGTGGCTCCCTTAACTAAGAATTGTGCTTCCATGCTTCCCTATACAGCCTTCCTTTATCCCAATCATCCTGTTTCCCCAAGTTCCCCCATCCTCCCCTTCTCACTTTTCTCTCCCCATCTCCTCCTACCCCCAACCCAACCCACCCCCAAGATCCCACTTTTCTCCCCAGCAATTTTGTCTACTTCCCATAGCCAAGAGGATAACTATATGTTTTTCCTTGGGTTCACCTTCTTATTTGGCTTCTTTAGGTTCAACAATTGTAGACTCTGTGAACCTTATTTATGGCTAGAAACCAATTATGAGTGAGTACATCCCATGTTCATTTTTTGGGTCTGGGTATTACAATGCTAAAATCATTGTGTGCTTTTTCCATGTGTTGTATCTGTATTATATCTCAGTCTTCTTGCTGTTTACTCTCAGCAGTTTTAAACTACACAGGAAAAAAAACACAAGTCTTTTAGCTCTATGTCTAGAATCTGGGATTTATAATGGAACCATCATGCTCCAAAGCATTTAAATAGACCTTTTCTTCCAGCTCTGCTAACTATGACACAAATATCTTCTTTTTTCATTTAAGTTACTAAAACACAGTTTTCATAACTTACATACAATGATCCTACCATCTACAAAATTTTAAATTCTTTAATTTATGCATCTCCTAAAATTTCTTTATATAATATTCTACCAGGGCCAACATACAGGCATGTCACCTTTAACACTCAGTGCATGGTCTCAGCAGCCCTCTGGAACTGGGAGAGAAGACTCCGTGACCTCTTGAAGTGGGATTCCCCTATGTATACTGTGAAAATGTTTTATTACTATTGGCTAATAAGGAAGGTTCTTTGGCCTATGGCAGTGAAGAATATAGCAAGGCAGAAAATGTAAGCAGAGATAGAGGAGGAAAGAAAGCAGAGTCAGACAGATGCCATGTAGCCTCCCAAGAAGCAAAATATGAGGTAACAAACCACATCCCTCGTGGTAAAATATAAAATAATAAAATAGGTTAATTTAACATGTAAGAGTTAGTTAATAAGAAGTCTTAGCTAATAGGCCAAACAATGTTGCAATTAATATAGTTTCTGTGTGATTATTCTGGGCAGCTGAGAAACAATACAGTCTGCATACAAATTGTGTTTGAATTTTTACCTAAAAGAGTTTTTAAAAAAGGGCTTCTAAGCCTATAAATGTGAGAGTCAATTGAAACTTCTTGACATCTACATATTTTTAGATAGCCTCTGTTTGCTGGAAGTGAGAAAAGGCTTGTCTCCTTTATGAAAAGGCTTCCTGACTCAGTTATAACAGCAAAAACTTTGTGACTCCTTTAAGAAATAGCTTCCTGGTTCATAATGTTCGCATAAATGGTTTTGACTCTTTCAGGCGGTCTTGTTATAGAACACTTGAATGGGGTTTGTGGTGACATAGGCCAACTGTATCCCAGAGCTGGGATAATAAACATGGCTCCCACAGCAGTTTGTAAATAGTCCTCTGCCATGTTGGAGAACCAACAGCCAATGTGTCTTCACTGGTTCTAGCCATGCCTGCTTAATAGTTTGCAACAGTGATCAAAAAAGGATTAAAGATATGCAATAAAGACAGATTCAGACAGAAATAAATCTCTGACTGTGTCATAGTATGTTTAAAAAATGTATGTAGACTTAATTTAAGAAAAGGAAATGGGTATAGGCAGTTATAGAAAAAATAGTTTTAAATAAAGACAACGTCTTTAAAGAGACAGTAAAAGTAATATAAAAAACACACATAGTCATGGATTAAAGGAATAAAGATAATAAAATAAATATTGAAAATAATAGAGAAAATAAGTCACATAGATGGAATATACACGGAGAGTATGGATTATGCATACTATTATATTTTCTTTGAATTTTTGACTGTTAATGGGTTAACTGCTGAGAAATATTTGATTCTGGGGGCTGCTAAGTAAATCAACATATATATTTTAAAGGAACCTTGCCTTCAAAATTTGAGACTAAGGGAATGTTTTGTCAACAAAAGGTTCTGCTTTTGTTTCCACAGAGGATGAGAACCTGTGGAATCCTTCCAGGTAATGTGGTTTGATGAAGCAAGACCCTCCAGAGGTGTCCACAAACACCATAAATACTTTGCACAACAAAAAGCATGCAGCAATTTGGAGAAAACTATGTCAAATTTCCAAAATTATTATTTATAAATGTATATTACATTTTAAAAGGTGAGGTAAAATTGATTAATGGCTATAGTCCATTTCTAAAAAAGAAGAAAAGAAGGAGGATATAACATAGAGATGAATGCTTTGCATTGGTATGGATTTTGGTCTACTGATACTAATGTGATGTAACAAACTGAGAGAATCATGGTAAAATATAAATTAACTGAAATGGGTTAATTTAAGATCTAAGAGTTAATTAATAAGAAGTCTAATCTAACAGGCCAAACAGTGTTGCAATTAATATAGTTTCTGCATGATTATTCAGGTATGGGCAGCCGGGAAACCAATGCAGAGACTCAGTTTAGAACCTCCTCTGTCTGGAACCTATCACAGACATAAACAAGAATCATGTGAACAGTGCTGCCATGGATAACAGTGGCATCAGTTTTTCCTGATTTAAATCAGGAAAACATCCTCCTTACTAGCTCTTTAGAGGACCAGTGTTATCTTTTCCAGTGAGTTTGCATTTCCACTAAACTAAGACTTCTAGAAAGAATCTTCTCTCAGGACACATTTCCTGAATCTAAGGACAAGTTAAAGAATTTTCTGTTATATCATCAATCTCTTTGGCTATAATAGGTGATTTCAAATCTGAGTGGTTAAGTTTGTTAACTATAGACTTTAATGAGAGCAATAGGTAGTAGTCATTATAAGGATTGAAAGTTGCTTGTCTGGAAATATCCTCTACTGCATCAATTACTCCACTACTTCTTTAGTTAATCTCACTCTGTTTTGCAGGACATGAGCAGACTGATGCCATTTTTTTCCCCTAATAATAAAAATGCCTTCCTCCAAGGACTAGAGAATATCCATATTTCTCTCTAAAACTCCATTGGTCAGGTTTCTATTGTTCATATTTCTTTCAGAATTTCTGTCTTTAAAATTCCAACCAGAATAGTTTATTACACTCTATATAGCATTCTAGAACTTTTGTAGCTCAAAGTTCAAAGCTTTCTACATTGTTACTGCAGATGAGTTCCAAAAGCCTAAGAAATGTGTCCCGGAGGTTATCACAGCAATGGCTCCAGGTCTTGTGCAATACCGTGTGCACAACATTGACACTTCACATTGCACAGTAAAAGAGATCCATGTCTTCTGCTTGGATGAGAGGGAGACAATAGGTTGGACAAGGATGTGTTACATTTAACTCACAACAATACCCTAAATATTTGTGTTTAATATGTGTGTACTCTGTTCTCTCTCCAAGCTGTGTCTATTAACACTTCCAAGGTCCTATAAAGGAATCAATCTTGTATCAAAAATTGCACATTGGGTAAAACATTCTTTTTTATTATTTTATATTTCTGCCTGAGTTTCCCCTCCCTCAAGTCCCCCCACCATGTTCCCACACAAAACCACTCTTCCTCTGCTTCTCTTCAGGAAATTAGTGTTCTCCCATGGATATCAACCAAGCAAGCCATATCAAGTATCATATTAAGACTAATCACCTCCCCACATATTAAAACTTGGCCAGGTGACTCACTATGAAGACTAGGGTATAAAAAACTAGTAAAAGAGTCAGAGACAGCTCCTGCTCCCACTATTAGGTGTCCCACAAGAGAGCCAAACTATACAAATGTAACATATATGCATAGTGCGTTGATCAGTTCCACACGGGCTCCATGGCTATTGGTTCAATCTCCATTAGCCCTATGAGCCAAGGTAAGATGATTCTGTGAGTTTCCCTGTGGTGCCCTTAACTTCCCTGTCTCCTAGAATCTTTTCTCCCCATCTGCTAAAGATTCCCTGAACTCCATCCAATGTTTGGCTGTCGGTTTGCATCTCTTTCCATCAGTTGCTGGATGAAGCCTCTCTGATGACACTTGAGTGAGTCACCAATCTATGAGCATAGCAGAATATCATTCGGCAACATTTCATTGACTGTTTTCATCCAGTTATGTTTGTATCCTATCCTAGGTCTCTGGGCCATCCTGCCTGTGGGTCCTGGTGCTTCAGGCAGTGTCAGCAATGGACTTGCTCTCCTGGCCTGGCTGTTAGGCTAGACCACTCTTTCAAAGTCTAGGCTATCCTTATGCCAACACATTCGATAGAACAGAACAAAGTGTAGGTCAAGTGTTATTTGGCTGGGTTGTTTTCCCTATCTCTCCACTGGTCGCCTTGCCTGGTCACAGGAGATGGCTAGTTTTGTCTATGTATCAGCTATTGATGAGAGACTTAGCTGGTGTCATCCTTATAGACTCCTAGGAAATTCCCTTATGCCAGGTTTTTACCTGACCATGAAATGATCTTCCCTTTCTAGTAGTGTCTTTCAGTACTTGCCCCTCTGTGCTCCACTCCAACCTGATCTCTCATAGTCCCATCCCCACCTGTCTTCAATATACTCACAAAATCTCTTTTCTTTCCCCTTCCTTGGGAGATATGGGTGTCCTTCTTGAAACCTCCTTGTTACCTATTGTCTCTTGGCTTGTGGATTGTAGTACAGATATCCTTTATTTTATATGTAATATTAACTTATGAGTGAGTGCATACCATGCTTGTCTTTCTGGTTCCGGGTTATTTAACTCGGGACGATATTTTTCTAGTTTCATCCATTTGGCTTCAATTTTCATATCCTTATTAACTTTTAAAATCTGTCTCACTGACTTTGAGTAATCTGCCTTTTGTGTACATAAACTCTTTAATACCAGTCTTCTATCCTTTTGTTCACGCTTTAAACTGCCAAGATATATGTATATATATATATATATATATGTGTGTGTGTGTGTGTGCATATATATGTGTGTATGTATGTATATATGCACATATATATATATATATATATGTATTTATGTTAAATAAATACTAAGTATTTTGTTGTGGCCTGTTAAAGGAAATAATTTCAAGTAGCTTCTACATGGTACAATTTTTAGTCTAGTAAGGAAAATAAATCTTAATTTAGTGAAAGGCAAATTATTTTATATTTAATTTCCCTGTGCAAACATAAGTATACATGCACACAAAACATACATATACATATATGCCTTTTCATATAAAACATATTTTAATATTTATTATACATGGTTCTTCATTCCAATAGAAATTACAATCTTCTCTCAAAGCCCCATTGAATCAAGGCTCGTTAAATGCATTCACTATAATTTGTTTTTAATCAGCATCTCTGCTTTACCACAGATAGCACCTTGTAGGCTAAAAATGTCCTTATCAAATCATTTTGCTGGATTTTTTATTCACTGAGAGGAAATTGGTATGCAATATGTTATAAACTGTAAAGGGCCATATTCCAGTTATCCTGGATTAAACCTCTCTTCATAAAAAGTCTTGAAAAGTCAGACCTTCTATGGAGGCAGCTAAGCAGGGTTCCTGGCATCTCTGTCTCATAATGTACCCATATGCTCTGTCTTTGTCCACTCACCAGGGACAGAAGTAGAACATGGTGGGGCATCCTGTATCTCATTATTTAGCAATGAGCCAGGAGGACACCCTTAGAGAAGAGTTTAATTTTACCTTGAAAAATAAAATGATTGAAAGCCATGGGTGTGAAGGAAACAGCAGCAGCAGATGTTGTAAAACACAAGTAAGAAGGAAAAAAAGGCGACAGCTGAGAGTGAATTGATTTTCCTTCTAAGTCTCAGACCCTTACTCAATCATGGCAGATGGAGAAGCAATCACTAAAACATAAGGTCCTGTTGGTCTTACTGCCCTTTCCACAAGAGAACGGATTGAAAACCCTTCCCTAGAGCAATAAGATGATAAAAGCAAATGCACTGTTTCATTTATTAATAAAGATTCAATTTATCTCGCTCATTTGAGGCAGCAAGCTGTGATGGAAAAGAACAGGTTTTGGGTTAGAAAGAAGTGGCTTTGAATTCTAATTGCTCTACTTGCTACCTGTACGACCTTGAGAGAGTTTCCTTTCCTTTCTAAATTTTAATACTCTCACTTGCAAAACATCAGGGGCTTCCATTTATTGAGGCAATATTCTGAGCTAAGTATTATGCTAATCACTTGGCTGCTTCATTTAGTCTTTCCCCATAAACCTTTGAGTTATATATTCTTAACTGAGATCTATAAGGGTAAAGTCTTAAAGCTAATTTAACATAACTAATTAAGTTACAAAGGTCTGAGTAGGAATGACAGGGCCAGTGAGCCCGAGTTCAAGTCCTAAGTTAATACATATGTGTGGTCATCCTTTCTAACATCCATGTTAAAAAATTTCTAAGATAAATATGAGTCTTAAGGATTACTGTAGCATAAAATGTTATGAAAATTGATGTCTTAATAATGTTTTGAACTCTATTCCTCAAGAAGAATAATACTATGAAAATTATTATCTTTACTAGAGTAGTTTTATGATATATTTGGTGAACATATTTAAATTTGAATCCTAGTCTCTTGATTTTTCAAGCTCACCTTGTACTCAGCCAAACTACTGAATTCCCATGAGGATCAATTGCTGTGTCGCGTAGTGGAAATTCCAGTAAGTCTTTAGCAATAAATACTTTCTAATTCTTCCCAGGTCCTCTTTTTTTCCTTTTTAGGCAACCAAATAATTTTTTTGTGTAAAAATTGACATGTCCTACCCTTTCAATATAGACATCACCAGTTGAGGGGTAGCTTTCTCAATATTTCTTAGACTACTTGTCCTATTTTATAAATATCAGTGAAGATTCAAAAGGGGGTGAACTTGTCCAAATCTTTTCCCTTTCTTGGCCATTCATGCCAATTATACATGAGCTGAACTCCCAAGGAAGAGGCAATTTATCTAAAATGGACTTACTGTTCTCACTGAAGTGTGGCAATGACTCCACTTGAAAGAACATCAGGACTGGAAGTGTGAGAATTTCTCAAGGGATTTTCACTAGGATTTTGAGTATTTTGCTTGCGGTTCATATAAACAGGGTCAGAAAGGGTCAGAGTGAGGATATGAGCTGACCGAAAGGAACAGGATTAAACAGTATAGAGAATAGCTTGTTTTGAGAATGACTTGTTTTCAGGAGAGATTCTTCAGATGAGTGGCTCCTGCATTGAGAGTTATAGACAATGGACCTGGTAGAGTAAAGAATAATAAGGCCTGTGTGTGACTCATAGGTTTATTCTACTTAATAAGAGAGTACAAGAAGTTTGAATTATTTATTTTGAACATTTAGGACTATTTTATCAATGAAACCAAGGCCATGTGTATATCTTACTTCTGTAATTTGGGTAAATGTTCTACCCAGTAAGCCCTTATTAGAATAAAATAGGTGGGGAAATTTATTAATTATATTATATAAACACCAACTAATCTACAAATATCATATTTCTAGGTGTTCTTAAATATGCTAATAAGACTTCATCACTTGCAAATAATAGAAGCAGAGAATCATTTTACAAACTGTGTTCATTTTTATACAGATTTTATTATATAACTGATGCCACCTTGAAATCTCTGGTCCTTCCTGCCTCAGTCTCCAAAGGGTAATTATTGCATGTATCATGAACATGCAGGGAATTTTCTCTTTTTTTTACATGGGTTTTTTTTATGTTTTCTAAAATTTATTAGATTTATTAAAGAAAAAATACACATCCAAATTCCCACTACTTTGCCTCCTCCCATTCCCCTCCACACACCCTCCCACCCCACCTCATCTAATCCTAAGAGAGGGTAAGGCACATTGCTTTGTGGAAGTTTCAAGGCTCTCCCTACTACATCTATGCTGAGCAAGGTATACAGCCAAAGAAAACAGGTTCCCAAAAAGCCAGTACATACAGTAGGGATAAATCCCGGTGCCACTGCCTGCCAGTGGCCCCTCAGTCTGCCGTAGCCATAGAACTGTCAACCACATTCAGAGAGACTAGTTTGGTCCTATGCTTGTTCCTTCCCAGTCCAGGCTGGAGTTGGTAAGCTCCCGTTAGCTCAGGTAAACTGTTTTAGTGGATGAACCCTTCATAGTCCTGACCTCTTTGCTCATATTTTTATTCCTTCCCTCCTCAGCTGGATCTCAGGATCTCAGTTCAGTGCTCCGATGTGGGTCTTTACCTCTGTTTCCATCTGTTGTTGGACAAAGGTTTTATGGTGATATTTAAGGTAATCATCAATCTGACTATAGGGTGAGGCCATTTCAGGCACCCTATCCTCTATTGCTTAAGGTCTTAGCTGGGGTCATCCTTGTGGATTCCTGGGAATTTTTCTAGAACCAGGTTTCTTGCTAACACCATAATACCTCCCTCAATCAAGATACCTCTTTCTTTGCACTCATATCTGTCCTTCCTCCATCTCGACAATCCCATTCCTTCAAGTTATTCTCAACATTCTCCTCCTCTCTTCTTCCCCTTCTACCCTTCCATCTTCCCCCTGCCCCTTCCCAATTTTGTTAGGTAATCTTGTCTGTTTCCAATTTCCAGGTGGGTCTATATATGTTTTTTTTGGGGGGGGTTACCTTATTACTTATCTTCTCTAGGATCATGTATATCCTAGAGAATTTTCTTGTTTTAAATGTGAAAGCATAAATGGCAGAGTCACAAAAATAAAATCCAGAAATTAAGATGATGAAATACCAAAAATGATTTGTCTAGTTCTAATTTCTCCATGTGTTACATAGCAAAACTATATGTGAAATAAGTGAAAGACTGGAATATTAACTTAGAAGTTTGGTCCAGATACAATTATATGAGGGGAAATTTTGTGCTAGACATTTTATTCTTATCAGACATGATTTCAAAATGTAAATATAAAATGTTTTCTTGTGAAAAATGTTGAACGTTAGGTTAAAATAATTTATTTGCATACATAGGATTTGTACTAACATGGGAGTATAGTATATATTTATTTTTGTAGCTGTCATTTCTCCCCTTTAAGATCTATGATATATATCATTCAGTATACTACAAATTATTCTATAACATTACTTAAGTATTTAGTGCCTTGTTAGCATATAATCAATTATTTTGTTCTGTTGCCTTTTAGGGAATATCAATGTCACTGTAACAGTTTTACTTAAATATTTATCTTTGAATATAATCACTAGAATAAAAAATAGCCATTCTCAGATAATAAAATCAAAATATCCTATAGGAATCTGCTAACTTGCAGTCTCCACAAAGGAAACATGTCTGAAATGAAAATAAATTAAAAAAATAGTTTTTATTTTTATCATCAACTGACATGGATTGTGAGGTTTGCCAGATACTGCCTCTGTTGTGCTGAGGTAGATTATTTACATACCCTGATTGATGAGAAATATCACTCAGTTATTAAAATTTGTCAGTTGTTTTCTTTTAGTATATACAGAAAACATTTGATTTTCCATTCAGCGCCTACTGTGAACCACGTTTAAAAATTGTATATGTTAAGCTTCTGTGAATTCCAGGAATAAATCCCATTTGTATTTAATTGATGCTTCTTTTAAAGTGTCATAGAATGTAGCATACCAGTATTACTTGAAATTTTGCAGCAACATTAACTATACTAAACTGTAATTAATATTTTTTAATGCCTACTATATCAGAGTAATTGTGGTCTGGAAAATAAATCAGAAATCAATTCTGATTCTTCAGTGTTTGAAACTAGAGAGAGATGAGTTCTCACTTTTTATTTGTTACCTAGAACTCATCCTGGGCCTTTGATAAGGGTTTTTCTTTGGTAAGAGACTTCCCATTACTTATCTAATTTCTTTTCTACTTCTCTGCTCTGAATTCAAACTACATCATGCTTCAGTTCTTTAAAGCTATGTTTCAATATATTTGCACATTTCCCCCCTGTTTTGGGATCTCTGTTCCTGTCATTCTTTACCCAGACTTTCAGAGTGTTTTATTCTTTGATGAAATATTCTCATGTGTCTATAGTGTAGTTCACAGGTCAATAGGTCTTCATTGATTTTCTGTACAGATAATCTGTATTAGAATGGGCTTCTGAAATGTGCTATCAGTATGCCAAATGTTGGGTATACATATATTCATCATCACTAATTAATCTGTTTTGTGAATTGAGACCATTTTTAGTATAAAAATAATTTTTCTTTTATGCTTTTGTCTTTTTGCTTACCCAGAGTATATTTATTTTCTGATAAAATTATACTAATCGATGCTTTCTATCATTATGGTTATGCATTAAATTATCATTTTTTATTTGTCATCATTTTTACTTTCTGTCCATGGAAGTTAAGATTATTCAATAGTTTTGGATGAAAAATCCTGAGTCTTCCAGATTTCACACCATCCAAGGTATATCCAACCTGCAAGCTCAATCTAACCCACATCTTCTTTTCTCTGTCCTAGCCTGCTTTGTCCACCTCAGACAAAACCTAGCAATAGAGGTACACATGCTCAGATTTCATCAGAAACATGCCAACTATATTAGGTCAAAATTTTTGATGACTCTCTTGGAAATTAGAATAAACACACCCAGCTAGTATCCCAAGACATTTAAAATCGAAATCCAATATCTATCTTAGACATTGAATGAAAGATAGCAGATACATTTAGCAAGTGTTTTTATTGTTAGGTTTTTACTTGGAGTTTGGATATTATGAATATCTGTAAAATAAGCGTTAGATTTCCTTGTTGCAATGTAAAATTTTAGGTAGGACAAGAAATAGAATTTCCAGTCCTTCTAACCTCACAGTGAAACTGAAAAAATGTCATTACCTTGTATTTGTTCTCACTAAGCTGGGAAGCGTATCTTTGGCAGATGCTTGTATAACAATTTACATAAGGATACTTTGTATAAGAGTTGCAGAAGATTTGGCCTTATTGGAAGAAGAATAAACTGACTTAAAGACATGAAAACAACTTTTATAAAATATTCAGACTAACTCATACACATGTTTAGGTTTTTCCCAAAATAGTTGCCCTCGTGTTTTTTTAAGGGGTTGATTGAGTGCCGTACTTTTCATCAATGTGGGGTTCTTTGTTTGTTTGTTTGTTTGTTTGGTAGGTTGGCTGGTTGATTTTTGTTTTGTTCTCTTTGTTTTGTTCTTTTTTTGTCTCAGGGTTTCTCTGTGTATCTTCGGATGTCTCTGTAGAGTAGACTAACCTCAAACTCAGAGATAGACCTGGCTACGCCTCCTGAATGCTGGAACTATAGCCATGCACAACCACTGAGCTGCTATGCAGTCTTATTTCTTACAATACTTGTCAAATGATGATCAGAAATAATCTCAGGTAGGATTTTCAATAAACAGTATCACACCTACTGCTATATGAACCTTCCAAATTATACATTTAAAATTATATGGTATACTCATTATTCTCCAGCTATTTATGATATAAAATTGCCATTTTTGTTATGAGATTGATAAAGAGTTAGGAAATATCTGGGATTAAAATTAACTGCTAGTTTTGATGCCCTGGTTTTCTGTGCTGTTCTGATAATGTTAGCCTAAGGTTGAGGACAGAAATGAATGGCCTTCTCTCTCACTCTCTTGTGTTAAAATCAAATAGTCTCTTCACTGATTAAAAAGAAAAGCTTGAACTGTCTTCTATCATTGTATAAGATACTGAACAAGAAATGAAAAGTGTGATCAAAGGTAGTCCAGAAATATAGAGAAAAAAGAAAATTGTCTCAAAGGATTTTATACTACGTCCCCAGTACTCCAAGTAACTTGTGTCCCAGGTATTATTAATTGTCTGCTTGATACAATCTAGAGTCACACGAGAAAGGAAACTTCATTGAGTGGTTTCCCAGATATGATTGGCCTATGGATATGTCTATAGAGGATTGCCTACAATTTTAATTAGTAAAGGGTATCCAGCCCACTGTGGGCAACACAATTCTTAGGCAGGTAATCATAGGCAGTATATATAAATTAGAGTCAGAACCTGCACATCCTTCTCCAATGTCTAGACCCATGAGTCTGTATGGTCTTCTACATACACCTCCTGCAATGCCCAGATTAATCCCATGTTCCATATCCAGAGCAGTGACTTGGTCTGGTCACACATGCTGGCATCTCAGACCATCTCTAGGCTGCTGCCAAGACTTGACCTACCTCTTTCTTAACTTCAGGCCCTATATCCATCATATCCAAACTTTCTACCAAACCAGAACCTATATACCTTTCTCTAGGCCCTAGTCCAGTGACATGCCTGACTCTCTACTCTGTGTATAGTCCTCAACTTTCTAAATATTCACACACACACACACACACACACACGTGCGCATGCATATACGCAGCAACTATTAGTGAAATAGAGCAAGAAAGTGTATATGGGGAGCTTTAGGGATTAAAGGGAAAGGAAATGATATAATTATATTTTAATCTCAAAATATAAAGTGAATTCTACTAGTAATTCTCCTTCCTCCTCCAATTACAACTACTACCCTGGAAAGTCGGCTAAGTATGTGCTGTGATCAAGCTAACAAGCAGCATTCCTCCCAAGCTTCTGTTTCAAGTTTCTGTTAGAGTTCATGCACTCACTTCCCTTAATCATCTCCCTAGAAGTGTTAGCCAAATCAACCCTTTCCTCAAAAAGTTGCTTTTGATCAGAGTGTTTTATCTCTAGACTATAAAGGGAAGGAGAACAGCTCATTGACTCATTGCTGGCATATCCAGGCATAAGTCACCTTCTAGGTTGGAGTAAAATGAAGGATTGTTAATCATCATAAATCAGGAAGCCCCTGGGAGATCTCAAGTAATTAACTGACTACATGTGTAGCTATAATGAATGGCTGTTTGCAAAAGACTCTGAAAAGGAAAAGGGTTTAAATTGCAGGAGTTCTTAGCCATGTAGAAGGACATCTAAAACAAATACAGATATGAGCACATGGATGAGTGATTAAGAACTAGAGTAGCAGGATGTTGTATTTAATTATCTTCTCTTGCCTGATATTTTTTTGTTAAAATTTAAAAGCAGAAACCACATTTTGAGTTATAAACTTGCCCTCATCAGACATAATAAAATTATCAAGAGGCAAAATTACTGTGTCCTTCTAAGTAAGAAATGAAAAGTTACTTTGAAAAGGAATTTATAAGAGTTATGCTCATATTGTAGTTTATCCTTTCTTAATGGACAACTAAATCAGAGGCAACAGGATTTATGAAGTAAACTGCTCAGGTATGAGGAGAGCTTGCAGAAAGTAAGGAAAGGATATCTTATCAATAGGTGAAAAAGAGACACGATGTCTCTTGTAAGTAGCCAGAAAAAAAAAACTTAGAATTAAAACAATAATAATAGAAGTTGATTTTCTTTACTATTTGCCTTCTGTAATCAGATGTATGACTGGAACGGACAATGAAAAAAATAAAAGAAAATAAGAGGAACTGAGTTTATGATAAACATTGGCTTTTCAAACATCTATCAGGAAATGTATTATTTGAATAACAATGGAACTATGTTCATTTCATGCTTTACTACTGTTTTTGTTTGCTTGCCTGTTTTACTTTAATTAGTGTATTTTTTTCATTGTACCTTAGGAAATAGACATATTTTTCACAATTCCTTCCAGTGTTCTTCACTCCTCCAGTCTAGATATTTGAGAAGTATTCCCTGAAGTTGATATTGGAATTAATATTCATTCTTCTTTTTCCTCCCACATAATGTGCAACCATTTATTCTATTTGGGAATTGCACAAAAGAAAAATCTCTACTTGTTTTTGCTTAATCAAATAAAAACTTGGTTAACATTGGAATAACGTACTGAAATATGTTGTAATTATTTTCAGCATATTGACCTTTCAGTCAATAGTCTTGAAAAAAAGCACAATGTGAACTCAGGCCCCTAAGCTTTAAATTATGAGGGCTTCCCCTGAGAAATTTGAACTGTGTTTTTCTTCTTCTGGTTACCGCCTTCTCAGACATACCTGTCTAATGAGTCTTTGTAGTGGCAGATTCACTTAAGTTTCCATGAATGAATTTCTTTGTTCCCATAATCTTAATATGGCTGTAGATTTTCTGAGCAGAGTCAATGTCTAAATATTTTCATTTGTAATTAGTTTTGTTCAGCTCCCTCTCCCTTATGAATTTGGAGCTTCACAGATCCTCCTTATAATAAACTGGCAAGAAATCATTGAAAAAAAATAAGAGGGAATCGAGAACTTACTATGCAACTTATGAGAGATTTTGAAGCAAGCTGTCTGTGTGGATCATATATACTTAAAAATAATCTAAGCAATGTTTATGCAGGCAGCTAGAGTGTTTAATGAGCTATAGAAAAAATCAAACAGAGAAAGGAGCAAAATAAGTCTTTCTTTGAGTGTGACATTAAAAAGCTAAGGATCAGTAAAAATGTCTTACCTTCACCTACCTTTGGAACAGTCTCAGTGATTTAGCATGTAAGAGAGATTTTAACGACACACTACTGCAGTTTTAATTAATTTTTTCATCCATATGCAAGCATTCAATTACAGCTTTGCCTCCTCCCCATATGCTCTAAAATTTGCTAGTAACATTTCAATTTAATGCTTTGTTGCAAACGTAGAATTTTGGGAGTGGTTTTTGTTTACAAATGAGGTCAAAGTAATAATAGAATCAGAATGGCTTATAAGTAAGTCTGTGGAGGGATTTTCTAAATGACAGTTGTGGGCATGTTCTGCCATGTTCTCCCATGGCTTTTGCTTCAGCTTTTACCTCCAGGTCCATGACTTTAGTGCTTGCCTTAGATTTTCTTTTTGATGTACTGTGACCTGTAAAACAAATAAACATTTTCCTTTCCCAGGATTCTTGTCTTTATAGTGCTCATCACAGAAATAAGAACAAACTAATTGGTATCAAGTTCATAGTATATCACGGAGGCAAATGAAACCCTACTGGTTTGGTGAGGATTGTGAAAGTATTTGGAACTTTGGCAAAAAAAAAAAAAAAAGCTGTTCTGTGTATGTATGTTTTGCTTTGTGAATATGGGCATATGAGTGTGGTTACACAAGGGAAGCCAGAGGTGTTGGTTCTTCTGGAATTGGAGTTATAGGTAACTGTAAGCCACCCAATGTGAGTGTTAGGTAGTAAACTTGGTCCTCTTCAGGAGTAATATATGATCTCAATGGCAAATTTTGTTCAACTTCAGCAGTGTCTTAAGATCTCAGGAATGTTAGGTCCTTTTCACTTGAATTAACATCCCATTGGAAAGAGATGATCCTTGGAATACTAAATGATGGAAAGGTTACTTTTCATAAGGAAGTAATAAATAACAACAGAGTAGACAAAGATTTCAACAGAGATGATTATGTTTTCATATGTGGCAATTGTTTAACTACAGACAATAATAACTATGAATTCTTTATTTAATATTTTGTGTCTGTCACCCATAGCGTGTACAAGCATTTTTTCTCAAAGATGTCATATTGACAGGAAAAATTACAACTCTTTGAAAATGTCCTAACATTTTGAGTTTTTTTTAAAGATTTATTTGTTTATTATGTATTCAGTGTTTTGCCTGCATGTACATTGCAGGCCAGAAGAAGACACCAAATCTTATTGCAGATGGTTGTGAGTACATGTGGTTGCTGGGAATTGAACTCAGGACCTTTAGAAGAGCAGGCAAAGCTCTTAACCACTGAGCCATCTCTCCAGCCCCACATTTTGAGTTTTTATATTTGTTACACAGTGCATGAACCAGACTGTAACAACCTGTTAGATATATAAGTACTTGTAACCTGTATATCTCCAGGTAAAATCCACATTTTTTTTCCAGAAGGCCTAAGTGAATGGTATTCATGTTAAATTTTGAAAATACTGAATTCAATTCTCATTTTAGGAATCATCCTGATGACTTACTATTAAAATATATCATTTTGCTCCCCTTCAAACTTTTATTGATTCTTGTCCATTTCACATCATGTATCTTGATCTCACCCATCTCCTGTCCAACTCATCTGCCCTCTGCCCCTGAAACCTCCCCAAAACAAAACAAAATTTAAAAAGCAAACACCAGACAAAGCAAACAAATAAAACTGTTGCATGAATAATGAAAATCCGTAGACAGAAATTGGGGTTCAATCCAAAATCAGAAAAGCAAAGCAGCCAAGCCACTAGAAAAGTCTTATTTCTACCAAGACTGGGTGACCACAAACTAAAACAGATATTCTTTCCTCTCATTTTATATTCCCACTAGTACTGAAATTAAGGGCATATGAATCCCTAGTACTGGGATTAAAGATGTAGGCCACCATTACCTAGATTTACTTTTGTACTGATCTTGTGTAGCCAACAGTGGCCTTGAACTCCTGGGATTAAAGGTGTGTGTTAGCATTACCTGACTTTTAGTGGCTTTAGCTTTGCCTCTAGTCTCCAGGCAAGATTTATTTATCAAAATACAAATAATATACCACTATACAAAATAGGACAAATGAAAACAAAAACAAACAAACTAAAATTGAGAAAAATCTCATTGTGGAAGTTGTAGTGTCGCCCAGTGTGTCATGCAGTTCACCTTTCAATCCTTTCCTCTTCATTTGCAAGTCTTCATTGCCATTAGCCATTGTTGTGGTTCAAGGGCTGCTACACCACTGATAATGAACCCCTACTGGGCTCCTCTATTATTTATACTTTGTCATGGGGATCTAATAGTTTTGGATCTGTAGATTTGTCTCCTTCGCATGTTCCAACAGTTCATAGACAAGTGAATGCTGGGGTGGGCCAGCTCATACTGCTTGTTCTGGGCCTGGGTGTAGATTGACCAGTCATGCCACCAGCTTTCCCCCATCATCATCACTTGGGTGAGTCTCCAGGAATGCCTCTGCAACCCACTCAGCAGCCTGCAGCAAGCAGAAGGTCCAGTTTCCTTGTTTTCAGGCTCTCCAGTCCAGTTCACCAACACTCATACCACTACGGTCAGTTCCACAACCTTGCCCAGGTAAGGAACAGGGCTTACTCTCTGAATTGCTGAGAGTGGGCGGGGCAATCAGCTCATTCGCTCCCATGCCCTCAGAGCTGATTTAAGCGCAGGCCTTGGGAAAACAACAGGTTTCATTCTAGTGTGCTGTCCTAGCGGGGTGCAGGGACTGTTCTGTGTGTTACAGCTGGTTAAGGGCAAAGCTAGTTCTCCCACTAGTCACCTGGTGCCAGCTCTCTCACCTGCTCCAGGTAGCAAGGGAGGAAGATCTTTCCCTCATCCCTGCCACCACATGGCAGAGAGGCTGGAGATATGACTTAACTGTTAAAGGATAGGCTCACAACCAAAAATATAAGAATACATCTTAAACAGTGTAAAAACAAAACAAAAATAAAAGAAACAAACAAATAAATAAACAAAACCCCCACCCACTTCTCTTTTGGGATTAAAGCGATCCTCCTAAGTGTCAACCTGAAGGTGTTCTGCTCATACCAGAGGAATGTGTTCTTAATAAACTGCCATGCCACTGATGGAGTATTCTGTTAGTTAGTTTGCTGTTAGTTTTTAAATTATCACCAGGACAAGAAACTTCTGGGGCAGAAAGGGTTTGTCTTGCTTCTCATCCAGAAGGAAAGAGCCCACCATGATGGAAAAGACATTGCCTGATGGCACGACCTAAACATAGAGTGATCATATTCTATTGCCCTCAAACCCATCCCCAGTACATACGTTTTTGAAGTCTCGCCCTACCTATTAATTATTCCATAAACTCCCCCAAAACGTTACTGGCTGGTGATGTCCATCTGTCAAGGTTAGTTCTCTTCCAAACTACTTCCGCTAAGGAGAAGTATACACAATATGGTTTGAGGAATCCATCTCCTTCAATGTGTAGGAGCACCTGCCCTTGTACTAGAGGTTGCCTGGGTTAGATTTATTAAAGCCTATTTATCCCTTCTTGCCTTGGACTAGAATGAATTGTCCCTCATCACAGGCATCAAATTAAAAGCTAGGTAAAGAACTCAAACCAAGACAAACACTACTTTAATATTATATGACAGAAATAAAAATAAATGCATAAAATTCACAATGAGCAACATATCAAAATATAAATACTTCTAGGAATTTATCTCATTTAAATTACTTTTATTTTGGTCCTGACAGATATTGATGTGTCTTTCTTGGTATTGCAATATTTTCATAGCAAACATAATCAGCAACTTAGCAGGACACTTGGAAAAATATTTTTCTTAATAATTTAACAAATTGACCTGATATGTCACCAGATTTTCCATATATATTTTTGACTTTCTTACAAAAATCAAAGAAACATTTTCCTAAGAGCTTTACATTTGTTTTGTTTTGTAAAGTGTTAAAAAACCAACCATTGTGAATAAAGTTTGCATGTCCCAAGGACTCTAAGGATTCGACATTCTAAAGGAAAAAAGAAGCCATAACCCATTATATGATATAGTTTTATGGTATCATTTTATTGATCTGTAGGACTTTGAGAAGCAAATGATGTCCAAGAAAGGAGTTTTTCTTTATTCACTTGGATGAACATTAAATACTCATTCAATATGGATGTTGAAAGAACAAAGATTATCGCTGTATGTCTAGGCTAAACATATCCTATGAAACTTTCCAGATTGTGAGAGTCTACTTTGATATTGGTTTTGAAGCTATCCCTAGCCATACTAAGGTGTACTACTCATAAGTGGTGCTATGTTGGAGGAGGAAGCCACTTGTCGGTTCCGGCCCAGCTAGCTTAGAACAGAAAATCACACAGAAACCATATTAATTAAAATACTGCTTGACCCATTAGCTCTGACTTCTTATTGGTCAACTCTTACATATTAATTTAACCCATCTCCATTAATGTGGGTATCCTCACGTGGTGGTGGCCTACCGGCAAAATTTCAGCATTTCTTACTCTGGCAGTGACTCCATGGTATCTCCCCACTCTTTTTCTTCCACCCATCATACAACCTGCATAGTTCTGTTCTTTCCTGTAATAGGCTCAAAGCAGTTCTTTATTCATTAACCAATAAAAGCAACACATAGACAGAAGAATCTCCCACACCATTTCCCCTTCTTTGTTTAAACAAAAAAGAAGGCTTTAATTTTAACATAGGAAAATTACATATAACAAAACATATATCAATCAAGAATTACAGTTAGAATAGTTATATCTACTTTATCTTTATCTAAGAAAAACTATAACTATGGTTGGTAAGGAGGGAATTTATGAAGTTCAGGCATTGACTCATTTACCCTTTATATTTTAAGATAGACATTTCCCCATTGGTAAGCATGATGAAGCTCAGATAGTTTATTTACTCAGTATCACCCAGTATTGTTCCTTCCTAGAGACTAGTGTCATTATTCTATTTCCTATTACATTTCTGACACATTTTTCATGATTTACTATTTTCTTATGCACTATTCTTTGTTCTTATCTGTCATAATGAAACTTCAGTTATCACGTCTTAAGCCATCGTTCTCACTGCCTCTACTTAATTCCTAGAATAGACCTTTCACACACATGAATAGATTCACTGTCATTTAATAATGAACTTCATTATGTAGCTTCCACAGCAATTCTTCTCATTGGCAATGTTCTCTGTGCATTTCTGAAATTCTGATTTGTGCACTGTTTTGCCCCTTGTGTCAGAACTACTGTGAACATCCAAGGGAACAATGCTCTCATTTTCCTTTCACTGCTTTACCAACCATTCACACACCTTTAATTCTAGTACCTGTGAGGCAGAGGCAGGTGGATCTCTGTGAGTTTGAGACCAGCCTGGTCTGCAGAGTTAATCCCGGAACAGTCAGGCTACACAGAGAAACTCTGTCTTGATTTTTTCTTTCATTTTCCCAGTGAACATGGTACGTATCTATTCAATTGGAATAAGGCATTTTACAAGTTAGGAATGAACTTCACCTTTCTGTATATTCTTTACAATATATTTTAAGATAAAACGGCACTAGATTTTTCTGAAATCAAGTGTCCTGAAATGAGCAGTTATCCATCCATTTTATTACTAATTTCATCTTTTCTATATACCCCCTTTTCTCCATGCATCAAGCTCTTAAATACTGTAAGTTTTTAATACTTGCCTCTTTTACAAAAAAATATTACCACATTTAATTCACTAAAATTTATTAAGTATTTCATTAGATGTGTTTTATTTATTTTTTCTAATAGCTTTATTCTAAATTCACCAAACCAATCACTACATATGCTTTCCAGAATTTTCCTAGTTGTCTATAAGCTTTTGTCATTAATTCATTGGTGACCTATTTTCAAAAGAGAATCTAGAAATAGATCTACCATCTGATCTAGTCATAAGACTTCAAAGCACATTCCCCAAAGGACTCTATATCCTGCTATAAACCCAAAGGACTCCATATCCTACTATAAACACATCTGCTTGCCTATTCTCATTACTGCTCAGTTTACAATATCTTGGGAAAGGAAATGGACTAGATGTTTATCAGTGTATGCTTGTATGATTAAAATGAGGTACATATACATGGTGCAAGATTATTAACCTGTAAAGAAAAATAAAAGCATGAAATCACATGTATGTGGACAATTCTGAAAGTAATTATTGTGAGTGAGTTAATACAAACTCAGAAAGATTAACACTGCATGCTCTTTCTCACGTTTGGTTACAATCTTTGAATATTTAGATATGTTTGCATAAATGGAGAACCGATCAAAGTTAGAAAACAAGAAGTGGACCATAGAAATAAAGGGGATGACAGAGAAATAATAGCTCAGGAGGGTTAAATGCAGTGGTGATAGGAAGGAAGGACAGAGGAGGAAGTGTGTGGAGGAGTGGCTAAAAGAAGGAACTCTTGAAAAGCCATATGGAAGCATACTTCTATAGAAGCCAAACTAACTGAAACATAATGGAATATGTTGTTTTTTCTCTTCTTTGTACTCTGTCTAGACTTGTTGAAATTTATTTAATTTTACTGAAATTTATTAGATATTTCTATAAATATCTTCAATATCCTCCCATTTCTGTTATAAGTTTATCAAACCAAACATTTTATGTTTCCATAAGCATATAAATTCTTTATAAACTGCTGCATTCCAGATCCATTCAGAATGCTTCAAAGTGAACATTAAAAAGAAATCAGACAAATTACATTTTGAAGTCATTTGTAATATGCTTGAAGGAATAAATAGAAAACACAGGCATCAAAAGCAGAAGTCAAGTGAAAGTGCATCAAACTACAACTTTCCTGCACAGTAAAGAAATAAGCACAACAGACACACATCCTATGCAATTTGAGAAAATATCTGAAAACTGCAAATTTAAATTTTAAAAATTTATTTTAGTTAAAATACAGTCACACCATTGTCCCCTTTCCTCACTGCTCAAATCTCCCCCATGTCTTCTTCCTTCATCTTCTCCCATGGAAAACTATATTTCTAATAATAAGTTAATTTGAAAAGTATATAAAAACACCATTACACTCATTAGTGTGAACACAAATAATCTTACTAAAGTTTGGAAAAGGTATTTATGCAGATATTTTCCTGATATAGACAGACAAATTGATAACAGCTATATGAAAAATATTTTGAATCATTACTGTCTTTACCAAGACAATGTATATTAAAACCGAAGATTAATATAACTTCATATTTGTTAAAATAACTATTATTAATGGTGAAAGATAACAATATTGGCAAGAACATAGGGTAAGTAAATACTTTCTCTACCATTGGCAAAAAGTAGATTGTGATGGTAGAACTTTTTTAGAAGAAAATATGGAGGCATTTAAAAATTAGCAAATAATTATGTGGCTTAAAATTACTAAAAGGGTGATCTGAAATGATCTCATCAAAAATATGAGATACACAAAGGAATATCTATTTTCTTTGATTTTCTATTTCTATAGTATATACATATGTCCAAAGAAGAAATTAAAATGTTAAAAAATAATAATTTCTAATAATTGATAACCCTAGTTGTTCTGAAATGTCAACTATTTATGCCAAGGTACTGCTAGGTTTAGTTGCCGAATCAAAAATAATTCAGTCCCGGGCTGCCGCCATAGAACCCTCATCTGGCGATGGATGGAGATAGAGACAGAGACCCACACTGGAGCACTGGACTGAACTCCCAAAGTCCCAGTGAGGAACAGAAGGAGGGTGAACATGAGCAAAGAAGTCAGGACCACAAGGGGTGCACCCACTCACAGAGACAGTGGGGCTGATCTATTGGGAGCTCACCAAGG
Source organism: Microtus californicus (assembly GCA_028537955.1). Lineage (NCBI taxonomy): Eukaryota > Metazoa > Chordata > Mammalia > Rodentia > Cricetidae > Microtus > Microtus californicus. The sequence continues at coordinate 123,509,127 of JAQJZF010000001.1, forward strand.
CCAGCTGGACTGTGACTGAAAAAGCAGGGGAGAAAACTGGACTCTCTGAATATGGCGGACAATGAGGGCTGCTGAGAAGCCAGGGACAATGGCACTGGGTTTTGATCCTGCATCATGTTCTGGCTTTGAGGGTGCCTAGCCAGTTTGGATGTTCACCTTCCTAGACCAGGATGGAGGGGCAAGGACTTTGGACTTTCCACAGGGCAGGGAACCCTGGCTGCTCCTCAGACTGCAGAGGGAGGGGGAGAGAAGTGGGGGGAGGGGGAGAGGAGTGGGAGGATGGGATGAGGTGGAAATTTTTTCCTCAATTAAAAAAAAATAAATAAAACTATTTCTACCAAAAAAAATAATTCAGTGAACTCATTGGTACTGCATTTAAACTTGCGTTTCTTTTTCATAGATTGCATAAACATATTAATGTTAGCTACAAGTAATGTTAGTGAAAAATACACTCATATTTCTCTAAGAAATATTTTTTCAGTACAGAATATTCTAAATGTATAAAATGTTCATCAGCAGTGTCTAGTTACAAAAATAAGGACATCAATGCACGTTAAAGAGGTACCTGAAAAAATAGTAAGTACTATCAGTTCCAAAATATACTTGTGGATAACAAAGCAAAATATAAAACATACACACACAAAATCACACATACATACGGATATTTCAATCAAAAGAAAGAAGTATGCCTATACACACAAAGGCATACACACATGCATACACATACACACATATATATATATTTAAAAAACAAACAAATATTATGAATAAAGTGAATATTACTATTACATAAAAGCTCCTGGTTGTTGTTGTCTCCAAGAAAATTATTCATTGTAAGGACATAATTTAAGAAGAAGCTCACTTGTCAAGCAAAACACAATCACTGCAATGAAATTAGAGTGAACGGTCCCAAATTGGAAAGGAGAATCAGCAGAAAGTCTTATGAATTTTTAAAAATATTTCTGCATAGTCAAATATTGGGTTGCATTTTTATAAAGATAGCTGACTCTATTTCCATAGCAAGTCACATTAACCAACCAGCACTACCTTTTGCGAATTTATCTCCGGGATTCTCTAGAAAGGCTCAGAAAGGAAATGTCAAAATACCATGCAAAGTATAATTTTATGAAGTTGGTCTATCTGAGGCTGCAGACTCTCCTTCTGTCATTCATATGTGTTGAAAATTCGCTGGCATCTTATTTTTGGATAGAGTTTGGACAACTTTTCTGTAGCCTCAAGGATATTGAATCACAAATGAGAATTCTAAATGAACACAGAAAGACATAGTAACCAAGATACAGAGGCAGTTTCTTTAGGTATTTTAAATCTACTTTTTGAAACTGGTTAAGATACCTGACTGAAGCCGGGCTGTGGTGGCGCATGCCTTTAATCCCAGCACTCGGGAGGCAGAGGCAGGAGGATCTCTGGGAGTTCGAGACCATTCTGGTCTACAAGAGCTAGTTCCAGGACAGGCTCCAAAACCACAGAGAAACCCTGTCTCAAAAAACCAAAAAAAAAAAAAAAAAGAAGAAAAAAAAAGATACCTAAACTGATCTCATGACTTTGCTGATAAAGATATTTTGTTGCCCCAGTGTTGGTACACTATTATTTTAAAATTTGGTTTTCATGCAGAAAGCTAGGGCCAAAGTCTTGCAACAGTTTGCCATGCCAAACAAATAGTCACAGTGCTGGTACTATCTTCTAAAACTGTTTCTCCAACTCTGCTTTTAATTTTCTCATTCCAAGCTTACTAAAGGAAAAAAGGAAAAATAGGATACAGGAAGAGAACATATTTACAATTCACTTTTCTTAGATGTAATTTTGTGTCGATAACTATATAAAGGACATATAAATTTTTAAATAAATTAAATTAAAAACTATGATCCAAAAACACATAATTATTTGATGACAAATCTACTACTAAGATCCAGAAGAGTTTCTTTCACACACTGACTTGTGGGTGAACATAAACACAATAGCATATAGCAAATTTTAATGTAATAAGCAAACAAAAAATAATAATGAATTAATGACTAATAAAATAGTTATTTACTGAGTGGATTAGGATAAAAGTAGAATTATAGGTTCTTATCTTAGGAAGTGAACAAAAGAACAGAAGAACAAATGAGGGACTTCACAATGTCAGAAATAGATATAGCAAAATGCATGTGTAAATGTTGACAATTTAATTATTGTAGTAATATTAGTTCTAGATTACACAGCTTGATGTAACCATATATAAGTAAAAAAGAATATTGTAAACAAAATGTCCTGATAAACAGTAGAATTCATTCTAGATTACTTAATAATTAACTAAAACACTGTAAATAAATAGATATTGCTATTTAAAAACTGTACTACAGACATGATATATAGAAGAAGAGAGGTGTAGGTGATAACCATTAGGAAACCAAACTGCAAATGACTGTCTTGTCATAAAGGTAAAAGCAACTACAATAAATGAGTAGAATCAACTAGAATACTTGACAAATTTCTAATTTAAATCCAGCGTTCTCATGTAAATTGCAATCCAATGCTTTTGCATACTGCTGCTAGAAGAAAAGTGACTTATACCTCATGATGTATTTTTTAAAAAAAATCTTCTATGAGGTAAACTTTCTGAACATTATATATATATATATATATATATATAGATAGATAGATAGATAGCATTCTCCCACATCCTTCATCCTCTCAGATCCTCACCACCGACCTACAGACCCAAAAACATGTTCTTTATCTCTTTTCCCTCTCTCTCTCTCTCCTTCCCTCCCTCCCTCCCTCCCTCCCTCCCTCCCTCCCTCCCTCCCTCCCTCTTTCTTTCTTTCTTTCTTTCTTTCTTTCTTTCTTTCTCTCTCTCTCTCTTTCTTTCTGTTTATCTCTTTCTTTTCCTTCCTTCCTTCCTACCCTCCCTCCCTCCCTCCCTCCTTCCTTCCTTCCTTCCTTCCTTCCTTCCTCTCAAAACAAAAAAAAATAACAAAATCAAAACAACCAATTAAACAAAAAATACCAAAACAAGGGGCAAACCAGCAAAGAAACAATGATAACAACAACAGCAACAGAAATTCATGAAGCTCATTTTGTGTTGGCTAGCTACTTCTGGGCATGGGACCTTTCTTGAAGGGTGGATGATGTACCCACTGACCCTCCACTGGAGAAAACTGAATTTTACACTCTCTGATGCCATCATTCTAAAGAGCTTCTTGAATAGGTATGCGACTTTGAGTCTACTTCTCCTTCTCAGTATTGTGATTTTAGTATGGTCTGAACTTAAGCAGGTCTTGGACATTTTGTCACAGTCTATGTAAATTGCTTTGCGCACCAATTCTATTGTAACTGAAAGATGGTTCTCTGGAGTCAATTATGGCCACTCACTCTTCCACATAGATCTCTAAACTTTAAATAAAGGACATTGATGAAGACATCCCATTTAGAACTGAGTGCTCCACAATTTCTCATTCATCCCATTGGCCAGTTGTGGTTCTTGGTGTTAGTTCCTGTATACTCTAAAACGAAGCTGTTTTGATGGGGGTTGAACAATGCAATGCTCTTTGGGTACAGACATATGTCATTAGGAGTAATTTTATTGCTATGTTCCTTTAGCAGAAAGTAATAATATGATTTATCCTGGGGCCCATTACCTATCTTGTTTCAAGTGTCTGGACACTTTAGCATTGTTGGTTATGAATTAAATATTATTAATCGGGAGTTAAATGCAATCAGAAAATGTTTTTTTTTCACTTCATAATGTTTGTGTGCCCTTTGTACTCATATATCTTGAGACATGTCACTGCCACTGCTTTAGGTCTCAGGATTTTCAGTTGGGTGATAATGATGATTGCCTTTCTGTTTCTGTGATTTTCAAAGCATCTTCCAGTACCAGGAACACTTGTCAGTCAAGATAAAGCTCATAATTAGGCACTATTTCTAATTATCCATGATTGATGATAGAGCCATACAATCAGTTTGTGGAAAATAATAACTTTGGTCTATGGTACTTAGAGGGGTCTATACAAATACTTTGGCTAACAACTTAGCAAGATGCAAGCTTTCCTGGAGCCTACAGGCTTTACTTGGTGGCATAAGATGGCCAGATGAAGAACTGACTTACCCATTACATGGTGACTACATTTAAATTCATTTCATATCTCTGTATATTTCGAGAAGCTTCTACAGTAATGGGTTTCTGTGTGACTTCTCAAAAGGCTTTGAATGTTAGTTTTCTTTCCCTACATTCCTTCACTCTGTAATTCTATTTCATTAAACACTTGTTTTTAACTGATAACATTGTACTTTAAATATTTGTAAATTTTCCTTTTATATTGATTTATTGAGAATGTGTTTTCATTTCAGCAGATTTTTGAAGTTTCTAATTTATGCTGTTCATTAGTTTCCAATCTTATCTTGTAGTCAGAGAGAATATTTTTATGATTTTTTTCTTCTAAGAAAGTTATTTAAGTTGAATTTGTGTTTTCATCAATTACTTATTTAGAAAAAAATGTGCAATGAGAATTTTGGAGGAGTGGATGTGCTACTATTGTTGGGTAAAATATTCTGTACATTTTTTATTTATTAGATATGTGGATTTTATAGAATTATTTTGAAAATCTTTATTTTGTCTTGAACTTTTAATCATCATTATGTGTAGAACATTGAAGTTTATTCAAATTTATAAACTTTTTAAAAAAACAAATTTAAAAACTCTTATAAGCTATTTTCTAATTTGTTGATTTTACAAAGGAATTATTTTAGTGTTATAGAAAGAGAGATACACAAGAGTCAGAGAGAGAGACAAAAGGTTTGAGGGAGGGGGAGAGGGAGAGAGAGAGAATATAGAATATGTGCGCAAGTGCTAGTGGAGGCTAGAAGAAGGCATCAGAACATCTGAAGCTGGAGTTTTGGTGGTGGTTAGACAGGTACCACAGGCACTGAGAACCGAACTCAAGTTTCAGTTAGCAGCAAGTTCTTGTAATTGCTGTATCATCCCTCCAGTTTCCAATCTATTAAATTTTGTTTCATAAGTATAAATAGTTATAATTATTGTATATTCTTACTGTTTTGTATTTTGTTTATTTTGCATGCATCTACATTACTCACACACAGGACAAAACTTCAGGGCTGGACATAACCTAGTACCCTCCTACCTAAAAACTAAGTCTCTTAGTATTTGAAGATACTATGCAAGTTCACAAGGAATAAGATCAATCAAGTCCTATCCACGAGTACAACTTAAGAATCATAATAATATCTAGCAAAGCAAGATAGCCACAGGTATGCAATAGTGCCACTTATATCTTGGATATTATCAACACTTCCCTAAATGGATTTAAGGTCCACTCAATAAGAGGGAATCCATACGTAGCACTGTGATGCTTGCCAAGTACTTATTGCTAGACCTAGAGGATTTTCCACAATTTTATGGTTGATATTCATTGCTACAACAGTTGATGTTTTGTGTTCTGTATTTTAACTAGAATTTCTTCTATTGTGCAAAATATGCACAGAACTATATAACAAAAATGTTAAAATGCATATACTGGCCTGTTAAATCTTGGTGCTTCCTATGTTCCACACTAGGGTCATAGATGGAGAAAGGTGACAATGTGTCAACAACACATAAAGTATGGTGTTAAAGTTGAGAGGCTGCCATAACAAGATACCAAGTAGGGTAGAGTCAAATTAACTTCAAATTATTCTGGAAGTTAAGGAAGCTTAGATTAGTGTTCCAAGGACTGATAAAGACTCTCTTACTAAATGGAAGACTGCCCTGGTGATATAGTCTTATAAGGTGGAGGGAGGGATGGAGGTAGGGAAAGAGGGAAGGATCAAGGGAAAGAATGGGGGAAAGGAGAAAGAGGAGGAGGGGAAGAGCGAGACAGAGAGATGAATATCCTTTCTGAACACTAATGTCTTCATGAAGACTCACGCTCATGACATCATCTAAATGTAATTACTTCCTATAAATGGTACCCCTGAGTATCACCACATCAAATTAAGGCTTCAACGTATGATTTCATTTGAGAGGGTAACACAGACATTTCCATCTGCAACATAGGGATAATATTATATTATGGGAATATCATAAAACATAGTATATGAGATCTTGCTGAAAATTAAATTAGTGTTACTAAATTGCTTACCATGCTGTCTATACAGGTGCACATAAAGATCATGTAGTTACACTAATTACTGTAGCTGTGCTCTCAGTAGTTCTCTGAGTGCCTTGTAATGACTCCATCATTCTCACCCTGTAAAGCATTATGTGAGGGGTTAGTGTTCAGGGCAATATTCAGAAGCTATAAGCACTCATAAATTTCCACACTCATTAACAAAACAGCTAGCATAATACTAAGGGCTCTCTTATTTTATATTAGTTAATTGATTGATTTGGAATTTAAAATGAAGATAAGACAAAAAATACTGAGACTCTAATCCTGTTTTATCTTGAGATAAAAAGTTTGAATACAGTGAGGGAAACTAATTACATTCAGGAAAACACCAGTAGCAAAAAACAGTTCTCTAGTGGGCTAAAAGCTTTAATTTTCTCAAGACATTTGCCATCTACCATCCATTTGCATGCACTTTCTTGACCCCTAAATAAGAACTGAACTGAGAAAGTATCACTCCAGATAAGAAAAAAAGAAAGAAGTACTGAAGAGAAAAAAAAAAAAAGCTTTGTCTGGACAGTGCATTAGTCTCCCAAGAGCTGTTAAACCTTTCCAGGAGTCAGCTGAATCTTTCTAAGAGGTTAACCCAACTCCGACATGGTCTTAGCTAATTTACTGAACTCTAAACTGTATGCTTGTTGTTTTCTTCTGATCTTTTTATACCCAACTTTAAGCAAAATAAAGACTAAAGAGAAACACATTTTAAATATCAAACATAATCACTCTCATCAATTCCATAGAATAATAAGCCATACATTTACCAATTCATTGGAAAAAAAAACAGCATGGACTAGATGTTAAATGTACATGAGTATTAGAAGTGGAAGACAGTTAAAAGTTAAATAAATAAGTTGGCTAAAATACTGTAAATTTCCTCAGGAATCTTTCATAAATGAGTATAAAACAAGAATGAACAAAACAAATAGGCCAAATCACTACTTGTCTCTAGTATGAGAGTTTTTAATTAGGGGATACAGATCTACTCATAGTTGACTTTTAAAATTCATTTAATTGTACATACTGGATGGATATTTTTCTATTTGTTTAAAGATTTTATGAATTTTGTTAGAATGGGGAATTGAGTAAAAATTAAAATTTAAATTGGCAAACTCTGGTATAGGTATATAATGAGATGTTATTCGGGAGTTCAAGAGGAACAGAATTTTAATACATCCATAGGTATTTGAAACAGCATGATTCAATCTCATGTTCAACATGAACAGAAAAGCAAGTCAAAGTTATGTGTTCATATATTCCCCTTGCATTTTATCATGGAAAATAAAACAGTATAAGGTCACTAGAAACCACTGGTCACTGTGAGCTGTGGCTGAGAGTGTTGACTCCAGCAAGCACAGGATATTTTTGTGTGAGGAATGTGACTGTAGACTAAGGTGAAATCATATGACTTTCTCCATCTCTTCAAAACATAGAACTGTATATCTATGACTAGTGAGAAACAGCATCCTCAGGTTGATCCATCCAAAATCCTTTTGAGGGAACCCTTGCTTAGAAATCAAGATCCAGGTCTGTGAGCATTTGAATTCAAATGGGTCCACAGACTCAGAAATTTTAAAATCACTTATCACTTTATAGACCATCAATGAAGGAGTAGCAAGTATGGCCTGGTTGGAGAATATGTGGCCTTGTTTAAGTAGGTGTGTCACACTAGGTGAGATTTGAGGTTTCAAAAGCACAGGTCAGGCCCAGTGTCACATGCCTTCACTGCCTCCTGCCTGCAGATAAGGATGCAAGCTCTCAGCCCCTGTTCCAGCATGGTGCTTGCCTACTGGATCCACACTCCCTGTCATGATTGTCATTGAATAACCCTCTAAAACTGCAAGAAAGCCCTCAACTAGATACATTCATTATAAGTTACCTTGGTCATACTATTTCATCACAACCAAGGAACAACAACTAAAACAGGGTCCTTCATTTCTTTGGTGCTGATTCTTCTTGTGTCTACCTCCTATCACCTCCTGCCAAATTGTTCTTCTATGCGGACTAATGCCACCCAGAAAAAACATAGAATTGCCAACCTGCATTAGTGTCACTTGTCTCCAACTGTATCCTAGTATTAGCAGAGACTGCTCATTCATTCTCAGCCACTCAGACCTGAAATAATTACATAGAAATAATGCTAATTAAAACACTGTTTGGCCAATCACTTAAGCGTATTGCTAGCTAGCTCTTATACCTATTATTTTATATTTTATAATAAGACTTGTGGCCTTTGGGGGCAAGATTCTGGCTGGCAGCTCTTTGTGTCTTTCTGCGCTGGTTCTACATGGTGTCCCATTTACTCCATTTTCTTTCTCCCAGCATTCAGTTTAGTTTTTCTGCCTACCTCTATTCTGCCAAGTCACTGGCTGAAACAGCTTTATTCATTAACTAATAAAAGCAACAGATACACAGAAGGATTTCCCACAAGTCTTACACCATCCTAGAAGTAAGTCAGTTCAACAAGAATGTAGTTTTGTTAACTCAAAGGATCAACAACATGTCTATTACACATCCTGCAGTTTAGAAATATAGGAATCACTAGGAAATTTACCAGCCATTAAATTAAAGTTCAGCATAGTAGTTCAGTATTTTGAAGACGGAGATCTCCTTCTCTTGGCTGTACATGGGAATGAATGTAGTTAGAACCTCTAAGACTTATAAGAGGGACACCTATGAGAAGGAAACCAGTCTTATTCTAGACATTAACATAATAAGGGCCAGAATCTTTGTTATTTAAACTGCTTAAGGTTATAATTTCTTACATTGACAGTTGAAACACATAAACTCATTTCTTACTGATGCCTTTCGCTTTAACTAAGCACATTAATACTCAGAACAGACTGGATCTGAAAAAATAGATAAATTTAAATATGTAAGGCTTACAGTGACATGAAATACTCACTTTATACATGCATATACTTTCATTAATACATTCATATACTTTCATTCATACATACATACACACATATGTATATATACATATATTTATGTATATATTACAAAGCCACTTAGTAATCTTAAATTCAAACAAATTTCATAAAATGAGTCAGCTTCTACAGAAACATTTATTAAATAGATGTAGAAACTTTCTGAAGGTATCTATAAAGATTATTTTCCAAAAGTTTGCTGCTATTTGCTACAATTAATAAGACTTAGGTAGGTACTCTTCATTGATGGAAGAGCGAAGAGATTCTTGAAGCTTTTCTTTCTTTCTAATTTATATTTGTACGTGTGTGTGTGTGTGTGTGTGTGTGTGTGTGTGTGTGTATTCAGACATGTGTGCTGTAATCCATGGAGTCTACAAGAGGGCATCAGACATCCAGAAGCTAGATTCTCAGGCAGTAGTGAAATACCACCAGAGTTCTGGGAGACAAGTCAACTCTTCTGTAAGAGCAACATGCATTCTTAAACACTGAGTTTTTACTCCAACTCCCACTGAATGTTAGATTAAAAAGTCACAACTTGTTTCAATAGTGAAATTGCTTTTTAAATGGAAATACCTTTAGCTGAACATATGAGTTTCTGCTCTCATTTCACTTCACCCCCTTGGTTCATTCAAGTAGAAAAAAATAGAAGTTATTAAATTATTAACAAAAAATTACTTTTTCTAGATTTTTTAGAAATGACAATTGCTTTTTCCTTTGTCTTTGGGAACAAGAAAGCTGTACACAAGGTCATTACATTGTGAACTTTTCTGTGAATTTTCTGCAAGATATCTATGTTTGCAAAATTTCCTTTCTTCTATACTTAATTATAGTTGATATTTAATCATCAGTATATTTTCCCAATTAATGTGAATATTTTTTATTAGGAAGCCTAAATACTCCAGAAATGGGTTCTCACTTTACTTTTTAGTTGTCAAAATTTATCACTAAGAAAAAGCAGTCATTTTCTTTTTTTTTATATCCCTGGTTTTTTTTTGATTTATTTATTTATTAAGGATTTCTGCCTCCTCCCCGCCACCACCTCCCATTTCCCTCCCCTCCCCCACTCCTCTCCCCCTCCCTCTCCAGTCCAAAGAGCAATCAGGGTTCCCTGACCTGTGGGAAGCCCAAGGACCGCCCACCTCTATCCAGGTCTAGTAAGGTGAGCATTCAAACTGCCTAGGCTCCCACAAAGCCAGTACATGCAGTAGAGTCATTTTCTTAGGTTACACTCTAAGTGAACTAAGTCATAGGAAGAACGAGACTGGGAAGGGCAGGTTGAGGCAATGATCCAGCAGCGATGGATGCGGGACATGCTTTGAGCTCTTAGGCTGCAGTTGCTGTTGTTGACTCACTGTTCAATTCAGTGATAATCACGGAAAGTATAATTTTTAATTAGAATATTGAAAGTAATCTAGGTCTTCTGCATATATGTGACATGTTTATAGCTTCTCTTGGGACTCCTAACTGTGGGAGCAGGGATTGTGTCTGATTCTTTTACTGGTTTTTGTGACCCTATTCCTTATACTGGATTGTCCTGCTCAAATTTAATACAAAATGAGGCTTTTAATCTTAACTACAACTTGATATTCCATGCTTTGTCAATACCCATGAGAGGCTGGCCCTTTTCTGAATAGAAATAGAGGAAGTGGGGGAGAAAGGGAAGGTGAGGGAGAATGGGATGCGAGGAGGAGAAACCAATATCAGCATGTAAAAGACATGCATACATACATACCATATAGAACACAGTTAATTTGATATTTTAATAGCACTCTCAATCTTAATTTTATTGTTCTATATGTGAGTACCTAGGTGTTTGTGTGTGCATGCATGCCTCTGTGCAAGGAGAAGCCAGATACCAACTTTATCTGTCATTTTTCAGGTACTATCCACCTTGTTTTTTGAGATAGTGTCTTTTAACATCCTGGAAATCACAAACTGGATTCAACACACAGGATACTGAACTGTAAGAACTCGTCCAATTCTACCTATCCAGAACTAGGATTGGAAGTACATATGTCATAGTTAATCTTCTTGACTTCGCAAATCATGGCTTTTACTGCAATTGAGATGCCGCTCCAAAAAATTAAATAAATAAATAAATCTTTGTCAACGTACTGCAAATTAGTGAAGCCTGAAGAGCAAGAAACACTTTAAATGAATTGCTTTCCTACATGAATAACAGGCATGCTCTTTAATGTGTCATAGCATTTCCCATCTGTGAATCCTTGGTGGCTTAGGACAGCTGGGGCTACATCCAGGAATTTTTCAACATGCTCAAGCTAAAAGTTCTGCACCTAAATATCCTCTTTTGTGGACTTAAACTTGAATAACTTTTTGCTGTAGCTTTGTTGTTTTTTCTTGAATGCGTGGTTTGTGAAGACTAATCTTGCTTAAAATATGAGCTACAAGCTTTGTGTTTCCTTGTTGTCTACAATATCAATCTGAATTTTACCTATTCTGTTAAAACAATAAATTGATCATTTTTAAAATAAAATTGTATGTTGTAATAGGGAGCGGCGGGGCTGCGTCCCTGGCACCTGGCCACCCGCACGGCTAGCTTATGCCCTGAAATAATTACACGGAAACTGTATTCTTTTAAACACCGCTTGGCCCATTATATCTAGCCTCTTCTCGGCTAACTCGCACCTGGACTAGCCCATTTCTAATAATGTGTGTAGCCCCCATGGTGGCTTACCAGAGAAGATCTTAACCTGTGTCTATGTCTGGTAGGAGAATCATGGCGATTCCTCGACTCAGCTTCTTTCTCCCAGCATTCTATTCTGTTTACTCCGCCTACCTAATTTTATGTCCTATTAAAGGGCTAAGGTAAGGCAGTCTCTTTATTTAACCAATGAAATTAACACAAAACAAAAGACTCTCCCCCATCAATTATATACCTTTAAATTTAGCTCATCGTTTAATTAATGCATCAAGAAAATATTTTTACATATTAGGTAGAACCATTTTAAAAATTTTTATCCAGAATTTTTATACATTATATTCTAATCTGACTTCATCTCTCAGAAATCCTCCTGAATCCTTCCTGTATCAACACCCAACAAACTCTCCACCTTTATTGCTCTCTCTCACTTTAGGAAACAAATAATGAAACAAAACTAATAAATAAAAAACACAACAAATCAGTATTTTGTAAAAGATAGAAGAAACACACACACACACACAAACATAAAAGCACGAAAGTCAGAAGTAACAATATTAAATGAAAGGGTCATTAAAATCAACACAAAATGCACAAACAAAGCAAAATGTTTCCAAAAAGTCTATCAAAAACAGGGTAGAGATATTTTTGTGTTGGCTATCTATGGCTGACTATGGGACCTTACTTAAATTTGGTTTATGTACCCAGTGATACTCCATTGGACAAAAATATTTCTCTCCATTTCTAGTTCGAGTCAATCGAAGATAGCTTTTTGGTTAGGGATGGAAACTGAGCTCCACTTATCCCCCTTAGTACTGAGACTATCTAGTTTGAACTTGGGCAAGCTCTGTGCATGCTCATGCTTGCCCCCGCAGTCTATGTGAGTTCAAATGTGCATCAATCCTGTTATGTTCAGGAGACACTCTTTCCTTGGTGTCATCCCTCCTCTCTGGCTGTTAAATCTTCTTCAGTATAGCTCCGTGGTCCCTCGGGGGAAGGATTTGATGGAGAAATTCCATTTAGGAATAAGTGTTACAAACTATCGCACTATCTTCACATTGTCTATTTTGGATCTTGATTTTTGTTCCCATCTACTCCAAGAGGAAGCTTCTTACATGATGCCTAAGCAAGGCACTGAGCATATCTATGAATATAGCAGAATGTCAGCAGGAATCATTTTATTGCTGTTTTCCTTCAGCAGAATATTATTTTGTTTTCCCCTAGGTTTGAGGTCTGTCTAGTCTCAGGTTATTGGCCAAACCAGCATTGTCAGCTATTAATTCCTTCTCATGGAGTATGCCTGTGGCTGATCTGAGAATGATTGGTTACTCCCAAGTTCTTTGTGCTATTATTGTGCCAGCATATCCTACAGGGGGTCACTGTTGTAACTAACAGGGATTGCAGCTGTTTTGGCAGTTACTTTTCTCCTCTTGTAATATGCAGAATAATTGCCAGTACTATGAGCGCAAATCAGCTTGGGTGTAAGATTTACATAGGTACCAGCTTGCTTTCTCCATGTTCAATGAGATATGTAAGTGTTGTTTTCAGGAATAGGCCTTACAAATTAGTTTCTGGAGAGCATACAATATTCTTGGAAATAGCTTGTTGTATTTAGGGTTTTTGTGTCTTTCTAGCTAATGACTCAACTAGACGTAAATCATTCATGACACTGGTTATTTCACTTGGTGACAAAATGTGTCCAGCTAGGGCATCATCTCACCTCTTATTTGGAGAGTACTGTATAATTATCTCATGTATATTATGTATATATAGACTTTCTCTCATGTATATATATATACATACATAAATATATATATATATATATATATATATATATATATATATATATATATATATATGTGTGTGACCCCTCAAATTGCCATTACTGATGATTGACTCTATATTTCTTGATTATCGCACTCTTAAGTCTCCTCCCTGTTTACTTCTCTTACTCCAATATCCTTCCCTGTTTCTCCATGACCACATAATTTAATTTCCCTTCTTTGAGACTCCTCCATTATTCCTAGTCTCTTACTTTATTCCTAACCATTGAGGTTATGTGGATTGTAACACATATTTTGAAGGCTTAAAATATAACACACATAGAAAAATAAGGTGTATTCTTTTTTGTGTCTGCATTACCTCACTCAGGATGATTTTCCACTTAACCCCATCAATTTTGCTTGTAGATTTAACAATTTCATTCTTTTCATAGCTGAATTATATTCCTCGTATAAATACAACATACATGTTTCTATTTGTATCAACAATGAATGAATGTTCCCTTCCAGCGCATCCTCAAGAGCATGAGTTGTTATTTGTTTTATTGATCCTGGCTATTCTTACTGGGATAAGATGGAATCTCAAACTAGTATTGATTTGCATTTTTGCAATGGTTAAGGATGTTAAAATGTGTTTGAAAATGTCTTTCAGCCATTTGTCTTTCATATCTGAGTTTCTTCTGTTTAGTTTTCTACCCCATTTAAATTGGGTCATTACTGGAGTGCTTTATCTATTTTAGATATTAACTATTAGATGTACTAGTAACATTTTTTTTCATTCCATAGGCTTCCTCTTTTGTACCAATAATGAAATCCTTTACTGTACAGTAGTATTTTATTTTCATAAAGTCCCATTTATTAATTGTTGTTCTCCATGCTTATCTATTTATGACATGTTCAGAATCTGTTTTCAGGTTCTAATGAGTTCAATAGTATTCCCTATTTTCTCTTCTATCAGATTCAGCGTATCTGACCTTATGATAAATTCCTTGATCCAATTAGTGATAGCTTTTGTGTAGTGTGATAAGTAGATTTGTTTACATATAGCCATATACTTTGACCAGTACCATTTGCTAAAGGTTTTAAGATTTCTTCCATCCAGTGTGAATTTTTGTCTTATTTGTAAAAAAAAAAAAAAAAAAAAAAAAAAAAAAAAAAGTCTATGTTGGATGTACTTATCTTTTTAGAATCATTGATTTTAATCTCTTGATCAATCTATCTGTTATTATGTCAATACCATGCTATTTTTATTACTATTTCTCTGTAGTAGAATTTGAGATTGGAGAGGCTGAAATCTCCAGCAGTTTATTTTTCATTTTATTATTCAGCATTTGTATGTGTTTGGGGAGGGGAGCTGCTGCCAAATGAAGTTAAAATGGTCTTTTTATTTTCTGTGAAGAATTGTGAAATTTTCATGGGGATGAGGTTGAATTTATTTATTGTTTTTGGTTGGTTAGTATTGGTTTAACCAGTTACTCTATTTAACACTAATGATCCATGAGTTTAGAAGGTCTTTCCATCTACTCATGTTTTCGTTAATTTCCTTCTGCAATGTCTTAAAGTTTTTATTATAAGACTTTTTTCAATTGCTTGATTAGATTTATCCTTTATTTTTCTTTACTTTCAAAGCTGTTGTGAAAGGAATGTTTTCATTGATCCATTGCTCAATCTATTCATCATTTATAGAGGAAGGCTACTTAGTGTTGTGTGAAGTGTTAATTCTGAATCGTGCTACTTTGCTAAAAGTGTTTATCAGCTGTAGAAATTTCCTAGTATATTGTTAAGGGTTTTATAAATAAAAACATATCATTTGCAAATAAAAATACTTTGACGTCTTTATAATTTATATTTGCTTTAATTCCTTCAGGTATCATATTGCTCTTGCTAAAACTTCAAGCACTACATTGAAAAAATGTGAAGAGAGTGGAATACCATGTCTTATTGTGCCTTTTAGTGGCAATGTTGTGTGTTTCACTCCAGTTAAGTTCATTGTGGTTGTAAACATGCTACATTTTTTTTTTTTGCTATGTTGAAGCAGGTCAATTGTTTTCTAGTTTCTCCAGGACTTTTATAATGAACAGATGGTGGATTTTTGTCAGAGGCCTTTTCTGTATCTAATGAGAATATCAGGTGAATTCTGTCTTTCTGTTTATGTGGTGGATACAGTTTTAGAATTATGTATGTTGAACCATTCCTGCAAAACATGGATGAAGTCTACTTGATCATGATAAATGATTTTTTAATATGTTCAAGATTGATTTTGTAAGTATTTCACTAAAAAAAATTGAATCCATCTTCATAGGGAGATTGCATCCTAATTTTCTTTCTTTCTTGGGTCTTGAAGTGATTTAGGTATCAGGGTAATAATGACCTTAGAAATAATTTAAAAATGTTTCTTCATTTTCTATTTGGCAGAATAATTTAAACAGTGTTTAAATTAATTATTTCAAAGTCTGGTAGAATTCTGAACTGCAGCTATTTTGTCTTAGCTTTTTGTGGTTGAAATAATTTTAATTATTGCCTTTATCTTTCAAGGGATTATATACCTATTAAAATTACTTATCTGATATTGAATTACCTTTGGTAGATCTTATATATCAAAAATTTTATCTTTAGGTTTTTTTTTTCCCAATTTGATGGATTCGAAACTTTTTTGTTCTCGGAATTTTCTCAGTGTCTGTTATAATGTCTCCCTTTTCATCTGAATTTTTTAATAGTTTTTTTAAGACAGAGTTTTTCTGTAGCTTTGGAGCCTGGCCTGGATCTAGCTCTTGTAGACCAGGCTGGCCTCGAACTCACAAAGATCCTCCTTCCTCTGCCTCCCAAGTGCTGGGATTAAAGGCTTGCACTACCACTGCCTGGCTTCATCTGAGATTTTACTAGTTTGTATTTTTTTTCTCTCCATCTTTTCATTGTCTTGGCTAAGGGCTTATCTATTTTGCTGATTTTGTTAAAGAAACTAATCTTTGTTTTATTGATTCTTTGCATTTTTATTGTTGTTTGTTCCTATTGATCCTGAGTTTTATTATTTCTTTCCATCTACATTTTGTAATGTGACATTCTTTTTGTTCAAGAGTTTTCAGTGTGTCGTTAGATTGATTATACGAAATCCCTCCACTTGTTAACTTAAGTGGGTAGTGCTATGAACTTGTCTCTTAGAGCAGCTTCCATTGTATCCTTTAGGTTTGAGTATGTTGTGTATTTGTTTTCATTCACTTCTAAAGTTTTAATCACTTTTTAAGTGGATTCCTGCTAACTAGTAAATGTTTTCATAGTTACCTGGAAATCTATTTCTCAATTGAGCCTACTCCTCTACTCCTCTATTTAAAGATCGAGTAGATTTAAGTATATTATTGAGTTACCCTTTCTGAACAACTTAGAAACTGCTAGAACTAGACAAAGTCAGATAAGAATATAGCATGCATTCCTATTTAATGCACATTATTTTTGGCTTGGAACAGAGTCTGATGTTAAAGCACAGTCCCTCTCTGCTCATCTGTCACTTATAACTTGTCATTTTACTTTGTCCTGTTGTGGAAAAGATAAACATAGATGTCAGATTTGTTCCAGGAGAGTAAAAAATGCCATTGAAAAACAATCAAATGGATTTGAGTCACTTTTTCTAATTTGCAGATACTGCCTGGGATGTAATAATGCATTTCAATAAAGGCACCATTCGCTTTAAAGAACACAAATTTATCTGGATTATCCTTTTGTTTTTGATTGGAAATTTTTAAAGCGTCTCTCAAAAGGCTGATTGAATTGTTGACTTCACAGAGCCTCATGACTTGGAAAACAGAGCCAGTGTGAAGTTTCTCTTTTCTGGCCTCTGGAGATGCAGTGTGATTAGTTGTGACACTTTGAAGGGTGTGAATGGATTCAGAAGAACAGCGTAATGGATGCAGATTGCATTTTGAATTAGCTGCCAACTAGTTATAAAATCAAGACAGATAAACAGCTTTATTTACTTTATTCTACAGACTACATAGCGATGGTAAACTGCACTAATATGCTTAAGAGGTGAATTCTATTGGAATCCAAAATAGATATTAACATTTAAGGGAGTAAATTATCTATACTCAGAAATTGACCTTGGAACTAAATAAGGAAGTGGTATTTTTATTAAAAAAAGACATTAAAATTTATTTTTTCCAAAAATGTAAGTAGTGGGAATCAGGTAGATCCAGAATAAAATTGAGTGGTTTGATATTTAGATGTTTAAACTGACATATGTTTCATCCACCAGCCAACCCTACTTTAGTTGCTTATCACAGAGTAAGAACATTGTTCAACTATGCAGGAACTCATATTATCACTACTAACTTGAAAAGGTATATAGAAGTAGATTGCAGAAATCATGCTTGGGTTTATGAAACCAAGGACATGAAAAATAATGAATTTCTCATTGAATAAAAATATTTTGGGACATGTTTCTTACTCAATTGACAGCACTCAATTATAATTTTCCAGGTAAATATTTGGTTACCAGAGGATTTTACCAAATGTCATAGCTACCAGGTGGGTTGGCCAAGATGTTCATTATAGCAGAACAACAATTGCAAAACATCAACATCAGATAAACCAAGTCTCTGATTTTGGGCAGCTGAGAACAATAAAATACTTTAGCGGAACTGAACATGGCCAAAAGCAGACATAATATAAAATGCCACACATCTCCCTCTCAACTAACATAAACAATTGGTTCTACATTATGAAATATGGCACTTGTGGTACACTGTTTTGACACTTATATCAAACTTAATAATGTCAGGGCTGGAAAGATGACTCAGATTTTGGTAATATTTTAGATGACTCAAATTTTGTTTAAAGGACCCATGTGGGTGCTTACCAACTGGCCAGAAGTCTAGTACTATGAGATATAATGCCTTCTGATTTCTTTGAGCGCTGCATACACATGGTGCATAGTTGTACACACAGGCACACACATATACACATTACAGTAAAGAAAATTTATTTCAAAATGTTACTTCTGTATGTATTTGGAGAATCGATACTTTCTGTTAGATTTCAAGCAACAACAAGAACAAAACACAAACAAATAAATAAACAAACCCACCTAATTCTTTGGTACTTTCTTAAAAGCAAAGCCAAATGTTATAACTTACCTTTGCTGATAAAATATATAGATAATTTTTAAAGTATAGAATATTCTCAGTGCCTTGTGTGGTATCACTGTGTTAATATTTTATGAACATTAACATATTGATGCTTATTGTAGTCTCAGAAAGATCACACTTACTTTATCTTTATTAAGCATACCCTGTAAACAATCTTATAAAAGTTAAATATATCACCCACAATCTCCATGCCAGACACAAAATTTTACTGAACAAAACACCTGCTGAAGGAAACATGGTTGATTGACATCCCCAACTGCTATGTTCTTGACCCGCCACTGCATTCTATCAAGGTTTGACTTCTTCCAACTGCTTCCAGGAAACAATATATTACAAGGGTACTGGTGCAGCTTATATCTCAGGCTCACAATTTTTCTGATGGATACAACTCACAGACTCTTTCTAGCCTGAAAAATCTTTGCGATGACCCATAACATTAGTTCACAAACCTTTTCCTTCCCACTTTTTTTAATTAAAAATTATTTGCTAACATAGAGGTCATTATATTACTTTTACCCTTCCATTTAACTATCACAGACATTCCCCTATGTGTCTGCTACCCATCTAATTCCATATATGGATTGCTTCTTAGAAGAATGTAACTCAAATATTGCTCAAAGCTTAGCAAGAGAATTGAAAAGTTTAATTCTGTAACATTTCCTGTTGCTTCAAATGGTTCCAATTTTTAGTGAAAGCATGAGAACACTATAGCTGTTGATTAAAGGATTTAATGATTTAAATGATAAAAGAAGCAAAATGTAACTATGATAGTGCCAAACATTTGTAAAATATATATGGAGCATAGAATGCTTTATACCATGTTAGGAATGCAAATGTTTCAAATCTCTCACTTCATATTACACCTGGGTCTTGAGTTTGGATCACGCCTCAGATACTTATGTTGAAATTATGTTTTTCTATAGTCCTCTGACTCTGACTAGAAGTCTTCTTTGTCATGTATGGAATCTTTCATCCTTCATTATTGACATTGTTTTTTGGAGAAGCAGCATCGTTATGCCGAGAGAGTTAGTTAGGGAGTTTCTTCCATTCCTCCAAAGTGATGTGACTGTCACTTAGGGTGAAAATCACTAATTCTCCTATTCTACCGAAGAAGAATGCTTAAAAGAAATCCCACAATAGCTCAGAATTGAATATAATAGAGGGTTATTTATTTAGGGGCCACAATCCTCTGCTGGAATTGGGAATAGCAAACAATTCCTGCAGCCAGAAAAAAGGCTTTACATCAGTATATATAGTATAAGAGGCCACACCCAAGTGGGCAGGTAACTTAAAGGCTACTGACAGTAGGGATTCATGCAAAACCTCCCTCTTTTGTTTAAATAAGAAAGTTCTAAGCCTAATACAAAGTTATTTACAATAAGAAAAAAAATATCAGGCATAAAAAATAGAATTACAACCAGCATAAATAATATCAAGCAAGAAACACGTACTAAATGTTTCAATAATTATCCTATCTTAATGCGTTTAAGTCTTGTATAATAAAAACTTGGCTATGTCAAGAGAGGAAAATAAATACAACTCTCTAGTCTTCAGCCCGAACAAAGACTTGAGAAGGGGGCTATTACTTGAGTAAGCAGGAAGAGCAATCAAGAAACTTCCAAAATGTGCAAAAAATGACAGAGACAACTGGCTACCTGGGAAATCACCCAAAGTCTCATTTATAATGCTGGAGCAACCAAGTTTGGCTAAGGCCTAGAGTAACTGACAGACTATTTTCAAAGGAAGGGAATTTTTTAAAAAACATCTTACCCTGTCTTGACAAGATTTAACAGTCTTTTTTCTTATATCCTGCTTTTCCTATCTGGACATCATGCATTTTTTTAGTGGTCAATGCATGGACAGTTCCTTGCCCAAAGGCCAGCTTTGTCAAGAAAAACAAAAGCTCCAAGTGGAGTGTCTTCTGTGCTCAACATTTTCTCAGGAATAGATAAGTGCTGCCAGGAGCAAATGTGTCTCACGTCAACAGAACCCTAAGTTATTTAAATGACATATTCTACAGCTCTTTGAAGTGATTGAAGATTATTCATCTATGCAGAATACAATCTTTATGTATCTGAAGAACCAAATTAGTGTAACTATAGGTGTGAAAAACAGAGATGACTATTGATCTATAATTCTTAATACTTATAAAACTTGAAGACTAAGGCTTCATATTAGAATTTTAAAGCATCTTTAAACAACTGTGTAACAAATGAGGACAATGATCTCAAAATGTAAACAATGTATAAGTATCTTGATAAGAGGTAGAAATGTTTATTGCAATATGATAAGTATATCCTAAAATTGTATTAATATAAAAAAATGTCTTAAGCATAGGTAGAAGATTGCATGCATACAATATGACAAAATGGCTTTGCCTCAGTATATAAATATTGTAGATGTATACAAATATGTATGAACATATTCAATATTATTTAAGCTTGTATCAATATACAATAATCTATGCCAATATGTATTGCATATAAATAATAGCTCACAATTATTCACTCCATTACTCACTATTATTATTACTGTGAGTAAGCTTACACTAATCTATTATCCCATCCTATTTTGCCCCTCTTTTTCAAAGAAATCATTGATTCTACATAAATTTCCCCAACTCCAAACCCAATAACAATTTTAATCAATCCCTATATGATGTCCCTAACCCTGAGGACAAACTTTGTTGGGAGAGTGGATGTCATCTTCTAGAATCACTTCAGACTGTCATGGGTGTGATGTTCTTTCTAAGGGACCCTGTGAAAGTAAAATGGTGGTTAAGTTTGGTGAAATTGCAAATATAGTCTCTGGGTATTCGGTAGGGTTTTTCTGAGATTCCTATGTGAAGTTCTTGCCAGAATGTTGTAATAAAGTACACCATTACAGCTAACCAAGTTGAAACCCTCTTGAGAAGCTGGAACTCAAAACAGGTTTTATTAATAGCACTATCAGCATCATGTCATACAAACCAGCTGGAGCTGTTGTTGTGGGGCCTGATTTTCTTCCTGGAAACTTCAAAGATTGCTTCAGGAAAATTTAATGTTAAAGTGAAATACTTAAACATTATTTAATGGGCATATACAGATATATATATATATATATATACATATATATATATATATTCAGTGAAAGATATGATAGAGACAATATGTATGAAGAAAAGCAATTTTTTTTCTAAATATTTTTTCTTCTTTCTGTCCCATACCAGATGGCTCTTGACACGAGACAGAAACTCTGAGTTTTTCTTTTAAAAACATGCTAGGATTTAGAAAATGACAGAGCTGTTGTCCAACTCCAAATCAAGCTCTCTCTCTCTCTCTCTCTCTCTCTCTCTCTATATATATATATATATATATATATATATATATATATATATATATATATATATATAATATCACCTGTCCTTACAAGACATAATCCTTTTTCTTGATGTTCCTTATTTTTCTTACTGTTAGCATCCAAACTTCCAGGGTCTCTTGAATTTTTGAAGATGTGTATTTTCCTATAAAGACAAGAATAGAACCCTGCCCCAAACCTCTATGGTTTCCTTATCACCTGTATGGTTGTTAACATAGTCAATAATTTGTCATTATTCTTTATTAAGAGATTTCTCTTTTTCAAAGTGAATCTTTATTAATATTGATGGTATCGATAGTATTTCTTCTCTTGTAGAAACAAGAGCAAAACCCTTCTGCAACATAGCAAATCTCTTGACTTCCATTTTGAGATCAGCACATCCTTGAAATCACACTGGTTGATTTAAGTCAGAATCCAATGTTTCATTGCTACTGCTATTCCTTTCTCATTAGCATTAAGAAAATTCAAGGTTAATAAAGCATTAGGTAATCTATTTCTGGAAGTATTTTCTATCCCTTTCTGTTGGTTTAACATATCCTTTATAGTTCGATTTGAACTTACTGCAGCTGCCTGACCTGTAGGATTTTGTGGTATACCTGTAATAAACTTTATATTATAATAGCAAGACACTGTATTATTTTCTTAGAGACATACATTGGACCATTATCTGTCTTTAATTGTGCAGGTATAACCCTGATGGCCATAACTTCTAATAAATGTGTGTTTACTGAATCAGGCTTTTCTGAGCTTAAAGCAGTTGCCCATTAAAATTCTGAATAAGTGTCAATGGTGTGGTGTACATATTATAATTTTCTAAATACTGTAAAGTGGAACACATTCAAATGCCAGAGTTCATTCCTTTGAGTACCCTTTGGGTTAGTCCCTGCAGGTAGAGGTGTTTATAGAAAAATCAAGTTGGATATCTCTTTATAATCTCCTTAGCTTGTTGCCTTGTAATAGAAAACTCTTTCTTTAAATCTTTGCTATTGATGTGGTATTTCTTATGGAATTCTGAGGCCTGCAACACATATTCTGCATTACCTTTTGCTAGAGGAACTGGGAGACCCATAAGGGATCAGATGTGGGTTATGTATATGGGACAAAGCCTACTTTTGATTATATCTTGAACCTGTATAAATAATGAAGTCAATTCTGTTTTATCTAGTATAAATTCAGTGGGTTCAATATTCAAAACAACTCTTTCTGCATATTGTGATTCAGTATTTATATTTGAGGTTCTGTAAAATCACTTAACACCATGAGAATAACATATAATTCTGTGTTTTAAACAAAATATAAGTGCTTTGTTTCACTTTACTTAATCCTTCTGATTTTTAACTTGCCTTCCATGATTTCTTTGCATCAGTATAAAATGTACATGCTCCAGATATTGGAGCATTATGTAAAATTTTAAGAAGAATCCTGGAAGTTCTTGTTATAAGGTTAAGTCTATTGCTTTTGGAATAATTGCAATTAATTTCTCCCAAAAATTAGCACAAGCTATTTGCCATGGTTCATTGTCCTCACATATTTTTTTTATTTCATCAGTAGTAAAAGGCACTATAATCTCTTTTGAGACAATACCTACTAAATGACAAAGTTTCAATTTACCTTTTACAATTATTTCAGAGACTTTTTCCACATAAGTTTTTAATTTTTTACTTTGTTTTTATGATTAAAAAGATCCATTCTAATATAATATCATCCCTCTGCACTAAAATTCCTGTGGGAGAAAATGTGGAAGGCAATATAACTAGAATATTATTAAGATTTAGATTCATTCACCTTATCCACATGTGCCTTCTGTAATTTCTCCTCAACAATTGTCAATTCCTTTTCCTCGTAAGTTGTTAATTTTCTGGGACTATTCACCTATATATCACCATCTAAGGTTTTGTTTCAGTGAATTATTAGATCAGGTGTTATCCCAACAGTCAGTCATAGACTGGGAATGTCTCCCAATGATCTTTGAAAATCATTAAGAGTCTGTAACCAGTCTCCTAATTTGTGCCTTTTGTGTTCTAATTTTCTGTAAACCTATTCTATAATATAGATAATTGGAAGAATCTCCTCCTGTATTTTTTTCAGGAGCAATTTTTAATCCTCATTTTGGGAAAGCTTTCTTTACTTCTTTTATTTATTCATTTATTTTTGGTTTTTCAAAAAAAAACTATTTTTTTTTGTAATTTTTGGTAGTTTTGGAGCCTGTCCTGGAACAAACTCTTATAGACAAGTCTGGCCTTGAACTCACAGAGATTTGCCTGCCTCTGCCTCCCAAGTGCTGGGATTAAAGGCGTGCCCCACCACGGCCTGGCATCAAACTTTCTTCTAAAGTACCTATGTTTGAATCAGATAGCAAAATGTCATCCATGTAGTGGTAAATTATAGATTTAGAAATTTTTTACGTATTATTTCCAATGGCTGATTAACAAAGTATTGGCATAGGATGGGACTATTGAGAATCCCTGTGGAAAGATAATCTACTGTTGTCTCCTAGTAGGTTGATATTTATTATAAGTAGGCACTGTGAAGGCAAATTTTTCTCTGTTTTTTTCTTATAAAGGTATAGAGAAGAAACAATCTTTCAAATCAATAGCTATGAGAAGCCATCCTTTTTGGTAATAGAGGTAGCAGAGGAATTCCAGATTATAGAGTGTCTATAGCTTGAATTACTTTATTGAGAGCTCTTAGATCTGTCACCATTCTCCATTTACCAGATTTCTTTTTTGTTTTTCAACAAATACAGAATTCCAGGGGCTGGTTGATTCTTCAATATGGTGAACATCTAGTTGTACTAGCTGTTCTAAAGCCTGCACTTTATCTTCTAGTAATGGCCACTGTTTAAGCCATATTGGTTTCTCAGATAACTGTTTTAAAGATAGGGCTACTGGTACCTTTAAAGGTTTGTTAGTTCCTTTGAATTCTTGTACAGCCTGAATGGCTAGTGACCTTTGTATGTAGTACCTTATAATATCTTTCCCAGAATTATGAGTTCCTGGGACTGTAGGAATGTTAATCTGGGTATTCCATTGCTTTGGCAAGTCATAACCCTGTAAATTCACTGCAATATTATCCACATATGGTGTCAGCTTTCCTCTCTGTCCTTCTGGCCCTTTGCATTCAAACCATCACATACTTTGTTTAACTTGAGATAGGGTTCCAGTTCCTAGTAGTTGAACATCTGTCTCTTGAAGAGATCAACTTAGATGCCAAGATTTTGGAGTAATGATACTCATATCCACACCTGTATCTATCAAACCCACAATTACAATGCCATTTATACACACTCTTAACTTTAGTCTTTGATCATTTATAGAAGTCTGTAAGAATATACACTTCCTATTTCCTACTGAAATTTTTGTTTTGTCCTTTCTGCTAATTCCATCATCCATAATAGTATGGTCTTTTAAAGAAGGCTCTGGATTTTTTATTTATTTATCTATTTTTTTATTGAGAAAAGGAAAAAAAAAACAAGTTCCGCCTCCTCCCAGCCTCCCATTTCCCTCCCCCTCCTTCCACCCTTCTCCCCCTCCTCCTACTCCTCTCCCCCTCCCCCTACTCCTCTTCTCCTCCCTCTCCAGTCCAAAGAGCAGTCAGGATTCCCTGCCCTGTGGAAAGTCCAAGATCCTCCCCCCTCTGTCCAGATCTAGGAAGGTGAACATCCAAACTGGCTAGGCTCCCACAAAGCCCGCACATAAAGTATGATCAAAACCCCGTGCCAGTGTCCTTGGCATCTCATCAGCCCTCATTATTCGCCATGTTCAGAGAGTCCGGTTTTATCCCATGCTTTTTCAGTCACAGTCCAGCTGGCCTTGGTGAGCTCCCAATAGATCAGCCCCATTGTCTCCGTGGGTGGGTGCACCCCTCGTGGTCCCGACTTCTTTGCTCATGTTCTCCCTCCTTCTGTTCCTCATTGGGACCTTGGGAGTTCAGTCCAGTGCTCCAGTGTGGGTCTCTGTCTCTATCTCCTTCTGTCACCCGAAGAAGGTTCTATGGTGATATGCAAGATATTCGTCTGTATTATTATAGGATAGGGTCATTTCAGGTTCCCTATCCTCAGCTGCCCAAGGAACTAACTGGGGACATAGCCTTGGGCTCCTGGGAGCCACCCGAGGTTCAAGTCTCTTGCCAACCCTCTGCAGCTCATGGAACCTTCTCGAAAATCGACCACATAGTCGGTAACAAAGCAAACATCCACAGTTACAAAAAAATATTAGTAACCACCTGTGTCTTATCAGATCACCATGGATTAAAGTTAGAATTCAACAATAATGCTACCCCCAGAAAGCCTACAAACTCATGGAAACAGAGCAGTCAACTACTGAACCACACCTGGATCAAGGAAGAAATAAAGAAAGAAATTAAAGTCTTCCTGGAATTCAATGAAAACAAAGAAACAACATACTCAAACTTATGGGACACTATGAAAGCAGTCCTGAGAGGAAAGTTCATAGCACTAAGTGCCCACTTAAAGAAAACAGAGAAAGCTCACATTGGAGACTTAACAGCCCACCTGAAAGTTCTAGAAAAAAAAGAAGCAGACTCACCTAGGAGGAGTAGAAGACTGGAAATAATCAAACTGAGGGCAGAAATAAACAAAATAGAAACACAGAAAACAATACAAAGAATCAATGAAACAAAAAGCTGGTTCCTGGAGAAAATCAACAAGATTGACAAACCCCTATCCAAACTGATCAAACAACAGAGAGAGAATTTGCAAATTAATAAGATCAGAAATGAAAAGGGGGACATAACAACAGACACAGAGGAAATTCAGAGAATCATTAGATCTTACTATAAAAGCCTGTATGCCACAAAACTGGAAAAAGGCTCTGGATTTTTAATATTTCTGGTGAGAAGTGTCCTCCACAGTGTCTGGGAATGACTAGACCACTTTTCACTTGGAGGCCTGCAAACCCCCCCCCAAGGAGTTTCCCTATGGTATGAGTTGCCTTGTCTGTCTTTTGTTGATCTGCATTCATTGGTACAATATTGACTTTTGCCACACCTTTTACGTATACCTGAAGGCTGAGTACTCCTATTCTTGTCATTCCCAGAGGAGATATTATTATGGAATTCCTTGTCTACAATCCCTTCTTAGATGTTTTATTCTACCACAAGTAAAATATTTGGCATTTTGATGTCTCCTCATTCCTTTGGAAATTGCTTCTCCTGCCCCGAATTCAGTATTATAGTCAAATGTCTCAATGTTCATTGTATGCAGGATCTATTCATCTGTTAATGCTAATCTAACCTTTAAAGACCCATGTATCCTTTCGCATTCTAAGTTGGCATTTTCAAAAACCAGAGATTCAATAATTACTCATCTAGCATCTGGATGTATTATTCCTACTTGTACTGCCTTAGTTAGTCTTTGTAAAAAGTCACTAAAGGGTTTTCTCTGGCCCTGTTTAACCCTGGTATATGATTCAATTCAGTTCCCATTTCGTGAGTCCTGGCCCAAGCATTTATGGCTGCTTTATGACATAGGGACAAGATTTGTTCATCGCAAAGAGCTTGAGCCTGTGGGTTAGCATAATTGCCCTCACCAAGAATTTGATTTTGGGAAGTCTGAAGTCCTTTTGCTTTTCCCTGTTATTCTAAAATGTTACCCTCTTCTCTGAAATAACATTTAAACATCAGTTGAAGCCCATCATCCAGGACTGCTGTAACTAACTGAAGCCAGTCATGTGGTTTCGCTTTAATGCTAGAAGTCTATGTCTTTATCACCTTCCTAACAAATGAAGAATTCAAGCCATAAATTATGACAGCTTGCTTAATATATTTTAGATCATTCATTCCTATAGGTATCCATTTACCTTCTTTGGATCCTTTGGGCCTTTAGAACTTGAAATTTTGTCAGAGTAAATTATAGGATAGGAAGCTAGAAACGTGAATAAGTCATTCCCAACAGTTTTATTGCCATAAGATTTGGATACCTTTTATTTTCATGTTTATTTGGTTCAAAATGCCTTCTAATTTTCTTTGTGAATTTTATTTAAATTTGAATAACAAGTTAATTTCTGATTTTCAGGAAAAAATACAAAACAAGAAAGGAAAGAAAGGCTAGAGGTGCATGTATAGAACAAGAGGCAGGACATATAAAGAATAGAAAAGGAACATATATAGGGTAGCTAAAGGAAATATAGTTTGTACCTACTAAAAATGAATTAGAACTGAAATGTTGACTATTTTGAAATTATTATAGCCAAAATTTTAAGAATTAAAATATATTAACTGCCTTAATGGACAAAAATGTGCACTGTTCAAACAAATAGGGAATATAAACAGAATAAATGGAATGAGAGAAAATTAAAGTACACTGTTGCAGATTTGAAGAGTTTTATAAATGTTATGAACCAAAAAAGGTGTCAGAGAATCTGAGAATATATCAGAAGAAATTTATCACAGTAAATTCCAGGAAAGAAAAAAGAAATGAAAAATTAGAGTAGAACATTAAACTCCCTGAAACTATTTTTAACGTGTCATATTAATAGTGACATAGTAAATGAAAAACATAGAAACAGAAAGTGTAAATGCAAACAAGGATATCATATTTGAATGGCAGAAAATTTAGGGTAGTCTCTGCAGTGGGCAAGAACAGGGCAGAGGGGATAGAAGGAAAAACAAAGATAAAAAAATTATCAGGCTTCTTTGCAGATGCAATCAATGTAAGGAAGATGAGAATCCTGGAAGTGTGCTAAGTTAATCACAGAAATAAAGCCATTCATCCTAGAACTTAATATATAGCAAACCTCATCACTAAAAGTAGCAACTGTAAAAATCACTTTGTAAAAAATAGTAAAAAGAGTGCTGTTACACAGAGAAACTCTGTCTCAAAAAAAAAAAAGAAAATAGTAAAAAAAAAAAAATCCCAAAGAGACTAACATATGACTCTGTAGTCCCTGCTAACCTCAAACTCACAGAGAGCCATCTGCCTCTGCCTACCTGAGTGCTGGATTAGAGGCATGTGCCACCACTGCCTGGCTTGACATTTTTTTATATCCTTGATTAATTAACCTTCTGACCTTCCCCTTTCTTTCCCTATCATCCCCCCATTTTCCTCCCTAGACATTTCCACTCTGTATTTCTCCTTTCAAGTTCAAATCCCTGTCTCTACCATGCTCCACTTTCTATAATGTGGCAAAGTCATCAGCAGAAACATGGTGTGGGAGTCCCCTCTGTGTGCTGTGATTACCATTAATGAATAAAGAAACTGCCTTGGCCTGTTGATAGGGCAGAACTTAGATAGGTGGGGAGGACTTGACTGAATGCTGGGAGAATGAAAGGTGGATTTAAGAATCACTATATATCTGCCACCTGACAAACTTTGCTGTTAGGCCATGACCTCGTGGTGATATACAGATTACTAGAAATGGGTTAAACTAAGTAGTAAGAGTTAGCCAATAAGAAGTTAGAGCTATTGGGCCAAGTAGTGATTTAATTAATATAGTTGCTGTGGAATTATTTTGGTTCTGGGTGGCCAGCCAGGAAGAAAAAGCAGCCTCCTCCTCCTATAGTAACACCCACTTGTGAGTCCTATTAACTACAATAATAACTTACTAGGCAAAATGTGTCCTATACTTCAAATTGGGCATGTTATATAGATATGAGTACCATGCCACTAGTAAGAATTCTTACTGAGTTCTATATACACTTCCACTATGGTTATCTGCCCAAGACCTACAAGTGATTGACTCATCAACAATTACCCATCAACTAGAAGGGGCCCATAATGCTCCCAGTTCTCCTCAATAAATGGGCAGTTGACAATTGAGAGATGTGTATCATTTGTCATTATCATCAGTGGTGTAACTATTTCAAATTGCATTTCCTCCAGCAAATAACTCTCCTTTGAAACTGGAGCAAGAACTCAATTTTCTGAGTGGATGCTAAGATTAAACATTATAATGGAAAAGGAAGGAGCATAGGAGAGACAAATACATGAAAATAACGACAATTCACATATCCTTGCAGTCCTCCCTTTTTATCTGTATTGACATATCTTCACCTTCTCCAATTAAACTTTCAAACAGTTGAAAGCAAAAAAAAAAACTTCACTAATATTGAAAACTAAATATATACAAATTAATGGAGAAAAAATAAACTACTAAAAGAATTTAGAGAAAGAGAAAATTGCTTAGATTAGAAAGCTAGACATGTGGAACAGAGGAAAAAACATTCAAGAAGTAAATAAATAGTAAGAAAGTAAGAATAATCAATTAGAAGGTAATTACAAATAATTAAATAGTATAATAATGTTATTTGATAGACACAAATTAGTTTTAGATATGTACATATCATTTAGATATATTTAGATATTCAAAGGCTGAACTGACACTTAAAATATATCAAATGTTTAAAGTCACAACATAAACAATAACACAAAACAAAAGCTAAAATAAATAAATAAAGAACAAGGCCAAAATTTTTAAACTTGAATTTCTGCAAATAAGAAGACCAACACAACTCAGTTAGCAATGATGCCAGTATGAGTGTTCTCCACATGCACAGCACACCAGGCTGTTAAAATGCCAGGAAATTCCAAGTTACACAGTGCATCAAGAAATGTTTTATAAGATGTGCACTCCAAAAAATGCTTTTATTCAGTATGCTACCATCACAAACTTTGGGAGCCCACACAGTCACTTGAGTTTTTATTTGCTGTGCATTAATTAACTAAATTACATCATTTGTGAAATAAGGTATTACTGTTTACAGTAAGTAGATCTGCCACAAATTCCCTACAGAGACAGGGAATATTGCTATATTGCTATATTGTAATCTCATTTCATACATGCAGAAGCACTTGCATGTGCATCCACACACAAAATTCAACATTAGCAAATCCACACCAACATGATATCATCAAAGATGTCTGTGCTTCCCTAAATTACTATGTTTAGTTACCACTTATTTGCTTAATCTGCTATGTTTGAACTGCTTTGAAAGTCTCCAAATCAGCAAGCTTACTTTAGAGCTGAGACTTTTAAAATATAATATTTTATTATTTCTTTCAGAATTTCATTCAATGTATTTTGATTATGTCCATCCCTACTCCTCCTTCCTTCCAACATGGCCTAAAAGAATCCTTGTGCCTTTTACTTAAAGACACACTTGTACATTTTAAGTAATTCAAAACACTCACATCATAGTTTAAATAAAAAGATTCTCATGACTTAATCTGAGAAACAGAGGAAGAATAAAGTGGAGGTAAAGAATAAGGTTTATAGGAGCTGAAATAATTATTCAACATGACAAGTCTAGCTACAAATCTTGGTAATTCAGACATCAACACTGGCTGAACACAGACACTGCACAGCCTTGTGTTGCCATTTCTGCTAACTGGAAAAACATGTGGATCTTGTAATTTCTCTTACAGGATATTCACTTTGCTGCCATTATAACAACTATGTAAAAAGAACCTTTTCAAACCTAGAGTTGTATATCATACATTACCTATTAAAGCTTACAAGAATTAACTTTATAACTAATTCCTCATGCCTCTGTGCATTTACTTTCTTTAAGGCTGAGAAGGGAGGTTTATTTAAGGATATTTCAATTTTAGGATTACAGAGTAATGACCAGTCTTTCCTTAGGGAGATATATGTTGCTTCATAAAAATTTCAAATTATTTTAAAAGTCATGTGTCATATAGAGTTTTCATATTCAACTGATATCAATTTGGAAATACACCCATACTTTCTCCCTACCACATGCTGTGCTTTTTTGTTTTTTTTCTTAATAGTCAGATGTATTCTTTAAGACCCAGAGTTTATCAGACAAGCTCTCCTCATATCTCATAGCCATCTGGATGCAGCATTCAAAGGAACTTACCATCATGACAAGTTATTCATGGAAAACAGAGATCTGAGATTAAAGCAAAGAAGGACCGATTTCATATGAATGACAGCCAAGTTAAGCCTGCAAAGAGAAGACTCCTTACCAGGATCTCCTATTCATCCCAAGATTCATCATATTTTTAATCATATGCTATGGTATGTATCCTATTTGTGATTTTTTTCTTTTATTACTCAATACAAGGTTAACTCAAGATAAAGTCATATAAAGATATTTGCCCTATGATTATCCTTTTTTTGTAGTAAGAAGACATGAAATAGGCAAATAAGAGAGAAGTATTGTAATGATAAAGAGACTAGGTATATTTCTTTGTAGAAATTCTTACTATCTATCTTGGGAAAGTGAAAATATTAAAGTTTGCATAATATGAAGGAGACGAGGATGATAAAAAATGTATCTCTGAGTAGGAGAAAGAAGTGCATAACTGCTGTGCTTACGATATACAGATCTTAATTTCATGCCCTAGCAACAAGCAATTATAGTACTTCTAGTTGATCATAAAGCCACCTTATGATGAGACTGAAACTGTGTTTTTAGATGAAGTTCATAGTTGAGTAGTTCTGTTATAATTTTTATTGAATTGATTTTTTTCTAAAATCTATGGTGCACATTCTTGTGTTTACTTCCCTCAGTCCCTTACCTGCTACACACACTTCCTTCTAGTAATTAGTTTAAGGTAGAGAAAACCTGAAATTCCTACAACACTTGAACATCTTTCCCTAATTGATGTCACAATTTATTTACCATAACATTTGACTCATTGTAGCACCAGGACAATATTATGTCTGTCTCTAAAAAGAAGCCCAGGTTCTAGAATCCTAGATTCTGCACCCTAGGTATGTTCCATCTCCAAAGATACTTTTCCACAAAGGTACACAAGTATACACACACCACCACCACCACCACCACCACCACCACCACCACCACCACCACCAAAACAACAACAATACACCACATTCTGCATTGGAACCGTTGAGGCAGGCAAGGTTTGGGTGGAAATGAGAACATAAAAAAAAAAGAGCATACTTTGTTTGTTCTCCAGTTCCTGCATAACATTTTCCAACATTCACCCTGTGTAAAATGGGATTTGTCTTCTTATTTCCACATTGTCCATCATTCATTAATATAACCAAATCTATAATGGAAAACTTTCTTAGTAGAAAATCCCACAGCAAGATTTCAAGCTCCAGAGCCTTAATCTGTGCTTAGTTTGACTAGTTAGAACTGCTGAGAGTTTCTCTTTTTTCTTAAAATATAAATTACACCATTGTTGAATGGGAGCTGCAGGAAGATCGCTTTGTTTGTGATGCTTTGTAAAACAACTTTCCAGATGTACCCATTCCTATGGAACTGCTCCTCCCCAGTTTATTCTGTAATGTTTAAAATCGAACGTGTTTTCCATTTTGTTTTGTTTTTTAGTTTCCGTCAGAAACACAGCCTCATCGATTCTTACATGCTCATGTAGGCTTTCAAATCTTTCAGTGACTAAATCATTAAAGCTTTCTCCTGGTGGATATGATCTTGTTCCTGGTGGTATTATGCATGCCCATTGTGATTTTATTCCAGGTACTATAAGAGAATGAGTGATTGATTAAATGAAAGGTATTATAGACCTCTCTGAAATTGGAAAAAAAATAGTACCTCTTTACACATCATGCTACTCAAAGGATTTTAATAAGTGTCCACTTGAGTTTAAAGAGGATAACAAAATCTCATTACTTTCAACAACTGACTTTTAGAATGAACAAACAGCCCCACAAAGAAGCTTATCCTTGTAATTTTCTCTTTAAAACACATATATTAAATTTGAAAATATTTTGATTTTAATTCACCTTATATATTTATACTACTGGTAATACAGTGTCCTCATTGAATTAAAACCCTGAAAAAATATTAAAATGATTTATGTTTGTTTTTATCTAGGCCATCATATGATATCTAAAATACTGCTTGCTTAAATAGATAATAAGTTTGGACTTACCAAGGAAAATTTTGTCTCATCCTATTACAAGCATTGTTCCAGGGAGAGGTATGTATATGAATCAGATAGCTCTAATATATATGAGAATTCTTGTGCATTGCATACTTTCTTGCCCAGTTGGCTCCTTTCTTGGTTTGCTCAAAGTAACATAAAGTAAATTATAATTTTGCTGACCATTGCATATTACATGGGTATAGTTAGGCACTGATAATTTTATCATTTTGATGTCTGCACACAGAATATATATCCATAACATGTAAAATTAAGGGATTTGTAGTGTCTTATAAGGCGAGTAGAGATATTGCTCAACAGTTAAGATTACTTGCTGCTTTTGTAGAAGACCAAGGTTCTATTTCAAGCAACCAACCTGTGGCTTGCAAAACTCTATTAACTTCAGGTTGAAAGAACATGTTACCCTCTCTTGGCCTCCACAGGCACTGCAAGTGTAGAGTCCACAAACATACATGCTGACAAATTACTCAAATGGATCTCAAAAATATTATAGGGGCTGGGATTTAGCACAATGTTGATGCGGCTGTCCAGTATGCTAAAAGTCTTGGGTTCAATGTCAATGCAACAAGAAAATGAAACAAAACATCAAAAGTCTGAGGCATAAACATGATTGAAACAAATTAAATTTCAAGCATGAAGCATGGGAAAAGTAAGTCACAATATCTATAGGCAATGGAATAGAACAATAGTTTATCAGTAATGCTGAATAGAATAGATCCAGTAAACCTGATTAAAGTACTCAACTGAAAACCCATCTTCCATAATTTAAATATCTCAATTCCATTAACATTAAAGTATGTATTCTGGTTCTCAGAGAGATAATTCAGTCAATGAGAGCACTGACTGCTCTTGCAGAAGACCCAGATTTTATTCTTAGCACCCACATGACAGTATGCAACTGCTTCTAACTTCAGTTCCAGAGGTATAACACCATCTTCTGCCATCTATCATCACTGCCCCCCCCATACACACATATACACACACAGGCACATACAAGCACACAGACACAGTGTACATATGTACATTTAGAAACATGCACATATACAAAAAATTAAAAATTCATACTTGATATGTGAATGGGTCACCAGAATTCATCAAAATGATTGTGAAGGGATTTCAGTATCTTCCTTTCATCCCTATTTTATAGGGGTTTCTCATACTACATTAAATTATTGTAGGCTATTTATAAGTGTCTACTTTGATATTTAGCAATAATTATCCAATTCACTTTACTTTCCTTCTCATGGTTGTTGTAACAAGAACGGCGGGGCTGCGTCCCCACCACCCCGGCCGCCACCGGCTAGCTTTACCAGAAATAATTACACGGAAACTGTATTCTTTTAAACACTGCTTGGCCTCTTACTGGCTAGCTCTTACATATCGATCTAACCCATTTCTATTAATCTGTGTAGCTCCACGAGCTCGCTTACCAGGAAGGATCTTAACCTGCGTCTGCCTGGAATGGGAGAATCATGGCGACTCCTTACTCAGCTTCTTTCTCCCAGAATTCTGTTCTGTTTACTCCACCTACCTAAATTTTACCCTATCAGAGAGCCAAGCAGTTTTTCTTTATTACTTAACCAATGAAAGCAACAGATAGGATACAACACCCACCTCCATCATTTCCCCTTTTTCTGTTTAAACAAAAAAGAAGGCTTTCATTTTAACATAGTAAAATTACATATAGCAAAACAGTTATAAAGCAAGAATTACAGTTACAATATTTATATCTATTTTATCTTTTATCATAACAATGGAAAACTATAACTACCTATCCATTCTTCAACTCCATCAAAGACTCCAGAAGGATATAATGCTACCTAAGTAAAGAAGAATTAAGAAACTTTAAACTCTAGAAATGACAAAGACATCTCACTGCCTGGACAGTCACCCAAAGTTCCTCTGTACCGTTGGGGCATCCATCTTCAGCCTTCAGGCCCATAGTATCCAGCAGACATTTTCATCAAGCAGGAAATTCCAAAGACAGTTCAATCACTTTCTGCTGTGTCCTGCAGAATGTCTCGCAGACTCTTTCATGAGTCAGGAACCCCAAAAGACCATCTCACCTTTAGGCAAGTTCAGCAGTCCTTTCTCTGCGGGTTCTTTGTGTCCAGTCCATGCAACAGTCCAGGCAAAAGCAGTTTCTTGCCCAAATGGCTTTCAAACTCCATAAGGATCCTCTTCGATGCCCATCTTCCTCTCGAAGTAGATTGGTGCTGCCAGGAGCAGACGTGTCTCATTGTCATGAAAAACCCAAGTTATTAAAATATTTTAAATGCCATATTCTGCAGTCTTTGAAAGATATGAAGAATGTCTATCTAACTGAAATACATCTCTATATATCTAGAAAATCTAACTAACATGACTACAAGCTTTACTATTATTGATGATTATCCATTAACAACCTATATTTTCTAATTATACATTATACTTTAAAAATGAACTACACAATCACAATACCTTAATCAAGAGCAGAAATACATATACATATAGCAAAATTGACCTTAAAATCCACACCAATGCAAATTATTCATACCTATATCATTTCCCCCTTTAAATGTAAAAGAACATTTGTAATCAGTATTTGGGAACATGGGCGCAGTTTTTTCTCTCCAAACTGCTTCCTGCTGAATGGGGGCGCTGTTAATCAGATCATTTAGGGTGTAACCTGTGTGCCAGGATCATCTCAGTTGGCAGTTGAGTGAAGTAATTTTTTTGAGGGTGATCACAGCAACCTTTCAGGAGGGCGAGGTCTATCATACCAAATGGGAATAGAAGAAATCCACACGGCCTGGTCCTCTGTGAAAACAAAAGAAGACCCTCTCCGAAGCATCATATCCTTAGAACCAAATTTTGAAATCGTAATACCCTTATATCCATTCTGGTTTAGCTTGGCAGCCCATGTAATGAAATATCTCTCTGTACTTAGCTCCTTCACAGTCAAAAATTTCAAAGAAAACACAATGTACATAATCCAGACTCTCTGTGAATTTTCCATTTTTACGTGGCTTATTTTTACTTTATTTCTCTTATTCCATAACTATCTGTACTCTGTCTCTTTAAAGACTTTATCTTTTTTTTTTTAACCATTAACTTTATTCTCTATATTCTTTTTCTTCTTTCTCTCAAGCCTACGTACATTCATCCAACAGTGTGGTCTTTTTTGTCTGAATCTGTTTTATTGTGAATTTGTAACATTTTTTTACTATCCAGGAGCATTTTTTAAAATGTTAAGCAGTTCTTAAAAACTTAAGTTGCACCATGTACAGGTAATACGGTACTGCCTGTTTACTGCCAAGTCTAAACCTTAACTGCGCTGTTATTATGGTAATTACGGTAGTTCCTGCCTGGGGTCAGCACAGTTCAGCATGGAGCAACTGCTCCTGCCTCAGATCCATTTGGTGCCCCTGAGCCAAGCACAGTTCCAGGCACACAGCAAGTCCACATTGGTGCTGCAGTCAGCAGTTTAACTCTGAGACTGAGCGTGCAGCACAGAAACTCTTTTCATCCAAGTTACAGCAAAATCTGACATACAGAGCACTGCGCAGTCTGAAAACATTAATGGTGGCAGGAATCTGCCATGCTCTTCTGCCTGCCTAAGCCTGATTCTGCCTTCTGCCCAGGTGCAGGCGGGGAGTGCTGAGCCATCGCATGGTCTCAGAGCCCTCTCCTTCCGATACCAAGTGGGAACACAGTTCCATAAAATCCATTGAAATTCTTTAAAGCCAGAGTTCACGCTGACAGCACAGCCCCAAGAAGCCGCGCTTTAAAATGACGCAGCGTTTTTTCTGCTGCTGCTGATGCTGAATCAGGAAATCTCTTTAAGGCACGCCACCAACAAAGAGCAAAACTCTGCGTTAAACTCTGTTTTTTCTCTGTTTAAAATTAAGCTCTCTCAGGTTTTTAAGTGGATTTAGCCCATCACGTCGGGCGCCACTCTGTTGTAACAAGAACGGCGGGGCTGCGTCCCCACCACCCCGGCCGCCACCGGCTAGCTTTACCAGAAATAATTACATGGAAACTGTATTCTTTTAAACACTGCTTGGCCTCTTACTGGCTAGCTCTTACATATCGATCTAACCCATTTCTATTAATCTGTGTAGCTCCACGAGCTCGCTTACCAGGAAGGATCTTAACCTGCGTCTGCCTGGAATGGGAGAATCATGGCGACTCCTTACTCAGCTTCTTTCTCCCAGAATTCTGTTCTGTTTACTCCACCTACCTAAATTTTACCCTATCAGAGAGCCAAGCAGTTTTTCTTTATTACTTAACCAATGAAAGCAACAGATAGGATACAACACCCACCTCCATCACATGGTAATCTTTAAATCACTGAATGAGGAACAAAAATATTTTAACCAATGCATTTAATATTATCTCATATTTGAGCCATCAAGTTTGTTTCCTTTCTCTTAAATATGTCAGAAAATAGTGCAATAGTATGAAATACAATTAACATTAAAATACCACAAAGGGAGCAAAGAATGGCATTGATGTAACAAATGTTACACAACTGAATCAAGATAGGCAAAAATATGTTGAGGTTATAAAATGACCAGAAACTTTGCAAGTCTAAAATTAAAAAAAGAAATCTCATCAAGTCACTAGTAATCCTAATTTAGATTGTGGTTCTCTTTCATAGATTGCACAACTGTGATATGACTCCTATATCCCCTTGATAAGACACAAAAATGACAGGGAGTGTTTTATTGCCGTTGAGTATGAGGAATGCATATCATGATTGTCCTCAATATTAACATAAACTAAATACAGCTGATAATGAGAAACAAGAACCTATATATCTGGTGAACACTAAAGGTTCAGACAAGTTATCATCCTACGCAAGATACTAGATATGGTAAAGTTCATAACAACAATAATGAAGTTGAGATCACATTCAAAATTAAATCTTTTTGGGTCTGGCTTACCTTACTCAGGATAGTGTTTTCTATTTCCGTCCATGTGCATGCAAAATTCAAGAAGTCATTGTTTTTTACTGCTGAGTAGTACTCTAATATGTATATATTCCATACTTTCTTTATCCATTCTTCCATTGAAGGGCATCTAGATTGTTTCCAGGTTCTGGCTATTACAAATAATGCTGCTATGAACATAGTTGAGCATATACTTTTGTTGTATGATAGGGCATCTCTTGGGTATATTCCCAAGAGTGGTATTGCTGGGTCCAGGGGTAGGTTGATCCCGAATTTCCTGAAAAAAA
Source organism: Microtus californicus (assembly GCA_028537955.1). Lineage (NCBI taxonomy): Eukaryota > Metazoa > Chordata > Mammalia > Rodentia > Cricetidae > Microtus > Microtus californicus. The sequence continues at coordinate 123,548,231 of JAQJZF010000001.1, forward strand.
AAAAAAACGGCCACACTGCTTTCCAAAGTGGTTGCACAAGTTTGCATTCCCATCAGCAATGGATGAGTGTACCCCTTACTCCACATCCTCTCTAGCAAAGGCTATCATTGGTGTTTCTGATTTTAGTCATTCTGACATGTGTAAGATGGTATCTTAAAGTTGTCTTGATTTGCATTTCCCTGATAGCTAAGGAAGTTGATCATGACCTTAAGTGTCTTTTGGCCATTTGAACTTCTTCTATTGAGAATTCTCTGTTCAGCTCAGTGCCCCATTTTATAATTGGGTTGATTAGCATTTTACAGTCTAGTTTCTTTAAAAGAGGAACATGGGACGTACTCACTCATAATTGGTTTCTAGCCATAAATAAAGGACATTGAGCCTATAATTCATGATTCTAGAGAAGCTAATTACGAAGGTGAACCCAAAGAAAAACATGTAGGCATCCTCCTGGATATTAATCTTCATCAGGCGATGAAAGGAGAGACAGACAGAGACCCACATTGGAGCACCGGACTGAAATCTCAAGGTACAAATCAGGAGCAGAAGAAGAGAGAGCATGAGCAAGGAACTCAGAACCGTGAGGGGTGTACCCACACACTGAGAAAATGGGGTGTTCTATTGGGAACTCACCAAGGCCAGCTGGCCTGGGTCTGAAAAGCATAGGATAAAACCGGACTCGCTGAACATAGCAGACAATGAGAACTACTGAGAACTCAAGAACAATGGCAATGGGTTTTTGATCCTACTGCAAGTACTGGCTTTGTGGGAGCCTAGGCAGTTTGGATGCTCACCTTACTAGACCTGAATGGAGGCGGGTGGTCCTTGGACTTCCCACAGGGCAGGGAACCCTGATTGCTCTTTGGGCTTACAAGGGAGGGAGAGTTGATGGGGGAGGGGGAGGTAAAAGGGAGGCGGTGGCAGGGAGGAGGCAGAAATCTTTAATAAATAAATTAATTAATTAAAAAATTAAATCTTTGAATTCTTCATTTATTATGTATCTGTCAATTGGGATTATGATGTCGTATTTAAATCCCAAAACCAGCCAGGTGGTGATGGTGCACACCTTTAATTCCATCAATTGTGAGATAGAGGCAATAGGATCTCCTCTTGTTCAAGGCCATCGTGGTCTACAAGAGCTAATCCAGGACAAGCTCCAAAGCTACACACAGAAACCTTGTCTTGAAAAACCAAAATAAACAAACAAACTAATAAATAAATAAATAAAATTTCCAAACCTGAAATCTCAGATTCTCTGGGAGTTGGTATTCTGTCATTTTTATGACTTTGTTAACCTCATTGTGGGTTTTCCATAAAGAAGTATATAATACAACACTGTGCCTGTAGGAGCTGTGATGTTTAGAATTATATTTAGACTTACTATATTTGAGAGATCAAAAACAATATCCCTGGCACAGAAACTCCTAGCTTATATTGTTGTACCCTTGTTTCCACTTCCCTTTCTCCCCAGAAGTTGAAGACTATTCCTACATTTACTGAACTTGTAACATTCACTGTTCTAGAAAGATAACGGGTCTTAAGAGTAAAGGCTGTTTCTGTGTTTGCATAAACTTGTTTATTTTGATCAATGACTGGGACAACTGAAAGACATATGTTAAAATTTGACCCTGCCTAGATGTAGACAAACTACATGTAATCTTGTGTGTTTTCTTTTTAATTTTATGAGCCTTAGACTGATATAACAAGAAGAGGAATCTTTGGAGTGCTCTCTGTTGCAGCCCTGGTGGCATGGGTTTCTAGTGTCAGCATTTAAATGAAAGCATCTAATTTACTAAAAACAAAGCTTGAATCAGACTGGTGAATCTCTAATGACCCCTGACCTCAAAGACATACTCAATTTTTCTATGCTGATTCAGGAAGAATGCTACTGTGGATTTCCACAGATAATTGTCAACTATTCATACTGAACCTTTAGAAGAGCTCTTTTGTTTTTGATAATCTCTATCTGCATGGTAAAGTTACACTAATAATTTTTTTACTAATGTAAAAAAAACTTTTTTCAAGAAGAATATTTTATTAATTATGTGAAAATTTTATATAAAGTAGTTTGATAATATTCATTCCCACCTCCTCTCTACCCACTCTACTTTAATTTTTCCCCAAGTGATTCCACGTTGTGTTGTGAAACTATTTTGGGATATGGGGCTGGAATGTGATTCACATACTAGTTGCTACAAAGTTAAAGACAACTCACTTAACCTCTCCCAGAACTCTTCGAATGACAATAGTTTGTTTCTTAGTTAAGGATGGGATTTCATTTTCATATTGGACTCTGGCTTCATACTGGAACTCAGTTCTTGTGCATGCTGTCATCATCTTTGTAAGTTTCTATGTACACATTTCCTGTTGTGCCTGGAGAATGCTGTTTGATTGATCTTCACCACTCTCTGTCTCTTTTATCCTTCTGCCCCCTCTTCTGCAAAAATCTCTTAGCTTTGGCAGGAGTGGTGTGATATATACTTAGAGTTAAGAACTCCACAGTCTCTTAGTTACCGCATTGTTTAGTGAAGCATCTCTGTTAATTGTCACATACCGCAAGAAGGTGGGTTAAGGGATGATGAGGTTGGGAGATACATAGATATATGGGTGTGGCATTAAGTGGTTAGAAGTTGTACAAATCATTTATTATTACAGTTTTGATAGAGCAATCTTCAGTTGTAGCTATTTGTAAATATATTTAATGAAAGTTAAAGATTGACTAACTTCATTCTTAAAAAAAAAAAAACGAAACAAATTGACCAAAAACTGAGGATATAGTTGTGTGTGACAACCCTTTTCCAAGAGAGATGGAATGCACATGTCTATTTCCAGCACATAAGGAGTCAATGACCTGCCAAAGTACAGATTCCACTAAAGTTCATGTTGGTGAAACAATGAGTTTCATTGGTGTTACTGACAGGGATGTGGATGAAAAGGTACTTGCAAGAACAGAAATGACTTGAAGATAGCTGAAACACTAGCCTACCTCAGCATGCGTATGTGGAGCACACTGTTCAGGCTTCAGGCAGCACAACAGGCTGGAGAATGTCCCTTCCAGGCAATTCACTAGGTTTAAATTTCTTCAAGGCAACTGAGACAGTTTGAATCTCTTTTTGCAGCTTATCTTGTCTTAGAGGAGTCTCAAAAGTCTTTACTGCTTACTCTGGCAGAGAGGGAGCTAAAAAATGCTATCCATTTTAAGGACTTCCAGAAGCTATTTTGAATTTTTTTTTTCCATTTAAGAAGATTCCCTCTAGGATGAAATGTTTCAATCTGGGGAAAAACTGCTACACAATAGCTCAATCAGTAAATATCTTAGAAAGATTGCAACAAGATATGAGTGCAACCTCCCACCCCCAGAATCAATGATTTAAAAAAAAACAAATAGGTGTGGGGGCAAGTATTTGCAATCCCATCACTGAGGAAGTAGAAACTAGGTGAGTTCCTGGGATCATTGATCAAACAGTCTATCTAAAAAAAAAATTTTTGAGTTACAAGCCAATCAAAAACCTGATCTTAAAAATATAAAGAAAATGGATCCTGAGGAACAACATCCAAAGTTGGCCTCCTGCCTCCTTAAAGACGGGCATACTTATATCCATCTGAACATATTTTCATATGTATCTCCCACCATCAGTTCTAATATTTATCCTAAACTGTTAAATTATAAGAATATATATATATGAGTGTGGGAGTCAAGGAAAACAGTCAACAATTTTGCTGAATCATTTGGATATCTAAAAATTTGTGTTCATTTAGTCTCAAAATAACTTTTTATTTCTGATGGCTGAATGAAAATAACATGAGTTGTATCTCTATCCATCTACTAGAAGTAGATTTTGTTTACTCTAAGGCAACCTTGAAATTATATGTAGGGAAAAGCCTTGTAACAAGTCTTTTGTTTGAATCAGATTGCATGTGAGGCCTGGATAATCTCCTAAAAAGATTAATGAAAGTATAGTTAACTAATTGAGCAGAAGAGAGCCATCTGTCTCGCTGATGTAACACCTTTCTGCCTAAAGACAGGAGGAAGGACCAAGTGACATTTTTAAAGAAATATTAGCTCAAGGGCGCAATATCCAAAGTAACATATGTGATTTGGATTGTACTTATCAAACTAGCCTGTCTTTCACTTACCATATATATTTCTCATCAGGAAATATGTATGAGTTCACAAAAGCAAGTTGGCAAAGGAAAACGGCACTGCCATGAATAAATATGGGGAGAAATGACATGAAACTTGTCAAGACTTACAAAAAGTGTTTTGACTTGGAATTCTCTGCCCATCAAAATTCTGTCCAAGGTGTCTACCGTCTGTTTGGCAGGTATAGAGCTAAAATTAACAAATCTTTATTAGCATATGTTTTACTTCTAGGATGTTTGTTTGTGGGAAAAATTAATGTGGCATGCAACTTGCAATTAGTTTCTACACTGTGGATGACAGATTCCATAAAAGGTCTTGCACTGAAATATTGAAGCTAGTACTGATGATAAGCTATATAACTGCACACACTGAAAGTCAAATATGCTGCCAAATCAATAGGATTTAGTGTACAAAATTTGTGGCTTTTGACAGGATTCCTAAGAATTTTTCAATTGGCTTTCTATTTATTAACCTGAAGAGTCATCTATGGTCAAAATACTGAATATAGATGAGCTCCTGAGAGTTCTGAAAGTGTACACGAAACTTTGGTAAGTACATCAGTCCCTATCCTACTGGAAATACTCTGGATTTGGTGGGAAAGACAAGAGTGATTGAGGCATGGTCCTTTACTGCTACATGCAGTTGTACATTAGAGTTACTAGGAAAATATTTTCAAAAAAAAATATATTTTAAAGGATTGTCCACTTAGCATGTTTCATATAAACTTTAATATGCTATTAAGTTTAGTCTAGATATACTTATTATTAGGACCCCTATTGTTGACATAATAACTAAATTATTAATAATAACTAAATTAATAACTAAAGCACAGAACTAAAACTGAGATAATTCTTTCATTCTCTACATACGCATATTCATTATTTTAAAAACAATGTGTATGTCTGTGCATGTATCATTGTAGGAGTATATGTAGGAATACAGGACATGGAGGAAGACAGAGCCTCAGATCCTCTGGAGCTAGAGTCATATAGTGTTGTGAGCTGCCAGACACGGATGCTAGAAACTGAAGTCATGTTCTCTGAAAGATCAGCAAATGCTCTTAACTGATCAACCATCTTGTTCTTCCTTAAAGATATCTCTAGGTAAATTGTTTGCAACGTTTTCATTTTTCTGACACAGTCAATAAAATAATTCTGCTCACAACCTCCGAAAATGTATGATCATTTTTATATGGAGGAACAATATAAAGGTCTGTAACTAGTACGTAATGTAATACTTATAGTGTTACATAGAGATAAAATCTAGAGATAACATAGAACTTTGATACTGAGTTTTATTTTTAGTTATTAATATAATTTTAAGCAGAAGAAATAACAGAATTTGGGAAATTGGTATAAAACTCTCAACTGCAAATCCAGAATATCATTTGTCCTTCTGTTTCTCCTCTTTTTTTTTTATAGAACCAATTGCATCTCTCACAATATAATCTCTAGAATCTCATTTGTGCTAACTATTTGGGAATCCCCTAGTCTGACTGACCTGACTGACATTAGTTCAGGAGAGGATTTGATAAGGAGTCCTGATGTTATCTACCTCTCAGATTGAGCACTGAAAGATCATTGTAACTGGAGATCACAGCTGTGCTGTTGTAGTGCTGTTTTCTGGCTACATTGTCACCACTTCCCCTCTAAGTTTGGTAATGATTAGATAGTCACAAAGTAAAATATTTATCACTATCACTGTTACAGTTGAACCATGTTATAAAAGAGAGTATCCTCACCACCACTATCTAATTACATAGTATTTAGTTCCAAACACCAAGGGAAGCTCACATACTTTAACTGTCTTTTTCTCTGTCCTCTATCCTCTCATCACCACTAACACACTTTTTATTTCTGTAAATTTTTCTTTTGTGAGAATTGTATATAAACTACTCCATACTATGTCAACTTTTGGGGAAGGATTTATACAGACATTTTTATAAATCTATATTGTATCATGTCTATATTTTATTAATGCATAGAATTCCAGTTTCAGGATGTAAGTCATTTAGTTTAACTATTCAATTAAATACTTGTCCTTTCAAGAAAAATATGAGTTTTATTGGATATGTGTGTTCGGTTTATAATTTTTTTTCCAATTTGTGAGGAAGAAATGAATTCATCACGTTATATACATAGTTTAATGTTTTAAGGGACATCCAGATTTGTTTTCTTGGAGATAATTCCAAACCTTATGAGGGTTATAAGTTGACTAGTCCCCATTTAAACTTGTTAATGTCAACTTTTAATTACAGTCAAAGTATGAATAAAGTGGCACTACATTATTTTGACTTGTGGTTTCATGATAACATTGATCATCTTCTTAGACATTTTGTGTTTATCTCTGTATTTTACTTAGAAACATGTAGATTCAAACCTATTTTTATTTAGTTTATTAGTATATTTCTTATTGAAACATAAAAGTTCTTATATATGTTGTACATATTAGATTCTTATCAACTTTATATAAATTTTCTCCCATTCTTGGAATTTGTGGTGTACTAATAGTATCTTTTATACAACTTTCATTATGATGAATCCCAATTTATTTTTCTTCAGTTCTTTATTCTTTTGTCTCACATTCAAAACATAATCTTAAAATTGAAGTCCCAGGATATTTGTGCTTTTAAATTCTTCTAAGATTTTAATATATTTAACTCTTAATTTACACTTTTTATCTATTCTGTGGTGAACTTTTGTATGTGATGAGGTAGGAGTATTGAAGCATTATTTTGCGTGAGGCTGTGTCACCAGCTGTCCTTGCATCATTGTCAGAAAGGTTGTTGATACTTCATCTTGTTGGAAGACAACTGGCCAAAATGGTATGGATCATGATAGATTTAAAATAGGTATTTGGTAGGCTATAGTTTCATATTTGCATCAGTATCATCTTTATCTGGTTATTAACACTCCACAGGAAGTTTGGGTGCTTGATAATGAATTGTGAAAATACTACAGTTTTATTTTACATTATTATATAGGATTCTTGATCTGTAAATGAAATTAATTTTAAAATTAATTTCAAATATTCTGTAAAATTGAAATCTGTAATATTTATGCTGAGAAAATTTTATCTGACTGCATAGGTGACTTTAGACTAAAACATCTTAATTTAAGAGGTTGAATATATGAGTAAAGGTTATTTTACATATAATTTTTCATGTTTAAAAACTTTCAGCTACATTGTATAGATTACAGTGTATATTCTTTGCACTTAAGGGGTAAAATTTATAGCAAAATATTTTATTCTATTTGAGGCTGTTGTATTTATTGTATTGTGTATTCAAATGTTGTATTTTGAGGTACTGAATAATCTCATTCATTTAATTTTATTCCCAGATTTTTAATTTTTAGTATATAAATATTACTTTGGTACTATATTATGAATGAAATATTGATGGACTTTTTTAGTTGATGTAATAATAATATGGATATTTCTTTTACTTCCTTAAGTACATTTTATATCATTTGCAGTTTGATACTGTTTTTATATGCTTTGTATTTATTTGCTTATCAGAGGTGCTGCTTCTGTTATGATCCACTCACAAGAGACAGACAATAACCTCTGGCAACAAATTCTCTTCTTGTGGGATTTGGGGATTTCACACTGGTCCTTAGGCTTGGAGACAAGTGCCTTGACCTACAAATCATTTTAGTGGCTCTTGGTCTTTAGTTTTGTTTTATTTGTCTTTTATCTTATTTGCTTGAATATTTTCGTAATAATCTGCAATAGGATAGTAAATCCATATAGCATGAATTAACACTTTGTTTTGATCCTTGTTTTAGTGTAATGGCTTTCTTCTTATGCATTACCCTTAAGTTTCTGCTCTTGAGGTTGAACTAGTTCTTGTTTATTTCTAGAACATTGTGTTGGCATCATGAATATTTGTTAAACCTTATAAAAGTTTTTAATTTTTTCCATATTCTGTTGGTACAATTATGTTGTTTTTCCTTTTTATTTCTTTTAAAATGCTATTTAAATTGAATTTCATATGTTAAACCTCATTGCCTTCTAAATTAAAACACATCTAACTGATCATATTTTTCTTTATTTCTTTCTTCTTCTTTTTTTTAACAACCAGTTTGACTTCTTTGGGTAAAATTTTAAGAGCTACCAGATTACACATCCATAGGTTGTCGATCAGCAGTTCATAAGTATCATCATGAGATTATATGAGGTAATATTGTCCTAATGAATGAGAAGGTTCTTCCTCTCTTTTTTAATATTTGTTTTTTTCTTTCTTTCTTACTTCCTTCCTTCTTTTATTTCTTCCTTCCCTTCTTCCCTCTCTCTCTCTCTCCCTCCCTCCCTCCCTCCCTCCATTCCTCCATTCCTATCTCTCTCACATATTGGTGGGGAGTTGGTGCTACTCCTTGATAGATATTTTTTTTTAATTCACATAAAATGGTGCGAAAATTTTTCTTTAAGAGGTATATTTAAATTGTGTTCAGTTGTTCCACTAACTGATATGTGACAGTCTCACTCTGTATCCTCCACTGACCTTATTACGATGGCAACCTCTTTGTCTCAGTCTCCTAACTACTGATTTTAGTGCTGTGAGCCATAATCCAAGGTATAGTCACTCATTGTGAATTGTAGGTCTGCTTATATTTTCTATTTCCTAAGTTAGTTTAAATAATTTGTGGCGCTCTAGTATTACAATTCTAGCGTGTAATTTATTAAGAAGCCATTGTTTAATATTCTGTTATAGTTCTTGTCCAATCCTTTACCATTAGATATAAAAGTACCCAGCCTCTTCCTTATCTTTTCAGTTCAGTTCTTCTCTATTCATTTTGAACAATCTCATTTAAATTCCATCTATCTTCTTGACTTTAAAAAGGAACCCATGATGTCAGAGGCTATTTGCTTGTTCACAGATGCCCAGACTAAAAATAATAACACAGCATCATTTAATATTGTTTCATTTTTCCCATTTTTGAGGTATTTAAATTATCTTCAATTTTTTTATTATAATGATTCTGTTGGAAACATATCTCCCACATCATATTATTGCATGCAGTTTACTATTGTTTCCTTGTGAATTAACTGTTAATTTGAGGTTATTAATAAGAGGAATAAACAAAGTACAAGATCCACAATACATAATACTAAATTATTTTCAAGGCTTTGCACCAACATTCATAGCCACATTATCTCATCAATTATAAAACAATAAAATGTCATAATTTCATGTACATCTGTGTGCATAATATGGAGTTTGTATATTCATGAAATAGCATGAATGTAGAAGTCTGAGAACAACAGTTATCTCTGTCAGCATTTACTTGAGTTCTAGAAGTTAAATCTGATTTGTTGAGTTAGCTCCATTATTCTCTGAGGCATATCAAAGATCCAAAATAGGTGCTGATTATAGTAGCTTACTACAATGTATTTGATACCTCCTATATCAATAATAGTCTGAGGGATAGAGAGGTATCTGACATGTTTTTTATTTTATTAAACCTTTTTATTGCTCTGGGCTAACAAGGAATCCTCTGATATGGCTTTCTTATTCTTTGAAAAGTATTAAAACAAACATGTTTCTGTTAGTGTTCTTGATTTAAGTGCAATGTAAAGCTATCTATTTCTGGGCAAATTTAAACAGAAACACATGGGACTCACAGTAGTTTATTTCAAGTGTCAAATCAAATGTAAAGACAAATCCTTAGATGGAAGACTGAGACCACAGAAATCTGATTTTGTATAGATTTTTAGGTTGAGTATCATTATGGGATATTCTTGACGTCAAAGCTGTCTTGAACTTTCGATTATGGAATAGTATGTTCAACAGAATAGCTTGAAGGCAGAACTGAGTCAAAATACAGAATTAATTTTGTTTCCATTTCAATTTTTTTAATTGAGAAAAAAAAAATTTCCGCCTCCTCCCAGCCTCCCACTCCTCCCCCCTCCTCCCATTCCTCTACCCCTCCCCCCACTCTTCTCCCCCTCCCCCCACTCTCTCCCGCTCCCTCTCCAATCTGAAGAGCAGCCAGGGTTCCCTGCCCTGTGGAAAGTCCAAAGTCCTCCCCCCTCCATCCTGGTCTAGGAAGGTGAACATCCAAACTGGCTAGGCTCCCACAAAGCCAGAACATGATGTAGGATCAAAACCCAGTGCCATTGTCCTTGGCTTTTCAGCAGCCCTCATTTTCCGCCATATTCAGAGAGTCCGGTTTTCTCCCCTGCTTTTTCAGTCACAGTCCAGCTGGCCTTGGTGAGCTCCCAATAGATCAGCCCCACTGTCTCCGTGGGTGGGTGCACCCCTTGTGGCCCTGACTTCTTTGCTCATGTTCTCCCTCCTTCTGTTCCTCATTGGGACTTTGGGAGCTCAGTCCAGTGGAATATATACACATTAGAGTACTACTCAGCGGTAAAAAAACAATGACTTCTCGAATTTTGCATGCAAATGGATGGAAATAGAAAATACTATCCTGAGTGAGGTAACCCAGACCCAAAAAGATGAACAAGGGATATACTCACTCATAATTGGGTTCTAGCCATAAATAAAGGTCAGTGAGTCTATAATTTGTTATCCTAAAGAAGCTAGATTAGAAGGTGAACCCAAAGAAAAACATATAGCTATCCTCCTAGGTATGGGAAGTAGACAAGATTGCCGGGCAAAAAATTGGGATCTTGGGGGTGGGGTGGGAGGGGGTAAGGGGATGGGGAGAGAAAAGTGAGAAGGGTAGGATGGGGAGAACTTGGGGAAACGGGATGATTGGGATAAAGAAAGGTTGGATAGGGGAGCAGGGAAGCACATATCTTAATTAAGGGAGCCACCTTAGGGTTGGCAAGAGACTTGAACCTAGAGGGGCTTCCAGGTGCCCAAGGCGAGGTCCCCAGTTAGTTCCTGGGGCAGCTGAGGATAGGGAACCTGAAATGATCCTATCCTATAGCCATACTTATGAATATCTTGCATATCACCATAGAACCTTCATCTGGCGATGGATGGAGATAGAGACAGACACCCACACTGGAGCACTGGACTGAGCTTCCATTTCAAATTTATGAGCATACTTTGAAAGTACTTTATACAAAGCATCAATGCACCTGTATTTTGACTGTAACTCCTCATATGAATTCAGTATAGAATTTTACTCTTCTGACATGTTAGTGAGCAAGGTTTCAGGATTTGGAGAAACTTGAATTTCAGTTGTCAATGTAAGAAATGCTATAGCTATATAAAGATCTATAATAAAAAACATTATTATGTTTATTAATTTAAAATAATATTTGGAGAGAGAACATAAGAACATTCCACATGTGCAGAGGTCCTTCTAAATCAAAACATAGATTTTAAAGAACACAGGGCATGTGCAATGAATACAGTATTTTACAAAGCATGTAATCACAGAAAAAAATGAGAAAAAGAGTTTGATGGAAGTTTCCTTGATTTAGTCAAAGTTTCACAACCTGAGATTATTAGTGTAGACACTTGTACCCACATCTTGCTTCTAAGGAGAGTCCAGACAGGATTGTTTCCTCAATGCCATGGAAGAAGAGGTGATGATGCTACTTTAAAGAGATGGTTTAATCAAGAGAGTGATGCTGTCCATGCTTTCTTGTTCTGTATTGACAAGTGGAACTAGCTGATTAATTAATGAGTCTGAGAAGATTCTAATAACAGATGCTAAAGATTCAAATTTAAACACAGAAAACAAATGTCCACACTTAGGGAGGCTAGGCATATAAGACTGAATGTTGCTCAAACTACTTTTTTTGAGGCTTCTGTCCTTGGCTTGTTGCACCATCTTTTTTTCTGTAACTCTGGGTGATTCTTTGTTTGCATATATCTGTTTTCATATGCCGATAGATCCTATTCCCTGAGGCCCAGGGATACACCATATTTTTTAATCAAAATTACTCCTTTAAAGGCCCTGTCTGTAAGTGTTGCCATACTTTTATGAACTAAGTTCAACAGATCATTTTAAGAATTTTGAGGAAAATAATTTAAGACATGGTTGTGGGAGGAAAATGCAGAGCCAATACTTTGCTAAACTCACTATTCTCTGTTTTTTTTTTTTTTTCAGTCAGCATAGTCTTCACCCTTTGGTGGTATGGGAGGTCCTTCTGTGTATATGTTGCTCTTATTGGTTAATGAATAAAGAACTGGCTTGGCCTATAGCATGGGAAGAGGAAGGCAGAATTAGAGCAATGCCATGGAACTGCCGGAAATAGACTTGCTGGAACTTTAGCAGGTAAGCCACAGCCATATGGAGATACACGGATTAATAGAAAGGGGTTAAATTAATATGTAAGAACCAGCCAATAAGAAACAAAAGCTAATGGTCAAACACTGATTTAATTAAAATAGTTTCTGTGTGATTATTTTGGGTCTAAGCTTGCTGGGCAGCTGGGAACCAACAAGCAGAGCCCTTCAAAAAACAACCCTTTATCAAGGAAACTTCCCTATGCAACAGATGAAGCCCATTACAGTAAAACCACAAACCATGAAAATCCAGTTTCAGAGTTCTGTACTAGTGGATTCATTTACAAGACAACTCCCTGACCTAGGATTGACTAACAAAACATTGCAGAAGAGCGGGTAGAAGACGAAATGCCAGACGAACAGAGAATTAGCTGTTAGATTGTACTTTCTAGGAATATCAGAAGCTATATTCAAAATATTTGACTTAAGAATCATAGTTTAAATATGGAGAGATTTTCCATAAATAGTCTTGATGATCTAGTCAGATAAATGTCTTCACACCCATGATAATCCCTAAACTGCTTTATTTTGGTATACAGCTATATTATATATACACATTTAATTAATTTAATTAATTTCTAATGTTACTCCTGGTCCAAAAATTGTAGACTAGAAAAATTATTGAGGTTCAAATTACAGGATATTCTGCAATTATCTCAGACCTTCACAAGCTACTAATGGGTGTACATTTTAGATAATTAAGTTCCCCTCAGATGCTATATAAAAATTCACTGAGCTCTTTTTAATACTGAATTTTATTAAGATGTTAATTTACTTATTAAGATATTTATGGTTTTATCTAAGAAACAAAGTCTCAGATAGCCAAAGCTATCCTCAAACTTGCGCTTTAGTACAGGATAATCTAGAACTTGTAACCATCCTGCCTTGACCTCTCCTGTGCCTAGACTACAGGCATGCATGACCAATCCAATTACATGAAGTACTGGGGATGGAATGCAGAGTTGTATGCACAACAGGCAATGATTTTATCAGTTAGGCTACTTCCTCAAATTCTAATTTAAATACAGCAGAAAGTTCATTTTAGCACTAGGTGGACCAATCATTAGATAAATCAAGAAGGTGATACCATATCACTGTGGTGCTGAGACATCTCATAGAATATTGAAAAACTCAAAGATGGAGTGAGAATAAGTATTCAAAACAAATTCTCAAGTTTGGACGGCAATGAGTGAGTGATTATTCCAAAACTACTTTATTTTTGTATATAGTTATATTATTGGTATATTTATTTTATTATTATATACTATATTCTGTTTCAGGATGCCCTAGTGCATTGTATCTCTCATAATCTTTCACTGTGGTGTCACAGGTAAGTTCTATCTTTTAAGAAAACAAGTTCGCTAAAGGCTAGTACTCCTTGGGCAGAATTTATAACCATCTGATTTTCATGAAAAATTTCTAGTAATAATTTCTAGTTCTAGTCTCTCCTTTTCAACACACTGGACTGATCCAGACAACCTTATATCATGTATTACACAGATGTCATCTTCTTCTTGTCTGTGGATGCTAATTTCTTTGGTCTGCCTGAGAAACTGGCCCTTGGCCATTGACAAGGCAAGAATATCCCTATGCTTCCTGCTCTGGAGGAGAACCAGTCTAACTGCAGCACAGGGAAATACTTCTGTACTACCAGAAAAACAACAACAACAACAGGTGGCCAACAACTTGAAGATCTAAAATTGGCTTTACAATTCAGAGGGTTCTAGAGGTCAATGAGTAAAATGGAATCAAGGATGAGTGAAAATTCTCAGAAACAAGCCACACAAACAGAGTGTGGCCTGTTAGTATAGTCATGTCCATTTAGACAAAGAGACTCACTAATTTATGTAATTGAATATATACCCGAAGACTTAGTGATGAACCTTCATTAGTAGTGCACATGCTATGCTCCCTTTAGTCCTGCATAGATTATTTGTTCTTTTTGTTGCTGTGGTTTTTAACCACTTAAGAGAAGACTTGATTCTTACAACTTATAAATTCCTTATTATTAAAAACAATAATACCAGCTTCTTATAATTGCCTTCTCAAAATTAAGAAATATTTTAGCAGCTATCATTTATTCAGCTGTGATTATATGTTTACAAGTATTCATTTGAGTACATTTTGATTGCAAATATGGAGCAGTTATGCTTTATCACAAACACACATATAACATTTTTTTTTGAGACAGGGTTTCTCTGTGGTTTTGGAGCCTGTCCTGGAACTAGCTCTTGTAGACCAGGCTGATCTCGAACTCAAAGAGATCTGCCTGCTTCTGCCTCCCGAGTGCTGGGATTAAAGGCGTGCGCCACCACCGCCCGGCTTTTTTTGTTTTGTTTTGTTTTGTTTTTTGTTTTTTTTTGTTTTTTTTTTCACATATAACATTTTTGTGACATATGCATATCTGAACTCATGTTTGGGTTCTTATGCCTAGAGGATAAAGGAAGATTTCATCTGTCCTCCTTTAACATTGTCTGCTCTATTCCCTGGAGACAGAGTTTCTCATTGAACCAGAACCTTACTGTTTTTTTTTCCCCCAGGGCCATCAGTCCCCATTATCCTAGTGCCTCACCACTCTCTGCAATTTCGTTGTTACAGGTCCACAAAGCCAGCCTCAGCATTGTATTGGTACTGGGAATGCAACTCCATGTGTTTATTCTTGTACAAGTACTCAGATTCAGTGGACCATCTCCTCAGTCACTTCTTATTTTTTAATGTTGTTTTTAAATTAGCATACAAAGTTTTAAGTTTCATTATTGGATTTTCAAGCACAGTTTATTTTGCCTTAATTGCAGGCCCTTCTAGAACTATCTTATAATCTAACAAAGGGGGCATAAATATTTTTATCTCACTGATGAAATGTTTCAAGCCCAATTACAAGCCAGAATATGAGTCTAAATCATCTACCCTCTGCCTCTGACACATACTTCCTTCAGTAAGTGGGAGTGATCTTTAAGAAGGGCCTGAAGAGGTCTGAGAGGCATACAGAAAGAAAGTTAATCACATAGCAGCATTGAAGGAAATGCTTGAGGAAGACTAGGGACACTCGGAGATGTCTGTAAGAGCTGTCATGGGATCTGGGTTGAAGTGTGAAACTGCTCAAAATCTCAGGCTTGTCTTAGTTCATATGCTAACCTAATTTTGCAGCAATGTATGTGGTTTCTAACGCTTGTTTTCCTATTTGTAAGAGAAAGATAATAGCTTGACTTCTCTCACTGTCCTGTTGGGTATTGAGACACTATATGTGATTTCCTTAACAATACACCTGGCACTCAAGGATTTGCTACCTGCCAATCATTAATATATTTACAGTGTTATTCTGTTTGTTTAATGTAGAAGGAAAAATGCATGTATGTAACAGAAAGTGTAGAAAATTACTCACAAATTTCTGCAGTGAATGAAGACCAAGTGTGAGGTATGAATTTCATTCTTTCTTTGTGAAGAGAAGTCAACATTATGAACAGTTGTGAAGTCCATAATGATTTGTGCTCCCTAAGCCATCTCCTGCAACAGAACCCATAGCAAAAGAATCCAAGGACGATTACATGTATTTAGCTCTTTACGAAATTCTCTTCAGGCCTCCACTTACCCTCAGAATGGATCTGGTGATCTATGTCTTAGAATCTTAACTAAGAGTCACCTAAATGGAATACAAAGGCACAGAAAACTGAACTTATCCATCTCTGATGATATAGCAAAAGACATTTTGCTATTTTTTTTATAATATTTTGATTCATAATATTTTTTGTGTTCATTCTTATTGTCTAAGTCTAACCCATAATGTCTCAGGACTTGGACTTCCAAATTCAAAATGTTCTTTTTAAAGATATTTCAATAGTTTAAAATGAAAGATAACACCAGCAATACCATTCTTGGGAATATACTCAAAAGATGCTCTATCATACTACCAAAGCAATTGTTCAACTATGTTCATAGCAGCATTATTTGCAATAGCCAGAACCAGGAAACAACCTAGCTGCCCTTCAATGGAAGAATGGATAAAGAAAGTGTGGAATATGTACTCATTAGAGTACTACTCAGTGGTAAAAAACAATGACATATTGAATTTTGCATGCAAATGGATAGAAATAGAAAACACTATTCTGAGTGAGGTAACCCAGACCCAAAAAGATGAATATGGTATGTACTCATTCATAAGTGGATTCTAGCCATAATTAAAGGACATTGAGCCTATAATTCATGATCCTAGAGAAACTAAATAAGAAGGTGAACCCAAAGAAAAACACACAGTTATCCTCCTGATATTAGAAGGAGACAAGATTGCTAGGCAAATATTGGAAACTTGGGGGTGGGGTGGGATGGCGGTAAGGGAAATGGGGAGAAAAAAGTGAGAAGGGGAGGATGGGGAGAGCTTGGGGGAATGGGATGGTTGGAATGGAGGCAGGGTAGATATGGGAGTAAGGAAGTATAGATCTTAATTAAGGGAGCCATTTTAGGGTCGGCAAGAGACTTGACTCTAGAGGTGTTCCCAGGTGTCCATGGAGATGTCCCCAGCTAGATCCTTGGGCAGCTGAGGAGAGGGGACCTGAAATGGCCCTATCCTATGATGGGGAAGAGTCTTCTGTTTTGTGTTAATTTCATTGGTTAAATAAAGAGACTGCCTTGGCTCTTTAATAGGACATAAAATTAGGTATGCAGAGTAAACAGAACAGAATGCTGGGAGAAAGAAGTTGAGTCAGGGAGTCACCATGATTTTCCCACTCCAGACAGACACAGGTTAAGTTCTTCCCTGGTAAGCCACCTCATTGGCTACACAGATTATTAGAAATGGGTTAGATCAATATGTAAGAGCTAGCCAATAAGAGGCTGGGACTAATGGGCCAAACAATGTTTAAAAGAATACAGTTTCCGTGTAATTATTTCAGATAAAGTTAGCCATGCAGGAGCTGGAGCGGCCAGAATGCAGGCACACCGTTCTTATTACAACAATCCTATAGCCATACTGATGAATATCTTGCATATCACCATAGAAACTTCATCTGGCGATGTATGAAGCTAGAGACAGAGACCCACATTGGAACACTGGACTGAGCTCCTAAGGTCCAAATGAGGAGCAGAAGGAGGGTGAACATGAGCAAGGAAGTTGGGACCACGAGGGGTGCTCCCACCCACTGAGACAGTGGAGCTGATCTAATGCGAGCTCACCAAGGCCAGCTGGATGATGGAGCATGTGATCAAACTGGACTCCCTGAATGTGGCTGACAAGGAGGACTGACTGAGAAGCCAAGGACAATGGCACTGGGTTTTGATCCTACTGCATGTAATGACTTTGTGGGAACCTAGTCTGTTTGGATGCTCACCTTCCTAGCCCTGGATGGAGGGGGGAGGACCTTAGACTTCCCACAGGACAGGGAACCTTGACTGCTCTTTGGACTGGAGAGGGAGGGGAAGGGGGATGGGGGAGTGGGAGGGAAATGGAAGGAGGGGAGGAGGTGGAAATTTTTAATTAAATAATAATAAAAAATAAAATTAAAATAATGAAAGATAACAAATTACTCATCATATTTTCTTTTGAGTATTAATTTAGAAATTATTTTAAATATGGAGTTACCATGGTAATGATCCATGGTTTCAAAGAAAAAAAATATGAAATCTAAAATTCTAAGATATTTTTGACTAATTAAAAATAAAAAGATATTGTAGGGTACTGCGTTACGGAAACTAAGCATGAATTACTAAGAGACATGTCACATGCTTTTACTCGTAGGTGGAAAATAGCATGAAAATCAATGAGGGACAATATAAGACATGGTAATGGAAAAGTAGTAAGATCAGAGACTTATGAGAATGTAAGGGAGGAGTGGATATGATCAGAGTATATTGTGTCCACGTAAAAATATTATCATGAAATCTATTGCTTTCCATTTTCCATGAAACAATTATATTTTGTCTCTGTAAGAACATAATAGAGCATAGTAAAACTGGCTTTGAATATCAAACAACGCTTTAGCATGTAACCTACAGAAACATCTGCAATCATACTATGTTAAATGTGAGTCACTTGTATAGCTGCCCAAAAAAGTCATATAACTATATAAATAGGAATCCATTAGAAGAGAAGAAAGAGTAACACTTAATCACTTTTAAGTGAGCAAAAGAAAGGGAGACCAGTGTTAGGCAACATTGTAATTTTTTTTCCCTACTGACTCTAGATCAGTTGAACTCACAGATCTACTGACAATGTTTTAAGATTTTGGTGTGTGGATTAAATTAACTTGATAGGAAAAGCTATATGGTAATAGATAATTGATAGCTCCAATTTCCTTCATTATATGAAAGCATGTCTCATATGAAATTTTGAAAACTCAAATTTATGCCTTGACAATGCTGAAACATGCATGGGCAGTTTGTATACAACAGTTCTGTTAAACTTGTCCATGTTGGGTTTCATAGTCTAAGTTGATGAAAACTACTGACAAGGTCGCTTCCTCAAAGGTCTCACATGAACAGATATATAAATTGATATATTCATAAGGATAATGGAGAAAGAATCTGTAAAACACAAAAAGAACATAAATTTTTGGCTTGGTATAGATTAATATGCTTTTCTGTAATTAGTATACAGAAAATAAGAACTAATTTTCAATACTGAGGCCATTATTGAAAATAAACTCATGTAAGGATGTTAATTTATTTTAAAATATTCTACTGGATTGTTGAATTGAATAGCTGAAGCAATTTCAGCTTGTAGTTGTTGAGTATTTAAATGTATTAGTTACTTTTCTATTCGGTGTGACAAAATGCTGACACAAGCCACTTAGTGATGAAACATTTATGTTGCCTGACAATTCACAGGTACTGTCTCCCATGGTGGCAAACAATAGTCTCTGTGAGTGAACAATAAAATTTCAGTTTATACACAGAATGATGTCTGTAACATCATTCAAACTTTAAACTCATGAAATACAGGATAATGGTACATATTGTCGTGAAATTTACAAGTTTCAATGAGGTAGTCTGACATTGATATTATTTTACTTATTCAGCAATTGTGTATCAGATATGAGTAACTGAGAGTGTCAGATAATGAAGCAGTTGTATAAGTGTTAGGAATTGAGTATAGAAGTTGAACCTTCTACGTAGTTCCTTGCTTGCTGCTCTAATAGTACACCAAGAAAAGCAACTTGTGTTCACATTGTCCTTTATTTTCAACTTCAGTTTCCAGCCTATGGACTGCTATTGTCCACAGTGGACAGGTCTTCCTACTTCAAGGAATATAGATAAGTTTTCAAAGGCAGTTCTAGAGGTGGATCTCCTAGTCCTATTAGTTCCTATCAACTAGAAAATCCATATTCATCATCACAACCTGCTAAGTACAAATGCAATTTCACTGTGAATAAAAATATAAAACTAGAACTCACTTGAGTTATTAAGTTGGATTAGGCTACACTTTTGGTTACTGGGGCTCCTTTTAGTCCTCAGCTGCAAGGAAAAGGCAAGAAAATTTAGCAGTGTACTATTTAATCTCATAAGATTCTATCAATATTGTTAAAATGCAAATATTTTATAGTGCTTTATTAGCCCATTAACTATATAATTTTATGAGCATAGAGTTAATGAACATATGAAGAAAAAGTAGCAATGCTTCCTGGTTAACTTGTTTATTTTTGTAAAGAAAGAGCAGGATGGGTAATGGAGTTTAAAGCATGTATGTCTAGAACCAGGCTCTGATTCCTCCTACCTCTCGATCTCTCCCCAAATCACAAATATAACATATTTCCTTTCAGTTCTTTTACATATACTATGTGCCTCTCCTATTTTCAGTTTTAAAATTTTAGAATTCCAAAGTAGATTTAACATTCATTATTAACTCTTTGTCACTTGTGTAAGACCAGTATAATTGTGGAACTGCTCCATATTTTAATTGAATTTCAAATTTAGCTAAAATTTGACTCAAATTGACAGGACCTAGAATCACCTAGCATACAAGCTTCTGGGAAAGTCTGTAGGCATTGACCTAATATAGGTTAATTTCATTGCAGAAGCATACAAGCATCTGAGAAAGTCTATGGGTATTTACCTACGATAGGTTAATTTTATTGCAGTGGTATGATTTTCCTATTCTGGACAGTAGCAGTTAAAAGGTTCGGTTTCAGACTGAATAAAAATAAGAACAAAACCAAGACCTCTACTTTAGTTTATTTTTTCTGTTGCAGTGAATAATATACATGCTAAACTGAGGAAGAAACAGGTTATTTAGTACTTTTCTCTGAGGCAACTCACAGTTAAATTCCCATATTTGAAAGTCTTTCAAAATGATTGACTTACTGAATTTCCCCCAATGTTTTACCATCTAGATTTTTATTATTAATATTCTCTGAGCTCTATTAGAGAATACAGCACTGGATTGAAGTCAGTATTTTCTTGACTTGTATTGATCAAATCAATGTGTTATTTTGGTGTCCTATGAATATAAGTCTATAATTTTTGATGTATCTGTATCTCCTTCATCAGAACTCGTAGCTATAAGAAAACCTCATCAGAATAAGGCTTTTAAGTTGTGCATGTCACCCTGAAGACATAGTATCAACACAGGGAGTGATAAATTCAAATTCTCAAAGATTTTCCTGGATTTGGAGTTGGAAGAATGTGGCATATGATCAGAAAATCAAAAGCTATAATTTTGGTTACCAGCCACTGAAACAAGATTTCGAGCACAAAAATAAAAACCTTTCACCTTTCTTTCAGACTTCCAAGAACTTCTTCAGCATCCATATTTCCAAGAGCAATGCTGTGAGACAGCAGAAGCTATAATAATTATTAGAGTCATAAAAATCCAAAGTGATACTGTAAGATTGACAAATATCAATAACTCAAGCAATCAGTTTCAAAGTGAAACCACATTAACGCAAGTCGATTAATTGGAGTCACAGTATTTATATGTCACAGTATTTATATGTGTTTTCATTTAAGGTTGATTCAAGCTTAAGGTCGGTAGTGTATGGAACGAAAAGCAGGAGCAAATTAAAATACAGTGAAGTGAAGAATATGTTAAGGTAGTCTATGGCAGAGTGACCATTAGAAAATTATTGTCTTTCTAAAGCACTAGGAAAAATGAGTTCAACTGTTACAAATACATAACATCTTCAGGGATGGAAATGCTAATTACCTTGAACTAATTATTGCACAGTTTGTATACATATCAGTCCATAACATTGATTCTTATAAATGGAAGCAGCTATTGTATGCTAATTAAAACAATGAGAAACTGATATTCAATATTTCCATAAATTCCTAACATTAATGACAATAGGACAATATTCCAGGGGACTTGATTATGAGCAGAAGATTTAAGAAGGGGAAAAAAGTTTTCTCTGTGTTAATTACCTTGATTTAAATTACAATGGGCTACAGGAAGTGAGTGTTTACTTAATTTACCATCAAATATGTGTGAGTTAAAATGGTTTCTGCACATTTGAGAAAAAGGCATTCAGCAGTTATGTCAAACCAGCTCTGTCTGAGTAAGATTTGGTGTGAGAGACACATAAGCACAGCTGATGGTGGTAATAGCCCATGCTTCTCCTTGGGTTGTAAAGATTCAGTGTCCTAATTTTCCAAGTATGGAATGTGTTCCCAGTTCTAGTATTCTTATGTGAAATAAATACAGACAAAATAGCATGATTCATTGAGGAAGGAGTCAGAGGAAATCTGTAGGTTTACTGACTGCAGAACAGAAACTAGGCTCAGCATAGTGAAGAAAGAACTTGGAGAAGCACCCAAAACTAAAATGGCTCTATGAAAGCTAAGCATGTCTTTTGCAAAGTAAATATATAAATATATATATTACAATAAGATGAAGAGAGAGTTTACAAATAAATTTAAGCAACAAAAGTGAAAGGTTTATTTAATTTTGCTAGGGATAAGGTTAAGGATGAATGAAGGAAGGAATTTAAGAGGATAAAAAACTCAATTAACAATTGGCTCATTGAAGATGGATGCTTAAAAGAAATACCACACTAGCTCAGAAATGAGAAATAGATGGTTATTTTTTTTTTAGGGGTAGACTCACAAATCAGAATCCTCTGCTGGAACGGAGATCAGAAACTGAAACCTACAGATGAAAAAGGGGCTGAACACATGCTCAACATCAGTATAAATAGTATAAGAGGTCACTTCCCAGTGGGCAGGTAACTACTGGCTGTAGGATTTCTAACAGCAGCCCATTGTCAGATGGTGATGGCACACACCTTTAATCCCAGCAACTGGGAGGCAGATGCAGGTGGATCTTTGTGAGTTCGAGGACAACCTGGTCTACAAAGCAAGTTCCAGGACAAATCCCAAAGCAATACATAGAATCCCTGTCTCAAAAAAAAAATTGGTTCATCAATACAACATTAGATACCTATGAACTAAAGTGCCTTGCTTTGAACCTTATAATCAATCATACATACAATACATCGTAGAAAAAAAATAATCCTAGAATTATGTGCCAGCAAAGATATGATTTTCTTTTATGCCAGAACTGATTTTTTATTAAGATATATATATATATATATATATGTAAGACAGCACTACCGGAATCTTTGGTTTTCAATCATGCTGTAATAACCCATGTAGACACTGGTGTTGACACTGACTACAATAAGATGTTGTAGTTTGTATATAAATGTCCTTCTTCAAAGGCCCACATGTTGAACACTTGACAATCAGCATAGCACTGTTGGGAAATGGCTCAGTCTTTAGGAACTGGAGACTAATAAGAGATTGGAGGTTATTTGGATTTGAACTAAGGACAGAGTCATGAGGTTGCTACAACCCCTTCAATGGGTGTTCTTTTCATCATACACTATGCTAGCAGGGTGGGTCATGAAATAAAATACTCAAAACTAAGTACAATATTAGATGCTTCTTCCTTGTAAATTGCTTTCAGATACTTGTTACAGCAATGAAAACCTGACTGAAAACATATGTCATCCAGACTACCTAAAAAACAAAGTGTGTTGATTTGCGTGTGTCTCACAGTAAACAAAAAACCCCTTGGAAACATTCCAGAATGGGGCTATCAATAGAAATGGGTAGAGTTTTCAGAAAGGAGGTTATTTTAAAAGGTCAAATAAATAAAGGATAAAATATCATTACTTGGGAGGCGCACGGAACCCGGACGCGGAGGCGCACGGAACCCGGACGCGGAGGCACACGGAACCCGGACGCGGAGGCGCACGGAACCCGGACGCGGAGGCGCACGGAACCCGGACGCGGAGGCGCACGGAACCCGGACGCGGAGGCGCACGGAGGACGCCCCCCGCAACCGGTGGGGACCGGCTGGGACCCGAGCCACAGCAGAGGACGCAGGCCGCAGGCGGCAGGAACCATCGTGGCAGCAGATGCAGGCTACAGGGATCGCGCGCACCTAGAGCAGATCGCCCCACTACAATTAAATCAAAGAGGTAGGCCTTGGGTTGGTGAGATCCCTGGCAAAGGAGGAGCCAGACCCTATTCCTGAAGACCCTTCTGAGGGGTGAGAGGGACCTTGCCCCCCCCCAGCAGGAACCAGGAAACAGAGCAAGAGCATTTTTTAAGAGGAGCCCCTGGCCAGCAGGGAAACCTGAACCAGTTTTAAAAGACCCATTAGATAGCATCGATAGGAGGAGATGGGCAGGCGCCAAGGCAAGAATTCACCCAATAATCTGAAAAACAGCATGAAAACACCAGAACCCAATGATCTTACAACAGAAGGTCTTCAAAACCCTAGCACAGAAGAAGTGGAAAAAATTGACTTTATGAAAGCAATAGAGTCCCTTAAACAACATGTGAAAAATGCCCTTATAGAAATGGATGAGA
Organism: Microtus californicus; assembly: GCA_028537955.1. NCBI lineage: Eukaryota > Metazoa > Chordata > Mammalia > Rodentia > Cricetidae > Microtus > Microtus californicus. Next base: position 123,572,383 of record JAQJZF010000001.1, read on the forward strand.
AGTATAACCAAAAGTATGAAGAAATGAGTAAATACGTACATAATACCCTGGGAAACCAAGAAAGAACAATCAAACAGGTAATGGAAACAGTTCAAGAATTGAAAACTGAAATGGAAGCAAGGAAGAAAACACAAACTGAGGACCAGCTGGATATGGAAAATCTAGGTCAACGAGCAGAGCCTACAGAAACAAGCATAATCAATAGAATACAAGAAATAGAAGAAAGAATCTCAGATTCTGAAGACACCATAGAGAAAATAAATGCACTGATCAAAGAAAACTGCAAAGCCAACAAAGTCTCATCACAAAACATTCAGGAATTATGGGACACAATAAAAAGACCAAACCTAAGAATAATAGGTATAGAAGAAGGAGAAGAGTTACAGCTCAAAGGCCCAGAAAATATTTTTAACAAAATTATGGAAGAAAACTTTCCCAACATAAAGAAAGATATTCCTCTGAATATTCAAGAAGCTTACAGAACACCAAACAGACTAGACCAAAGAAAAACATCCCCTCGACATATAATAATCAAAACACAAAATATACAGGTTAAAGAAAGAATATTAAGAGCTGCAAAGGAAAAAGGCCAAGTAACTTATAAAGGTAAACCGATCAGACTTACACCCGACTTCTCTATGGAAACAATGAAAGCCAGAAGGTCCTGGATAGAAGTACTGCAGAAGCTAAGAGACCATGGATGCAAGCCCAGACTACTATACCCAGCCAAGCTTTCATTCACTATAAATGGAGAAAACAAGACATTCCAGGATAAGAACAAATTTAAACAATACGTAGCCACGAATCCAGCCCTACAGAAAGTAATAGAAGGAAAATCGCAACCCAAAGAATCCAACATTGCCAACACTGCCTACAATAACTGAGGCATCTAGCGACCCTTCACCAACACAACTCAAAGAAGGGAGACACACAAATTTTACCTCCAAAAACAATAAGAATATCTGGAGTAAACAACCACTGGTCATTAATATCACTTAATACTAATGGTCTCAATTCACCTATAAAAAGGCACAGGCTAAGAGATTGGTTACGAAAACAGGATCCAACATTCTGCTGTTTGCAAGAAACACATCTCAACCACAAAGACAGGCATCTACTCAGAGTAAAGGGTTGGGAAAAGGTCTTTCAAGCAAATGGTCCTAAGAAAAAAGCAGGTGTGGCCATATTAATTTCTAACAAAACTGACTTCAAACTAAAATCAATCAGAAAAGATCGAGATGGACACTTTATACTCATAACAGGAACAATTCGTCAGGAAGAAGTCTCAATCCTGAATATCTACGCCCCTAATATAAAAGCACCCACTTATGTAAAAGAAATATTACTAAAACTCAAGGCAGACATCAAACCACACACACTAGTAGTAGGAGACTTCAATACACCTCTCTCAGCAATGGACAGGTCAATCAGACAGAAACCTAATAGAGAATTAAGAGAATTATTGGAGGTAATGAAGCAAATGGACTTAACAGACATCTATAGAACATTCCACCCAAATAGGAAAGAATATACCTTCTTCTCTGCAGCTCATGGAACCTTCTCGAAAATTGACCACATACTCGGAAACAAAGGATACCTCCACAGATACAAAAAAATATCAGTGTCCACCTGTGTCTTATCAGATCACCACGGATTAAAGTTAGAAGGCAACATCCATGCTACCCCCAGAAAACCAACAAACTCATGGAAACTGAACAGTCAACTACTGAACCACACCTGGGTCAAGGAAGAAATCAAGAAAGAAATTAAAGTCTTCCTTGAATTTAATGAAAATAAAGAGACAACATACTCAAACCTATGGGACACTATGAAAGCAGTGCTAAGAGGAAAGTTCATAGCACTAAGTGCCCACTTAAAGAAAACGGAGAAAGCATACATCGGAGACTTAACAGCACACCTGAAAGCTTTAGAAAAAAAAGAAGCAGACGCACCCAGGAGAAGTAGAAGACTGGAAATAATAAAACTGAGGGCGGAAATCAACAAAATAGAAACACAGAAGACAGTCCAAAGAATCAATGAAACAAAAAGTTGGTTCTTAGAGAAAATCAACAAGATTGACAAACCCCTTTCTAAACTAATTAAACGACAGAGAGAGAACACACAAATAAATAAGATCAGAAATGAAAAGGGGGACATAACCACAGACACAGAGGAAATTCAGAGACTCATTAGATCCTACTACAAAAGCCTATATGCCACAAAACTAGAAAATGCAAAAGAAATGGACATTTTTTTAGATAAGTACCATATACCAAAGCTAAATCAAGACCAGGTGAATGATCTAAATAGACCTATTAGTCGCGAAGAACTAGAAACTGTTATCAAAAATCTCCCTTCCAAAAAATGCCCAGGGCCAGATGGTTTCAATGCAGAATTCTACCAGAACTTCTAAGAAGAGCTAATACCTATACTCCTTAATGTATTTCACAATATAGAAACAGAAGAGTCATTGCCAAACTCCTTTTATGAAGCTACAGTTACCCTGATACAGAAACCACACAAAGACCCAACCAAGAAAGAGAATTACAGGCCTATCTCACTCATGAATATCGACACAAAAATTCTCAATAAAATACTGGCAAACCGAATCCAAGAACACATTAGAAAAATTATCCATCATGATCAAGTAGGCTTCATCCCAGAGATGCAGGGATGGTTCAACATACGAAAATCTATCAATGTAATCCATCATATAAATAAACTGAAAGAAAAAAACCATATGATCATTTCATTAGATGCTGAAAAAGCATTTGACAAAATTCAACACCCCTTTATGATAAAAGTCTTGGAGAGATTAGGGATACAATGGTCATACCTAAATATAATAAAAGCTATTTACAGCAAGCCGACAGCTAACATTAAGTTAAACGGAGAAAAACTCAAAGCCATCCCACTAAAATCAGGAACACGACAAGGATGTCCACTCTCTCCATACCTCTTCAATATAGTGCTTGAAGTTCTAGCAATAGCGATAAGACAACATAAGGGGATCAAGGGGATTCGTATCGGAAAAGAAGAAGTTAAGCTCTCGTTATTTGCAGATGATATGATAGTATACATAAGCGACCCCAAAAACTCTACCAAAGAACTCCTACAGCTGATAAACACCTTTAGTAATGTGGCAGGATACAAGATCAACTCCAAAAAATCAGTCGCCTTCCTATACACTAAGGATAAGGAAACAGAGAGGGAAATTAGAGAAGCATCACCTTTCACGATCGCCACAAATAGCATAAAATATCTTGGGGTAACTCTGACCAAGGATGTGAAAGACCTATTTGACAAAAACTTCAAGGCTTTGAAGAAAGAAATTGAAGAGGACACCAGAAAATGGTAGGATCTCCCTTGCTCCTGGATTGGGAGGATCAACATAGTAAAAATGGCAATTTTACCAAAAGCAATCTATAGATTCAATGCAATCCCCATCAAAATCCCATCAAAATTCTTCTCAGATCTGGAGAAGACAATAATCAACTTTATATGGAAAAACAAAAAACCCAGGATAGCCAAAACAATCTTATACAACAAAGGATCGTCTGGAGGCATTACCATCCCTGACTTCAAACTCTACTACAGAGCTACAGTATTGAAAACAGCTTGGTATTGGCATAAAAACAGAGAAGTCGACCAATGGAATCGAATAGAAGACCCTGACATTTACCCACAAACCTATGAACACCTGATTTTCGATAAAGGAGCTAAAAGTATACAATGGAAAAAAGAGAGCATCTTCAACAAATTGTGCTGGCAAAACTGGATGTCAACATGTAGAAGAATGAAAATAGATCCATATCTATCACCATGCACAAAACTCAAGTCCAAATGGATTAAAGACCTCAATATCAGTCTGAACACACTGAACCTGTTAGAAGAGAAAGTGGGAGGTACTCTACAACACATGGGCACAGGAGACCACTTCCTACGTATAACCTCAGCAGCACAGACATTAAGGACCTCATTAAATAAATGGGACCTCATGAGACTGAGAAGCTTCTGTAAAGCAAAGGACACTGTCGCAAAGACACAAAGGCAACCCACTGACTGGGAGAAGATCTTCACCAACCCCGCAACTGACAAAGGTCTGATCTCCAAAATATATAAAGTTCTCAAGAAACTAGACCGTAAAAGACTAATCAACCCAATTATAAAATGGGGCACTGAGCTGAACAGAGAATTCTCAACAGAAGAAGTTCAAATGGCCAAAAGACACTTAAGGTCATGCTCAACTTCCTTAGCGATCAGGGAAATGCAAATCAAGACAACTTTAAGATACCATCTTACACCTGTCAGAATGGCTAAAATAAAAAACACCAATGACAGTCTTTGCTGGAGAGGTTGTGGAGAAAGGGGTACCCTCATCCATTGCTGGTGGGAATGCAAACTTGTACAACCACTTTGGAAATCAGTGTTTCGGTTTCTCAGGAAATTCGGGATCAACTTACCCCTGGACCCAGCAATACCACTCTTGGGAATATACCCAAGGGAGGCCTTATCATACAACAAAAATATATGCTCTACTATGTTCATAGCAGCATTGTTTGTAATAGCCAGAACCTGGAAACAACCTAGATGCCCTTCAACGGAAGAATGGATGAAGAAAGTATGGAATATATACATATTAGAGTACTACTCAGCAGTAAAAAACAAGGGCTTCTTGAATTTTGCAGGCAAATGGATGGAAATAGAAAACACTATCCTGAGTGAGGTAAGCCAGACCCAAAAAGAGGAGCATGGGATGTACTCACTCATATTTGGTTTCTAGCCATAAACAAAGGACATTGAGCCTATAGTTAGGGATCCTAGAGAAGCTAAATAAGGAGAACCCAAAGAAAAACATATAGGCATCCTCCTGAATATTAACCTTCATCAGGCGATGAAAGGAGACAGAAACAGAGACCCACATTGGAGCACTGGACAGAAATCTCAAGGTCCAAATCAGGAACAGTAGGAGAGAGAGCACGAGCAAGGAACTCAGGACCTCAAGGGGTGCACCCGCACACTGAGACAATGGGGATGTTCTATTGGGATCTCACCAAGGCCAGCTGGCCTGGGTCTGAAAAAGCATGGGATAAAACTGGACTTGCTGAACATAGCGGACAATGAGGACTACTGAGAACTCAAGAACAATGGCAATGGGTTTCTAATCCTACTGCACGTACTGGCTTTGTGGGAGCCTAGGCAGTTTGGATGCTCACCTTACTAGACCTGGATGGAGGTGAGGGTTCCTTGGAATTCCCACAGGGCAGGGAACCCTGATTGCTCTGCGGGCTGAGGAGGGAGGGGGTCTTGATTGGGGGAGGGGGAGGGAAATGGGAGGCAGTGGCGGGGAAGAGACTGAAATCTTTAATTAAAAAATAAATAAATAAATAAATTAAAAAAATAAAATATCATTACTTGCTGTAGATTTAATATTTCCTCACAGCAAATTCTCAAAGTTAGAAAAATGACTCAGGTGTCAACAGTGCTGCTTTTCCGGAGGATCTAAAATGGGTTTCCTACACTCACAAGGATTAGGATGTTCATAATGTATGTAAATATAGCTCTACATGTTTAATGCACTCTTCTGGCCTCCAAACACACTTAAAATCACATGGTCTCTTTCATAAGCATATACTCAGGCACACACAGACACATAACTTAAAAACTAAAATAAATCTTTAATAACAAATAATAAATTCAGGGAAATGTGATATTTTAGGCCCTACCCCTTTCAGTGTTTAACTTGCAAGTTGTTTTCTGTTTGTAAAATACTACCTTATGGCAGCATTGCCTTCAAGGTATAAACAACTAGCTAATTAAAAATGAAAATTTGTATCAACTTTGAGATTCCTGTCTGTAGAGTCAACAAGGGGTGAATCATGAAGAAGTTACTGAAAATAGGTTAACTCATTTAAGGTTTAAGGCTACATTGAGTAGAGTTGAACACAAATTATTCAAGCCTTGAGCTCTTTCTATTTATTTCATCTCTGCTTCTCAAAATCACAACGTATTTTAAGGCACATCGTAAACTGTGAAATAATAGATAAGTGGAAAAAATTAGTTTTCTGATGTATCAGTTATTCAAAAATAACTCCTGGGCTCCAAATATTGCATTCTGCATTCTGCTTGGCCATTAAATGAGTGATGTCTCACATGTAATAAGAAAACACACATACACATGAACAATGACAAAGCATAGACCTTTTTTTGTTACACTCCAAGACTAATACTGTTAGTGGAATTCTACTCTGTCTATATGGCAGATACTACTTAAGAGAAAAGAAAGACCAATTTATACACGATTGTCCTTAGTCCAGTTAGCTTATGTCAACTTTTAGTGATATCAGCAGGAAGACAGAATCAGCCAAATTACAAAGACCACTAGATTCTTGTGGCATATCAAAATTCCCCTGCTTCACAGACTGTGTGGGTTGCACAGTGGATTTATTGTCAATTTCAGTAAGTCTATTAGCTGAAGCATTGGGAATATTTGCATCTTAATTCTTCTATCTAATGGTTGAACATAATATTTTATTATTTAAATATAGTTGTCATAATGTTATATTATAGTATTCTTAACATAGATGTTTTATTATACAAATCAAGTTCTAAACTTTTACAACAAATATAATTAAACTTCAGCTAATAATAATTCAGTGAATAAATATGCTTGTAGTGGATTTAAGGAGAGAGTGTACTTTCATTAGTATGTAGATGTTAGGCAAGGTCTTTATTTGAAGAAGGAGGGGGAATTAAAGAAAGCTAAGGAAAAAAAGAAAAAACCAGTAGAGTTTTCAAAACAAGCAGAGTTGTAACATCTCTTCAGTTTTTCTATGTTTGAGAGGCTTTTTTAAATGCTCTTAACCTATTTAATAAATGTAATTATTATTTTGGGGGGAAAGATGAGGCTTGAACCTAGGACCTAATGTATGTAAAACGAGAGTCTACTATTGAGCAGAAGCCCCAGACCTCAAAGGTAATCCTTACACCAATATGCCAACTAGAATTTTGATTTTTTTTCCTATTAAAGACAATAAAATTGTGACATACGGTGCAATTTCCATGACTACATATCTAGCACAAAACAGAATATGCAACATATTTTGAAGGGCTCTTTCAATGGCATGGATTCTTCCAGAAAAAAAAAATATAATTGATTTAAAATTTGGTTATAACATGAACAAAGTTTCATATGTGGGTAGTTAGAAGAAGTTTTCTAAATAGGCCAAACTGTGTGGAATAAAGCATAACAGCAACATAAGTAAAACAGGTATGGCTGTGGAACTAGGGGGGTGGTGGCTGAGAGTGCCAGTAAAAAGTCAATGAGTGGTGATACAATGTTTCTAAATTGGACAAAACTGATACTCACAAGGCCAATCTGCTTCTGAAAGTTTATATTAACCAATAAACAAAATTATGAGCTACATTGTCATTATATTCATTCAACTTATCATTTGGATTTTATTTCTTAAAAAGCACAGAATGACATTTGCAAATAAAAATGCATTTTAATAATGGAAAAGGATAAAACTAACCACAACTGAAATGTGTTTCTAATTCTAGCTATATATTAAGATTTTGACTATGAAATTTGTTATTTTCCAAATTTCAATGTAAAATGATCATTTCAAAAATAGGGAACATAATTTGGCATTTATCTTGTAATAACCACTTGGATTTCTCAATTGTTTTTCTGTGTCCAGTACAACTGCATCTCCAACAATTGCTTGAGGTAATAGTTTCCATAAACCTGTGAATTGAATTCTGAGTAAGTGCTATAAGTAAGGATTAATGTTTTTTCTTTCTATTCATAAAGGAAGTCTATCCTGTCAATAATTTGCTCAAGAAGAGAGAAAAGAAAATTACTTTAAATGGCACTCATTGCTATGCTGAGATAACTTTAATATCAGATATTTTGAGACCTTGTCTCCCTGTTATGAATGGCAACTCTTGTGTGATTAAGATATTGCAGGAAGACTTACAATGACAAAGTCATAACTTCATCATCTTTCTTGGGAACAAAGCAATGTGTATAAGTTTTCATGCACCAAAATATTGCTATAAATACTGTGGTTCATAAGGAAGAATGTCATTGATATACTTTACACACTCATTGGCCAAATATTCACATTTGTCAGGAAACCGAGTTAGGAGCATATAACAGCATAAGTATGGTGTTATGGAAAAAATCCCAGTAGGGATCTGTATATTTATTTTATATAAAAATGATTACTGTACAGTGACAGGCTGACAAATTGGATGACACATTCAAACTCATAGTATCAAAGATACTAAATACTCCGAAGCTACTCACCTCTGAATTTGCAGAAAATTGTAAGGTACATAAAATGCATTCTAAATACTGATTGATGCATTTTAAATTCATTCCTTGCATATCTTGAAAAAAAATCCATGCCATTTTTATGGATTTTAAGCATTCTGAATTGTTTCAGAGGCTAAAGCCTATATGGATCTGTGCAAGGTCCTCTGCATATATTTTATGGTTGTATACCTTGATGTTCTTGTGTGACTTCTAACAGTGGGAATGGGTGTTGTTTCTGACACTTTTGCCTGATCTTGGGACCCTTTTCTTCCTACTGGGTCACCTTTTCCAGCCTTGCTATGAGGGTTTGCGCCTGGTCTTACTGAAACTTGTTATTCTATATTCAGTTGACATCGCTTTGTGGCTTGTTCTTTTCTGAAAAAAAAAATGGAAAATAATATAGATCTTGGAAAGATAGGGAGTTGGGTGGAGGGTGTCTGCGAAAAGTAGAGGCTATATTAAAGAAGAACTTAAAAAATCATGAATTGCAATGATCCATGCTTGGTATCGTTATTATTATATTCATACAATACAATGTAATTAAGTAATGAAAAAGTAAGAGTGCTTAAGGTGTTAACATATTCCCTCTATTTTAATAAAAGGAATCTGTGGCACAGTTGAATTATAATCCCCTGAGTGTTATTTTCCCTGGGGAAGAAAACATCTTACATGGTTCACGTGAGAGGAACAATTCTTTCTTCTGGGTGAACAAAACAAGGCAAAATGTAACTTTCTCTTTTACTAGGAATAGTTGGCCTTGAGCAACTGATGTTCTTCACTCATAAAAAGAGATTAACAATAAAAAATGTGTCTTGTAATATACAAGGCTGCTTATATAGTAGGATTGGGTGTATATTACAAAGTCATTTGTTCAGAAACCTGTCTACATATCAGAGTTTACACATTTATTAAAAAATCAAAGTGCAATATTTGAAATAAAGTATACATCCAAACCAAATAACATTGCATTATGATAAATCCTAACTATTTCCTGAGGTCATGTTGAAAAATCTAGAATGTTTTGAGGAACTAGCCTAGAATATAAGGTCATTCTTCTGTGACAGGGTCCTAAGAAAGAAGGTTCAGGGAATCAAAGATAAAGAAGGTAGAACCAGTAAGATCAGGAGGTCTTACATAAGCTGTCTAATGTCAAGCAAGCTTATTAAGAAGTACAGCGTCTTATATACCATTTTCAGGGAAAAAGTAGAACCAAGTCAGCAGATGTTATCATACAGTGCACCAAAGACAAAGAGGCTGATAAATCAATGTTGCCCAAGGGAAACACAGGATATCTCAAAAGCATTGAAAACAGAGCACAGAGTGATCACAACACAAATAACTGCATACTCTACTCATGGAAAGGTCATTGTTTCTGTGAACCAAAACCCTAACTTCTTCAAAGCCCTGGCCTCAGCTTTTTAGATTTTGCCATGTCTGACCCTGGGCAAGGACACAAAACTAGGTTCCTTTTTTCCTTTTGTGGAGACCTCTGAGAAAGTCTTGGGTTGGCCTGCCTCTTAACAAGGAAAGAAAGAATAGAACCCAATAAGGTACCATTGTATCCTAGTTTTGATGGTTTGATTGTGGATAGCCTCATATACTTGAATGTCTCTCTCCAGTTGATAGAACTTTTTGGGAAGAATGAGGAGGTATGGCCTTGATGGAGGAAATGTGTTATTGGGTGTAAGCTTGCAAGTCTCAGAAATTTACCCTATTTCAACCTAGTTCTTTTTTGTAGATCAAAGTTTCTGCCTTGACTGGTCCTGTAGCTGTTCAGTCCCAAAGAAACAAGGTTCCAGCATCTGTCCCCTGTTGTAACAAGAGCGGTTGGGCTGCGTCCCCAGCACCCGGCTGCCAGCACGGCTAGCTTTACCCGAAATAATTACACAGAAAGTGTATTCTTTTAAACATTGCTTGGCCTCTTACTGGCTAGCTCTTACATATCGATCTAACCCATTTTTATTAATCTGTGTAGCTCCACAAGCTCGCTTACCAGGAAGGATCTTAACCTGCATCTGTCTGGAATGGGAGAATCATGGCGACTCCTGGACTAGCCCATTTTTAATAATGTATGTAGACCATGAGCTGGCTTACCAGAAATGATCTTAACCTGTGTCTGCCTGGAATGGGAGAATCATGGCGACTCCTGACTCAGCTTTTTTCTCCCAGCATTCTGTTCTGTTTTCTCCGCCTACCTAAATTCTACCCTATCAGAGAGCCAAGCAGTTTTCTTTATTACTTAACCAATGAAAGCAACAGATAAGATACAACACCCACCTCCATCAGTCCCCCACAGGGATACATGGCTTCTCCTGACTCTGCCTACTTCTACCTTGCTATAGGACAAGCCAGTTTTTTTTTATTCATTAACCAATAAAAGCAGCGCAGACAGAAGGGCCTCTCACACTAAACACAAAGGTCATTTAACCATTGAATAATCTCCCTAGATCCTAAAAGTTATTCCTCTTATATTCTTTAGATTAATGTGTGATGTTTTGTGTTGCTTTCAATGGTTAATAAAGAAACTGCTTTGGGCCTGGTGATAGGGAAGAAGTTCGGCAGGCAGGGAAACAACAGAATTCTGGGAGAAAGAAAACAGAGCAAAGGGCCGCCATCTAGGTCAGACATGCTAAATCTTTCCCAGTAAGCCATGATCTCATGGTGAATGCAGATTATTAGAAATGTATCAAATCAAGATGTGAGAGATAGCCAATAAGAGTCTAGGGCATGCTCAACCTCCTTAGCGATCAGGGAAATGCAAATCAAAACAACTTTGAGATACCATCTTACACCTGTCAGAATGGCTAAAATCAAAAACACCAATGATAGCCTTTGCTGGACAGGATGTGGAGTAAGGGGTACACTCATCCATTGTTGATGGAAATGCAAACTTGTGCAGCCACTATGGAAAGCAGTGTGGCGGTTTCTTAGGAAATTTGGGATCAACCTACCCCAGGACCCAGCAATACCACTCTTAGGAATATACCCAAGAGATGCCCTATCATACTACAAAAGTATTTGTTCAACTATGTTCATAGCAGTATTATTTATAATAGCCAGAACCTGGAAACAACCTAGATGCCCTTCAATGGAAGAATGGATGAAGAAGTGTGGAATATATACATATTAGAGTACTACTCAGTGGTTAAAAAAACAATGACTTCTTGAATTTTGCATGCAAATGGATGGAAATAGAAAACACTATCCTGAGTGAGGTAACCCAGACCCAAAAAGATGAACATGGGATGTACTCACTCATAATTGGTCTTTAGCCATAAATATAGAACATTGATCCAATAATTCGTTATCCTAGAGAAGCTAAATAAGAAGGTGAACCCAAAGAAAAACATACAGTTAGCTTCCTGGATATTGGAAGTAGACAAGATTTCTGGGCAAAAATTGGGAACTGGAGGGTGGGGTGGGATGGGGGAAAGGGGAGATGGGGAGAGACAAGTGAGAAGGGGAGGTTGGGGAGAGCTTGGGGGAATGGGATGGTTGGGATAATGGAAGGCTGGATATGGGAGCAGGGAAGTATATATCTGAATTAAGGGAGCCATTATAGGGTTGGCAAGAGCCTTGACTCTCGAGGGGTTCCCAGGGGTCCAGAGAGATGTACCCAACTAGGTCCTTGGGGAGCTGAGGAGAGAGAGCCATAAATGGCCCGATCCTATAGTTATACTAATAAATATCTTGAATATCACCATAGAACCTTCATCTGGTGATGGGTGGAGATAGAGACAGAGACCCACATTGGAGCAATGGACTGAGCTCCCAAGGTCCAAATGAGGATCAGAAGGAGGGAGAACATGAGCAAGGAAGTCAGGACCGCGAGGGGTGCACCCACCCACTGAGACAGTGGGGCTGATCTATTGGGAGCTCACCAAGGCCAGCTGGACTGGGACTGAAAATGCATGGGATAAAACCAGACTCATTGAATATGATGGACAATGAGGGCTGCTGAGAAGCCAAGGACAATGGCACTTAATTTTGATCCTACTGCATGTACTGGCTTTTTGGGAGCCTAGCCTGTTTGGATGCTCACCTTCCTAGACCTCGATTGAGGGGGAGGACCTTGGACTGCCCACAGGGCAGGGAACCCTGACTGCTTTTTGGACTGGAGAGGGAGGGGGGTTGAGTGGGGAGTGCAGAGTGGGAGGAGGGGGAGGGGAAAGGGAGGCGGGGAGTAGGAGGAAATTTTTAATAAAATAAAATTTTAATAAAAAAAGAAATCATAAGTGGTACAAAAATATGAACAGGAAATGTAATTCAGCAGAAAATTGCCTGTACAATTATTTCTGTATTTATACAGTCAAGATTTATTAAGGCCAACAGACATATTTCTCATGGAGGCCTGTTCTCCCTATTGATCCTAAATGATGAACACCGTGTCACAGGTGCTCTTCAGGAAGCAAAAATGATGAACTGAGATCCAATTCCCAAGTCCTTGTACTCATTCTGGTGAAAGTTTTCAAAATATTGCGAAGTTGTATCTTGTATACCTACCTAAGTTCACATGGAATTATATTTTCTGAGGAGGACAAAGTTTGTGAATATTTTCATTTGGTGTAGTCACTTTTTAAATGATACTTTTTGATTCCTAATATTCATTAAAATCTTAACTCTCGGTTGAGTTGAAGCCCTGGTAAATGTTCTGCTGCTGTCAAGTTAAGGATCATTTTGAGAGTTTTTTGATTGTTTTTTGCTTGTCTGATTCATTAAACATAAAAATATTTAAAAATTACCTTAGTTACATGATTGATTGTGTGTATGTGTGCATTCAGTTACATGCATGCAATTGCGTGACTTTCTAGATTAGAGGACAATGTTGATATGAAATTTTGTGAACTGAACATTGGCTTATAATATTAAATAACTCATTAATTATTTCTCTTGTTTATTTTCTCATTCAGTTATCTACTCAGGACTTTTTATTTAGTTACTTGGACTCGATATTATGCCTCAAGGATTTTGCAGTATTGTAGAAAATTTTTATTAACAATTATACACATACATAATCAGCTTGCAATATTCTACATGTTTTGTATTTTTGATTTACATATATATTAAATTTGTCCAAAATAATATTTTAATACTGTACTTATTGTTATTTATTTGGGCCTCATTATTAAGAATGATTGAAATGATGAACCTTGGGAGTATATCTTGATAAAGAGAAAACTTGTGAATGCACACTAATAGTCTTCATAATTTAATATGCAAGCATTTAGTGTGATATGTTATCTAAAATCAGTTCTTAATATTTGATAACTAGGAGATATGACAATTTTACCCAGTGTTTTATTAAGAAATTAAATATATGAATAAGGAACTGAAAAAAAAAGAGTCTAGAGATAATGGACTGGGCAGTGATTTAATTAATAGAATTTCTGTGTGGTTATTGCACGTGTAAGCTAGCGGGGTGGCTTGGACATCAAGCAGCCCTCTTGTTCTTGCAACAAATGTACACAAAATAATTCTGAAGTATCTTACTGTATTTCTTCACCTCCTGATAAAGAACATACCAAAGGAGGGCAGAAAGCAACTCTCTATTTGGGATGAGTCCTCAGGACATTTGTGTTGGTAGGGCAACCACTCCATACACAAAGAGAAGGAAGTAAATATTAGAAGCAAGCAATTGAATCCCATCTGCCTCTAATAAAAACATGTTAGCAGGAGTTGTTGAGCCAATAAGTGCCTCCAGCCCTGATAATTGTTTTACAAATATTGAGCAATAGAGCCTTCTCTAACAAAGCACTATTGATTTCAGGCTATCCACTAACAATTGAGTTTTTTAATAGAAAAAAATAATGAATTATAACAGCAGCCCCTTTCATTTCTTCTCTCTCTAGATATAGGTATCAGAAGGCATGAATATCCCAGACTATCCTAATGCCCATACCTGTTGAACCAGGAAGAACTTGCTTTCTAAAACAGTTTTATCAGGCTGGTCATTCACATATCTAATCAGAATCACTAAACCCCCATTCAGATATGTCCCCCAAAGGTTTGTAAATGACAGGATAACTTCCATAAACTGTAATACAGTGCCATAAGGTTAAGAGACTATCACTGTTAAATGATACCTCTTAGTGCACTAAAGATTTCCTTCTAAGAGTTATTGGCTGAGGGGCATTCTCATGCCATATGGACATTTACTTTCCAGCCATTATGGAAATTCTAAAGAGTGCACTAGTATCCTCAAGAATCACCAAGAGCTGCAAGGGGAGTATAACATACTCTCAGTTTGCCTTCTTAAAAAATCATCTTCACATAGGATCAATGTGGCATGCAGAATGAGTTCCTATTCTTGGGAATGTTTCTGCATTAAGTTTAAGTTTATTTTCACTTAGTTTGGGTCATTGGGTCCTTTAAGTTAACATCATTCAAGACATTTTTACAACTTGGTGCCAGGTGGCTGCTCCTGGAAAATCCTTGGTCTCAATTTACACCTTAACATGCAAATTCCAATCAGTAAAACACCAAAGCAGTAAGAAGAATCATCTCATGAAATGGGAAGAGGGAGACACTTTGGGGGCTTCTGTATGGACCAGAGCACTCACATTCTGGTGGAATAGGCTGGATAATGATAATAAAGTCATTCTGTTACTGTGTATTTGGGACTCATTATGCAGTCTCCATGAATCTAGTTATACGATAAACCCTTCAATGCTATAAATATTCCTTCTTTAATATCTCTTGGATTTGTATTCATTAAGTCACTCTGTGACATCATAGAGATTACATTTTGTGCTTAAATTAAGAGAATTAATTTCTTTCATTGATATGTGTACATGTGTCTGTTCTTAGTTAAATTTGCATATCTAGCACTATTTTCTCAAACTAAAGACACGATTATAAGAATTATAAGTATAAGAATTCTGCATGGTACTTATTAACTATTAAAATAATGTGGTATGTTTTTATAAAACAATTCCTTCCACAGTATTCTCCCCAGAAAAACAAGAAGAATTTTTCAAGCTTTGCTATAAAGAGAAGGACTCAGAAAGCATTTATAGACTCAGAAATATATTAACTCCAGAATGAACTTTTAGGGAACTGACATTGAACTGTAATAAAAGTATGCAGGTATTTTTGACACTTTATGTTCTCACATGTGCTGTCAGTGACCAGTTTCTATTAACTGTTCCCAATTTATAGCAGTATTTCCCTTCTTTCCTGGGGCTCTAGGCTACTTGCTCGGCATTTTAATAGACTCTTTATATCTGGCCTCTTATTTGGTGGTTTACAGCAAACCTTTAATGTGAATAATACTGTCCTCAATTTGTGACTCAAATCTTATAATTTACTGATATTAGGAGAATCACATCTGACATTTTTATTATGACCACAAAGTTTGATTTCAATGTTAATTTCAAATGTTGTCTTGTAACTCTATTCTACTTTCAGGTGTTACTCAAATGGAAGAACGTGTGTGATGTACATATTAGTCTATGTATCCCTATGCTCTCTTATACCACATCTTTATTTGGCTTAATTACAAATCTTCAGGATAAATAACTCATGTTTAAATTCTTAGTTTTAATACTGTCTTTCTCATCTGGACATATTGAACAATTCCTCTCTATCTTTGAATTCCCATAAGACATGCTCTAAATTATGAAAGTTATTATTATTTATTTTGTGACACTACATGCATATAGTGCCTGCTCTGCTAAGATGACAGATTTTTGGCTGAGACTATTTAGTCTCTTGCCTCTACTTTCATCTCTGAGTTATCCCTTCCCACCAGAATTGCTTATCTTTACTTCCTTTTCTTTTATTAAAAATTATTTTACTTTTACTTACTTATGTAAATGTGGATTTCTGCACCTGTGAGTTCAGGTTACCACAGAGTCTACAAGAAAGCATCAGATCCCCTGGAACTTGGGTTACAGGCAGTTGTGAGCCATCCAACATGGGCACTGGAATTTAAGTTCAGGTCTTCTGCAAGAACAAGTCATGTTCTTAACTGCTGAGAAATTCCTCCAGGCCAGTGACCTCCCATTTCTAACCTAGTACACACTGAATTAAGCTAACATGATCTATTTCTAGCATGCCGACTATTATTGATGCTAAATCTGGTGTGCAGATGTATACTGTATTACACAATTATCCTGGCATTTTGGGAGCTGTCCAAGCTTTACAAAGCTTGTGTTGATATTAGCCTTCCATGACTGTATCAGAAGAAACAATCTCACACATTTACAGGTAAATGATGATTGATTTTTTTCCCTTTTGCCTGATAATGGTGCCCATTTCTCAAGTTTGCTTATAACCAGTAGATTGCAAATTCTGCATCACTCATAGCCTAAAATACATTTTCTATACTAACTACTGAATTCCATATTCCAAAGTCTGGTATTATCAGATTCTGGCCTCCCTGAGTCTGGACATGCTTCTTTTTTTTTAAAAAAAATAATAATGTCTTAGATCTGTGTCTTCGCTCCACTGCCAACACTTTTCTTTCTTTTTTCCTTTCTTTTTTTCCTTTCTTTGTTTCTTTCTATTTTTCCTCCTTTATTTCTTTTTTTCTTTCTTTCTCTCTCTCATTCTTACTTTCTTTCTTGTGTTTTGTTAGGACAAGAGACAAATCTATGATATCCTTACTTTGAAATTAGGGAGTTTCTTCAGTATAAAATAAGTAAAAACAAAAGTATTAAAACCAAGAAGAAGTCAGGAGTTTAAAACACCACTAGTGTGGAAGAGGTGTTTCAGTTAAGGTTTCTTTTTTTTCCGTTTATTTATTAAAGATTTCAGTCTCTTCCCCATTTCCCTCCCATTTCCCTCCCCCTCCCCCAATCAAGTCCCCCTCACAAGTCAGCCCAAAGAGCAATCAGGGTTCCCTGCCCTGTGGGAAGTCCAAGGACCACCCACCTCCATCCAGGTCTAGTAAGGTTAGCATCCAAACTGCCTAAGCTCCCACAAAGCCAGTATGTGCAGTAGGATTCTATTGTTGTGATAAAACAACACAACCAAAAGAAACTTGTAGAGGAAATGGTTCATTTCAACTTAGAATTCCACATCCCAGTACATCATTGAGGGAAGTCATAACAGGAACTCAAACAGGAACAGAACCTGCTTGTAGGATACGGGATTTGACTGAGAGGTCATGGAGAAGTGCTGCTTACTGACATGTTCCTCATGGCTTGCTCAACCTGCTTTCTTTTACCAGCCCTGTGGGATAGTCCCACTCATATCAATTAATAGTCTACAAAATGAAGCACCAGCTTAATCAGGGAGGGGACAATTAATTTTTCAATTGAAGTTTCTCTCTGAAAATGAATCTAATTTTACTCTGATTGACAAAGAAACTAGTCAACACACATAAAGAAGCCCAAGTCAAAGAGCCATCATGGTGTCATCATCAAATTCGGGCTAGCAAACAATTAGTAGAAATCAAATTGCAAAATTAAAGCATCCATCTAGGGTTCTTGTGTAAGTATTCTTTCAAGAGGTGAGCATCCCAAGGCTAAACTTCTGGCTCAATGTTTCCAACTCGAGGGAATCAAATTCTGGTGGAAATTATTTACCTCCTAGTTGTTCTCAAGATACAATTTTGTTTTTTAGAATCACTAATAGATTTCTGTTTCAATTTCTCTCTGGCATAGAGTTTGAGCAATCTGACAGGCAAAGGTATTTTAGAAAACACTTGAAGTACATATATTAGAGCAAATGTTGTCAACCTTCCAAATCCTACATTCCATTAATATAGTTACCCATGTTGTGGTGACTCCCAATCATATAAATATTTTTATTAATACTTCATGACTGTAATTCTGTTACTGTTATCAGTCATAATGTAAATATTTTTGTAGATAGAAATTTACCAACTCACACTTCTAGAACAACTCTTCTAGAAGCTGCTTGATCATAGAACCTACTTTATACAGCATAAACAACACATAAAATTTACAAATAAATTGTATTAGGTGTTGTTATCATTGATTATTTTTTACTGGTGTGGTGTAACTCCAATTGTTTCACCATTTCTAGTGTTATTCATATCATAAAAATATTTCAACTATGGCATTTCTAACTTTTAGCAGTCTATTGCCTATATATTTCCCTAGTTTTTATCCCCAACTCTGAGTTCTTTTATCTCTGCTTCCTTTAGAGAGTCTGTCATATTTGGATCTTAGTTCAAAGTATAACCTGTCAACAGATTAGTTGCTGCCCATGTTTCAGATTCCTCAGCTGTGAAACATTAATCATTGCTCATTGGAATTGGGTAATTTAAAATAATAAAATAATGTGAAAAAACAACAAAGATAAAATATTCTTGTGCTTGTTGAGTGTTAAATGAATCCTATTTTATCATCAGAAAAAAACATAATTTGATGGAGTGTTATTAATTAAAGAGAAATATCTGGCTTTCCAGTAATTGTGACTGCATGTCACAGATTTTGAAGCAACCTTTCACACTGGGATACAGAACAACAGTGAACCCCATGAAAAATGACAGCATAGAGAAAGCTCTTAGAAGATCACCCTGCTATTGGTAGGGGTTATTATTCCCAGTTCTGTTCAGTATGTAAACACTTTTATACATGAATTTTCATTTCTACTTTTACATTAACAAACTTGAATGAACATCCCTCTGAATATTCAAATAAAGTGAAACATAAACAATTTTTAATCTCTAGCTAAAATAGTATCTCTCAGAGAAATAGAGCTAAGGAGAAGCAAGCAAAAAGTTTCCATTGGGCACACAAATTAAAAATTCACCAAAAGAATGCCTACACAAATTATTGCACAAACATGATGAATGATGGATCAAATTATAAGCACAGATAATATCCAAACTTTTATAATGTATTTTTGTCAGAGATTGGTTTCAGCAAGGATCCCACTTACCAGGGTAGGGGCATGGGGATTAGTAAAATAAGTAAAGAGAGAAAAAAAAAACAAAAGTGAAAATAATAAACAGAAGAATAGGATAGGATTGGGAGGGTGTAATGATTGTTCTGTCTTTAAGTGACAAACCACGGCCACTCCCCCCCCATCTGCTAAGTCAGGCTGATCTTCAGCCTCTAGCCTGAGCTCTCTCTCTCTCTTTTTTTTTTTTGTTAGCTCTCTGAGAGGCAGCTTCGGTCTCTCCCTCTCCCTCTCCTTCTCTGTTCTTCTCCCTTTCTCCCTTCCCTTCCATAACCACTAAATAAATATCCAACCTCACTCTACATGGTGTGCCTATCCATCTGTCTCTTGCCCACTACCCCCATATGGCTAGATGCTGGGGGTGCCACCTTCGGAGACCACCATGTGGTCTCATGCTCTGTCCCTGCCCGAGACTGGCTGCTCTTGGGCCCACTACCTCCTGCCTGCCACCACTTGGGGATCTGCAGCATTTTAATAACCCATTATAGAGGAAGTTCCATTGAACACTGAAAATCATCCATGTTGGATTTTCATTGGCTCAAATACCCTAACCCCAAAAGCTAGAAGTAAGATAAAGACTGCATTAAAATGATAAAGGAATGAACAGACAAGTTGAAGGATTGCAGACTACATTTAGTAAAACATTCTGTGGCTGAAACAAGCCAAGTATCTCTCACACCCTAGATCAGCACATTCTGTAGGCAAACCATTCCCTGAGTGGAATCTATAGTAAGAGCCGTAAGGGAGTAGGAACCTAGTTGAATCATCAGACTTTTGTTTGAGGTTGAAACAGATCTACTTCTTAATACTTGAAATTCTAGGCCTGGATATGAGCCATATTTGTTATTTTAACTGTTGACAATAACCTTGAAGGAACAGAAGTAAGTTCCAACTCTCTGACCTTTAGTCAAGGTAGAATGACTTTAGGCCCTGCCAGTTTTTCCCATTGCTCTAGGCTCTGATATGTTGTTTTACATCACCAATTTCTCAATAAAAAGAGAAAATGCAAAAGTATTCAGATTCACAAAAATATGTTTAGAGAATTTTATTAAGATATGATGATAAAAAATTCTGTTATTTTCTTGCCAGAAGCAAAATTAAAGGATTTTTTTGTGGTTAACAGGGTCTTGGATTAATAAACAAAATTGGGGGACATTTTAATGTATACCTGGAAATCTGTTATAATCATTGTAGCAGGGGAGTGAGCCGCTTGTTCTTCTCAGCTGCCCAGCTAGCTTACACCTGAAATAATCACACAGAAACTGTATTAATTAAATCACTGCTTGGCCCATTAGCTCTAACTTCTTATTGGCTAACTCTTATATTAATTTAACCCATTTCTATTAATCTGTGTATTGCCACATGGCAGTGGCTTACTGACAAAGTTTCTAACCAGTCTCAGGTAGAGGATCCATGGCATCTCTCTTTCTCTCTCTCTGACTCTTTTTTTCTCCCAATATTCAGTTTTGTCTTCCCTGTCTACCTAAGTTCTGCCCTATCAACAAGCCAAGGCAGTTTCTTTATTCATTCATGGTAATTACAGCACACAAAGGGGACTCCCACATCAGGTCATGATTTGGTACATGTGATACCTAGTTCATTATAATAACAAGCACACATTTCAGAAGTAAAGGAAATAGAATATAAATTGGCATTTCAATTATAAGTAAATAAATTTTTCTAAGAACTCTGTAAGTTTTATCTAAGTGTATACTTTCTTGTCCTTATTTAATTATATTTGTCTCCTAACAGGTAGAGCTGACAATGCCTCACCCAAGCAGCCTTGCCTTCTGTCCCATTTTCTGTAGTAGTTTTAAGGACAGGCCTAGATGTTGCAATTTTATTTCCTCACTTTCTGGATCTTTCCTACATTTTTCACCTTAAAATTTGATTCTCCTAAAAGTCTCTGTGAATATTTTTTTTTAAACCTCGGACTTTGCATCATCTCTTATCTAAATATAAGTAATTTTGTGTGTTTTTACATATAAATATCCCTTCATATTTTATCTTTACATTCCTACAAATATAAAACAATATTATTGATGTGGTACATCCTTCTGTATATGTTTCGATTTCTTGATTAATGAATATCCAACAGCTTAGCAGAATAAAGCCAAGCTGGACATGTAATCAGAGAGAGAGTAGGAAAGAAGTTGGAGTAAAGAAGACATGGTGTAGCTGCCAACAAAGACAGATGCAGAGTTTACTGGTAGGCCACAGCCTCATTGTGAAACACTGATTAATAGAAATGGGTTAATTTAAGATGTAAGAATTAGTTAATAATTCTTACAGACCAAGCAGTGTTTTAATTAATATAGTTATAGTTTCTGTGTAATTATTTGTTCTGCTTTTGTTTCCACAGACGATGGGAACCTGTTGATTCCTTCCAGGTGAATGTGGTTTAATGGAACAAGACCCCCTAATAGGTCTTTGTAAACCTTAAAAATACTTTACCCAACAAAATTCAAGAATAAATTTGGAGGAAACACAGTCCAGATTCCCCAAATGATTGTTTATAAATATTTATTTTCATTTTTAAAGGGTTGGCTATAAATGCTTAATGGTCACAGTCAATTTTTAAAAGAAAATAAAAAAAAAGGTTGGGGGCTATGATACAGGTGTGAATACTTTACATTGGTAGGGACTTTGGTCTCCTGATACAAATTTAAGGTCGATTTTGTGTATACGTATTTCTGCTCTTGTTTAAATTATAATGTCTATAAAGTTCATTTAAAATGATAAGGCCTAGAGATTAATAGACAGTCATTATAATAATCAAACTTTTAATTACATAAGTTAGATTTTCTGTATATACAGAGATTTATTTCAGTTAGTTAGATAATCTTCAATACTTCAAGGATCCATGAAATATGGCATTTAAAGAGAAGTAATTTTCCTGGTAAAGTTATAGCATTCCTTTTTATTTAGACAGAAAAGGGGAGCTAATGTGGTATGTCCTTCTATATATGTGTTGTTTTTATTGATCAATAAAGCTGTTTTGGCCAATATCTTAACAGAGTAAAGACAGGCTAGAAACCCAAGCAAATATAGAGGAGGAAAGAAGGCAGAGTAAAGAAGACACCAATGTAGCTGCCAAAGGAGACTGACACCATAACCTTACTGGTAGGCTAGTAAGTGGTGATACATTGCTTAATAGAAATACGTTAATTTAAGATGTAAGAGTTAGCTAATAAGAAGCCTGAGGTTATAGGACAAGCAGTGTTGTAATTAATACAGTGTTTGTGTGATTATTCAGATCTGGGCAGGCAGGAATGAGAAGTACAGTCCCTGCTTACATATTAAAATGTATTCATCTTCCTTTAATATCAAATGCAATTTTGTAGTATAAAGATGGAATGAGATGACAGTGATTTCAATAAACTATTATTTATAACTCAGTATACACATGATACCCTGTGAATGTTTATTTCAATATCAAAGCTATTCAAAGTGTTTTTATTTAAAACTCAGGAAAAGCCATGACTGTTTTGAGAAATCATAGTCAAGAAGATTTAATGTTTTGGTTTGTCACATGAAGACTGACTTTGTCAGTGGGTGATCCTTGTCCAGAAATCACTAGCAGGCTTGCCAAAGGACCTCAGCTAACTGAAACAGCCACCCTTGGTCCTATGCCACAATGCAATGATGACATTACCACTTTCAGAGAGATGACTTATGTTACAGAGTACACGAAAGATCCTGGGATTGTAGGGTGTCATTTTGCAAATTACATTCTTGAGTGCTTCCACTATTCCCTGTAAAAGTGTAAGAGGGTCGAGTTTTCTTCAGTGAATGACAGATTGCTGCTTTACAACAATTTACTCACCAGTGATAACACTGAATTGGATAGGGTGGACAAGCTGGGAAATGAATGATCATTGAATAAATGGCAATGATGAGAACCTTAGCCTGTATTTTGTAGGTGAGCTTCAGTAAGGACCTGGTTATTCCTGAAAGAGACTGAGCAGGACCCCCTCCTCAATGCAAATGATAAACTGACATATATTTCTTATAGGCATTTTAACTTATCTCCTTGGGTTCAAGAAGTTTTGTCGTACTTAGTTAAAATAATTATTCAATATTTTCTAAAGTCTTCATGTGTTTTTTAATATTTCTTTTTTAATTTATTTATTTATTAAAGATTTCTGCCTCCTCCCCGCCACCGCCTCCCATTTCCCTCCCCCTCCCCCGATCAAGTCCCCCTCCCTCATCAGCTGGAAGAGCAATCAGGATTCCCTGACCTGTGGGAAGTACAAGGACCACCCACCTCCCTTCAGGTCTAGTAAGGTGAGCATCCAAACTGCCTAGGGTCCCCCAAAGCCAGTACGTGCAGTAGGATCAAAAACCCATTGCCATTGTTCTTGAGTTCTCAGAAGTCCTCCTTGTCCGCTATGTTCAGCAAGTCCGGTTTTATCCCATGCTTTTTCAGGCCCAGGCCAGCTGGCCTCAGTGGGTTCCCTATAGAACATCCCCATTGTCTCAGTGTGTGGGTGCACCCCTCATGGTCCTGAGTTCCTTGCTCGTGCTCTCTCTCCTTCTGCTCCTGATTTGGACCTTGCGATTTCAGTTCAGTGCTCCAATGTGGGTTGTTTTTTTTAATATTTCATGTTTAAATATTTTAAGATCACTTTGTGATTTCTTTTCAAATTTTATTTCTAAAGACACAAACCCACAAACAACATATACATGTACACACACACTTAGCATGTTACTTGCCTATTTTTTCAGGTAAAGTATTTTGTATATAAGAATTTAGTTAAAAATGATAAATAACTTCCATTCACATATTTTGTCAATGGCAAATTTAATAAACACTTTCTTAAAAGGTAATATGCAACATAGGCTAAATGAGTCCCCCTCTAAAACATACAAATAAGCAAATGAATGAATAGTTATTCATAAGGATTATGGGTTTATAATTTTGTTTTATTGCATTTGTTGTTAAGTCTTTATGTGTGGTTTAGATATTAGGTAATAATAATCTCGGAAAAAAATAGGATATGTTCCTTCCATTTCTATTTTGTGTTATAATATGAACAGTATTGGCATTAATTATTTTTGATTGTCAGGTAATGAGCATATTTTCATTGAGAAACTGTTAATTACTGCTTCTCTTTATCTAGAGATTGCAGTTATACTTAAAATTTTAATTTGATCTTGATTTAATTTAGTAAGTCATACATATTAAGAAATTTGTTCATTTCTTGGAGATTTTTTCTTTTTTTCTTTTATTATTATTATTATTATTATTATTATTATTAAAATTTTCCCCCTCCTCCCCTCCTCCTATTTCTCTCCCCCTCCCCCTCCCTCTCAAGTCCAAAGAGCAGTCAGGGTTCCCTGCCCTGTGGGAAGTCCAAGGTCCTCCCCCATCCATCCAGGTCTAGGAAGGTGAGCATACAAACAGACTAGGCTCCCACAAAGCCAATACATGTAGTAAGAACAAAACCCAGTGCCATTGTCCTTGGCTTCTCAGTCAGCCCTCATTGTCCTACACATTCAGAGAGTCCAGTTTGATCCATCAGTCCCAGTTCAGTTGGTCTTGGTGAGCTCCCATTAGATCAGCACCACCATCTCAGTGGGTGGGTGCATCCTTCGTGGTCCTGACTTCCTTGCTTCTTTGAGATTTGTACCACCTCTCCTTGCCTCTTAGTTAAATCAGCTAAATGTTTCTTAGCTTACCGACTATTTTCCCAAGAGTCAGATCTTAAGTTTTTGTTTTGTTGTTTTTTCTGTTTCCTTTATTTTAGACCTGTTTAGGTATGCCCTGCTTTCATTTTCATTTAATTTATAAAGTTTTTAATTTTCTTCTTGTCTTCTGTTTTGATCCATTGTTCATTCAGTAGTGAGTTGTTGAGTTTTCATGGGTGTTTTATTTTGTATTGTTTATATTGTAATTGATAACCTACTTTAACCCATAACAGTCAGGTAGAATTCAATGTGTAAAATTCCTAATGAAATACTTGTGAACTGAATCCAAAACAGCTCAGAAATATAATCCACCATGATTAAATTGGCATTATCCCAGAAAAACAAATATAGTTCAACATATGTAAATCAATAAATGTGATCCACTCTATAAGCAAACTTAAAGACACAAACAACATTGTCATCTCAATAGATGCAGAAACAGGGACACTAGGTATATGAGGGATACCACAACATAATAAAGGCAGTTTGCAACAATTCCATAGCCAATACCAACTTACATATAGAGAAACTCAACATATTTCCACTAAAATTAGTAACAAGACCAGGTTGTCCACTATCCTCACACCTATTCAATATAGCACTGAAGTCTTAGCTACAATAATGAGACAACTGATGGAAATAAAGAGGATACATATTGCAAAGGAAGATGTAAAACCTTTATTTAAGATGATATGATAGTTGAGTTGCCTGTAAGACATAGTGGGGCAAGAGTGGAACAAATCTGGTGTGAATAAGCACATTAAACTTAGAGTTATACCTTTCTGCAATTGGTTCCTGTTTCTAAAGGGAAAACATATTTTCTCCTAGGAGTCTCAGGGCACATTAACCTCAATTCAGAGGAAGCCATATGCATAGGAGTAGTTGTCAAACACAAAAAGAAACAAAGTAGTGCTTTCACAGATGGTTTATCTCATATTTCTTGGGATATTTTTGAATTATTGATCTTTTGTTTCAATATTTTAGGGTTATTGTGTGTGTGTGTGTATTTGTGTATTTTGTTTGTTCATACACAAATTAATAACGGGAGTGAAATTGGGTAAGGGGAATGTATGGAGGATCTAGGAAGAGTTAGAAGAGGGGAAAATATGAACAATGTATTCCATGAAAATATTTTTCAATGAAAAATAAATAAATAAATAGGGATACAACTATTAAACTTTTATGGGTAATGCTCTTAAAATTTTGCTTATTTTATAATTATATAAGTTCCTGCTACCTGTTATCTACCTTCTACTTTATGCTTACTCTTTTCGCCTTTTCAGTTGTCCCTCAAGAAGAATTCTGTGAAATAAAATTAGTCACAAAATTAAGGAGAAAAATATGGATAAAACTCTTTGATCTCCCACTCACCATTTTAAGATGTGTTGTAAATCAGAAGATGTTGCTACATATAAACTGTCTGTAGCTAAACATAGAACATCACTAATTCTCAGCACTTTACTTATGAGTCGCTATATTTTATCCACTGGTACGACAAAAAATATATTCTCTGATTAGGGTTAAATGTAGTAAAGGCCTATTACTACTAATATAAGCTAATATTAGGAATTTAGATCTTAACCACCAATAGGTAACCTTATAAATCCTATGATCTCCCTATTTGGGGCTTCTGTTCAGGTTTACAGAAGCAGACATAAAGTTATTTCCATGAATCATGTTTCAAATATTAGCATAATGTGCTTGATTGACCTCTTAAAAATCTGTGGCATGGATAGGCACAACTATCCTGATGAGTTAGTACATTGGCAAGTAGAATCTAGTACTAAGAACATTGACGTCTTCTTCCCCACAAGTGCTAACACAGAATATTCTAGAAGTGTAAAAGCTAATCCACAAGCAGTTTACTGCTCAGTTGGTTTGTTGTGGATATTATTAACACTAACAAACAGAAGAGGTCATTCACTTCAGAAGAATAAAGATAGGAAGATTCTGACATAATTCTGGAAGAAAGTAGTAGGGAAGTAGATAAGATCAAAATATGTGATATATATATATATATATATATGTACATATATATATATGAAAATTTCAAAGAGCTAATAAAATTATTTTAGAACACTAAAAATATCAAAAGAAATATAAATACTCTTTCACATATGCTTGATGAAGTACTGGTATAACATTTGTGGGAGTGAATGACCACTCTCTATTGGATTTAAAACACATTCCATGAGATAGAACCTATGTCTGATAGTGCTAAAAAGGCCATAGCCTGAGATGAGCTAAGTTACACAACTAGGGGAAAACAAAATACTATTATTTTGCCTAAGGAATGTAACAATTATTTTATGACATTTTTCTATTCTCATAGAACTGTCTTGCTTGGCCATCACTAGAGGAGCTTCTTCTTGTAGTAGGTGGAGACTAACAGAGATCCACAAATGCATAGTGTGTAGAGAGTGAGAGACTTTGGAGTACTCAGTCCCAAAGGGGATGACTTCATCAAATGCCTCCCTGCAATACTCAAGGTTTTATGTGGATAAGGAGGTGAAAAGACTATAAGAGTCAGAGGCGGTAGACATCTTCAGACACATGACTGATCTAGGTACGAACTCAGAGACTGTAGCAATTTACATATGGCCTACAATGAGACTGGAAGTGGACATAAGACTATATTGCTAACACAGAAGCTATCTCCAATTAAAAACCCTTCAAAATAGAAAATTTAGTTTACTCTAAAGGAGTCTCACTGGTCATACAAGTGAAATATAATGGTAGGCTTCATGCCTAGAAGTACATGGCAGTCAATTCAAAGATATATTTTTTAGCATCTTTGTCTCTTAATGCTTTGTTTGGATGTTTTTAACTCTACATATTTGTTGCTCTTAAATTATGGTTTCAGATTTTGTGTTTTTGAGGTTTCTGTGTACACAAATGCTCATATGTATTTCCTGGGCTTTTTCTTGGACACTATTTTTCTGTTTGTTTATTTGTATTGTCCTCTGTTGGTCCTCTTTGGGCCAGTTTGTTTTCTAATGATAGAAAGAAAGAGTATGGCTTTGGGTTAGGTGGGAGGTAGGGACGATCACAGAGGAGTTGGAGAAAAGCAAATCATAATCAAAATATGTTATATGAAAAAAATCCCTTTTCAGTTGAATAGAAAGCATGACCTGAACTTGCAGAGATACTAAGCTCAATTTCCAGCATGCAGATTGGATGGTTCTAAACCACCTGAAATTCTAGCTTTAAGGGATGCAAAGCCTTTTTCCAACCTACATCAACACCTTTATACTTGTGCCATACTCCACACCACAAGCCACATTTTCTAAGTTATTAAAGGTTTTATTCTTCACATACACACACACACACACAAACAAATACACACTTATTTTACATTTGTCTTGATTCTAGTGTTATGTATCATGTGGATTAATTTCTCTAATCCATTCTAACATTTTCCATATCTTAAAATTATGTCCAAATAGTTAAAAATGGAAAATAGAGAAAAAATGAAAAACCAACAATTAAATTATTTATTAATGATGGCTCATGGAGGATTTCTGTAAAATATAAAGAACACATGAGCCGGGCAGTGATGGCGCACACCTTTAATCCCAGCACTCGGGAGGCAGAGGCAGGCGGATCTCTGTGCGTTCGAGACCAGCCTGGTCTACAGAGCTAGTTCCAGGACAGGCTCCAAAGCCACAGAGAAACCCTGTCTCGAAAAACCAAAAAAATAATAAAAAAAAGAACACATAACAAAGAAGCAGAAATGTTGTTTGATAACATAATATAATAAAAGTAATATGATAAGTTTTACAGTGTCTCTAAATATCCTCAGCATTATTAATTGGCACATACAAAGTTACAATGGATGAGCTGATCAAAATTTGAGAATGTTTATTAATTCCACACATTTCTTTATTGTAACACAAGGGGCTGCTTTGTTGGGGGTTTCTGTCCTCCTACCAGGTCCTATAGCCAGCAAGCCCCCCCAAAAAATCACACAGAGGTCTCCATAAGTTATAAACTGATTGTCCCATTAGCTCAGGCTTCATATTAGCTCTTATAATTTATATAGTCCATTTTTCTTATCTATGTTAGCCACATGGCTTGGTACCTTTTCTCAGTGGGGCAGGTCACATCCTGCTTCTTTGGTGGTCTGGTCAGGAGTGGGAGGAAGAAGCTACCCCCTTCCCAGAATTTTCCTGCTCTCCTTGTCCCACCTCTACTTCCTGTCTTGTTGACCTGCTTATACTCCCTGCCTGGCCAACCAGTGTTTATTTAAAACATGATTGACAGAATACAGACAATACTCCCGAACCACTTTATACTGAACTGCTGATGTAGATGCCCTTCTGTATTCTATGAATATCTTTTATGACCATTGGTTAATAAAGAAGCTGCTTTGGTCTATGGCAGAGCAGAATATAGGTAGACAGGAAAACTAAAATGAATGCCTGGAGAAAGAAGGTGCAGTTAGAAAGATACCATGCAGCCACCCATGAGCAAGGGGAAATAAATCACGAGCCTAGTTGTAAAATGTAAAACAATAGAAATTGGTTAATTTAATATGTAAGAGTTAATTAATAAGAAGCTTGAGCTAGTGGGCCAAACATTGTCGCAATTAAAATAGTTTCTGTGTGCTTATTTGTCCTGAACACCAAACCTGAGTCTCCATGCTATTTTACTAACAGGTGTTATTTTTCAAGAATTTAAAATAATTCAACTGTGTGTTATTTTAAGATACACATATATTCAGACACAAATTTCAAAATCCAAGTTAAAACAATTGAAATATATCTGTATTTTCAATTACTGCTCTTATTAAAATTTCTTTTCTAGTTTGGCTTCTCCATAATTATTTAAAATTCCGGCATCCTCTCCAAAGAAAATTTTCCATGGGGCTAAATTTTAATGCCCTGAAGTGTGCTGAAAAGTCTAGATTGATGATAACCTCTGTTTACTCCTTGGATTACTAAATGCTTGATGTATTGCTCCCCTTTAGTCTATACAAGGCTTTAATGCTGGCTGCAAAAACCTACCTGGGAGGTTGATGCAGATTCTAACATTATTTACAATTCTGCAAAGATATTCACCTCATCTTTGAGAGCAACTGAGCCTTTATATAAAACTATATAATGTGAAAACATTATAATTTTGCCTAGAAGTAATTCTTAATAATCTTCTCTTTTTCTTGCATTATGAATGGTCTATTTTGAGAAGTGGGGCGCTGATATGTAACCTCCAACATAAAATTCTAGTGTAACAGTGACCTCATACTCCCTGTGGAAATAAAGTTCAGATGTCAATTATCTGTTCTACTCATTGATTCTTTGTGTTTTAAGAAATAAATCTGACTGTCAGGTTTGTGATCCTAGTCCATGCTTACACTTTTGCATGCAGATATGAATAAATGACAAAAAGAATGTGCTTCAACATGTTTACTCTCTGAAGATGATTAAATGCATCAGCTTGCCGAATAATATTTGTACCAGCTCTCCTATGTTTAAGGATTCAGATAGAACAAAATATGTTAGAAACATGAAGACATGGGTGTTGTTGCCATATAATTTATATTCAGTAAACCATTTAATCATACATACGCAACTGAACTATTATATTTATAGGAAGAATCCTACTTGTGCATAAAGTTGCAATTGTGAAAATCACTCCATTGTGATACTAAGCATTAGAGTAGGATTATTTCTGCTCAGAAATTAAGCAATATATGGTGGCTTCAATAGTGTTTAATATACTTTGAATCCATTTCATCAAATTCAGAAGAGGTGGACAAAAACCACACTGGTTTTTCAGCAACTGTGTATTTTTTTTCATATTAGTAACTAGTCCTTCTGTACATTATTTTTATCCATTTGTTCATTGTTTAAATTTTTAGTTTTTCTACTTGTGTTTCAAATTTTTATGTGTTATATGGATGTTTTGAATAAATATGAGCATTTGTGCACATGTGGAAGTATCCATGTGAAGGGCTCGTGTTGATGCTCATAGTCCTCAACATTATTCATTGAAACAGGATCTCTAAATCAAATCTATAACTCAATGATGTGACTAGTCATGCTAGCCAGCTTGCAATGACAGTTATCTCCTCCTTCTAAGGCTATATTCTCCCACCTTATTTAGCTACAATTTATCTAACATGTATACATGTGCATGTATTTGCTATTATCCTTGTGTGTTCATGTGTCTATGTGTGTGTACACATGTGCGGGTGTGTGCTATAAAATATTTACATCTACTTTTCTACACAGAGTGGCTGCCTTGACTCAGACTCAGCCAGTAATTAGTTATCACAAATTGTTCAAATCATTTCCAATTATTATTTTAATGCTTTCTCTTTCAGCACATGGTAGAATAATGGGTCACATACAATAATAAATCAAGTGAGTGATTTCTCAGTTGAAGAATTTACTCAGTCTGCTCACTCATGCAATCACTTTGACTGACACCAAGTGTTGATAAGAGTGACAATTTGACGGTTGTGACCTAATCCATTAGTCTTCTCACCTGCAGGATTAGTTTGGACTCTCTGATAATCTCAGGGTCCATTTAAGGGAAAGACAGAGGTAGGAAACTGAAGGAACTATGAGTTTGACTATGTGTGACTTCTCAAAATTACCAAGTATGTTTAAAAATATTTGTTAATGCTTGATAGTTGTGAAGAGCCCTTCTTTTTATATTATGATATACTTGAACAATCTTATAGGACAATACAAAATCAGTGATATTACTTAGGTAAATTTTAAATAAATTATTCTATGCCTATATCTGAAAGCATAACGCATATTTATAAAGGGATGATAATTAACAGGTGTGTTGTCTCGCTATATACCACACACACACACACACACACACACACACACCATACTCTTACTTTTTACTTGAGAAAATCTGAAGAGAGTAGTCTATTTCTACACTACAGATCTGTAGTACATAGTTCGGAGTCTATTATTAGGAAAGAGGAATGAAACCTGGACCAAGAAAGCCACCTCAAGACAGAGATGGGAGCTGCTACAGACCAGTCATTAAGAACTGTGTGTTGTACTACAGTATAGTACATTTACCTGGCAGTGCTTGGCAGAGCTTGATTGAAATAACATACTTCATACAAAGAAACACGTTAGCTTAATCAGGCACAACTACCTTAATTCGACTAATAAATTCAGGACTTTACTAGACAGAGTCTCAAAGAAGTATATTAGTCATGTTCATCTAGTTTAGAAAACACAGAGTAACAACTGGGTTAATAAAACCTTGCTCTTATACTTTACTATACTATATGCAGAAGGAAATATTGAATGGGGTGATGGGAAATACATTTTAATGTCTATTTACATCTTTATACAGTATATGCTCAAGTCATCTTTGAGACCAATAAAATCAGACTCTCTTGAGCTAGGCCTTAGACAACAGTTTTTTTTTATTTTATTTTATTTATTTATTTATTTTTAATCTCTGCACTACGCTTGTGTACATCCCAAGGGAATCTCTGGTGGTTTAGAAGAGGAAAGTTGTGCCTTTGAATTTCTTTTCTCAAGCAAATAATTGCAGGAAACTACTTTCAGAAGGCTGCCTTTGAAGATGTGGCATGACTTTATGAGAATATTAAGATTCTTTCAGAAAGTCATTAAGTGGGAAGACTATCAAAATCAACAAGAAGGTATCATACATGAGTCAGAGCCAGTTACTGAAAGCTTTTCTCCCAGGACATAATCTCTTTGCCTTTGAGACTGACTCCTCACATCAGTAATGTGCTCACTGTGCCAACATTACTAAGTTTCTTAGGTCTCACAAGTCCTAAGTTAATCTCATGTATTTATAGACTCCTCTTTGACATGACATTTTCTCAGTTATTCTTTTCTTTGGTAAATTTTGAAGACTATTTTTTTAGGTAAATTGTAGAGTTAGCTAAATTTAAGAGTTTACCCAGTGGCTTTTTGGTCTTTTTCTTATGACCAGAAAAGGAATATGGTATTTTCAAGGAAGACTATAGATAAGGAAGCTTTGTTTGTTTGTTTTTCTGTGTCAGTGTGGTGTGTGTTTTTGCCTACATTTGTATGTGCAGGAGCATGAGATTTTGTGCATTTGCATATGGAGTTCAGAGGAAGCTATCAAAGTGTCATCCTCTACTGGTATCACTTCATTCCTATACTCCCTGAAGACATTTTTTACTGAACCTGAACCTCAACTTTTTGCAGCTAAACTGTCAGTCAACAATTTCGTGCTATCCCCCTGTCTCCATCTGTATACCTTCCCAGTAACACTGGTTAAAGGTTACAGGTATTGAATCATGCCTGGCTTTTTATATATGTGATGATGAATCTTAACTCAGGTCTCCATGTATGTACAATAAACACCCTAAGTACTGACCTTCTCTGTACTACCTGAAATGACACTTTTATCCCATTATAGCAGTTTTTAGTGTGGGATTATGTACCTGACCGCACATGAACACAATTTAACACTGTCAATATTGACCCTGAACAACAGGCTGAGGTAGTTACTAAAACAATCCTCCTCTTTTTTTCTCAAGTGATTACTGAAAGGTCTAGATAAGACATCTGACTTCTCCTGAAATACAACCTTTGTCTTTACTGTTTTTAATTTGAATAGCAAGTTATCAAGGTTATTTTTTCCATATGTGTGCATTCATGTGTTTTTTTCTTTTTTATATTTAGTGATTTCAGAAGGTATAATTTTACACTGTTATTTACTGGAAGAATCCTTATCATTATTACTCAATTATTTCTCTTTGAAGACTTAAAGATGTTATTTACTTATATTATGTGTTATGCTTTCATGAGTCTGTGAGTGTACCCACATAAGTTATTTCATCCTCTGGAGCTAAAGTTACAGATATTTGTGAAACACCTGATATGGGTCCTCAGAATCAAACTTTGATCCTCTGAAAGAATAGCAAATACTCTTAATCACTGAACCATCTATCTAGCTTACTCAAATATCTTATATTCTGTGGTTTTTCTTCCTCATATTTCAATTATGTTTAGATATTCCAATTGAGATTGGATAAACTAACACAAATAAATTATAAAATTATCCATGTCTCCTAAAGACAGCAGTTGGAAATTTCTTTTAGTCCAGCAGAGAAACTCCTATATACATATAAAACTGTGTCATCAAGATCCTCTGTGGTAAAGATGCTTGCTGTCTAGCTTGTTAATCTGAGTTTAATCCCCGTCATCCTTCTGGTAGAGGTGCCTATGCCTCTAACCTCCACATATGCACCATAAAATGTGAATAAACACACAATCATGCACATACTAAACAAACCAATGTAAAAAATTGTGTTTTTTTACTATATGCACAAGTATCAAGAAATATAACAAAATGTTAAACTTAAACCTTTAAATAAGTCCAGCAACACTCACAAGGCC
Organism: Microtus californicus; assembly: GCA_028537955.1. Taxonomy (NCBI): domain Eukaryota; kingdom Metazoa; phylum Chordata; class Mammalia; order Rodentia; family Cricetidae; genus Microtus; species Microtus californicus. Next base: position 123,606,649 of record JAQJZF010000001.1, read on the forward strand.
AAGTGAGTAAATTACGTTATACTCATTTGAAGATTGCCTTGGAGTAATAAAATAAATGACATACAGCAATTACAAATTATATAGATGTTAAGAGTTATTTGGAATGATGTGCTGTGTACTATTGGATAATTGCACTTGTACAGTTTAAAATGAGTCTAAATCATTTGTCAACTTAGAAATAAGACAACTGATTACTTTATAGGTAAGAAAAGACTCAGAAACTCTGAAGAATCCCAACACTGAGGAACACATGTATATTACTGATACAAGGATACAATCATTTTCCTCTAAGTTTACTTATGGAGATTATTAAATAACTTTTAATGTGATTAATTCCCTTTGTCTGGAGTTCAAGAGATTATTGGTATTTTCTTGAAGTGATTAATGAACATGAGAACAGTCTGTCACGGTAATCATGATTGCCCTTTCTGCATCATTATCAACATCTGGGACAACCTTAATTCTAAAACCATTTTTAGTTTCTCTAATCATGCTACTTTAATTTCTTTTCTCCTTATAATTTTTAATGTTCTAATATCCATTTGAAAATCTTTTCTTTTACTATAAACAGTGTCTTCTGGTGTCAGCCAAGGAATTACAAACATCAGTCATGAATTCTCTAGGCATATAATTAAGTTGTTCTATATCACTTTAAACATGAGTATTTCTGTACTTGAGCCAATGCCTATAATAGTTATCTAGCATATAATTTAAATAAGTTTTAAATTTAATGTATTTTCTTTAAAAATTCTTTTTCTGGCAGACCACACCAGTGAGAAAAACAAGAGAGTTATCTACCTGTCAGATAAGCAAAACAACTCCCCCAATTTTGTTTCTCCAAGACCAATTCCACAGCCCTTACTCTCCTACATCAACATCTGCACTGTTCCTGGACCTTGCCCACACCCAGGCAGACTCCCTGTGCTCAGTTGAAGGCAATAACAATCCTTCTTGCCAATTCCAGTGGACTTTACCTGCTCAGCAGCAGGCCTTATCAATCAGAACAGAGAACCCCTGTGACAACAAAGCCCAAGTTAACCACCAGAAGACCAGCTGCAAACTTGTTCAGAGACTCCCTACATCATTTGAGCCCAACCAGCTACCAAAAATCCAGGCCACATAGACTAGAATACTAAAAATGCAAGAGAAACCATGCAACGAAGAAAATCTAGAAATGAGGACCTAGACCTAATCATCCCAAATCCAGATACTCAAATGCCAGTGTAAAAATAGAATCAACAGGAGCTAGTGCAATGGGGCAGCACCAGAGCCCAGCTATTCTACAACAGCAAGACTTGAATATTTCTGTAAAGCCAAAAACACAGCAAAATTGCCTCAAAACAACTTTACAAAGATGATAGAGGTCCATTAGAAGAAATTAAAAACTATTTAAAAAACTGAGGAAAAGACAATCAAAAATTTGGAGGAAGAATGCCAAGCAAGTCAAAAAAAATAAAACAAAACAAATAGATGAAGGAAACTGTTCAAGAACTGAAAATTTAAACAGAATAAAGAAAACAAACTGAGGGAACTTTGGAAATGGAAAATCTGGATAAGTGAACAGAAACTACAGATACAAGCATCACTGACTCTTTTACTGACATTTGGGACCTTACTCTTCATACTTGTTTGTAGTATTATAAGGAAAAAAAATATCTTATTCTTCTGGTAGTCAAAGTGTAGCACTCAATGGGTAAAGATGGATACAATGGAAGGCTGAAAACCTGAGTTCATTCCTCAGGACCTATGAGAGTTCTGAGACAGTGACGCACATTTATCATGACAGTACTTGTACAGTGAGGTGAAGAATGGAGGATGAACTGGGAGTTTATAGGCCAACTATCCTGAATCACGTGCTGCAGCAGCACAAACACTAGCAAGGTGGAAAGAGAGCTCTGACTCCTCAAAGTTGTTCTCTAACCTCTACACAAACCAAAGTAAACTCTATGTCAAATCCAACTTGGTGTTTAGTGAGCTACTAGGATTACTCAATGGAAATAGTTGCTATGTTGTGTCATGGAGGTAATAGCAAGACAGAAGCCTACAGATATTTCATACAGATGATTTCATTATTTGTATTAAATATAATATCAAACTATAGGTAGATTATCCTACAGATATAGAAAGGGCAATTCTATACTTTAAATATCAAATATTACTAATATTGTTATTTCTGAGGAATGTAGGTCAATTTTTTTAATACAACATCAATATTCTGTTTTTTAATTGGTTAATTTATACCACTCCAAAGTCAAACTTAAGGAAACTGTTAGTATTTAGCAGAATTCCTCAGATGTATTAATGTATACTCATTTCCTCTTAGTACATTTATATTGTATTAGGTATTGGAAATAGTTTGGAAATGATGTATAGTACTCATTTTACTTGCATTTATATTGTATTCAGTATTGCAAATACTTTGGAAATAAGGTATGCTGCTCTGCTATATGTGTGTGGGGGGGAGGGTTGTCAGTTGAAACTTATAGAGTTCAAAAGAAGCTTCAGGACCCTGAAACTGTAGTTGCACGTGGCTATATGTTGCCTGATATGGGTTCTAGGAACCAAACTCAGGTCCTTTGCTGGAACGATATATACTCTAAGTGACCTTGCCAGCACTTAGTTAAAGATTTGTAAAAAATGGCCTTTAATCTAACTCAAAGTTTTGTGGTAATGAGACACAATTGTTCCTGGCAACACCACTCTATTCCCGAGAAAATGTTTACAGCTCTTTAAAGAAGTTAAAAGGTTAGCCGGGCAGTGGTGGCGCATGCCTTTAATCCCAGCACTCAGGAGGCAGAGGCAGGCGGATCTCTGTGAGTTCGAGACCAGTCTGGTCTACAGAGCTAGTTCCAGGACAGGCTCCAAAGCCACAGAGAAACCCTGTCTCGAAAAACCAAAAAAAAAAAAAAAAAAAAAAAGAAGTTAAAGATTATCTATTTATACTGAGTATAATCTCTATATATCTAAAGAACCTGATTAGTCTAATTATAAATGACAAACTTAGATGACTATTAATCTATATAATTTTCAATATCTATCTAACTTAAAGACTAAGCGCAGCTGGCAGCCCAAGCGGGGGAAGGAGAGGTCCTAACACCAAACGTTGGGCGCCAACTGAAGGCGTAAGTCACAAACACTGCCACACCAGTTTGAAATTATGATTAATAGGGTGATATTTATTTAAAAGGGGAAAAACTTACAGATCACTGTCACAGGCAACAGCTCTCTACGCAACCAGGAAGGGAGTCTAGTCGCCAGCGGAGCAAAAAGTAAAGAGAGAGAGAGCAGAGAGGGAAGTGACCACTTTTTTAAATGGAGAGAGACCACGCCCCAATGGGCTGGTATCTCAGCGGCTATACACTGGAGGAGTGGGAGGACCTCCCACAACACATAAGAGCTAGCTAGAAATATGCTTGAGCCATTGAACAAACAGTGTTGTAATTCACACAGTTTTTGTGCGAGTATTTGGGTCCTGGTATATGGGAAATGAAAAAGCCATGTCCACTTAGAAGAGTGTAATATTACCAGACCTGTGATCTGTAAGGGTTCCTTTTCATTATCTATCATGGGCTACATCTACCAATTTTATCCCTGAAAGTAACAGATGGAATTCCTAACTTTCAAAGTTTGAAATGGCCAATGAATATTGAGGAATCTGAACTCAGAAGCCTGCCAATATACAGGGCTTGTCTCCTTATCCTCTCCATGTAGTACAAATTCTAATTGATCGTAGCAATAAAATCTCCAAGTCAGACATAGGGGTAAATGCAATAGATCAGAGAAGAAGAGCAGCCAGCCACTAGTTTTTACCTCTACAAAATTCTCAGACCAAATGGACTATCGACTATCCTGTTCCTAGGAATCCTCAGACTTAACGCCTTGAGCTCTCGTCTCCTTCCACTTTATATTCCTCTCTCCACCCAGCTATATCCCTTCCTGCCTTTACCTCCCTAGTGTTGGAATTAAAGATATGTGATTCCAAAATACTGTGATTAAAAGTGTGAACCACCACCCCCTGGTGCTGTTTCTCTTTTAGACTGTGTCAGTCTCAGCTAGTCCAGAGTGGCCTTGAACTCAGAGACCCATCTGCCTCTGCCTCCTGAGTGCTGGTATTTAATCCTGGCCTCTATGCTAACTGTGACTAACTATGGCTAAGTAGTGGCTAGCTCCACACTCTGATTTCCAGACAATCTTCATTTGTTAAATCACAAGCTTTATTTGTTAAATCACAAACAAAATATCACCACATTTGTAATTACGGCATCTATGTAGCATTCCAAATGGTACTAATATGACTCCCAGGAGGGTTTTCATTACAAGTGACCAAATGATGCTTTATATGTCAAACAAACCTACTTCCACATTTCATCAAGGATCTAGCAAAGCAAGTCAGGTATCCACTTTACAAAAACATGAAGGAATCTAGTGAAATTACATGGCTAGGTCTTGTCTTCTCTTTCTCATCTTAATTTATAAAGATGGGCTAATATTTGCCCAGGCTCCTATTGAGTATACACTTTATTTTGGGCTCATTTTCTATCCCAGATGACAATAATAACAAATCTTTCACATCTGCAAGCATCAGCGATTGCCTGAGTAGATAGAGGATTGAATCAAGTTCTATTTCTAAATTGTAGAGAGCTTTGTGAGGGTCACTTAACTTCAGAGAAAAGAATTGAATGCACTAAACTGGGCTAGGTGAAAGGTGGTATGGAACAGTGTCTTTTCTACTGAAAATCTTGATTTCCATTTTAGAGAAAATAACATAATTTTAACTGTTGATTAAAATCTATTGCAAAGTTTTGCATTTTTTATGTTAGCGTCTTTTCAAATAGTATCATTATAACTTGAGAAATTCTTTCAAAGTGACACAGTATGAAGTAGGATTCTACAGAATAGGTGTCATGGTTGCTTTGTCCTTACTACGAGAGGCTTCCAATGACTCTTCCTTTTTTTTTTCTGAAAAACCCATTTTCTTTGATTGATTTTGGTGTCACAAAATATTCTCTGGATTCAAGAAACAGAGTTCAACATGTGCTATCAAGAAAATTAGGACTACAGAAGTTATCTTCATGTTCCTTCCTTTCCTCCTTAATGCCTTCTTTTCTCCTCTTATCTATCACCTGCCTCCCAAAAGCTCAAGTTTTTGTTTTCTTTAAAGGCTGCCCTTTAAAGAAAATTTCAGCTAATTACAGATGTAAAATTGTCACCAATATTTTTGGTATAAATTTGCTGGAAGTATTGAGGCTTCTAGTAGGGTAAGCCACATGCTATACCTCATCTGCAGCCTGCTGCCTGCTAGGTGGCTCCTGAACAAGGAAGAAATATTTGTATGTTTTTGTATTTTATCTAAATGACATGTTATCCACTCATGGAGATACTTACCATACTCATTTTAAGCAGGTACTAACTTCTTGAAACATATCTCATTTACCCTTATTAGATTCAATTTTCTTTACATTTTATTTATTTATTTTATTTTTATTTATTTTTATTATTTATTTTTTTTGGATTTTAGAGACAGGGTTTCTCCGTAGCTTTTGGTTCTTATCCTGGAACTAGCTCTTGTAGACCAGGCTGGCCTCGAACTCAAAGAGATCCTCCTGCCTCTCCCTTCCGAGTGCTGAGATTAAAGGCGTGCGATGCCACCGCCCGGCTTACATTTTTAACTAAGATATAATTGCATTATTTTATACCTTTCTTTTCTTCTCACCTCATCACAAAATTTATTTAAAATTAATTTGGCTGGGATGTAGTGGTGTACTCATTTAATCCCAGTACTGGGAGGCAGAGGCAGATGGATCACTGTGAGATGGTCACCCAGGTCTATAAGATCTAGTTCCAGAGCAGCTAGGACTGTTACACAAAGAAACCCTGTCTCAAACAAACAAAAAAATGAGTTTGTTAATGTGTTTCAACTGTAATTACAAACAGTTACCCAATAACAGACTTTTTTTTTGTCTTCTTGGCCCTCTAAAGTCTAAATATGTCCACCTAGTCTGGGCAAAAGTAGTTGACTTTTGATTTATAGGCCACAACCTGCTTATAAATATATTTGTCTTTAATCATTATAATTTTGAGTAATTTATCTTAAGAAGGTTATATTTCTCTAGCTGAAATAATAAAATGTTCTTTGGGGGGCAGTGGGAAAGCCGAGTCAGTAACATGTCTATCACATAAGCAAGAATCTATAGGTACTCAGAACCCATATTAGAAATTGTGTTTAGTGGCATGATGACATTGTAGTGGACATTTGTAATCCTTTGTTAAATGGGCAGGTATGAATGAATCTATGTCACTCACTAGCCTTCTTGCTTAGTTGAATTACGGAGAAACTATTAACGAAACAAATGCACATATATATATGTGTGTGTGTGTGTGTGTGTGTGTGTGTATATATATATATATATACGTATATATAAAATGTATGTTTGTTAATAGTTATCTATAACTATTCTCATATATATAGTTACCTATAACTAGTCTCATAGTTTTATATATATATATATAAAACTGTTGTTATGTATAAAACAATATTATATAACAAATATATAATGCCTGAGCACAGGCAGTTGATTTCTGAACTTTGTAGCAATCACAAGAATGCCTTTATAGCAATACATGCGCCCATGCTCTCACACAAAAGCCCTTAACTACTTTTTTCCTAAGAAAAAATTCTGAAGAAAAGGTTCATTTATTTATCAAAATATTTCTTTGTGAAGAGTAATTAGATTCAGAATTTGGTTTAAAGCTTAAGTATCTTTGGCTTCTGTCACCTTGGTCCTTGGGACTGCATTTAGGGGAAGGATATGCCTATTTCTTGCTTCATTCATTTATTTGCTTATGTTTTGGAATTTGCTTTTCATTCTTTTGCATCACTGCATCTTCATCTTTCTTCTGCAGGTCTATGAGTAACTGAGAACAACTGACTATGGGATACCTAGCTCTAGTTTATTGATTTACAACCTAACCCTGAACCCATAAGGCTCAGGGGTCATCAAGTAAGAGGGGTTCAGAAGATTGTTAGAGGCAGAGGACTAGAAAGTCTTCTGCAACATTGTGTCTTTCAGATGTGGCAGGAAAGCTACACACATGAAAACTCAACATCATGGTTGCTGAAACAAGTCCTGAATAATGACAACACTGTTGATATGCTAGTGCACATAGGGGAAATTACATGAAGAATCGAGTCTAAAAAGCAGTAAGGGGTGCACCCACACACTGAGACAATGGGGATGTTCTATTGGGAACTCACCAAGGCCAGCTGGCCTGGGTCTGAAAAAGCCTGGGATAAAACTGGACTCGCTGAACATAGCAGACAATGAGGACTACTGAGAACCCAAGAACAATGGCAATGGGTTTCTGATCCTACTGCACGTACTGGCTTTGTAGGAGCCTAGGCAGTTTGGATGCTGACTTTACTAGACCTGAATGGAGGTGGGGGTTCCTTGGACTTCCCACAGGGCAGGGAACCCTGATTGCTCTATGGGCTGAGGAGGGGGGACTTGATTGGGGAAGGGGGAGGGAAATGGGAGGCGGTGGCGGGGAAGAGACAGAAATCTTTAATAAATAAATTTAAAAAAGAATACCCAAAATAAATAAACAAATAGAATTAAAAAAAGATGGGAAGAATTAAGCTTTCCAGATATTAATATGTACCCTTAATAGTTACCTAGTTCCAAATGATCATCCCTGAAAATTATATATTTTATCAAGACTAAAGAGACTCAGGAAGTTGCAATTATATATTTACTCATAATCATATACCACCATAATGATTGAATAATAAGAGTTTTTTAACTTTTAAACTATAGGTGTAATACAGAAAGAATTGAGCAAGTAGAGATGATGTTGGAATCATATTTTAACTAAATAAAAATAAATATTAACAGAAAAATAAAAAAGTGAAGAAAATATTACAAGTTACTGACCTTCAAGTTGATTTTCTCAGATATGTCTTTTACAATAAGCTGAGTCTTATTTCTAATGAATCAGAGTATAATTGTGGATCTATTGGTAATAGTCATAAGCCACCTTGCCTCAGTCTCTGCTTATCTGGTCTCTTCCTTCAAAGGAATCTCTCAGACTTTAAATATTTTTGAAACTCCGACTCTTTCCAAATCCCCTTCATGTGACAAATGATGACCTGCTTCCACGGACAGATAACGTAGGTTCTCTAAAAAAGCTTACAACTAAAGGAGCAGGAGAACCAGCCTTATATAGATGAGTCTCTTTTCCAAATGTTTCTGATTTATTTACATTTTAGTATCATATTGCATCTCCATCTACACCATGAAAACATTCTGTTTGTCTTGTAAAGACTGGTTTCACTACAGTTGGTGTAAAGAAAAGTCAATGTCCCTAGGAGGAAGGATATTTACTACATACTCTTTCTACTGTGGCTGGACAGAAGCCTTATCATTAATGCATGCCATGCTTTTGCAGTGGATCTGAGATAAGTCCGAGCACCCAATTAATATGAATCTCAACTGCATGAAATTCCATCTCCAGAGGAATATGACACCGTTCTTGTGATCACACACACATATAATAAATCTTTTGAAACTGTCCATGCCATAGGACCTCTCTCTACCCAAGCTCCCTCTTTAGGTACGTCAGGTTTTGGAGGAGGGGACTGTAATGTCACTGAGGATATTTTATGCTAAGTGCTTTCCAAGGTGTGTATGTATATGTATATATATATATATGTATATATATATATAATGGGATATTCAACAAGTGTGCAATATTCACTTATTTCAGCATTAATGAAATTGTGCTGCATTACTTTTGTTTCATGACAGCTTATACTGTGAAGGGAATGCTGGTGTAAAAAAGGTATAAATAAATGTAGTGTAGGAGGTCCTTTTGTCTTGTGTTGCATTCATTGGTTAATAAGGAAACAGCTTTGGGCCTGTTGATAGAGCAGAACTTAAGTAGGTGGGGAAGACAGAACTGAATTCTGGGAGGAAGAAAGCAGAGAGAGAGAGACACCATAGAGTGCTGCCAGAGACAGACACTGTGAATTTTAGCTGGTTAGCCACCTCCACATGGCAATACACAGATTAATAGCAATAGGTTAAATTAATACGTAAGAGTTAGCCAATAAGAAGTTAGAGTTAATGGGCCAAACCATGATTAATGAATACAATTTCTGTATGGTTATTTCATGTCTAAGCTAGTTGAGCAGCTGGGACCAACAGGCACCCCACCCCTGCAACACAATTGAACTATAGTATTAATGGTAGAGCTGGACACTCCTAGCCATGCCCTGAGGTGGCTTCAGTGAGAATGACATTTCACCTCATCTCCATCAAAAACATCCAAAAAGCAATTCATACTGTGTTTCGTACTGATATAACTCTTCCCTTTTGTAGATATATCTTTAAGGAAAAGAAAATCTGTTAAAAGAAATCTAAATGCAAATTTGTATTTATGGATACCTCATGAGTGAGGTTGTTAGATTTAAAAGAAAAAGAAGAAACAAATAGACATCAGACTAAACTTGAATTGGTATTTAGATCAAAAATTAACTTCAAGAATATTAAGTAGAGTCCATGTGGTATTCCAAACACAATGAATAAAAGTGATAAAATTATTTATATAAAAGTAAAACATTATTAGGCATTCTACATTTTGATTTGCCAAGCCTGACAGTGCTATTTACATATTTATTAAGCCAAATATCCATCTCCTCTTTTTGACACTCAGACGAAAAACAACTTGCCTCCCATTCTGTTAAAGTGAACCTAGGGAGAATACTCATCTCCTGGTTCAACTGAAGTGCAATGCCTTTTTATAAATTGGAGGCATAAGTAGAACCAATTAAGACAGCTCTTGCCAGTCTTGTGTAATTACATGTGGGATTTGGGAGCAGATAGGAAGTTATAGGGGGATTCTGAATGCTGTAATGAAATGACCTCATAAAATAGAATGGCTTAAGTCATAAAGAAATGACATGCCATGCTAATTGTTAAATTGGTAGGTATACTCACTCTGAGGGATCCTGTATGGGCTAAAACGGTTTTACTGATAGTTTTAACTTGGTCTCCACTGAATACAGAATAGCTCAATTATTAGACATAATCACTTTGATGGGCCTCTGTGGTAGGTCTCATGATGTCTACAATAGAGTAAACTCTAGAATATGGGTCAATTTCCATTTTGTTCTAGACTCTGTCATACATACACTGAGTGGATTAACTTGTGCCCCTGGTTCTGATTTTCTTTAGTACGATGTATGTGCATACAGCAAATATTACTTTTACTGAATTTATGTAAGGACTGCCAAACCTAACATGCCAATCACATATTATCTGATCCTTTGTTTGAAGAAAAAGGTTTTAGTGAAAAGGAAAAACACTATTGGCAGAGGCCACTTGTTTGTTTCCCAGCCACCAAGACACAATAATATATAAAATAAAGAACAGAAAGTGGTTCAAGGACTTCAAAAGTATTTTTCAGGCTGAAATAATAAAACCTCTTACCCAGAACATGAAGGTGCTAACAGATATATGAAACTTTCCTCACATCTCAGATGCTTCTCTGAGTATCAAGCTACCTGCTACAATATTCCAATAGTAGATAACAAATTCTCTGCAGAAGAACATCATATGAGTAAAAATCAGGAGCTTTTTCCTCCTCATATTGTTGGGTCACCAGATTGACTAGCATATTTGGTCATATCATCACTACCACAAATACACCCTTAAATTCCTAGTTTGATTTTTCTGGCACATCCTCCATTAGACAATGTGCTTTGGTGAGTATATTTCCTGTATTTCAAGATTTTTAGTCCACATTGTAAATGGAAGGAATGTATCACATTGGTGGATATGTTAAGTGGAAAAGTAGGTTTTCCAGTTAACATGGGATGAGGTGTTCACAATTATGCTGCTTCCTTCAAGTATACAGTTTTCCATTAACTCATTTTTTTAATTTATTAGATTTTTTATTATTAAATTTTTTAATTAAAATTTCCGCCTCCTCCCTGCCTCCCTTTACCCTCCCCCCCCCACTCCCAATGTCCCAATCCTCTCCCCACTCTCTTTCCAGTCCAAAGAGCAGTCAGGGTTCCCTGCCCTGTGGAAAGTCCAAGGTTTTCCTCCATCCAGGTCTAGGAAGGTGAGCATCCAAACCATGCAGTAGGGTAAAAACTCAGTGCCATTGTCCTTGGCTTCTCAACAGCCCTCATTGTCCACCATATTCAATGAGTCTGTTTTATCCCATGCATTTTCAGTCTCAGTCCAGCTGGCCTTGGTGATCTCCTAATAGATCAGCCCCACCGTCTCAGTGGGTGTATGCACCTCTCGCAGTCCTGACTTCCTTGCTCATGTTCTCCCTCCTTCTGTTCCTCATTTGGACCTTGGGAGCTCAGTCCATTGCTCCAATGTGGGTCTCTGTCTCTATCTCCATCTATTGCCAGATGAAGGTTCTATGGTGATATGCAAGATATTCGTTAGTATGGCGATTGGATCGGGCCATTTCAGGCTCTCTCTCCTCAGCTGCCCAAGGACCTAGTTGGGTACATCACTCTGAACCCCTGGGAACCCCTCTATAGTCAAGGCTCTTGCCAACCCTAAAATGGATCCCTTAATTAAGATATACACTTCCCTTTTTAACGAAATGCATATCGACCTTTCTAGTCCTGCACTCGACTATCTTCATATATAAGTATCTAAGTATGTTATTGTGGAAATGCAGCTCCAAATATCAGAAGATGGAGTAACAGTGTGAATGCCAGGTGTTACCATTGTGGTTTCTATACACATTGTAGACATTCACTGAAGGACTCTGTAGCTTCTTAACAATGTCTTGTATTTAAGTTTAGGCAAATTCTAAGTCAACTTTTGCAAAGTTTATAAAATCAATGAGTAGTTAGTAATTTTTTTTATCCTAATGGATATTTTAGTCTGTTGTTAATCACATAAACTCTTAACAACTTGAATGCTCTTATCAACACAACCTGTACTATAGCAAATTCCAAAAGTAGTTGAGATATAAAATCCAATAAAGAAATTGAGAAATTGAAAGCAATTTCTGATTTAAGTGTTTTGAGGGTGGGGAAGTACACAAAACCACACCTTTTTCTTCATTTCTCTCCTTCCTAAATGTTTACATAAGGGAAAATTATTCAGTTAGATTTTTGTTGTTTCGTTTTAAGAAAGAATCTAACAGTGTTCACTAGGCTGGCCTTGATCCTGCTATACATGGCAGGAGGATCTCAACATTTACTGGGGATATTCTGTATGTCTACTATATATAAATAAACTCTTTAAGGTCATTCCCATGTTAGTCATCACAAGGTTACTACAAAATTTTAATATGTCTTCCATTCAGCCTTTCTTATACTGGTATACAGGTTGACATGCTGGTATACTGATCTGAATGATTTTCTGGACACAGTATGAGCATTGAGGAGTAAGGGAAAGTTCCCAAATTGGAAATTCACTTGAGTATTATGCTCATTGATATACTCAACTCTCCTTTAAAGTCAATTTTCCCCTTTTTATGCTGGTGAAAAATCCCTTTTTATTTTCAATCTGCTACAACTGTCTCATCTCAAAACCCAACATCCATTGAGTGCATAGTGTTTGAGGTTTAACTGTCCTGCCTTTAAAAGGTGACTTTGATAAGTGACTCTGAATCTGGGAGGATTAGTTTAATATTTGATCTTTAGAAGTATTTCTGTTTTAAAGATCACAGAGAAAAATTCTAAAGGATGAAAAGATACTAGAATCTCAGGTGCAGATGTTCAATGTATGGAGACAAGGGAATACCTTTCAGACACAAGACATTCCTATGTACTAAGGAAGGAATTTTTTATCAAAGATTTTTTAAAATTCTGCTTAAGTTAATTTATAGGATTCAATTCTGCATTTTTATTAATTTTTATATGTTCTTGCCTTAATTAATAAAAATTTATGTTAATGGACCTCTCCACAAAATGCAATTATTTAAGGTATCTAAAGTTATCACTATGTAGGATTTTTAACATATTATTTTCTTCACTTTATAGAAGAAAAATCTTCAAAATATAGCTTGATCTTTCACATTTCTTTACTTTATGGAGAAAAAGTTACACTGCATAATTTTGCATCTATAATTTTCCAATAAACCTTATGAAATACTAACATTTTTCTTTGTAGCTAAGTTCAGCTATTTCCATTGCCAAGTATTGCATTGGATAAATTGTTTATAATCTTTTTGTTGAGAAATGTCATTTTGCTAAATTTCACTATCTAAAAATGTCTTGTACACAAATATATATATATATATATATATATATATATATATATGTATGTATGTATACACACACACACACACACATATATATATATATTCTATAAATGTTATTTTGGGGATTTGAAATTTCTTCTTGGTATATAGGGAGAGATAACACACAGCACATTAGATGTAGATTTGTGTGTAACCAGTTAAAAATGTTCAAGCTAGAGAATCATTCAGTATTGAAATTACAGAGAACTCAAATTTGGTCCTAAGTACATATATTGTGTGGCTCACAATCACTTTTAGCTTCATCTCTGGGGCATCACCTCTGTGAGTACCTGCATAATACACACACACACACACACACACATACACACACACATACATACACACACATACATACAAACACACACAAACATACATACATACACACACACTCACAAACACATACAGTGTTAATAATAATAAAACTTAAAACATACATTTCATGATTCAAATACATTTTAAAACACTTCAGTAATACAGGTCAGAGTCTAAATGAAATCATTTAGTCAGGGATATACAAGAAAATCACAAAACATTGAAGTCTATAGCTGTTGCCTTTGGTTGTGTCCCAGAAGTGGAAGGTAAGCTCCAATCGCTGAGGAAACCATGACCTTCAGACAAAAGATCCAGAGGACCCTGAGCCAGAACTGATCCTACTTCTTCCTGCCTGAGGACCAATTTAGGTTACTAAAAGGGACAATGAGCCGGGCGGTGGTGGCGCACGCCTTTAATCCCAGCACTCGGGAGGCAGAGACAGGCGGATCTCTGTGAGTTCGAGGCCAGCCTGGTCTACAAGAGCTATTTCCAGGACAGGAACCAAAAAGCTACAGAGAAACCCTTTCTCAAAAAATCAAAAGAAAAAAAAAGGGGGGGACCATGAAAATTCCTTTAAAAGGGAAATAGTTAATGGTCCTACCCAAATGTCATGCCTGTGAGTCACAAAAAACAGTATAATACCATAACATTAAAAATGCAATAGTGGTGCACATACCCTGGTAGTAACCAACAGTTCTATAATTGGACTTACATCTTGTACAATAAAAACAAAATAATATAAGATATTAGTAACCAAACATTTTTTTTATTGAAAGAAAAAAAAGAGAAATTCCCACCTCCTCCCAGCCTCCCATTTCCCTCCCCCTCCTCCCACTCTTCTCCTCCTCCCCCTCCCTCTCCAGTCCAAAGAGCAGTCAGGGTTCCCTGCCCTGTGGAAAGTTCAAGGTCCTCCCCCCATCACCCAGGTCTAGGAAGGTGAACATCCATACTGGCTAGGCTCCCACAAAGCCAGAACATGAAGTAGGATCAAAACCCCGTGCCACTGTCTTTGGCTTCTCATCAGCCCTCATTGTCCGTCATGTTCAAAGAGTCCGGTTTTATCCCGTGCTTTTTCAGTCACAGTCCAGCTGGCCTTGGTGAGCTCGCAATAGATCAGCCCCACTGTCTCAGTTGGTGGGTGCACCCTTCGTGGTCCTGACTTCCTTGCTCATGTTCTCCCTCCTTCTGCTCTTCATTGGGACCTTGGGAGCTCAGTCCGGTGCTTCAGTGTGGGTCTCTGTCTCTATCTCCATCCATCAACAGATGAAGGTTCTATGGTGATATGCAAGATATTCATCAGTATGGCTATAGGATAGGGTCAGTTCAGGTTCCGTATTCTCAGCTGCCCAAGGAACTAACTGGGGACAAGGCCTGGGCACCTGGGAGCCCCTCTAGGGAAACATTGAATAAATGGGACTTCCTGAAACTGAGAAGCTTCTGTAAAGCAAAGGACACTGTCACTAAGACAAAAAGGCAACCTACTGACTGGCAGAAGATCGTCACCAACCCTGCAACAGACAAAGGTCTGATCTCCAAAATATATAAAGAACTCAAGAAACTAGACTTTAAAATGCTAATTAACCCAGGTTAATCAGACAGAAACCGAACAGAGAAAGAAGAGAATTAATGGAGGTTATGAATCAAATGGACTTAACAGACATCTATAGAACATTCCACCCAAATAGGAAAGAATATACCTTCTTCTCTGCAGCTCATGGAACCTTCTCAAAAATTGACCACATACTCAGTAACAAAGTAAACTTGCACAGTTACAAAAAATATTCATAACCTCCTGCGTCTTATCAGATCACCATGGATTAAAGTTAGAATTCAACAACAATGCTACCCCCAGAAAGCCTACAAACTCATGGAAATTGAACAGACAACTACTGAACCACACCTGGATCAAGGAAGAAATAAAGAAAGAAATCAAAGTCTTCCTTGAATTCAATGAAAATAAGCAACCTACTCAAACTTATGGGAAACTATGAAAGCAGTCCTGAGAAGAAAGTTCATAGCACTAAGTGCCCACTTAAAGAAAACAGAGAAAGCAAACATTGGAGACTTAACAGCCCACCTGAAAGCTCTAGAAAAAAAAAAGAAGCAGACTCACCTAGGAGGAGTAGAAAACTGGAAATAATCAAACTGAGGGCGGGAATCAACAAAATAGAAAGACAGATAACAATCCAAAGAATCAATGAAACAAAAAGCTGGTTCCTGGAGAAAATCAACAAGATTGATAAACCCCTATCCAAACTAATCAAACGGCAGAGAGAGAATATGCAAATTAATAAGATCAGAAATGAAAAGGTGGACATAACCACAGACATAGAGGAAATTCAAAGAATCATTAGATCTTACTACAAAAGCCTGTATGCCACAAAACTGAAAAATGTAAAACAAATGGACATGTTTTTAGATAAATACCATTTACCAAAGTTAAACCAGGACCAGGTGAACAATCTAAATAGACCTGTTAGTCGCGAAGAATTAGAAGCTGTTATCAAAAACCTCCCTACCAAAAAAAGCCCAGGACCAGATGGTTTCAATGCGGAATTCTACCAGAACTTCCAAGAAGACCTAATACCTATACTCCTTAATGTATTTCACAATATAGAAACAGAAGAGTCATTGCCAAATTCCTTTTATGAAGCTACAGTCACTCTGATACCAAAACCACACAAAGACTCAACCAAGAAAGAGAATTACAGGCCAATCTCACTCATGAACATCGACGCAAAAATCCTCAACAAAATACTGGCAAACTGTAGTAAAAGGAGCGGCGGGGCTGTGTCCCCAACACCCCAGCCGCCTCCAGCTAGCTTATGCCCTGAAATAATTACACGGAAACGGTATTCTTTTAATCACTGCTTGGCCCATTTCTATCTAGCCTCTTCTAGGCTAACTCTCACACCTGGACTAGCCCATTTCTTATCATCTGTGTAGCACCGGTCTTACCGGGAAGATTCTAGCCTATGTCCATCCTGGGTCTGGGCTTCATCGCATGCATCTTCCCGGGAGCTGGGAGCATGGTGTCTCGTTGAGGCGTCTGCTCCCGAAAGGAGAGCTGTGGAGTCTGAGCTCACTTCCTCTTCCTCCCAGCCTTCTGTTCTGTTTACTCCACCCACCTATGTTCTAACCTATGAAATGGGCCAAGGCAGTTTCTTTATTATAATTAACTAATGACCTTCCTCCATCAGCAAACCGTATCCAAGAACACATTAGAAAAATTATCCATTATGATCAAGTAGGCTTCATCCCAGAGATGCAGGGCTGGTTCAACATAAGAAAATCTATCAATAAAATCCATCATATAAATAAACTGAAAGAAAAAAAAAACATATGATCATTTCATTCGATGCTGAAAAAGCTTTTGACAAAATTCAACATCCCTTTATGATAAAAGTCTTGGAGAGATTAGGGATACAAGGGTCATACCTAAATATAATAAAAGTTATTTACAACAAACCGACAGCTAACAACAAACTAAACAGAGAAAAACTCAAAGCCATCCCACTAAAATCAGGAACACAGCAAGGCTGTCCACTCTCTCCATACCTCTTCAATATAGTGCTTGAAGTTTTAGCCATAGCAATAAGACAACATAAGGGGATCATGGGGATTCGAATTGGGAAGGAAGAGGTTAAACTTTCATTATTTGCTGATGATATGATAGCGTACATAAGTGACCCCAAAAACTCCACCAAGGAACTCCTAAAGCTGATAAAAACCTTTAGTAATGTGGCAGGATACAAGATCAACTCCAAAAAATCAGTCGCCCTCCTACACAAGGATATGGAAGTAGAGAGGGAAATCAGAGAAGCATCACCTTTCATGATAGCCACAAATAGCATAAAATATCTTGGGGTAACTCTAACCAAGGAAGTGAAAGCTTCTATTTTCACACTAGAGAAAGTTTCTCTTTATAAGAAACAAATGCAAATTAAACTCATAACCTCACTCATAATTGGGTTCTAGCCATAAATAAAGGTCAGTGAGTCTATAATTTGTTATCCTAAAGAAGCTAGATAAGAAGGTGAACCCAAAGAAAAACATATAGCTATCCTCCTGGGTATGGAAATAGACAAGATTGCCGGGCAAAAAATTGGTATTTTGGGGGTGGGGTGGGAGGGGGTAAGGGGAGATGGGGAGAGAAAAGTGAGAAGGGTAGGATGGGGAGAACTTGGGGAAATGGAATGATTGGGATAAAGGAAGTTTGGATAGGGGAGCAGGGAAGCACATATCTTAATTAAGGGAGCCATATTAGGGTTGGCAAGAGACTTGGACCTAGAGGTGCTTCCAGATGCCCAAGGCGAGGTCCCCAGTTAGGTCCTGGGGCAGTTGAGTATAGGGAACCTGAAATGATCCTATCCTATAGCCATACTGATGAATATCTTGCATATCACCATAGAACCTTCATCTGGCGATGGATGTAGATAGAGACAGAGACCCACACTGGAGCACTGGACTGAACTCCCAAAGTCCCAATGAGGAACAGAAGGAGGGAGAACATGAGCAAAGAAGTCAGGACCACAAGGGGTGCACCCACCCACGGAGACAGTGGGGCTGACCTATTGAGAGCTCACCAAGGCCAGCTGGACTGTGACTGAAAAAGCAGGGGATAAAACCGGACTCTCTGAATATGGCGGACAATGAGGGCTGCTGAGAAGCCAGGGACAATGGCACTGGGTTTTGATCCTGCATAGTGTTCTGGCTTTGTGGGTGCCTAGCCAGTTTGGATGTTCACCTTCCTAGACCAGGATGGAGGGGCAAGGACTTTGGACTTTCCACAGGGCAGGGAACCCTGGCTGCTCTTCAGACTGCAGAGGGAGGGGGAGAGGAGTGGGGGGAGGGGGAGAGGAGTGGAAGGAGGGGGGAGGAGTGGGAGGATGGGAAGAGGCGAAAATTTTTTTTCTCAATAAAGAAAAAAAGGAAAACAACAAAAACAAAAAAAGACCCTGCAGATATATTATTTGACTCTTCTTTGTTGAAATAGTTTTTAAATATAATGGTCAACAAATGTTAATTACCAGGTCTATTGTTTCCTCTAACATGGCTGTATAAGAGGACATTTTAATAAATTAATTATATGTTAAATAGATGCTGATTTGAAAGAATGATGATGTCATCTCACACCATCGATCACAATGTATTATAACAATTACTTCGGTAATCAGTTACTTAAGCTTTATTCAGCAAGTTTCCTCATTTTATTACTAATTTCTGAAGTAGCCCCATCACTGTAGGCTTGCCTTTCCCTTTTCTAGTACTTATATAGAGCTCTAGGTTTATATAATCTTTCAATTTATACAATTTTTATAAAACATCTGTTTCTCTAACAGCCTGATTTCTTTTCCTGCTGTGTGTTATTTAGAAATGAGGAGACTTTGTGAATATTTACACTGGTATTCAAACATTGTTCTCTTATCCTCAGTAGAAAGAAGGAATGTAGTGCCAACAAACAAATTTTAAGATATGATTTTGTGTTTGTAGTTTTTGAAAATACTGACTTAGTTATAATGCAATTTTAGTACAGCACTAGAGGGTTCACACTATTTTTTTTTCATGAACATTTTCTGTCTTTGTCTCTATGATCTCTTGATGCTTTGTACAAGTTAATTCCTACTCCTAGTTCTGATGCCTGTTCATATGGAAACCAACCTCTCTTGGGATTACATAAAGATTTGAGTCAATGTATATAAGGAATGAGGCAGGAAGCAATGAACATATGGAGAGAAGAAAGGAGAAAACCAATGACTTATAAGATTTTCCTAATTTAAATTTGAGCTTGAAAACTCTATTATCTGTCTATCTATCCACATTCATGTATGTATATATGTATATTTATACATAGGTACACACATGCATATAAACACCATATTGTGGGTGTGTATATTAGCTATTTGAATTTTGTTTTCTGTGTAACTGTATCAATCTTGAATCATAGAAACTCTTAAGTAAACATATTCTAAATTCAAGTTTTAAAGATATTTTTTTTTGTTTGTTTGTTTCTTGGTTTCATAGCACCTTATAGCACTTTATAACACTATGAAACTTATCCAGTAGTGATGACACTTTAGTGTTAGAAACCACATTATTTTCCATGTTTACACTACAGTATGTAAACAGTATTCAGCAAGAAGGTTTACTAACATTTTCTGGATGTAATAAATAAATTAAACTATAAAAAACATAATGATAGAGTTCATTATCTATTTTTATTTCATGCTAATTTAAGGTGCTGTTCTATTTAGACAATACTTTATTAAGATTAGATATGATGTGTAGAAATTCTGGGTTGACGCTTGTATAGTGTGATAAAAGATTATTCCTTTGCTCTCTTGTTTCTTACAATTCCTAGTAAATTACCTTAGCTATCAAAAGAATTCTCTGTGTTTACTCCCTTGTGATTTCTGAAGAGTTATTGACAAATATCAAGTTAATTTTGATATGAATAGTAGTATCTTGGGAGATATCTTATCTGAACCGTTTTGACTTATAGATGGTTATTGAAAAATTTGTGCTATATAATGTATACATTATAAAATTAAAAAAATATTTATAAGATGTTATTAAACCATATTTATATCATTATGATTCATTTTGTTTACCATAATCATTTATTATACTTTTTATTGTTATTTTTGATTATTAAAGTAGGACATAAATCTTAATGATTATTTCACACAATTAATGCTTTAGTGTTAGATTATAAAACTGTATTTTTAAATTTGTAGTCCTCTAAATTTTCTCATATTTGCTTTATTCTTCAGTTTATCTAACTTGCGGAGGATGATTGATGTAGTAAAGTTACCTCACTGATATTTGATGTTTCTTATGTTCTAATTTGTACAACTAAACCTTTTTGCAGCAGAAACAATTCTTACAGAAAATTTACTTTTTAAAGACTTCAAATATAGCTCCTCTTACATCTCTTCACCTAGCTGGATACATAAATTACCAATCACTTGGACAAGAGGTTATCGAATATACATTTTTTACTTCAGAACTGGTTCTGAAATATGTTGGCTTCCTCAGTAAGGAAAAGCAGAGGATAGAAAAAATGCAAAGAACACTTTGAACCATCCTAATCATGTCTGTACTTTGAAAATAATTTTGAAAACTGACATTGAAAATGATGAAGATTACATAGGTAGTTGCTAAGATTTCAATGGCAGTATATGATTGCACTTACTAATGGAGAACTTTTCATTTAGTTTAACAATTATATTGAATATTCACTGTTGGAATATCCACTGCTAATCAAGGGAGGATATTTCTTGCCTGGAGTTGTTTGCAATGACCTTGTAGAGAAATGAATAATTTAAGTAGCAAAAGAGTCAAGACAAGTTTTGAAGGGACCTAGAGAAAGAAAATTCATTATAAATTTCATTTTCCAAGACATCATTTGCCGGGTACTGTAAAATTAAAACTTACTTTGGAAAATGAAGTTTGAAGGTAATGGGTTTGAATGTGTCTATAAGTGATTTAAGAATATAATGTCTGCTAAAGAGTCATGATATGAAAATGTGAATTAATTTAGATGCTTATAAAATATTATTTTTTATACTCATTGAGTATATTAAACCCTGAACCATCCTATTGCTTATCTATATGGCCCTAGTAAGGTACAGTGCAACCATCTATACTGGTTGAAAATCTCTAGTTAGACGTCATTATGTCTGTAAGGAGAACCTACAATATTGAGATCATTAAAAGACAATAAGTAGCCAAAGAGAGTTACCCAAGGATCTATCAGAAGATTAACTGAACAAATAAGTACATAAATTCAGCAAAAACTATTTAATTTTAGAAAAAACACCTGTCAGTCATTTGTGAAAACCTAGAGAACCATGGAAGATATGACATGAAGTTAAAGTCAGACAGAGAAAATCTTCATGATCTTATTATTTGTATATTGTATTCTATTTTTGTTACATCTAATTATAATGTGTTTATTTTATATTATGTTATATTTATTATACTATCATATTGTTATAGCAACAGTACATTCATAGCCTGAATAGGCCATATCCTGTGATCAGCCTAGTGACCACCCCAACTGTCATCAGAGAGCCTTCATCCAGTAACTAATGGAAACAGTTAAACATTAGGCCAAACTCAGTGAATTCCACCAAAGTGAAGGAGGAGGGATTGTAGAAACCAAAGGGTCAATGACATCACATAAAAACCCACAGAAACAACTAAGCTGCCTCATAGGAACTCAAAGGATCTGAGCCACCAACCAAGGAGCCTGCATGGAACCCACCTAAAGTTTCTACGTATATGTGACACATGTATGGCTTGGTTTATTTTTGAAACACCTAACAGTAGGAGCAGGGGCTGCCCCTATTGCAATGGCTGGCTCTTGGGTGACTAATCCTAATGCTGGACTGCCTTGCCCAGCCTAAATACAAGAGGTAGTGCTTAGCCTTATGGTAACTTGATATGCCATTCTTGTTGATATCAAAGGGAGGCCTGAAGAAACAAAAGAAGCAAAAATTGAAAGGAGATGAAGGGAACATAGGAGCAGGGAATTTGAGGAGAGGAGGGTAGGAGAACTGTGGCTGGGATGTAAAATTAACTAACTAATTAAATAATTAATTAAAAAAGACATTAAACTGGAAGTCATGGTATCTTTCTCCCTAAATTATTGTGGGAAGTTTTGTTGCATATATTAGTCTAGTCTGGCCACCATGGTCTTTTAGAACTTGGAATAGTCTCCAGACTTTTCTGTCTTTCAAATTTCCTAATGCTAAATAAGTTATTGTTATGATATTTTCTTTCTTCACTTCACAGAAATTGAGATTAAAAATTTAATAAATCCAAGGAAGAGCAGATTTATTTTTCCATTTTTTAACCAAAAGCCCACAAAATCTCCTTCAGCTTCTCCTTCTCTCTTCTTGTCCCTCTCTATTATACTTCTTCAGTTCTTCAATATCTCTATGACTAATTCTGATCAACCTGCCCATGTTTAAAGTTGCCTTAATTGGCACAGCAAAGTGGCAATGCAAACAGTTCTCCCACAATATTTCCCCATTTTGTCTAAATAAAAAAGAAAGATTTTAACTCTAACATAGTAAAACTATATGCAACAAAACAATTACCAACTAAGAAATACATTCATAATATCAAGTCACATTAGTATTTGGCAAACTCAGAGAAAATGCTCCATCATCTATACTATCTTGGTGAGTGAAAAGTTTTATATCTGTATTACATTCTATTATGTCTAAGGAAAACCGTAACTATAGCCATCTAATCTTACTCCAATCAGAGACCTAGGAATGATATAATATTATATGAGTAAACGGGAATTATGGAGAAAGCAACTTTTAAATCCGTAGAAATTACAGAGACATTTGTTTACTTAGACAACCACCCTAACATTCATCTGTAATGTTGAGGCATTTTTGTTCTACAGTCCTAGAATATCTGACAAGGTTTAAGGTCCACACATTCTTAAAGCATACAGCATGATTTAATGTTACTTTTTGTGATTTTTTGAAGGACTGTCATACATTGTCTTGGCAAAGTTCAGAAGTCACCTTCTTTTGTGTCCTGTTTATCCAATATAAACAGCATACTGTCAGCAGTGGAAGCAAGAGTAGTTTCATGCCTAGAGGATAACTTTACCTCAAATGAAGCAAACTCCATACGGAGTTATTTGATACCCATCATACACTTTTGAAGTAAATTTCCGCTGTCAAGAACAGACATGTCTTACTGTCATGAAAAGGCCTATATTATTAAAGCATCTTAAGCACCATATTCTGTAGGTCTCTGAAGTATTTGAAGGCCATCTATATATTTATAACATGTCTGATTTTAAAATTATACCTAACACGACTATAAGTTTCATTTTTATAAATGTTTAAATAAATGCCTACATTTCTTAATTATCCTAAATAGCTTTCATGGACTAGAAATTTACATGGAATTTTCAAATGAGCTATATTGATACAATGTCTTTAGCAAGAATACAAAAATACATATAATATTAAAAAAAAACTTAATTTGGAATCAGTATATATTAATATCTTAAGCAAGAGTAGACATATACACATGTGTTAAAACAAAATCTTAATTTTTTACCAATATAAAAATACCTTAGACAAGAGTAGAAATATACAGTATAAGAAAATAACATTAAATTTGTATCAATATACAAAAATACATTCCAAGTAAAAATTTGAGACTACTAGTGGCTTTTTTGGTTAAATGTAGATTAATTAATCTACCCTTTAATCCAATTATTTCTATATCCTTATTTTATTTTCAGAAGAAGATACTAGAATTTATTTTCCTTTTCTAAGTTTCCTCCCTGAACATGACCAAACTCCATGGCACTCAACCTGGTGTTATATATAAATACAGTCAAAAGCTTATGCCTGAGAAGTCAATTTTATCAATATGAATTCTACTCCTGATGTTTCGACAAAAGGAACATGTAACAAAACTGCCTTCAAAATAATGAACTTATACTCATGGGTAGTGATGAGCTCAGCCTTGGTTTGAGAAACTTGAGCATTTTTATAAGACTTGAACCAAAAAAGACAAGTTTAGAAGATGACCAGTTTGAAAGTAGTACAGCATCTAAAGGAGTAGAATGTAGTAGGGAGCAGGATCCCTTGTTTGTCCTGGCCACCCTGCTAGCTTACACCCAAAATAATCACACAGAAATTGTATTAATTAAATTACTCTCTCTAATTGGCTAACTCTCACATCTTGATTGACCCATTTATATTAAATTTGTATATTACCACATGACTATGGCTTACCAGCAAGATTCTAACCTACATCCATCTCATGCTGGAGATTCATGATGTCTGGCACTCTGCCCTTCTTCCCAGAATTCTGTTCTGTCTTCCCCACCTACCTGAGATTTGTCCTATCAACTAGGCCAAGGCAATTTCTTTAATAACCAATAAAAGCAACACAAATACAGAAGGACCTCCTACACCATTTCCCTTTTTCTGTTTAAACAAAAAGCAAGGCTTTAACATAGTAAAATTACATATAACATGTGTCAAGCAAGAATTACAATTACAATATTTATATCTATTTTATCTTTTATCATAACAAAGGAAAACTATAACTATCTATCTATTCTTCAACTCCATCAAGAACTCCAGAAGGATATAATATTACATAAGTAAACAAGAAGTAAGCAACTTCCAAAACTCTAGAATTGACAGAGACATCTCACTGCCTGGACAGTCACCCAAAGTTCTTTTGTACCTTTAGGGCATCCATCTTTGGCCTTCAGGCCCATAGTATCCAGCAGACATTTCCATGAAGCAGGAAATTTTAAAGACAGTTCAGTCACTTTTTTCTGTATCCTGCAGAATGTCTAGCCGACTCTTTCATGAAGCTGGAACCCTGAAAAACATCTCACCTTTAGGCAGTCCTCTTGTTGTGGGTTCTTCATGTCCAGTTTATGCAACAGTCGAGGCAAGAGCAGTTTCTTGACCAAATGGCTAACCAACTCCATAAGGAGCCTCTGCGATGCCCATCTTCCTTTAAAGTAGCTTGGTGCTGCCATACTCTCTGTGAATTTTCCATTTTTACTTGGATTATTTTTCTTTTTTTAATATATAGCTATCTGTACTCTGTCTCTTTAAAGACTTTACCCGTTTTTTTTAAAGCATTAACTTTATGACTTTTTAATACTTTTTTTTCTTCTCTCTCCCAAGCCTACATACTTTATCTAATACTATGACCCATTTAGAGGTCTTTTATGTCTGAATCTGTCCTATTGCATTGTTTTTAATTCTCTACTGTCTTGAAGTGCTTTTCAAATACTAAGCAGCTAGGTTATGACTGCTCTGGATATTGGCTCCACCTCTGTCCAATTTCAAAATGTGGATGTACCATTTCTGCTAGCTCTGGGGCCACCAGGTAGGAGCCAAACTCAGCACTTTAAGTCTGAGAATGAGCTTTTTAGCTGAGTTATAGCTTATTCTGCCAGGCAGAGCACTGCACTGCCTGGAAACATCTCGTTATATGGTGGTAGAAATCCACCATGTCCTCCTGCTTGTGCACACCTAGTAAATCTGATCCCGCCACCTGCCCAGGCAGGGAGCACTGAGTCACAGGCATGGTCTCAGCCAGTTTCTTCCCAACCCCAGTGGGCACAGAAACACCTGTGTCCCACAAATGTCATTGAAATGCTTTAGAGCCAGAGTTCACATTGGAAGCTGTGTTTTAAAATGGCATGGATTTTTTTCCCCTGCTATTGCTGAATCAGGAAAATCTCTTAAAGGAACTGAGATACTCTGCCAGCAAACAGCAAAAAGCTGTGTTAAATTCTATATTTGTTGTTGTTTTATAATTCCTTTTTAAGCTCTCTCAGGTTTTACATGGAGTTAGTAGACCACGTTGGCCACCACTCTATAGCACGGAGGGTGGGTTGCATCCCACTGCCTGGCTAGTTTAACCCCTGAAAAAAACCACATAGAAATTGTATTAATTAAATTACTGCCTGCCCCATCAGCTCTAGTCTCTTATTAGCTAATTCTCACATCTTGATTAACCCTTTCTATTACATCTGTGTGTTACCACGTGACTGTTGCTTACTGGCAAGATTCTGACCTATATCTGTCTCAGGCTGGAGATTCATGGCATCTGCCACTCTGCCCTTCTTCCCAGAAATCTGTTCTGTCTTCCCGGCTTACCTGAGATCTGCCCTATCAACTAGGCCAAGGGAGTTTCTCTAGTAACTAATGAAAGCAACACAAATACAGAAGGACCTCCTACACCAATAGAATAATTTAGAACAATCTGAGCTGATTTTGAACACAATACATTGTATACACATGCATGAAACTTTTAAAATTAAGAAGAATAAAAGATAAATGAAAACAAATACTAATGAAGATGTGGAGATTGAAAAGTTCTCATGCACTGTGAACTAGAGCAATCATTAAAGAAATCAGTACTAAGCACCCCCAAAAGTCTAAAATATAATTAATCCATAGAAATCAGTACTAAAAAACTCCTAAATGTCTAAAATTTTATTAATCATTTCTAATTATACCACTGTTGTATATATATGCATATCCCAGAATGATAATATAGCAGAATAGCAGAAAAGTATTTTAGCAATCATGTTTATCATAGCTTTATTCCTATTATCTAAACTCTGAGACA
The DNA here is from genome assembly GCA_028537955.1 of Microtus californicus. Classification (NCBI taxonomy): domain Eukaryota; kingdom Metazoa; phylum Chordata; class Mammalia; order Rodentia; family Cricetidae; genus Microtus; species Microtus californicus. Next base: position 123,633,391 of record JAQJZF010000001.1, read on the forward strand.
AGCCTAGAAGTCTATCAATAGATGTGAGACACATACATTGCAGTTTTATTCAGCCATAAATAATTAAATCATGCTATTTTCCAGGAAGTTGATGGAACTATAAATCATCATGTTCAGTAATAGAGCCAGTCTCATAATGACAAATAACAAATAGCAACATTATTTTTTTTTCATTTGTGGATGTGTCTGTGTCTATGGGAGCAGGACGGAGGGTACATGTGAAGTCTGTTGAAGAAAAACATTTTTTAAAGAAAATAGATTTTTATTAATTAACAAGTCCAAGGGAGGATAATTACAGGAGGTAAAGAGAAACGAAGCATGTTCTTTCTCATCATCAGAGGATAGTTACTCATAAAAAAATAGAAATGCTATTATATTATAAGTATCTTTTGGAAAATGTCTAGAATCCATGCCATGCAATATTTGTAGAGTGTAGCATACCATTATGCACCTAGTAAGCCTGAATAAAACAAAATATTTTCCAATAATCTGATACATTTTAAGGTGTCTTACGCCTGAAAGGCAAAGACTGAATTGGGCAAGGCATGCCCAGTACCTCTTTTCATATTCTACTTGTTAAACACTGAGTTAATTTAAATTGTTTTCCAAAATAATTGTGATATATCCTGGACAAGACAAGAATACTGAAGTTATAAACTTATACCAGTATGGTTGCATGCACATCATTTTCAGAAGGTGGAACCATCCACCATCCCATCATATATGGTGACAAATTCAGAAGACACACCTTTCCTTATGTATTCATAAGTACTAAATAATTGCTAGGAGAGGAAGAATCTTATTCCCCAGTGTTGTGTCAATTCAGAAAATTTGCCATTAATAAAGTCCATTATCCCCACACACACTCTTGCAAGCAATCATAATTAAATGAAATGGATAATAAAACATGACATGGAAATAGGAGAAGACCCTCTTGAGAAGAAAATAAGGTTCTGAGTGGAAGAATAAGATGAGAAACTAGGGTCTAATATAATCAAAGTATGATATGTATATACTTTTCATCTATAAAATATGTGTGTGTGTAAAGAAAAGGAGGCCATGAGTTTGAAAGTAAACAAGGAAGATGGGTTTGGAGATATGAAAGTGAAAGAGGGAATGATACAACTGTATTGTAGTTCCTCTCCCCAATTTTTTTTAAATGTTAACTTTGTAACAGCAGCAATAATGAATCTTACTGATATCTCCTTAAATATCCATGTCTTGTACGTGGCATTTTTTGAGGTATTTTGGTCCTATCTGTTTACTCAGGATTTGTTGCTTCTAAAAAAAAAAAACAAAAAAAAACAAAAAAAAAAAGGAAACTTGTTTGCACCTCAATGTGAGGTACAGATTTGCAGAATATTTTCCTTCTAAACTTTATTATTATAATTACAACTTACTTTCATTTATTTTGAAAAAGTCTTATTCCTTTTACTTTTGAGAGTGATACTTGATAGTGTGGATTCAGAACCTGCACCCTTCAGAATTATTTAAACTAAATACATATTACTCAGTGAGAAAATCCATAGCCCATGCCTTTCCAAAAACAGAGAGAAACATACCCAATTGGGGAAAACATAAAGTGTCAATATTTATATTTATGCCCATAGGTGCATTAATAAATTGTGAATCTTAAACATTATATTTGTTGATCATTTTGGGTTTTATTCTTTGCAGCAGGGCCTCTATATCAAAATAAAATCTCACAAATATATCACATCTTATTCTCAGGCCCTTAAATTTGTATGGCAAGTACTTAACCACTGAGCCACTTTCTTAACCCTAAAAATTTCAATTCCCATGGGTTTTACAGTTTAAACATTTAGTTTAAGACTAAATTTAGCATAATCTTGTCAAAGGTTGTATTAATTTCCTAGATAATTTGGACATGTTTTGATTTAATTAATCTCTGTTATATGTCACCATAAATGTCACAGTAGAGTAATTCTTTTACTTTTATATATTTTATAAAAGCTAATAATAAATTAATTTTAATCATTCTTTATTTAAAATTTGAAATCCATTAATTAATGAATTAATAATTAAATTCATATATAAATATATGCAACCAGAGTTACAAAAGCAGTAGCCTTTTAATATATCACATTGTGTTTCTGAATAGAGGTCAAGAGATTCCCCAGACAACATAGGCTTTTGCTGTTGCTTGCATAGTCTCCTTTACATTGAAGGCAAGCCCCTATTGCTGAAGCCACTTTTCACCTTGGACACAGGATGTCAAAGATCCAAGTTGTATCTGACCCAAAAATCCTAATGAGTAGCTTTCATATTACCAGAAGATGCTATTCCAGAATGCAATAGTTACAACCAATAGTCCTCAGCTCTATCACAGGTGAACCACATTAATTACCAACATGAGATGATATTATAAGGGTGCATTCAGGGAACTCATATTTTAAAGATAACTAGTGCCTTTCAATTTGGGCTAAACACTCACAAAAAGAGGGAAATCATGCCTGGTACTGGAAACCCGGCTTAGTACCAGGAACAGGTGAGTTCATAGGTCTTAGGAAAAAAAAAAACTATAACCTTTAATCCTAACTGCACCCTAAATTATCATCCTTAAACCTAGGGATAAGTGTCAATTTCAGGCCTCATCAAAGAAATGTCTCCTTGCTGCAGACCGAGCCCATTACAGAAAAACACAATGGCAAAAAAGCAGAGAATAACTGATCATGAAGCACACAGGCTCAATGAATGGATCTACAAGACAAATTTGACATCTAAGATTCAAGGAATATCACAGAAGAGGTGGTGGGAAACCAGAAGAGAGGGAAATCTGCTGTGAGACTCTGTCTCCTGCAAATGAAGGAAAATTGCACCAATGGCAATTCAACATTATGGCAACCTAATAAGACCCGAACAAGGACAAGATCAATAGACATGCTGTTGTAGAAAGAGGAAATGTCATAGAACCTCAACCTTAGACAAATATTACAGGCAACTAAGGAATGGTTAGAGTGTAAGACTTCATCTTCTCTAGGATGAGTCACTTAATTGGATATGCAATGCCAAATAGTCAGTCTTAAAATCATATATATATATATATATATATATATATATATATATATATATGATATCAACAAAAACAGTCAAACATGTTATATTTATTTATAAATGCATTCAGTATACAACAATAATAGCAAAAGAAAAAGAGGCCACAAATTTGAGAGGGAGTTAGTCAGAGGTAGAAGGATTATGGGGTGGAGAAGTAGTGATACAACTAGAATTTAATTTAAATAAATGAAATTTTTAAGGAAGTAGTTTAAAGGGGAAGAAATAGGAAAATAAATACAGTGATGGCAGATATGGCTCAGTGGTACATTACAAAATCATGAAAACCTGACTTCAGATTCCAAAAAGCTGTGGAAAATCAGATGTGGTCCCTAGTGACTCCTTAACCTCAGTGCTATGGAGATCAGGGACAAGCAGATCTATAGGCTTTGCTGATTTCCAGCATAACTATCAATTCAATGAGAGACCTTCATTGAAGGGAGTAAAACAGAGTGATGTAGCAGAAGAGCAGACATTCTCCTTTGGCATCTACTATGCATGTGCATGGACTTTTATATATGTGTATATGCATCATATAGACACACATACAGAAAGAGGAGAAGAGAGAGAGAGAGAGAGAGAGAGAGAGAGAGAGAGAGAGAGAGAGAGAGAGAGAGAGAGAGAGAGAGAGAATATCACACAATGATTAAAACTTGACTGTTTTTAAAGAGCTGCCACAAAGAAAAATACTCAAAGACTGCTATGCTGATTTTACTACTGGAAGAAATGTCTCCTTTCTTGGATGTGACGACCTAAGGTTAGGGATGCGTCCTATAAGCCACTTTCCAGTTGAAAAAAACAAAAAGAATCTCTGAAGAGAGAATAAAGGACCATTTTAGGAAAGAGCATACAGGGAATGTATACCTTTCAGAAGAGTAGCAAGGCAGAAAGGCAGAATAACAGGAAAAGAACAAAGTATATGTCAGCCACCACAAATATTTCTTCTTTTTTTTTTAAGGGTTAAGAAGGAGTCAGAGCAATACAAACTTCTGAGTTCAAATCAGACACCTTTTAAGACAAGAGTGGAAGAAATAGCTGTTTCCATTTTTGCTTCAATTTATTGACAGCTAATATTCTCAGCATGGGGTGTGTGTGTGTGTGTATGCATGCATGCACATATGTTTAAGGGAGGGGGCAATAATGCATGCCATTTCATGGGTCCCTTCCCTCTTGGTGTTTGCATGTGTGCCTAGGTCTCTCTCATGCTGAGAGGTGGCAAGTAGGCTAGCAATGTGCACCCCTGTATCTGCTTGTCACTACTTCTCCAATGCTGGGATTACAGTCATATATCACCACATAGGGGAGATTTTATGTAGATGCTGGGTATTAAACACATGTCCTTTTGTTTATATGGCAAGTACTTCCTTGACTATCTATCTTATAGTCCTTGATTGGCAAGTGTTTTCTTTGAAAATATACCTGGTAAAAATACACCATCTAAGAACAAAGGTGCATTTAAATTCTAACCAATTTAAGATATTGTGAGCTCCTTAGCCATGGCACTTTCAGAAGAAAAGACTGACCCAAACTCTGGGAAGCTGGTGACTCTAAATCTTCACACTTTCATGTTATTTTTTAAACCCCTGTGGCAGAAAATGGTCCCTCCAAACTTCAGGAGATGTGATCCTGTAGAATGCTAAAAAGCACAGCTAAGCTGAATTGTCAAATAGAAAATGACAAGCTATATCTGAATATTCCCTCTCCTTATGAATACATTTTCCTCTTCCTCTCCAACAACAAAGACTCCTGTGATAAATGACTCTGTGATGTACATTAACTCCCAAACATTAAATTATGCTTCTTACCTCAGGACTTATCATTCACAGAACATATAGCATACCCAGAAGGTCCTTCCAGTGAGGAATACTGCTTGCTAGTGCTGAACCAATTTTAAATCTCTCTAGACTAGCAATGAAATTACTTGTTCACCTGATTGTTTTATTCAACTAATGATTTTGCAATACCACATTCAATTGAATAATTGTACAAGAGAGATGTTGAAGGCCCATCTTTTCCAGATTAGAATAATTTACAAATGCAGTTTTTCTATTCCATTAAGCAGTGCCACCTTTTAATGAGACATAAACACAAATTAGACACAATGATATGTAACAAACTGGAAAATGAAAATACAATTTGAGCAGGCAGAATGTTAGCGGGATAGCTGATAGGAAAAGGGATTTATCACCAGATGAAAAGATTCCAGGGACAAGCCTGTGCATATGCACAGAAACATATGCATACAAACACACACATGCATACTTACATGCACATGTAAATTCACACACAAGGACATGCACACAGACTTATGCATACACACATACACACAATGCATCTACACAGAAACACAAGTGTATACACATATGCATATACAGATGTATGTACATACACAGGTACACAAGCACACATAAATTTACATTTACATATTTAAAAGTAAATAAATGGAGTGTGTTCATCCTGTATGTCTATCTCATATGAGAGTTAATTTAAGGAACCTTAGGCTGAGCTTGCTCATTTTCCAATAGAGACTGAGCCTTGTCCTTGGAGAAAGAGTGGTTATTATGTATATTTATTTTCTACTTGAAAACTTAAGGAAAAGGTTTTTTTTTCTGTTGTTTTTGCCGTTTCTCCATGTTCATACCCAAGATATTTTCCTGTGCTTTAGATACAGGTTCCTAAGTCTATTTAATCTGACATTCTGATTAAAGGCCCCATTGTATGACAGATGGTAGGAAAATTTATCTCTCCTGAGGGTGCCTGGCCAAGGGCTATAGGTTACTTATTTCTGTTTTTAGTTAAACTTTGAAATGAGAGTTGGATGAGACATGGTATTTTTTTAAATAACAGCACTGACTTTCATAACAGCTTTAATATAAGTGTATCTACAAATAAACAAGAAAAACTAGAAGTTGCATCACTTAACCAAATATTTATACCTTTTAGGATGTTATTCACAATAAATGTTGATTTCTAATTAAAATTATTGTATCAATTACTAGCCCCATACTTAAGCTAAATAACCAGATATTGCAATTTTCTATATTGAGTTCCATTATATGTGGTAATGTGGAATCTTTAATTCTACAGAAATACCAATTTATTACATATCAAGATATTAACTGGTGTCACAGAATAATGATTTATATCCTGCAGTTTCGTGTGTGACTGAACTCAGGGATCGGTACAGCATTCTGAGGTCTGAGTTTTGCCAACTCTACTTCATCCAGGACAGACCGATTTGCACATTGTTTGTGTAGTAAACCGAGTCTGACCATTGAATTCAAGAAGTAATTCTGAGTAAAGCCTTCTTACTATAACTTCATGCTCTACTCATTCTTGTAGTATTTGTATTATGGCAGGAAGCCTGCAAGAGGTAACAGCAAACTATCTAATTATCTTAGAACTCATATGACTTTATGAGGAGCTAGCCCAAAACCAAGCCAGCTGGGAGAGTCTATGGTCTTAAAATTGGAGCAATGGGAAAGTTGTAAGAAAAGCAGTAATTGTAAGAGCCTGAGAACCAGAAAATTGTCTGTGAAAATGTGTCCTCCAGAAGTGACAAGGAAGCAACACAAATGATACCTAAATCATAGGGCAGCCTAAACAAGAACTTAACAGTGAGGGCAACATCAGGCATGCTAAGGTGGAAGGGGGAGCTCTCATGGACCCAACCTCCACACAAAGAACTACAAACAACTAATGAATTCTGCAAAAGGGAGAAGTAGGCATTCTTAGGAGTGAACCTCCTTACATGTTATCCAGTTGCAAGAAATCATATACAGAAAAGCAACACTAGACAGACACGGCAGTTTGTAATTACATATTTTTATATGTGTGTGCACATGTGTGTGCATGCATGTGCATGTGCTTGAGTGCCTGCTTGTATGTGCTTCTGTGAGTGTGTGCATGTATGTGTGTGCAGGTGTATGCATTTATGTGTGTATGTGAAAAGAAGAAGAGGAGGAGACAATGAACTTATAAAAGGAATGACAGAGATAAAAGGAATAGAAGAGAAAGCTTAAGAAGGACGGAGACAGAGAAGAAACAGGAAAATTATACAATTACCATCTAATTAAAATTAAAAAGAGGAAAATGCAAACAAATCTTTTATAAAAGAGAAAATAAAGAGAAGGCCGGTGATGTTAGACTTGTGAGTAATCCCTTATTTGAACACAACCACTTGCAGAGCTCCTACTGAAGCAATAAGCTGGAGGTCTTCCACAGAGACCTGGCCTAGAGAGCTTACAGTGGACCAGTGCTATGCGGTGGTCAGGGGTTGACAGTGAAGGCAGAAGAAGATGCAGTATCCTGGGACCAACACTAGAGGTGTACAGTGGGTATTGACAAAGACACTGGGTACTCTTGGGTGAGAAATTAAATATTTTTTCCTCTAGACTTGCAAGACCTGGATATTTTCCTGATTTATTCACTGATATGTATTTCTTTATTACTTTGAGAGTCCATGTGATTTGTGAGTACCAAAAAGGAATTCCTTTTAAACCTGGTGACAAGAATATCTGTGCTTTCACTATGAAGAAAAACATGTGGAAAGTGGAAACCTTATAAAAGTACTCTCCATACTGCTATTTTCTTCTATCAATTGCTTCTCTCTAGTCATAACCTGCCATATTTTTTAAGTGGCTGTTTTTATTCTTCTAAACCCACAACAACAACACTGCATAAAAGCCTAAAATTCTGGACTGATGTCAGTTTTTTATTCCCATCACAGCTATATCATTTATGAAACATGCTACTTGGAAATGATTACCAATTGTTCTGTATCTCAGTGTCTCATGTATATAATGGGGTTAACTATTGTGAGCCACACTCAGAAAGGATGCTAACTGTGATAACAATTTAACGAATGCATAACAAGCTGCAGAGGTTGTTCTCCTGGAAACCGAATCAATTCTTCATTATGCTTTTTGGGTGAGGAGGTTTTGGAAAGGCATCATCATGGTGTTTTTGAAGTCAAGTCCCCAAAGGTCTGAATAACTCCGAAGAGACACCCAGTTTCTTCCTCACAGTTCTCAGAATTAAGAAGTCTTAAAGGTAAAAAATTTGTTTATCAATGGAGTGTTTGGGGATTTTTAATCCTTAGGCCACATGTCTATATTTCAAAGTGTTTCTTGATATATTTTTATCATTGAAATAGAATAATTTCTGATATTTAGAATGTATGCAGTTAATGAATTTCTGCAGAATCCAATTACCAAAACATGTAATTTGTGAAATGTTAAAGCCCATCTCATTTATCTCAGAAAAGGAGCCATCCTGGCCCAGCAACTGCATATGCACATCAGAAATGTCACAAAGGGGGCTATTTTCCTGTAATACATCATATTTCTGTTTAGATTGAAAGTGATAAAGAGGACTAGGCAAAATAATAGATAACATGTCTCATTCCTAATGCTTTTATATTCTAAAAATCCCGAAGCCATCTGTTATCTATATGTCAGAGTGTTACAAGTGACTGACATTTTTCTCTTCTATCTGAAAAGAAACTGATCAGAGTGTCAAGCAGAGTTCATTTAAAACATATGGGGATCTGAATAGGGCATACATTTAAATACATCATTTCATTACTTTTGGTATTTGCAGGTTTATATGAGATGTTCCACTGTCTATCCACCTCATGGAAACTACAGAGCAAGGTGCAGATGATGCCTGATCAGGCAGAAACTTACCCAGGAACTGCATAGGCAAGGTAAAGTGAAACCAGAATCCAGTTTTTTTTTTTTTTTTTTTTTTTTTTTTTTGGTAAATTTAGAACATTAAAGGCTATTACCCTAGTAATCTAAACAAATGAGGGGGTCAATCTATTAACATTTCTTTATTTAAAAATACACATGGCATGTGAATCACTTACATACTCAGTGCCCACAGAGGTCGGAAGAAGGCATCCTATTGACTGGAAGTGGTGTTACAGGTGGATTTGAACTGCCTTGCTGTGATTGTAATTAAACCTGCAACTTCTGTGCACTTTACAGTGGAGCATTCTCTCTCATTTCTTTATGTGTTATGTATATGTTTGCTTCAAGTTTCTATTTCTTCAGTAAGTATGTATTTCTAATGTTAATCAATAAAAATGTTATCTAAAACCTTAAGAAGGGGGTGTGGGGGTACAGAAAAGGAAGCACTTTCTTTTACTTAAAGTATGTCCATATGTTTTGGTGGGTTGGGATTTCAGGACAATGCTTCAAGGACTTGAGAAGATCCTTTTCTTTTCACTATTTTAGCATTTAATGCAGAACATATCACTACCTTTATCACAGAGAAATAGACTTAGTGAGTATAACCCTTTTCATTTATCTGAAACTCTAGCCTTTTCCAGTCAGGTAATGTGACAGCAAGCAGTGCTCACATATCTCTAAGCAAAGTAAGTATCTCCAATGGGAGATACTGTTTTAGATTTGTGTTTTAGAATTTCCCTTCCACTTTCCCTCTCTCCTTCCTCCTTTCCTTCCCTCTCTTCTTTCTTTCCCTCATTCCTCCTTTTATTATCATTGTATTTCTTCATATATACAGGAGTTTCCGTAGCTCAACCTGGCCTCATACTTGACAGCTAATTCAGAACAATCTTAAAATCTTGACCCTCCCACCCCAACTCCTAAGCATTTGGGTTACAGGCATATACTACCTTGTTTTCTGTAGTGTTAAGGACAAATACAGGTTACCATTTATGCAAATAAAACACTATACAAATTGAGCTATATGCTTATATAATGTGTTTTTGTTGTTGTTGTTGTTGTTGTTGTTCTGTTGTGTTTATATGAGAAGGGATCTCACTCTGTAGCTATAACTAGATTGACCAAGCTGCTCTCAACTCAGAGATCTACTTACATCTGCCTGCTGAGTGCTGGATGTTGGGGTTTTTAAGAAGTATTCGTTTACACAACTGTCTCCCTCAAGCAGAGGGGCTAGATCTTTTCCATACAGGCTCTATAGCTGTCCACTAGAGTTTGCGGGTTCACAAGAACTTGGTTCAGTTCTCTGTAGATTTCCACATCTTGATCTTTTTTTTTTTTTGAATTTTTTTTTTTATTGAGAAAAAGAATTTTTCCGCCTCCTCCCATCCTCCCACTTCTCCCCCCCTCCCCCACTGCTCTCCCCCTCCCCCCACTCCTGTCCCCCTCCCTCTGAAGTCTGAACAGCAGCCAGGGTTCCCTGCCCTGTGGAAAGTCAAAAGTCCTTGCCCCTCCATCCTGGTCTAGGAAGGTGAACATCCAAACTGGTTAGGCACCCTCAAAGCCAGAACATGATGCAGGATCAAAACCCAGTGCCATTGTCCCTGGCTTCTCAGCAGCCCTCATTGTCTGCCATATTCAGAGAGTCCGGTTTTATCCCCTGCTTTTTCAGTCACAGTCCAGCTGGCTCTGGTGAGCTCCCAATAGATCAGCCCCACTGTCTCAGTTGGTGGGTGCACCTCTTGTGGTCCTGACTTCTTTGCTCATGTTCACCCTCCTTCTGTTCCTCATTGGGACTTTGGGAGTTCAGTCCAGTGCTCCAGTGTGGGTCTCTGTCTCTATCTCTATCCATCGCCAGATGAAGGTTCTATGGTGATATGCAAGATATTCATATTTATGGCTATAGGATAGGATGATTTCAGGTTCCCTATCCTCAACTGCCCCAGGAACTAACTGGGGACCTCGCCTTGGGCATCTGGAAGCACCTCTAGGTCCAAGTCTCTTGCCAACCTTAGATGGCTCCCTTAATTAAGATATGTGCTTCCCTGCTCCCCTATTCAAACTTCCTTTATCCCAATCATCCCATTTCCCCAAGTTCTCCCCATCCTATCCTTCTCACTTTTCTCTTCCCATCTCCCCTTACCCCCTCCCACCCCACCACCAAGATCCCGACTTTTTGCCCGGCAATCTTGTCTACTTCCCATACCCAGGAGGATAGCTATATGTTTTTCTTTGGGTTCACCTTCTTATCTAGCTTCTTTAGGATAACACATTATCGACTCACTGACCTTTATTTATGGCTAGAACCCAATTATGAGTGAGTATATCCCTTGTTCATCTTTTTGGGTCTGGGTTACCTCACTCAGGATAGTATATTCTATTTCCATCCATTTTCATGCAAAATTCGAGAAGTCATTGTTTACCTGCCCCTTTTGCTCATATTATCCCCGCATTCAGTTTTTTGACTGGACACTCAGAACTCAGCCTGGTGTATGGCTGTGAATCACTGTATCTGTTTCCATCAGTTATTTAATGAAGGCCCTATGATGACAAAGTATTAACCATTCTAATTACAGGGGAAGGCCAGTTCAGGCACCCTCTCCGCTATTGCTAGGAATCTTAGCTGGGATCATGCTTGTGGCTTTCTGGGAGTTTCCCTAGCACCATGTTTTTCCCTAACCCCATAATGGTTCTATCAAGATATTTCTTTTATTGTTTTCCACCTCCATCCCTTCCACCCAACTTGACTATCCCATTGCTTCATGTTCTAATCATCTGTCTCCTCTCTTCTAAAGCCGCATCCCATCTTTACTTTACCCAGGAGACCTCATCTATTTCCCCTTCCCAGGTTTATCCATAGGTTACTCTTAGAGTACTTCTTCTTACCTAGTTTTTCTAGAGTTGTAGGTTGTAGTCTGGCTATCCTTTGCCTTACATCTAGTATCCAATTATGAGTGAGTACATAATTTGCTTGCCTGAGTCTGAGTTATTTCCCTCAGGATGATGTTTTCTCTTTTTTAATTTTATTTATTTGATTATTAAAAATTTCCACCTCCTCCCCTTCTCCCATTTCCCTGCCCCTCCCCCCAACCCCCTTCCCCTCCATCTCCAAAGAGCAGTAAGGGTTCCCTGACCTGTGGGAAGTCCTAGGTCCTCCCCCCTCCATCCAGGTCTAGGAAGGTGAGCATCCAAACAGACTAGGATTCCACAAAGCCAGTACATGCAGTGGGATCAAAACCCAGTGCCATTGTCCTTGGCTTCTCAGTTAGCCCTCCTTCTCAGCCATGTTCAGAGAGTCTGGTTTGATCATATGCCCCATCAGTCCCAGTCCAGCTTGCTTTGGTGAGATCCTATTAGATCAACCCCACTGTCTCAGAGGGTGGGCTCACCCATTGTGGTCCTGACTTCCTTGATCATGTTCTTTCTCCTTCTGCTCCTCATTTGGACCTTGGGAGCTCAGTCCAGTGCTCCAATGTGGGTCTCTGTCTCTAATTTCATCCATCGCAGATGAAGGTTCTATGGTGATATGCAAGATATTCATCACTATGGCTATAGGATAGGGCTATTTCAGACTCCCTCTTCTCAGCTGCCCAAGGATCTAGCTGGGGACATCACCATGGACACCTGGGGACACCTCTAGAGTCAAGTCTCTTGCCAACCCTAAAATGACTCCCTTAATTAAGATACATACTTCCCTGCTCCCATATCCACCCTTCCTCCATCCCAAGCATCCCATTTCCCCAAGATCCCCCCATCCCCCTTCTTACTTTTTTCTTCCCATTTTCCCTTTCTCCCAATCCTCCTCCACCCCCAAATTTCCAATTTTTGCCTGGTAATCTTGTCTCCTTCCATTATCTAGGAGGATAACTATATGTTTTTCTTTGGGTTCACCTTCTTATTTAGTTTCTCTAGGATCACAGATTATAGACTCAATGTCCTTTATTTATGGCTAGAATCAACTTATGAGTGAGTACATACCATATCCACCTTTTTGGGTCTGGGTTACCTCACTCAGAATAGTGTTTTCTATTTCCATCCCTTTGCATGCAAAATTCAAGATGTTGTTGTTTTTTACCGCTGAGTAGTACTCTAATGTGTACATATTCTGCAATTTCGTTATCCATTCTTCCATTGAAGGGCGTCTAGGTGGTTTCCAGGTTCTGGCTATTACAAATAATGCTGTTATGTATATAGTTGAACAAATACTTTCGTAGTATGATAGAGCATCTCTTGGGTATATTCCCAAGAGTGGTATTGCTGGATCCTGGGGTAGATTGATCCCCAATTTCCAAAAAAAAAAAAAAAAAAAAAACCCACATTGATTTCCAAAGTAGTTGCACAAGTTTGCATCCCCACCAGCAATGGATGAGTGTTCCTCTTACTCCACTTCCTCTCCAGCAAAGGCTATCATTGGTGTTTTTGATTTTATCCATTCTGACAAGTGTAAGATGGTATCTCAAAGTTGTTTTGATTTGCATTTCCATGATCGCTAAGGAGGTTGAACATGACCTTAAGTGTCTTTTGGCCATTTGAATTTCTTCTGTTGAGAATTCTCTGTTCAGTTCAGTGCCCCATTTTTTAATTGGGTTAATTAGCATTTTAAGGTCTAGTTTCTTGAGTTCTTTCTATATTTTGGAAATCAGACCTTTGTCTGTTGCAGGGTTGGTGACGATCTTCTCCCAATCACTAGGTTGTCTTTTTGTGTTAATGACAGTGTCCTTTGCTTTACAAAAGCTTCTCAGTTTTAGGAGGTCCCATTTATTCAATGTTGCCCATATTGTCTGTGCTTCCGGGGGTTATACTTAGAAAGTGGTTTTCTGTGCCCATGTCTTGTTGAGTACTTCCCCCTTTCTCTTCTATGAGGTTCAGTGTGTTCAGATTGATATTGAGTTTTTTGATCCATTTGGACTTGAGTTTTGTGCATGGTGATAGATATGGATCTATTTTCATTCTTCTACAGGTTGACATCCAGCATCATTTTTTGAAGATGCTTTCTTTCCTCCATTGTATTCTTTTAGCTCCTTTGTCTAAAATCAGGTGTTCATAGGTTTGTGGATTAAAATACAGGTCTTCTATTCGATTCCATTGGTCAACAAATCTGTTTTTGTACCAATATCAAGCTGTTTTCATTACTGTACTCCTATTTTTTTTTGTTTTTCCATATAAAGTTGATTATTGTTCTCTCAAGGTCTGTGAAGAATTTTTTGGGGATTTTGATGGGGCTTGCATTGAATCTATAGATTGCTTTTGGTAGAATTGCCATTTTTACTGTGTTGATCCTCCTAATCCAAGAGCAAGGGAGATCCTTCCATTTTCTGGTATCCTCTTCAATTTCTTTCTTCAAAGATTTAAAGTTCTTGTCAAATAGATCTTTCACTTCCTTGGTTAGAGTTACCCCAAGATATTTTATGCTATGTGTGGCTATCGTGAAAGGTGATGCTTCTCTGATTTCCCTTTCTGCTTCTTTATCCTTTGTGTATAGGAGGGTAACTGATTTTTTTTTGGAGTTCCTGCCACATTACTTTGGAGTTCTTTGGTGGAGTTCTTTGGTGGAGGTTTTGGGGTCGCTTATGTACACTATCATATTATCTGCAAATAACAAAAGTTTAACTTCTTCCTTTCCAATTCAAATCCCCTTGATCTCCTTATGCTCTCTTATTGCTATTGCTAGAATTTCAAGCACTATATTAAAGAGGTATGGAGAGAGTGGACAGCCTTGTCTTGTTCCTGATTTTAGTGGGATGGCTTTGAGTTTCTCTCCATTTAATTTAATGTTAGCTGTCGGCTTGCTGTATATTGCTTTTATTATATTTAGTTGATGGAGGAGGGTCATTTTTCTATTGTTATTTTCATTGGTTAATAAAGAAACTGCCTTGGCCTTTGATAGGACAGAAACTTAGATAGGTGGAGTAGACAGACTGAATTCTGGGAGAAAGAAAGCTGAGTCAAGCATATGCTACAGCTCTCCTCGCCAAGATAGACGCAGGTTAGGATCCTTCCTAGTGGGCCACAACCTGTTGGTACTACACAGATTGTTGGAGGTGGGTTAATCAAGATGTGAGAGTTGGCCAGTGAGAGGTTAGAGCTAACAGTCCAAGAAGTGTTTAAAAGAATACAATTTGTGTGTTGTTATTTCGGGTAAAGCTAGCCTTGCAAGAGCTAGGTGGCAGGAAGCAACCTGCAGCTCCTTACTACATTTAGTAATGAACCTTGTATTCCCTTAGTCTCTCCAAGACCTTTATCATAAAGAGGTGTTGAATTTTGTCAAATGCTTTTTTAGTATCTAATGAAATGATTATATGGTTTTTTATTTCAGTTTATTTATATGATGGATTACATTGATGATAGATTTTTGTAAGTTGAACCAGCCCTGCCTCTCTGGGATGAAGCCTACTTGATCAAAATGTATAATTTTTTAGATGTGTTCTTGGATTCAGTTTGCCAGTATTTTGAGAATTTTTGCATTGATGTTCATGAGTTAGACTGGTCTGTAACTCTCTTTCTTGGTTAAGTCTTTGTGTGGTTTTGGTATCAGGATGACTGTAGCTGCATAAAAGGGGTTTGGCAATGACTTTTCTGTTTCTATTTTGTGAAACACAGTAAGGACTATAGGTATTAGCTCTTGGAAGTTCTGGTAGAATTCTGCATTGAAACCATCTGGTCCAGGGCTTTTTTTGGTAGGGAGGTTTCTGATGACAGCTTCCAATTCCTCAGGACTTACAGGTCTATTTATTTATTTATTTATTTATTTATTTATTTATTTATTTATTCATTTATTTATTTTTTAAATAGAGAATCAAGGTTTTTTATTACATACGATTCTGATTACTTTTAAATTAAATTACTTATAAACATAATTGTTAGACACTCACACATGGCAGTTTTGACAATTGTTTTCCACATATGCTTCTGAATTTAGAATCAAATTTTAATTGCACTCAATATTCAATCATGAAACAATTCCCTGCACCAAAATACAGGTCTTTTTAAACTGTTCAGCTGGTCTTGATTTAATTTTGGTATATGGTACTTATCTAAAAAAGTGTCCATTTCTAGGATGATGTTTTCTAGTTTTATCCATTAGTCTGCAAGTTTCATGATGTCATTGCTTTTTATAGCTGAGTAGTACTCCATTGAGTGAATGTACCACATTTTCTTTATCAATTCTTTGGTTGAGGGTCACCTAGGTTGTTTCCAGGTTCTTACCATTAAAAATAATGGTGCTACAAATATAGTTGATCAACTGCCCTGTAGTATGATTGAGCATCCCTTCATATATGCCCAAAAGTTCCTGGCAGTGGAATCAGGATTGATTCCTGATTCATGAACTGACTTTTTGGAGCACATTCTCTACTGGTGTGATGCCTTGTTCAGCCTTGATGCAGTGGGGAGAGGCTTGGTCCTTCCTCAATTGAATGTGTACCATACTTTGTAGGCTTCCCATTTTGTAGGTCTTACCATTTTGGAGGAGTAGTTGCGCTGAATGGGGTGAAGTGGGGTGCAGGAGGAGGGATGGGAGGGAAATGGTGGTATGTAAAATGAATAGAAAGCTTTTAAAAAACAGGCTTCTAAAAGATAATAATAAATTACAATAAGATATGAAAAAGAGGTGTTTATCTATCAATATTTCCCCAGCAATTCTAAAAATTATATTTTTGTGCCAAAATTTGAGTTAATATTTTTCTCTTTTGTTGCTTTCCCCTTGGTTTTGTGTGTGTGTGTGTGTGTGTGTGTGTGGTGTTTGCATGTGTAAATGCATAATTGCTTGTTTTTATGTGTATGTGTTTATGCATGTGTGTCCATGTGTGTGTAAAGGACCCAACATTGAGACCAGGAGGACTATTGAATTGCTCTCCATCCTATTTATTAAGTAGACTCTCTCAGATGATCACAGAGATAACTGTTTTGGTGAGTCTGTCTAGCTAACGTTCTTCAAGGACTTTCTTTAGCTTCCAGTCACTGCAATTGAAAGGAGTCTTTGATATATGCATGTAACACTAATGAGAGTTCATATATTTGTATGTATATAAATATATAAATGTATATATAATTGAACTTTCATATATGTGTGTGTGTGTGTGTGTATGTGTGTGTGTATGGAGAGAGAGAGAGATTCTACCATTATTGAAGTTCATAAAGGATATTGAAAGGGAATATATGGCACATCATGAATAGGGGATAGGAGGATGAGAAAAGAGGAAGAAACAAGCAGAAATAATACTAAATAAGGAAGAGTGATTAGAATTAATCTGACCCTGAGAAAAAGAGGTTTTTTTTGGTGGGGGGAAGGGCGGGGTTTCTCTGTAGCTTTGGAGCCTTCACAGAACCAGCTCTTGTAAACCAAACTGGCCTTGAACTCACAGAGATCCTCCTGCCTTTACATGCATAGTGCTGGAATTAAAGGATTGTGCCACCACTGCCCAGCTGAGACAAAGATATTTAAGAATTATGGTAAAACAAACAATGTTGTTTGTGATAATTTTCCCTACAAAATTACAGTGATTAATCTGGCTATATACTAATAATTATCATCAGTATTTTGTGACTGATATTTTATTTACCTGTCAACTGTGCCCAGACATTTAAATGAATGTTCCATTTCAACAGGATAATGTTTGCAATGTAATAGACACATTGAGGAATTTCAGACTCTTCTAATTTTGTGAAAAATCCACCATTACTTTGAAAGGAAATTGATATCACTGCTACTAATACATTATTAGAAACTTATATGCCACAGAACATAGAGGACATGGCAATTGGAAAGAATGGAGAATGTAAGAGAAAGAAAGGAAACTTGCAAATGTCGAGACTGACCTTTTGACATTGCCTGGTCCACAAGTTACTTCCAAACACTGTGAGTTGATCAAACACAAAAAGAAACAGCATCTTTAGGTTCACCAATTGTAGACTCCGTGACCCTTATTTATGGCTAGAAACCAATTATGAGTGAGTACATGCCATGTTTATCTTTTTGGGTCTGGGTTACCTCACTCAGGATAGTGTTTTCTATTTCCATCCATTTGCATGCAAAATTCGAGAAGTCATTGTTTTTTATCGCAGCGTAGTACTCTAATGTGTATATATTCCACACTTTCTTCATCCATTCTTCCATTGAAGGGCATCTAGGTTGTTTCCAGGTTCTGGCTATTACAAATAATACTGCTATGAACATAGTTGAACAAATGCTCTTGTCATATGCTAGGGCATCTATAGGGTATATTCACAGGAGTGGTATTGCTGGGTCCAGGGGTAGGTTGATCCCAAATTTCCTGAGAAACTGAAACACTGATTTCCAAAGTGGTTGCACAAGATTGCATTCCCACCAGCAATGGATGAGTGTACCCCTTCCTCCACAGCCTCTCCAGCAAAGGCTATCAGTGGAGCTTTTTATTTTAGCCAATCTGACAGGTGTAAGATGATATCTCAAAGTTGTTTTGATTTGCATTTCCCTGATCGCCAAGGAGGTTGAGCATGACCTTAAGTGTCTTTTGGCCATTTGAACTTCTTCTGTTGAGAATTCTCTGTTTAGTTCAGTGCCCCATTTTTTAATTGGGTTAATTAGCATTTTAAAGTCTAGTTTCTTGAGTTCTCTATATATTTTGGAGATCAGACCTTTGTCTGTTGCAGGGTTGGTGAAGATCTTCTCCCAGTCAGTAGGTTACCTTTTTGTCTTAGTGACAGTGTCCTTTGCTTTACAGAAGCTTTTCAGTTTTAGTAGGTCCCATTTATTCAATGTTGTCCTTAATGTCTGTGCTGCTAGGGTTACACATAGGAAGCGATCTCCTGTGCCCATCTGTTGTAGGGTACTTCCCACTTTCTCTTCTATCAGGTTCAATGTGTTTTGACTGATATTGAGGAAATGGCCAGGGAGAAAATTGGGATCTTGGGGGTGGGGTGGGATGGGGGTAAGGGGAGATGGGGAGAGAAAAGGGAGAAGTGGAGGATGGGGGGAACTTGGGGAAAAAGGATGATTGGGATAAAGGAAGGTTGAATATGGGAGCACGGAAGCACAATTCTTAGTTAAGGGAGCCACCTTAGGGTTGGCAAGAGACTTGAACCTAGAGTGGCTCCCAGGAGCCCAAGGCGATGTCCCCTTGTTAGTTCCTTGGGCAGCTGAGGATAGGGAACCTGAAATGACCCTATTGTATAGCAATACTGATGAATATCTTGCATATCACCACAGAACCTTCATCTGGTGATGGATGGAGATAGAGACAGAGACCCACACTGGAGCAGTGGACTGAGCTCCCAAGGTCCCAATGAGGAGCAGAAGGAGTGAGAACATAAGCAAAGAAGTTGGGACCACGAGGGGTGCACCCACCCACTGAGATAGTGGAGCTGATCTATTGGGAACTCACCAAGGCCAGCTGGACTGTGACTGAAAAAGCATGAGATAAAACTGGAATCTCTGAACATGGCGAACAATGAGGGCTGGTGAGAAGCCAAGGACAATGGCATGGGGTTTTGATCCTACTTAATGTGCTGGCTTTGTGGGAGTCTAGCCAGTTTGGATGTTCACATTCCTAGACATGGACGGAGGGGGGAGCACCTAGGACTTACCACAGGGCAGGGAACCCTTACTGCTCTTTGGACTGAAGAAGGAGTGGGAGAGGAGTGGGGGGAGGGGGAGAAGGGTGGGAGGAGGGGGGGGAAATGGGAGGCTGGAAGGAGGCAGAAACTTGTTTTTTTCCTTTTCTCAATAAAAAAAGAAGAAACAGCAAATATATAAGGTCCACAGTTCCAGAGTTCAATGTTCTTACTTTTAAATTTTAATCACATATGACATAGGAAAAATATTTCCTCACTAGTGAAATACAAGGAGGAGTTGAACTTATAGATACTAGCTCAGTAGATTTTAATTAATACATATAGAAATGTCATTTGCTTTTGTAGATTAGATTTGTTTAAGAAAACTTCGTAGTTTTCAACCCATCAGTATTTTCAAGGAAAATACATCCTCTCTGCTATATTACAGCATTTATCTGAAAAGAACTAATCTTTTCTAACAGGCATATAAATTCTTAGAGTTTTCAAATTGATCTTTAAGACTAGAGAGATGGCCAAGTGGATAAGGGATCTTTCTCCTCTTCAAGTAGACTCAGATTTTAATTCTAGTACTCTCATTTAACTGCTTACAATTGTGTGTAAGTACATGTGTAGAGTAGTCAACAACCTCTTCTGGTCTCCTATAACACTTGCGTGCATATACACACATACACAGTCACATATACTGTGTATATCCACACACAAATGAAAATTAAATTAATTTTTTTGAAAAAGAAATATTTGATTTCTGTTCTACCAAAGTCTGTTCATTTTGGTGCCTAATTTGCTTCTTCTGAGATTCTGGACCACCATCTTTAAATGGTTAAATAAGAAACCTCAGACAAATTTTCAAGTTCTCAGATCATCTGCACTTTTCTGTCCTGTCCTTTCTCTCTTGAATCATACCCATGGAAGCTAGAATTTCTTTTGTTCAAGCTGGGGGAGGGGTAGATAGGAGTCTCTTTTTTCCCAAGTAATCTAGCCAGAAATGATCAGACTTAAGGTGATTGTCAATACATCTATTCACTTATTATCAGCTCAGGTACCATCTCCTGTAGTCCATTAGTGTTGGTTGCGCATATATGTTTTCAGTACTCATTGTTTACTATAAAAATAAACAATTAGGAGCTCTTACCACTAGGCAAAAATTATTCTACCTCTCTTATTTTCCTGTATGTTTAGGTGTGTGGTCCTTATGAATTTCCCACATTACATGTAGCTAGGATCACAAGCAAGGTAGCCTACTCAATTAACATCTTTCTTTACTTTAGTTATACAAATATGGTACACAACAATAGGTATCCTATAAAATTAGAAAAGGCAAGTGACATGACAGATGTGAATATGTTAAAGACCTAAGCTAGAAGAAAACAAGGAATATGGCAGTTCTAAAATAGTTTTCTAGTTACATACTACATAGAGAAGGAAATCAACAAATTGATTTTAAGGAAACTCAGTAACAGAGCATAGAACCACAGTACAGTGAAAGTAGGAAAACAATTTGTTAACTTATCAAACACAAATCATATAAAAGAACCAAACTGGGTTATACTTCATTATCAAGCAAATGAAACAAATACACACGTGAGATTCTTTTTGTTTTCTTCCAACACAGGGTTTCTGTGTGTTGCTTTGGAGTTTGTCCTGGAACTGGCTCTTATAGACCAGGTTGGCCTCAAACTGCACTTAAGATTTTTAACAACAAAATAAATCAAGCAGAGGAAGTAACTTCTGAGATCAAAGACATTTTTTGTTGTTGTTTCTAGTGTGGCTCTTTTAAAATAATCTCAGAATGAAGAAAAGAGGGAGGGAAGGACAGAATAAGAAAAAGAGGAAATAAGAAAGGAAAGAAAGGAGAGAAGAAAAAAGGAGGAAGTTAAGATAAAACACCTATAAGTTGGATGAGAGACAAATGAGTTGATATTTACATTGTTACTATTAACCAAAGAGAAAAGAAGAAAGGTCACATGCAAGTATTTAAATAAAAGCTCAAAACTTCCCCAACCTTTGGAAAACAGATCTTTAGATCCAGAAAACATAAAGGTCCTTGATTATATTTGAACAAAAATGTATATAGTGAATCATATTGCTGTTCAACTTTAAAACCCCAAGGAAACAATAATTCTAAATTCATCAAGAGGAAACAGAAGAAAATTTTATTAGCATGGCTTGTTTTTTAGAGAAACCAAGCAATTCCATAAAGAATATAATGGTATATTCAATATCAATCAAGAAAACAATACTGCCAATCATGAATACTAAAACCAGAATGTGATCCTTCAAAAATTAAGAAAAATGCATTCTTTCCAAAATAAAAAAAAATACAATAAAGTTATTGACATCAGTCCAACTGTATAAAATGGTTGAAAAGTAATTTATCTAGAAATGCAAGATAACCACCAAAGAAATAGGAAGAAGTACTGCAGCAGCCCCTCCACACAGTGGGGATTGCTTCTATGACTTCAGATTAAGCAAAAACCACACCCAAACTCCTACTTTCTTCCACATTATTATATATATTTAAAAGTAAACAAACTTTTTTTTAAATTTTACATACCAATCCCAGTTCCCACTCCTTCCCCTCCTCCCACTCCCTTTACCTACTCCCATAACCCACTCCCCATCCTTTTCTCAGAGAGGGTAAGGCACATTGCTTTGTGGAAGGTCCAAGGCCCTCCCTACAATATGTTGGGTGAGCAAGTTATCCATCCAAAAAAAACACATTCCCAAAAAGCCAGTAAAAGCAATAGGGATAAATCCTGGTGCCACTGCCAGTGATCCAGCAGTCTGCCCCAGCCATACAACTGTCACTCACACTCAGAAAAACTAGTTTGGACCTATGCTGATTTCTTTGCTGTCTGGCTGGAGTTGGTGAGCTCCCATTAGCTCAGGTAGACTGTTGAAGTCGGTGTCCCCATCAGGGTCTTGACCTATTTGCTCATATGTTCACTTCTCCCATTCTTCAACTGGACTTTGGAAGTTCAGCCCAGTGTTCTGCTGTGGGTCTCTGCCTCTGTTTCCATCAGCTGCTGGATGGAATATTTAAGATATTCATTGTAGTAGGAGCTGGGGGCCTTTTCACACAGTCTGGCTCCTGGCCGCCTGGCTAGCTTATGCCCCAAAATAACAACAAACAAATTATATTCATTTAAACACTGCCTGGCCCATTAGCTCTAGCTTCTTACTGGCTAATTCTTACATCTTGATTAGCCATTTCTATTAATGTGTGTAGCACCCCAAGGTGCGCTTACCAGGGAGATTCTAGCCTATGTCCACCCTGGGTTGGAGCTTCATTTCATCTGCCCCAGAGAGGAGAGGAAATGGCGTCTGAGCTCACTTCCCTTCCTCCCAGCATTCTGTTCTGTTACTCCACCTACTTAATTTTCTGTCCTATCAGGGCCAAGGCAGTTTCTTTATTTAACCAATGACCTTCCTCCATCAATTCATTAATCTAACTACAGGACAAGGCCAGTTTGGGCACTCTCTACTCTATTGCTTTAGGTCTTAGCTAGGGTCATCTTTGTGGATTTCTGGGAATTTCTCTAGTAACAGGTTTTTTGTTAGCCCCATTATGGCTCTCTCAATCAAATTATCTCTTTCTTTACCCTCATCTCTGTCCTTCCTCCATCTTGACTATCCCATTCCCTGAAGCATTTCTCACCCCTCCCCTTTCTTTTCTTCTCCCCTTTTAACCCTCCCTTCTTCTCTTACCTTCACATTCCCAATTTTTTTCAGGTTATCTTGTCTATTTCCCCTTTCCAGGTAATTCTATGCATGTTTTTCTTAAGGTTCACCTTGTTTCTTAGCTTCTCTAGGATCCTGAACTATAGGCTCAATATTCTTTGCTTTACAGTTAATATCCACTTATGAGTGAGTACATACCATGTTCATCTTTCTTGATCTGGGTTACCTCAGTCAGGATATTTTTTCTTAGTTCCATTCATTTTCATATCAATTTCAAGATGTCATTTTCTCTTACCACTGAGTATCACTCCAGTGTGTAAATGTGTCACATTTGCTTCATTCTTTCTTCGTTTGATGTTTCCAGGTTCTGACTATTACAAATAATGATGCTATGAACATATTTGAACAAATGTTCTTGTAGAATGATTGAGCATCTTTTGGGTATATGCCCAATTGTGGTATTACTGAGTTAATTCCTAATTTTCTGAGAAACCACTATATTGATTTCCAAAGTGGTTGTACAAGTCTGCATTCCCACCAGCAATGGAGCAGAGTTTCCCTTACTCCATATCATTTCCAGCATAAGCTATCATTGGTGCTGAACACCTGTTTACACAGAGGGATCATTTATAAAGAAAGAAAGAAAAGCTAAAGTGGCTGCTTTTTTACCCATGCAGAAAAACACGAGCAAATGTCCTTGCAGTCATAAATTTTAAGAAGAGAAAAATTGGAGGGCTATGATGTGGTTGATATATTTTGATTGGTCATGCTAATTAGATGAATTAAAGAGAGATTTTGATTGCTCGACTTTAATACTTTGAGTGCTGGATGTTGGTAGTCAGGCTCAGGAGAATGAAGAGGCCAAATTACAGAATAGACATTGGTGCCTATCTTTAGGAATGGTGACTAATAGTTTTTGGCAAGAAAAAGGGAATTGGAGAGAAGGTCAGGGCCTGACAGAACCACATTCTCAAGTGGACTGGTGTCCTTTCATGTACACAGTCCATTAGGCTAGTAGATAAACAAAACACAGTTAAAAAAATAACAAAAAAAATTAGTAGAATAGACTACAATTTAAAAGGATGGACATGAGCAGAGAATATGAAATAGTAAAAATTAAAAACCGAAAAATAATTAGAAGCCATTACCTACCAACAATAGCCTTGAATGTGGACAGACATCACTACTCATCCAAAAGCTTCAGAATTGCTAAGGAAGGGAATAAATGATTTTCAATAGTTGAAAGTATAATAAACTCAACAATATCCTAGTTTGAATTCTATTTTCCAAAAAATAACACATTAAAAACCACATTAAAATACATTTTAAAACTACACATTAAAAATCAAAATCATTTTAAAAACACATTAAAAATCAAAGTAAAGAGGTAGAAAAATTAGCAGCTACACAAAAATTCAAAATGAAGAGACATAACTAGATTTAGCATTTATGTAGACAAAATAGACACTAAGTCTAAAGTGTTATAAACACATTATAATTTATTAAACTGTGAAGACAGAACTTAATAAGACATAAGAATTTTATGTATACGTATGACCCAATATTATATCACCTGATTCTAAACATCAAATATTTTATCTAAATGGAGAGACAGAGGCTGAATAACTTCTTCCCTTCATTTTTTGTCAGTGGAAGGATCATCAAAATAAAAATTAAGCAAAAATTTTGATATTTAATCTATAATAGACATCACATAGACATTAGTTATATTAATAAAACATCTTACCCAACATCTTCAGAAATTGCATTCTTCTCAATATCACACAGAGCATTCTCCAATTTATACCATATGTTAAAACATAATTCCAACAAATTTAAAAATTTCAAAGCATATACACTCTCTATTAGAGTGGTGTGAAGTGAGAAATCAACAAGAGGATATTTACAAAATGTCAAAATTGCTCAACATGAAACAACATATTTTTACATGAGCACACGTGAGCAGATAAATCAAAGAGGAAAATTTTAAGTTTTCTTATAAGATATGAAATAATAAGCACAGCATGACAAATCTATGAAATGCATCAAAAGCAATTCTAAAACAGGAGCTTATAGTAATATGTTCCTTCACTAAAAAATAAAAAAAAAACGCATTTAATACACACCAATTGATAACATTATAAAAGCTAGGAAATAAAGAACAAACACAAAATTAGTAGACGAAAATAAATAACAAAATCAATGATGAATAAGACATAAAATTTAAAATTATGAAACCTAAGCAAAATGAATATTTTCTTAAAATATTAGCATGCTACCTTAGCCAAGAAAATGAACACTTATTAAGAGAGAGAGGGCATGGTCCTATCTTGATGCTACTAAACAAACACTGATTATTATACCCTATAGCAAGTTTTTTTGTCAGTTTGTCTTTGTACTACCAGCCTGTGAACAATGACTCAGAGACTTATTATTAATTATGAAAGCTTGATGTTAACTTAGGCTTATACAGCTAGCTCTTAATTAAGTTAACCTGCTTTAATTACTATGCATTGTGCCGCATGCCACAGTTATGTCTATACTGCATGTCTGTCCTCTTTGGTGCTGTCATTGCATCTCCTGAGTACATACATTCCTACTCCTGTTATCTCTCTGGAAAATTTGCCTATCTACTCTTACCTAGCTAACTATCATTTAACTTTCATTATGCCAGACACAGCAGCACATCTTCACACAATGTACAAATAACCCACCACAATACCTACCTGTTAATACAGATATACCAATGGATTGGAAAAAACAGAAGAAATGGGCAAAATTCTGGACAAATATAATCATTGACAATTAAATCATTTAAACAAAACAATGTCTGAGAAGAGTAATCATAAGCAATTATAGCCTCAAAATTGGACTGAATCAGTCAGAAAAACTTTCAAGAAAAAGGAATTCCTAGCACTGGAGAGTTTCACTGAGTGTTTGTATTTTGTGTCTGTGTGTGTGTGTGTGTGTGTGTGTGTGTGTGAATCAAAGAAAAAGAGGCTATCAATTTGAGAATGGAAAAATATGGCAGGGTTTTGATGAAGGGTAACTGGTAGGGGCAGAAGGGAGGAATGTCGTGGCCCATGAGGGCCCAACATAAATTCCCTAATTCCTTAACCTGGCTGGAACGGAGTCGCGAGGAAAAGAACTGACACAGCTCACACAGTCATCTTGGAAAAGGCCAGCCTCCCACGTTTATTGTCCAAACATTTTATATACCCACACCAAATTGAGTGGGGAGGGGGGAAAACCCATTACGCCATCACCTAGGCAACCAGGTGCCTGGGCTCAAGTCACATCCGCATCTAGCAGTCAGGTAGGCCCTGAATTAGCATCTCTATAAGATACCTTCCAAATTACAAAAGGAAGGAAGCACCAAATATCTGAACTCTTAAGTCATCAGCTTCAGTCAAACATCTCTTCTCAGGTAATCCACATATTAACAATAGAAGCTAGGAGCAGGCATCCTGGCTTTTGTTAAGAGCGGAGACAGTTTGTCTGCAGAGCTCTGTAATCAGCTCGCAGGGGGCTAATGGCTTGTGCCATATCGAAATATGGGCCCACAATCCACTCTCTCTTATTAATTTTAATAACTCCTGTGCTTCTGCTACAGGACAGATACGTCGCGCCTGACTTGGGCAAAGTCCTCTTCATTTACCCAAATTTTCCCGTCATTGGAACAGGCATCTTTTATGCAAGCCCCTGTCTTAGGCATCTGGGGAGAAGAAGCTTCAAACCCGTCATTGACTGCCGACCTCTGTAAAAGAGAAGAGATTAGTGGAGAGAAATATACTTTTCAGGCCCTGTGTATCCGCCATATCTTGTCAGGATGCATCACAATGCTTTACGTATAATTATGCTCCCAAAGACTATGTTCTCCTATCTTAAAGGAGAGTAGAATCACCTGAGTTGAAAATGTTTCTTCCGCTGGTACAGAACATCATTCAGAGTTTACTTTCTCAGCATGCGTATCAACTCTCAACATTCATTGTCACAACCTCTCTTTCAGCCAAATGTCAATCACAGCAACTCACAATCATGATTTTTCCATATCATCGGTCAATACCGATCTTTAGATTTCTAATACCGTAATTTCATGTTTAGCTGATCAAAACCAGCTCTCCCAATTCATAATTTCGTGTTTGGCCGGTCAAAACCAGCTTTCCCAATTATTGATAATTTCATATTTAGCCGGTCAGTACCAGCTCTCCGAATTATTTGTAACTTCATGTTTAGCCGGTCAGTACCAGCCTTCCAATTATTCATAATCTCATGTTTAGCCGGTCAGTACCAGCTCTCCAATTATTCATAATTTCATGTTTAGCCGGTCAATACCAGCTCTTCAAGTATTCATAATTTCATGTTTAGCCGGTCAGTACCAGCTCTCCAATTATTCATAATTTCATAATTTTCTTTACCATAACTTCATATTCCTTTCGGTCATTACCGATGTATTTAGCACCACTGGTCATTACCAGATTTTTCCCATCACCTTATATGCAGCTGTAAATATCAGGTCATTACCGTTAAGAGCATAATATCATTTGCTGTTATTAAATCTCATTTTTAGTCCCTGTGTAGCTGTTAAAACCTCAGTCTGTCCCCTTCGTTAAGTGAAGGGGGGTTTTAGACATACTTTATCTTGCATCTTTCTTTCCCTGTGGGGAAAGCTTAGGTCTTAGTTCTTAGGTTTAATATTTTATTCAAAATAAGTCCTGTCCCATAAACCAAGAACACTCAAATGTTCAGTTTGTATCTTAGTCCTGAAGCAACAAGTTTCACACCACCGCCAGCAGCAGACACAGCAGTCAGCTCGTCTCAGCAGGATCTCTTTGTGCGAAGTCTCTTTGCAGTGCTGTGAGTTGCAGGTCCGGATCAGGCTCCTCTCTGTGGGCTGGGTTACTGGATTCCTCTTGGAGCCGATTTCTTTCTGTTCCTTCTGCGGCACGGTTGTCAGCTACGCTGTGCTTAGGTCCGTTGTCCTTCTGCTGAATGCATCGAACTAGTCGTTCTGGAAGCCATCTCGCTTGGTTTTCATCCTGTGAGAAAACACAGACATGCCCTCGACCCCAAATTAAAATGGGGTCGGGTCCCTTCCAAGTCCCATTGCAAGGATCTTTCCATTTGGCTTTAGCAAATGTGGTTTTTGTACCATTATGCCACAATCTGTCCGCAGCTGATAGCTCATGGACATCTGTATTTAGAAAGTTTAGCGTAAACAATGCATGATTTAAGGCATTGTGTGGCTTCTGAGGATACAACTCCCCTCTCTTTATTTTTTGGAGTTGTGTTTTTAAGGAGCTCTGTGTACGCTCCACAATTCCTTGTCCTTGAGGATTATATGGAATACCAGTCTTATGAACAATATTCCATTGAGTACAGAATCTTTGAAAAGCTTTATTAGCATATCCGGATCCATTGTCCGTCTTTATTACCTTTGGTGTTCCCATGCATGAAAAGCATTTTAAGCAATGAGTTATTACATGCTTGGCAGCTTCTCCAGTTTGTGCTGTGGCCATTATGAATCCTGAGTAAGTATCAATTGTCACATGCACATATCTCAATTTTCCAAACTCAGTAATGTGAGTTACATCCATTTGCCATATGTGATTTCGAAGAAGTCCTCGAGGGTTTACCCCCAAATGAGGCACAGGTAGATATTGTGGGCATCTTTCACATTGTTTAACAATTTGCCGAGCAGCTTCTCTGGTCAACTTAAATTGTTTTCTTAAACTTAAGCTGTTTTGATGATGCAACGCATGTGACTGCTGTGCAAGTTCAACCTGAGATACAGCAATTATTTTTCTAAGTTCGTCAGCTAGAGCATTACCTTCAGCTAACGGACCAGGAAGACATGAATGTGCTCTGATATGTCCCACAAAACATGGTAACTTTCTACATTGTATGGCTTTCTGAATTTGCTGAAACAATAATTTAACTTGTTCATTGCTAGTTGCTATATACGACACTGTTTCGAGGATTCTTAATGCTTCATAAATATACCGGCTATCAGTATATAAATTAAAAGCCTTATTATCAAAATTCTTAAATACCAAAGCTACAGCCCGCAGTTCAACTATTTGAGCTGAAGCTGGTTCTGTCTGTACCACATGTCCTTTGCCATTGACAACATAAGCAGGTTTTCCATTAGATGAGCCATCCGTGAAAATCAACAAAGCATCCTTTAAGGGATTCTTTGCTACTATTTTAGGAAAAACGAATGAATGCTGTTGTGCAAACTGTAGTAACTGGTCAGCTGGGAAAAGATTATTAATCTGACCTTGAAACTGAGCAAACGCAATTGCCCATGAGTCACTATTTTGAAATAACCATTCAATTTGCTGCTTAGTGTAAGGAACATTGATTACAGCTGGTTCTTTGCCAAAATATTTTCTAGATTCCATTCTGCTTTTCTGTGCTAAGCATGCTACTGCTTCAAAATAAGGATTTAATACTTTTGCTGGTGATACAGGCAGATGCATCCATAAGAGTGGTCCGTTCTGCCATAAGACTGCTGTAGGAGTCAGCCTTGTAGGTAAAATACACGCTTGCCATGTCTTGCTATAATCAATATAGCACACCTGTTGTTCCTGTATAGCCTGCTCTATCTGTGAGAGAGTCCGTCTGGCAGCTTCTGAAAGCTGCCTGCTAGAATTTGGATCACTGTCTCCTTTAAGTATCTCACTTAAAGGCTCAAGGTCTCCTGTAGGAAACCTCAAATAAGGTCTTAGCCATTGTATATTTCCTAATAGCCTTTGAAAGTCATTAAGAGTCTTTAAGTCATCCTTCCTGATTTCTATTTTTTGAGGCTTAATTTCTTTGGGGTATAACATATGACCTAGATATTGAAAAGGCGGGTGCCTCTGTACTTTCTCAGGAGCAATAACCAAACCTGCATGGCTTAGACATTGCTGTAACAGTCCATATGTCTCTAGTAAAGTATCTTCATTTCTATGAGCCAACAAGATGTCGTCTGTGTAATGAATTGCGTACACTTGCGGAAACTGATTTCTAACTTCCTGTATAGCTTGGGCTACGAATTTTTGGCATAATGTAGCACTATTTAACATACCCTGGGGTAAGACATTCCATTGATACCTCCTCATTGGCTCTTTGAAATTAACTGAAGGAATGCTAAAAGCAAATCTTTGACAGTCTTGTGGCGCTAAAGGAATTGTATAAAAACAATCTTTCAAGTCTAAGATAATCTTATGCATGCCTTTTGGAATGGCTGCCGGGGATGGCAATCCTGGTTGCAATGCTCCCATTGGCTGCATAGTTGCATTAACCTCTCTTAAATCCTGAATTAATCTCCACTTTCCCGATTTCTTTTTAATAACAAAAATTGGAGAGTTCCATGGAGAATTAGATGGTGAAATATGTCCACTACCCAGCTGTTCCTGCACTAACTGCTGGGCAGCTTGTAATTTTTCTTGTGTTAGAGGGCACTGACTCACCCATACAGGGTCATCACTTTTCCATATTATCGGATCTGCATGGAGTGCAGGTCTTTCAGTGACCTCTCCTAAAAATACCCTAATCCTGCTCTAGAAGGTCTACTGTCTGATACGACAGGATCCACCTTTCCCTTATTATTCTTGCCTAGACCTTGATTAGGTAATAATCCTTGTTGAAACATCTGATTAGTAACAGCCGTGCTGGGAGAATATAAATATACTCCCATTCTGGACATGATATCTCTGCCCCATAAGTTCACAGGTAAATGGGGAATAATATACAGTTTAAAGGTTCCTTCATGTCCTTCCTCATCTTTCCAATGCAGTTCATTGCTACTTTGTTCAGGATTTCTAGTCTGACCAATTCCTTGTAGCTGTGTAATAGTCTCTGGTTTTGGGCCACTTAGAAGGCCACTGACTGGCGGTTATGACGGAAGTATCCGCGCCAGTATCCAGGAGGCCAGAAAATCTTTTTCCATAAAACTCAGCTATCTCTTCTGGGCCTATATACAAAAGATGCTCAACCATACCACAAGGACACATGCTTAACCATGTTCACAGAATTACTTTATCATACATAGAATCTGAAAACAACTCAAATGTATCTCTTCTACACACATCATGAGATAGCCACAAATACCATTAATATCTTTGAGTAATTCTGACTATACAAATTGAAAACCTATACAAGAACTTTAAATCTCTGAAGGAAGAAATTTAAGCCATCAGAAAATGGAAAGATCTCCTATTCTCTTGTAAGGATAGCACCAACATAGCAAAATTGACAATGTTACTGAAAGCAATCTACAGATCTAATGCAAATGCCCATTAAACTTGTAACAAAATTCTTCACAGACTTTGAAAAAACAATCCTCAACCTTGTGAGAAAAGACAAAAACTCAGGCTATCCTGAACAATCTTAAGATCCTGTACAATCAAGGAACTTTCGAATGCATCACAATCTCTGAATTTAAACTTTGCTATAGATCCACAGTACTGAAACAATCCACCTTGGATACGAATTTACCTTTCTACAAACAGTAGACTTCTGACAAAAGGGAAAAATTGTGAAATGAAAAAGGAAGCATTTTAACCTGCTTATCTCAGAGGCTACCATAATTTAAACCTGGCTTTTTTTCTTTCTGTTGAAGCTGCGCTGCACAGCAGAGGGTAGAACACAGGCTCTCTTTGTCTGTTAGACTGCCTTCCTGAGCTCTCTCTGGTGGGCAGATTTTTAACTATTTTTTACTTTAATTTGTAAATCATAAAATTAAGAGAATTTTTGAATCCTCTCCTCTGTTCTATAGACTGTGTGAGGTTAAATTTGTTCTCTAAACTTTTGTTCCTGCTTGCCTTTTACTTACAGGTGGGTTAGATTAACTGGCTACTGTGAGCACGTGGCACTTGGTGACTCTTAGGCCAAAAGTAATTTTCCTTTTACCTTTTCTACTCATTTAGCAATCAATAAAAGTTGCAATTCTGTGTCTATCACGCTTACAGATTCTCAATAACTCTGCCATTGTTCTGCTCCACTCTAAATTACCAACATATATACCCGAATACTTTTTTCTTATCCTATATTTAACTTATTTACAAATTTTTACACCCAATTTAAATTTTGTCCCGCTTTTCTACATATCTTTCTCTACTTTACATCTCTAGTTCTGAGCGCTCACTACTCACGCATCCACCGATTTTTTTTTTTCTCGCGGGTTCCTCACGTCTGGTCACTTCTTCCTTGCTTTTTGGGGAGCGCCGATAAGCCTCACATTTTCCTCTGCCCATTCTCCGGTTTCTCTTAGAGTTCAGTAGACAGCATTCACCATCTCTCTCGTGTTGTCCCTTCTCCGGGGTCATGGAGTTCGGCTGTCAGCCCCGTGTTCCTTTTTCTTCTTCTAACGTCCTTCGTCTCTGGGTTCAGTAGTCAACTCCAGTTGTCTTTAATCTTGGGGTTCAGTGGTCAGCCCCATGTTATCGGGCGCCAATTATGTCGTGGCCCATGAGGGCCCAACATAAATTCCCTAATTCCTTAACCTGGCTGGAACGGAGTCGCGAGGAAAAGAACTGACACAGCTCACACAGTCATCTTGGAAAAGGCCAGCCTCCCACGTTTATTGTCCAAACATTTTATATACCCACACCAAATTGAGTGGGGAGGGGGGAAAACCCATTACGCCATCACCTAGGCAACCAGGTGCCTGGGCTCAAGTCACATCCGCATCTAGCAGTCAGGTAGGCCCTGAATTAGCATCTCTATAAGATACCTTCCAAATTACAAAAGGAAGGAAGCACCAAATATCTGAACTCTTAAGTCATCAGCTTCAGTCAAACATCTCTTCTCAGGTAATCCACATATTAACAATAGAAGCTAGGAGCAGGCATCCTGGCTTTTGTTAAGAGCGGAGACAGTTTGTCTGCAGAGCTCTGTAATCAGCTCGCAGGGGGCTAATGGCTTGTGCCATATCGAAATATGGGCCCACAGAGGAAGAGAGGAAGAAAGTGATGTAATTCTAATTCAATTAAAAGACATTAAAATAATACAAAATAAAGACTTTTAATGTTGGCCAGGCGGTGGTGGTGCACGCCTTTAATCCCAGCATTCGGGAGGCAGAGGCAGGCGGATCTCTGTGAGTTCGAGACCAGCCTGGTCTACAAGAGCTAGTTCCAGGGCAGGTTCCAAAACCACAGAGAAACCCTGTCTTGAAAAACCAAAAAAAAAAAAAGAGACTTTTAATGTTGGAAAAAAAGAAATGACATGAAGGTTGATTGGTGGCATTTTGGACAGTGTTCAGAGGGAGTATGATGGGGAATTGGTAAAAATGTGATAAATTTGTTGGATGAAAATTGTCAAATAATAAATAAAATCTAAAAATTTGAAAAATAAGAATTATCAATAATCTTTGTAATCTTTTTAAACCATTTTAAAATGTTAAAAGTGAAAATAATTTCTCAACTTCATCCCTTAAGATCAGTATCATGCTGACATCAATACTGAATATGAACATAAGTAGCAAAGAAAAAATATACACTCATATTCCTGATTAAGATGGATATATAATATCAGAAAAATGAATATACCCTAACCAAGTAGAATTCATATGCCCATGGCCATGTGCAGCTTATTCCAGATATTGAAAGATGCCATAATACGCACAGTTCAACAAATATGTCATTTGAATGAATGGTATGGAAAATAGTATGATTTCTTTTTTTTTTCTTTTTTTTCATATTTATTTATTTATTAAGGATTTCTGCCTCCTCCTCGCCACTGCCTCCCATTTCCCTCCCCCTCCCCCCGATCAAGTCCCCATCCCTTATCAGCTGGAAGAGCAATCAGGGTTCCCTGACCTGGGGGAAGCCCAAGGACCGCCCACCTCTATCCAGGTCTAGTAAGGTGAGCATCCAAACTGTTTTGTCTCCCCCAAAGCCAGTACGTGCAGTAGGGTCCAAAACCCACTGCCATTGTTCTTGAGTTCACATTATTCCTCTTTCCAAATCAGGAGCAGAAGGAGAGGGAACACGAGCAAGGAACTCAGGACCGCGAGGGGTGCTCCCACACACTGAGACAATGGGGATGTTCTATCGGGATCTCACCAAGACCAGCTGGCCTGGGTCTGAAAAAGCATGGGATAAATCCGGACTAGCTGAATATAGCAGACAATGAGGAATAGTATGATTTCTTAAAAAATGCAATAAACATTTGATATAATGCAACATATCCTCCTGTGTTATGGTTATGCCACCATCATAAAAAGATATACCTGAGACAAACATTTTTAAGGAGACTGATTTATTTAGCTCATAGTTTCTAGTATTTAAATCTGTGTTTCTTGTCCCTATTATATTGAGTGGCACAGTATGTAGGGACAAGGCTTTTGGTAGAAAAAGGAAATAGAAGAGAAAGTTTGAGGATTCCAAAGTCACTTTTTTTTTAAGTACCAGGAGGGCGTTCCAGTGAATACTGAAATTGCCAACATTTAATTTTCCATACACTGTTATATCCCAATAGAAAAGAGAGAAGGCAACAAAAGACTTCTTTAGCATGATATAAAAGACAATTCAAACAGTTAATTGCTTTAACACTTTGAGACATCAAGTCATTAGCATTCTGTTGTTTAGAAAGTGAAGTCACCTTAGAACAAGTGTCCTAAAAGCAGCCCTTCCCCGGGTAACCTCCAATTACAAATGAAGGATCAAAAGTATGCTTGCCTCTCTGACCATCTGTCAGGATGGAAATAGCCTTACATTTTTGGGCCCCCACAATTTCTTTCTTTTTATTAATTTTAATGAAGCCTGTGCTTCTGCAAGAGGACAGATGAGCATCTCTGCCTTTGGTGAACACTTTCCTGTTTCCCAGACTTAACCATCTTTGTCTAAGATGCATGGGGAAAAAGGATCAAACCCATCTTTGACTGCTGTAAGCAAAGGGTTAAGGGAAGAAGTATCTCTGGGCTCTGTGTCTCTGAACCAAGTTTCTATCAAGAGAGGTCAACTTCAATTAGAAATTGCTTTGTGAATACATATGTTTCTATGGCTAAAGTCTCTCCTAATAAAAGTAGAAAAGGATCACAAGGGTTGAGAATGCCCTTTTCTTGTCTTTTGATGAGAATGGATTTAAGAGAACTGTGACTTGACAAATTGTGTGTTTATTGTTCATTTCCACTTCAGAATTATGATATTCATCTGTTAATGTTTATAACTATTTTAACTCACTATAAGATGTTAAGGAAAGTTTGACATTTCCAATGAGTTCTTGGATTTGACATATTTGATAAGAAATTTAGATTTTGATACATCTGAAAATTGTTAAAAAAAAACCCACCAAAGTCTTTTAAGTACTCTGAGTAGACTCAATTTTTAATGTTTTAACCCACCCCTAATAGTGCCACAAGTAGTGCTACAAATTATAGCACCTTCATAATTACAAAGTTCAAAGTCTGGTAAAAAAGAAATGAAGCTTACCTAAATTGAGATTATATATAAAAAGCCCATAAGCAGCATACATATTGGAAGAAAAGTAAAATGTTTCTTAGTAGATCTTCCACTGGGGGATAGTAGGATAGTTCAGTGTGATATTGGCTAGATCTTTAATAGATATATAAAATGTCAGGCACAGCCATGGATTCCTGAAAACCAAAGGGTGGGGAACTTGATGTAAAAGTGTTGGGAAGAACTAGCCTAACTAGAAAAATGGAAGGTTTAGTGAGAGCAAGGTGTGAAGACCAAATAGCAAAAGAGCAAGACACCTAAGACCCTGCCCTAGTCCTGTATGCACAGGTGCTGACACCAGCAAACACATGTGGAAAAATAAAAACACCATACAGAGATAGGAGAAAGGTCTGAAATATGAAAAAAGGTATGGTTAAACACACCAAACATAGCACTGGACGTCTTATATGAGCAAATAAGAAAGAGAAAAAAATCAAACAATAAAGAACACTGAAAAAAGGAAAAAAAGGAAATAAATGATCCTTATTTGCAGATAGTATGATTTTATATATAGAACAGCTTAAATGTTCCATATGAAATCATTGGAACTAATAAATTCATTAAAATTTCAGGTTAAACAGTCAACATATAAACCATTTCAGTTTTATACATGCATATTGAGTTTCTATTCTTGAGATAAACAGGATATATAAAATTAATAAAATCAGCAATGTAAGAAATTTCTACAATGAGTACTTGTAAAATATTTATGAAGGAGAGCAAAAAGAACACAGAACTTATACAAAGATTTTCCATATTCATAAGTTTAAAGGATTCATATGGTAAGAATGTTTATACTCCCAAATAATTTTCTAGGTTCAACTGAATTTTCAATATATATGGAAAAATAAAAGAATCAACATCTAAAACAGTCTTGAGTACACAAGGAGAATGCAGGCACATCACAATAACAGATATCAAAACATAGTCTTAAGCCACAGCAAAAAAATCTCACATGGTACTGACATAAAATGAAGAGAGAGATCAATGAAACAGAATAAAGAATATCCCACTCATATTGGAAGTCAACATCAAATACTTACATTGTAGAAGGGGCAGTTTTTCAGTAAATGGGTTCTGGAAAAACAAATATCAATGTGTAAAAGAAGAAAATGTGTACCAGCAGTTAACTCTAGATGGATCAAAGTCCTGGATATAAAACCTGAAATTGAGACTATGAGAGAGACCCTCAAGGAATTATTTCAAGTCATTATTTTAGGCAGCTTTATTTTTCTTAATTTTCAATACAGTACCAAATCTAGGGGTTATGTAAAATGGGATATGAATCAGTCAGAATATAGAGATAATCTACACAATGGAAGAAAACATATTCCAAATATTTCCCTTTATGGGGGTTGCTATCCAGAGTACTAAGAGTCTCAGATAGCTTAACAATGGACAAAAAATAGAAATCTACTTTTAATATGGAAGATTTATTTGAAAATATATATATGTATATATGCTAATATTTGATAAGTTGTTTGAAAATAAGTTTAATGGATTAATTATTAGAGAAATAGAAATAAAAATAACAATGATAAAATCTCACTCCCATTGCATGGACTGTGTGTGCAGAATAAACTGAAAGTCAATAATATAGTCATTATTAAAAACAATGAGAAAGTCCTTAAAAGTACTGAAATTAGAACTACAATGTGATCAAAATATATCATTAATATGATATTGTCATATCAAATATCTGTGGATCAAGGGAAAACAAGTTTTCACATGCAAACTGTAGCACCTTTTTCACTATAATCAAGAGATATGATTGATTACAATGTCCTAAGTGAATTCATGAGTAGATTAAAGGTGGTACACACACAAAGGTATCTTATTCAGCTGTAAACACAATAAGAAACATTTTAATTTGTGGTCACAGGAATGGAACTGGGAGATTGTGTAAAATAAGCCAAACACAGAACAGCAAGCAATTGGTATTTCTCACACATTTATAGACGCTAAATAAAATGCTAATTTCACAGTGAAGATTAGAATTTTGTCCCTAGAAGGAAAGAAAGAAAAGA
Source organism: Microtus californicus (assembly GCA_028537955.1). Lineage (NCBI taxonomy): Eukaryota > Metazoa > Chordata > Mammalia > Rodentia > Cricetidae > Microtus > Microtus californicus. The sequence goes on from JAQJZF010000001.1 coordinate 123,670,855, forward strand.
TAAAGGGTCAGAGAATGGTTGTTGTGGGTCTTTCAATGATTTACCAGACTGGCTCAAGATTTGGATTTAATAAATTAGACTCTTTTTATTATTAATACTGGTGAAAACCAAACCAGAGTTTTCTAGGTAAGGCCGTTAATATTGTTCACCAAAGGATTATAAAGTCAATACCCACAAACTTCCCAGTCAGCAAGGCTTGATTTTTGTATCAAATGTCAAGTAGGTACCTCAGACATGCAAGCAAGTATTTCATAGAAAGGTAGAACTTAACACAAAACATGTTTAATCTTGTGAGTCATTACCCTTGAAGACTAGCTAAGGCAGTGAAATATTTTGTAACAATAAACATTTTTTTTTAAGAATAAGACAACTGTACCAGGAAGTGATTCATCATCTCCGGCCAGCTGACAGGGTACATTCAACTTAGGAGCAACTTCCTCATGGCATATAGAAATTAAAAACAATTTTGTTGCTACAAGCTTAGCACACTAAATTTATCCTCTAAACATAAGTATTCACCATCATAGGATAACAAAATACAGGTATATATGAGATGTCTTCATCAAACCTCTTCCCTTGAGGCTCAGGGACCTTTACTGAAGAAGTGGAAGAAAGATTGTAAGAGGCAGAGTGGGTGGATGATTCCAAGGAAACCACATGCAATTGACACCTGTTGTAAAGAAAAAAAAATATTAGTTATCAGCAATAAAATCTCACTGGTTATATTATTCACATTAATGGGAAGGCATAAGGCAGAAGACACAAAATTAACTCACTGGCATTTTTGTATTCATTTTGTCTCAGATTGCTTTGTTTCAGCAATTTTTCTTATTTAAGTATTTTGCCTATATTTTATGATTTCCGATTTTGGTTTTCATGTGTGATGTTGTTTTGGGGTGTTTGCTGTTGTTTTCATTTGTTTATTGTGTATAGAGAAAGTAGGTAGGGTGGTAGGAAGAGCAAGGAATAGTTGGAAGAGGGAAGTCATGCTTAGAAAACAATGAAAGTTTTTCAATTTAATAAAGAGATTAAGAGCAAATAAACAACTTTATCAAAATATGCAATTTATTAAGAGCAAATAAACAACTTTATCAAAATCTGCAATTTATTTTACATTTTTTTAAATAAATAGAAGAGAGAAATTTTAGTTTCTCCAGCACAAAAGAGATGGATGCTTATGCAGAATGAAATTCTACTACCATGATTTGATTACTATAAATTGTATGTGCATCATGTTATCATATTTCACTTAAGTATCTAGAAATATGTGCCCATTGCAATGCTGTAATGTTAACCTTTTTTCTATGTTATGGAATTGGGGTCATTCAGAGATTCACTAGTCTGACCATTAACACACTTTAACAAAGAGGGTTTTATTTAGATACTGGCTTTAGATATACAACAGGGATTTGCCATGTTACCTCAATCAGTGGCTCATGAAGGCAGAAAATGCAAGGCTACAATTCATTGTCCAGCAAGCAGAAGGTATTCCTCTGCAGAACAAGTTTGTTGATAGAAGCAGAAACAGCAGTGAAAATTTAACCCTTACCATTTGCAGATCTAATTTTACAATATAGTTCTATCAAGCATAGAGATTTTAAAGTTTTAAACATAAAGTCTGTCAGCAACATGCTACCTGTCACCTTAAGAACCCTAAGTTATACCCTGAGACAGAGAGACCCAGGCCACAGTAGAACTTTGATTTGTAGCCCTAGCACAATCCAGTAGCACCCTGGCTCTGAGCCCAAAACCAATGAAAGAAACACCTGAGCCAGTCAAAGAAACACCTTTTCCCTGTACCCAGAGCCAGACAAAAACACTGAGTCTAAAACTGGAGTGAAAACAACACACTTTGCCCCTACAATCAGTGCCTGCTAAAGAAATTTATCCTGATCCTAAAGTTGAAACCTAAAAACTAGAAAGATCTAGAAAAAGAAATACAGTTTGATGCTGAAATCAGAGTCATCTCTCCCCCTACTCAAAAGTAACCAATCTCTAAACAGAAAAACTGACCAATCCCTGAGTAGGGAAAGTAGTACCCTCTAATGGAGATGCACAACTCCCCATAGACATAAGCCTGAAGAAGTGATAACCCCTAGCCTAGAGACATACCATGCCCTTTTCCAGATATTAGCCCAAAGGTGGCAGCCAATCCCAAGCCTGTAGACTTGGAATTCCCCAAGTCTTCCCATTTATAAAAAAACCTTTCTCTAAACTGCTCAGGGTCTCGCCTGCTCTGCTCATGTTGCTGCTTTTGCTGCCATTGCCGCTGCTGCTGCCACTCCCAATGGATGGAGGAACCCTGACTTAATTTGCAATAAAAATTCTTGGCTTTTGTGTAAGATTTGGTCTTATTCAAGGTTCCAGACTTTGGGCATAAAAATACAAGTCCTTGACTTCATTTTGAATACCTGTTCATACTGGGAATTAATTTCTGTCAGCTTAGTAGATCCTATACAGGAATTAATGTATATGATTAAGGAATAAATGATACAAGGGCCAACTTTAATCAGCAGGAGAGCTGAGGGCCTTGTGACAGCTGGTAGCAGAGTTACTAGCCTGAAAGAACATGAGAAAGAAAATGGGAGCCATTTGTTTCTTCCTCATAGGGCCTTTCCCTCTCTTTTAAACATTTTCTAATTTCAGCCAAATTATTCTTGATAATTCTTCAGTTGTTGGTATAGAAACAGCAAGTTTCCCCAGGGTCATACAGTAACTTCCGTGTTTTGCATAAAGCAGTCCTAGGGCTCTACCATGTTGGAAAACTATGCCGGCTAATGAGACAGCCTGTTCTAATTTTGAAATAGACTTTCTTAATGCAAATAAATCCTGGGTTATTTGTCACCCTAAATTTTTGTAGTTGACATCAATCTTTGCTGTGCCTGTTTCTCCAAGAAAGAAACAGTGGCTCAGACTATTCCCAATTCTAAGCTTAGTATGATGGGATACAAGACAAAGAACTGCACATTTCTCCCTTCCCTAGGGGCCTGGAAAGATCTGTAAATTCAAATGCTTTCTACCTACTGAACCTTCAGCTACAAACATCTGGGATAATAGGAATACTAAGATACAAAATTTGGGGTGCTTGGTGCATATAGCAGGGATGTAATATATTGGCAGATACAAACTAAACAGTTTCAACCTAAAAGTGAGGAAAGGAATACTCACCAGAGAAAGTGTTGACCAGGAGCCATGAGACATTTGTCACAAGTTTGCATTTGTGCTTAATTACAGCAGGAATCTAGGCAAATATATCATGTCAGAGGAGGAAGAACACTGTCAGACAAACAAAATTATTAGTCTTCAAACCATGAATCTTCTCCTACCTTGGTGATGGTCCATTTTTATGCAGTCAGGGTATCCTGTGACATGCCTAACCTAGAACTAAAGTATTCAGGGATGGACCTAGTCTACCTTGATAGCAGTGTGGGTGATAAACATGATGAAGTTTGGTCCCGCCTAGTAGGGTACCAGTTTCCTTTAGATCTAATGTTCTAGCCTTTTGTTGAGGATAAGGAACCATAAAGACTGGAAAGCTTTCTAAGGACAAGGAGTGGAGGTTCAGGCAGGGTGTTCATCAGAAGCACCTGGTTCACTGACCCAAAAGAAGATACGATATAGGGAGTAATCACATTGGTTGGACTGATTTACATCAGCTTTCAGCAGGTCCAGGACTCAAAGCCCTTTGGAGCAGTCTGTAGTTGGTTGATTCATGGATGGTGCCTGCCAATCAAATGAAAATCTACTGATACAGATATAGACTAGGGATAGAGGTTAAAGTTTAAGAACTTAAAAGAAAATCTTACATTAAAAATTTCCTCCATAATAATAAGCACCAGGAAGGGAAGCTTAGGCTGTTGATTGACAGGAGTAGTTATCTGGAGTCCATTTGACCTGTGACAGATGAATTCATGTCACAGCTCCCTGAAACTTACATAGATTTTAAGTTTACACAAGAGATAAAAGTTTTAGATATATTAGCATTACCACTGTTTGTAATCTGAACATAAATTCATGTTGTAGAAAAATCAGTAAACCCATACCTTTGAATCACAATAAAAGCTTTGGGACCAAAAAAAAAAAAAAAAACATTTCGAGTTAAAAGTCCTCTACCCAGAAACCCAGAGGGCTGAAGATATATGAGGAAAAATTGGACAAAGATGTTTTTGGAATGACAAAAAGGATATTTCAGTCTGTACTTAAATAAAAGCAAAAGGTTATTTTAACTTTTGAACTCTGACTAAAATAGTAGTTAGCATATTAACAGAGTCATATTAACAGCTTATTAAAACTCTATTGAAATGTTAAAACTTTGAACCTTTGAAGTCTTAACATTATATCATCTTTTACTTTTATTATTGTTTTCTTAATTATTTTCTGAGATCCTCAAACTTTTCTTTTTTACATTTAGTCATGTACCATAATGGAAGAGTTCTTTTAAATAGAGTAGTAAAAGATACAGGGAACACTGTTTTATGAATTTGCCATTCTCACCAGGAGACTTAAAAGCTCTAGAAAAGAGAGCAAGACCTGAATTTCATTTATGACATGCACTGAATAGGCAGCTGTTGCTAAAATAATAAAGCTACAGTTAGCCTTCAACACCATCAGAGATATGAAAAGAATAAATGTGAACAGAAAGTATAAAACAGATGCCTTCTGTTTCAATAAAATGACAGAAGCTTGCTTGCTCCTCGTTGATTCCCACAGTCTCCTACTCAGCAATGTTAGTATTCTCCATGGAGATACAAGGGCTTACTTTGCCAGTGGTCATATACAACAACATTAACTCTCTGATTGCCACACAGTTTCACATGAAGGCCTGCTTGTTGGGATTTCTTGTTGTACCAAGAGCGGCGGGGCTGGGTCCCCAGCACCCTGGCCGCCACCGGCTAGCTTTACCAGAAATAATTACATGGAAACTGTATTCTTTTAAACACTGCTTGGCCTCTTACTGGCTAGCTCTTACATATTGATCTAACCCATTTCTATTAATCTGTGTAGCTCCACGAGCTCGCTTACCAGGAAGATCTTAACCTGCGTCTGTCTGGAATGGGAGAATCATGGCGACTCCTGACTCAGCTTCTTTCTCCCAGCATTCTGCTCTGTTTTCTCCGCCTACCTAAATTCTACCCTATCAGAGAGCCAAGCAGTTTTCTTTATTACAAGCAGTTTTCTTTATTACTTAACCAATGAAATCAACAGATTGATATATGACACTCCCACATCAATTTCTGTCTGCCCAGTTACCAGAGCCGTTTAGCCCCAAAGAATCACACAGAAGTCTCCATATAATTATAAACTGATTGGCACATTAGCTTAGGCTTCTTATTAGCTCTTGTAGCTTATATTAACCCATTATTCATATCTATGTTAGCCATGTGGCTCAGTACCTTTTTCAGGGAGGCAAGTCACATCCTGCTTCTTTGGTGATGTGGGGAGGAGTGGCGGAGGGATCTTCCTGCTTCCCAGAATACATCTGTTCTCCTTGCTCCACGTCTACTTCCTGTCTGGTTTTCCCACCTATACTTCCTGCCTGGACAATCTGCATTTATTTAAAACATGATTGACAGAATACAGACAATTATCCTGCACCAACACAGGGCAATATCAGCCTTTGATTGTCAGATACAAAAGATTGAAGAGAATTTCCTTTGGGTGAGGAAGTTGAGAGACTAGTCTAAATTGGTGAGGAGAAAGGAGCATTCAACTCTCCAGAGTCCTACTTGTCCAAAGTCTCAGTGGAATCCTAGAGGCAGTTGAGGCATGGAGCAATTTCACCCACTGGCTCATGATACCACAAAACAGGTGGAGTCATTTTCTTTGGAAATCTTGGGACTGCCTCTAGGAACTGCCAATTTTGTCTAACACTAAACACTTTAATGCATTTTTTATTAAATATTTTAAATGCATTCACCAGATCTTTGGAGAGTGTTTAAAGACTATCTATCAACTACATCTGAATTGAAATAAATGTTACTTGTTTTTAGTTAGTTTTTTGAAGCTTAACCTTGAAAGTATTTATAGAATGAATTAGGTGTATTCTCCATATGATGACAGTCATTGTTCTGAGCATGTGATAGAATTTAATTATTTATAAGGAGACTGACTATTAACCTGCATGTCCTATTTACACTTTTCAAAATTACAATTATTGAACTGAAGCCTTTTTCATAGCAAAATAAAACTTCCAGTCATAAGTGTAAGTGTAACTCATAAAGAGACTATGAACCTTAACTTTTGATCCTTTTATAGTACATCATTATAGATTATCACAGTTTCTTGTATAACTCAGTTTACCAAAATATCTAAAGCTTAATACAGTTAGAAAAGAGAAAGAGACCAGTTACACATTTTTGAGTCAGTTTCTGTTACTCTGAATAGACCCTAGGTAAGTAGTGATATTCCATAGACTCTTGCCAAACCATTTAGAACTTTGCCTTGTTATAACAGGAATATCTCAGTTTTTGGTGCTCCTAGCTTTGGCCCTTACTTCTTATCTTCTCAACTCCTTCCCCGTATTTGCAATTTTTATTTTATCCCTAGTTCACCCTGTTTCTCAACCCTCATTATTCTTTTTCTAGAGTATAACATATGTAATATATTAAACTGTCAAACACTTTAATCATATCTTATGGTATCAAACCTCTGTTAGTATTCTTCAAATAAGATTTTTATTCAAAGAACTGACTAGGGATGCCAGTCCCTGGTAGTGATGGTTAGGATGGCATCAAAACCTGGCCAGAAACAAGTAGTCCTAAGCCGGGAGGCCTGGGTTGATTT